>OX940956.1:29705872-32205872 GCA_954870475.1 Euphrasia confusa
CGTAATTCTGAGGTCTAGTTCGATTTCGTCGATTAGTATAAATCGAACGCCCTCCCGTGGTCCTGCTCAATACACCAAGTGTACGAGTGTAACATGATAGTCAAGACCGACTATCTACCAGTCACACAACGACGTACCGATGGATTGTCCCTGTCCATCTAAGTCGTGAGCCACTGTTCGATAATATACGAGTAACCGACAGTATGATCTTCTGCGTGTCTCCTCACGCCATACTGTCTACAACGTATATATCTAGGACTATAGAGCACAGAGTTATAATAAACAAAAATGCAGACTGTTTGATTAATAGATAATAAAACACAGATAAGGAGTTCCATATTGTCACTAAACTAGACATTTAGAATATAACTCCATCACTACGTGTGCAATCGATAAAGTCATAAAGGTTGTCTTCGGATGTTAATTGATAAATCGATAATATTATTTATTGCTGGGAGCAATATAATATTGATCGATAATCATACCTACAGGGTCACACACGGACTCAATGATGATATACGTTGCTTGTTAATTATATTGATTTAGAATCAATATTTATGTGGATTTTCACATGTCTGCTCGGCTCCCTCATTTATGAGAGATAGGGTCGTTCGCATGGTGAATCACTGGTTAGAAACTTCGAGTTTCACTTATGATTCTCCGCGTCTTGATTTACAACATCAAATGCATCAAGTAATTGGATTTCAATTATATAAATCTATTTGGTGTAGTAAACGTCCACACGAATGTGGCTTGCTATACTGAAAGGGATTTTAGAATAATTGATGTAGACAGTTATAGGAAATTGTGAGGGATTGCGAGTTATCGTAAACGTCCACACGAACGTGGCTTGCGGTGACATAACAATTCTAAACGATTCGCCTTAGTACTGAGTGATGGTTTACACTTAGGTACGCTTTGTAGTATTCTTCCCAACGAAGTAACGCTATAATGATGTACGACCAAAGCAAACCTAATTGCTAAATCATTTGGGTGGGTAAACGTCCACACGAACGTGGCTTGCCTTACCTGATGGGATTTTAGACGCAATTAGTAATTTAATGATATTATTTGAGGGAGATAATATCGGACATTAAATTGATTGTTTGTTTACATGTGCTTATAGGTTTAGAGAATAGCTATGAATCCACTTTCTGTGATACTCAAGGAACATAAACTCACTGGTCCCAATTACATTGATTGGAAGAGAAATTTGGACATTGTCCTGACTGCTGAAGAGTACAAGTTTGTACTCTATGAGCAATGCCCTGCTGAACCCACGGCCGCCTCAACTGATGAGGAAAAAGAAGCATATCGGAAGTGGAAAAAGGCTGATGAAATGGCTAGGTGCTATATTTTGGCTTCCATGTCAAATGTACTCCAAACCCAACATGAGCCGATGAACACTGCCGAGGATATGTTATTTAACCTCAAGGAGATGTTTGGGCATCATGACCGTGCGGGTAGGCAAGAAGCAATGAGAGTCCTCATGTCGACTACTCAGTCTGAAGGAACGCCCGTTGAGGAGCACGTTCTCAAGATGATGAGTCTGTTGAATGAATTGGAGGTCCTAGGAGCTATGATTGATGGTGAGACGCAAGTCGACATCATACTCCAGTCTCTGACCCCTAGTTTTGAGCAGTTTCGTATGAGCTATAATATGGGTAAACTATCTTATACTCTTGCGCAACTCCTGACTGAACTGAAGGCGGCAGAGGGGATCTACAAGAAGGGCAAGTCTCAAGCGCTTGTAGCTACCAAGTCCAAAAGCTTGAAAGCTATTGGAGGTAGGGGCAAGAAAAGGAAGCAAGCCATGAAACCCAGTGGTGCCAAGAGGAATGGACCACGAGTGGGGGCTAGTAAGCCAAAGGGCAAGTGCTTCCGATGCAACAAGTCTGGACACTGGAAGTCTGAATGTCCTCTCAGAGGTACGAATTTTTCTTTAGTCGTAAAAACATAGTCAGCGATATTATCTACCAGAATTCTGGAGTGTAGATATGGAACCACTGACGGTATGTGAATTATTTTAAATGCAGGGGTTCCAGAAAACCCGGCGACTTAGAGAAGAAGAGTTCGAGTCTACATGGGCGAAGCTGTTGGGGTAGCAGCGGTTGCAGTGGAAGACATTTATCTGTTTTAGGATTTCATTTCAGTTATTGCTTTATGTACCCCTTTATTTTGAAAAAGAACTTTTGTTCTGGTTTTCTTTATTATTAATGGATATTTTATTTCTTTAATCATTTGATGGTTTGGATAAGAAATAATGGTGATATCTATTCTGGTACATTAGATAGCAATATGTGAATGATGAATCCTTAGTCTACCACGATGCAACAAACCGTTATGTATAACTTGTTTTACTTATTAGATGTATTTCTCTTATTAATCATTATACTTGTGAATTCTTGAACTTGGTAGTATCTATTCAAAAGGGATTCAAAAGGTCGAAATTGATTTGATCAATTATAGTTGGAGGAATGGACCTCCCGACCTAAGAATCGATCTTGAAAGATGATACAACTGAATTAACCTTTCTGGATAAAGGATGGAATTCGGACAAGTATTGAAAATGATTAATGATTAATGCGGTGACATGTGTAATTGGAAAGGCACGAGTCGTTCTTTCGAGAATACTCGAAGATGGATTAGAACACTTGATATGCCATAAAAGCGGAGTGTTTTCAACACAAAGCCATTATGGGGATCTTTCCAAGTGAAAGTCGTAGGCAGTAAATAAAACGCAGTGAAATGCGCTGCCCAGACAAGGCAGTGTTCTGCGGCAGAACAGCGTATGCCGCAGCGCGATGCCTTGTACAGAAAATGTTCGTTTTACGTAATTTATATATTTTAGCGTGTGTCTTAATGTTTCAGTTTAAGCTTTATATATGTTATATATGTATATCGTTGCAGCGGAATTAATTAAAAATAAATTACTTGTAAAAACGAACTCACACACACATACGAAAAGTAAATGACAAGGAATTAAATCTTTGTATGTGTATTTAAATTATACACATACGAAACGGCCTTACGGCCAGAAACTTTATTAAAGAACGAGTCTTTACAAAACGATACTCTTGGATTTACAATGATATTACCAAAGGCTATACACATGTATGCCTTCGTATTAATCGTATCCGAAGAGTATGAACAATCAACAACAAAACCTAGCAACTACTGTAGAACACCTATACTAAGCCTTCGATCATCAGCCGAACAAAAGGACACTCCCAGAAATGAGAGATACACGGCACGAAGAACTTCACGTTTGAAGTCTTCGGCTCTAAAGGCTTGATCGATCGAACTAGAGTGGAAATGAAGTGTATAAGGTGTTATGTTGTATTCTGGATTGTTAAGGAATGCAGCTGTAGACGTCCTCTATTTATAGGTGAGAGTCTTCAACTAATTCCCTTGAAAAGCTAGGTCAACAATCGGTTGAGAGATTTCAGGGCAGGCTGCTTTGACTGCTGCCGCAGGATGCCTTCTGAAGTTCTTCTGGAATTCACTGCCACACTGCACTGCCTTCCATACTATCTGGACTTCAGCATTCCCTTGCCCTTATATCATGCTTCGCTTGATTCTCTTAACTCAACCTCTTGTCCAAGCCTTGCACTGCTTGCGGCATAACTCTGCCTGGCTGTGCTGCGGCAGAAACCTTCTATGTTGATTGTTTTTCAAGCACGTTCCAACTAATGAACTATGCTAAATCAAATCACCAATATGACAAGTGATTACAACAGTTTAAATTGTGAAGAAAGAAGAAAACAAATAAATATGTTAGCAAAACAACTTCTGCCTAGATCCTTTAAGGCATTGTAATGCCCAAACATATTTATCCTTACAAACTCCCCCTTTTTATCTTTCTTCACAAAACCATGAGGCAGCAGCGCAATGGAGCACTCCCCCTCAATGAAATACATCTGACTTAGAAGTATATGAATTTTATCTTGACAAACAACTAAGGCAATGAAACTCCCCCTTAGTTGATACTTCCTAAGTAGAACAAAAAAAATTTATTTGATACCTAACTAATAAAACAAAAACAAGTTAAACTAAGTAAGCCTCTAAATAACACACCAATTTTTTCTGTAGGAAATAAATACTTAAATTAAACATTGTTCAAACCAAATAAAAACTTAAACAAATTGTTCAAAAACAAATAACCAAAAAGCAGAAATTAAATGAATTGTTCAGAGCAAATAAAAATTAAACATCAAAAGAAGAAATAATATTTCTTCAAGGTCTTCATAACTGCAATTCTTCAGGTTCTTCAATCATCGTGCTCGGGTGACGATCCACGCTCTTCTCCATCAATCTCTGCTGCAGTGTCTGCGGCAGCCTTCTCTGTTGCGGCAGCTTCTATCTCTGCAGCTTCTTCTGCTTCAACCTCCTTGATGTCCTCATCAATGCGCTTCTTCAACATCTTCAAAACAGTGCTCCTTGCCACTTTAGCCTCAGCTGCTGGTACTCCCCCTTTTTGTGGAGAAATGCCCTCTTCTTCAAGAAAGAAGTTGATAGCATCCACAAGTGCCTTGGCCATGTAATCCTGCATAATGACCATATGATTTGCAGCAATTTGTTCTGCAAATGCCTGGACACGAGCATGAATATTAGGCTGTGAGGCAGATGAGCTTGGGGCAGCAGTCTGCGGCAGCTTGGGTGTCTTCTTTTGAGCTGGAGTGGGAGGCACTGCGGCAGTGGCATGAAGACCAGACCAGGGCAAATCATTGTACTCCCGAACAGACAACTTGTAAGGTTGCGGCACGGAGGTCAGGAGATCAGCACTATTGTGTGGGAGCCCTTGGATCTTCAACATTTCCCAGATCAGTGATGGGAACGCAAGGCTCTGCGTCTGGGTAATGTTCTCTGCCTGTGATGCTATCTTCTCAAAGATAAGCTCTCCCAAGTTCACCTGCCTACCTGCACCAAGGTGAAACAAGACTTCCCCCATTTGTGTATGCACGAAATGCACATTTGTAGTGGGAATCCAGTTGTGCCTGGCAACAGTGAACAAAAAGTAGTAAAAAGAAGAGAGTTTTGAGCAAGGAATGTTGTTGGCAGCATCGGGTGGTGATCTGGTCAAGCGGTGAGACACTGCGGCAATGGTGGGGTCAGCAATTGCGGCAGGATACTCGACATCAGAGCGCTCCAAGAAGGCATTAATTGCGGCAGGGGTGAAGTTAAAGATCTTCTCACGCATGTACACCTTGCCGTAGCCTCTGGATCAATCATCACCAAAGCAGGGACGCAAGTTAGCATAAAAATCGCGCACCAAATCCTCGCAGTAGGGTGCTGCGTAGGATACTGCCTTGACCAACTTCATCTTCTTCAAAAACCTGTCAACTTTGTGTTTGGCACAGGTTGACAAGTCACCACCACGGTCCGGTTGAATAGGCTTGTTGGAGTAGAACTGGGGCCCAATCACTGAACGGCGTTCCGACCAGAATCGCCTCGAGTAGCCCTTGCCGGGTTTCATGTCAGAATCTGAATCCTCCTTTGGGGCATCAATTTTTGGTGCCTTGCCACCCTTCTTCGCAGCAGGTTGTGCTGCGGCATCACCACTGTGTGAGCTGTCAGTTTTTGAAGCGACAGCTACACTTTTTCCTTTGCGGGACTTCTTGGCGGCGGTGGTCTCGACATCAATGGGATTTTCCATTGAGGTAGGGGGCAGAGCCGGGCCTTTGCCTTTGGCAGTGGCGGATCTGGTGGACGGCCGGCGAGGAGGAAGGGGCACCTGCTTCTTCTTGCGCTTTCTTGAGGCAAGGTCTTGCAGCAGTGGGTCCGATTCTGTGTCAGATTCATCTGCGGCATCATGCTGCTGCTGACTTGAGTGGCCAGAATCCTCCGCATCAGAGGGTGGATTTGCAGAAGGATAAGGAGTCGGCTTGCGATCCTTGGTCTTTTTCGTAGAAGGGTAGTTGTCGTAGAGTTCGCTGTAGTCGAAGTCATCAGCATCATCCCTCCTGTTGTAAGGCATGCACTTGCCTTGCTGCTGCACTTCAGTTTCTGCCTGGGGAAAGTCAGAGGATGCGGCAGTGACAGAGGGCTCAGGAGTGTAAAGTCCCTTAAAATCAGAGGTGTTTAGGGATCTTTCATTCTGGGCAGCCTCGTAATCAAGCACATTGTCGATCCCAGAAATAACCACCGGTGATCGAGGAGTCTGGGATGGCTCAGAGTTGCTGGGTCCAGGGAGTATGATCTGAAGGGGAATAGGCTCATCCTCTGCGGCAGGTTCTTCTTCTGCGGCAGTTTCTCCCCCTGCATCATGATCCGGGGAGATGTTCATGGGAGAAGCCTTACCTGGTCCTTCACCGACATCGATCGGCGGCGATTCTGGAGAAAGAGATGGCTGTTGCGACGCGGCGGCAATGGCGGCGGCGGCGTTGAGATCCTTGAGGCGATTGATGGCGTGCATCGAATCACCTTCGTTGAGATCGTCCATCGTTGCGTTGGGGCGAACTTCTCTGACCAGCTCCAGAAATCGAGGATCCTCGAAGTAGCGGGCGAACGGATTTGGAATCGGAGATGCACCAGCCATTGAATTTTGAGTTCGAGATGAGAAAAAGAAATTAGGGTTCAAGGATAAAAACAGAGCACAACCACAATCGACGCAAGAGATGGGTAATTTATATTGTGCGTTCGATAGGAAAAACTAGGGTTGAAGAATTTTAGTAAAATCAAACTCTTAATCGGATTTTGATAGAGAGAGATAGAGTTTGAGAAGGTTTAGGACTTTTGATTTTCAGTAAATATTAAAAATAAAACTTGAAATAGTTTTAAGAGAAAGAGACGGATGGCAGTTGATGGGATGGGCAACTAGGCAACGGTTACTTTCTGAAGTTGAACCGTCGCCTGCCGCACACTCGAGTGCTGCCCAACGGTCAAGTGGGGCATTGCTCTGCGGCAGGTCGTTGCCAGAAAATGAAACACAAAAATCCTTTTTTTTTTTTTTTTTTTTAATATATTCTTTTTCTGTTTTTAATATTCTCTTTTTCAATTTTTCATATGTATTTTTTTTTTTGAATTAAAGAAGTAAAATATTTTTGTGGTGTGAAATATCAAAGCTTACAAAGCAAAATTAGGAAAAGAGTAACAACTATCTAATCCTAATGGAACATCATGCTGCATCATAAGTACTTAGACTCTACTTGGGCATAATGCCATGTCAAAAATGAAATTATTAAATACTTAGCTCACCTAGTACATAGTATCTCAACCCATTGAGTATTAATTACATGTATATGGATTTGACCATGTTGCCTAACGTGGTTTGGGTATTTTCTCTTCCTTCGGAAAATTTTAATCTCATTAATTGACTAAGGCAGAATGTTGTGGCAGAGGTTCAGTAGGCATGACAATGCGGCAGCATGATGCAGATCAGCATCTAAGGCATGGTGCACATGCACAAAGAATTTCTTAGAGCAATGAACCGTTCTGAGTCCAATGGCTTGGTGAAGATGTCAGCTATTTGCTTCTCTGTTGGGATGTGATCAATCCTTAAAAGACGTTTTTCCACCAAGTCTCGTATGAAATGATGCCTTATGCTGATGTGTTTGGTTCTTGAGTGCTGCACTGGATTATGACTGATATTTATGGCACTCGTATTGTCGCAGTAGAGTGTAAGAACATTGCTATCCAGGTTGTAGTCATCAAGCATGTGCTTCAACCAAATCAGTTGGGTACAGCAACTCCCTGCGGCAATATATTCTGATTCGGCAGTGGATAGAGAAATGCAGTTTTGCTTGCGGCTTTGCCATGAAATAATGTTGTTTCCAAGAAAGCAACATCCTCCGCTTGTACTCTTGCGTTCCTCCGTGTCTCCTGCCCAGTCGGCATCTGAAAATCCGACTAAATCGGTGGTGGTATCTTTGGTATACCAAATGCCTAACTCGACTGATGCGGCAACGTAGCGTATGATGCGTTTGACTGCCTTCAAGTGTTCTTCCCTTGGATCAGCTTGAAACCTGGCACACAAACAAACGCTATACATGATATCTGGTCTAGTTGCCGTAAGATAAAACAAACTCCCTATCATGGATCGGCAGAGTGTCTGATCCACTGCGGCAGTGTCAGTGCCTCGGGAGATTTTGTCCGTTGAGCCCATAGGTGTTTTCATGGGCTTGGATCCTTCAAGTTGGAATCTTTTGATGAGATTCTTAGCATATGAAGCTTGTGAGATGAAAGTTCCAGTTGATGATTGCTTGATATGGAGCCCTAAAAAATGAGTTAGTTCTCCTACCATGCTCATCTCAAATTTTGATGCCATGGCAGAGGTAAATGCCTTAAGCATGTTCTCACATGTGGATCCAAAAACAATATCATCTACATAGATTTGAGCTATTAAAATTTTGGAAGAGTTGAATTTAACAAACAGGGTCTTGTCGGCAGTGCCTCGGGTGAATCCAAAACTGAGTAGAAAATCAGTTAGGCAGCCATACCAAGCTCTAGGAGCTTGTTTTAGGCCGTACAATGCCTTGTGCAGTTGATACACATGGTCAGGACGTTTTGGATCTTCGAAACCCTTGGGTTGTGCAACGTATGCCTCCTCTTCAAGTATGCCGTTGAGGAATGCTGCCTTCACATCCATTTGATGTAAGGTGATGTTGAGGTGGCATGCAATGGCAATGAGTAGACGAATGGACTCCATGCGTGCTACGGGGGCAAAAGTTTCATCGAAATCGATGCCTTCAACTTGCGTATAGCCTTGCGCCACCAACCTTGCCTTGTTGCGTACAACCTGCCCATGCTCATTCGACTTATTCTTAAATATCCACTTTGTCCCGATGATATTCTTGTTTTGGGGACGAGGAATGAGCTTCCAAACTTTGTTTCTTTCAAACTCGTTCATCTCTTCTTGCATTGCCATAAACCAAAATTCATCGGCCAGTGCTTCTTTGGCATTCTTCGGTTCGATCATTGAGAGATACGAGGTAATGCCTATTTCAACGCATGTGGCAGACATGCTTATGTTCTTGGTCATGTTGCGGTAGTTGATATACGGATGAACTCTCATGCATCTGGCCAACATTTGACTCGAAGGGTGGTTTCGGACAACATGCCTAGGGGGATCCCTTCGTCGTTGGTTTGATTCCTCTTCACCATCTGATGAATCTGATTGATGTGGGGTGCTATCATCGTTTGATTGCTCAGGAGATGCTGTCGAAGGTTGAGCATCATCATTCGAGCCAGTAGGTGCGGCAGTAGGCTGCGCAGGTGTGATACTGCCTTCAACTTCTGCTACTGCGGCAGGCTCGAGCAAACCTTTCACATCTTCTTCTTTAGGTTTCCTGAGTCGACTAAGATCATCAAAATCAACATTCACAGATTCAATGATGGTTCTAGTTTGTATGATAAAAATACGATAGGCATGACTATTCCTAGAGTATCCAACAAATAATCCTTTAAGGGATTTTGGATCAAGTTTCGATCTAGGTTCCCTATCATTTAAAACATAACAAACAGAGCCAAAAACATGAAAGTATTTCAAATTAGGCTTTCTATTGTTCAGAATTTCGTAGGCCGTCTTCGATGTTCCTGATCGTATGCTGATGCGGTTCAGGATATGGCATGCAGCATTGAATGCTTCTGCCCAAAATTGCTTGCTTAGGCCCTTGGCGATCAGCATGGTACACGCCATTTCCTTGAGGGTTCGGTTCTTCCTTTCAGCCACGCCGTTTTGTTGCGGTGTTATGGGGGCAGAAAATTCTTGGGCAATGCCATGCGCGTCATAAAAACGAGAAAGTCGTTGGTTTTCAAACTCGGTGCCATGGTCACTTCTTATTCTCTTTACTGAGGCTTCATGGTTGGTCTTTATCCACCTAATGAGCTTGGTCACCTCATCACACGTCTCACTTTTGTCTTGGAGAAAACGCACCCAAGTGTATCTTGAGAAATCATCTACTACGACGAGTACGTAGCGTTTTCCAGAGTGGCTCCTTGTCTCTATTGGTCCCATTAAATCCATGTGGAGGAGATCAAAGCATTTGGTTTGCTTTTGATACAGCCCTGCCTTGGAATTGGCAGGTCCTGCGACAGAGGCATCAGACTGTCCTGCGGCAGGTATTGCTGGATGACTTGTACGAGTCATTTTTCCTTGTTTGCAATGTCCACATGTTGTCTTCTGGATTTTTGGGAGAGCTGGAAGTCCACGAACAGCATTGAGCTTGATTAGACGCTCTAAATTCCCAAGACTTGTGTGTCCAAGTTTTTGATGCCATAGGTCAATGTCATCTTTGACTTGTGCAGAGAGGCATGTTTCTCCAATGGAGTAGCAGCTGTTTGCCTTGGAACGCTCCCCCTGAATGAGTGGGTTCCCTGCATTATCAAACACTTCACACATTTGGTGAGTAAACTTTACATTCATGCCTTCATCGCATAGTTGACTTATGCTTATGAGATTCGTGATGAGGCCTTCAACATGAAGCACTTGTTGTAGCTTCGGCAGCCCTTTCACATTTAATGTGCCTCGGCCAACAATTGAACCACTGGATCCTCCTCCAAACGTGACTTCTCCTCCGTGAAAAGCTTTGTAGTCGATGAGGTGATCACTATTTCCAGTCATGTGCCGCGAGCATCCGCTATCGAAGTACCATTTATCATCTTTGGTAGCTTTGAGGGCAGTGAAAATGACATTGCATGTTTCAGCATTTTGGATGGCATTGGATGCGGCAGAAGACTCATTTGAGGGACCTGTAAAACAATGATTAGTGGAGGATTTAGTTTTGGGCACCCATTTGCGTATAATTGTGGCCTTCTTTTTGAAAAAATGTCGTGAAGACAGAGAATGCGAGAAGTATTTGGGATGCCGTGGTCCAGTGTTGGAGTGAAAGTAATGTCCTCTTGCTTGATCCTCTTCGCGTCTCCAACAAAAGGGTCGAATGTGACCAGGTACCAGGCAGTAGTGGCAAACATATCGTCTCTTTGATTTAAAATGTTGCTTAGGCAGGGGCTTCCTTGTCTTCATCCTGCCTGATGGTGCCTGCCTTTGCTTCGGCCTTCTGCGGCAGTCTTTTGCTGGGGCAGTGGCCTTGCCTTCGGTTTGTTCATCCCTTTTTGGAGTTGAGGATTGTGCGGCAGCGTTTGAATCGTCATTTGATGCCTTCACAAATGCCATGTCCATTGAGTTTTTCTTTGGAAAAACGGCATCTACAACTTTTTGATGTCCGAGGCCTTGCCTTTCAACATGTGAAATACTCATTACGGCATCTAATTTTGTTGTTGCTGTGTTAAGTTTTACAAAAGTATTGTTGGCATCTTCGAGTTTTCCATTTACACGATTAAAGTCAATTTTCAGTTTCTCGGCCTCCATATCCTTTCTGGTGAGTTGGACATCAAGTTTCTTCAATCGTTCTTCTCTACGAGCATTTGTTCAATTGCCATGGCCTGCTTCTTCACTTTTTCTTCATATCCGGCTTTGGTTGATGTAAGCATCTTCATCATCTTGGTCTGCCGGGCAAATTTCATGCGTAGCTCATCGAAACTTTCTTTGAGCTCGATGAAAATATCAATGGGAATGGTCTCCTCTTCGGATTCATAGCCATTGACTGAGGCAGTGAGGCACAGGCAGTTCTTTGCGGCAGGGCTTTCTGTCGTTTCTGCGGCAGAGGCAAAGAATGCAACATGCCGTCGTGCATTCACATTGGATGGACTGTCATCTTCATCGTCAGATAGGGTTGTGCCTTCGAGTTGAGCAGTAAGCGCAGTGGTTGAGTCTTCAACGCAATATTGTTCCATATCTTCTTGCGCAACCATGGAATTCAAAATTCCAATGCCTCGATCTTTTGAAGGGCATTCGGTTGAGAAGTGTCCAATCCCTTGACATACGTGGCACTTGATCCTCGACCAGTCCTTTGAATTTGGACTTGAACTTGATGTGGATCCCGTGCTTGGTTGGCGGATCACAAGTCGTCGATCTTGAGTTTGTGGTGACCTTGCCGGGAACTTCCTTCGTCGGGGATCGTACGGCTTCTTCAGCGAGCGAACAAGTACAGCATCCATTTTCCGGGCGAGAAATGCAAACTGGTCATCGCCACCATCAGATCCAAGTAGCTCGTAGATCTCTTCATCGGTCAAGTCATTGGTAGAGGTGGGGCTGCTGCCTTGAGAACTATTGCCTTGTTCTCTGCCGTCGGGCTCTGCCACGGTGTAGGCAATGTTCCTCTCGTCGCTTCGTGGACGTGGTTTCCCGTGAGTTTCACGATCTTCATGGTTCAGTTCATAGTTCTTGAAGATCGCCATTAATGAAACAAAATCTTCTTCAGACATTTCGCTGTCTTCTATGGCAGTGACCTTCGGCAGGAACTTTTTGCTCATCGATCGCATTATCTTACTACACACTGCCGGATTGCTAATGGGTGAACCAAGGTCAGCACATTCAGTAACAATGGACATTAATTCTCCAAAGTACTGAAGGCAAGTCTCGTCCTCGTTCATACGCAAGTTCTCGAAACGAGACATAAGCATACGGACCTTGGTTTTCTTCACTGCGTTGTTACCTTCACAATGAAGAGCCAGCAAATCCCACACTTGTTTGGCAGTAATACATTGTTTAACAATTCTGTACATATTGCAATCGATGGACTCAAGGATGGCATACCTTGCCCTATCGTTGGCAGTAGCTGCGGCAGTCTCTTCGACAGACCACTTCTCCGGAGCTTTTTCAAGCTTGCCGCCTTCAGGGATTTCCTCCTGAGGTGGTTTCCATCCTCGAAGTACGGATAGCCACGCACTGCGATCAATTGATTTGATCCTTGCTTCGATGCGGGTTTTCCAAAATCCATAATTACTACCGTCAAGAACAACCGGTGTTCGTACAATGTAAGATGGATCTGCCATTGTAAGTGTGCGTGATCAGACGGACCTTAAACACTAAGTAAGTCTAGTGCCCGCTCTGATACCACTTGAAAGTCGTAGGCAGTAAATAAAACGCAGTGAAATGCGCTGCCCAGAAAAGGCAGTGTTCTGCGGCAGAACAGCGTATGCCGCAGCGCGATGCCTTGTACAGAAAATGTTCGTTTTACGTAATTTATATATTTTAGCGTGTGTCTTAATGTTTCAGTTTAAGCTTTATATATGTTATATATGTATATCGTTGCAGCGGAATTAATTAAAAATAAATTACTTGTAAAAACGAACTCACACACACATAAGAAAAGTAAATGACAAGGAATTAAATCTTTGTATGTGTATTTAAATTATACACATACGAAACGGCCTTACGGCCAGAAACTTTATTAAAGAACGAGTCTTTACAAAACGATACTCTTGGATTTACAATGATATTACCAAAGGCTATACACATGTATGCCTTCGTATTAATCGTATCCGAAGAGTATGAACAATCAACAACAAAACCTAGCAACTACTGTAGAACACCTATACTAAGCCTTCGATCATCAGCCGAACAAAAGGACACTCCCAGAAATGAGAGATACACGGCACGAAGAACTTCACGTTTGAAGTCTTCGGCTCTAAAGGCTTGATCGATCGAACTAGAGTGGAAATGAAGTGTATAAGGTGTTGTGTTGTATTCTGGATTGTTAAGGAATGCAGCTGTAGACGTCCTCTATTTATAGGTGAGAGTCTTCAACTAATTCCCTTGAAAAGCTAGGTCAACAATCGGTTGAGAGATTTCAGGGCAGGCTGCTTTGACTGCTGCCGCAGGATGCCTTCTGAAGTTCTTCTGGAATTCACTGCCACACTGCACTGCCTTCCATACTATCTGGACTTCAGCATTCCCTTGCCCTTATATCATGCTTCGCTTGATTCTCTTAACTCAACCTCTTGTCCAAGCCTTGCACTGCTTGCGGCATAACTCTGCCTGGCTGTGCTGCGGCAGAAACCTTCTATGTTGATTGTTTTTCAAGCACGTTCCAACTAATGAACTATGCTAAATCAAATCACCAATATGACAAGTGATTACAACAGTTTAAATTGTGAAGAAAGAAGAAAACAAATAAATATGTTAGCAAAACAACTTCTGCCTAGATCCTTTAAGGCATTGTAATGCCCAAACATATTTACCCTTACACCAAGTATATACATTGAAAGCCTGCGACTTGTTCGCGGAGGCTATCACCTATCTAAATAACACATAGCATAAATCAGAGATTGAGATTAAGTCTCAAACGACTGCACCATACACTGATGTGTGAACATGGTGTATCAGAAATAAGAGATGAGATTCTAATAGTAAAAGGACAAGTTTGTTCGGAACTACCTATGTTCTATGGATATTTCTGGATACAACGGCACATTCTATGTGATTGTAGAATATCCTAGAAGAACAAGTAATTGTAAGTTCAATAGTACTGCGAACCAGATGGGTGTCCTCACCCGGTTCTTAGAGGAAGACTATTAGATGAACTACAATGCCCTAACTGACAAAGTGCTTTAAAATGAGGAAAGGGAAAGACTGAGAACCAGCCTGACCGAGTAGTAATACACCACTAACTGCACCTAATGTTGTTACTGTCATACACCGGAACGCCATTGCAGTGGGAGGTTGTTGACCAACCAGAGATGTTCATAAGGCTGGAGGAGTTTTGAACTCTGGATCTAGTATACATGAAATCGATCCCTAGTTCTGCATAGGAACTTGCGAATTGATGAGATAGTCCATTCTATGGATTCATCAAAAGGCAGGGAGAGGTGTGTTAGAGACGTAATGGAAACAAGGGTGGTGTTTCTCGGAATTTTGTGTAGATAACACTTCATCGTTGGCCACAATGTAAAAGTGTTGTCAGACATAAAATAGAGGTTGTCTAAATAAATCGAGATATAAGATTAAGATGAAATTGTATCATGTTCTTAGAAATCTTTCGATCTCTAGATAAGAACACTTGCACTTCTCTTAAGATATCTTATACGATCATGGTTTGTTTTAAACATGCACAATTCTGAGAATGGTTATTGCCTTTCGAGAACAGAATGCATCTATCTAAGGTATGTGTCTTGAACACATGAAAGGAGATAGATATAGACAATGCAGTTATCTACACTTCGAGTGTAGAGGGCTTTGTAAATGCAGTGTTATAAAACAAGAACCTGATATCAACTATGCGGTTAGTGTAGTGGGAGGATATTAAAGTGATCTAGATAAGAAATATTCGAATGCTGTAAAGAACTTGGAAGTACTGGATTACTGGCAAAACAAAATCTTCTTAGATTACAGTTTCTCAGATCCAAAATCAGAGAAGGACCAGTGTAAGTCGATATCAGGCTATGTGTTCACTTTTAGAAGAGGTGGAACCTAAGGATGAAAGAGTGATAAGCGTGATGCTTCTCGGACTCTATCATAAACCGAATAGCAGCCTCAGAGGCAGCGGAAGTTTTGGTTAGGTTCCGGAATGACCTCTGAACTTGGATATGACTCTTGGTTCACCAAAGGCTATGTACATAGCGGTGCGTGGAGAACTGGAAGAAGTCATAAGTTCAAAAAGGTGATGATAACACATAGAGCCAGTACCACCTGATACGAGTCATCGTCAGAGAGACGACGCAGTAGTCACCAAGATAACTTCAGAGCGGCAACCTAGATTACTCATTCACATAATACTTCTGGGAAGTATAACTTAAGCACGTAATGAGTATGGGAGTCGGGAGTTTGGAGGAAATGACTAGACCTTAGTACAAGTGGGAGATTGTTGGAGTTGTGTACTTAATGTCTAGATTTAAGTATCAGTAAACTCCCGGTCATGGCATTTAACCTATTTAATAAACAATTATTTGCAATTAATTATTATTAATTAATTATGCAAAATATAGTCCTGGATTTTATACGTTGTAGTTAGTATGGTGTGTCGGGCCCACACAGAAGACCATACTATCGGTTACTCGTATTTAATCGAACAGTTTCTCACGACCTAGATGGACACGGACCAATCCATCGGTATAGTCGTTGTGTGAGAGAGAAAATAATTTATCTTAATTATTTTATCACACTTGTACACTTGGTGTATTGGGCGGATCAGCTTGAGATTTATTGATTAGGATTGCCTTGGATAATCAATTTAAATCTCAGAGTATTTTATTCTTAATCCCTGATATTATTGCGGGTGTGTATATTTAATATTAGAGACTTTGATTTTCCAAAGGAATTAACCGATTTAATTATTGGGTTAATTACCGGTAAAAATTGGGTCGCTATATTTTATATATGACATGCCGTGAATACTTGACGGGAAAGTGTATCCCGGAAGGGTTGATAATATCCCCGAGATGAGTTCATAAGGAATTATTGTGTAAACCTCATGAGTGGATTCGTTCCGCACAATAATAAAGGTTGAACGGTACTAGTCTCGGATATAAGATATGAATATTATTTATTGAGCAATAAATAAATTTATTCATGGATATTTAAATCTTAAATACACGGAATAAATAATACTAATCGGAGAAATATTATTTGATATAATATGGATTAATATTGGGAGTGCAATTTTATTTATATAGTGGAAAATAAATAAAATTTAATATTGATAAGGATTAATGGATTTGGGTTGGACCCAATTTAATCTTCAATATTTAGAAGCCCAATATTTAATCTCCTTATGATCCCCTACGTAGCCTATATAAGCACTACATGGTCTTCACAATTCATTAACCTAAGATACGCCAATCATAAAGTCTTGAAGAGTGAAGGAGATCCATAGGAATCCGATAGATCGTCGCCCACACGACGTTCGGACGAAGTGCGAGGAATACGTAGGAAGATCGCAAGGTCGTCAATCGATTTCGTTTCTCCGTACAACGAATCGAAGGTAAAATCATAAACCCCCTTTTATGATTTATGTGTTCGTTAATTGTGATATATACATGAACGCACGATCCGGGAAAACGACGATCATCGCGGACGGGGATTCGAGATCCCCGACGAAGATCGAAGGGGGCGGTCGAAACCCTAGGGCTCGACCGCCCGGCGCGCGCGACGAGGGGCGAAGCCCCGGCTGGACGCCGGGGCACGCGATCGACTTCGGTCGATCGCTGGGGTGCCACGGGCTGGTGCCGTGGCGGACCCCAGCCACCCCTCGACGGTGGCGTGCGCACGCGGGGAGAGCTCCGGCCGAAGCCGGAGCGAGCGATCGAGCCCAGCTCGATCGCGGAGGGCAGCCGCGGGCTGGTGCCGCGGCTGGGGGCCCTCCACCCCGTGAGGTGGTGGCGGTGAGTCGCCGGACTCACCGCCGGCGGGAGCTGATCGGATCAGCCCCGCGGGGATGCCTCGCATCCCCGGCGATCGCCACACACGGCGATCGCGAGCCCGGGCGTGGGCGTGGCTAGGGTTTAGTCGCGGGTTCTCCCGCGGCGACGCCTTGGTCATGCTCTAGCTCGTCCGTGGTTCGCGTTCGTGGTTTCCGACTCGCGGGGGACTTCGGCTGGGGGCGGGCTGCGTGTCTTCGGGCGCGTAGTCTCCAAAGGTCGGACTCCTGCGGATGAGTTGGTGTTCGTGTAATCTCCGGCGACGGGTTTTTGATCGGGTTATCGGTTCCGCAATTTTTTTGATAGCCCGGGACATCGAATCTCAGCATGCCACACAAGCCAATGGGACCACATATCATGATTTGGCATGATTATGTGGAGGTGACCTTTGAACTTCACCATAACACCCCTATTATGTGTGGTTATGACACACACATTATGGTGGGGGTTACATGTGAAGTAAAAGGGGTATAATGAGCATGAAAATCAGATTTTCATCTCTCATTCTAACACCATCATCATTAGCCACGAAATTCACAAGAAAGAGTGAGAAGAGAGAGTGTTCTTGGAGAACCACTTCAAACAAGCAAGGTGTTTATCATCCGGGTTCGTGTGCAACACGTAGAGGCCGGGCCATTTGTGCGGCTTCAACATCCGGGCGATCTAGACAAGAGGAGTGACGAGGTCATTCACAAAGAGAGCATCTAGTGGCTGATCCAAGGTGGTTCAATCGACTCAACACCACCTTTGTCAACATCAACGAGGCACGCTACACCGGTTGTAAGTCTCCTTGTTAATCTCTCTCTCTATATATATATTGGATGTATATATATAAATATATGTGTGTCTATACATATTTGTGTGCACTAAGATCATGGCATAGTAGATCTATCGCTTTACACGCTTCCGCACACACGGTATATCGATCGGATCGGTATATCGTAACCAACACGAGGTTCAAGTGAAACAACCAATGATCAATACTCAAGACGTGGTTGATAGTATTCTTATGGTTTTGGAAGCCATACCAGCCCTCGTAGGTCCGAAAGGCATAAATCTATCTCTATTATTCAAATACTTAGATATTGTGACCAATGAGAGATATGAATTCATACTTTTGGAAAGCAGTGAACCTTCGACCTAATTCCAAGCTATGACGAGTCCAGCTAATGAATTTGGCATGATGCCATGAAATCTGAGATGATATCAATATCTGATAATCAAGTTTGGAACTTGATATATTTGCATCACGGGGTTAGACCCAATGAATGCTAATAGGTCTTTAAGATCTAAACAGACAGATGGAAAACCTAGGGTTTTCAAAGCAAGGTTAATGGTAAAAGTTTTATTCACGAGTTGGATTATGGAAAAACTTTCACCAGTTGCTTTGATTAAATCATTCAGATTATCTTTGCCATTGCTACTCATCTTGATAATGAGTTATGGTAATATTGGATGTTAAAACTAACTTCTTGAATTGGATTCTAGAAGAGAATGTGTTTTGACACAACCAAAGAGTTTTATCGATCCTAATAAGACTGAGAAATTATGCAATCTTATAATTCCATTTATGAAATAAAGCAAAGCATATCGGAGTAGCAATCTTCAGTTCAATGAATCCATACTGGGTTTTGGATTTCAGAGGAACTCGGAAGAGTCTTGTTTTACAAGAAGAACAGTGGGAGTTACGTTGTATACATTGTGTTGTATGTTGATGACATACTCCTTATTGGAAACAATGTTTCTATACTTAATTCTATTAAAGAATAGCTTGGAAATTGTTTTTCAATAAAGGATCTTGGAGAAGCAGAGTACATATTGGGCATCAAGATCTGTCGGAACAGATCGAAAAGGATGTTTGGACTTAGTAAAGCGACCTATATTGATAAGGTGCTTGATAAGTTCAGAATGAAAGACGCCAGAAAGGGTCTCATTTCAATAACTAATGGCACATCTCTTAGCAAGATGCAATGTCCTACGGGACCTGATGAGCAAAAGAAGATGGAAAACATTCCTTATGCTTCGGACATAGGATCTATAATGTACGCAATGATATGTACACGAATGGACGTATCGTATGCCTTGAGCATGACAATTCGGTTTCAAGGAAACCTAGGTGAGGCGCATTAGACTGCGGCAAAGAATATTCTTATGTATCTTAGATGGACTAAAGAATATTTTGTTGTCTTTGGAAGATAAAAAGAGTTTATATTAACAAAGCTGTTTGAATGCTAACTTCAAAACAGACTAAGATAATTTCCGATTTTAATCTGGTTATATCTTTTGTCTGGTTAGAGGTGAAATTTGCTGGAATAGTTCCATGCAATGCAATATAGCTGATTAGACTACAGAAGCTGAGCACAGTATTGCATTGGATGCAATAATGTTGGCAGTTAAGATTTGAAAGTTCTTGAATGAACTAGGTGGCGTAACTAGCTCAGCCCATCCGATAGTTCTCTATTTATAGTAGAGTTATCGCGCAAGCCAATGAGCTAGGAAGCACCACAAGTCTAAAACTAGTTCTCAGGAAGTTCCAGATTATCTGGGAAACAGTTTTGTGGAGACATCGAGATAATAAAGTTACAACTTTTGGTAAGGTTGCAAACCCGTTTTCGAAACCTCTCCAGCAGTTTAAGCTTGAGGCTTTCACGACTGCAATAGAGATCAGACATCTTAGAGATGGGTTGTGATTTCTATTACTGTATTAGATACTTTTGGAGATTTGGTAAACATTCACTCATATGTATAATACATATTTCTTCATATAAATATGGTTTAATTTATATGAATTGTCCAAATGATTAAGTGATATCAATTGGGTTATGAGGTCGACTTACCGCATAATGAAGTCCCAATAGTTGAACTGATATACTTGAATCATATGATTGTTCCTGGTTCGTATCATCGAGTACGGACAAACCGATAATACAATGAACTAGATTGCAATGTGTACTATAGCGCCACTTCATGGGCTAGTGACGTGGGACGTCAAGTACAGTTGCATAGATATTAGCTGGGAGCTAATGATCGAACAGACCCGAGTGGAATAGTATTTAAGATTTCGAGTCATAATACTATTTCATTGACTGTCGAGCAATTTCCTCTGACCTGAGTAGTCCAGAGTGATTCCATTGTGAAATGTTGTACTTTGATACAAGCAAACGCCTTTCGTAAAAGGAGGTTATAAAACTTGTTATTGGGTATATCAGGAAGCAAGTGGGAGAGCTTGGATTGACAAGATGGGATTGTCCTCCATTTTATAATGGGATATATGTCTTACCGTCCACTTGGAGAGTCGAGACTGTGGAAAATACGTGGCCACGTCCAGACTGTGGCAATGCCTCTTCACCTCCTCATTACACCCTTTATGGTGCATATTGATGCTCATAAGTGTGGGGGTTACATGAGGATCACTTATGGTGAAGTAAAGAGGTGATTGGTGATTAAATAAATGATGAAAACATGTGTTTTCAAACACAACTTGATCAGCCACGAAATTCACAACACAAAAGGGAGAAAGGATAGAGTGTTCTTGGAGAACCGACTCAAGCAAGCCAAGTGTTCGTCATCCGGGTTCGTGTGCAACACGTAGAGGCCGGGCCATTTGTGCGGCTTCAACATCCGGGCGATCTAGACAAGAAGAGTGACGAGGTCATTCACAAGGAGAGCATCTAGTGACTTATCCATGAAGGTGGTTCAATCGACTCAACACCACCTTCATCAACATCAACGAGGCACGCTACACCGGTTGTAAGTGTTCTCGTTAATCCATATATATATATATATATATATATATATATATATATATATATATATATATATATATATATATATATATTGGATGTATATATATAAACGTGTCTATACATATAATGTGTGCCTAGATCTTCATGTTGTTCGTGTTCTATTGTTTTACACGCTTCCGAACACACGAACAAGGTAATCGAGCGATTGGATCGGCATCGAAAACCTTCAAGAACAGGGAGAGCAAGGCAAACTGCACGTGCAACCCAACGTCATGCCCATGACGATAACTTAGGCGCTAGCCAGGAGGCAACCTGGTAGTATCTTTTCCCTTTTTATTTTTTTATTCAATAAATAAGCCTTGAGCAGTGTTCTCCTCGAAAGGTAGTGTGTTTCGTGTTGCAGATCATGGGCAAGGAGCCAAATCTGGAGGAGGAAGATGCGCGTTGAGCAAGAACATAGACCTTGGGCAACTGCCATGACCAGAAAAGACAGATCGTATGGCAAGCCAGCTGAGGTCAAACAATTAAAGATTTTTGGAAGGACCTTTACTAAGCCCAGAGGTATTGCCTGCACACGATGCCCATACTAGGCAAAGGTACCTTGCTGATCTCTCCTCTTGAATGCGTTCCTCCCATTGACATATTTTTATATTTTTTTTAGTCTGAAGACCTTTGTTGATGGGGTCGACCTCTTTATTTGCACACTTTGCCCAAGGAAAAGTTTGTATGTGGGAATGTGCGCCAACATCGTTTGGAGTCGGAGTATTGAGTTTGGGGAGATGCTTGCCCATCTTATTACTATTTGCACACTTTGCCAGAGGCAAAGTGTGTGAGTGGGGGAATGGCAAGAGCAACCCCATAGTCTGATCGAGTCGCATGCTTGATAAATACTTGGTCAATTTGAACAGTTTTCAAAATTAATAGTCTATGCATGAAAAATAATAGGTTCGATGGAATTGCAACTAGGTAAGATGTGAAGATTTGAGCCTACATTTGTGTGATATTTCTTTCTTGAGCGTAGCTGTTTAAAAAGTTTGTGATGCTGAAGCTTGCCCAAGTTCTGACCATTGTGATAATTGAAATTGAGTTAAGGTAGTAAATGATTTAGACATTTTGTTCTGTACTATAAATAAAAAGAAGACCCTTGTTAGCCCCTTGAGCCGAGCTTATTTTCTTGATCACCTGGGGAAAACTCCCACTGCCCTGGCCAACCTGCAAAAACGCCCAAGTCCATAAAATGGGCAGGTCAGGGTAAAGTCTTCTCTACAAAAAAAAAAAAAAAAAAAAGAGAAAAAAAAAGATCCACGAATAAAAGGGTGTGCTAAGGCCTGTAAGAAAGAGAAGAGATTAGGAGAAAAAGTTGCTAAGTAAAACGCAACCCTACCTGAGATCAATTCTGGGCATTGCCCAAGATAGCCTATACAGTCAACCCCAGAAAGCCCTTGCCCAACTCAACTGAAAATTTCACAGGATAGAACTTGGTCAAGCCCAAAGCAAAGCTTCTTTTAAAACAGCATTGAGCGAAACACTACCCATCCACTACATAGAGAGAAACACTTAGTGAGAATACCCAAAATCCTGTTGCAAACTCTTGACCGTTTTTTATGCATTACATTGACTATGATTTTGACTGTCTGTTCACTTGATCAACTTCTGTATTTTGATAAGCATGCTTGAGTCTTCTGTTATTTTTTCTATCTCTACCTCCCTTTGATTTCTAATTGAGCAGGCAAGTCATACCGCACGCTTGAGGACAAGCGTAGTAAAGTGTGTGCGTGTGATGAGCCATATTTTTTGGCTCATTTTTAGTTCTTTTGAGTCAAGTAATCGAGTCTTTATTTTCTTTTTATTATTTTATTATGTCTGGGAGGACACATTTGGAGTAAGAGTGATGCAGGGCATTGCAGGCGATGATGGAGTAGTATACTTAATGTCTAGATTTGAGTATTCTGAACTCTGTATGCACTTTCATTTACCTATCTATTACAGACATTCATTTGCTTTTAATTATTGTTAATTAAATACATGCAAATCATAGTCCTGGATTTTATACGTTGTAGTTAGTATGGTGTGTCGGGCCCGCACAGAAGATCATACTATCGGTTACTCGTATTTAATCGAACAGTTGCTCACGACCTAGATGGACACGGACCGATCCATCGGTATAGTCGTTGTGTGAGAGAGAAGATAATTTGTCTTGATTATCTTATCACACTTGTACACTTGGTGTATTGAGCGGATCGATTGAGACTCATCAATTAGGATTGCTCGGCGATAATTGATTTGAGACTCGGAGTATTTTATTCTTAATCCCTGAAATAATTGCGGGTGTGTATATTTAATATAAGTGACTTTGATTTGCCAAAGGAATTAACCGATTTAATTATTGGGTTAATTACCGGTTAAGTTGGGTCACTATATTTTATATATGGCATGCCGTGAATTCTTGAAGGGACAGTGTATCCCGGAAGGGTTGATAATATCCCCGAGATGAGCTCATAAGGATTTATTATGTAAACCTCGCGAGTGGATTTGTTCCGCATAATAAATAAGGTTGAGTGGTACTATTCTCGGATATAAGAGATGAATAAATTTATTAAGCAATAAATAAATTTTATTCATGGATATTTAAATCTTAAATACACGGAATAAATAATACTAAGATGGAGAAATATTATTTGATATAATATTGAATAATATTGGGAGTGCAATTTTATTTATATAGTGGAAAATAAATAAAATTAATATTGATAAGAATTAATGGATTTGGGTTGGACCCAATTTAATTTTCAATATTGGAAGCCCAATATTTATTCTCCTTTTGATCCCCTTCGTAGCCTATAAAAGCACTACATGGTCTTCACTTTTCACAACTTAAGTTACGCCAACAATAAAGTTCGAAGAGTGAAGAGGATCCATAGAGTTCGATAGCTCGTCGCCCACCCGACGTTCGAACGGAGTGCAAGGAATACGCGGGAAGATCACGAGGTCATCATCGATTTCGTTTCTCCGAACAACGAATCGTAGGTACAATTCTCAACTAACTTGATTATTGTTCGATTTGTTTTTATCGAGAATACCGTAGAACAAAGATCCGAGGATCGAACCCCGGGATGAGGGTCGAGCCGGGCGGTGGTGGTTGGACCACCAGACCGCCGGCGGCTCGAGGATCCCTCATGGGGATCGAACGCGTGAACCCTCGGCTGGACGCCGAGGGTCGATCGAGCCCTACGGGGCCGATCGCTAGGGCTACGGGTTTTACCCGTAGCAGCTCGTAGCGAGCTGCGGGTTTTCCCGCAGCGGCTCGCTGGACTCGAGCCCTAGCCGCGAGCAGCGGATCGCCGGATCCGCTGCGGGGATGCCGCGAGGCATCCCGTGCGATCGCTGCGAGCGATCGCGAGTCCCCTCGCGGGGACTCGGCTGGGCGTCCGCGCGCCTCGTGCGCGCCACGCGTTCGGTCGGGTCCCGGTTCGCGTGGGCTCGTGGTTTCTCCGGCGATTGAGGTTGTCGATTGTATGAACCTCGGCTCGCGGGTTTTCGGGTGGGGGCGGATTACGTGCCTATGGGTGCGTGGTCTCCAAAGCCCGGACTCCGGCGGATGAGTCGGCGTTTGTACGATCTCCGGCGAAGGGTTCGTTCGGGTTATCGGTTCCGCAATTTTGATAACCCGGGATAGCGAATTCCAACAACTGGTAACAGAGCGTGGTTTACGTTCGCGGTATTTTCGATAAATGTTGTTCTACCTTGCATGGTTCCGACTATTATGGCTCAATTAATTATTCGTTTAATTTATTTTGTCATGATTGTTGGTTTTATTAAACTCTCGGACATGTCGAGATTCGTTTTTGGTGGTGAATGCTTGTAATAGTAAAAATTCGGGGGTTGACCGAATTTAGGATTTATTATTATGTTCGTTATTTTTCCGGAAAATGTATAGGGTCGATTTCGTGTATAGAATCGATACCGGAATTGTAATTTAGATTTTTGTAAATTTATTTTGCGATTGGATCGACGTATCGTAGACCGCCGGAGAAGACGAAGTGACGAGGGGACGGAGGACCGGGATCGATCAATCCCCATGATCGATCCCGAGGGGATCGATCGACCCGCGGCCCGTGGCGGGCTGTCCGTGGGAGTCCCGGCCACGCCGGCCACCAGTGGCGGTGGCGCGTGGGCCGGGCGGCGTGCCCTAGGCTGGCCGGTCGGGCGTGGGTGGGGGTGGCTTGGGGTCTCCCAACCCGGGCTACTCCTACCGGAAATATACTTTCCTAATTAATTCGTTATTTTCTATTTTGATTATTTCTTTATGGAATATTCTAGAAAAATAGAAAAATAATTAATTTAGTACTAAATTTATTTTTCCTATTTGATTATTCCTACTCATGGGAATATTCATGGATTAGGAATAAAAATAAATTTGGAAAAGTATAATAGTCCTAATTATTTTATTTCTTTATTTCATTATGGATATCATCTAGAATATTCCAAGAATATCTTGGATAGATTATTCTAGAGATTTAATGAAGTGGAAAAAGAAAATAAAATAAATAAAAATATTAATAATATTTAATTTTATTTTTGATATATTCAATTGACTTAATTTTCGAATTAAGTAACTTTTGGATTAATTGAAAATAAATAGATTTAAATATTGGATATTAATATTCTCGTCACATGGAGCATTCAAGAAACGAAGACTGAAGACTAGAAGATGCGTACGGGGATGTGATGAAGCCATAATAGTCGGAAAATAATATTCTAGTATTATTTTGACTATGTGATAATACTATGTGCTTTATTACATGTATGCATGCTATATGTGTTTATTTTATGCACTAGATAGCGTATCCCTTTATTGTAAAAAGCTAAGTGGGAGAGGGTATGGAAACATGCCCATGGTCTCCATTGCTGCTCTCTTGGTGACTTTTATAGACTTTTAAAGTTTATATAGATAAGTCATTGGAGGAGAGTTCTTGTAATTCCTCTTACAAGAAACATTGATTAAGTTTATCAAACAATGCCTAATTTGTCTTTCCAAAACTGATTTCAAGTCGACTCATTCTCACCCCGGGGAGTGGAATGGAGCCAGAGCCACTTGGTCATGTAGAGGACACAAATTAGAGACCTTCGTACCATTCTTTGATAGATGGATCGATTGTCTGCTCGGCTCCCTCATTTATGAGAGATAGGGTCGTTCGCATGGTGAATCACTGGTTAGAAACTTCGAGTTTCACTTATGATTCTCCACGTCTTGATTTACGAGATTGAATGGATCTAGTAATTGGATTTCAATTATATAAATCTTTTTGGTATAGTAAACGTCCACACGAACGTGGCTTGCTGTACTGAATGGGATTTTAGAATAATTGATGTAGACAGTTATAGGGAATTGTGAAGAGTTGCGAGTTGTCGTAAACGTCCACACGAACGTGGCTTGCGGTGACATAACAGTTCTAAACGATTCACCTTAGTACTGAGTAATGGTTTACACTTAGATACGCGTTATAGTATTCCTCCCAACGAGGTTACGCTATAAGTGATGTATGACCGAAGTAAAATCTAATTGCTAAATCATTTGGGTGGGTAAACGTCCACACGAACGTGGCTTGCCTTACCTGATGGGATTTTAGATGTGATTAGTGATTTAATGATATTATTTGAGGGAGATAATATCGGATATTAAATTGTTTGTTTGTTTTATGTGCTTATAGGTTAAGAATGACTGTGACCCCACTTTGTGATATACTTAAGGATGAAAACTCACCGGTTCCATATGGTGATGATTGAGAACGAAATCTGGACATTGTTCAGACTGTTGAGCTTTCCGAATCCATTGTTGTCCCAACTGATGAGGACATTCGAAATGACCTCAGGATGATGTTGAGACATAGCGTGGAAGCCGGACAAGAGGTGATTAACATACTCACAGAGTTCTCTCTCAATGAGTCCCTTAAAAAGGATTCGGCGAAAGCGGAGTTTGTGTGTAGGTTGAGAAAATCACAAGCTTTTGTGGCAAGGCTAGAGGAAAAGCATGCAAAGAAACCCAGTGGTTTAAAACCACGGATTGGGAGAAGCAAGCCTTTGGGCAAGTGCTTTCGATGCAAACAGTTTGGGCACTGGAGGTCTGATTGTCCTCTCATCAAAGGTACGAAATTTTCCTTAGTCACTGAAACATTGTCAGCGGTGATATCTACCAGCACCTGGTGTGTAGATACGGGTGCCACTGACCATGTCTGCAATTCATTGCAGGGGTTCCAGGAAACCCGGAGACTTAGAGAGGGAGAGATCGTGGTCTACATGGGCAATGCCGCGAAGGTGGCGGCTGTTGCAGTGGGAGACGTTCACTTACGCTTTAGTAGTGATAGGGTTTTAGTTTTACAAAATTGTCTTTATGTACCGAATTTTAGAAAGAATTTAATTTCAGTTTCTAAGTTAATTCTGAATGGATATTCTGTTTCTTTTGATCACTCTGTGGTCATAAGAAGAAATAGTAAGATTGTCTGTTCTGGTACATTGGTGGACGGTTTGTATATTCTAAATCCTGAGTCTAACACGATGCAACTAACCGAGAGTAATAACACATCTACGAACACCAATAAGAGAAAGGAACCTTCTAAAATGAATCAATTATACTTGTGGCATCTAAGGCTAGGTCATATTAATTCGAATAGAATTCAAAGGTTGAAAGCTGATGGTCTCATTAGCGGCATAGAAGGAGAGGACCTTCCAACCTGCGAATCCTGTTTGGAGGGTAAAATGACCAAGCGTTCTTTTTCTGGTAAAGGACATAGAGCTGAACAAGTATTGGATTTGATTCACTCTGATGTATGCGGACCTATGTCTACTCAGGCAAGGGGAGGGTACGAGTACTTCATCACTTTTACTGATGATTACTCAAGATATGGATTTGTATACTTGATGCGCCGCAAGAGCGAATCCTTTGACAAGTTCAAGGAGTTCAAGGCTTTTGTGGAGAACCTTCAAAGTAAATCCATTAAATGCCTGCGATCTGATCGCGGAGGCGAGTACCTGTCTGGAGAATTCAAGGCATACTTAGTAGAGAATGGGATTGATTCCCAGTTGACGACACCATATACTCCCCAGCAGAATGGTGTGTCGGAAAGAAGGAATAGGACTCTTATGGAAATGGTACGTTCAATGATGAGTTACTCGGACTTACCTACTATGTTCTGGGGAAATGCCTTGGAAACAGCGGCGTATATTCTCAACATGGTTCCAACGAAAACGGTACCCACAACACCCATGGAAAGGTGGAGCGGGCGCAAGCCTAGCCTCAGGCACCTTCGGATCTGGGGATGTCCAGCACATGTGTTGAGACAAGGGGCCGATAAGTTAGAACCTAGATCAGAATTACGGTTGTTTGTAGGTTACCCGAAAGGAACTAAAGGTGGCATGTTCTATAGTCCTACGGACCAGAAGATCGTTATTAGTACTAACGCTCGGTTCTTAGAGGAAGACTATGTCATGGACCACAAGCCCATGAGTGACATAATACTTGATGAGTTAAGAGGAGACAAGGAAGACTCAGATACAGCCGAACCGAGTGTAGATACACCACTAGAACCTGCACCTAATACTGTCACTGTTGATACACCGGAACGCCGTCGTAGTGGGAGGGTTGTTAAACAACCGGACAGATGGATTGGACTGGGTGAGTCTTCGGACTCGGCACCCGGAGTTCATGAAGTCGATCCCTGGACCTATGATGAGGCGGTACAAGATATAGATGCGCCTTCTTGGAAGAAAGCAATGAAATCCGAAATAGAATCTATGGATTCTAATAAGGTCTGGGATCTTGTAGAACCACCAAGCGGCGTAAAGCCAATTGGGTGTAAATGGGTCTACAAGAGAAAGAGAGGATCTGACGGAAAGGTTGAAACCTTTAAAGCTCGGCTTGTTGCGAAAGGATATACTCAGAAAGAGGGAATCGATTATGAGGAGACCTTCTCGCCGGTAGCCAAGATAAAGTCGATCCGGATTCTCTTATCCATAGCAGCTCATATGGATTATGAGGTGTGGCAAATGGATGTCAAGACAGCTTTCCTTAATGGAAGTCTTGACGAGACGATTTATATGAAACAACCAGAAGGATTCATTGCTAAGGGGCGAGATCATCTAGTGTGCAAGCTTAATCGATCCATTTATGGATTGAAACAAGCCTCGAGATCGTGGAACCTGCGGTTTGATGAAGTAGTCCAATCTTTTGGATTCATTCAAAGCATGGACGAATCGTGTGTGTATTGGAAACGTGATGGAAAGAGGGTGGTGTTCCTCGTGCTTTATGTAGACGACATACTTCTCATTGGCAACAGTGTAAAGATGTTATCAGACATAAAGGGATGGTTGTCTAGACAATTCGATATGAAAGATTTGGGAGAAGTTGGACATGTTCTAGGGATCAAAGTTATAAGGGATCGCCGGAATAGAACATTGTGTCTTTCCCAGCAATCTTACATAGACACGATTCTAGCTCGTTTTAACATGCAAGATTCCAAGAAGGGCGATCTGCCCTTCAGTAAAGGAACTTATCTTTCTAGGGATATGTGTCCTCAGACACAGAAGGAGAAAGATGACATGAAAGCGGTTCCCTACGCTTCGGCTATGGGAAGCTTAATGTATGCAATGTTATGCACGAGGCCTGATATCTGTTATGCCGTTGGCATAGTAGCAAGATATCAGAGTAACCCTGGAAAGGCTCATTGGACTGCCGTTAAGAGCATTTTCAAGTATTTGCGAAATACTAAGGATTATGTTCTGAGATACGGTGCAGACAATCTGATTCCTTTAGGTTACACAGATTCGGATTTCCAAGCTGATAAGGACCGGCGTAAGTCGACATCAAGCTATGTGTACACTTTGGGAGGTGGAGCCGTATCATGGAAGAGTGTTAAGCAAAAGTGCATTTCGGACTCTACCATGGAAGCTGAATACGTTGCAGCCTCAGAGGCAGCGAAAGAGTCAGTGTGGTTCCTTAATTTCCTCCAGGACTTAGATGTGATTCCGAGTTTGCCTAAAGCTATGACAATTTATTGTGACAATAGCGGTGCAGTGGCAAACAGTAAGGAACCACGGTCCCATAGTGCTACAAAACACATAGAGCGCAAGTACCACCTGATTCGAGACATCGTCAAGAGGGGCGATGCGATAGTCACCAAGATAGCTTCGGAAGACAACCTAGCGGACCCTTTCACCAAGATACTTCCTAAGGAAGTATATTACAAGCACTTGGAGGGTTTGGGAGTCAGAAGTTTGGAGGATAAGACTAGACCTTAGTATAAGTGGGAGATTGATGGAGTAGTATACTTAATGTCTAGATTTGAGTATTCTGAACTCTGTATGCACTTTCATTTACCTATCTATTACAGACATTCATTTGCTTTTAATTATTGTTAATTAAATACATGCAAATCATAGTCCTGGATTTTATACGTTGTAGTTAGTATGGTGTGTCGGGCCCGCACAGAAGATCATACAATCGGTTACTCGTATTTAATCGAACAGTTGCTCACGACCTAGATGGACACGGACCGATCCATCGGTATAGTCGTTGTGTGAGAGAGAAGATAATTTGTCTTGATTATCTTATCACACTTGTACACTTGGTGTATTGAGCGGATCGATTGAGACTCATCAATTAGGATTGCTCGGCGATAATTGATTTGAGACTCGGAGTATTTTATTCTTAATCCCTGAAATAATTGCGGGTGTGTATATTTAATATAAGTGACTTTGATTTGCCAAAGGAATTAACCGATTTAATTATTGGGTTAATTACCGGTTAAGTTGGGTCACTATATTTTATATATGGCATGCCGTGAATTCTTGAAGGGACAGTGTATCCCGGAAGGGTTGATAATATCCCCGAGATGAGCTCATAAGGATTTATTATGTAAACCTCGCGAGTGGATTTGTTCCGCATAATAAATAAGGTTGAGTGGTACTATTCTCGGATATAAGAGATGAATAAATTTATTAAGCAATAAATAAATTTTATTCATGGATATTTAAATCTTAAATACACGGAATAAATAATACTAAGATGGAGAAATATTATTTGATATAATATTGAATAATATTGGGAGTGCAATTTTATTTATATAGTGGAAAATAAATAAAATTAATATTGATAAGAATTAATGGATTTGGGTTGGACCCAATTTAATTTTCAATATTGGAAGCCCAATATTTATTCTCCTTTTGATCCCCTTCGTAGCCTATAAAAGCACTACATGGTCTTCACTTTTCACAACCTAAGTTACGCCAACAATAAAGTTCGAAGAGTGAAGAGGATCCATAGAGTTCGATAGCTCGTCGCCCACCCGACGTTCGAACGGAGTGCAAGGAATACGCGGGAAGATCACGAGGTCATCATCGATTTCGTTTCTCCGAACAACGAATCGTAGGTACAATTCTCAACTAACTTGATTATTGTTCGATTTGTTTTTATCGAGAATACCGTAGAACAAAGATCCGAGGATCGAACCCCGGGATGAGGGTCGAGCCGGGCGGTGGTGGTTGGACCACCGGACCGCCGGCGGCTCGAGGATCCCTCATGGGGATCGAACGCGTGAACCCTCGGCTGGACGCCGAGGGTCGATCGAGCCCTACGGGGCCGATCGCTAGGGCTACGGGTTTTACCCGTAGCAGCTCGTAGCGAGCTGCGGGTTTTCCCGCAGCGGCTCGCTGGACGCGAGCCCTAGCCGCGAGCAGCGGATTGCCGGATCCGCTGCGGGGATGCCGCGAGGCATCCCGTGCGATCGCTGCGAGCGATCGCGAGTCCCCTCGCGGGGACTCGGCTGGGCGTCCGCGCGCCTCGTGCGCGCGACGCGTTCGGTCGGGTCCCGGTTCGCGTGGGCTCGTGGTTTCTCCGGCGATTGAGGTTGTCGATTGTATGAACCTCGGCTCGCGGGTTTTCGGGTGGGGGCGGATTACGTGCCTTTGGGTGCGTGGTCTCCAAAGCCCGGACTCCGGCGGATGAGTCGGCGTTTGTACGATCTCCGGCGAAGGGTTCGTTCGGGTTATCGGTTCCGCAATTTTGATAACCCGGGATAGCGAATTCCAACAGGCGACACATTGGGCATAATTGGAGTGAATTACGTGAAAGATGAAGAAGTTTTGCCATTTAGGCAAAAGGCAACAGAAGCTGGCGGTTTGGGCATAACACTTACTTTGGCCTGATTACCCACTGTGGCAAAACACTCACTCTCGACTGATCACCGACAGTTGAGCAAGCAACCATTATGGGCGAAGGCACTTTTAGAAGATTCCCAACTTCCAAAGTCTCACACGTGATCCATGACTTAACCAAGGCAAAGAAAATACCGAGGCGTAAAAGTGGCAAGGAAATCACCTTCGTGGTCAAGGGTGCAGGTTGAGCAAGCTGGTCTGACTGGAACCATCCAGGTCCCGTTGAGCAAGTTGGGACAGAGTCAGAAAGTGGAGCAAGACTGACGCACGACCAAGTACCGCGCATGATCTGCCACCTCGTAAATGAAGAAGGCTATCGGAGATAAAGCAATTGGGCAAGAGCGACAATTGATCAGAGATGGACGTTGAGCAAGTAGTGTACGAAAGAGTCCTGGGAATCTTGGAGTCCTCAAAGGCGACTAGATTCAGAGAAGTATCAAAGAAGGACTCTCATCTAACCTTAGAGTCATTGTCCAACACGTCTCTATCAAATCAGAGTCATATATACACAGGAGTCTGTCAAGACGTTAGCATGGGCAGGCAGTTGTCCAGATGCCTGAAAATCTAGGAGTCTTCAAGAGAATCCTTATCCAATCAAGATCAGCGATTTTTTACTTGCTCCCCAAGACTCCTATCATCTATAAATATATGAGGACGTTAAGAACACAAGGAACCACGAAAAAGAGAGGACCGGACGCAACAACACACAACCCGAGCTCCACAAAACAACACAAAATTTATGAGAGATTAGATGTATTTGTTTTGAGAGTCGAGTGAGGAGGAACACCGCCCTTTTGGGCAGCCCGTTTGGGCGAAATTGTATATTATGTTTTTATTTAATTTATTTCCCTTTTGTTTCAGTTATTTAATTTCGTTTTTACTTTAATTATTTATTTTAATTATTTATTGCTGAATTAACATCGTTTGGTCAAGTTCTGATCCTGATCCCTCATACTTATCACTATACACCGTAGTGTTGAGTTTGGCAGAATTATAAATTTCATTTTGACCGGCGTTTGTTCCCACGACAAACATTCGTCGCCGTCAAAATTGGCGCCGTTGCCGGGGAGGCAATATTCCAGCAATAAGTCTTCTGTGTTATTTGACTTGTTATTTTTGTTTTTGCTCCAGCTCGACCGTACAGGGCAAAGGAGGGCAGAACGAGAAGAGCAGGGCAAAGAGCACGTGCAGTCCAAAGAAGAGCAAGAGGGCAGTACCCTTTTGGCTTGAGAATAGAGATGAGTAACCAGTATGACCCACCAGTAGTCCAGACCTTGAGGGAAATGATGTTCCCCACCGATTTGAGCTTCGGACCCCTGGGCATCACTTTGCCCAGAATCACTGCAGATTGGGAGATGAAGCAGAGTTTTATTCAGATCTTGCCCAAATTCAGCGATATGCCTTGGGAGGACCCTCAACGACATTTGCAAGATTTTGAGATGGCATGTGGTACTATACGTGCTATGGGCACACTGGCAGAATACATTCGACTGTTAGCCTTTCCCTTCTCCCTTGCTGATGGGGCAAGAGAATGGCTTTACAGTTTGCCTAGAGGCGAAATTACAACATGGCAAGAATTGCAGCACCAATTTTTGAAGAAGTACTTCCCCATGTCTCGAATCTTGCAAATGAAGAAGAGAATTTACAATATCAAAATGGGCACTGAGGAATCGTTCTATGACTATTGGGTTCGATTCAAAGAAATTCTAGCGCTATGCCCATACCACCAAATTCCAAATCATGAGTTGGTCCAATAATTCGTATCCGGGCTAAGGGGACAAGAGAGAATGATAATTCGTGCAGCATGTGGGGGTTCTATTCTGAATAAAAGTGCAAGTGAGGCGTTCAAAATATTCAAAGAGTTGGCTGAAGAATCCCGTGAAGATGAGTACGAATTGCCCAAACAGACAGTTGCTATGCCCATAGCAACTGATAATAAAATCGATCAGCTTTGCAGCACCATTGAGAAATTCATGGAGCATATGGTCACAGGACCACTCAAGCCAGTCGATAGATGTGAACTTAACAGCTTTGGGCAAAGCAGAACGGATTACTATGACCCGTATGCCCATACCAGCATACCAAAAATCAGATATCAAGAGAATTTTGGGTATGGGAAAGACAACTATCAAGAGGAAAGCCAAGAGCGAGATCAACAATACTTTGAACCCCAACAATATGACGAAAATCAAGAGTCGTCTCTAGCCGAGCTTGTGAACCGTGTCATGATGGAGAACATGAAAGCTCAACAAGAGAACATAAAAGCTCAACAAGAGACCGAAAATTTCAAGAAGGAGATGGTGGAAGGATTTCAGTATCTTAATGCCCAAATATCACAGCTTGCCCAGACTGTGGCAAGATTGGAAGAGAAAACAGAGGAGCAGTCTGCCCAAGAGGAGCAATCTGCCCAAGAGGCGCAACATAGTACCGTCCAAATGAAGAGTAAAGACATACTTCCAGAGAAGGGAAAGAGACCAAACCGAGACATGGTAGAATTTGAAGCCCTAAAGAGACTTTTCAAACGTGAAGACAAATCTGCCCAAATCAAGGAGTCAAAGCCCAAACCACAGACTATAGTGATCAAACCTCCATTTCCAGGAAGGTTAGCAAAGTTCAGTAAATCAGAAAACACACATTTGGGCGCACCTGATAGTCTGGGCAGAGAAGCAGGTGTAAACATAGCAACCGGTTTGGGCAAAGTGGCGAATGTTGAACAGTTTGCCAAAGATAACGAAATGGAAGAGATAATGGAGGCGGTACTACATATTGGAATCCTAGAACCATCTAATACTTTCATCCCCACGAGCCCAAGTAATAAATTTGTCCCAGATGAGAGATTGGTGTCGCCCTTTGAGCAAGCACCCGATGAAGAATTGAAGAAGTTGCACAAACTTATCAAATATCTCTACCTGGGACAAGTGAATAAAATCTCCAAGAGCAGCAGTGATGAGTCTAGCGAAAGTTCATAAAGGAAAGCCCATGAGTCGTTTGCCCAACATCCAGAAGATAAGAGGAATATGCCCCCCACCAACATGCGAATACCATTTGGTTTGGGCAAAGCTCCTGATACTTTACAAGGATGGATGATGAGCAACTTTTCAGATCTACTTAAGTATCTGAAGGCTTCTTATGGGCACAACGAGGAGAAGCTTAAACCTCGATCCATGAAGAATGGTGAGCATCCATCACGTCATGCCCGTGACGATAACTAAGGCGCTGACCGGGAGGCAACCTGGTATCTTTTTGTATCATATTTTACTTTATTTTGAATAAATCGAATGGAGGACTTTGACTTGTTTGATCCCAGAAGGGGAAAGGGTTTATTTGTTTTTCAGGTGCAGGTCAACGAGGGCGAAGTGGTAGCTGTGTGGGCGTACCGGCTACTTGCTCAAACAGCAGATTATGCTAGAAGATGGATGAGCGCTCTAAAGTTGAAAGGATGACCCCTGGAACGAATTCAAGGACTGGGCAAGCGTGCTCACGCTACTGATTCTGGGCAAAGTCCTAAGGCGATAAGGCAGCATGTAAAAAGGCATGACAGAGCTACATAACACATTAATGGTCCACTTTGCCCGTTCCCAATTCAGGTTCTACCTTTCATTTTCCACCTCCTAATTTGTTCCCTCCCTTGTTTTAGTAGTTGTTAGTTTTTTATTTTATTTTTTGCTTTTGTTAAGGTCACCCCCGAGTCACTCTGGTTCAGGGGGGACTAGGTTGATCTCCCTGCTGACACACTTTGCCCAAGCAAAGTGTGTGAGGGGGCAGGTGCGCCAACTTTTTTAGTCATAGTCTGGTCGTGGGTAGCCCCTACCAATCTTATTACTTTTGCACACTTTGCCTAGGCAAAGTGTGTGAGGGGGGAAAGGGAAAGGGCAAACCCCTGTTTCTAATCGAGTCAGCATGATTATGTGTCACCTTGGGCAAACATACATACAGTAACTCAAACTTTATAGTTAAGATGCATGAAATAGGGATGATGGAACTGTTCTAGGCAAACTGTGAGAATTGAGCCTACATTGATAAATGATTTCTTTCTTTGAGAGTCTGCTGTGATCTTTACAATGCTTGTCTTTGCCTGTTTGCTGAATTGAGTAGTTTGACTGAGTAGGGTTGTTAAATGATTAGGGCAGTTTCTTGTTTCAGTTTGCTTGAATAAATAACACTGCCCCTTCCTAGCCCTTTGAGCCTGATTGATTTTCTTTGTGAACCCATTCTGGTATTATGCCCACATTACATAGGCAGCCAGAGAGAAGAAAGGGAGTTAGGGCATAGAGTTCAAAAAAAAAAAAAAAAAAAAAAAAAAAAAAAAAAAAAAAAAAAAAAAGAATAAGAAAAAGTTGTTGTGCTAAGACCTGTAAGAAAGGGGCAAAGTGGCAGAGAAAAGGCTAACATCAAAAAGCCCTCTGCCCAAATAGAGCCTACTCCCAGAAATCTACCCATATGAGCCCTACACTACAACCCAATAAAAGTCCCTTTGATAAAACCCCTACTTAGTTAAAACCAACTCAGACTAGCAATACGGCAAATTTAGGCAAAGTGGAGTCACAGCAGAAAATGAGTGTCATCAAACCCATACACTAAAAAGAGAGAAACACTGTGAGGGAGTGTACCCAAAGACCTTTAACAGCCTCTTGACTTATTTATATCTTTACTTGAATTTTGTGTTATCTGTATGTACTATGCCCTGTACTGATCATGCTAAAGTCCTCTGCTTTGTTTCCCCCTCTTTCCTTTGATTTCTTTTTTCACTTTGGTCTTGAGTCAGGCAAATCAGAGCCCACGCTTGGGGACAAGCGTATCCAAGTGTGTGCGGTTCTGATGAGCCATTTTATTTGCTCATCTTAGAGCATTTTTACACCCTTTATTGAGTCAGTTTGAGTCTTTTGTGTGTCCCGGAGGGCACATTGGAGTGTTTGGGCAAAGTATGCAGGGTTGCAGGTAGTAGGTGGTGCATTGTGCGAAAGAGGCCAGAAAATCATCCACTTTGGGCAAACACGGGGATCCGAGCCAAAGTGACTTGAGCAGTTTGACCCAAGGAGGCAAAGTCACCACTATGGGCAAAGTCACGAAGCAGAAGAACCAAACGCCGAAGTTAAAGTTTTCACTTTGGGCAAAGTCAAGACTTTGGGCAGACACATCTTTGGGCAAACGGCGAGTATCGGGCATACCAATGCAACAAAGTCCGAAAATTTGGGGATTCTGCCTTATCTCCCCATCTCTATCCGGTCAGCAGATAAGGAAAGAGACCCTAAAGACCAGGAGTTTCTTTGACCGCCAAGAATCCCAGCAAGAACAAACTCTGGACGGACTACGCCCAGACGGCCCAAGCCCACCAGGCCCATCAGCCCATTAATACAAATCTGATGCCCTAGAGACCACACATATATAATCGCTGATCAGAAAAACCCTAGCAAAAAAAGAACACGGGGGATACACCAAACAAGAGGGACGAAATCAACACCCGAAAATTCAGAAAAACGCCATTGATGGGCTGAAGAAGAAGGAGTCGAGTTCTCGCCGGTTATGGGCCTTCGGGCATAGCAGGGCGAATTCGTTTCGATTTAATGTTTTTAATTTCGTCAATTAATTTCTTTATGTTCTAGACATTCAGTACTTAAATTCAAGATTCAATTTCAGCATGTTTTATTCTGTTTTTATTTTATTTATTTTCGATTTGATTATGCATAGCTAGTAATCTGTGTCTGGGCAAAGGCAGATCGAGGGGGATTTTGGGCTAAGTGAGACCGAGAGGCTGATGGGGCTAGAGTAGCCGGTTGGGCGTTTGTTCCCGAGGCAAAGGTTGTTGAGGTTTATTTCTGGGGAGTTTGGGCAAACTAGGACGACCACTAGTGAACCTTTACAAACTGGGATACTGGTGATTGGCAAACCGCATATATGTACCTTGTAGTATTGTTGCGGGCATAGCACTAGAACTTGCAGGAGATGCGGTCGTATGTTTCGAGCATGCTATTGGCCGAGCGGGTTTGTCTAGAGGGTAATGCGGGTTTGGGCAAACTAGATCCATGTTTGGTCGCATAGGTTATCGAATTGTTCAGGTCCAGGGGTTTAGGCATAGTGTTAGCTTGCCTTCTCTTTACACAGTAAGGATAGATAAGGGGTGGGGCAATTGCTGGGCGTGACGCAATAGGACCACTTTTGTTTTTGCACCCTATAACTGCTGACAAACCGCTGGTAGAAATACTTAGTTCCGATGACCGGTAGTTTGCCCAGATGACCCTGAGAGACGCTGTATGCCCAGATGCTTATTTTCCATTATTTAATTTTCGTTATTTTAGTTATCTGTTCAGTTTGGTCATAGTGTTTAGTATATTTTCTGTCTGTTCAGTTTAGTCATAGTGAGTTTATATTTAATTGATTCAGTTTGGTAGCTTGATTAAAACCGCTGTGCCCACAGCAACCAATCAAAACTTTTTTTAAAACGTGACAACCCTTGGGCTAGCCGAGATCACTTATTGCAATTGCTTCCTCGTGGGACCGACCCCTCATACTTATCACTATACACCGTAGTGTTGAGTTTGGCAGAATTATAAATATCATTTTGACCGGCGTTTGTTCCCACGACAAACATTCGTCGCCGTCAAAATTGGCGCCGTTGCCGGGGAGTGTTGGAGTTTTGTACTTAATGTCTAGATTTGAGTAACGGAAACTCCCGATCCATTGCCATTAATCTATTTAATTAAATAAACAATTATTTGCGTTTAATTATTTATAATTAAATATATGCAAATTATAGTCCTGGATTTCATACGTTGTAGTTAGTATGGTGTGCATGGGCGCACAGAAGATCATACTATCGGTTACTCGTATTTAATCGAACAGTTGCTCACGACCTAGATGGACACGGACCAATCCATCGGTATAGTCGTTGTGTGAGAGAGAAAATAATTTATCTTAATTATTTTATCATACTTGTACACTTGGTGTATTGGGCGGATCGCTTGAGATTTATCGATTAGGATTGCCTTGGATAATCGATTTAAATCTCAGTGTATTTTATTCTTAATCCCCGATACTATTACGGCTGTGTATATTTAATATAAGTGACTTTGATTTTCCAAAGGAATTGACCGGTTTAATTACTGGGTCAATTACCGGTTAAGTTGGGTCGCTATATTTTATATATGACATGCCGTGAATACTTGACGGGAAAGTGTATCCCGTAAGGGTTGATAATATCCCCGAGATGAGTTCATAAGGAATTATTATGTAAACCCTGCAGGTGGATTTGTTCCGCATAATAATTAAGGTTGAATGGTACTAGTCTCGGATACAAGAGATGAATAAATTAATTAGCAATAAATTAATTTTATTCATGGATATTTATATCTTAAATACACGGAATAAATAATACTACCGGAGAAATATTATTTGATATAATATGGTTTAATATCGGGAGTGCAATTAATTTTATATAGTGGAAAATAGAATTAATTAATATTAATGGATTAATAGATTTGGGCTTGGGCTCAATTTAATCATTAATATTGGAAGCCCAATATTCCACCTCCTTAAGATCCCCTACGTAGCCTATAAAAGCACTACATGGTCTTCTCTATTCTCATAACTTGAAGATCACAATTCTAGAGAGAGAAAGTAGAGAGGGAGATCCATGGAGTTCGGAAGATCGTCGCCCACCCGACGTTCGAGCTAGTGCAAGGAATACGTGGGAAGATCTCAAGGTCATCGATTGATCTCGTTTCTCCGAACAACGAATCGAAGGTAAAATCGTTAAACACCCTTGATGATTTTATTCGATTATTTATCGTGAAATACCGTGAACGCAAGATCCGAGAATCGAGACCCGTGGAAGAGGTCGAACCGGGCGGTGGTGGTCGAACCACCGGACCGCCGGCGGATCGACGGCTCGACCACGAGGGTCACATGCGAGGAGGCGATCGCGGCTGGGGTGCGAGGTTTCTCGCAGCACCCAGCAGCGGGATGCGGGTGTTCCCGCATCGATCCCGCAGCGGCTCGCATGGCGAGTCGCACCTCCATGGGCAGCGAGTCCGTAGACTCGCTGCGGGCTGCTACGAGGCAGCCCAGCGATCGCAAGGGGCGAACCCCAGCTGGGAGCCGGGGACGCGATCGATCACCCCGATCGATCGCGAGTCGCAAGGGCTGGGCCCCGCGGCTGTCCCCTGGTCGGACCGACACCCCAGGCGGCGGCGAGTCGCCGGACTCGCCGCGGGGGGCTGCTGGGCAGCCCCATCGATCACGATGATCGACGCGATCATCGATCGCGTGTGCCCTAGCCGCGGGGGCTCGGCTGGGCGTGCGTGCGTGGCTTCGGACACGTCGTGCGTTCGGTTGTGCTCCGGTTCGGATGGCGGTGCTCACGTGATCTCCGGCGAATGGTTTTTGATCGGGTTATTATTTTCCGCAAATTTTAATAGCCCGGGATATCGAATTCCAACAATTGGTATCAGAGCGTTGGTTCTAGTTCATGTGTATATGCGATAAATTGTTCTACCTTGCAGGGTTTCCGACTATTATGGCTAGATATAATTCTTCGTTAATTATTGTCATAATTTTTTATTAAACTCTCGGACATGTCGAGATTCGTTTTATGTGTGGTGAATGCTTGTAATAGTAAAAATTCGGGGGTTGACCGAATTTAAGGTTTATTATTATGATCTACTTTTTCCGGAAAATGTATAGGGTCGATTTCATGTATAGAATCGATACCGGATAGTTGTATTTAAATTATGTAATTTATTATACGTTGGATCGATGCCGAAACGACCGCCGGAGGAGACGTGTGACGAAGGAGACGAAAGAGAGGAAGGACTCGGACCGGCCATCCCCATGGCCGATCCCATAGGATCGATCGACCCTTCATGGGGCTGCCCGCGGCCCTCTCGGCCATGGAGTCGCCGGCGACGGTGGCTGGCCGGCTGGGGGCGGCGGCGGCGGTGCTCCTTGGGGTGATCGATGGTGGTGGTAGGGTGCGGGGACTCCCAACCCGTGCTCTCCCGCCAAGATCGAACTTTCCTAAATTATTCGGTTTTCCTATTTTGAGTATTCTCAATTTTTTTTTTTTTGGGAACTCTCATGGAATAGGAAAAGAATAAATTTAGAATAAATTTATTTTCTTATTTGATTATTCCTAGTATGGGAATTTTCATGGATAAGGAAGGAATAAATTTAGAATTAATTTGGTCTTCCTAATTGATTATTCCTTTTGGAATATTCATGGATTAGGAAAAGAAATTAATTTGGAATTAATTTATTTTTCCTATTTTATTATTCCTTTATGAAATTTTAAATGGATTAGGAAATTAATTAATTTGGAAAGTTTTAAGAATCCTTAATTAATTTTTCCTATTTAATTATTCCTTTATGGAATTTTTAATAGATTAGGAAATGAATTAATTTGGAAGGATTAGGAGTCCTAATTTATTTTATTTCCTTATTCTATTATAGAAGTCTTCTAGAATGTTCCAAGTTTGACTTGGATAGGATTCTAAAGATTTAATAGAATTAGAAAGGAAAATAAAAATAAATAAAAATATTAATAATATTTAATTTTATTTTTGATATATTCGATTGACTTAATTTTCGAATTAAGTAACTTTTGGATTAATTGAAAATAAATAGATTTAAATATTGGGATTAATATTCTCGTCACATGGAGCATTCAAGAACGAAGACTGAAGACTAGAAGATGCGTACGGGGATGCGATAAAGCCATAATAGTCGGAAAATAATATTCTAGTATTATTTTGACTATGTGATAATATTCTATGTGCTTTATTTCATGTATGCATGCTTATGTGTATTTAATTATGCATTAGATAGCGTATCCCTTTGTTATAAAAAGCTAAGTGGGAGAGGGTATGGAAACATACCCATGGTCTCCATTGCTGCTCTCTTGGTGACTTTTATAAACTCTTGAAGTTTATATAGATAAGTCATTGGAGGAGAGTTCTTGTAATTCCTCTTACGAGAATCATTGATTAAGTTTATCAAACAATGCCTAATTTGTCTTTCCAAAGCTGATTTCAAGTCGACTCATTCTCACCCCGGGGAGTGGAATGGAGCCAAAGCCACTTGGTCATGTAGAGGACACAAATTAGAGACCTTCGTACCATTCTTTTACAGATGGATCGATTGTTTGCTCGGCTCCCTCATTTATGAGAGATAGGGTTGTTCGCATGGTGAATCACTGGTTAGAAACTTCGAGTTTCACTTATGATTCTCCGCGTCTTGATTTACAAGATCGAATGGATCAAGTAATTGGGAGTCAATTATAAAAGTCTCTTGGTGTAGTAAACGTCCACACCACGTGGCTTGCTATGCTGACGGATTTTGGATTAATTGATGTAGACAGTTGTAAGTAATTGTGAAGAGTTGTGAAGTTATCGTAAACGTCCACACCACGTGGCTTGCGGTGATGTAGCAATTCCAAACGATTTACTTTGGTACTGAGTAATGGTTTACACTTAGATACGCATTATAGTATTCCTCCCCACGAGGTTCCGCTATAAGTGATGTATGACCAAAGAAAATCTAATTGCTAAGTCGTTTGGGTGGGTAAACGTCCACACCTCGTGGCTTGCCTTACCTGATGGGATTTTAGATTTGATTAGTGGTTTAATGATATTATTTGAGGGAGATAATATCGGACATTAAATCGATTGTTTGTTATTATATGTGCTCATAGATTATGGATGGCTTTGAACCCACTTTATGTGATACTTGAGGAATTTAACTTACTGGTCCCTAAATGTATTGATTGGAATAGAGATCTAGACATTGCCTAGACTGTTAAAGAGTACAAGTTTGTACTCAGTGAGCTTTGTTCTCCCGAACCTACTAATGTCTCGACTATTGAGGAAAGAACTGATTTTATCATGTTCAAACTCAAGGGGATGTTTAGACATGACATAGGCGGCCAGACAAGAAGCGATGAGGATACTCATAAAGGCCAGTCGCTTCGAGGAAACGCTTAAACACGTTTTTGAGATGATTGACCTTTTAGACGAGTTGAGACGGAAATCGCAAGCTCTTGTAGCCAATGCCAAAGGTTTCAAACCTAAGGGAAAAAACCGGGGGATAGGAAAAGCAAGCAAAGAAACCCAGTGGTCCTAAGTTTCTTGGATCACGAGATGGGACGAGAAAGCCAATAGGCAAGAATTCTCGATGCAAACAGTCTGGGTACTGGAAGTCTGATTATCCTCTCAAAGAAAGTACGAAATCTTCTTTAGTCGTAAAACATAGTCAGTGGTATTATCTACCGGAACCTGGTGTGCAGATATGGAACCACTGACGGTATGTGCATTTTAAATGCAAGGGTTCCAGGAAACCCGACGACTTGGAAAAGAAGAAATCGTAGTCTACATGGGCAATGCTGTTGAGGAGGCAGCTGTTGCAGTGGAGGACAATTATATAGGATTTCATTTTAAGTTATTGCTTTTATGTACCTTTTAGAAAGAACCTTGTTCTGGATTTCTAATGAATGGATATTTTATTTCTTTTAATCATTTGATGGTTATAAGAAGAAATAAGGATATTATCTATTCTGGTACATTAGCTAGCAATATACAAATGATGAATCCTGAGTCCACCACGATGCAACAAACCGTAGTATGTAGCTCATTTTACTTTTAAGAGATATTTCTGTAATGAATCATTTATACTTGTGGATTCTTATGCTAAGTCATGTTTATTCAAATAAGAAGTTCAAAGGTCGAAAATTGATATTTTGATCAATTAAGTTGAAGGAGTGGACCTTCCGACCCAAGAATCTAATTTGGAAGATAACATAACTAAGCAATCCTTTATGGATATAAGGTATAAGATCCGGACAAGTATTAGAGTTGATTCACTCTGATGTATGCAGACCTTTGTTTACTCAGACAATAAGGTTCAAGTAATTCATTTTATGATTGCTCGAAAAATGGATTAGCATACCTGATGTGCCACAAGAGCAAAGTGTTTTGACAAGTCAATGGACACAAAGCTATTGCAGGGAACCATCATGGTATATCCATTGAAAGCCTGCGATCTAATCGCGGAGGCAAGTACCTATCTGAGGAATGCATGACATACTAATCAGAGATTGGGATTTGATCCCAAATCACCACATCATACACTGTTGTGTAGAAATGGTGTGTCGGAAATTAAGAAATGGAACTCTTATAGAAATAGTAAAGGAATGAGTTATACGGAACTACCTATGTTCTATGGATATGTCTGGAAACAACAACGCATTCAAATGCGCTTGTAGAATATCCTAGAAGAACAAAAGATGTGTGTTCAATAGTACTATGAACCAGAAGGACGTTATAAGTTCTAACGCCCGGTTCTTAGAGGAAGACTATTAGATGAACCACAAGCCCAAAGTGACGTAATACTTTGAATGAGAGAAAGAGATAAGGACTGGGAACCAGCCGAACCGAGTAGCAGTACACCACTAACTGCACCTACTGTTATTACTGTTTATACACCGGAATGCCGTTGTAGTGGGAGGTTGTGGATCAACCAGAGATATTCATAAGACTAGGAGAGTTTTCGGACTCTGGACCTAGTATACATGAAATCGATCCCTGGATCTACATGGAGGCAGTACTAAATCTAAATGTGCCTTCTTGGAAAGCAATAAGGATTATTGCTAAGAGGCAAGATCATTTAGAGTACAAGCTTAGTTGATCCATATATGGATTGGAACAAAGCATTGAGTTCGTGGTACTTGCAAATTGATGAGATAGTCCATTTTATGGATTCATCAAAGCATAGACGAATCGTGTGTATAGGAAACGTGATGGAAACAAAGTGGTGTTTCTCGGAGGTTTTATGTAGATAACATTTTATCATTGGTAACAATGTAAAGATGTTGTCAAACATAAAATGGTGGTTGTCTAGATGAATCAATATGAAAGATATAGGAAGAAGTTGGACATGTTCTTGAGATCTAGGATCTCTAGAAAAGAACATTGTACTTCTCCTGGACATCTTACATATAAATGATTATGGTTCGTTTTAACATGCAAGATTCCGAGAAAGGTATGTTACCTTTCAGATACGGAATGCATCTATCTAATGATATGTGTTTTGGAACACAAAAGGAGATAGAGGCAATGAAAGCGGTTTCCTACACTTCAAGTGTGGAAAGCTTGATAAATGCGATGTTGAAAACGAGAACCTGATATCTGCTATGCGGCTAGTATAGTGGGAGGATATCAAGGTAATCCTGGAAAGGAATACTCGATTGCTGTAATGAACATTTTTAGTACTTTCGAAGTACTGGAAACTATGTTCTGGATTACGGAGCAGACAAATTTCCTTTGGATTACATTCTCTTAGATTTCTAATCAAATGAGGACCGGTGTAAGTCGATATCAGGCTATGTGTTTCACTATTGAAGGAGAAGGAGTTTTAACATGGAAGAGTGATAAGCACGATGCTTTTCGGACTCTGCCATGGGTAACCAAATAGCGGCCTCAGAGGCAGCGGAAGTTTTGGTATAGCTCCGGGAATCTCTGGGACTTAGAGGTGATTCTTAATTTGCCAAAGGCTATGTGAATAGCGGTGCGATGGCAAATGGTAAGAAATCACAAGTCTATAAGTGTAAGATAACACATAGAGCAAGTACCACCTGATACGAGTCATCGTCGAGGGAGACGACGCTGTAGTCACCAAGATAACTTCGGAGCGGCAACCTAGAGTGCTCATTCACATAGTACTTCTTGGAAGTACAACTTAAGCACGTGATGAGTATGGGAGTCGGAAGTTTGGAGGAAATGACTAGACCTTAGTACAAGTGGGAGATTGTTGGAGTTGTGTACTTAATGTCTAGATTTGAGTAACGGAAACTCCCGATCCATTGCCATTAATCTATTTAATTAAATAAACAATTATTTGCGTTTAATTATTTATAATTAAATATATGCAAATTATAGTCCTGGATTTCATACGTTGTAGTTAGTATGGTGTGCATGGGCGCACAGAAGATCATACTATCGGTTACTCGTATTTAATCGAACAGTTGCTCACGACCTAGATGGACACGGACCAATCCATCGGTATAGTCGTTGTGTGAGAGAGAAAATAATTTATCTTAATTATTTTATCATACTTGTACACTTGGTGTATTGGGCGGATCGCTTGAGATTTATCGATTAGGATTGCCTTGGATAATCGATTTAAATCTCAGTGTATTTTATTCTTAATCCCCGATACTATTACGGCTGTGTATATTTAATATAAGTGACTTTGATTTTCCAAAGGAATTGACCGGTTTAATTACTGGGTCAATTACCGGTTAAGTTGGGTCGCTATATTTTATATATGACATGCCGTGAATACTTGACGGGAAAGTGTATCCCGTAAGGGTTGATAATATCCCCGAGATGAGTTCATAAGGAATTATTATGTAAACCCTGCAGGTGGATTTGTTCCGCATAATAATTAAGGTTGAATGGTACTAGTCTCGGATACAAGAGATGAATAAATTAATTAGCAATAAATTAATTTTATTCATGGATATTTATATCTTAAATACACGGAATAAATAATACTACCGGAGAAATATTATTTGATATAATATGGTTTAATATTGGGAGTGCAATTAATTTTATATAGTGGAAAATAGAATTAATTAATATTAATGGATTAATAGATTTGGGCTTGGGCTCAATTTAATCATTAATATTGGAAGCCCAATATTCCACCTCCTTAAGATCCCCTACGTAGCCTATAAAAGCACTACATGGTCTTCTCTATTCTCATAACTTGAAGATCACAATTCTAGAGAGAGAAAGTAGAGAGGGAGATCCATGGAGTTCGGAAGATCGTCGCCCACCCGACGTTCGAGCTAGTGCAAGGAATACGTGGGAAGATCTCAAGGTCATCGATTGATCTCGTTTCTCCGAACAACGAATCGAAGGTAAAATCGTTAAACACCCTTGATGATTTTATTCGATTATTTATCGTGAAATACCGTGAACGCAAGATCCGAGAATCGAGACCCGTGGAAGAGGTCGAACCGGGCGGTGGTGGTCGAACCACCGGACCGCCGGCGGATCGACGGCTCGACCACGAGGGTCACATGCGAGGAGGCGATCGCGGCTGGGGTGCGAGGTTTCTCGCAGCACCCAGCAGCGGGATGCGGGTGTTCCCGCATCGATCCCGCAGCGGCTCGCATGGCGAGTCGCACCTCCATGGGCAGAGAGTCCGTAGACTCGCTACGGGCTGCTACGAGGCAGCCCAGCGATCGCAAGGGGCGAACCCCAGCTGGGAGCCGGGGACGCGATCGATCACCCCGATCGATCGCGAGTCGCAAGGGCTGGGCCCCGCGGCTGTCCCCTGGTCGGACCGACACCCCAGGCGGCGGCGAGTCGCCGGACTCGCCGCGGGGGGCTGCTGGGCAGCCCCATCGATCACGATGATCGACGCGATCATCGATCGCGTGTGCCCAAGCCGCGGGGGCTCGGCTGGGCGTGCGTGCGTGGCTTCGGCCACGTCGTGTGTTCGGTTGTGCTCCGGTTCGCATGGCGGTGCTCACGTGATCTCCGGCGAATGGTTTTTGATCGGGTTATTATTTTCCGCAAATTTTAATAGCCCGGGATATCGAATTCCAACAGGGAGGCAATATTCCAGCAATAAGTCTTCTGTGTTATTTGACTTGTTATTTTTGTTTTTGCTCCAGCTTGACCGTACAGGGCAAAGGAGGGCAGAACGAGAAGAGCAGGGCAAAGAGCACGTGCAGTCCAAAGAAGAGCAAGAGGGCAGTACCCTTTTGGCTTGAGAATAGAGATGAGTAACCAGTATGACCCACCAGTAGTCCAGACCTTGAGGGAAATGATGTTCCCCACCGATTTGAGCTTCGGACCCCTGGGCATCACTTTGCCCAGAATCACTGCTGATTGGGAGATGAAGCAGAGTTTTATTCAGATCTTGCCCAAATTCAGCGATATGCCTTGGGAGGACCCTCAACGACATTTGCAAGATTTTGAGATGGCATGTGGTACTATACGTGCTATGGGCACACTGGCAGAATACATTCGACTGTTAGCCTTTCCCTTCTCCCTTGCTGATGGGGCAAGAGAATGGCTTTACAGTTTGCCTAGAGGCGAAATTACAACATGGCAAGAATTGCAGCACCAATTTTTGAAGAAGTACTTCCCCATGTCTCGAATCTTGCAAATGAAGAAGAGAATTTACAATATCAAAATGGGCACTGAGGAATCGTTCTATGACTATTGGGTTCGATTCAAAGAAATTCTAGCGCTATGCCCATACCACCAAATTCCAAATCATGAGTTGGTCCAATACTTCGTATCCGGGCTAAGGGGACAAGAGAGAATGATAATTCGTGCAGCATGTGGGGGTTCTATTCTGAATAAAAGTGCAAGTGAGGCGTTCAAAATATTCAAAGAGTTGGCTGAAGAATCCCGTGAAGATGAGTACGAATTGCCCAAACAGACAGTTGCTATGCCCATAGCAACTGATAATAAAATCGATCAGCTTTGCAGCACCATTGAGAAATTCATGGAGCATATGGTCACAGGACCACTCAAGCCAGTCGATAGATGTGAACTTAACAGCTTTGGGCAAAGCAGAACGGATTACTATGACCCGTATGCCCATACCAGCATACCAAAAATCAGATATCAAGAGAATTTTGGGTATGGGAAAGACAACTATCAAGAGGAAAGCCAAGAGCGAGATCAACAATACTTTGAACCCCAACAATATGACGAAAATCAAGAGTCGTCTCTAGCCGAGCTTGTGAACCGTGTCATGATGGAGAACATGAAAGCTCAACAAGAGAACATAAAAGCTCAACAAGAGACCGAAAATTTCAAGAAGGAGATGGTGGAAGGATTTCAGTATCTTAATGCCCAAATATCACAGCTTGCCCAGACTGTGGCAAGATTGGAAGAGAAAACAGAGGAGCAGTCTGCCCAAGAGGAGCAATCTGCCCAAGAGGCGCAACATAGTACCGTCCAAATGAAGAGTAAATACATACTTCCAGAGAAGGGAAAGAGACCAAACCGAGACATGGTAGAATTTGAAGCCCTAAAGAGACTTTTCAAACGTGAAGACAAATCTGCCCAAATCAAGGAGTCAAAGCCCAAACCACAGACTATAGTGATCAAACCTCCATTTCCAGGAAGGTTAGCAAAGGTCAGTAAATCAGAAAACACACATTTGGGCGCACTTGATAGTCTGGGCAGAGAAGCAGGTGTAAACATAGCAACCGGTTTGGGCAAAGTGGCGAATGTTGAACAGTTTGCCAAAGATAACGAAATGGAAGAGATAATGGAGGCGGTACTACATATTGGAATCCTAGAACCATCTAATACTTTCATCCCCACGAGCCCAAGTAATAAATTTGTCCCAGATGAGAGATTGGTGTCGCCCTTTGAGCAAGCACCCGATGAAGAATTGAAGAAGTTGCACAAACTTATCAAATATCTCTACCTGGGACAAGTGAATAAAATCTCCAAGAGCAGCAGTGATGAGTCTAGCGAAAGTTCATAAAGGAAAGCCCATGAGTCGTTTGCCCAACATCCAGAAGATAAGAGGAATATGCCCCCCACCAACATGCGAATACCATTTGGTTTGGGCAAAGCTCCTGATACTTTACAAGGATGGATGATGAGCAACTTTTCAGATCTACTTAAGTATCTGAAGGATTCTTATGGGCACAACGAGGAGAAGCTTAAACCTCGATCCATGAAGAATGGTGAGCATCCATCACGTCATGCCCGTGACGATAACTAAGGCGCTGACCGGGAGGCAACCTGGTATCTTTTTGTATCATATTTTACTTTATTTTGAATAAATCGAATGGAGGACTTTGACTTGTTTGATCCCAGAAGGGGAAAGGGTTTATTTGTTTTTCAGGTGCAGGTCAACGAGGGCGAAGTGGTAGCTGTGTGGGCGTACCGGCTACTTGCTCAAACAGCAGATTATGCTAGAAGATGGATGAGCGCTCTAAAGTTGAAAGGATGACCCCTGGAACGAATTCAAGGACTGGGCAAGCGTGCTCACGCTACTGATTCCGGGCAAAGTCCTAAGGCGATAAGGCAGCATGTAAAAAGGCATGACAGAGCTACATAACACATTAATGGTCCACTTTGCCCGTTCCCAATTCAGGTTCTACCTTGCATTTTCCACCTCCTAATTTGTTCCCTCCCTTGTTTTAGTAGTTGTTAGTTTTTTATTTTATTTTTTGCTTTTGTTAAGGTCACCCCCGAGTCACTCTGGTTCAGGGGGGACTAGGTTGATCTCCCTGCTGACACACTTTGCCCAAGCAAAGTGTGTGAGGGGGCAGGTGCGCCAACTTTTTTAGTCATAGTCTGGTCGTGGGTAGCCCCTACCAATCTTATTACTTTTGCACACTTTGCCTAGGCAAAGTGTGTGAGGGGGGAAAGGGAAAGGGCAAACCCCTGTTTCTAATCGAGTCAGCATGATTATGTGTCACCTTGGGCAAACATACATACAGTAACTCAAACTTTATAGTTAAGATGCATGAAATAGGGATGATGGAACTGTTCTAGGCAAACTGTGAGAATTGAGCCTACATTGATAAATGATTTCTTTCTTTGAGAGTCTGCTGTGATCTTTACAATGCTTGTCTTTGCCTGTTTGCTGAATTGAGTAGTTTGACTGAGTAGGGTTGTTAAATGATTAGGGCATTTTCTTGTTTCAGTTTGCTTGAATAAATAACACTGCCCCTTCCTAGCCCTTTGAGCCTGATTGATTTTCTTTGTGAACCCATTCTGGTATTATGCCCACATTACATAGGCAGCCAGAGAGAAGAAAGGGAGTTAGGGCATAGAGTTCAAAAAAAAAAAAAAAAAAAGAAAAAGAAAAAAAAAAAGAAAAAGAAAAAGTTGTTGTGCTAAGACCTGTAAGAAAGGGGCAAAGTGGCAGAGAAAAGGCTAACATCAAAAAGCCCTCTGCCCAAATAGAGCCTACTCCCAGAAATCTACCCATATGAGCCCTACACTACAACCCAATAAAATTCCCTTTGATAAAACCCCTACTTAGTTAAAACCAACTCAGACAAGCAATACGGCAAATTTAGGCAAAGTGGAGTCACAGCAGAAAATGAGTGTCATCAAACCCATACACTAAAAAGAGAGAAACACTGTGAGGGAGTGTACCCAAAGACCTTTAACAGTCTCTTGACTTATTTATATCTTTACTTGAATTTTGTGTTATCTGTATGTACTATGCCCTGTACTGATCATGCTAAAGTCCTCTGCTTTGTTTCCCCCTCTTTCCTTTGATTTCTTTTTTCACTTTGGTCTTGAGTCAGGCAAACCAGAGCCCACGCTTGGGGACAAGCGTATCCAAGTGTGTGCGGTTCTGATGAGCCATTTTATTTGCTCATCTTAGAGCATTTTTACACCCTTTATTGAGTCAGTTTGAGTCTTTTGTGTGTCTGGGAGGGCACATTGGAGTGTTTGGGCAAAGTATGCAGGGTTGCAGGTAGTAGGTGGTGCATTGTGCGAAAGAGGCCAGAAAATCATCCACTTTGGGCAAACACGGGGATCCGAGCCAAAGTGACTTGAGCAGTTTGACCCAAGGAGGCAAAGTCACCACTATGGGCAAAGTCACGAAGCAGAAGAACCAAACGCCGAAGTTAAAGTTTTCACTTTGGGCAAAGTCAAGACTTTGGGCAGACACATCTTTGGGCAAACGGCGAGTATCGGGCATACCAGTGCAACAAAGTCCGAAAATTTGGGGATTCTGCCTTATCTCCCCATCTCTATCCGGTCAGCAGATAAGGAAAGAGACCCTAAAGACCAGGAGTTTCTTTGACCGCCAAGAATCCCAGCAAGAACAAACTCTGGACGGACTACGCCCAGACGGCCCAAGCCCACCAGGCCCATCAGCCCATTAATACAAATCTGATGCCCTAGAGACCACACATATATAATCGCTGATCAGAAAAACCCTAGCAAAAAAAGAACACGGGGGATACACCAAACAAGAGGGACGAAATCAACACCCGAAAATTCAGAAAAATGCCATTGATGGGCTGAAGAAGAAGGAGTCGAGTTCTCGCCGGTTATGGGCCTTCGGGCATAGCAGGGCGAATTCGTTTCGATTTAATGTTTTTAATTTCGTCAATTAATTTCTTTATGTTCTAGACATTCAGTACTTAAATTCAAGATTCAATTTCAGCATGTTTTATTCTGTTTTTATTTTATTTATTTTCGATTTGATTATGCATAGCTAGTAATCTGTGTCTGGGCAAAGGCAGATCGAGGGGGATTTTGGGCTAAGTGAGACCGAGAGGCTGATGGGGCTAGAGTAGCCGGTTGGGCGTTTGTTCCCGAGGCAAAGTTGGTTGACGTTTATTTCTGGGGAGTTTGGGCAAACTAGGACGACCACTAGTGAACCTTTACAAACTGGGATACTGGTGATTGGCAAACCGCATAGATGTACCTTGTAGTATTGTTGCGGGCATAGCACTAGAACTTGCAGGAGATGCGGTCGTATGTTTCGAGCATGCTATTGGACGATCGGGTCTGTCTAGAGGGTAATGCGGGTTTGGGCAAACTAGATCCATGTTTGATCGCATAGGTTATCGAATTGTTCAGGTCCAGGGGTTTAGGCATAGTGTTAGCTTGCCTTCTCTTTACACAGTAAGGATAGATAAGGGGTGGGGCAATTACTGGGCGTGACGCAATAGGACCACTTTTGTTTTTGCACCCTATAACTGCTGACAAACCGCTGGTAGAAATCCTTAGTGCCGATGACCGGTAGTTTGCCCAGATGACCCTGAGAGACGCTGTATGCCCAGATGTTTGTTTTCCATTATTTAATTTTCGTTATTTTAGTTATCTGTTCAGTTTGGTCATAGTGTTTAGTATATTTTCTGTCTGTTCAGTTTAGTCATAGTGAGTTTATATTTAATTGTTTGAGTTTGGTAGCTTGATTAAAACCGCTGTGCCCACAGCAACCAATCAAAACTTTTTTTAAAACGTGACAACCCTTGGGCTAGCCGAGATCACTTATTGCAATTGCTTCCTCGTGGGACCGACCCCTCATACTTATCACTATACACCGTAGTGTTGAGTTTGGCAGAATTATAAATATCATTTTGACCGGCGTTTGTTCCCACGACTAACATTCGTCGCCGTCAGCGTCCGCGAAGTACAACATGTTGCTAGAGATGTGGTCGTATGACTTGGGTCTGTCCAGGCATGCTATTGGCCATTCTGGGTTTGCTTGGAGGATGAAAGCGGCTTGATCAACTTAGACTCATGCGGTCACATAGTGTCGAATTGGTCAATGTCAGGAGACCTATTGAGAGAGATCTAATAGGACTTTAAACATAAGAGCGAATGATGGTCAGGGGTATTGGCGTGCGTGACATCATAGGGACGTTAATATTTTGGGCCTATAACCGGAAGATGAAGCTGTTAGCAAAATGATATATGTGCTAATGAACAGTAAACACTTGACCAGTGTGATCAAGGTAACGACTTGCCCAAATGTTTTTAATTCGTTTTTATTTTGTTTTTGTTTTATTTCAGTTATGGTAGCAAGGAAATCACGGAACCGCTGTTCCCACAGCGAACACAAAACCCTTTTTAAACGTGACAACCCATTGGGAAAAGCCGGGGGAAAGTAACAATAAACTCCTCGTGGGATCGACCCTATACTTGCCACTAATACTTGTTGTTGGTGAAAGGTTTAGGAAACTTACAAATTTATTTTGATCGGCGTTTGTTCCACGACAAACATAAGTCGTCGTCACTCATTTTTTCTTTCCTGAATGCAACATCAGCCTTGCTTCCTTCCAAAAATTCAATGTATCTGAGTTCCTTGCCATCACTAAACCTACTTCAGCAAGGGTACTTCACTTACCTAGGGATTCTGAAAGGCTACTGCCTCCCTTAACCAAGCCTCAAAATAAAATGGTGCATTTGTCTGTTCTATTGGACCACAGGAACACTCTGGAAGATGCACTCAATCTTCTCAATGCTCAGATAGCAGACCTCAGTGTTTCCACACCAGAAAGGCATCAGCAAGGGGGAGAAAGTGGTACAGGTTCAGGGGGAGCAACTACAGAAGTACTGGAACATGATTTCACAAAATGAGTAGCTGAGACGGAAACTTTTGAAGACTTTACTTTTTCAACTTTGACGGGAAGTTCTTCTTGATCAGTAACTTTCTGAAAACCAAGACCACAATTTCCGTTATCTTGAATACCCATACTAAGAATTTCATCAAGAGTCATCTTACCTTGATTCAACTTCTGAAGGTAGCCTTGGCTTCATCCAGCTTGTGTTTGATTTTGATCAGTGCTCCATATGTTTTGTTGAGTTCCATTTCTTTCTTGGTCAGCAGACTCTCAAGTTTTGCAAGATCTGACTTGTGATGATCGTTTTCAGTCTTGAGTACTTTGTTGAGGGCATTCAGTTTGCTGTACTTTCCTCTAAGTGAGGAGTACACTTCTTTGGGGACCACCTCGTGTTTAATTGGTTCTATGATTAGAGAATCTCATCACTTCCTGAGTCAGACACAACTGAGGTTAGACAAAATAAATTTGAGTAATCAATTTCATAACCTTCCAGATCTAAGTCAGTTTGTGCTGATTCCATGAGATAAATATGGTGAAATTATAGCGCATTTTTTTATTTCAATATATATTTTAATTTTGCTACGTTTGGTGGAATTATAGCGCATTTTTTTATTTCAATATATATTTTAATTTTGCTACGCTGTTAATGAATTTTATTGTATGATTATATATTTTTTAATAAACTTTTATTTTAACTTCATTATAATCTTTTTTCTTCATTATATATATTTTTATTTTGAATTTGTTTTTTTATTACATATTTTTATTTTCTAAAATTTTTTAAATGAGTTGTTAATGAACTTTCATTTTTACTTCATTAAAATATGCTTTCAACTTTATTGTGTTCTTAAGTTTCCCATAACCTTTTTTTTTTTCAAGTCAAACGTGCTTAGAACATTATTTTTAAAAAATAATAAAAATAAGAATAAGAATAATTTTTTGAGTTCTTGTACTCACAATCAAAATAAATATAAGCAAAAATGTAGTCTAATTTACTCCACGGATTATGGAATCAATTTACCGCTCAAAAAATAAATAAAAACATTGTTCATCTGATCATCAACAACAAATTAAACACAGAATGTGACACGCAATTTAATACTATTACATTTTGTTATTTATAATTGCTATAGAGTAAGTAGTATAATTGTTATATGTAAAGTTTATAAAGTATTAATATTATTTATTCTTGTAATTATTCTTATAAAGTCATAGTATTATTTATTCTTGTAATTGTTATATGTAAAGCCATCTTCTCCGCCTTCGTGCCAAGTCACAGCTTCTGTTAGATATTAAGTATTAATATCATACAATGGAAATATATTTATAAGTGTTTGTTAGAGATATTAGTGGCGTAGGTCTCTCATAGTTTCTTGTATATAATGATGTATATTCCGAATGTATATGACAAAGAGAAATTATCATCTTACATGGTATCAGAGCCCTGCTCTCCTAACCCTTTCTTCCGCCGCCTTCTTCAAATCGACTATTTTCATCTGTAAAAATATGTCGTCAACCCAAAACTCTGATAGTAAGTATCAATCTGCCTTTTCTTCTACCAATATCAAGGCTGCTATTCCTATAGTACTTGACACAGAAAAAGGGCACTATTCGACATGGGCCAAACTCTTCAAAATTCATTGTAGAGTTCACCGTCTCGAAAATCATCTTCGCGAGAGAAGCACGGATAAAACCTCTCAATCATCAGACACGGTTGATGATGATGAATGGGATCGTTTGGACGCCGTCGTCCTTCAATGGATCATAGCCACAATATCGAAGGATTTACTTCACACAATCCTCGAGCAGGATCAAACCGCTGCAAAGGCATGGAGCAATCTCGAGCGAATTTTCCAAGACAACCGCAACCAAAGAGTTGCAACCTTGGAAACAAATTTTTCAAACACACGTTTGGACAATTTTGCAAATATCACCGACTACTGCCAAGAACTAAAGATGATCACCGATCAACTTTCCGACCTTGGCTCTCCCGTCTCTAACCATCGTTTGGTAATACAACTCGTTCGAGGTCTCAATGAAAACTATGAATTTGTTGCCTCTCACATCAACCAAATGGATCCTCTCCCTCCTTTCCAACAAGCGTGGTCTCGATTAACATTGGAAGAGTCCAGGAAAGCCAATCAAGCGGCAAATTCGACAACCTCGGCACTTGTGTCCCAATCCATGGATGACACACGGTTGCCTCCATCCAATGCAAATCGTGGACGGGGTAATGGAAAATCTACCAAGAATGGTCATGGTCGTGGCAACGTCCCTGGACGCGACAATCAGCCACAACATAATCAAGGTCGTGGACAGACGCCTCAACCCCGTGGTCGTGGTGCTTTCGGCCAACAACAGCGCGCAACAACCTCTTGGCAACCCTCTGCATCACCATGGCAGCCCTGGACACAACCATACACTAACCAAGTACCACCGAGTCAATACCAAGCACCATGGCCTTACTGGCCGCCCTGCCCCTATCCTACAGCACCTTGGCCGCGGCATTATACACCTCGCCCACATGGACAACAGCAGCAACCCGGTATCCTCGGCCCAGCTCCGCAACAAGCTTACAACGTCCAAGCACAATCATCCGAAGTCGAGCCGACAAAAATTGATGAAGCTTTTCACACAATGACGCTAAATCAACCTGATGATCAGTGGTATATGGACACTGGAGCGACGTCTCATATGACCACTAAACAAGGTACTCTCACTTCCTATTCTAATTTGCGCAATAATAATCGTCATATTATAGTCGGTAGCGGTCATAAAATACCAATTCATGGATATGGTAATTTCAACCTACAACAACCACACCCACCCTTGCACATGAACAATGTTCTGCACGCTCCCAACATAATCAAAAATTTAGTTTCCGTACGTCGTTTCACCCAAGATAATAATGTTTCCGTCGAGTTTGACCGATTTGGTTTTTCTGTGAAGGATTTTCGGACGGGGATCCCTATTATGAGATGTTCGAGTGAGGGTGACCTCAATCCTATCACCACTGCCAACACAAATACCCGTTCAAGTTCTTGTTCCAGTTCTCCTTTAGGTTTCACTACAATTTCTTCATCTCTGTGGCACAACCGTTTAGGTCATCCCGGCGAATCTACATTACAGTCCCTCAAAAATAATTCTTTTATTGATTGTAATAAGACTATTTCTTCTTCACATTGTCAATCTTGCATTTTTGGTAAAAGTGTTAAATTACCATTTTATAATTCTTCTACTCATACTTCTCTGCCATTTGACATAATTCATAGCGATTTATGGACTTCTCCTACATTAAGTTCAGCAGGCCACAAATATTACGTCCTATTTCTAGATGATTACTCTAATTTTCTTTGGACCGTTCCAATCGGAGCAAAATCACAAGTATTTTCTCAGTTTCTCTCTTTCAGTAATCATGTCACCACTCAATTTGCTACTAAAATCAAATCTCTTCAATGTGACAACGGCAAAGAATTTGATAACAATCTCTTTCAAAAATTCTGTGCAAACCACGGCATGGTTTTTCGTTTTTCTTGCCCACATACATCACCTCAAAATGGAAAATCCGAACGTAAAATCCGAGCTATAAACAATCTAATCCGCACTCTTCTCGTACACTCTTCAATGCCAACTCGATTTTGGCATCACGCTTTGCAAATGGCCACTTATCTTCTAAACATCTTACCTTCCAAAATTCTCCAAAACAAAACCCCAACACATCTTCTCTACAATAAGCATCCATCCTACTCTCACCTACGCGTTTTTGGTTGTTTATGTTATCCTCTTACCCCTTTCACCCAAATAACTAAACTTCAATCTCGTTCACGTGAATGCGTTTTTCTTGGTTATCCAGAAAATCATCGTGGCTATAAATGTTACGATCTCCAATCCGGAAAAATAATAATCTCTCGCCACGTAAGATTTGAAGAAACAATCTTTCCTTTCTCCAAAATTCACCCACCTTCTACTTCTGATTATAATTTCTTGGAAGACAATTTCCCATCTCTTCCTCCAACTCTATTTCATCCTATTTCCAATAAAACCAACACCGTCCAAAAATCTACCCAACCCACAACTCATACAACTCCAGCAAGCCCCAAACACCCAACTCCACAACCAACAGACCCACCATTAACCCAACATACACCCACTTCGCCAATTACTCAATTGACCAACCCTCTTCCAACAACCCAAAATGTCCCTCACCCCGAACCACAAAACACCAGTCCATCTCCCACAACTCACCATCCACCACCACATATAAACCGCATACCCGAAAACGTCCATCCCATGCAAACAAGAAGCAAAAACAACCTGATAGTACCCCGAAAACTTTTTAATCTCACCACATCCACAAATTACTCACCTTTACCGAAAAATCCAAAGGTTGCATTATCTGATCATAATTGGTATACCGCTATGTGTGACGAATATAAGGCACTTATTAAAAATGGGACGTGGGAGTTAGTTCCTCCTCCATCCAATGTTAATATCATACGTTCTATGTGGATTTTTCGTCATAAATTTAACTCTGATGGTTCTTTTGAGAGGCACAAAGCCCGCCTTGTGTGTGATGGCAGGTCTCAACAAGTTGGAATAGATTGTGATGAAACTTTTAGCCCCGTGGTTAAACCAGCGACAATACGAACCGTTCTTAGCATTGCATTGTCGAATTCTTGGCCTATCCATCAGCTCGATGTTAAGAACGCTTTTTTACACGGGAACCTTAATGAGACAGTCTATATTCATCAGCCTCTGGGTTTCAGAGATGTTACTTGCCCTAATCATGTGTGTCTTTTAAAGAAATCGCTTTATTGACTAAAACAAGCTCCTCGGGCATGGTACCAGCGGTTTGCGGACTTTATATCGACACTTGGTTTCTCTCACAGCAAGTGTGATCACTCACTCTTCATCTACAAAAATGGAATTGAAAGGGCCTACATTCTCCTATATGTAGACGACATTATACTAACTACGTCTAGTGACTTGCTCCGCTCCAACATCATGAAATCTCTTAGCTCTGAATTTGCAATGAAAGATCTTGGCCCTTTGAGTTATTTTCTTGGGATTTCGGTTACTCGTCACACGCACGGACTGTTCCTATCACAAAAGAAATATGCACAAGAAATTGTTGAACGTGCTCGCATGTCATCCTGCTCCCCTTCAGCAACTCCGGTCGACACCAAATCAAAAATCAGCGCCACATCCAGCCCACCTTATGAAAATCCGACCTTATACCGTAGTTTGGCTGGTGCCCTCCAATATCTCACGTTCACTCGGCCGGATATCTCTTACGCAGTACAACAAGTTTGTCTCCACATGCACGACCCTCGAGATGAACATATGAATGCTCTTAAACGCATCATTAGATACATTCAGGCACCTTAAATTTGGGTTTACACTTATACCCATCTGCCTTTGCTTCTATTATTTCATATACCGATGCAGATTGGGGAGGGTGTCCCGATACACGTCGCTCTACGTCCGGCTATTGTGTTTTCCTTGGCGACAACCTTATTTCGTGGTCCTCCAAACGGCAGCCAACTCTATCTCGCTCTAGTGCCGAAGCAGAATATCGGGGAGTAGCCAACGTCGTCTCCGAATCATGTTGGATTCGCAATCTTCTTCTAGAACTTCATTGTCAGGTTCGAACAGCTACTCTCGTCTATTGTGATAATGTGAGTGCCATATTTTTATCCGGAAATCCAGTTCAACATCAACGTACAAAACATATCGAGATGGATATTCATTTTGTTCGTGAAAAGGTCGCTAAAGGAGAAGTCCGTGTCTTGCACGTCCCTTCAAGACATCAAATTGCCGACATTTTCACCAAGGGTCTTCCTAAAGTACTTTTCGATGACTTCAGAGATAGTCTCAGCGTACGCGAGCCTCCCGCTTTGACTACGGGGGAGTGTTAGATATTAAGTATTAATATCATACAATGGAAATATATTTATAAGTGTTTGTTAGAGATATTAGTGGCGTAGGTCTCTCATAGTTTCTTGTATATAATGATGTATATTCCGAATGTATATGACAGAGAGAAATTATCATCTTACAGCTTCAATAGCCTCTAGAGAGAGACTGTTTAAGTCGTGCATCGAGCCATCACCCGAGTCCCCCGGAGGCGGGTCAGGCGGGTCGTTGAGGTCGATCATCGACTCCAAGCTCGGCCCGGCAGACTAGGCTTCGGCCTCTTGAGTAGGCCTGTTGAGGTTGATCACCAATTGAAAACCAGAGCAATCCGGGCTATCAGCCCAATAAGGAAGGCCCAGATAGTGAAAAGACGGCCACCCGGGCCCTTGGACGAGCCGCGCTACCTCTTTTGTGGTGGATTGTCAACATCCTCGACAACCTGTTTCTGTTTCCGGTCGTCCCTCTCGTTCTCGTCGGGCTCCTTTCCCTCGGGCACGATCGCCACTCCCACCAACTCATCGTTGTTTAGGCCAACGTAGTCGTTACCCTCCTCAATATAGAGTCCAAGTATAGCGCATTTTTTTACTTCACTATATAGTTTAATTTTGCTACGCTTTATATATTTTAATTTTTCTACGCTTTTAATTAATTTTGCAATATAAATATTTTAATGGTAATATTTAATTTTTCTAGCTTTTAATTAATTTTGCAGTATAAATATTTTAATGGTAATATTAGGGTATGAGGCAGATTGTTTTTTAATATTATTTTGAACACTTATTTTTTTTCACCTCATTTTTAGGGGTTGTCTATTTTTTACTTGTTTATCTATTAGGGAATTTGTATTTTTTAAATACTAAGTAGGGGCATTTTTTAAAATTTATAAAGTCGTAAATATCTCTACATGTAACATATATTAATTTATTTACTATATATATATATATATATATATATATATATTTGCGTAAGAATATAAATATATTTGCGCAAGAATCAGTAAATTATATATATATATATATATTTGCATAAATCAATATGACATATTGGAGATGAGCAATCTTTTTAAATAGTCTTGCTAAATCCAAATTCAACTAAAATTTTCCGAAATTGATTAACATGCAAAAAGTGAAATAAAAAATCTAAAATTTAACAAACCTAATTCTAACAAATATGCAAATATGGACAGTTAGTATTTCAAGTTTAGATATGTTATAATACAAGGTGTCTAGCGTAGTTGTTTAAAATATCATCGGATGGTATTTAGGTTTAGATATGTAGTTATATTAAGAACAATGCCTTATATCGAAATTAGGGAAAAATATAGGTAGTGTTTATAATTCTACTCTTAGAGATGCCCGATCCATGATTCCACTTTTAATTTCGCTATTATATATATTTTTATTTCTGAATTTATTTTCTCTATTGCGCTATTATATATTTTTTATTTTGTGAATTTTTTTTTTCCATTTGCTCTTAATAAACATTCATTTTACTTCATTATATATTTTTATTTTGCTCTATGATACAGAAAAGTAAAGGGCTTCCAAACCCTTTGGCCTGACATATTTCAGCCCTTCACCAATTGAAGACCAGAGCAATCCGGGCCACAACCCAATAAAGAAGGGCCGGATAGTGAAAAGACGGCCGCTCCGGGCCCTTGGACGACTCACTGCGCTGCCTCTTTTGTGGTGGATTGTCAACATCCTCGACAACCTGTTTCTGTTTCCGGTCGTCCCTCTCGTTCTCGTCGGGCTCCTTTCCTTGGGCGCATTTTTTTACTTCACTATATAGTTTAATTTTGCTACTTTCCTTGGGCGCATTTTTTTACTTCACTATATAGTTTAATTTTGCTACTCTTTATATATTTTAATTTTTCTACGTTTGTAATGGGTTTTGCAGTATAAATATTTTAATTGCGCTATTATATTTATTTTTATTTCTGAATTTATTTTCTATATTGCGCTATTATATATTTTTATTTTGTGAATTTTTTCTTACATGTGCTCTTAATAAACATTCATTTTTACTTCATTATATATTTTAAATTTGCTCTATGAGTCCATCTCCAACCGAACACAAAAACTTAAACTAAAAAATAAGTTTTATTTTAAGTTTACAGTAATTTGACTCCAACCGAGATTCCATTACTCAAATTTAAAAGAATATTCTAAAAATATTTTTCTTATACATTTTTTTATAAATAACCAATATCTTTATAAATTTAAAATTTAACCTCGTAACTTTTGACATTAAAAAAATTTAATAGTCATTATTTTCAATTTAAAATTTTAAACATAATAAAAAAAATTGTGATATCCCATACTGTTATTTTATTTTTAACGTCAATTAAATAATTTAATATTTAATTATATTGTAATATTGTAATATTTAATTTATTTTCATTATTAAAAATATTTTTATTAAAACTTATTTTAATTATTAATTATATGATTATTAACAAAAATTACATTATAAAAAATATTAAATAAGAAACTAAAAAAATGTAGATAGGTTATTTTTATTAATTTATATAAAAATAATCATTTTATAAATAATAATGTTTTTGGTTTGAGTTGTAAACGTAAATTTAAGTATTTTTTCTGTGGGTCCCACCTTAATACCTATAATAGGTTTATGTTTTTTTATCGCTTGGAGCATCTTCCCTACTCCAAATTAGGTTCTTGGTATCCGTTGGAGATACTCTGATAAGGAAAAGTAAAGGGGTTCAAACCCAAACATTTATTTTAACTTCATTATATATTTTTATTTTGCTCTATGATAAGGAAAAGTAAAGAGGTTCAAACCCTTTGCCCGACATATCCTACACATGAACACAATAAGCTCGCTTGCCAGAGACGATCTCGTTCGTCAGATTAAAATCGTCTGATCCTTACCTACTTGTTAGAACCTTGAAACGCAACTATAAGTACTTGTACTAAAAAAAGCAGCGGAAATTAAAAAGTCAAATGGGGATAAAAAATTCACGAGTTGTTCTTCACTCGAACAACTCGAAATAGCCTTAAGGCCACAAACTTTCTCATTGATAATTACAATAATCGCTCAGAAGTTAAGACTACACATAGTCGTAGTACTTAACCGAATGTTGCTCACAAAAGAAAAAAGAAAAATATTACAAAACTCTTCACTCGAGAACTTATATTTTTCTTCTGAATTTTCTTTAGTTTGAGCCGTGAGTATGGTGATCTTCCATCTTCAATAAATTGCACATCATACTTCATGGGTTGTGGGGCTGTAACTTCCTTGGACCATAACTCCATAACACTGCCCACTACTTCCAATCCTTCACTCCCAGCTGAATGACTTAGTGAACCCGTTTAGAGTCAGCCCAGCTCCCTTGAATGCTCAGGCCCAACATACTTGTAAGCCCAATTCTCTTTTCACCTCCAACTCAAATCGAATTTGTTTTCTGCACAAATAAAAACTAAGTAAGAACACAATGCATTTCAATGAGGCTGGAAAAACACCTCAACAAACTCCCCCTTTTTGCCAGCCGTATTGAACTTGATGCTTAGAGCCTTCCTTGTATCAACCTGCAAAAAGACTAGAATCAATAAGACCAACAACAAAAACATAACAGGTATCAGAGGAAAACAAACCAAAACATGCATTAATCCTACATCAAACTTAGTTCATTGTTCAACGTTGACAAACCAAAACAGAAAACAAATTGTTCAAAAGACAAAACAAAAGAAACAATAACTCAGTAATCCTGAGTTAACAGCAGCAGCAAACATCACATCATCATCACATCATCACAGCAGACAACAGACTTTTCACAGCAGATCATCAGCACCCTCATGTGCATCCCTCATCCTTTTCAGCTTCTGGCTCTTTTCCAGCTCCCCATCATCCTCAGTGTCTTCATCAATCAGTCCTTTGCCCTTGTCCTTTGGAGCTGTAGTCACTCTCTTGCCTTTACCCTTTTGTTTCTTGTGACCTGATCTAGCCCATGTAGTTGCTCCCACTGAACCTGTACCACTTTCTACCCCTTGCTGATGCCTTTCTGGTGTGGAAACACTGAGGTCTGCTATCTGAGCATTGAGAAGATTGAGTGCATCTTCCATAGAGTTCCTGTGATCCAATAGAACAGAAAAAAGCACCATTGTATTTTGAGGCTTGGTTAAGGGAGGCAGTGACTTTTCAAAATCCCAAGGTAAGTCAAGTACCCTTGCTGAAGTAGGTTTAGTGAAGCTGTAATGTATGTCCATCTGCTTTGTAGCTTCAGATAATGGACCATCTTCTGCAGCATTGTACTTAAAACCTTGTTTCACCAGAATTGCATAGATTAGGGAATGGTATTGAATACCTCTCTGGACATGGTTGGGTATGGTTTCATGAATGCTGTTGTAAATGAGATCTCCTAAGTCAAGTGACTTGTTGGTGGACAGCAGATAGAGAAAAGTAGCATATTCCACCGTGAGAGAAGACTTATGAGTATTAGGCATCCAATTAGAGAGACACAACCTGAACAAGACTAAATGGCAGGCAGAGAGATTTGTAGTAGTTGGAGCAAAGGTATTACCATCACACCATTTATGGGCAGCTCCAGCACTGAGAACATGTGCCATTTCCCATTCATCAACCTTTGGAACAGTGTATCCTGTCAGAGGACGGTCAAGAAACCTGTTAATCACATATGGGGTGATTCTGTATATGTGCCCTTTCACCAACACCCGACCGTAGTTGATGTCATTTGGTTCTCTCCTTGTGCCTCTGATATTGCAGTAGAATTGCCTCACAATCTTTGGTGGAAATTTGGTGGCAAAAGTGACTGACTTCATCATTTTAGTGATGGCAAGGAACTCAGATACATTGAATTTTTGGAAGGAAGCAAGGTTGATGTTGCATTCAGGAAAGAAAAAACGAGACTCATACCACTGCCAATGAACACGAGCCAGATTAGTATAAAAGTCAGTAGAGACACTACGGGATACCTCAACCAGTGGTTCCTCATAGTAGTCGGCTTGTGCTTTCATATCTTCATCATGTAGTTGTTGTTCCAGAATTGGATCACCCGTGCCATAACCAAAATCAACGGGTGGAGTGGATCCGTTGGATTCAAAAGTGAAAGAGTCAACTTGAGTCACCAAAGGTTCAACAATTTCTGGTGGTGGACGTGTAGCAGCTTTATGAAGTCTGTCGCTCCGATGGCTTGGCGGCGAGGGCACCTTTTTGGCATGAGTTTGACGGCGATGAGCATATGGTCCAGTGGCAACTCTCTGTTTTGTTCTTTTAGGTTTAGATGAAGCTGGAGGAGACTGATCAGAATCTGGTGGAGCGTCACCGGCATCCATTGCTGGTTGAGTTTGTGCAGGAGGGAGATCATAATCAAGCGTGATCTGTGGATCATCATCATGAACCTGCACAAAAGGGTTGTCAGAGGGTAGCTCTTCGCGGTGAATTAGAATTGGGAGATGTAGATCTAGAGTGGGAATGTGATCTGGTGCGGGTCCAAGAGAGAGAACTTTGTTCAAGGTGACTGGATCATCTTTTGGTAGAGTTTTGAAGTAAGCTTGCATGGTTGGATCCATGGTGAAAACGATGGGCGGCTGTAAAAAGACTGAAAGATGAAATTAGGGTTAGTAAAAAGTAAAAAGTGAAACCAGATATGAAGTAGTAGTTGACGGTTGCGATGTTTTGGGGAAAAGAGATCATAGGGATATGTGACGGCTCCACTACTTTGACGGTTGGACTTCTGGGTCAACACTTCAGTCCACTAGGCCCACTAACACCACCAAGAATAAACAATTATCCAGCCCATTATCTAAAACACACATAGAGCAGTAAGCGCACATCACATGAGATAAAAATAATCAAATCTGAATATATTAACTTAAAAAAACATGTGATAATTGTAACACCATGAAGTAAGAAGACCAATTCCAATCCACCCAGTCATGTCACAGGGTCTCCACAACCCACACCTGTTCGAGTTAGGATCTTACTCAAGACGTCAAAGAGAATCAATCACAAAAACATCAAGTAACACAACACTGAAAAGTAAATCCAGTCATCTAACCAGTTGATCACGAACATCAGTTTATCCCCTGAAAAGGCAAATCGAGACTTAAACCAACCAAGGTCCACAATCAACGAGGCCTACCTAGTCGCAGTTGAGACCGAAATCACTCAAGAATCCAAGTCAACAATGCCAAACTACAAAATGCATCTGAGAATGAGATCAGTCAAGTCCTTGTATCAACACGTACCCCTAAATATATACACTAAGTAGTCGAGACCAAAATCAATCACAATCCCAAGTCAACGAGTACTCTACAGCATAGTAGTCGAGACCAAGATTAGCCAAGATCCTAAATCAACAAGTACTCTAACTAGTAGTCGAGTGTGAGATCGTTCAAGTTCCCAGTACAACGAGTATTTTTTTTTTACTACTTAGGGGAAGGATAGACATAACCAGATCAACATAAAGATGACAAAATGGAATCTTTCAAAAGAAAGCATAGACGTTGTGAGTACCAAAGACATTCAGTGATAGAACAACATATAAGCATAGAAGTCTCAAGACCAGATCCCAACTCGAGCAACCTATTCATATGGTACCCAGACATAAAGAGTTTTTTAGGAATGTAAATATTTCATAGGTCAAGGGCTTTGTAAATATATCAGCAAGTTGTTTTTCAGCATTGACATATTCAAGTTTGATTACCTTATCTGCAACAAGGTCTCGAATAAAGTGATGTCTTATGCTGATGTGTTTTGTTCGTTGATGTTGGACTAGATTGTTGCTCATTTGGATGGCGCTATTGTTGTCACGCCTCATCACCAATGTATCTGACTTTTATACTAATCTGGCTCGTGTTCATTGGCAGTGGTATGAGTCTCGTTTTTTCTTTCCTGAATGCAACATCAACCTTGCTTCCTTCCAAAAATTAAATGTATCTGAGTTCCTTGCGATCACTAAACCTACTTCAGCAAGGGTACTTGACTTACCTTGGGATTCTGAAAGGCCACTGCCTCCCTTAACCAAGCTTCAAAATAAAATGGTGCCTTTGTCTGTTCTATTGGATCACAGGAAAACTCTGGAAGATGCACTCAATCTTCTCAATTCTCAGATAGCAGACCTCAGTGTTTCCACACCAGAAACGCATCAGCAAGGGGGATAAAGTGGTACAGGTTCAGGGGGAGCAACTTGACGAGCGCGAATGCTTGTCGCGGAGCAAACGCGCTGTCAAAATGAAATTTATATTTTAGCCAATACTCCTATCACTACCAAAAGGGTAGATAGTGGTAAGTATGTGGGGTCGGTCCCACGAGGAGGCAATTGCAGTAGGTGATCTCGGCTTTGCCCAAGGGGTTGTCACAAAAAAGATTTTGGTTTGGGTTGCTGTGGGCACAGCGGTTTTGCAAACGTTTCAAACACTTTGATCTAACTGCGGCTAACAGAAATAGCATGCAAATAAATAAATCTAAAAGTAAACAAAGCAAACAACTCAGATCTAACAGAATATATAAAAAACCTTAAAATCAAATAGGAAATAAAGCATCCGGGCAGATGACTTCACTCAGGATCATTAGGGCAAACTACCGTTCATCGGCACTAAGGATTTCTACCAGCGGTTTGTCAGCAGTTATAGGGTGCAAAAACAAAAGTGGTCCTATTGCGTCACGCCCAGCAATTGCCCCACCCCTCATCTATCCTTAATGTGTAAAGAGAAGGCTAGCTAATAACTATGCCTAAACCCCTGGATCTGAACAATTCGATAACCTATGCGACCAAACATGGATCTAGTTTTCCCAAACCCGCATAACCCTCTAGACAGACCCGCTCGGCCAATAGCATGCTCGAAACATACGACCGCATCTCCTGCAAGTTCTAGTGTTATGCCCGCAACAATACTACAAGGTACATCTATGCGGTTTGCCAATCACCAGTATCCCAGTTTGTAAAGGTTCACTAGTGGTCGTCCTAGTTCGCCCAAACTCCCCAGAAATAAACCTCAACCAACTTTGCCTCGGGAACAAACACCCAACCGGCTACTCTAGCCCCATCAGCCTCACGGTTCTATCTTAGCCCAGAATCCCCTTTGATCTGCCCTCTGCCCAGGCGCTAAACCTGCTTAGCTACTCATACCGGAAATAAAACAAAAATAAATAAAAGGAAAACAATCTATATTATTCATAACTAAGAAAAGGAAATTGTTTTGAAAACAAAAATGTAAAAACGAAATTAAAAACATCAAAGCATGAAATTGTTTATTGGCCCGTAGGCCCGATCTACTACAAAACAAAAGGAAGAACCGAGCCGTGGTGGCTCCGATCTCTTCCCGATCTCCGGCGGCTGCCCTCGGTCTCTTTGTATTTCGTGATGTGTATCTGGTGTGTGTGATTTTCGTCCTCAATATTATATTTATAGTCTTCAATTAGGGTTAGGAAAGTGGTTAGATGCGTCTGCCCTTGAAAATAGGAGTTGCTGAACAACCCTGGACGGATTAGGCAGAATCCCCCTTTTTCAGGAATCTGTTGCGCTGACGTGCCCATAACAGCTCCTTGCCCATAGTGTCGACTTTTCCCACAGTGACGACTTTGCCTCCTTGGGTCAAACTGCTCCAGCCACTTTGCCCATAGTGCCGACTTTGCCCATAGTGACGACTTTGCCTCCTTGGGTCCAACTGCTCCAGTCACTTTGCCCATAGTGTCGACCTTGCCCATAGTGAAGACTTTGCCTCCTTGGGTCAAACTACTCCAGTCACTTTGCCTCGGATCTCAGAGTTTGCCCAAAGTGTACAATTTCTTTGCCTTTTCCACTCCATTCTCCACCTGTCACCTGCATCCCTGCAGACTTTGCCCAAACACCTAATTGTGCCCTCCCAGACACACTATTGACTCAAACTGACTCAATAAAAGGTGAAAAAAAACGCTCTAAGATGAGCAAATAAAATGGCTCATCAGAACCGCACACACTTGGATACGCTTGTCCCCAAGCGTGGGCTCTGATTTGCCTGACTCAAGACCAAAGTGAAAACAAAAATGAAAGAAGTAGGGAGAAACAAAACAAAGGACTTTAGCATGATCAATACTGGGCATAGTACATACAGACAACTCAAAATTCAAGTAAAGAAAAAAAAAAGTCAAGATTCTGTTCTAGGTCTTTGGGTTCACTCCCTCACAGTGTTTCTCTCTTTTCAGTGTATGGGTTCAATGACACTCATTTTCTGCTGTGACTCCACTTTGCCTAAATTTGCCTTATTGCTAATCTGAGTTTGTTTTAACTAAGCAGGGGGTTATCAAATGGGCTTTTATTGGGTTGTAGTGTTGGGCTCATAAGGGTAGATTCTTCTGGGAGTAGGATCTATTTGGGCAGAGGGCTTTTTGATGTTAGCCTTTTCTCTGCCACTTTGCCTCTTTCTTACGGGCCTTAGCACAACAACTTTTTTATTCATCTCTTTTTTTTTCTTTTTTTTTTCTTTTCTGATTTTTTTTTCTTTTTTTTTTCTTTTTTTTTTCTTTTTGAACACTATGCCCTAACTCCCTTTCTCTCTCTGGCTGCCTATGTAATGTGGGCATAATACCAGATGGGTTCACAAAGAATATTCAATAAGGCTCAAAGGGGCTAGCAATGGATAATGTTATTTATTCTGGGGAAATAAAACAAAGAAATGTCCTAATCATTTAACAACCCTACTCAGTCAAACTACTCATTTCAGCAAACAGGCAAAGACAAGCATTGTAAATATCACAGCAGACTCTCAAAGAAAGAAATCATATACCAATGTTGGCTCAATTCTCACAGTTTTCCTAGAACAGTTCAATCATCCCTATTTCATGCATCTTAACTATAAAGTTTGAGTTACTATATGTATGTTTTCCCATAGTGATAACAAAATCATGCTGACTCGATTAGAAACAGGGGTTTGCCCTTTCCCTTTCCCCCCTCACACACTTTGCCTTGGCAAAGTGTGCAAAAGTAATAAGCTTGGTAGGGGCTACCCACGACCAGACTATGACTCTAAAATCGTCGGCGCACCTTCCCCCTCACACACTTTGCCTTGGGCAAAGTGTGTCAATGAAAAGATCAATCCTTGTCTCAAAGGAAAACCGACTCAAAAATAAAAGAAAAAAGAAAACAATTGGGAGGCCAAATAAGGAGGAGGTAAATGCAAGGTAGAACCTGAATTGGGCACGGGCAAAGTGGATCATTAAAGTGATATGTAGCTCTGTCATGCCTCTTTACATGTTGCCTTGTCGCCTTAGGACTTTGCCCGAAATCAGTAGCTTGAGCGCGTTTGCCCAGACCTTGACTTCGTTCCAGGGGTCATCCTTGAAACTTCAGGGAGCTCATTCATCTTATACTGTTGGCTGGGCTGTCCTGCGCTATGCCCACACCGTCCTCTTATGCCCCTTGTATCCTGCACATCCAGAACGAACAAACCCTTCCTCTCTCTTGGGTTGAGACAAGTCAAAGTGCTATATCCGCGAAGATGTTTTATTCCTAAATAAAATGAAAGAAAAACATACCAGTTTGGCTCCTGGTTAGCGCCCTTGTTGTCGTCATGGGCATGATGTGATAGATGTTTACCATTCTTCATGATGGAAGGGCTTAAGCTTCTCCTCGTTATGCCCATATGAGGCCTTCAGGCACTTGATTAAGTCTGTGCAGTTGCTCATCATCCATCCATGTAAAGTGCCTGGTAGTTTGCCAAAACCAAATCGTATTTGCACGTTGGTCAAGGGCAACTTGCTCTCTTTCTTCACACTAAGGAACTTCAGCTGGGGGTCTCGTATGGGCTCAGCTACTTCTTCAAACATGATGTGACGCTTGCATAGGGTAGGGTTAATACCCCTGATGTCTTCCACTGGCCATCCTACGCATTTCTTGTGTTGCCCAATCGCTTCCGTGAGCTTCTCTTCCTCTGGGCGCTTCGAAAATGCATTGACGCTTGCAGGCAGAGTGTCAGTTTGCCCTGGCAACAAGTTCTTCAAATTCCCTGGAGGCATATCGAGTTCTAACATTGATGGTTTATCAAGAGGGTGTGTCATGACAGTCTCCTCTGGTGTTGACAGTATGCCCAAACCGCCAGTGTTATTTTCCAGGGACCTAAACTCTTGGTCAGTTTGGTCATAGACCCCACATTCGTTAGATATTTCCTCAACGACCTTCTCGATTTGATAGACATATTGAACCTCTTCAGTGTCAACGAAGTGCTTCTTAGACCTGTATAAGTCAAAGGTGACCGTCTCTTCCTCAAATTTACATCTCAGCCTCCCAGTTTGACAATCAACGTCAGTCTTGGTCGATTTCAAGAACGGTTTGCCCAGGATCATCACTGGCTCTTTATTCGATTCGCCCATATCCAACACATAGAAATCAACAGGGAAAATGAAGTCCTTCACTTTGACCAAAACATCTTCTAGTATGCCCTCGGGGTAGACATTTGACCCGCTGGCTAGCTGAATTATAGCCCTCGTGGATTTCAGTTGTCGTATGCCCAGATCGTCATACAATGTCTTTGGCATGATATTGATTGATGTGCCCAGATCCAACATGGTTTTTTCGATTTTCCTCCTACCAATGATGCATGGAACGTGAAACATCCCTGGGCCTCCACACCCGGTCAATCCATTGTTCTTTATAATCCTGGACACATTCTATTTGACTTCAAACATTGCATCCCTACGGTATTTGACTTTCTTTGTAGACAACTCCTTTAAGAACTTGGCACACCTGGGCATAGAGTTCAAAATGGTAAGAAGAGGCATATTAATTTTTACCTTTTTATACATTTGGATCATCTCGATTGCATCCCCCCCTTCATTATTTCTAATCAATCTGCTTGGGAAGGGAGGTCGGATCACAGGAGGTGGCGACTTGTTTCGCTTTGCCCTAAGTGACGTCTCTTTCGTCCTTTGGTCATCCGTGGTGTGTCCTTGGGGCTCTTCTTTATGTACTTCTCCAGATTCTTGATCCTTCTCTACTGGTCCAACTACTTCTGGTGGATATTTCTCGCTCTTAACGTGAATCGCATACACTTGAGCCTTGTGCAGTTCGGTTTGGGCAGACAACTCCTCTGTTTTCTTTTCTTCTTTGGCCACTGTCTGGGTAAGGTACGCCAGCTGTGAATTAATATTTTGAAGTTGCCCACATGTATCCACCTTGAACTTTTCATTCTCCTGCTGGGACTTCAGGCTCTCTTTGACCAAAGTCTGGACCATCTCGGATAGTGAATTAAGGTTCTGAAATTGCCCACGTGCCTCAGCCTTGAACCTCTCATTCTCTTGTTGAGCCCTCAAATTTTCCCTAGCCATGGTATCGACCAGTTCTGCAAGTGAGGATTCATTGTTTTGGTTCTGCTGAGGGTATTGCCCCTGGAATTGGTGCTGATGGTAGTGCTGGGCATATTGATTTGCATGCTGACCCTCCACTTGTTTGTGTCCGTACCTGAAATCTTCATGGTATCTCCATCCAGGGTTGTATACGTCTGAGTGGGGGTCCAAGTGATGTTTTCCCCAGCTTTGCCCATATCCGTTGGCATGGCCCATTGGATTCACTTCCTTAAAGAAAAGTCTTGGGCATTGATCTGTAGCGTGATCTTCATCCTTACATATTTTACATGCCTTGACCACTGTATTTGACGCCATCATCATGGTTTCCATGAATTGCTCCATGGTACTACACAACTTGTCGATTTTGGAGTCTGTCGCTGTGGGCAAAGGCATGTTCTGTTTGGGCAGATCACTTCCATCCTATCTCGAAGCCTCTGCCATCTCCTTGAGCAATCTGAACGCATCATCCGCACTCTTGTTTAACACTGATCCTCCACATGCAACATTGACGAGTTTCCTCTCTGTTGGGCAAAGTCCAGACATGAAGTATTGGATCAGATCATGATATGGGATTTGATGTTGAGGACATTTGACCAAAATTTCTTTGAACCTAGCCCAGTAGTCATGGAAGATCTCATTATTCCCCATCTTTATGTTGTAGATCCTATTCCTCACCTGCTGAATCTTTGATGTTGGGAAATACTTCTCAAGAAACTTCTGTTGGAGCTGTGCCCAGGTGGTCACCTCTCCTTTGGGCAAAGTATAGAGCCAATCTCTTGCTGCATCGGCCAAAGAGAATGGGAACGCCAAAAATCTGATGTATTCGCCCAAAGGGGCTGCTCCTTGGATCGTTCCACATGCTAGTTCAAAGTCTTGGATATGCCTTTGAGGATCCTCCCACGGCATGTCACTGAATTTGGGCAGAATTTGTAGGAAATTATGCTTCATCTCCCAATTCTCATTAATATGGGGCAACACTATGCCCAGAGGTCGCAAATTCAGATTTGTTGGGAACATCATGTCCCTTAGTGTCCTGTTTGCCTCTCCCATCGTGGATTTTGAGGTTAGAATGGGGCAAACTCTTTTTGTCTCATCTGCCCTGGCTCTTGTTTGGGCAGGATAGTTACTTTGGGCTGCACGTGCTGTTTGCCCTGCTTTCCTCGTCTAGCTCCTTTCTGCCCTGCAAAGACAAAAAATATCAGGTCAAATAGCACAGAAGACTTACTGCTGGAATATTGCCTCCCCGGCAACGGCGCCAATTTTGACGAGCGCGAATGCTTGTCGCGGAGCAAACGCGCTGTCAAAATGAAATTTATATTTTAGCCAATACTCCTATCACTACCAAAAGGGTAGATAGTGGTAAGTATGTGGGGTCGGTCCCACGAGGAGGCAATTGCAGTAGGTGATCTCGGCTTTGCCCAAGGGGTTGTCACAAAAAAGATTTTGGTTTGGGTTGCTGTGGGCACAGCGGTTTTGCAAACGTTTCAAACACTTTGATCTAACTGCGGCTAACAGAAATAGCATGCAAATAAATAAATCTAAAAGTAAACAAAGCAAACAACTCAGATCTAACAGAATATATAAAAAAACTTAAAATCAAATAGGAAATAAAGCATCCGGGCAGATGACTTCACTCAGGATCATTAGGGCAAACTACCGTTCATCGGCACTAAGGATTTCTACCAGCGGTTTGTCAGCAGTTATAGGGTGCAAAAACAAAAGTGGTCCTATTGCGTCACGCCCAGCAATTGCCCCACCCCTCATCTATCCTTAATGTGTAAAGAGAAGGCTAGCTAATAACTATGCCTAAACCCCTGGATCTGAACAATTCGATAACCTATGCGACCAAACATGGATCTAGTTTGCCCAAACCCACATTACCCTCTAGACAGACCCGCTCTGCCAATAGCATGCTCGAAACATACGACCGCATCTCCTGCAAGTTCTAGTGCTATGCCCGCAACAATACTACAAGGTACATCTATGCGGTTTGCCAATCACCAGTATCCCAGTTTGTAAAGGTTCACTAGTGGTCGTCCTAGTTCACCCAAACTCCCCAGAAATAAACCTCAACCAACTTTGCCTCGGGAACAAACACCCAACCGGCTACTCTAGCCCCATCAGCCTCACGGTTCTATCTTAGCCCAGAATCCCCTTTGATCTGCCCTCTGCCCAGGCGCTAAACCTGCTTAGCTACTCATACCGGAAATAAAACAAAAATAAATAAAAGGAAAACAATCTATATTATTCATAACTAAGAAAAGGAAATTGTTTTGAAAACAAAAATGTAAAAACGAAATTAAAAACATCAAAGCATGAAATTGTTTATTGGCCCGTAGGCCCGATCTACTACAAAACAAAAGGAAGAACCGAGCTGTGGTGGCTCCGATCTCTTCCCGATCTCCGGCGGCTGCCCTCGGTCTCTTTGTATTTCGTGATGTGTATCTGGTGTGTGTGATTTTCGTCCTCAATATTATATTTATAGTCTTCAATTAGGGTTAGGAAAGTGGTTAGATGCGTCTGCCCTTGAAAATAGGAGTTGCTGAACAACCCTGGACGGATTAGGCAGAATCCCCCTTTTTCAGGAATCTGTTGCGCTGACGTGCCCATAGCAGCTCCTTGCCCATAGTGTCGACTTTTCCCACAGTGACGACTTTGCCTCCTTGGTTCAAACTGCTCCAGCCACTTTGCCCATAGTGCCGACTTTGCCCATAGTGACGACTTTGCCTCCTTGGGTCCAACTGCTCCAGTCACTTTGCCCATAGTGTCGACCTTGCCCATAGTGAAGACTTTGCCTCCTTAGGTCAAACTACTCCAGTCACTTTGCCTCGGATCTCAGAGTTTGCCCAAAGTGTACAATTTCTTTGCCTTTTCCACTCCATTCTCCACCTGTCACCTGCATCCCTGCAGACTTTGCCCAAACACCTAATTGTGCCCTCCCAGACACACTATTGACTCAAACTGACTCAATAAAAGGTGAAAAAAAACGCTCTAAGATGAGCAAATAAAATGGCTCATCACAACTACAGAAGTACTGGAACATGATTTCACAAAATGAGTAGCTGAGACGGAAACTTTTGAATACTTGACTTTTTCAACTTTGACGGGAAGTTCTTCTTGATCAGTAACTTTCTGAAAACCAAGACCACAATTTCCGTTATCTTGAATACTCATACTAAGAATTTCATCAAGATTCATCTTACCTTGATTCAACTTCTGAAGGTAGCCTTGGCTTCATCCAGCTTGTGTTTGATTTTGATCAGTGCTCCATTTGTTTTGTTGAGTTCCATTTCTTTCTTGGTCAGCAGACTCTCAAGTTTTGCAAGATTTGACTTGTGATGATCGTTTTTAGTCTGGAGTACTTTGTTGAGGGCATTCAGTTTGTTGTACTTTCCTTTGAGTGAGGAGTACACTTCTTTGGGGAGTGTTTACTTGGTTCTGTGACTAGAATTTCATCACTTCCTTAGTCAGACACAACTGAGGTTAGACAAAATAAATTTCAGTAATCAGTTTCATAACCTTCAAGATCTAAGTCAGTTTGTGCTGATTCCATGAGATAAATATGGTGGAATTATTGCGCATTTTTTTTATTTCAATATATATTTTAATTTTGCAACGTTTGGTGGAACTATAGCGGATTTTTTTATTTCAATATATATTTTAATTTTGCTACGCTTTTATTGTATGATTATATATTTTTAAGTAAACTTTTATTTCAACTTTATTACTATAATCTTTTTTTTCTTCATTATATAAATTTTTATTTTGAATTTATTTTTTTATTATATATTTTTATTTTGTAAATTATTTTACATGCGTTGTTAATGAACTTTCATTTTTACTCAGTGTAATGGTATATCAACTGTATTGTATTCTTGAGTTTCCCATAACCTTTTTTTTTCAAGTCAAATGTGATTAGACCATTATTTTTAAATAATAATAAAAATAAGAATAGGAATAATTTTTTGAGTTCTTGTGCTCACAATAAAAACAAATATAAGCAAAAATGTAGTATAATTTACTCCACGTATTATGGAATCAATTCTTGTAATTGTTATATGTAAAGCTATCTTCTGAGTCTTGTAATTTTTTAAGTCGTGCATCGAGCCATCACCCGAGTTCTCCGGAGGCGGGTCAGGCGGGTCATTGAGGTCGATCATCGACTCCAAGCTCGGCCCGACAGACTGGGCTTCGGCCTCCTGAGTAGGCTCGTTGAGGTTGATCACCAATTGAAGACCAGAGCAATCCGGGCCATCAGCCCAATAAAAAAGGCCCGGATACTGAAAAGACGGCCGCTCCGGGCCCTTGGACGACTTGCCGCGCTGCCTCTTTTGTAGTGGATTGTCAACATCCTCGACAATCTATTTTTGTTTACGGCTTTCCCTCCCGTTCTCGTCGGGCTCCTTTCCCTCGTTGTCGGGCACGATGGTCACTCCCACCAACTCGTTGTTGTTCGAGCAGACGTAGTCGTTGCCCTCCACAATATAGGGTCAAACTGTAGCACATTTTTTTACTTCACTATATAGTTTAATTTTGCTACTCTTTATATATTTTAATTTTTCTAGGTTTTTAATGGATTTTGCAGTATAAATATTTTAATTGCGCTATTATATATATTTTTATTTCTGAATTTATTTTCTATATCGCGCTATTATATATTTTTATTTTGTGAATTTTTTTATTCCATGTGCTCTTAATAAACATTCATTTTTACTTCATTATATATTTTTATTTTGCTCCATGATAAGGAAAAGTAAATGGGTTCAAACCCTTTGCCCGACATATCCTACACCAGAACACAATGAACACAATGAGCTCGTTTGCCATCTCGTCCGTCAGATTAAAATCTTCTAATCCTTACCTACCTCTACCCCCCGTCTTCTTCACCTTAAGTAGCCGCGGGCTATAGCTTCAAAACCATTAGCCGACATATTCCGGCCCCTCGACTCCGCCTCGGAGCCTAAAAAATATCAACCAGACGATCATTCACTTCTTGGCACGTTCTTCCTGGTCAGGTGGATTATCCTCCCCTGCTTCCTCCACCACCGGATCACCCTTCTCTACTTCATCCACCATCGGATCATCATCATCTGACACTATTATCGGATTACCCTCCTCGCCTTCTAGGGCCGGTGGGTTACCTTCCTCTGCTTCTTCCTCCACCACCAGGGCCGGATCATCATCTTCCCCTGCCTCTTGGGCCGGTGGATCATCCTCATCCTCCTCCACTGGCTCGCCCTCCTCGGCTTCTTGGGACAGGATGTTGAGGTCGATCACCAAACCATCTTCAGCGTCATGTTTACGGTCTAAGTCCCACGCCTATATGGCCTCTAGCAACCGGTTGTTTAGGTCAATTATCAAACCAACACCTTCTAGAGGGGGTCGTTGAGGACGCGCAATGAAGTAAATATGGTGGAATTATAAAGCATTTTTTTATTTCAATATATATTTTAATTTTGTTACGCTTGGTGAAATTATAGCGCATTTTTTATTTCAATATATATTTTAATTATGCTACGCTGTTAATGAATTTTACAGCAGTATGATTATATATTTTTAAATAAACTTTTATTCTAACTTCATTATAATCTTTTTTTCTTCATTATATATATTTTTATTTCTGAATTTATTTTTTTATTATATATTATTATTTTGTTAATTTTTTTACATTCGCTGTTAATGAACTTTCATTTTTACTTCATTAAAATATGATTCAATGTAATGGCATATCAACATTATTGTATTCTGGATTTCCCATAACCTTTTTTTTTCAAGTCAAATGTGCTTAGAATATTACGTTTAAATAAAAATAAGCCAAAATGTAGTCTAATTTACTCCACGGATTATGGAATCAATTTACCGCTCAAAAAATAAATAAAAACATTGTTCATCTGATCATCAACAATAAATTAAATAAAGAATATGACACGCAAAATAAAACTATTACATTTTATTATTTTTAATTGTTCTAGAGTAAGTAGTATAATTGTTATATGTAAAGTTTTTAAATGGGTGATTCTCAAAAAAGGTAAATATCTTACTACATATTATAATATAATATTAAATTTTGTCTAAATTATTAAAAGGAATGATATACCAAATCAACCCTTTTAATGTTATTAAACTATTTAATATTTTTTATATAACCTATATTATATAGAATCACTAAATTAGTGGGACAATAATACACTTTCATAAACTACCAAAATAAACCAAGGATATACGGTAAGATTACCAAAACTCTCACTTCATAAACTCTTAAAAGATACCTACGCTCAATAGTTGCCGGCGACACAGTGTTCTTGAAGTTTGTGAAATTGGAACAATCTATTCCGGTAAGTTTTATGTCCCCAGGTACAGTTTTTGTGATTTTTGTGTGTTCTCCCGGTGCAATAACTACTTGTATGTTATAGTTCATAGATTACGTTAAAGATTTAGGGTTCTACGTTTCAGGTTTAAATTCAACACAATTGAGCAATGACTGATTGGTGAAACAATCTACCATTTGAAATTTATTGGATTTGTAGTTTAATTTGGGCATAATTTATTAGTGCTAAATATTTTATGCATGTTGTAATTTTTCTGAAATTAATCACCATCTTGAACTAGAAGCTTGATCAGAAGGCACCCATCCACCTTTGTTGAGGTCTGAGTAATTACAAATATGACCACCTTTCGGTTTGATTTTCATGGATTTTCTTGATTAGTTTGTCTAGGAAGTTTTGAGTTACATGTCGGAGATTCAGAACCTGCCTCTTGCTTTTTATGTCTAGAAAGTGCTCACGTGCAAGTCTTCAATGTCTAATATTTTTGCGGAATTGTGTGCGTTGTGAATCCCCCTCTTGGCCTTTTTTTTATGGGATTCTGAATGTAGATCCTTATTTTTTTTTTTGTTATTTAACTTGAACTTTGAATAGTATTGAATGACTGGAATTGTTTGATGAGTTCAAAGAATGGCACATGTAGCAGGCAAGTATATTATGTTTAGCCTAGTCACAAGAAATTTCAGATTATGTTTAAAAACTACAAACAAGTGTTGCAAAACCCCCACTAAAAACATTTGTAATAATGTACTAATTATTTCACGAGCATTATTTTGTGAATTGTGCCATCAACGATGCTTTGGTAAGACATTGTTGTTTTGGATGTAAAGCCTTAGGTGGCATTTGGATACCATTTAATTTATAGATTGTTTTCATGATCCAGTCGCACCTTTAGCCTATTAGTTTGTGCATCCCTTTCAGTGTACATGTATTGTTCGAATGCTTTAGGTTATATTCGAGAAATTTGGTTTCCCCAAATTGGAGCATGTAACAAATCCCTTCACAGAAACAACCACTTGAAAGCTCAGATCTACTTATTTCAAACATGTTCCTTTTTTAGAATGTACCTTTTTTTTGCTGATGAATTTCACGACGATACACTATGATTTAACTTCAACATATGAGATACTATTGTTGGAGTTGTATACTTAATATCTAGATTTAAGTAAAGTAAACTCCCGATCATAGCATTTAATCTATTTATTATATGAACAATTGTTTGCCTTTAATTATTGATAATTAAATATATGCAAAATAGTCCTGGATTATATACGTTGTAGTTAGTATGGTGTGCGACGTCACACGGAAGATCACACTATCGGTTACTCGTATATATAATCAAACAGTAGCTCACGGCCTAGATGGACAGGGACCCATCCATCGGTTCAGTCGTTGTATGAAAGAGAAAATAATTTGTCTTAATTATTTTATCATACTTGTACACTTGGTGTATTGGGCGGATCGCTTGAGATTTATCGATTAGAATTGCCTTAGATAATCGATTTAAATCTCAGTGTATTTTATTCTTAATCCCCGATATTATTGCGGGTGTGTATATTCAATATTAGTGACTTTGATTTTCCAAAGGAATTGATTGATTAGTATAACCACTCAATTACCGGTAAAGTTGGGTCACGGTATTTTATATATGACACGCCGTGAATTCTTGACGGGAAAGTGTATCCCGATAAGGGTTGATAATATCCCAAGATGAGTTCATAAGGAATTATTATGTAAACCTCATGAGTGGATTTGTTCCGCATATTATTTGAAGTTGAATGGTACTATTCTCGGATATAAGAGATGAATAAATTAATTAGCAATAAATTAATTTTATTCATGGATATTTATATCTTAAATACATGGAATAAATAATACTACCGGAGATAATATTATTTTATATAATATGGTTTAATGTTGGGAGTGCAATTATATTTATATAGTGGAAAATAAATATAATTAATAATAGTAAAGATTAATAGATTTGGGCTTGTGCTCAATTTAATCACTATTATTAGAAGCCTAATATTCCACCTCCTTTAGATCCCCTACGTAGCCTATAAAAGCACTACATGGCCTTCATAATTATTAAGACAAGAATATCATACTTGATAGTTCTAGAGAGTTGAAGGAGATCCATAGGAGTTCGGAGGATCGTCGCCCACACGACGTTCGAACGGAGTGCAAGGAATACGTAGGAAGATTCAAAGGTCTTCAATTGATTTCGTTTCTCTGAACAACGAATCAAAGGTAAAATCGTAAAACCCTCTTATGATTTTAATCGATTAATTATCGTAGAACATACATGAACAACGATCCGGGACGAACGAACTTTGCGGATGGGGATTCAAGATCCCCGGCGAGGATCGAGAGAAACCCTCGACATGCGTCGAGGGTGGCGGTCGGCGCTAGGGCTTCGACCGCCGGGCGTGCGTGAGAGGGGAGCCCCGGCTGGACGCCGGGGCAAGCGATCGACGGCAGTCGATCGCTGGGGATGCCACGGGCTGGTGCCGTGGCGGATCCCCGCCCCTCGTCGGCGGCGTGCGCGAAGGGAGGCCCCGGCTCGACGCCGGTGCAAGCGATCGAGCTGGGCGATCCGCGGCTGTGCCGCGGTGGTCAGCTGGGCTGACCGCCCCTCCCGATGGCACCGGCGGTGAGTCGCCGGACTCACCGCACCAAGGAGGCTGCCGGGCAGCCCCATGCGATAGCCATGCACGACGATCGTGAACCCCAGTCGCGATGGGGTTCGGCTAGGGTTTAGCCGCGGGTTCATCCCGCGGCGATGCTCTTGTCGAGCCCGGCTTCGCGTGTGGTTCGCGATTCATTTTCCGGCGACGGGATTTCGGTCGGGTTATTGTTTCCGCAATTTTTGATAGCCCGGGATATCGATTTCCAACAACTACTACATACACTGTATCAAGTTTGAGAATTTACACATTTGAACTACATGATACACTGGAAAGACATATTAAGTGTATGCAGTAGATAATGACTTGGGGGTACAATTACATAACAATTACACTATGATTTCACTACAATATATGAGATACTACTACATACATTGTATTTGAATGTAAAGTGTATGGTGTGTACAAAATTCATCTACTCGACAACCTTTTTAATTATGAAACAGGAAAATATGGAGACATAAAAGGTCTAAAGTACTCATATTTGTATTAGTTTATCTTGTTGTAATAGTTTTAACCTTTGATGTGTTAGGATAATCAAGTTTGGTTTGGTTGATGCTTTAAAAGGGTCTAACTTGTTGTCCCTTCCACGATCTAGTTCGTACACTGCGTAGTTTGGAACAGTGTATTTGTTAGGTCAAGAATCATCATTTGGACTACTTGTGTACGAACAATTATTGCATAATTTGGAACAGTGTAATTTCAGTTTATATAAGAGACATTGATTCCAATATGTTAAAAGTGTATAATGTAGTTTAAAATAATCCTATGAGTTAATCGTTTACGGACAATTTGGTAACTCATAAACTTGTTCGTGTACATATTTTGTATTAGTATGTAACCATGTAACATTGATTACATGTTTGGACAATTCTTGTTGGAATTTGATATCCCGGGCTATTAAAAATTGTGCGGAAACCAATAACCCGATCAAACCCTTCGCCGGAGATCACACGAACGCCGACGAACGCGCCGGAGTCCAGCCGAGGAGACCACGCACCCGAAGGCACGCAGCCCGCCCCCAGCCGAACCCCCGCGTCGCGGGGTTCGCACGATCGCACGCCGATCGCTCAAAGGCGATCGGCCGGGACTGCCCAGCAGTCCCCCGCGGCGAGTCCGGCGACTCGACGCCGTCTGGAGGAGCCCCACCGTCGAGGTGGGGTCGGGCACGGCACCAGCCCGTGCCCAGCGATCGATCATCGTGATCGATCGCGTGCCCTCGGCCCAGCCGAGGGTCGATCCTCCCCGTGCCGCGAAACCCTAGCCGGGCGATTCCACGCGGTCCGGTGGCTTCGCCACCACCGCGTGATCGTTCGTCTACTCCGGGCTTCGATCTTCGTTCTACGGTATTTTCAATAATTCGAATCAATTAAAATCATAAAGTGCGTTTAGATTTTACCTTCGATTCGTTGTTCGGAGAAACGAAATCAAACTCCTTTGAATCTTCCCACGTATTCCTTGCACTCCGTTCGAACTTCGGGTGGGCGACGATCTATCGAACTCCTATGGATCTCCTTCAACTCTCTAGAACTATCAAATAATGATATTCTTGTCTTTTTATTTATGAAGGCCATGTAGTGCTTTTATAGGCTACGTAGGGGATCTAAAGAAGGTGGAATATTGGGCTTCCAATATTTATGATTAAATTGAGCCCAGCCCAAATCTATTAATCCTTATCAATATTAATTTTATTTATTTTCCACTATATAAATAAAATTGCACTCCCAATATTTACCCATATTATATCGAATAATATTTCTCCGGTTAGTATTATTTATTCCGTGTATTTAAGATTTAAATATCCATGAATAAAATTTATTTATTGCTTAATAAATTTATTCATCTCTTTTATCCGAGAATAGTACCACTCAACCTTATTTATTATGCGAGAACAAATCCACTCGCGAGGTTTACATAATAAATCCTTATGAGCTCATCTCGGGGATATTATCAACCCTTCCGGGATACACTGTCCCTTCAAGAATTCACGGCATGTCATATATAAAATATAGTGACCCAACTTAACCGGTAATTAACCCAATAATTAAATCGGTTAATTCCCTTGGAAAATCAAAGTCACTTATATTAAATATACACACCCGCAATTGTTTCGGGGATTAAGAATAAAATACTCAGAGACTTAAATCAATTATCACAGAGCAATCCTAATTGATAAGTCTCAGGCGATCCGCTCAATACACCAAGTGTACAAGTGTGATAAAATAATTAAGACAAATTATTTTCTCTCTCACACAACGACTATACCGATGGATTGGTCCGTGTCCATCTAGGTCGTGAGCAACTGTTTGATTAAATACGAGTAACCGATAGTATGATCTTCTGTGTGGGCCCGACACACCATACTAACTACAACGTATAAAATCCAGGACTATAATTTGCATTTATTTAATTAATAATAATTAAAAGCAAATGAATGTTCATTATTAATAGGTAAATGAAAGTGTACATAGAGTTCAGAATACTCAAATCTAGACATTAAGTATACTACTCCATCAATCTCCCACTTATACTAAGGTCTAGTCTTATCTTCCAAACTTCTGACTCTCAAACCCTCCAAGTGCTTGAAATATACTTCCTTAGGAAGTATCTTGGTGAAAGGGTCCGCTAGGTTGTCCTCCGAAGCTATCTTGGTGACTATTGCATCGCCCCTCTTGACGATGTCTCGAATCAGGTGGTACTTGCGCTCTATGTGTTTCGTAGCACTATGGGACTGTGGTTCCTTACTGTTTGCCACTGCACCGCTATTGTCACAATAAATTGTCATAGCCTTGGGCAAACTCGGAATCACATCTATGTCCTGGAGGAAATTAAGGAACCACACTGACTCTTTCGCTGCCTCTGAGGCTGCAACATATTCATCTTCCATGGTAGAGTCTGAAATGCACTTTTGCTTAACACTCTTCCATGATACGGCTCCACCTCCCAAAGTGTACACATAGCCTGATGTCGACTTACGCCGGTCCTTATCAGCTTGGAAATCCGAATCTGTGTAACCCAAAGGAATCAGATTGTCTGCTCCGTATCTCAGAACATAATCCTTAGTATTTCGCAAATACTTGAAAATGCTCTTTACGGCAGTCCAATGAGCCTTTCCAGGGTTACTCTGATATCTCGCTACTATGCCAACGGCATAACAGATATCAGGCCTCGTGCATAACATTGCATACATTAAGCTTCCCACAGCTGAAGCGTAGGGAACCGCTTTCATTTCATCTTTCTCCTTCTGTGTCTGAGGACACATCTCCTTAGAAAGATAAGTTCCTTTACTGAAGGGCAGATCACCCTTCTTGGAATCTTGCATGTTAAAACGAGCTAGAATCGTGTCTATGTAAGATTGCTGGGAAAGATACAATGTTCTATTCCGGCGATCCCTTATAACTTTGATCCCTAGAACATGTCCAACTTCTCCCAAATCTTTCATATCGAATTGTCTAGACAACCATCCCTTTATGTCTGATAACATCTTTACACTGTTGCCAATGAGAAGTATGTCGTCTACATAAAGCACGAGAAACACCACCTTCTTTCCATCACGTTTCCAATACACACACGATTCGTCCATGCTTTGAATGAATCCAAAAGATTGGACTACTTCATCAAACCGCAGGTTCCACGATCTCGAGGCTTGTTTCAATCCATAAATGGATCGATTAAGCTTGCACACTAGATGATCTCGCCCCTTAGCAATGAATCCTTCTGGTTGTTTCATATAAATCGTCTCATCAAGACTTCCATTCAGGAAAGCTGTCTTGACATCCATTTGCCACACCTCATAATCCATATGAGCTGCTATGGATAAGAGAATCTGGATCGACTTTATCTTGGCTACCGGCGAGAAGGTCTCCTCATAATCGATTCCCTCTTTCTGAGTATATCCTTTCGCAACAAGCCGAGCTTTAAAGGTTTCAACCTTTCCGTCAGATCCTCTCTTTCTCTTGTAGACCCATTTACACCCAATTGGCTTTACGCCGCTTGGTGGTTCTACAAGATCCCAGACTTTATTAGAATCCATAGATTCTATTTCGGATCTCATCGCTTTCTTCCAAGAAGGCGCATCTATATCTTGTACCGCCTCATCATAGGTCCAGGGATCGACTTCATGAACTCCGGGTGCCGAGTCTGAAGACTCACCCAGTCCAATCCATCTGTCCGGTTGTTTAACAACCCTCCCACTACGACGGCGTTCCGGTGTATCAACAGTGACAGTATTAGGTGCAGGTTCTAGTGGTGTATCTATACTCGGTTCGGCTGTATCCAGGTCTTCCTCGTTACCTCTCAACTCATCAAGCATTATGTCACTTTTGGGCTTGTGGTCCATGACATAGTCTTCCTCTAAGAACCGAGCGTTAGTACTTATAACGATCTTCTGGTCCGTAGGACTATAGAACATGCCACCTTTAGTTCCTTTCGGGTATCCTACAAACAACCGTATTTCTGATCTAGGTTCTAATTTATCGGCGCCTTGTCGCAACACATGTGCTGGACATCCCCAGATCCGAATGTGTTTCAAGTTAGGCTTACGCCCACTCCACAACTCCATGGGTGTAGTTGGTACCGTTTTGGTCGGAACCCTATTCAGAATGTACGCTGCTGTTTCCAAGGCATGTCCCCAGAACATAACAGGTAAATCCGAGTAACTCATCATCGATCGCACCATCTCCATAAGAGTCTTATTCCTTCTTTCTGACACACCATTCTGCTGAGGAGTATATGGTGAGGTCAGTTGGGATTCAATCCCGTTTTCTGCCAAGTATGCCTTGAATTCTCCAGACAGGTACTCGCCTCCGCGATCAGATCACAGGCATTTTATGGATTTACCACGAAGGTTCTCCACAAGAGCCTTGAATTCCTTGAACTTGTCAAAAGAATCACTCTTGTGGCGCATCAGGTATACATATCCATATCTTGAGTAATCATCAGTAAAGGTGATGAAATACTCGTACCCTCCCCTTGTCTGAGTAGACATAGGTCCGCATACATCAGAGTGAATCAAATCCAATACTTGTTCAGCTCTATGTCCTTTACCAGAAAAAGAACGTTTGGTCATTTTACCCTCCAAACAGGATTCGCAGGTTCGAAGGTCCTCTCCTTCAACACCACTGATGAGACCATCAGCTCTCGCCCTTTGAATTCTATTTGAATTAATATGACCTAGCCTTAGATGCCACAAGTATAATTGATTCATTTTAGAAGGTTCCTTTCTCTTATTGGTGTTCGTAGATGTGTTATTACTATCGGTTAGTTGCATCGTGTTAGACTCAGGATTCAGAACATACAAATCGTCTATCAATGTACCAGAACAGACAATCTCACTATTTCTTCTTATGACCACAGAGTGATCAAAAGAAACAGAATATCCATTCAGAATTAACTTAGGAACTGAAATTAAATTCTTTCTAAAATTCGGTACATAAAGACAATTTTGTAAAACTAAAACCCTATCACTACTAAAGCGTAAGTGAACGTCTCCCACTGCAACAGCCGCCACCTTCGCGGCATTGCCCATGTAGACCACGATCTCTCCCTCTCTAAGTCTCCGGGTTTCCTGGAACCCCTGCAATGAATTGCAGACATGGTCAGTGGCGCCCGTATCTACACACCAGGTGCTGGTAGATATCACCGCTGACAATGTTTCAGTGACTAAGGAAAATTTCGTACCTTTGATGAGAGGACAATCAGACCTCCAGTGCCCAATCTGCTTGCATCGAAAGCATCTGCCCAAAGGCTTGCCTCTCCCAATCCGTGGTTTTAAACCACTGGGCTTCTTTGCGCGCTTTTCCTTTAGCCTTGCCACAAAAGCTTGTGATTCTCTTAACTTACGCACAAACTCCGCTTTCGCCGAATCCTTTTTAAGGGACTCATTGGGAGAGGATTCTGTGAGTATGTTAATCACCTCTTGTCCGGCTTCCAGCTCTGTCTCAACATCTTCCTGAGGTCATTCTTAATGTCCTCATCAGTTGGGATAACAGTGGATTCGGAAAGCTCAACAGTCTGAACAATGTCCAGATTTCGTTCCCAATTTTTACTATATGGAACCGGTGAGTTTTCATCCTTAAGTATATCACAAAGTGGGGTCACACTCATTCTTAACCTATAAGCACATAAAACAAACAAACAATTTAATACCGATATTATCTCCCTCAAATAATATCATTAAATCACTAATCACATCTAAAATCCCATCAGGTAAGGCAAGCCACGTGGTGTGGACGTTTACCCACCCAAATGATTTAGCAATTATATTTTCTTTGGTCATACATCACTTATAGCGTAACCTCATGGGGAGGAATACTATAATGCGTATCTAAGTGTAAACCATTACTCAGCACCAAAGTAAATTGTTTGGAATTGCTACATCACCGCAAGCCACGTGGTGTGGACGTTTACGATAACTTCACAACTCTTCACAATTACTTACAACTGTCTACATCAATTAATCCAAAATCCGTCAGCATAGCAAGCCACGTGGTGTGGACGTTTACTACACCAAGAGACTTTTATAATTGACTCCCAATTACTTGATCCATTCAATCTTGTAAATCAAGACGTGGAGAATCATAAGTGAAACTCGAAGTTTCTAACCAGTGATTCACCATGCGAACAACCTTATCTCTCATAAATGAGGGAGCCGAGCAGAAAATCGATCCATCTATCAAAGAATGGTACGAAGGTCTCTAATTTGTGTCCTCTACATGACCAAGTGGCTCTGGCTCCATTCCACTCCCCGGGGTGAGAATGAGTCGACTTGAAATCAGTTTTGGAAAGACAAATTAGGCATTGTTTGATGAACTTAATCAATGTTTCTCGTAAGAGGAATTACAAGAACTCTCCTCCAATGACTTATCTATACAAACTTCAAAAGTTTATAAAAGTCACCAAGAGAGCAGCAATGGAGACCATGGGTATGTTTCCATACCCTCTCCCACTTAGATTTTTACAATAAAGGGATACGCTATCTAGTGCATAAAGTAAACACATATAGCATGCATACATGTAATAAAGCACATAGTATTATCACATAATCAAAATAATACTAGAATATTATTTTCCGACTATTATGGCTTTATCACATCCCCGTACGCATCTTCTAGTCTTCAGTCTTCGTTTCTTGAATGCTCCATGTGACGAGAATATTAATTTCCAATATTTAAATCTATTTATTTTCAATTGATCCAAAAGTTACTTAATTCGAAAATTAAGTCAATCGAATATATCGAAAATAAAATTAAATATTATTAATATTTTTATTTATTTTTATTTTCATTTCTACTCAATTAAATCTCTAGAATAATCTATCCAAGACCCACTTGGAATATTCTAGAAGATTCCTATAATGGAATAAGGAAATAAAATAAATTAGGACTCTTCTACTTTCCATGATTAATTAATTACCATCTAATGAAAATTCCAAGAATAGGAATAATCAAATAGGAAATAAATTAATAACAAATTAATTAGATTCCTAATCCATGAATATTTCCATGATAGAAATAAAACAATAGGAATCCTAATTAATTCCAAATTGATTCTTTTCTTTATCCATGAGAGTTCCCAAAAAAAGGAGTACTCAAAAAAGGAAAAATCCGAATCAATTAGGAAAGTAAATTTCCGGACCGGGATAGCATGGGGTGGGAGGCCCCACGCCACCCTCGACCACGCCTAGGAGGTGGCCGGCCACCATTGCCGGCGGCTCCTCCATGGCCGGATCGATCGATCCTCACGGATCGACCATGGGGTTGGTTGATCCGAGCCCCTAGCTCCTCCTCGTCACTTTGTCTTCTCCGAGGTCTTCGATTCATCGATCCAATCGCAAAATAAATTACAATAATCTAAATTACAATTCCGGTATCGATTCTATACATGAAATCGACCCTATACAATTTCCGGAAAAACATAGAACGTAATAATAAATCCTAAATTCGGTCAACCCCCGAATTTTTACTATTACAAGCATTCACCACCAAAAACGAATCTCGACATCTCTGAGAGTTTAATAAAACCAACAATCATGACAAAATAAATTAAACGAGTAATTAATCAAGCCATAATAGTCGGAACCCTGCAAGGTAGAACAATTTTATCGAAAATACCGCGAACGTAAACCACGCTCTGATACCAATTGTTGGAATTTGATATCCCGGGCTATTAAAAATTGTGCGGAAACAATTAACCCGATCAAACCCTTCGTCAGAGATCACACGAACGCCGACGAACGCGCCGGAGTCCAGCCGAGGAGACCACGCACCCGAAGGCACGCAGCCCGCCCCCAGCCGAACCCCCGCGTCGCGGGGTTCGCACGATCGCATGCCGATCGCTCAAAGGCGATCGGCCGGGACTGCCCAGCAGTCCCCCGCGGCGAGTCCGACGACTCGCCGCTGTCTGGAGGAGCCCCACCGTCAAGGTGGGGTCGGGCACGGCACCAGCCCGTGCCCAGCGATCGATCATCGTGATCGATCGCGTGCCCTCGGCCCAGCCGAGGGTCGATCCTCCCCGTGCCGCGAAACCCTAGCCGGGCGATTCCACGTGGTCCGGTGGCTTCGCCACCACCGCGTGATCGTTCGTCTACTCCGGGCTTCGATCTTCGGATCTTCGTTCTACGGTATTTTCAATAATTCGAATCAATTAAAATCATAAAGTGCGTTTAGATTTTACCTTCGATTCGTTGTTCGGAGAAACGAAATCAAACACCTTTGAATCTTCCCACGTATTCCTTGCACTCCGTTCGAACGTCGGGTGGGCGACGATCTATCGAACTCCTATGGATCTCCTTCAACTCTCTAGAACTATCAAATAATGATATTCTTGTCTTTTTATTTATGAAGGCCATGTAGTGCTTTTATAGGCTACGTAGGGGATCTAAAGGAGGTGGAATATTGGGCTTCCAATATTGATGATTAAATTGAGCCCAACCCAAATCTATTAATCCTTATCAATATTAATTTTATTTATTTTCCACTATATAAATAAAATTGCACTCCCAATATTTACCCATATTATATCGAATAATATTTCTCTGGTTAGTATTATTTATTCCGTGTATTTAAGATTTAAATATCCATGAATAAAACTTATTTATTGCTTAATAAATTTATTCATCTCTTTTATCCGAGAATAGTATCACTCAACCTTATTTATTATGCGGGAACAAATCCACTCGCGAGGTTTACATAATAAATCCTTATGAGCTCATCTCGGGGATATTATCAACCCTTCCGGGATACACTGTCCCTTCAAGAATTCACGGCATGTCATATATAAAATATAGTGACCCAACTTAACCGGTAATTAACCCAATAATTAAATCGGTTAATTCCTTTGGAAAATCAAAGTCACTTAAATTAAATATACACACCCGCAATTGTTTCGGGGATTAAAAATAAAATACTCAGAGACTTAAATCAATTATCACAGAGAAATCCTAATTGATAAGTCTCAGGCGATCCGCTCAATACACCAAGTGTACAAGTGTGATAAAATAATTAAGACAAATTATTTTCTCTCTCACACAACGACTATATCGATGGATTGGTCCGTGTCCATCTAGGTCATGAGCAACTGTTTGATTAAATACGAGTAACCGATAGTATGATCTTCTGTGTGGGCCCGACACACCATACTAACTACAACGTATAAAATCCAGGACTATAATTTGCATTTTTTTAATTAATAATAATTAAAAGTAAATGAATGTTCATTATTAATAGGTAAATGAAAGTGTACATAGAGTTCAGAATACTCAAATCTAGACATTAAGTATACTACTCCATCAATTCTTATGTAATTGTACCCCCAAGTCATAATCTACTGCATACACTTCATATGCATGTCCAGTGTATCATGTAGTTCAAATGTTCATTCTCAACCCAATTACTAATTAACCAAGAAGTGTTGTATTAGTGTAATAGATTAGTTTTTTATTATGAAAGGAACAATGTAACTTGTAGGGTTTCGGTGATGACATACACTGCATAGGATTGAAGTTCCTAGGATTTACTACATACACTGCAAAAAGGAGTGTGCTTTGGTAATCATGCTAATCATTATGAATTGTAGAATAGACAGTGTTTTTATTACATACTAACATTTTATTGCAACGACAACCTGGATTGCGGAGTATACGTGATGCACTACATTGAATTCCTTGCTAATGAAAAGTACGTGTGTTGTGAGTTTGAAGAGAACAATTCACTTCGTTTCAGAGTTGATTTGGTAAACAGATTCGCGAAAAGTTCAAAGTGTTGGAGGGCAGACAAATAGAAAGATCGTGGAAACTGATTTTAATTTATAAATACCGTTTTAAGTATCTCATAGATTTTTAAACAAGAACCTTATAATTATGAACCTTTGGTTTGAGTTTCATTTCAATAGAGATTGTTTGACTTGTATACACAACCAAGTGTTAGTTTATCATTGAGATGATGCACATTTTGATACGCTAGTATTGGTGTTTGACATTGAATTTTTGTGAATTCATTTTTGGATAATGTAGTTAAAGATTTCATAAGCAGGCAAAAAAAGGATTCGTAGTAGTGTTGGATAATGAAAACAGCAGACACCATTTTCAAATTTGTTATACTGAAGTCGTGAATTACCAGACACTACACTATTAACAGACATAATCAAATACTCGGTAGGTCCTGTTCCGTGGGTGTGGCTGTTCACATTCGGAGCTTCGGTGGGTGTGGAAACACTAATATCTACCCAAGCAGACCTAAGCTGACCAAGTACTATGAACAACATCGTCATGTCGACGTCATTACGTAGTCGGTAAATCGTTGAATCGGGAATCACCAAGAATTTGAGTTGTAAAGATTTGTCTTGCAATACCGGGAATTGGGAACGTATATTGTCGCATAGTTCGGTGTATGAGCAGTTAGCCCCAAACGATATCGCAGCTCCCTCACCGCAGTAGACAATCTTAGCAACATATGCAGCCATTGCTATGAAAAAACATTAATTAGTTACACATCCCCATTTGAAAATGAGTGCAGTAGTTAGAAGATGCGATAAGATTAATACACTATGATGGAACAAAATAAACCAAGAACTAAAAATATATGCAGTAGGAGCCATGGAACTGATGCCAAGCCCTAATAAAAAAATAACACGACTAAACCAATAAGAATTTTGTCTGTGAATAAACAGAGGCCCATAAACTACTAAATTGATAATTAAAAAGCAGTGTGTTGACATGGATAAAACGAGGGGAAAAAAACACTCCATGAAGTTGAACTCTAATGAGCGACTTGAGAAAAAATTCTGAGGTAGTGTCTCTATCTATTCGATCAATCAATCAAAAAATCTTCCTGTATTTGAAATTCATAGGCACAATGTTACAAATTCAAATACAGGAAGATTTTTTTATTGATTGATCGAATAGATAAAGACACTACCAGTTCAAGCAAAAGATTTTGAAAAAACGGATTACCTGCGGCCTCAAGAAGATCGGATTTACGGCTAGTTACTGTGAAAATTTAAAAACAAAAATCACAATCCCAAGCTACTTACCGACCGTAAAGAGAATGCGTGATTTTGATATGAATAATCTTGTGCTAAAACTATTCAAATTTCAACAATCAATTAATCATCAATCAATTATATAGTCGTATGCACTAATGTTTGCGAATGACTTCAACAGGATGACATATTTAGAACAATACCATAATGTAATAAACTAACACTACTGAAACATTAGCAATACTAGTACACTATTTGATGAATACTACTGAGCTGAAATTTTAACTTTCTTCAAATGTAGTTACAAATTTCCCAATGTTATACAACTGCTTTAGTAGTAACATACTAAAGCATTTAATTTAGAAACACAGCCATTGCTTTATGTGAATGCTTAGATCACTGTGTGTAATAATTTGTCCACGAATATTGTCGCATAGTTCGTTGTAGGGAAAATTGGATCCAAACGATATAGCCGCACCCTCACCACAGTAAACAATCTTAGCAACATACGCAGCCATCTATCCTGCAACAAAAAAGATCTTTGTTAACCTCGAACAAATGTTAGGAAGAAACACATAAAAGTAGACAAAGAAATCGTTTTCGGACCAAATTTATAAAACTGTAGGATACAAAAGAATATTAACCCACGATTAATAAACTACGCTAGCATCCCCCGACTCATAGATTGTAACAACATTACAACCAAATACGATCGACCTGCAGAAAAAATCGCCAATAAAAATACTTACCTGGGAGCCGTCTGCTATTCCGAATAATACAAAAACTAACAGAGCAGAATTTGGTAGTGTGTTCGATGATCTACAAATACGGCTAGGCTTGGTTTTTGAATTTTCAAAAAAAAAAATGAATCGCAATCATAAACTATTTTCTAAAAAAAAGCACTATCTGATTGATTTCAAGAATCAACGATTAAAATTTCTACAATAACTAAATAAAACGTATAAATTAAATGCAAAATATTATTAATAAAATAGAAAGGTCAAAATAGAAAAATCAAATTTGAAAAGCCTACCTAAATTATGAATACAATTAATATAAATACATTAATTTATATATGTACAATAAATTGATTACCTTTTTTATTAGAAAGGTAAACTATGTTACTTATTTATAAATCATAAACTTATTCTAATTTTTTCTCTAAAATACTCTTTTTAAAGTAATAGTATTATTTATTCTTGTAATTATTCTTATAAAGTAATAGTATTATTTATTCTTGTAATTGTTATATGTAAAGCCATCTTCTGCGTCTTGCCTTCGCGCCAAGTCACGAGCTTCTATAGCCTCTAGAGACAGACTGTTTAAGTCGTGCATCGAGCCATTACCTGTTGATGATTTAGGTGAAATCATTGTCCATTTAATGTAATTGGATTCATACAAAGTTTCGGTAATGATCCTAAAGCACTACAATATGATTTAGGCGAAGTGCGGAGTGCACGGTTGTATAAAAGTGATAACGGGTCATTGTTTGGTTAAGTGAATGTTGGTGCTGATTTATTGTGTGTAAATTAGCATATGTTAATTTCATGGTTTGCATGATTGATATGTCCAAACTTGAATTAATTTCTGCAATGAACATAGAAGAAGATAAGTGTAATACATGCATGCTAACTAAAATCGTTAGGCAGCCTTTTAAAGATGTTCAACGTGAATCTTGTATGCTTGAACTTGTGCATAGCGACTTATGTGATTTCCATGCTACACCTTCGTTGGGGATTAAGAAATACTTAGTAACTTTCATAGATGATTATTCAAGATTTTGCTATGTATTTCTGCTAAGTACTAAAGATGAAGAGCTAGAAAAGTTTAAAGTATTTAAAACTGAAGTTGAACTACAACAAGAGTGCATAATTAAAAAGTTGAGAACCGATAGGGGTGGTGAATATTACGATCCTGTTTTATTTGAATCGTGTGGTATTATACATGAAATTACTGCTCCTTATACTCCTCAACAAAACGGTATATCCGAAAGGAAAAACTGGGTACTAAAGGAAATGGTGAATTCCATGTTGTCTTATTCGGGTCTGAATAATGGATTTTGGGGAGAAGCCGTGTTAACGGCTTGCTATTTGTTAAATAGGGTTCCTAACAAAAGGAACAAAGTTACCTCCTACGAACTTTGGTACAAAAAGAAGCCGAACCTTAATTACCTTAAGGTTTGGGGTTGTCGGGCTGTCGTAAGACTATCGGATCCCAAAAGGAAAACTTTGGGAGAAAGAGGCATTGACTGCATCTTTGTTGGATATGTTGTGCATTCCAAGGCATATCGATTCTACGTGATTGAGCCGAATGATTCAGTAGCGATTCATTCTATCATAGAATCGAGGGACGCCATATTTGATGAAACTAGATTTTCATCAATGGTTAGGACCAAGGATCTGGTGTCTAAGGTGGCTGAAAGCAAGGAATTAACCTTGCCCGAGCCTGAGTCGCTTGAACCTCATCGAGGCACGAGGATAAGGACTAAGAAATCGTTCGGTCCTGATTTCCAGACCTTTCTGGTTGAAGGATCAAAGGACGAAGTTGGCTTCCAATACTCGTATAGCTATCATGTTGATGATGAGCCTAAAACATACGAGGAAGTCTTGAAATCGCAAGATGTTGCATTTTGGAAAGAAGCCATCAATGATGTGATGGATTCCATTATGGAAAACAACACTTGGGTGCTTGGTGATTTACCTAACGGTTGTAAACCATTAGGATGCAAGTGGATCTTTCAGAAAAAAATGAAAGTCGATGGTTCAATTGACAAGTATAAAGCCCGATTAGTCATTCAAGGCTTTAGGCAAAAGGAAGGTATTGATTACTTCGATACCTATGCTCCTGTTGCGCGAATAACTACGATTAGGTTATTGATAGCTTTGGCTGCAATAAATAATCTAGTGATACATCAAATGGATGTAAAAACGGCTTTCCTTAACGGTGAGTTAGAGGAAGAGATTTACATGAAACCGCTCGAAGGGTTCGTTATGCCTGGTAATGAGCATAAAGTATGTAAACTTGTTAAATCCTTGTATGGATTAAAACAAGCACCTAAGCAGTGGCATAAAAAATTTGATGAAGTAATTTTGTCGAATGGTTTTAAGTTAAACCAATCGGACAAGTGTGTGTATAGCAAATTCGATGACTTTGATAAAGGAGTCATCATTTGTCTATATGTTGATGATATGATTATCTTTGGTACTGACCAAAGACAAGTGAATTTGACTAAGTCATTTTTATCATCAAACTTCGATATGAAGGATATGGGGGAGGCAGATGTGATTTTGGGAATTAAAATCATTCGTGAAAATAATGCCATTACTTTAACTCAATCTCATTATATTGAGAAAGTGTTAAAGAAATTTCATTGTGATAACTATTCTACGGTCATTACTCCATATGACTCGAGTGTAAAACTCATGCCCAATACGGGTGTTGTAGTGTCCCAGTTGGAATACTCAAAGGTTATTGGATGTCTTATGTATGCTATGACTAGCACAAGGCCAGACATTGCATTTGCGGTAGGCAAATTAAGTAAATACACAATTAATCCTAGCACGCATCACACGCAGGCTGTTAGGCGTGTATTAAAATACTTAAAGGGAACCAAAGACTTTGGTTTGACATATGTCGGATATCCTTCGGTATTAGAAGGGTATTCTGATGCGAGTTGGATAACCAATATAGAGGATCATTCCTCTAATTCTGGTTGGGTTTTCCTACTCGGAGGCGGTGCTATAAGTTGGGCTTCAAAGAAGCAAACTTGTATTACGAGTTCCACTATGGAATCGGAATTTATAGCACTTGCGGCAGCTGGTAACGAAGCTGAATGGTTAAGGAATTTGGTTTATGAAATTCCTTTGTGGGAAAAGCCTATTTCGGCGTTTTCAATTCATTGTGACAGTGCAGCCACTTTGGCTAAGGCATATAGTCATGATGTTTATAATGGCAAGTCAAGACACTTGGGCGTTAGACATAGCGTGATCCGTGAGCTGATCACTCAAGGAGTAATCTCTATTGATTTTGTGAGATCACAACATAATCTTGCTGATCATTTGACCAAGGGATTAACAAAAGACTTGGTAGTAAAGTCACTGATTGGGATGGGTCTGAAGCCTCTTTGAATCTTCAAATATGGGATACCAAATTCATTTCTAATTGTATTAGAACCACAATTCAATTGGGAAGCCTATATTTGAGATTGAAACACATGGAAATTATCCCAAAGGTATGTGTTTGAACCTGCATGTTAAGGTTGAAGTTAATTCTTAATGAATCATTTTATAAAGAGCATTTTGCAGGTGCACGAAGAAATGATTCACCTATATGAGTGGGAAGTGTGGCAGCTTTAAGAGTCGTGGCTAATCTCTATATACACTCAAGAATGGGTGGGATACAAGACCTAATTTCGTATCGGAAATCATTATATAATGTATTTGGAATTATGTGTGTAGTATCTTTTATGTATTCAGATGGGTTGAAGAGTTCAATCTTTAAAGACACTCTGATTCTCGAATATATAAGTTGTATATAACACTAAGATGAAAATTCAATCTTCAAGACATTTTCATTTTATGCATAATTCTGGCTGTTATTGTTAAAATAAGTGATTCAAGGATTACACTTAAATGGGGGAGGAATGTTGATGCTTTAAGTGAAATCATTGTCCATTTAATGTAATTGGATTCATACAAAGTTTCGGTAATGATCCTAAAGCACTACAATATGATTTAGGCGAAGTGCGGAGTGCACGGTTGCATAAAAGTGATAACGGATCATTGTTTGGTTAAGTAAATGTTGGTGCTGATTTATTGTGTGTAAATTAGCATGAAATATATGTTAATTTCATGGTTTGTATGGTTGTAATATACAACCACGAAATTGCATGCATGGCACCTAAAGAAAGTGATTTTGAAGAGGTGTGACCATTATTAAAGGGTGCAACTCTTCCCAAAGGGTGCAGCCCTTCATGAAAGGGAATTTTCACTATCCAAAGGGGTGTTTCAACACCTATATAAGGGTGTTGAAAATCAGATTCTAAAACCCACGAAATTAAGAGCTTTGTGTTAACAAAGTATAGCGAATAAACATTCTATAATTTACTTGTTTTTAAAGCCAAAGAAGAAGTGTGGTATTGTCTTATCCTAGAAGAAGTTTCGTGATACCTTGGCTGTGATATGGTCGAAATATTCTTTAAGGAAAACGTGTAAACGTGATTCAATATTTTCCAAAGTCTCCATATTCAGAAACACACAAAAGAAACAACATCACCCGAGTCCCCCGGAGGCGGGTCAGGCGGGTCGTTGAGGTCGATCATCGACTCCAAGCTCGGCTCGGCAGACTAGGCTTCGGCCTCCTGAGTAGGCCTATTGAGGTTGATCACCAATTGAAGACCAGAGCAATCTGGGCCATCAGCCCAATAAGGACGGCCCGGATAGTGAAAAGACGGCCGCTTCGGGCCCTTGGACGACTCGCCGCGCTACTTCTTTTGTGGTGGATTGTCAACATCCTCGACAACCTGTTTCTGTTTCCTGTCGTCCCTCTCGTTCTCCTCGGGCTCCTTTCCCTCGTTGCAGGGCACGATCGCCACTCCCACCAACTTGTCGAGCCGATGTAGTCGTTTCCCTCCTCAATATAGAGTTAGCGCATTTGTTTACTTCACTATATAGTTTAATTTTGCTAATCTTTATATATTTTAATTTTTCTACGTTTTAATGGATTTTGCAGTATAAATATTTTAATTGCGCTATTATATATATTTTTATTTCTGAATTTATTTTCTATATTGCGCTATTATATATTTTTATTTTGTAAATTTTTTTCTTCCATGTTCTCTTAATAAACATTCATTTTTACTTCATTATATATTTTTATTTTGCTCTATGATAAGGAAAAGTAAAGGGGTTCAAACTCTTTGGCCGACATATTCTACACCGGAACACAATGAGCTCGTTTGCCCCAGACGATCTTGTCATATTAAAATCGTCTGATCCTTACCTACCTCTACCCCTCGTCTTCTTCACCCTTAAGTAGTCACGGGCTATAGCTTCAAAACCCTTAGCCGACATATTCCGGCCCCTCGACTCCGCCTCGGAGCCTCAAAAATATCGACCGGACGATCATTCATTTCTTGGCTCGTTCTTCCTGGTCCGGTGGATTATCCTCCCCTACTTCCTACTGTTGGAGTTGTGTACTTAATGTCTAGATTTAAGTACCGGTAAACTCCCGGTCATAGCATTTAACCTATTTAATTAATAAACAATTATTTGCAATTAATTATTATTAATTAATTATGCAAAATATAGTCCTGGATTTTATACGTTGTAGTTAGTATGGTGTGTCGGGCCCACACAGAAGATCATACTATCGGTTACTCGTATTTAATCGAATAGTTGCTCACGACCTAGATGGACACGGACCAATCCATCGGTATAGTCGTTGTGTGAGAGAGAAAATAATTTATCTTAATTATTTTATCACACTTGTACACTTAGTGTATTGGGCGGATCAGTTTGAGATTTATTGATTAGGATTGCCTTGGATAATCAATTTAAATCTCGGAGTATTTTATTCTTAATCCCCGATATTATTACGGGTGTGTATATTTAATATAAGAGACTTTGATTTTCCAAAGGAATTAACCGATTTAATTATTGGGTTAATTACCGGTAAAATTGGGTCGTTATATTTTATATATGACATGCCGTGAATACTTGACGGGAAAGTGTATCCCGGAAGGGTTGATAATATCCCCGAGATGAGTTCATAAGGAATTATTGTGTAAACCTCATGAGTGGATTCGTTCCGCACAATAATAAAGGTTGAACGGTACTAGTCTCGGATATAAGAGATGAATATTATTTATTGAGCAATAAATAAATTTATTCATGGATATTTAAATCTTAAATACACGGAATATATAATACTAATCGGAGAAATATTATTTGATATAATATGGAATAATATTGGGAGTGCAATTTTATTTATATAGTGGAAAATAAATAAAATTAATATTGATAAGAATTAATAGATTTGGGTTGGACCCAATTTAATTTTCAATATTGAAGCCCAATATTTATTCTCCTTATGATCCCCTACGTAGCCTATATAAGCACTACATGGTCTTCACTTTTCACAACCTAAGTTACGCCAACTAAAAAGTCTTGGAGAGTGAGGAAGATCCATAGAGTTCGATAGATCGTCGCCCACACGACGTTCGAACGGAGTGCTAGGATTACGCGGGAAGATCACAAGGTCGTCAACAAGATTCGTTTCTCCGTACAACGAATCGAGGTAATAATCGAGAACTTCTTCTTTGATTATTTGTGTTGATTTATTGTAATATATACATGAACACGCGATCCGGGAAAACGACGAACCTCGGGGACGGGGATTCGAGATCCCCGGCGAGGATCGAACGCGGCGGTCGAACCCTAGGGTTCGGACCGCCGGACGCGCGACAAGGGACGAGCCCCGGCTGGACGCCAGGGCATGGGATCGACTTCGGTCGATCCCCGGGGTGCCACGGGCTGGTGCCGTGGCGGACCCCAGCCCCCTCGTCGGAGGCGCGTGTCGCGAAGCCCTCGGCTGGAGCCGAGGGGCGATCGAGCCCGTGAGCTCAATCGCGGGTCGCTGCGGGGATAACCCGCAGCTGCCTCGTGCGCGCTACGGGGATTCCCGTAGCGGATGCGCACGGGGCTGACCCCGTGCGAGCAGCGAGTCAGCGACTCGCTGCGGGGCTGCTACGAGCAGCCCCGGGGATCGCTACGAGCGATCCCAGCGATCGTCGAGGACGATCGCGAGCCCCTCGCGGGGGCTCGGCTGGGCGCACGCAGCCTTCGGGCTTCGCTGGGCGTTCGGTCGGGCCCCGGCTCGTGAGGTGGTTCGCGTTCGTGGATCCGACTCGCGGGAGAAAATCGGCTGGGGGCGGGCTGCGTGTCTTCGGGCGCGTAGTCTCCAAAGGTCGGACTCCTGCGGATGAGTCGGGGATCCAATCTTCGGTGATCGAGGGTTTTTGATCGGGTTATCGGTTCCGCAATTTTTGATAGCCCGGGACATCGAATCCCAACAACTGGTATCAGAGCGTTTGGTTTCGTGTTCATGTATGTATTCGATTATTGTTCTACCTTGCAGGATTTCCGGCTATCATGGTTGGATATTAATTATTTTTTTTTAATTAATTATCATGATTGTTAAACTCTCGGACATGTCGAGATTCGTTTTTGTGTGGTTGAATGCTTGTTCTACCTTGCAGGTGGTTCGCGTTCGTGGATTCGTTTTGAATGCTTGTAATAGTAAAAATTCGGGGGTTGACCGAATTTAGGATTTATTGTTACGCACTTTATTTTCCGAAAAATGTATAGGGTCGATTTCATGTATAGAATCGATACCGGAATTGTAATTTAATTTTTGTAAATTATTTACGTTGGTTCGATGATGAGACGATCGCCGGAAGACGAAGAAGTGACGAAGAGGGAAGGGCTTGGGATCGATCACATGATGGTGATCGACCCATGGCCTAGCCGGCGTGGCTAGGCGGCGGCGGCGCTCCTCCCCGAGTGGCCGGCCGATCCATCTAGGTGGGGATGGTGTGGGGTCTCCCAATCCCATGCTATTCCTACCAAGATCTACTTTCCTAATTAATTCGGTTTTCCTATTTGAGTACTTTCCTTTTAGGAAACTCTCATGGATTAGGAAAAGAATTAATTTAAATTAATTTTATTTCTATTGATTTATTTCCTTCATGGAAATATTCATAGATTAGAAATTTAATTAATTTAGTACTAAATTTATTTTTCCTATTTGATTATTCCTACTCATGGGAATATTCATGGATTAGGAATAAAAATAAATTTGGAAAGTAGTGAGTCCTAATTTATTTATTTTATTTCCTTGTTCTATTATAGATATCTTCTAGAATATTCCAAGTTTTACTTGGATAGATTATTCTAGAGATTTAATAAGAACTAGATAGGAAAATAAATAAATAAAAATATTAATAATATTTAATTTTATTTTTGATATATTCAATTGACTTAATTTTCGAATTAAGTAACTTTTGGATTAATTGAAAAATAAATAGATTTAAATATTGGAAATTAATATTCTCGTCACATGGAGCATTCAAGAAACGAAGACTAAAGACTAGAGGATGCATATGAAGATAAAGCCATGATAGTCGAGAAAAATAATTCTCTAGCATTATTTTGACTATGTGATCTATGTGCTTTACTGTTTTCATGCATGCTATATGTGTTTATTTTATGCACTAGTTAGCGTATCCCTTTTTCGTAAAAAGCTAAGTGGGAGAGGGGATGGAAACATTCCCGTGGTCTCCATCACTGTTCTCTTGGTGACTTTTATGGACTTTTGAAGTTCATATAGATAAGTCATTGGAGGAGAATTCTAGTAATTCTTTTTACAAGAAACATTGATCAAGTTTATCAAACAATGCCTAATTTGTCTTTCCGAAACTGACTTCAAGTCGACTCATTCTCACCCCGGGGAGTGGAATGGAGCCAGAGCCACTTGGTCATGTAGAGGAAACAAATTAGAGACCTTCGTACCACTCTAAGATAGATGGATCGATTGTCTGCTCGGCTCCCTCATTTATGAGAGATAGGGTCGCTCGCATGGTGAATCACTGGTTAGAAACTTCGAGTTTCACTTATGATTCTCCGAGTCTTGATTTACGAAATCAAATGGATCAAGTAAATGGATTTCAATTATATAAATCTATTTGGTGTAGTAAACGTCCACACGAACGTGGCTTGCTATACTGAAAGGGATTTTAGAATAATTGATGTAGACGGTTATAGGAGATTGTGAGGGATTGCGAGTTATCGTAAACGTCCACACGAACGTGGCTTGCGGTGACATAACAATTCTAAACGATTTGCCTTAGTACTGAGTGGTGGTTTACACTTAGGTACGCTTCATAGTATTCTTCCCAACGAAGTAACGCTATAATGATGTACGACCGAAGCAAATCTAATTGCTAAATCATTTGGGTGGGTAAACGTCCACATGAACGTGGCTTGCCTTACCTGATGGGATTTTAGACGCAATTAGTAATTTAATTATATTATTTGAGGGAGATAATATCGGACATTAAATTGATTGTTTGTTTACATGTGCTTATAGGTTTAGAGAATAGCTATGAATCCACTTTCTGTGATACTTAAGGAACATAAACTCACTGGCCCCAATTATAATTATTGGAAGAGAAATTTGGACATTTTCTTGACTGCTGAAGAGTACAAGTTTGTACTCTCTGATAAATGCCCTGCTGAGCCCACGGCTGCCTCGACTGATGAGGAAAAGGCAACATATCGGAAGTGGAAAAAGGCTGATGAAATGGCTAGGTGCTATATTTTGGCTTCCATGTCAAATGTACTCCAAACCCAACATGAGCCGATGGACACTGCCCGGGATATGATGACTAACCTCAAGGAGATGTTTGGGGAGCAGGATCGTGCGGCAAGGCAAGAAGCCATGAGAGTCCTTATGTCGACTACTCAGTCTGAAGGAACGCCCGTTGGGGAGCACGTTCTTAAGATGATGAGTCTGTTGAATGAATTGGAGGTCCTAGGATCTATGATTGATGATGAGACGCAAGTCGACATCATACTCCAGTCTCTGACCCCTAAGTTTGAGCAGTTTCGTATGAGCTATAATATGGGTAAACTATCTTATACTCTTGCGCAACTCCTGACTGAACTGAAGGCGGCAGAGGGGATCTACAAGAAGGGCAAGTCTCAAGCGCTTGTGGCTACCAAGTCCAAAAGCTTGAAAGCTATTGGGGGTAGGGGCAAGAAAAGGAAGCAAGCCATAAAACACAGTGGTGCCAAGAGGAATGGACCACGAGGTGGGGCTAGTAAGCCAAAGGGCTTGTGCTTCCGATGCAAGAAGTCTGGACACTGGAAGTCTGAATGTCCTCTCAGAGGTACGAATTTTTCTTTAGTCGTAAAAACATAGTCAGCGGTATTATCTACCAGAATTCTGGTGTGTAGATATGGAACCACTGACGGTATGTGCATTTCTTTAAATGCAAGGGTTCCAGAAAACCCGGCGACTTAGAGAAGAAGAGTTCGAGTCTACATGGGCAAAGCTGTTGGGGTAGCAGCGGTTGCAGTGGAAGACATTTATCTGTTTTAAGTTTTCATTTCAATTATTGCTTATGTACCCCTTTATTTTGAAAAAGAACTTCGTTCTGGTTTGCTTTATTAATGGATATTTTATTTCTTTAATCATTTATGGTTTGGATAAGAAATAATGGTGATATCTATTCTGGTACATTAGATAGCAATACATGAATAATGAATCCTTAGTCTACCACGATGCAACAAACCGTTATGTATAACTTGTTTTACTTATTAGATGTATTTCTTTATCAATCATTATACTTGTGAATTCTTGAACTTGGTAGTATCTATTCAAAAGGGATTCAAAAGGTCGAAATTGATTTGATCAATTATAGTTGGAGGAATGGACCTCCCGACCTAAGAATCGATCTTAAAAGATGATACAACTGAGTTAACCTTTCTGGATAAAGGATGGGATTCGGACAAGTATAGAAAATGATTTGTGATTAATGCGGTATGTGTGATTAGAAAGGCACGAGTCATTCTTTCAAGAATACTCGAAGATGGATTAGAATACTTGATGTGCCATAAAGGCGGAGTGTTTTCAACACAAAGTTATTATGGGGATCCTTCAAAGTATATCCATTAGGAGCCTGCGACTTGTTCGCGGAGGCTATCACCTATCTAAATAACACATAGCATAAATCAAAGATTGAGATTAAATCTCAAACGACTGCACCATACACTGAAGTGTAGACATGGTGTGTCAGGAATAAGAAATGGGATTCTAATAGTAAAAGGACAAGTTTGTTCGCAACTACCTATGTTCTATGGATATCTCTGGATACAACGTCACATTCAATGTGGTTGTAGAATATCCTAGAAGAACAAGTAATTGTATGTTCAATAGTACTACGAACCAGATGGGTGTCCTCGCCCGGTTCTTAAAGGAAGACTATTAGATGAACTACAATGCCCTAACTGACAATGTACTTCAAATGAGGAAATGGAAAGACTGAGAACCAGCCTAACCGAGTAGCGGTACACCACTGACTGCACCTAATGTTATTACTGTTATACACCGGAACGCCATTGCAGTGGGAGGTTGTTAAGCAACCAGAGATGTTCATAAGACTGGAGGAGTTTTGAACTCTGGATCTAGTATACATGAAATCAATCCCTAGTTCTGCATAGGAACTTGCGAATTGATGAGATAGTCCATTCTATGGATTCATCAAAAGGCAAGGAAAGGTGTGTTAGAGACGTAATGGAAACAAGGGTGGTGTTTCTCGGAATTTTGTGTAGATAACACTTCATCATTGGCAACAATGTAAAAGTGTTGTCAGACATAAAATAGAGGTTGTCTAAATAAATCGAGACATAAGATTAAGATGAAATTGGATCATGTTCTTAGAAATCTTTCGATCTCTAGATAAGAACATTTGTATTTCTCTTTAGATATCTTATACGATTATGGTTTGTTTTAAACATGCACAATTCTGAGAAAGGTTATTGCCTTTCGAGATCAGAATACATCTATCTAAGGTATGTGTCTTGAACACATAAAGGAGATAGATATAGACAAAGCGGTTTCCTACACTTCGAGTGTGGAGAGCTTTGTGGATGCAATGTTGAAAAACAAGGACCTGATATCAACTATGCGGTTAGCGTAGTGGGAGGATATCAAAGTAATCTGGATAAGAAATATTCGAATGCTGTAAAGTACTTGGAAGTACTGGATTACTGGCAAAAACGAAATCTTCTTAGATTACAGTTTCTCAGATCCAAAATCAGAGAAAGGACCAGTGTAAGTCGATATCAGGCTATGTGTTCACTTTTAGAAGAGGTGGAACCTAAGGATGAAAGAGTGATAAGCGTAATGCTTCTCGGACTCTATCATAAACCGAATAGCAGCCTCAGAGGCAGCGGAAGTTTTGGTTAGGTTCCGGAATAACCTCTGAACTTGGATATGATTCTTGGTTCACCAAAGGCTATGTAAATAGCGGTGCGTGGAGAACTGGAAGAAGTCATAAGTTCAAAAAGGTGATGATAACACATAGAGCCAGTACCACCTGATACGAGTCATCGTCAGTGAGACGACGCAGTAGTCACCAAGATAACTTCAGAGCGGCAACCTAGATTGCTCGTTCACATAATACTTCTGGGAAGTATAAATTAAGCACGTGATGAGTATGGGAGTCGGGAGTTTGGAGGAAATGACTAGACCACTATATAAATAAAATTGCACTCCCAATATTATTCCATATTATATCAAATAATATTTCTCCGATTAGTATTATATATTCCGTGTATTTAAGATTTAAATATCCATGAATAAATTTATTTATTGCTCAATAAATAATATTCATCTCTTATATCCGAGACTAGTACCGTTCAACCTTTATTATTGTGCGGAACGAATCCACTCATGAGGTTTACACAATAATTCCTTATGAACTCATCTCGGGGATATTATCAACCCTTCCGGGATACACTTTCCCGTCAAGTATTCACGGCATGTCATATATAAAATATAACGACCCAATTTTACCGGTAATTAACCCAATAATTAAATCGGTTAATTCCTTTGGAAAATCAAAGTCTCTTATATTAAATATACACACCCGTAATAATATCGGGGATTAAGAATAAAATACTCCGAGATTTAAATTGATTATCCAAGGCAATCCTAATCAATAAATCTCAAACTGATCCGCCCAATACACTAAGTGTACAAGTGTGATAAAATAATTAAGATAAATTATTTTCTCTCTCACACAACGACTATACCGATGGATTGGTCCGTGTCCATCTAGGTCGTGAGCAACTATTCGATTAAATACGAGTAACCGATAGTATGATCTTCTGTGTGGGCCCGACACACCATACTAACTACAACGTATAAAATCCAGGACTATATTTTGCATAATTAATTAATAATAATTAATTGCAAATAATTGTTTATTAATTAAATAGGTTAAATGCTATGACCGGGAGTTTACCGGTACTTAAATCTAGACATTAAGTACACAACTCCAACACCTCCACCACCGGATCACCCTCCTCTACTTCATCCACCATCGGATCATCGTCATCTGACACTATTATCGGATTAACCTCCTCGCCTTCTAGGGCCGGTGGGTTACTGTTGGGATGTGGAGTCGAAAACGTGGCCGGAAAAGACGAAGAAGACGCCGCTGAGGTGTTCTGGACTGGTGTCGGCCGACACCGTGATCTGTCGGCCGACACGATGCTGTTGGAGCAGCTTCTGAGGAACACGAGGTGGAGTGCGAGTCTAAACTTGATATGAGGGTTTGATGTCGGCCGACACCGTGACCTGTCGGCCGACAAGTTTGGCAGATTTTAGCGCAGAGTGATTTTTCTTGTGCGCTAAGGCCATCTCCAATCGAACACTAAAACTTAAACTCAAAAATAAGTTTTATTTTAAGTTTACAGTAATTTGACTCCAACCGAGACTTCAATACTCAAACTTAAAAGAATATTCTCAAAATATTTTTCTTATACAACTTTTTTATAAATAATCAATATTTTTACAAATTTACAATTTAAACTCCTAACTTTTGACATTAAAATTTTTTAATAGTCATTATTTTCAATTTAAAATTTCAAAAATAATAAAAAAAATATTGTGATATCCCATACTATTATTTTATTTTTAATGTCAATTAAATAATTTAATATTTAATTATATTTTATATTATCATGTTTATTTTTATTTCATTATTTAAAATATTTTTATTAAAATTTATTTTAATTATTAATGATATGTTTATTAAAAAAATTATATTATAAAAAATATTAAATAAGAAACTAAAAAAAAGTTGATAGATTATTTTTATTAATTTATATAAAAATGATCATTTTCTAAATAATAAAGTTTTTTGTTTGAGTTTAAGGTAAACGTAAATTTAAGTATTTTTTCTGTGGGTCCCACCTTAATACCTATAATAGGTTTATATTTTGGTATCGCTTGGAGCATCTCGCTTACTCCAATATAGGTTTTTGGTATCGGTCAGCGTGACTTTACCTTAATTAATATTAGGGTTTTATACGGGTCTAGCCTATATAATAGATATTCCCCTCAATTAATTATATCAGCGTGAGAATTCTATAATAGCGACAGTAGACGAGAGCGAGAATACTGAGAATACGTGTGTGCGTTTGTAATCTCCAGGAGTCGTCTATTATTATTCTAGTGAAATATCTGCAGCGGCGAGAGTGGACGTAGCCTATTTTGGTTGAACCACTATAATTCTTGTGTCGTTTATTTTTGTTCGTGTTTATCGTTTCTTGCAGCGACGGAATTGGGCGCAAATCCCAACAACTGGTATCAGAGCTTTGGTGGAAAATCTTGGCAATCGAAGAAACGATGGGCGATTTGATGAACCTTGGAGTTACGAGATTTGATTGCCTGGATTTCGTATCTTGGAGGATGGAAATCGAGAAGTACCTGGGCGAGAAGAAAATTCATCTATCGTTGGAAGGCGTGAAGCCGGAAGAGACGAGCGAGGCGGATTGGGCTATCCTTGATCGACAAGTACTCGGATTGATCTGATTGACGTTGTCGGAAAACATTGCTAAGAAGGTGATGAAGGAGAAGACAACCGCGGGGATGATGAAAATTATGTCCGACTTGTACGAGAAGCCATCGGTGACGAACAAGACGACCTTGTTGCAGAGGTTGTTCCATTTGAAGATGGAAGACGTTGGTGTGGTTGCGACTCATGTGAACGAGTTCAACTCGATTGTCAAAGAAGTGGCTTCGTTTTAGATCGAGGTTGATGATGAAGTTCTAGCCCTAACCTTATTGGCATCGCTACCGATTAGTTGGGAACCAATAAAAAAAGGCGTTGGGTGATTCCATGGGAGGTGAAAAGTTGAAGCTCGATGATGTGAGGGATCGCGTCCTTGTCGAGGGAGTTCGGAGAAGGGATTCCGGGGAAGCATTTAGTTCAACAACGTCGGTCATGTCCATGAGCCGAGGTGAGTATCTCCATGGGGATTTCAAACGCAGTGGAAGGGAGAGTTCAAGCAACCGAAAGAAGAAGCAGTTCAAGTGCTGGAATTGTAGAAAAGTCGGTCACTTAAAGAGGCATTGTGGAGAGCTTTCGGGGATCGGAGGCGGGACAAATGCGGTGACGGAAAAACACGAGAGTGGAGATGTCTTGCTAACATCTTCTGAGCCTCTCGGAGACTCTTGGGTGCTTGACTCAGGAGCATCGTTTCACACAACGACGAGACGTGAAGGCATGGAGGATTTTGTTGCCGGAGATCACGGGAAGGTTCATCTTGCGGATGGAAAGACCTTGGGCGTCGTGGGTGTTGGTAACGTGATATTGAAGACGTCGTTTGGGCAGACGTTGAAGTTGTCAAATGTAAGGTGTGTGCTGAAGCTGTGGGGGAATTTGATCTCGGTTAGCCAGCTTGAGAGGGGCGGACACAAGGTTACGTTCGAGAATGGGTCTTGGAAGGTGTCAAAGGGTGCGATGATTATTGCTCGTGGTCGAAGGACGAAGGACGGGTACCCTTTACACCACGACTTGTGGTCGTGATATTGGTGTGGCCGACTACACCAATGAGCCTGAGCATTGTGGGTTGGGTCATATGAGCGAAAGAAGGTTGCAACTGTTGGAAATCGATCACCCGGAGTCGTCGTAAAACCGACTCCGATCGACGTCCCGAAAAAAACCTCTACGAACAGCATCGCGGAGGAGAGGTCCGATCGAGCCCTAGCCACGGCCGAAGCGGCGACCGCTCGATCGCTCCAACCGCGAGCCACCAGCCGCCGCCCAGGCGGACCGTGGGCTGCCCAGCCGAGTTATCCGTGGCGGTGATCCGTCCAGCCGGGTCTCGAGTCGCCGGCAGTCCGGCGGTCTTCGACCGCCACCTCCCGACTCATCCCGGTTTGGATCTCCGACTTTCGGATCTTGTTTTTCGATAATATTTCAATAAACATGAATTAAATAGCGGAAATATTTAATTCACCTTTTGATTCGTTGTGCGGAGAAACGAGATCTTATTGAAGACCTTGAGACCTTCCCACGTATTCCTTGCACTCGTTCGAACGTCGGGTGGGCGACGATCCTCCGAACTCTATGGATCTCCTTCTCTACTTTCTCTCTCCAGAATTGTGATCTTCAAGTTATGAGAATAGAGAAGACCATGTAGTGCTTTTATAGGCTACGTAGGGGATCTTAAGGAGGTGGAATATTGGGCTTCCAATAATAGTGATTAAATTGAGCCCAAGCCCAAATCTATTAATTCTTACTATTATTAATTATATATTAATTCCACTATATAAATATAATTGCACTCCCAATATTATACAATATTATATCAAATAATATTCTCCGGTAGTATTATTTATTCCGCATGTTTATGATATAAATGTCAATGAATAAATTATATTTATTGCTAATATTATTTATTCATCTCTTATAATTCCGAGAATAGTACCACTCAACTTTATTATCATGCGGATCAAATTCACTTGCAAGGTTTACATGATAATCCTTATGAGCTCATCTCGGGGACATTATCAACCCTTATCGGGACATGCTTTCCCGTCAAGAATTCACGGCATGTCATATATAAAATATAGTGACCCAACTTTACCGGTAATTGACCCAATATACTAACCGGTCAATTCCTTTGGAAAATCAAAGTCACATATATTAAATATACACACCCGCAATAGTATCTGGGATTAAAAATAAAATACACTGAGATTTAAATCGATTATCTAAGGCAATCCTAATCGATAAATCTCAAGCGATCCGCCCAATACACCAAGTGTACAAGTATGATAAAATAATCATGACCGATTATTTTCTCCCTCATACAACGACTATACCGATGGCTTGGTCCGTGTCCATCTAGGTCGTGAGCAACTGTTCGATTAAATACGCGTAACCGATAGTATGATCTTCCGTGTGACGACGCACACCATACTAACTACAACGTATATAATCTAGGACTATAATTTGCATATATTTAATTATAAATAATTAAACGCAAATAATTGTTTATTTAATTAAATAGATTAATGGCAATGGATCGGGAGTTAATATCACTTAAATCTAGACATTAAGTATACAACTCCAACAATCTCCCACTTATACTAAGGTCTAGTCTTTTCTTCCAAACTCCCGACTCTCATACTCTTCACGTGATTAATAAGCACTTCCAAGAAGTGCCTTGTGAAAGAGCAATCTAGATTGTCGTTCCGAAGTTATCTTGGTGACTACAGCGTCGTCTTCTCTGACGATGACTTGTATCAGGTGGTACTTGCTCTATGTGTTATCTTACACTTATGGACTTGTGATTTCTTACTATTGGCCATCGCACCGCTATTTACATAGCCTTTGGCAAACTAAGAACCACATCTAAGTCCCAGAGATTATCCCGGAGCTATACCAAAACTTTCGCTGCCTCTGAGGCCACTATTCTTGGTTATCCATGGCAGAGTCCGAAATGCATCGTGCTTATCACTCTTCCATGTTAAAACTCCTTTTCCTTTAATAGTTAAACACATAGCCTGATATCGACTTACACCGGTCCTTTTCTGATTAGAAATCTTAGAAAATGTAATCCAAAGGGAAAATTCGTTTGCTCTGTAATCCAATACTTCGAAAGTACTTTACAACAGTCGAATATTCCTTTCCAAGATTACCTTGATATCCTCCCACTATGCTAACCGCATAGCCGATATCAGTTTTTTTTTTATTGTTTTCAACATTGCATTCATTAAGCTTTCCATACTCAAAGTATAGGAAACCGGTTTAATTGCTTCTATCTCCTTTTGTGTTTTTCAAACACATGTCTTTAGATAGATGAATTCCGTGTCTGAAAGTTTAAAGAACCTTTCTCGGAACCTTGCATGTTAAAACAAACCATAATCATATATATGTAAGATACCTAGGAGAAGTACAATGTTCTTTCCTAGAGATCCTTGATCTCAAGAACATGCTTTAACTTCTTCTTTTTCTCATATATCGATTTTTCTAGACAACCATCATTTTATGTCTGACAACATCTTTACATTGTTACCAATGATAAAATGTTATCTACATAAAACCTCCGAGAAACACCACCTTGTTTCCATCACGTTTCCCATACACACGATTCGTCAATGCCTTTTGATGAATCCATCAAATGGACTATCTCATCAATGCGCAAGTTCCACGAACTCTAGCTTCGTTTTAATCCATCAATGGATTAACTAAGCTTGTACTCTAAATGATCTTGCCTCTTAGCAATAACCCTTATTGCTCTCCAAGAAGGCACATTTAGATCTAGTACCGCCTCTATGTAGATCCAGGGATCGATTTCATGTATACTAGGTCCAGAGTCCGAAGACTCACCTAGTTTTATGAACATCTTAGGTTGATCCACAACCTCCCACTACAACGGCATTCCGGTGTATAAACAGTAATAACAGTAGGTGCAGTTAGTGGTGTACCGCTACTCGGTTCGGCTGGTTCTAAGTCTTTATCGTTTTCTCCCATTCCAAAAGTATCACGTCACTTTGGGCTTGTGGTTCATCTAATAGTCTTCCTCTAAGAACCGGGCGTTAGAACTTATAACGTCCTTCTGGTTAATAGTACTATTTGAACACACATCTTTTGTTCTTCTAGGATATTCTACAACCGCATTTAAATGCGTCGTTTTTTCCAAGACATATCCATAGAATATAGGTAGTTTCGTATAACTCATGCTTTTACTATATCTATAAGAGTTCCATTTCTTGTTTTCGACACACCATTTCTATATAGGATTGTATGGTGTAGTCTCTTGGGATCCAATCTCAAGCTCTGATCATATATTAGAGTAAATCAATTCTAATACTTGTCCGGATCTTATATCTTATATCCATAAAGGATTGCTTAGTCGTATTATCTCCCAAATTAGATTCTTAGGTCGGAAGGTCCATTCCTTCAACTTAATTGATCTTACAATCAATTTTCGACCTTTGAACTTCTTATTTGAATAAATATGACTTAGCATAAGAATCCACAAGTATAAATGATTTAATAAAGAAATCTATTATTAGTAAAACGAGTTATATATAAAACGGTTTGTTGCATCGTGGTGGACTCAGGATTCATCATTTGTATATTGCTAGCTAATGTACCAGAATAGATAATATCATTATTTCTTCTTATAACCATCAAATGATTAAAAGAAATAAAAATATCCATTCATTAAAATTTAGAAATCCAGAACAAAGTTCTTTCTCAAATAATCAGGTACATAAAGCAATATTTCAAAATGAAATCATATGTCCTCCACTGCAACAGTTGCCTCCCCACAGCATTGCCCATGTAGACTACGATTTCTTCTTTTCCAAGTCGTCGGGTTTCCTGGAACCCTTGCATTTAAAATGCACATACCGTCAGTGGTTCCATATCTACACACCAGGTTCCGGTAGATAATACCACTGACTATGTTTTACGACTAAAGAAAATTTCGTACTTTCTTTGAAAGGATAATCAGACTTCTAGTACCCAGACTGTTTGTATCGAGAACACTTGCCTCTTGGCTTTCTCGTCCCATCTCGTGGTCCAAGTAACTTAGGACCACTGGATTTCTTTGCTTGCTTTTCCTTTTCCCCGATTTTACCCTTAGGTTCAAAACCTTTGGAATTAGCTACAAGAGCTTGCGATTTCCGTCTCAACTCGTCCAAAAGGTCAATCATCTCAAAAACGTGTTTAAGCCTTTCCTCGAAGCGACTGGCCTTTATGAGTATCCTCATCGCTTCTTGTCTAGCCGCCTATGTCATGTATAAACACCAACTTGAGTTTGAACATGATATCATAATCAGTGGTCATTGCATAAGCATTTTCCCACTTCTTAAAATCAGTCATTTCCTCATCAGTTGAGACATTAATAGGCTCGGGAGGACAAAGCTCACTGAGTACAAACTTGTACTCTTCAACAGTTTGGGCAATGTCCAGATTTCTATTCCAATCATTACATTTAGGGACCAGTGAGTTAATATCCTTACGTATCACATAAAGTGGGTTCAAGGCCATTTTCTAATCTATGAGCACATATAACAACAAACAATTGATTTAATCTCCGATATTATCTCCCTCAAATAATATCATTAAATCACTAATCACATCTAAAATCCCATCAGATATGGCAAGCCACAATAGTGAGGACGTTTACCTATCCAAATGATTTAGTAATTAGATTTGCTTCGGTCGTACATCATCAATAGCGTTACTTCGATGGGAAGGATACTATGAAGCGTACCTAAGTGTTAACCATTACTCAGTACTGAGAAGATTGTTTGGGATACGCATATTCACCGCAAGCCATGATAGTGTGGACGTTTACGTTAACATACGCTCCTTTACTCCCTTCTATAACTGTCTACATCAGTTAATCCAAAATCCCATTCAGTGCAGCAAACCACGATAGTGTGGACGTTTACTACACCAAAAGATTTTTATAAGTGACATCCAATTACTTGAACCATTCAATCTTGTAAATCAAGACGCGGAGAATCATAAGTGAAACTCGAAGTTTCTTACCAGTGATTCACCATGCGAACAACCCTATCTCTCATAAAATGAGGGAGCCGAGCAGACAATCGATCCATTTCAAAAAATGGTACGAATGTCTCTATTTTGTGTCCTCTACATGACCAAGTGGCTTTGGCTCCATTCCACTCCCCGGGGTGAGAATGAGTCGACTTGAAATCAGCTTTGGAAAGACAAATTAGGCATTGTTTGATAAACTTAATCAATGATTCTCGTAAGAGGAATTACAAGAACTCTCCTCCAATGACTTATCTATATAAACTTCAAAAGTTTATAAAAGTCACCAAGAGAGCAGCAATGGAGACCATGGGAATGTTTCCATTCCCTCTCCCACTTAGCTTTTTACAATAAAGGGATACTCTATCTAGTGCATAAATGAAATACACATAAGCATAATCACAGACATACATTTCATGCAAGTACGTACACAAATAATCAAATAATTTCTCAAGTAAAATTATTTCTCGACTATTCGTACCTTGATGAATTCCTGCATGCTTGTCTTGAGTCTTCATTCTACGTCTTGAATACTTTGCCGGGCGACGGAAAAATTCTTTGATTTTCATATTGAATTTTATTTTAAATAAAATCCAAGATTCCAATTCAAAATAAATTTGAATCAATCTAATGATTTTAAATAAAATACTCCAATTAAATAAAATCAATTCCATTGATTTCCATATTTAATTCTATTTTAAATAAAATCCAAGATTTTCCAATTCAAAATAAATTTTGAATTAATCTAATGATTTTAAATAAAATAATTAAATTAAATAAAATCAATTTTATTAAAATCCATTGATTTCCATATTTAATTCTATTCTAAATAAAATCCAAGATTTTCCAATTCAAAATAAATTTTGAATTAATCTAATGATTTTAAATAAAATACTTAAATTAAATAAAATCAATATTATTAAAATCCATTGATTTCCATATTTAATTTTATTCTAAATAAAATCCATTTCCAATTCAAAATAAATTTGAATTAATCTAATGATTTTAAATAAAATACTTAAATTAAATAAAATCAATATTTTAATAATTTCTCAATCCTATTTAAATTAGATCTCAAGAATCCTAATCAAAATCGAATTTTGATTCTTCTTAAGACTTCTAATCCAAGTAATATAGGATATATAGAGAGACTAGGATTTTCTTTCCTAATTTCAATCTCCATCTAATTCCATTATTTTATTCCATAATTAAGAAATCTAATCCAAATAGAATATGAATTAATTCCAAAATTAAATTAAATAAAATTAGAAAGATTAAATAATTTCCGGAAAGATCGGATTTACCGGGACGAACCGGAAAACGAGACCCGCTCGAATCAACTAGGTCCGTGCCCAATCGAACCCATGCATCATGCATGTGGACATGCACATCGCGTACTAGGCCATGCATCAAGAATGAATTAATTCATTCAGCGTGAGCCATACAACATGCAATTCACGCACATGCATAAAAAATTCACATGGTGTCGTCCGCCGCTGCCTCCCAGCAGCCCGCGCCTCCAGCCCGTCAAAAACGCGAATCCGTCCGCGATGCCGCCAACGCAACCGTCGAACGCAACCGCCGGCTGCCGGCGAACCACCACCACTGGTGGCACACGCCGGCATGCCCACCCACGTTCAGGTCACGCCCAGCAGCCCGCACAGCCCCTTCGAGCCTACGATCGATCAATCTCGGTTCGATTCGATTATTCCGAAAAACCCTCGATTTTTAATATTTAATTTTTCCGACAAACACAATTCATACGAGAGATAAAACAAGTACAAAACAAGTACGTAGAACATAATATATAGCACAATAATTTAATAAATTAAATTAATCCATGGCTATAAACAACGAAATCGATTATCGAAACAATTAACGAAAAAACGTAACTGTACGCTCTGATACCAATTGTTGGAAATCGATCACCCGGAGTCGTCGTAAAACCGAATCCGATCGACGTCCCGAAAAAAACCTCTCCGAACAGCCCGGAGACATCGCGGAGGAGCGGTCCGATCGAGCCCTAGCCACGGCCGAAGCCGCGACCGCTCGATCGCTCCAACCGCGAGCCACCAGCCGCCGCCCAGGCGGACCGTGGGCTTCCCAGCCGAGTTCTCTGTGGCGGTGATCCGTCCAGTCGGGTCTCGAGTCGCCGGCGGTCCGGCGGTCTTCGACCGCCACCTCCCGACTCATCCCGGTTTGGATCTCCGACTTTCGGATCTTGTTTTTCGATAATATTTCAATAAACATGAATTAAATAGCGGAAATATTTAATTCACCTTTTGATTCGTTGTGCGGAGAAACGAGATCTTATTGAAGACCTTGAGACCTTCCCACGTATTCCTTGCACTCGTTCGAACGTCGGGTGGGCGACGATCCTCCGAACTCTATGGATCTCCTTCTCTACTTTCTCCCTCTAGAATTGTGATCTTCAAGTTATGAGAATAGAGAAGACCATGTAGTGCTTTTATAGGCTACGTAGGGGATCTTAAGGAGGTGGAATATTGTGCTTCCAATAATAGTGATTAAATTGAGCTCAAGCCCAAATCTATTAATCCTTACTATTATTAATTATATATTAATTCCACTATATAAATATAATTGCACTCCCAATATTATACCACATTATATCAAATAATATTCTCCGGTATTATTATTTATTCCGCATGTTTAAGATATAAATGTCCATGAATAAATTATATTTATTGCTAATATTATTTATTCATCTCTTATAATTCCGAGAATAGTACCACTCAACTTTATTATCATGTGGATCAAATCCACTTATGAGCTCATCTCGGGAACATTATCAACCCTTATCGGGACATGCTTTCCCGTCAGGAATTCACGGCATGTCATATATAAAATATAGTGAGCCAACTTTACCGGTAATTGACCCAATATACTAATCGGTCAAATCCTTTGGAAAATCAAAGTCACATATATTAAATATACACACCCGCAATAGTATCGGGGATTAAGAATAAAATACACTGAGATTTAAATCGATTATCTAAGGCAATCCTAATCGATAAATCTCAAGCGATCCGCCCAATACACCAAGTGTACAAGTATGATAAAATAATCAAGACCGATTATTTTCTCCCTCATACAACGACTATACCGATGGCTTGGTCCGTGTCCATCTAGGTCGTGAGCAACTGTTCGATTAAATACGAGTAACCGATAGTATGATCTTCCGTGTGACGACGCACACCATACAAACTACAACGTATATAATCTAGGACTATAATTTGCATATATTTAATTATAAATAATTAAACGCAAATAATTGTTTATTTTTAATTAAATAGATTAATGGCAATGGATCGGGAGTTAATATCACTTAAATCTAGACATTAAGTATACAACTCCAACAGCAACCAAAAGTGAGTTCGGAGGAACCTCATATGGATCGGAGTCCGTGTCTCGAGAAGTAGAGAAGAGTACGATTCTCGGTAGCCGAGAGAGAATTGGAATATGGAGAGCTGAGATATGATTTGGGAGATATTCTAGTAGATGTGGCCCATGTAGACGACGTAGCCATGTTGGCTGAAAATTCGAGCAATAGGGCAATGAGAAACGAGATGTGCTCGTTATTGTCAAACAGTGACTCGGTGGTAAGAGACGAGGTAATGCATTCGGGTAAGTCTTCTTGTGACTTTGCTGAAGAAGGACTTATGAAAATTTCGAAATGCATTGTTGAGGAGTCCGGCATTTCCCATGCGGTGGGAGTTATAAGAAGATTTGGATGCAACTCTGGGGATCATTTTGGAGAGAGTCCGGTGATTAGGATTTTGGAAACGAAGAGGAGTATGCAAGGGAATCGTGAAGCTAACGGTGAGAATGTCGGTGGTTCTCGAAAGGAGTCGTCGGGGATAGACGACGGGCATGCGAATGCCGACGTTGTCCATAAAGTGGGAGTTAGCCGGTTCACAAGCAATTCGGGGAAGCGACATTTGGGAGCTTTGAGAAGCTTGGTTTCAATGTTGCGGTTTCGGAGGTTTGAAAGGGAGTAGCGAGGTGATGAGAAGGTTAACGGGGATAGCAATATGAAGAAGGTCTGGAAATACCTGAGAAGTCGTGATGCGTCGAAGTTGATGGAAACTTCGACTGAGCGGCGTTGGTAATGTCCGGAGACGCCGCTGCAGAGGGAGGTGATCGGGTTTCGCCTCCAAGTGGGAGATTGTTGGGATGTGGAGTCGAAAACGTGGGCGGAAAAGACGAAGAAGACGCCGCCGAGGTGTTCTGGACTGGTGTCGGCCGACACCGTGATCTGTCGGCCGACACGATGCTGTTGGAGTAGCTTCTGAGGAACACGAGGTGGAGTGCGAGTTTAAACCCGATATAAGGGTTCGATGTCGGCCAACACCGTGACCTGTCGGCCGACAAGTTTGGCAAATTTTAGCGCAGCGTGATTTTTCTTGTGCGCTAAGTTTGCAGTCTTTTTCAGCGTGACTTTACCTTAATTAATATTAGGATTTTATATGGGTCTAGCCTATATAATAGATATTCCCCTCAATGTAATTATATCAGCGTGAGAATTCTAGAATAGCGACAGTAGACGAGAGCGAGAATACTGAGAATACGTGTGTGCGTTTGTAATCTCCAGGAGTCGTCTATTATTATTCTAGTGAAAGATATGCAGCGGCGAGAGTGGACGTAGCCTATTTTGGGTGAACCACTATAATTTTTGTGTCGTTTATTTCTCGTTTATTTTTGTTCGTGTTTATCGTTTCTTGCAGCGACGGAATTGGGCGCAAATCCTAACAGTTACCTTCCTCTGCTTCTTCCTCCACCACCGGGGTCGGATCATCATCTTCCCCTGCCTCTTGGGCCGGTGGATCACATCTATATTGCCTCTAGAAACCGGTGTTTTGGGTCGTTTTTGTTGGAAAGAATGAAGTACGGGGTGGATACGAGGGTTTCGCAACGACTACCAAACCAAGTAAATTTTTATGTAGAAAGGGCTGAAATTTCTAGGTCCGGGGGGAAAAGGATAAGAATCCGAGCTCAAGAAGATAATGTCTTTTATTTCGATAATACTTTTAATCGTATTTTTCGCCGCCCTTACAATGAGACGGGGAGGCCGGCTAATATAGGCGAGAGCACATGCTCATGCATAGCCACGACATCACGACACGTTAAGTCTACTCTAGGATCATTAAATGCCGGGGCACGATTCCGAGCTGGGTTTAAGCGAGTCCCGGGGCATGAGTTCGGCTGGACTTGTGCGACTTCCGTTCGGAGACTTTGGCGGAGGTGCTTCCCGATTTGTCCTTTTGGATTAGCCATGAGAGGGCGGTACTCTTTCCTCGGCCCGGGGTGGCGCTTCGAGCGCATTGCATGAGCCCGGGCCCGGGGTCCGGTTGGGATTCGTTGCGGGGCCTGCCCCGTCTGATGCTTCGGGACGTCGTGCCCTAGTTGTTGGGTCGTGGGGATCAGCGCAGCTCCCTCCCCTCCGTCGGTTTCCCAGGGTTGCGCTCATGCATGGTTTGCATGGGCTCGGACCCGGTGTTCGGCCTAAGCTTCCTTCGTCGGTTTTGAGCATCGCGGGCGGGCCTGCCTTTCCACGTGTACAAATTGATTTTTTATCCCCCAACATTGGCCCCCGGAAACATCGTCGGAAAGTATGAGATCCGGGGAGGTTTCCGCTCGTTGGGCCGGCGACGCGCCACTTCTATTGTTGATTGGGCTGATTTCCTGCCGGTCGGTCCTTCCTTAAATGAGGTAGTTGGTGGCTGGATGACCTGTTCGCCTCACCGTTCTCCTCGAGGGGCTCGTCTTGGTCTGGGTGCCTTTCGTCCTGCGGCTCTCTGAAAGGCTGAATTAGCTAATAAATGCTGTGCTCTCGGAGTGGTGCTTTCAGGAGGTGGTGTTTGAGAATGGGATTGACCGTCTGGTTCTTCTGGGCTATAAATCGGATCCGAGGCCGTTGCTCGCCTTATCTCGCTTCCTTTATGTCTAACCATCCCCAGCGATCCGCTCACTCCGCAGTGGGACCTATCATCCAAGTTCGCGAGCATGAGCCGGGTGACGAGTCGCAGGTGGAGACGGCGGATTCCGGGGCGCGACGCTACGTGGTGTCCCGTAAGTTCAATCCACGTTACCACCGCGAGGTTCTCCTGATGCCTTCGCCCTTCGCGCAGATGTAGAAACATGTGTGGCCCGCCCTGCTCGCTGTCAGCGACTCCTCCGGCTGCCTCTGGGTTTTTGACTTGATCCCCGGTGGCAATCGCCTGGGTATCGGAGGCATTGGCTGGGCCGTGTTCGTGAAGCACATGCAGCTTCAAGATGGATGGCGGGTGGAGCTTCGGTGGTCGGAGATGGAGGATGTCAACGTCGCCGTTACTCGAGAGGACGGGTCTTTGGTTCCTGTCCCGCCGACCTTGTTTTGACTCGGTGGTCGGGGAAGCTCTCTCTCTCCCGCGTCGTGCTTCGGCGGCTTTTGAAAAGGGTTTTGTAATTTCTGTGTGCTTGTATCTCGGGCCCCGGGACCCGGACAACGCGTTGCGGTGTGAATACCCTGAAATAATTTTTAATAAAAGAAAGAAAATTGATAATAGAAAAATAGGTTCCCGGGCGTCGGTTCGGAATCCGGTCCAAACCCATTTGGGGCCATCACCCGGCGCAGTTTGGTTCCTTGGGATTCGGTCGGTCGCGGCGGTTCCCCAGGCTAATGATGACGCCTTTTCGGTGTGTCACGTCTGCTGGGCACCTTTTTAAAATCCGATCCTAATCCAATCATTCCTCCGACTCCGAAATCCCTTACGCCCTTTTCCGGTCATCTTCTCCGGCGAAGAAAAAAGAAAAACCTTTTCTCAATAAAACTCGAAACCATGGTGAGCTCCTCCGTGGGAAGCAACGACTTTAACCCGCCGGAGATAATCTACATCTCCTCCGACGAGGAGCCCGCGGCGGCACCAGAGCCACCTCCGGAGGCGCCGGAAATTTTCGACGTTTCCTCTGACTCGGATCCGGACGCCGGCGACAGCCATTTTTCCGTCCCCCCTTCTCTCGAGGTCGCGCGCTTCTGGCATGCCCGGACCTTTACTGGGTCTCTGCGCCGGCCGGGAGCGAGACTGTCGCCGCCTCTGACCGTCCCTTTTCGGGGTTTGGAGAAACGGAGCATAGTTCTCCGGGACGAACTTGGTCAAAACTGGCCGATGCACATGGTGCGCTGCGGGGATCGTCTCCGCATATCAGGAAAAGGGTGGAGGACCTTCTGTCGCCATGTGGGCATTGGCCAAGGGTGGCGCGTGCGAGTCCAGTGGGACTGGGAAGTGTGGTCCAGAGTCTTTGTGATCGATGGAGAGGGCGTGGCCCGGTCGCGACTTAGATAGTTCCTCCTCTGGGGGATAGTTTAGCTAGGGTTTTCTCCGCGTCCCACTGTATCTTTGTGATGATGTAATTTCGACCCTTTGAGGTCCCCTCTGTTTTTGTAAAGAATGGATTTTAAGCATACTTTTCATTTTGTCCAATCGGCAACCTTTCTTGCTTCGATCGTCTTTTGCTTGCCTTTATCTTCGCGGGGTTGAAAATCCAATTTTTGCGAACGAACTTTCCCGGGTGTCATGACCAAATCAGGCTTGCCCCGGGGTGATACCCAATGCTTCCCGCCCCGGGCCCCGGGCGTTGATTCGCGTTAGAGCCTCGGGCGGTCCTTTGTTGCGAGTCCGGGCCTCGGGCCTATTTCGTAGGGTTGCAGGGGCGAGCAATCCAGTGGGCAATCATTGGGATCTCGTAGGGCCCACTTACGCCCAATGGGCCTCGTTGGGCCGCGTGGAAAAGACCAACACTCGAGTGCGTTTATGGGTAACCGCTCCCGCCCCTTCAAATCTTGCGTGCGTATCTTGTCTAAAAAATTGTCGTGTTTGTTGCCCACTTCCTTACGTGCTCCGGTGATCTGCAAACCCTAAATTGGCAGGCGCATAGGTACACGATCTTTCTTGCTTTTATTTTCTTTCTCGCCCAATTTCTACTGCTTCCGTTCTGAGACGATGTCGAGCCCGCGGGATGAAGTCATGGTCGAGGCGGAAAGATCCTTCGCGAGTTCGGGCGGTGGTACCGCACTGAGTGATTCCTCGTCCAGTTCCGGCGAAGACAACGATATTCACCTGCTCCATGCCCAATTTCTCCGTCTGATGGATGAGAAGTTTCCGCCGTCTGCCGCCCTTGATTACCCGAGCTACTATCGGACCCACCGCTACGTGGCCGTCGTTCGCGATCCCTACTCCCCGCCCGCCGAATGCCATACCCCCAAATGGGGCGATCATGGCAAACCCAGCGTGATCACCGCGGAGATGATCGAGCGGAAGAGAGTCGTGTGGCGGGTGCCGGTGGACGTGCACCTTCACGCTCCGGCCCCCGGGGAGTCTCCGTGTTGCCCGCCTCCCGGGATGGTAGCCGTGGGGACGGACGCCCTGGATCTCGGGTTACGCTTCCCACTCCACCCCTCGGTGAGCGCGGCGTTGCGATTCTGGAGAGTTGCCCCGCACTAGATCCACCCCAATGGATGGGCTCAGATCATAGCCTTCCTATCCCTGCTGGGTAGCTCCGGACTGATCCGGGTCTTGACTGATGCCGAGATCCGTCGCTCGTTCGGGATTTCGAGCACCGGAGGGCTGAAGGGGCGCTTTACTGGGAAGGGTCGCGATGGCATCCCCACTGTCGGGGTGAAGTCCTCGAAAGTTGACATTCCCTGGCCGAGATGGCTTTATGTCTCGGGGGCTTGGCGGACTCTGACGCCGGCGGGGGAGATCGATATCCCCACGAAATATTCTGAGAAAATCCCGAGTGAGCCGAGTTTGTCCTTAAATATCGTCCCCCCTTTCTGATTCTTGACCTTTTCTTCTTTGTGCTCAGGTGTCAACACTCGGAGAGAAGGCCCCCTGAACTGGGACTATCAGGTCGCCCTGAAGATCGCCGAAGCCTACACCTCGTCCGAACGCCAAGCCACCGTCCTTTGCCGAGAGGATTTACTGCTGAACGCCCGCCTCATCTGCCCGCCGAGGCATCTCCACGATCCGTACCCAGGTAATGAGGCGAGATCTTAGCCTAACCTCTCTTTTAGACGTCCTCCTAGATTTCGTGATTTCTAAATGCGTTCCGATTGCAGCTCCTCGTACCTTTATTTTTTAGGACCGCCCCTGCTCGAAGATGTCTGGGTTCCCCGGGATCACCGATCGCAAGGGGTCGGATTTTCCGATCCCCGCGTCGCGGAGTCGATCGGTCGGGTCAGCCGGTCCTTCGACCTCCGCGGCTCCGCCGCGCTCGGGGTCCATCCCGATCGATATGCCCCGGGCCTCGCCGGACGTCTCTACTGAAGTGGTCGACCCGGACGCGTCCAGGCAGGCGGCGGATGGCCCCCCGTTGTCCCGTGCTAGTGGCGAGGATGTGATCGATCTGACCTCCGACTCCGCACCCCGGACCTCGGAGCAGTTAGTGGTTCCCCCGGTCTCCTCTCCTTCGCGGGTGAGGGTGGAAGCAGTGGACTGTCCTCCCTTGTTTGCCGCGGTCCAGGCTACCCCTCTCTGTATGGTGGAGGGCTCGGTTGCAGGTGAGTCGCGGAAACGCAAAGCTGTCGAGGACCCGGTGGCCCCAGACCTTGGCTCCGGGCGACCGCCGGTGACTGCGTATGAAGGTTCTGGACTCCCGCCGGCCGTGATGGGATGCTCGCCGTACTACGGTGTTGACCCGAGCCGCCAACAGAGGTAAGATCAAAACTGACACCCTTCTTTGGTGGTCTCGTAAAATTCGGTTTTTAGACCGCGATTTGGGACATCTCTCTGGGTTTCGTCTGTTTTCTTTAAACACCTCACCACAACCTTGTCCTTTCTTTGAATGCAGGATCCTGGACGCCACCCCGGACATGCCCCCCGTGATCCGTGATTATCTGGCCGGCTACGGCCCCGCGCTCCCGGTGGTTACTCCCGGGACCCCGGTCGGCGCGGCTCTGAGCGCTCTTGGCCGGTCCTGGACTCACGAACTGCAGGGCCTAGTTGGCCGTCGGGATCATACGTTCATGTTGGCCACGATGCTGATTAGTCAGGCCGCCATAGTCAACGCCGCGGGGTTCGAGTGGTCGGAGAACCAGGCCCGTCAGATCGAGCAACTCACCGCGTCGGTGGAACAGTGGAAAGCGTCTGCTCATGCGAAGGACAGGCAGGTCGGGGAGATGGCGAAGCTGAACGAGGAGGTGATTGCCCAGAGTGACCACCTTATGTCGGAGGTTAAAGATTATACTGCCGCCCTAGCCGCGGCCTCGAAGGACAGGGACATGTGGCGCGAGTTGGCCGAGTACCGGAACGACAAGCTGGAGATAGCGGGCGCGGAGGCCACTGCCCTCAAGTCACGAGCCACGGTTCTGTCACAGCAGATTATTGAGGCGAATGGGGAGGTGGCGAGACTCGCCGAGTCCTCTGAGGCCCGGGTTGCGGAGGCCGCTGCTCTAAAGGTCCAGCTAGAGGAAGCTCGGGCTCGGATCGCCGTCCTTGAAGATGAGCTATCTAGCCCGTGGACCGACCACCGTGTGCTCAACGATCATTTCTACTCTAGTGGCCTGGCCGATGCCGTCCGGTATGCTCACTCGAAAAACGATGTGGCGGCTCGGGACCGCGTGCTGGAGTACTGGAAAAGGTATATGAGCACCAGGGTCCTCGATCCTCGGCTTCACCAGGAGTATCTCGACCTCGAGGAAGATTTCCATATCGACATGAAATGGTGGCCGAGTTACGACCTCCTGGTTCGTCCCAAGGAACCGCTGATCAGGCTTCCCGCGCCGGCACCAGGAGAGAGGGTGGAGATTGAGCCCGAGGCGGGAGACGCTGCTTCTTCCGTTGGTGCGGCGGGTGGCTCCCCGAGGCCCGAGGATGGGTTGTCCCCTCGTCAGGTGGCGTTCATGGAGGACGTTGTTGCCGGTTTCCCTGAGCAGAGCATAGATGCATTCTATGAAGGTTTCGAAGCTGACCAGTCCGCGCCGCCTGCTGAAGAAGGTGCTGAAGCCGACGTCGGTGCCCTAATGAAGGAGACCCCTGATGCTGACCTGGAGTTAGCGGCGAAGTCCCCGAGGTCGTAGGTGGTGGTCGTTCTTGGAGTTCGTCCCCGATTTGTCTTATGAATTCTGATCCTTTTTTTGTTTCGTTCTGATAAGGGCCTCGGCCTGAAAACAATTTCTTGCTTTGATTTGGTTTTTGTTGGGGCAGTAGCCCGGATATTTCTTGATTTTGTGGGGGTGACCCCTGGTATGTTAATCATGTTTTTATTTCTTTATGACTAACATCTTATTTCCGTGTTTCGCGTGGTGCCTTAGGGCTTTGCTTTAGTCCTGGATTTGCAGGGCTTTTAGCTTGGTTTCTCCGAGCCGCGGGTCCCGGGTTTTGGTTGTCCCGGGTACCGGGGCCCTATTTGTGGCGTTCATTTTTGAACTTTGCCTGTTAATGCGATTTTTTATTCTTTCCGAAGTTCGGTTTTGGCCAAAGATTTTTGGTTCTTTTTGTACCCGTACCTCCGCGACCAGGGGCTCGGTAGAGTCCTTATGGGTTTGGGGATTGATGGTTTAAATGGGGTTTTTGTGGCTTTTTCTAGCTTTTATTTTCTCCCCCCGTGCTCGCAACTTGGGACATGGTAAATGACTTTCTTACTCTAGAGTCGCCTAAGTTGGAGACTGAATGGGTTCGTGGCCTTTTGGGCTTTTGCGGATGAGTCCACAAATTATTCTCGTATCGTCCCCGCAGCCCGCGTCCCGGGATTGTGTTATTTCAATCTCCGCTCTTCGGGTCTTAAGCAGGTTAGGCCTTATTCTCGACTAAACGACAATACTCAAATCATAGGGAATTGTTTCAAATTCGCCGACACTCGTGGGTGCTCTTTTTATTTTTGCTATCTTAGAGCATATACATATAGCCTTCGTTCATCGGCTTCGTGGGGGCTCGGGCCTGCTCCGGTCTCCGTCCCTCTAGTGGTAGAATTTCTTTAGGTGTAATGCGTTCCATCGGTATTGGTCTGGCGTCCCGTCCATCAGTTCTAGCGCGTATGCCCCGTTCTCCAGGCAAGTTGTCACTCGGAAAGGTCCTTCCCATGTCGGCCCGAGGGCCCCGGGGTGGGTTCCTAGTAATTTTTTCAACACCAACTCCCCGGGGCTGAATTCTCGGGTCCTCACCTTTGTATTGTACATCTTGGCAATTCGTTGTTTGTTCATCGCGTTGAGGGAGTCAGAACTCAACCCCCGCTCCTCAAGGAGGTCTAACTCGAGGCGCAGTACCGCCTCATTCTCCGGGGTGACGTCCTGGGTGGTACGGTGCGAGCGGACTATCATGTTGGAGTTGTGTACTTAATGTCTAGATTTAAGTAACGGAAACTCCCAATCCATTGCCATTAATCTATTTAATTAAATAAACAATTATTTGCGTTTCATTATTTATAATTAAATATATGCAAATCATAGTCCTGGATTTTATACGTTGTAGTTAGTATGGTGCAAGCATGGGCGCACAGAAGATCATACTATCGGTTACTCGTATTTAATCGAACAGTAGCTCACGACCTAGATGGACACGGACCAATCCATCGGTATAGTCGTTGTGTGAGAGAGAAAATAATTTATCTTAATTATTTTATCACACTTGTACACTTGGTGTATTGAGCGGATCTGCTTGAGATTTATCGATTAGGATTGCCGGCGATAATCGATTTAAGTCTCAGTGTATTTTATTCTTAATCCCCGATACTATTGCGGGTATGTATATTTAATATAAATGACTTTGATTTACCAAAGGAATTAACCGATTTAATTATTGGGTTAATTACTGGTTAAGTTGGGTCACTGTATTTTATATATGACATGCCGTGAATACTTGACGGGAAAGTGTATCCCGTAAGGGTTGATAATATCCCCGAGATGAGTTCATAAGGAATTATTATGTAAACCCTGCAGGTGGATTCGTTCCGCATAATAATTAAGGTTGAATGGTACTAGTCTCGGATATAAGAGATGAATAAATTAATTAGCAATAAATTAATTTTATTCATGGATATTTATATCTTAAATACACGGAATAAATAATACTACCGGAGAAATATTATTTGACATAATATGGTTTAATATTGGGAGTGCAATTAATTTTATATAGTGGAAAATAGAATTAATTAATATTGATAAGGATTAATGGACTTGAGCATTGGCTCAATTTAATCTTCAATATTGGAAGCCCAATATTCCACCTCCTTAAGATCCCCTACGTAGCATATAAAAGCACTACATGGTCTTCACAATTAAGAGAGACAAGATAATCATACTTGATTAGTCTAGAGAGTTCGTGAAGGAGATCCATGGAGTTCGGTAGATCGTCGCCCACACGACGTCCGAGCTAGTGCAAGGAATACGTGGGAAGATCTCAAGGTCGTCAAATTGAGTTCTACGTTTTTCCGAACAACGAGAACGAGGTAAATCGTAAAACCCTCTTTATGATTTTATCGTTTAATTATCGTAAAAATATCGTGAAACAAGATCCGAGGGACGGAGATCCAAACCGAGGATGTGTCGGGCGATGGGGATCGAGGATCCCCGGACCGCCGCGGCTAGGAATCCACGGCAAAGGGTGGATCCCCGTGAGCACGCCGGCTGGACTCCTAGCGCCGCTCGCGCGGGGCTGTCTCCGCTCGCGCGGAGAGGCAGCCGCTCGCGCGGCGGTGGCTGGCGGGAGCTGGGCTGATCGTGAGCCACGGGTTCAACCGTGGCTGGAGCTCGATCAGCCGGGGGCAGCTGGGGCGTGCCTAGCGGGCTGAACCCTAGCGCACGTCCGGTGACGTGCGCGCGCCTCGTTCGAACGGCGGTGGCTCGGCTGCTGCTAGGGTTCGAGATGGGGCTGTCCGCGAGGGTTCGGACATGCCCGGCGGGCTGCCAAGGGCAGCCCTAGGCGGCTGCCAAGGACAGCCGCGAGCCCCATGCGGGGGCTCGACCGGACAGCCGCGGGCTATCCCCGCGGCGGCTTGTTTGGTTGGGCTATCCCCGTGGTGGTTCGTGGCGGGATGTTCCGGCAACCGGGAGTCGATTGGAATTGTCGTTCCGCAATTTGACAACTCCGGATATTCGATCTCCGAAGGATTTCGGTTGGAATTAATTAGATAATTAATTTTAATTAATTTATTAATTCCGGGATATCGATTTCCAACAATTGGTATCAGAGCGTTGGTTTTCGTTCACGGTATTTTTCGATAAATTGTTCTACCTTGCAGGGTTTCCGACTATTATGGCTAGATTTAATTGTTTTAATTAATGTCATAATATTGTTCTTGATTATTAAACTCTCGGACATGTCGAGATTCGTTTTATGTGTGGTGAATGCTTGTAATAGTAAAAATTCGGGGGTTGACCGAATTTAGGATTTATTATTACGTTCTATTTTTTCCGGAAAATGTATAGGGTCGATTTCATGTATAGAATCGATACCGGATAATGTAATTTTAATTCTTGTAATTTATTTACGTTGGATCGATGCCGAAACGACCGCCGGAGAAGACGTGTGACGAAGAAGACGAAGAGGACAAAATCCGGGGGGGTCGATCATCCCCATGATCGATCCCCATGAGGATCGATCGACCCCGGGCTGCCCTAGGGCTCTCGGCCACGCCGGCCACCAAGGGAGGTGGCGCGTGGGCCTAGGCCGGCGGCGGATGGTGGTAGTCGATGGTGGGGGTGGTGTGGGGTCTCCCAACCCATGCTACTCCTACCAAGATCCTACTTTCCTATTTGATTCGGTTTTCCTATTTGAGTGTTCTTAATTTTAGGAACTCTCATGGAATAGGAAAAGAATTAATTTGGAATTAATTTATTTTTCCTATTTAATTATTCCTTTATGGAATTTTTAATGGATTAGGAAAATAATTAATTTGGAAAGTTTTGAAAGTCCTTAATTAATTTTTCCTATTTAATTATTCCTTTATGGAATTTTTAATAGATTAGGAAATGAATTAATTTGGAAGGATTAGGAGTCCTAATTTATTTTATTTCCTTATTCTATTATAGAAGTCTTCTAGAATATTCCGAGTTTGACTTGGATGGGATTCTAGATATTTAATAGAATTAGATAGGAAAATAAAAATAAATAAAAATATTAATAATATTTAATTTTATTTTTGATATATTCGATTGACTTAATTTTCGAATTAAGTAACTTTTGGATTAATTGAAAATAAATAGATTTAAATATTGGGATTAATATTCTCGTCACATGGAGCATTCAAGAACGAAGACTGAAGACTAAAAGATGCGTACGGGGATGCGATAAAGCCATAATAGTCGGAAAATAATATTCTAGTATTATTTTGATTATGTGATAATATTCTATGTGCTTTATTTCATGTATGCATGCTTATGTGTATTTAATTATGCATTAGATAGCGTATCCCTTTATTGTAAAAAGCTAAGTGGGAGAGGGTATGGAAACATATCCATGGTCTCCATTGCTGTTCTCTTGGTGACTTTTATGGACTTTTGAAGTTCGTATAGACAAGTCATTGGAGGAGAATTCTTGTAATTCCTTTTACGAGAAACATTGATTAAGTTTATCAAACAATGCCTAATTTGTCTTTCTGAAACCGATTTCAAGTCGACTCATTCTCACCCCGGGGAGTGGAATGGAGCCAAAGCCACTTGGTCATGTCGAGGACACAAATTAGAGACCTTCGTACCATCCTTTTGAAGGTGGATCGATTGTCTGCTCGGCTCCCTCATTTATGAGAGATAGGGTCGTTCGCATGGTGAATCACTGGTTAGAAACTTCGAGTTTCACTTATGATTCTCCGCGTCTTGATTTACAAGATTGAATGATTCATGTAATTGGGAGTCAATTGTAAAAGTCTTTTGGTGTAGTAAACGTCCACACTATCGTGGCTTGCTGCATTGAATGGGATTTTGGAACGATTGATGTAGACAGTTATAGAAGGGAGTAAAGGAGCGTATGTTAACGTAAACGTCCACACTATCGTGGCTTGCGGTGAATATGCGTGTCCCAAACAATCTTCTTAGATACTGAGTAATGGTTTACACTTAGGTACGCTTCTTAGTATTCTTCCCATCGAAGTAACGCTAATGATGATGTACGACCGAAGGAAATCTAATTGCTAAATCATTTGGATAGGTAAACGTCCACACTATCGTGGCTTGCCATATCTGATGGGATTTTAGATGCGATTAGTGGTTTAATGATATTATTTGAGGGAGATAATATCGGAGATTAAATCGATTGTTTGTTGTTATATGTGCTCATAGATTAGGATATGGCTTTGAACCCACTTTATGTGATACGTAAGGATTTTAAACTCATTGGTCCCTAAATGTATTGATTGGAATAGAGATCTAGACATTGCCCGGACTGTTAAAGAGTACAAGTTGTACTCAGTAAGCTTTGTCCTCCCGAACCTACTAATGTCTTAACATTTGAGGAAAGAACTGATTTTAAGAAGTGGGAAAATGCTTATGCAATAACCACTGATTATGATATCGTGTTCAAACTCAAGGAGATGTTTAGACATGATGTAAAGGCTAGACAAGAAGCGATGAGGATACTCATAAAGGCCAGTCGATTCGAGGAAACGCTTAAAAACGTTTTTGAGATGATTGACCTTTTTGGACGAGTTGAGACGGAAATCGCAAGCTCTTGTAGCCAATGCCGAAGGTTTCGAACCTAAGGGTAAAATCGGGGGAAAGGAAAAGCAAGCAAAGAAACCCAGTGGTCCTAAGTTTCTTAGACCACGAGATGGGACGAGAAAGCCAAGAGGCAAGTGTTCTCGATGCAAACAGTCTGGGTACTGGAAGTCTAATTATCCTCTCAAAGAAAGTACGAAATTTTATTTAGTCGTAAAACATAGTCAGTGGTATTATCTACCGGAACCTGGTGTGTAGATATGGAACCACTGACGGTATGTGCATTTTAAATGCAAGGGTTCCAGGAAACCCGACGACTTAGAAAAGAAAAAATCGTAGTCTACATGGGCAATGCTGTAGAGGAGGCATCAGTTGCAGTGGAGGACATTATATAGGATTTCATTTTGAGTTATTGCTTTTATGTACCTTTCATATTAGAAAGAACTTTGTTCTGGATTTCTAATAAAAGGATATTTTATTTCTTTTAATCATTTGATGGTTATAAGAAGAAATAATGATATTATCTATTCTGGTACATTAGCTAGCAATATATAAATGATGAATCCTGAGTCCACCATGATGCAACGAACCGTAGTATGAAACTCGTTTTACTAATAAGAGATTTCTTTATCAATTATACTTGTGGATTCTTATGCTGAGTCATGTTTATTCAAATAAGAAGTTCAAGGGTCGAAAATTGATATTTTGATCAATTAAGTTGAAGGAGTGGACCTTCCGGCCTAAGAATCTAATTTGGAAGATAATATGACTAAGCAATCCTTTATGGATATAAGATGTAAGATCCGGACAAGTATAAGAATTGATTGACTCTGATGTATGCAGACCTATGCCTACTCAGACAATAAGGTACGAGTACTTCATTTGATGATTACTCGAGAAATGGATTAGAATACCTGATGTGCCACAAAAGCAAGTGTTTTGACAAGTCAATGGACACAAAGCTATTTTGTGGAGAACCATCAAGGTATATCCATTTGTAGCCTGCGATTTGATCGCGGAGGCAAGTACCTGTCTGAGGAATGCATGGCATACTGATCAGAGATTGGGATTTGATCCTAAATGACTTCACCATGCACTGTTGTGTAGAAATGGTGTGTCGTAAACAAGAAATGGAACTCTTATAGAAATAGTAAAAACATGAGTTATATGGAACTACCTATGTTCTATGGATATGTCTGGAAACAACGGCGCATTCAAGTGCGCTTGTAGAATATCCTAGAAGAACAAAAGATGTGTGTTCAATAGTACTATGAACCAGAAGGACGTTATAAGTTCTAACGCCCGGTTCTTAGAGGAAGACTATTAGATGAACCACAAGCCCAAAGTGACGTAATACTTTGAAATGAGAGAGAGAGATTAAGACTTAGAACCAGCCGAACCGAGTAGCGGTACACCACTAACTGCACCTACTGTTATTACTGTTTATACACCGGAATGCCGTTGTAGTGGGAGGTTGTGTGACAACCGAAGATATTCATAAGACTAGGAGAGTCTTCGGACTCTGGACCTAGTATACATGAAATCGATCCCTAGATCTACATGAAGGCCGTACTAGATCTAAATGTGCCTTCTTGGAGAGCAATAAGGATTATTGCTAAGAGGCGAGATCATTTAGAGTACAAGCTTAGTTGATCCATTTATGGATTGAAACAAAGCATTTAGTTCGTGGTACTTGCAAATTGATGAGATAGTCCATTTTATGGATTCATCAAAAGCAAAGACGAATCGTGTGTATGGGAAACGTGATGGAAACAAGGTGGTGTTTCTCGGAGTTTTTATGTAGATGACATTTTATCATTGGTAACAATGTAAAGATGTTGTCAGACATAAAATGATGGTTATCTAGAATAATCGATATATGAGATGAAGAAGAAGTTAGAGCATGTTCTTAAGATCTAGGATCTCAAGAAAAGAACATTGTACTTCTCCTGGACATCTTACATATATATGATTATGGTTCGTTTTAACATGCAAGATTCCGAGAAAGGTTCGTTACCTTTCAGAAACGGAATGCATCTATCTAAGGATATGTGTTTTGGAACACAAAGGAGATAGAAGCAATGAAAGCAGTTTCCTACACTTTGAGTGTGGAAAGCTTAATAAATGCAATGTTGGAAACAAGAACCTGATATCGGCTATGCGGTGAGCATAGTGGGAGGATATCAAGGTAATCCTGGAAAGGAATATTCGACTGCTGTAAAAGTACTTTCAAAGTACTATTCTAGACTACGAAGCAGACGAGTTTTTCCTTTGGATTACATTCTCTTAGATTTCTAATCGAATGAGGACCAGTGTAAGTCGATATCAGGCTATGTGTTTCACTATTGAAGGAGAAGGAGTTTTAACATGGAAGAGTGATAAGCACGATGCTTTTCGGACTCTGCCATGGGTAACCAAATAGCGGCCTCAGAGGCAGCGGAAGTTTTGGTACAACTCCGGGATAATCTCTGGGACTTAGATGTGATTCTAAATTTGCCAAAGGCTATGTAAATAGCGGTGCAATGGCAAATGGTAAGAAATCACTAGTCCATAAGTGTAAGATAACACATAGTGCAAGTACCACCTGATACGAGTCATCGTCAAGGGAGACGACGCTGTAGTCACCAAGATAACTTCAGAGCGGCAACCTAGATTGCTCATTCACATAGTACTTCTTGGAAGTACAACTTAAGCACGTGATGAGTATGGGAGTCGGGAGTTTGGAGGAAATGACTATACCTTAGTACAAGTGGGAGATTGTTGGAGTTGTGTACTTAATGTCTAGATTTAAGTAACGGAAACTCCCAATCCATTGCCATTAATCTATTTAATTAAATAAACAATTATTTGCGTTTAATTATTTATAATTAAATATATGCAAATCATAGTCCTGGATTTTATACGTTGTAGTTAGTATGGTGCAAGCATGGGCGCACAGAAGATCATACTATCGGTTACTCGTATTTAATCGAACAGTTGCTCACGACCTAGATGGACACGGACCAATCCATTGGTATAGTCGTTGTGTGAGAGAGAAAATAATTTATCTTAATTATTTTATCACACTTGTACACTTGGTGTATTGAGCGGATCTGCTTGAGATTTATCGATTAGGATTGCCGGCGATAATCGATTTAAGTCTCAGTGTATTTTATTCTTAATCCCCGATACTATTGCGGGTGTGTATATTTAATATAAGTGACTTTGATTTACCAAAGGAATTAACCGATTTAATTATTGGGTTAATTACCGGTTAAGTTGGGTCACTGTATTTTATATATGACATGCCGTGAATACTTGACGGGAAAGTGTATCCCGTAAGGGTTGATAATATCCCCGAGATGAGTTCATAAGGAATTATTATGTAAACCCTGCAGGTGGATTCGTTCCGCATAATAATTAAGGTTGAATGGTACTAGTCTCGGATATAAGAGATGAATAAATTAATTAGCAATAAATTAATTTTATTCATGGATATTTATATCTTAAATACACGGAATAAATAATACTACCGGAGAAATATTATTTGACATAATATGGTTTAATATTGGGAGTGCAATTAATTTTATATAGTGGAAAATAGAATTAATTAATATTGATAAGGATTAATGGACTTGAGCATTGGGCTCAATTTAATCTTCAATATTGGAAGCCCAATATTCCACCTCCTTAAGATCCCCTACGTAACCTATAAAAGCACTACATGGTCTTCACAATTAAGAGAGACAAGATAATCATACTTGATTAGTCTAGAGAGTTCGTGAAGGAGATCAATGGAGTTCGGTAGATCGTCGCCCACACGACGTCCGAGCTAGTGCAAGGAATACGTGGGAAGATCTCAAGGTCGTCAAATTGAGTTCTACGTTTTTCCGAACAATGAGAACGAGGTAAATCGTAAAACCCTCTTTATGATTTTATCGTTTAATTATCGTAAAAATATCGTGAACCAAGATCCGAGGGACGGAGATCCAAACCGAGGATGTGTCGGGCGATGGGGATCGAGGATCCCCGGACCGCCGCGGCTAGGAATCCACGGCAAAGGGTGGATCCCCGTGAGCACGCCGGATGGACGCCTAGCGCCGCTCGCGCGGGGCTGTCTCCGCTCGCGCGGAGAGGCAGCCGCTCGCGCGGCTGGACCGCCGCTCGCGCGGCGGTGGCTGGCGGGAGCTGGGCTGATCGTGAGCCACGGGTTCAACCGTGGCTGGAGCTCGATCAGCCGGGGGCAGCTGGGGCGTGCCTAGCGGGCTGAACCCTAGCGCACGTCCGGTGACGTGCGCGCGCCTCGTTCGAACGGCGGTGGCTCGGCTGCTGCTAGGGTTCGAGATGGGGCTGTCCGCGAGGGTTCGGACATGCCCGGCGGGCTGCCAAGGGCAGCCCTAGGCGGCTGCCAAGGACAGCCGCGAGCCCCATGCGGGGGCTCGACCGGACAGCCGCGGGCTATCCCCGCGGCGGCTTGTTTGGTTGGGCTATCCCCGTGGTGGTTCGTGGCGGGATGTTCCGGCAACCGGGAGTCGATTGGAATTGTCGTTCCGCAATTTGACAACTCCGGATATTCGATCTCCGAAGGATTTCGGTTGGAATTAATTAGATAATTAATTTTAATTAATTTATTAATTCCGGGATATCGATTTCCAACATATCACCTCGGCCGGGATCACGGCCTCCGTGCCAAACGCGAGAGCATAGGGCGTCTCTCCGGTGGCGTTCTTCATCGTGGTGCGGTATGACCACAGCACCTCGGGTAGCTCCTCGGCCCACCTTCCTTTCCGCAACTCCAGTTTCGCCTTGATGGTGTGCTTCAATATTTTATTCACCGCCTCGACCTGCCCATTGGATTGCGGGTGGTATGGAGTCGAGAATGCCCTCCTTATGCCCCATAGCGCGCAAAAATCCGAGACTCGCTCGCCGTCGAATTGTCTACCGTTGTCCGAGATGATGGACTCGGGTAATCCGAAACGGCATATGATGTTCTTCCAGATGAACTTGATCACTTGTGGTTGGTCGATCTTCTGGACTGCTTCCGCTTCGGCCCACTTGGTGAAGTAGTCGACCGCGACAAACGCGAACTTGACTCCGCCCGGGGCGGGGGCCAACGGGCCGATGATGTCTATGCCCCACCGGGCAAAGGGCCATGGGGAGTACAACGCCTTGAGGGATCCGGGTGCGGTGAGGATGTTGGGTCCCATGAGCTGGCACTGGACGCATCTCTTCGCAAACTCGGCGGCGTCGTGGCGTAGGTTTGGCCAATAGAAACCTTGACCCATGGTTTTGTGGGCTAGCGACCGACCGCCGGCGTGGTTACCGCAAATGCCCTCGTGGATTTCGGACAGGACTTTTGCTCCCTCGTCCCTAGATATACATTTTAACAAAGGCATGGAAAAACTCCTGCGATAAAGTTGGGAGCCCAGAACAGAGTACCTTACAGCTCGCGTTCGGAGCTGTTTTGCCTCGACCTTGTCCGAGGGCAGGGCCCCGGACTCGATGAAACCTTTGATCGCGTCCCGCCAGTCGGCCCCGGGCTCGAGGGCTACGGGGAGGATCTCCTCTCGGACGTCGACTGAGGGAGTCTTCAGCTGCGTCAACACGACTCGGGATAGATCTGCAACCCCTTCGGAAGAGGCTAATTTGGACAGCGCGTCGGCCTGCGAGTTCTGCTCCCTGGGGATCTGCTCGATCCGGACGTCGGGAATCTTGCCGCACAACCTCCATACCAGCTCGAGGTACTTGATCATCTGCTCTCCTTTGGTTTCGTAGTCGCCCGTGACTTGGTTCACCACCAGCTGCGAGTCCATGTACACGTGGAGTTGCGGGACGTCCACCGCGATGGACATTTCGAGGCCGGCCACAAGCGCCTCGTACTCTGCTTCATTATTTGTTGCGGAAAATTCAAATTTTACCGCGTGGGCAAACGAGTCACCATCTGGCCCGAGGAGTACTACTCCGGCCCCCGAGCACGCACTGGTAGATGATCCGTCCACGTAGAGTCTCCAGGGGCGTGCTTGACCCGTGCTCCGCTGGGGAAATGTTAGCTCGACCACAAAATCCGCGAGTGCCTGAGCTTTTATCGCGGTGCGAGGCGCAAAAGTTAGATCGTACTGGCTCAGCTCCAGGCTCCACCAGAGCAATCTTCCTGATACGTCGGATCGGTGCATGACTTGTCGTAACGGCATTGTGGTGAGTACTTCTACGGGGTGTTCGAACAAATGCGCCCTGAGTTTGCGGACCGAAATGATTAAGGCGTATGCTAATTTCTCTAGCGGCGTGTAGCGGGCTTCCGCCTCGTGGAGGACGTGGCTCACAAAATAGATAGGTAGATGGAGGGTCCCTTCGGCCCGGACGAGCACTGCGCTCAGCGCGCACTCCGACGCGGCGAGATAAAGGAAAAGTTTCTCTCCTGCCTTGGGGACCGTCAAGATATGGGGTCCCGCGAGGTATTCCTTGATCCGAAGAAAAGCGTCTTGGTTATCCTTCTTCCAGTGGAACTCTTGGTTTTTGATCGATCCGAAGAACGGGCGAGTTTTGTCCCCGAGCCGCGACATGTACCGGCTGAGCGCCGCGAGGCAGCCGGTGAGCCGCTGGACTCCCTTCACGTCCCGGGGCTCGGCCATATCGAGCACGGCTTTGATCTTCGCGGGGTTGGGCTCGAGCCCGTACTCTCCAAACACGTGTCCTAGAAACATTCCCTTCTTGATCCCGAAGTGGCACTTCTTGGGATTTAGCCTCGTGTTGTAGGCCCCGAGGATCTCGAAAACCCGAGCGAGGTCCGTCACGTGGTCCGCCTCGCTCGCACTCTTCACAATGATGTCGTCGATGTATACTTCCACTGTCTTGCCGATTTCTCCGGCGAACATGGTATTGACCAACCTTTGGTAGGTGGCCCCGGCGTTCTTCAGGCCGAAAGGCATCCGCTCCCAGCAGTAGATGTTACTCCCCGTGTAGAAGGCGGTGTGACGGGTATCCTCGGGATTCATCGGAATCTGGTGGTACCCAGAGCTCGCATCCATGATGGAGAACATTGCGTGGCCCGCGGTGTTGTCGACTAGCTGGTCGATGTGGGGCATTGGGAAATGGTCTTTGGGGCATGCCTCGTTGAGGTCCGAGTAGTCGATGCAGAGTCTCCACTTGCCTCCTGTTTTCCGCACCATCACCGCGTTGGACACCCACGTCGCGTCGTGTGGGGCGAGGCGTATCAATCCGTCCTTCAAGAGTTTGTTGGCTTCCGCGGTCAGTGCCTCGCTCTTCTCGGGCCCCATCTTCCTTCGTCTCTGGGCTATGGGGCGGTGCTTCGGGTCCAGGCGGAGGCTATGGCTAGCGTGCCCCGGGTCGACTCTCCCGAGCTCCCCGCTGCTCCACGCGAACGTGGCCAAACTGGTCTGTAAGAATGACTCGAGGTTGGTCCGGGTCCCGGGATCCATGAGGGAACCTAGCAAAACCTGTCGGGGCAACTTCGGGGTTCCGATCTCGCACCGGATGGGTTCTTCGAGGGTCTCCACGCCGCGGTCATGTTTGAGGCGAGTCTCGGGGAAGGGGTCGGGATTTGACTCGCAGAGATCCGGGAGCGCGAGGTCCTGTCCCGCCCCGAGGCTCACGACTCGCTCGCCTGTACCCGGGCTCGGGACATCCTGGGGAACTCCGCGATGCGTCCCGAGCGCTGGGCTAGTCTCAAGGACGGGGACGACTCCGGTTGTGGGAACCGTACTTCCTTCAGGACCTCGGACGGTGGGTGGGTCCAGATCGAACACGCTCGTCCGAGGGCCCGGGGTGCTGAGCCTGGCCACCAGTTGGCTAACTCGGGAGGTGTCCGTCGCGGCTTCCGCCGATGGATCCGTCAATTCATACGAAGTTGAATAGAGCAAACACTTCTTCGCCATTAATTGGTCCCCTCGAATGGTGCCAATGGCCCCAGAGGGGACCGGGAACTTGATACAATAGTAGTAGGTGGAGGCCACAGCTTCGAAAGCTTCCAAGAAAGGCCTCCCTAGGAGCGCGTTGTACCCACTGGCCCTATCTATGATCACGAACTCCAGGTTCCTCAACACCTTGATCTCGGGTCTGACCGAGTCCGCGAGCTCCAAGGGCAGGGTGATTGTTCCGAAAGGGGTCACCACGTCGCTGCCGAATCCTTTGAGCTTGAGATCGCAGGGGAGGATATATTGCGCGAGCTGGCCCATTTAATCCAAGGCCTGCTTGTATAAGATGTTGCAGTGGGCCCCGCTGTCGATCAGCAACCTTGAAACCTCCATTCCCAAGATGGGGGTCTTAATCACCAAGGCGTCCCTTTTGGGGAAGGTGACGCCGTCCTTGTCCGCTGGGGAGAACGAGATCTCCGCCCTTTCCGTGATTCCGGGGGGTGGGGTTGGTCGCGTCGCGTGGTAAACCTGCCACACCTCGAGTTCGCGCCTCCTCTTGCGCTTACTTATACTGGCGATCGGTCGTAGCCCGCCAATCATCAGGATCTGGCCTCCCTGGCCCCGCTGCTGGTCGCGATACCGCGGGTCACGATCCGCTCCTGCCTGCTCGGGGTTGCCTCGAACCGCGGCCCCGTCGCCTCGGGGACCGGGACGCGAGAGCAGGTCCCAAAGCTTTCCGTCTTCGAAGAGCTTCCATAGCTGTCTGAGTAGCTGTCTGCACTGGCCGGTGGCGTGCCCGTGTTGGTCGTGGAACGAGCACCACAGCCTCTTGTCTAACTTTCCTTCGGGGGCTCGCATGGGCCCCGGTTTTACTAGGACGTCTCCTCCTGTAGCTAACAGAACCTCCATCATAGTCATGGTGTCTTGACCCGTCAGTGCGACGAGCTTCACCTCCATCTCTTTGTAGCCCGGGAGCGGCCGACCCTGCTCGTATGGTTTGTAGGGGGCCTTTCGCGGTGCGGGTGCTACCCTCCAGTCCACGGGCTCCGCGTCCCGTCTCTTTTGCTCCGGGGCACTTTCGTTTCCCCGCATAAGACGCTAGAACCAGCACTGGGCCCCGGCTTTGATGCGGAAATCTTCGTAGTTCCTTGGGTAGCAAAGCATCAGGTGTTTGAATAGCTCCGAGCTCTTCCGGAGTCCGCTCATGGCGGTGTGTAATTTCAAATCGTCGCCGACCTCCTCGCCGCCGAGCAGGATGTCCCCTACCCGGTCCACATACGACTCGTCGCTCTTGTCCGCCGCTTGCCGGACCCCGATCAACCTCTGGCTTTGCTCGAGTCGATTGACCTTTGAGGCGAAATGGGCAACGAAACGTTGGACCAAGTCGTCAAAGCAGTGGATGGATCGGGAGGGTAACCCCGCGAACCATTTGTGGGCCGTGTCCCCCAGAGTGAGTGGGAATAGCCGGCACCTCGTGGCGTCGCTAGCACCCCGTCCCGACATGTAGGTGCGGAAGCGGCTGAGGTGGACCTCGGGGTCTGTCTTCCCATCATAGAGGGCGGTCTGTAGGGGCTGGATCTCGTATTGCATGATGGCGTGCTCGACCTCCAACGCCCACGGCTCCTTGCAGAAGTCGACGCGTTCGGGTTTGACTTGGGCCTCGGCGAGCCTTCTCTCCACTTCGGTCACTTTCTCGTACAGGTCGCGGAGTCCTGCCTCGGGTCCCGACGCTGTTGGGCACGGGACGACGGGATGCGACCTGCGTCCGCCGTGCGTCTCCCGCTCGTTGGTTGTTCCGAGCTCCGGGGCCTCGTGCGCCGTTGATGCGGACAGGTACTCGGCTGGGTCGTTCAGATCGAACATCAGCCTCCGGGCCGGGGGCAGGCGCTGGTCTTGACTCGCTTGCCCCGGTCCGAGGCGGTCGAACGCGCTGGTTTTAACCTGTTTTCTCGACGATAGAGAAATAGGAGTGGTAAGGGTGTGCTTACGCTGGGCCAATCTGGCCATTGCTTCGTCGATCTTCTCGGGGGTATCGAGCATACTGCCCGAGAAGAGAGCCGGGGTAGCGGGAAATGGTGGGTCTCGGCGTGGGCCGGGGCGCGCGCCGGTTGTGTCGTTCGGTGAGCAGGTGACGCTTCAGACGTCGTGCTTCGGAGCTGCTTCGCACCTGGCGACGAGCGATTCGTCGAGAACATGGTTCCCTCAAGTGGATCTCGGCCTCCGACGCGGGATAGCCTCCGTGGGTGGTCGATGCCGGGACTGCGGGTTCATCTTCCACGGGCATCTTTCCTCTCCGGGTGGCGGATCTCGAAGAGTCCGACGCCGTGGCTCCGTCTTGCTCCTGGCTGGACATTTCTTCACCAAAAGCTCTTTTCCTGGGTCTAGAAATACAACCCCCTCCTTCTAGCGCCAACTTTTTTGGGTCGTTTTTGTTGGAAAGAATGAAGTACGGGGTGGATACGAGGGTTTCGCAACGACTACCAAACCAAGTAAATTTTTATGTAGAAAGGGCTGAAATTTCTAGGCCCGGGGGGAAAAGGATAAGAATCCGAGCTCAAGAAGATAATGTCTTTTATTTCGATAATACTTTTAATCGTATTTTTCGCCGCCCTTACAATGAGACGGGGAGGCCGGCTTTTATAGGCGAGAGCACATGCTCATGCATAGCCACGACATCACGACACGTTAAGTCTACTCTAGGATCATTAAATGCCGGGGCACGATTCCGAGCTGGGTTTAAGCGAGTCCCGGGGCATGAGTTCGGCTGGACTTGTGCGACTTCCGTTCGGAGACTTTGGCGGAGGTGCTTCCCGATTTGTCCTTTTGGATTAGCCATGAGAGGGCGGTACTCTTTCCTCGGCCCGGGGTGGCGCTTCGAGCGCGTTGCATGAGCCTGGGCCCGGGGTCCGGTTGGGATTCGTTGCGGGGCCTGCCCCGTCTGATGCTTCGGGACGTCGTTCCCTAGTTGTTGGGTCGTGGGGATCAGCGCAGCTCCCTCCCCTCCGTCGGTTTCCCGGGGTTGCGCTCATGCATGGTTTGCATGGGCTCGGACCCGGTGTTCGGACCCGGTGCTCGGACCCGGTTGGGATGTGGAGTCGAAAACGTGGGCGGAAAAGACGAAGAAGACGCCGCCGAGGTGTTCTGGACTGGTGTCGGCCGACACCGTGATCTGTCGGCCGACACGATGCTGTTGGAGTAGCTTCTGAGGAACACGAGGTGGAGTGCGAGTTTAAACCCGATATGAGGGTTCGATGTCGGCCAACACCGTGACCTGTCGGCCGACAAGTTTGGCAAATTTTAGCGCAGCGTGATTTTTCTTGTGCGCTAAGTTTGCAGTCTTTTTCAGCGTGACTTTACCTTAATTAATATTAGGATTTTATATGGGTCTAGCCTATATAATAGATATTCCCCTCAATGTAATTATATCAGCGTGAGAATTCTAGAATAGCGACAGTAGACGAGAGCGAGAATACTGAGAATACGTGTGTGCGTTTGTAATCTCCAGGAGTCGTCTATTATTATTCTAGTGAAAGATATGCAGCGGCGAGAGTGGACGTAGCCTATTTTGGGTGAACCACTATAATTTTTGTGTCGTTTATTTCTCGTTTATTTTTGTTCGTGTTTATCGTTTCTTGCAGCGACGGAATTGGGCGCAAATCCTAACAGTTACCTTCCTCTGCTTCTTCCTCCACCACCGGGGTCGGATCATCATCTTCCCCTGCCTCTTGGGCCGGTGGATCACATCTATATTGCCTCTAGAAACCGGCTTTTTAGGTCAATTATCAAACAATCACCGGAGTCTTCTAGAGGGGGTCGTACCTCTTGGCCGGTGGATCACATCTATATGGCCTCTAGAAACCGGCTTTTTAGGTCAATCATCAAACCATCACCGAAGTCTTCTAGAGGGGGCCGTCGAGGACGCGCAATGAAGTATAGGTGAAAGTATAAAGCATTTTTTTATTTCAATATATATTTTAATTTTGCTACACTGTTAATGAATTTTAGAATATGATTATATATTTTTAAATAAACTTTTATTTTTACTTCATTATAATCTTTTTTTTTTCATTATAAATATTTTTATTTCTAAATTTATTTTTTTATTATATATTTTTATTTTGTAATTTTTTTTAGTGAACTTTCAGTTTTATTTCATTAAAATGTGCTTCAGTCTAATGACATTTCAACTGTATTCGTGAGTTTCCCCTGACTTTATTTTTTCAAGTCAAATGTTCTCAGGAACATTACTTGTAATAATAAAAAAAAAAAAAAAAAAAGAGGGAGAATTTTTTGAGTTCTTGTGCTTACAATCAAAACTTTTTCAAGTCAAATGTTCTCAGGAACTTTACTTGTAATAATAAAAAAAATAGAAAAAAATAAAAGAGGGAGAATTTTTTGAGTTCTTGTGCTTACAATCAAAACTTTTTCAAGTCAAATGTTCTCAGGAACTTTACTTGTAATAATAAAAAAAAAAATAGAAGAGGGAGAATTTTTTGAGTTCTTGTGCTTACAATCAAAACAAATATAGGCCAAATTTTAGTTTAATTTACTCCACATATTATGTAATCAATTTTCAGCTCAAAAAATAAATAAAAACATTGTTCATCGGATCGATCAACAACAAATTACTGTAAACAGAGAATGTGACACGCAAACTAATATTATTACATTTTGTTATTTATAATTGTTATAAAGTAAATAGTATATTATTTATAAAGTGAGTAGTATAATTGTTATATGTAAGTAGTAAAGTATTTAGTTGAAAAAATAGTGATAAATGTGTATTGAGAAGATAAAAGTAAAAAGTAAAATTGTATTTTTAAGTTAAAAATATAAAGGGAAAAATGGCAATAAGGCCAATTTTCAACATTTTTTGCCCAATAAGGCCAAGTTTCAATTTATTTTTCAATTAGGCTTTTTTGTTCCAATTAGGCCAAAAAAATGTATACGGAAGGACGAAACTACCCCTCTCTCAATTAATGATCCCCAACCCCACCCTCTATCCCACCCCAACCTACCCAACAAATCATATGCATCGTCTGTCATCACCATCACCGAAGACTCCCTCATGGACGGCGGCGGAAGGCCCCTGGGCGGCGGCGTCGCGGTGGAGTTCGACACCCTCATGGACTACGGGTTCGAGGACATCAACGGGAACCACGTAGGCTTGGATCTGAACTCGATGGTCTCGTCCCCGGCGGCGTCTCGTGCGCGTGATTCTCCCCCGACAACGCAATCGTCGTCTCCCGAGCAACGAAAACTGCCTCGTCATCACCGCGGAGAAGTTGCTGCTCTTTTCGTGGAAGAAACGCGATCGGGAAATCGCGATCTCCACAGGTCGGCCGACAACCTCCCCCGCCCGCCGGAATTCTTCGCCATGAGGGAAGGGATGTGCTTGATGATGGATAGAGGCGGGGACCGCACCTGCTACGTCCAGTTCCCGCAGAGGTTCGAGGGGATCCACCCGTCCGATCGGTACGCCAACAAAAACATTGAATGGGATCTTCGACGGGCTTCAGGGACCGATGTACGTCGGTACGGGCTGCCTCTTCTGACGGGTCGCCCTCTACGGATTCGACCTGCCCCTCTACGGGAAGCAGGTCTTGTTCAGTGTTTTTATGTTCTGCTCAGTGTTGTGTATGTCTGTTCAGTGTTGTGCATGCCACTCAGTGTCATTACATGGCCACTCAGTTTGATTGTGTGCTTTTGGTGGCTGTTCAGTGTTATATATGCCTGCTCAGTGTCTTTACATGTCACACAGTGCCTCTGCATGCCACTCAGTGTCTTTACTGCATGTCTAGTGCCATTGTGTGTCCTTGTCTGCCAGTCAGTGTCTTTGCATGTCACACATTGCATATACATGTCACTCAGTGTCTATGAGTTTCATTCAGTGCCAACAAGGCGTACTTGTATTGTCATGCAGTGTCTCTGCATCTCGATCAGTGCTTTTTACATGCCTTTCAGTGCACTCAGTACTTTTATGTGCCAGTCAGTGCTTTGAGTGATCATTCAGTGTAGTCCTCACATCATTGTGTGTTTTTTGGTTTTACAGGTACTACGAGCAGATGAGGTCGAACATGTTCACAATCATCAGGACTGAGTGGCATGCAAAAATGCGGACGTGTCGGCAATCACAACAAGAAAACGTGCACGGAGCCTATACAGTAGTTGTCTTAAATTTACCCTAGGCCCCCTTTTCTTATTTTGATTTTTGTTGTTTTTGACATGATTCTGTGATCAGTGAACACTGAGTGGGGTGAAAAGGCACTGACTGTCATTGACAGACACTGTTTGACTCATAAACACAATGACAGACACTGTTTGGCTCAAAAACACCCTGACTGTCATTTAAAAAACACAGGGGATTTAACATTATGTGATTTGTTTTTGTTCAGTTATGCTCTTAATTAGAGTGTTTTAATTGTTCTTGTGTGTTGTTATTTTTGAATTTGCTTGTTTTTTAATGTTGCAGTTCAATAAGTTTTAACTGCTGACACTGAGTAGACAAGATTAACACTGATAACACTGAATACACAGAATAAAAACACTGCCAACACTGAGTAGACAGAATAAGCACTGAGTAGGCAGAACAAAAGCTGAATTCAGCCAATTACACAGAAATATGAACAAAAAACATTTTTTTTTTAGGGAAAAATGGCATTAAGGCCATTTTTCAGCATTTTTTGACCAATAAGGCCAATTTGTAATTTTGGTGTCAATTAGGCCATTTTGTGTCAATTAGGCCACAAAAATGTATATGGAAGGACGAAATTACCCTTCCATATTACCTTTCACAATTCGACGAGCTGGGGGAAAAACAAATCGGGCACATTCAATTCTTCTCTCTCTCTCTCTCTCTCTCTCTCTCTCAGCTCCGCCGCCGCCGCTGCTATTCAACTGTCGAGCCGAGGGAATTCATCTCCGTCGCCGCCGCGTTCAAGCTAAGTAGAGGGGGAAGGTCGCCGCCGGTGAGCAGCTCCAATTCTCAGCCGCGATAATCGATTCCATGCAGTCCGTGTCCCTTGGCATCGATCGATCGATCGATTTCATCGCCGCCGCCGCCGTTCCTGTCTCAGTTCAGATGTCAGATGCGCCGCCGCCCTCCTTGCCGTCGATTTCTAATCCAGGTACGCGATTTCGAATCCACGTACCCGACCAGTGCTTAAAAGCTTCATTCAGCATGCATGCACAGTGTGTGTGTGTATTGATTCAGTGTGCATTGTTCATGCATTCAAGGTTGATTGTTTTTTATTATGCATGTTCAGTGTTTTTTGGTTGCATTCAGTGTCTAATTCACCATGCACTCAGTGTTCAGTGTGCATGCATTCAGTGTTCCTGCACTGAGCTTGCCATTCAGTGCTAAATTGGATCATTCAGTGTCTAATTCTTGTAACACATTGTGTGGATTGACTGAGCTTGTTTTCAGTCAGTGTTTAATTGCTTGATTCAGTGTGCACTCACACACTGTACACACTGTACACACCTGTTGCACACTGAATCCATATTCAACCATGTGGATTCAGTGTTGATTTGAGTCATTCAGTGTTTGATGGCTTTGTTCAGTGATTATTTGATTCATTCAGTGTCAGATAATAACAGTGTGCATTCATTGAGCTTGGCTAATTGCACTTACACACTGTACCCTCCTTGTTGCACACTGAATCCATCCCTAGGATACTATGGTACCTGTTATTATCTTGTTGGAAATGCAATGTGTTACAGGAATCAGTGTGTGTTGACTTTGTTTCCTTTGAGGCATTGACCTGTCTCCCTTTCAATAAATGCCTGCCATGTTAGTTGAGGGTTGAGGCATTTACTGCCTTGTTAGTGTGGTGATTACGGTTATAAATACCTCGTCATTTCTCTGGTTTCCTCATCTCGTTTTTGTTCGATCGGGGGGGGGAGCAGCCAGCAACGATGCCGAGGCGAAGGGGAACACTCGATCGAGAGCCAGGACCGACACCAAGCGAGGCAGAATTTTTCAATAACAGTCCTCCTCCCTCGCCCGAACAAATATTCAGTGGCGGACCAATCCGTCGGGGGCCACCAATGGTGCCTAGGCGACCGGGCACACTGGATCGGGAGCCAGGACAGACGGCAAGAAGTCGGGGGGTTGAATCTTTGAATGGTTCTCACTGGACCGAGCAAAGATTCAATGGCCGTTGGCATAAAGAAAAGTTTCCCCTCCCGGCTGTCTTTGTTCGTCCGATCAAGGAAGAAATGGGGGATTTCATCGTTCTGACGGACTCCCTGGACCAGAAATGGCACGTCCCTCTCACCACTCATCGGAATCAAACGGCCATCCACGGATTCAACTGGGAACGCCTCGTTCGAGAGTTTGGAGTGCAGGAAGGCTGGAACATCCGGGTTACCTGGACCGGAGGAAGAAGTTTCTCGGTTGGCGTATTCGATCAAAATGGCCAGTCGATGGTGCGCCCGGTCAGGGACCCCCCTCGTCGTGACCCAAGACTTCCTCCGTCTCATTATTATTGTTGTTAAATCTTGTTTTTTGTCGTTTTTTCTGTTTCCTGTGATTTTGACGACGACTTGTCTTCGTTGTACTGCTCGTGATTGAATTACTTGTTGCTTGCTTAATAAGACTCTTTGAGTTTAAAAAAAAAAAAAAAAAACACACTGAACAGGCCTCAAAAACATTGTTTCTTTGACTGTGCATTTAACACTGAACAGGTCTTAAAAACACTGTCTGAGGCAACACACACTGAACCACACAATCAAACAAACACTGAGCACACTTTTATGGCACTGAACACACTCCAATAGCACTGAACAGCACTGAACACACTTTAATAGCACTGAACACCATTTTTTAGCACTGAACAGACAGGGACACACATTGAATCACACTGTTTGAGTTCAGTGTTTCATTTCATGCATTCCTTAAAAAAATCGTGCGCTGACTGTGAGTCGTTATTTTTTGTGTTTTTTTTCAGCAGGGGCCGATGTTTTCGCATTCTGTGCATTCGGCGGTGAGAATTTGGTGTCCAGAATCGATTCCTCCCGTGCTGCCGCCCTTCACCAGCTGAAGGAAACAGTCGAGCTTCAGTGGCCTGAGCTCCGAGACGTTGCGTACGGCATGCATTACTCTGTACCCGATTTCCCAAACTGTGTGCTCTCAACCGATGCGGACATGTCGAACATGGTATCCCTAGCTGCGCTTCACAAGCTGCCTCGGGTGAGCATCGACATTTCCGTCGCGACTGAAGACCACACCTCTAGTTCTGTGTTCTCGACGGTGTCCAACAGTAGCGCTGTCAGTGCGACTGGAACAGAAAACAACGAAGGATTCGAAGCAGAAGATATGTTCCGCCTGTTTGGTCCGTCGAGTTCTAAAGTGCTGTTGACCGATGGCTGGGACAAAGAGATTTCTGGTGTCGGTCAGATGTTCCAAGGAGGCGCCCCGGACTTTCGAAACGCGCTCTGTAAGGTGGCAGTCGGAGTGGGATTCGATTTCGAGTACGTGAAGAACAGACCCGAAAAGGTTTCTGCCTTGTGCTCGAAGAAAAGCAGCACGGGATGCAACTGGTCCGTGTGCGCCGTGATGGATCGAAGCAACGGCTTCTTCTACGTCAAGCAGCTGAGTAACGAGCACAGCTGCGGCGCGTGCTTTCGATCCCTGAAGCACAGGCGCGTCTGCTCGGACTTGGTTTCCAGTTTGATAGTCGAGGAGGTACGGAAAAGCACGCTGACTCGTCCGGTCCAAATCGTGAGAAACTTCCAGCATCACTACGGCCTGGAGATCTCGCCTGGCCTCGCTCTGGATGCGCTCGAGAAGGCCAGGAAGCTGATTCACGGCGACGATAAAGATTCCTTTGCTGCACTGACTAAGCACCTGCAGGCAATATCGGATTCCAACCCTGGGTCGCACCTGTTGGAATTCGATATCCCGGGTTATTTAAATTTGCGGAAACCAATAACCCGATCAAACCCTTCGCCGGAGATCACATGAACGCCGACTCATCCGCCGGAGTCCGGCCTTTGGAGACCACGCACCCGAAGGCACGCGGCCCGCCCCCAGCCGAACCCCTGCGAGACGGGGTTCACGCGATCGAAGGTGTCGATCGCTCAAGGCGATCAACGGGCTGGGGCTGCCCAGCAGCCCCCGCGGCGAGTCCGGCGACTCGCCGCCGCCTGGAGGCCCCCACCGTCGCGGTGGGGAGGAGCGCGGCACCAGCCCGCGCTCCGGCGATCGATCCTTGTGATCGATCGCACGCCCTCGGCCCAGCCGAGGGTCGAGCCTCCTCGCGCCTCGAAACCCTAGGGGCGATCGCCGTGGTCCGGCGATCCTAGATCGCCACCACGCGTTCGTCCTCTAATCCGGGTTCGAACTTTTGGATCTTGTTTTTCGATAATTGATCAATAAACTAGAATTAAATTGCGGAAATTTAATTCACCTTTCGATTCGTTGTGCGGAGAAACGAGATCTTATGATGACCTTGAGATCTTCCCACGTATTCCTTGCACTTGTTCGAACGTCGGGTGGGCGACGATCCTCCGAACACTATGGATCTCCTTCTCTCCTTTCTCTCTCTAGAATTGTGATCTTCAAGTTATGAGAATAGAGAAGACCATGTAGTGCTTTTATAGGCTACGTAGGGGATCTTAAGGAGGTGGAATATTGGGCTTCTAATATTAAAGATTAAATTGAGCCCAATGCTCAAGTCCATTAATCCTTATCAATATTAATTAATTTATTTTCCACTATATAAATTAATTGCACTCCCAATATTAAACCATATTATATCAAATAATATTTCTCCGGTAGTATTATTTATTCCGTGTATTTAAGATATAAATATCCATGAATAAAATTAATTTATTGCTAATTAATTTATTCATCTCTTGTATCCGAGACTAGTACCATTCAACCTTAATTATTATGCGGAACAAATCCACCTGCAGGGTTTACATAATAATTCCTTATGAGCTCATCTCGGGAACATTATCAACCCTTATCGGGACATGCTTTCCCGTCAAGAATTCACGGCATGTCATATATAAAATATAGTGAGCCAACTTTACCGGTAATTGACCCAATAATTAAATCGGTTAATTCCTTTGGAAAATCAAAGTCACATATATTAAATATACACACCCGCAATAGTATCAGGGATTAAGAATAAAATACACTGAGACTTAAATCGATTATCGCCGGCAATCCTAATCGATAAATCTCAAGCGATCCGCCCAATACACCAAGTGTACAAGTATGATAAAATAATCAAGACCGATTATTTTCTCCCTCATACAACGACTATACCGATGGCTTGGTCCGTGTCCATCTAGGTCGTGAGCAACTGTTCGATTAAATACGAGTAACCGATAGTATGATCTTCCGTGTGACGACGCACACCATACAAACTACAACGTATATAATCTAGGACTATAATTTGCATATATTTAATTATAAATAATTAAACGCAAATAATTGTTTATTTTTAATTAAATAGATTAATGGCAATGGATCGGGAGTTAATATCACTTAAATCTAGACATTAAGTATACAACTCCAACAGCAACCAAAAGTGAGTTCGGAGGAACCTCATATGGATCGGAGTCCGTGTCTCGAGAAGTAGAGAAGAGTACGATTCTCGGTAGCCGAGAGAGAATCGGAATATGGAGAGCTGAGATATGATTTGGGAGATATTCTAGTAGATGTGGCCCATGTAGACGACGTAGCCATGTTGGCTCAAAATTCGAGCAATAGGGCAATGAGAAACGAGATGTGCTCGTTATTGTCAAACAGTGACTCGGTGGTAAGAGACGAGGTAATGCATTCGGGTAAGTCTTCTTGTGACTTTGCTGAAGAAGGACTTATGAAAATTTCGAAATGCATTGTTGAGGAGTCCGGCATTTCCCATGCGGTGGGAGTTATAAGAAGATTTGGATGCAACTCTGGGGATCATTTTGGAGAGAGTCCGGTGATTAGGATTTTGGAAACGAAGAGGAGTATGCAAGGGAATCGTGAAGCTAATGGTGAGAATGTCGGTGGTTCTCGAAAGGAGTCGTCGGGGATAGACGACGGGCATGCGAATGCCGACGTTGTCCATAAAGTGGGAGTTAGCCGGTTCACAAGCAATTCGGGGAAGCGACATTTGGGAGCTTTGAGAAGCTTGGTTTCAATGTTGTGGTTTCGGAGGTTTGAAAGGGAGTAGCGAGGTGATGAGAAGGTTAACGGGGATAGCAATATGAAGAAGGTCTGGAAATACCTGAGAAGTCGTGATGCGTCGAAGTTGATGGAAACTTCGACTGAGCGACGTTGGTAATGTCCGGAGACGCCGCTGCAGTGGGAGGTGATCGGGTTTCGCCTCCAAGTGGGAGATTGTTGGGATGTGGAGTCGAAAACGTGGGCGGAAAAGACGAAGAAGACGCCGCCGAGGTGTTCTGGACTGGTGTCGGCCGACACCGTGATCTGTCGGCCGACACGATGCTGTTGGAGTAGCTTCTGAGGAACACGAGGTGGAGTGCGAGTTTAAACCCGATATGAGGGTTCGATGTCGGCCAACACCGTGACCTGTCGGCCGACAAGTTTGGCAAATTTTAGCGCAGCGTGATTTTTCTTGTGCGCTAAGTTTGCAGTCTTTTTCAGCGTGACTTTACCTTAATTAATATTAGGATTTTATATGGGTCTAGCCTATATAATAGATATTCCCCTCAATGTAATTATATCAGCGTGAGAATTCTAGAATAGCGACAGTAGACGAGAGCGAGAATACTGAGAATACGTGTGTGCGTTTGTAATCTCCAGGAGTCGTCTATTATTATTCTAGTGAAAGATATGCAGCGGCGAGAGTGGACGTAGCCTATTTTGGGTGAACCACTATAATTTTTGTGTCGTTTATTTCTCGTTTATTTTTGTTCGTGTTTATCGTTTCTTGCAGCGACGGAATTGGGCGCAAATCCTAACAGTTACCTTCCTCTGCTTCTTCCTCCACCACCGGGGTCGGATCATCATCTTCCCCTGCCTCTTGGGCCGGTGGATCACATCTATATTGCCTCTAGAAACCGGCTTTTTAGGTCAATTATCAAACCATCACCGGAGTCTTCTAGAGGGGGTCGTACCTCTTGGCCGGTGGATCACATCTATATGGCCTCTAGAAATCGGCTTTTTAGGTCAATCATCAAACCATCACCGAAGTCTTCTAGAGGGGGCCGTCGAGGACGCGCAATGAAGTATAGGTGAAAGTATAAAGCATTTTTTTATTTCAATATATATTTTAATTTTGCTACACTGTTAATGAATTTTAGAATATGATTATATATTTTTAAATAAACTTTTATTTTTACTTCATTATAATCTTTTTTTTTCATTATAAATATTTTTATTTCTAAATTTATTTTTTTATTATATATTTTTATTTTGTAATTTTTTTTAGTGAACTTTCAGTTTTATTTCATTAAAATGTGCTTCAGTCTAATAACATTTCAACTGTATTCGTGAGTTTCCCCTGACTTTAATTTTTCAAGTCAAATGTTCTCAGGAACTTTACTTGTAATAATAAAAAAAAAAAAAAAAAGGGAGAATTTTTTGAGTTCTTGTGCTTACAATCAAAACTTTTTCAAGTCAAATGTTCTCAGGAACTTTACTTGTAATAATAAAAAAAATAGAAAAAAATAAAAGAGGGAGAATTTTTTGAGTTCTTGTGCTTACAATCAAAACTTTTTCAAGTCAAATGTTCTCAGGAACTTTACTTGTAATAATAAAAAAAAATAGAAGAGGGAGAATTTTTTGAGTTCTTGTGCTTACAATCAAAACAAATATAGGCCAAAATTTAGTTTAATTTACTCCACATATTATGTAATCAATTTTCAGCTCAAAAAATAAATAAAAACATTGTTCATCGGATGGATCAACAACAAATTACAGTAAACAGAGAATGTGACACGCAAACTAATATTATTACATTTTGTTATTTATAATTGTTATAAAGTAAATAGTATATTATTTATAAAGTGAGTAGTATAATTGTTATATGTAATATTATTACATTTTGTTATTTATAATTGTTATAAAGTAAATAGTATATTATTTATAAAGTGAGTAGTATAATTGTTATATGTAAGTAGTAAAGTATTTAGTTGAAAAAATAGTGATAAATGTGTATTGAGAAGATAAAAGTAAAAAGTAAAATTGTATTTTTAAGTTAAAAATATAAAGTAGTTGTGAGTAACCTCTTTAAATTAATATTCCATACACTAATAACCTATTTAAATTAATAGAATTTTTCGGTCTCGATTTGATCTTTTAAATGAAAAAAAAATATTCGATAAATTAATAAATTCTTTAAAATTCTTTAAATTAATAAAATTTTGTGGTCTCGAGATTATTAATTTATAGAGATTTTAAGATAAATTGGAAAAGTATATATTTAATAGTGTTTTGAGGTGAAAAAGAAAAATAATTACTGTTTTTTTTTTAAAGTTTGCTTAATTATTTGCATAAATAGTTAGGACTTAGGATGAGGTTTAAGTATATTTTATGTTTTTATTTGATGCGTAGTGTGTATTTTGATGTACTACACAGTACTTTTGATATGAATCAAATGATGGATCGAAATTAGGTAGTTGGGCCCGGGGCAAGGCCCAACAAAAACGAAACCATGGACATGGAGAACCCACCCCGTAAACAAAACTAGGTGCGCTGTTTGCTTGATTTCGGCACCACCAACGTGTTCAAATTCTCCTCCCATCATCACCCCCAAATTTATAAGAAGAAAAAAAACCCTGAAAAGAGAAAAGGAAAAAAGAAAAAATGGGGGAAGAAAAAGGCAAGCTTGAATCTATTAGGGAATGGGTCGTTGAGCACAAACTTCGTACTGTCGGTAATATAATTTTTTTTTTTTGAATTGTTGTGAAAAATAGTTATGTTTGGTTTCAACAATCAAGGTCGTGTTTTTATTTATTTTTTAAATTTAAATTATGATTATGTTAGGTTCGTTATGGGCAAGCGGGATCGTAGGGTCTTTGGCGTATAATTGGTCTCAGCCCCATATGAAAACCAGCGTCAAGCTCATTCATGCTAGGTATGGTATTCATAATTTTCTCTTGTGTACTCTGTGTTTTTGTTAACAAGTAGTTTTGATGAACATTTGCAATTTTGTTCAATTGTACTGTATCTTATAATTTGATCGGAAAATCGATCTCGAAAATTAGCATATTCTCGATTAAATGATCCTTGCAACTGTCCTTGAACAAATAATTCCGTGCTTGTTATTGGTATTTAGAGCCGTTGAACTGTTGTATGGGTTTTCCTGTTTGGATGTAAATTGAGTCACTGAGATTATGACAATTTTACCTTTACTTTATCCGCTGATAGAAACAGAAATCCCCAAAATCAACGGAAAATTCCGTTGCCCAAAGCCAACAGGCTATTCTTAATATTATTGATAGATGATTGAATTAAACCCTAAGGTAAGGACTTATATAGAGTCCTGATAAAATAGAAAACCCTAATGAAATAGAAACAAAATAAAAATCTAAATAATAAAAAGAAATAGAATATTAATTAATTTAAACTCCCTAGCCCACGAATAGTGAACTCAAGCCCGTTTCCGCTCCATATCAATTCCAACCTCCTTCGAAACAACCTTGTCCTCAAGGTTGAAGTTTGATCCCGACAACTCTGAATATGATCTCAAAAACTGCCCGGACAGACTCGAGTTTGATCCCGGAGACTGCCTCTCTCCTTTAGAAAGCCCACCGATATATCCTAGCACACTACCGCTCCCTGCAGACGCATTACCTTCCCCGAACAGCCTCGGAAAATTGCTCGGACGCATCCCTGAACCACTAAAAGTTTGGCTTCCTCGCCCACCATCCTGAAAGGATATATTATCTTCAATATCCCTGGCTAGTTCCATTGATGCCTCCAAATTATTAGGACGAAGAAGGCGTAATGAGCCTCGAATCGAACCTTTCAACTCATTCATGAAGTAGCAGCCGAAATGGTGTGCTTCAATCAGTCCCGAAACATTATCTGCCGATTGAACAGATACCGAAATATAATTATCCACGATTTCGATTTGCTCAACTCCGGACAGCGGCTCAAATTTGCTGCCAATAAATCGTGTGTCAAAACGCGCCACCAGCGCTTGGGTGAACTCGTCCCATGACATACCCGGCTTTCGCTCTCTCATCCACGCCAACCAGTGCAATGCATATCCATCCATCGCAACTCCAGCTGCTGCCACCTTCCTCTCCGGCGGAGTACAGTTCAATTCAAACTGTTGCTCGGCCCTTGCTATCCACCCGATCGGATCCTCCCCTTCAAACGATGGTAGAAGCGCCAAGGTAGCGCCGCTACTCGTCTGATTGTCCGCGGGCTTCTGGGGTGTCGCACTAGCCATCGAGTGTCCCTGTGACGACGATGGCATAATTAACTTCGATAACACGGCTAAAGAAGCCGCGATCTCAGCCAATTTAGATCCCTGCTTGTTCAATTGCTCTTTCACCTCTGCTTGATTGGCCTCCAGCCTCTCCAAACGATCGACGAATCTCGTCATTCCGGCGGAAACGGGATCCGGCAGGTCTGACCAATTGATAAAAACAGAAATCCCCAAAATCAACGGAAAATTCCGTTGCCCAAAGCCAACAGGCTATTCTTAATATTATTGATAGATGATTGAATTAAACCCTAAGTAAGGACTTATATAGAGTCCTGATAAAATAGAAAACCCTAATGAAATAGAAACAAAATAAAAATCTAAATAATAAAAAGAAATAGAATATTAATTAATTTAAACTCCCTAGCCCACGAATAGTGGACTCAAGCCCGTTTCCGCTCCATATCATCCGCCTTCGCCTTCAGCTCATAAAAAGTACCTGCACTCCTAACTAGGCTTGTGTGCTCCTTCCGCCCTTGGTTTAGATTTTGGGTTAATTATATTCACGGCATTGTAACTGGGTCAAATTAAGAAAAACTCCATTCGCATTTGTTTCCATTTTACAAATAACACTTGTTAGGGATGGGCGATTAGAATGGAAAACCGATGGATGCAAATGTAAAATTTGAGACGCGATTCAGGATTATTTCATAGTTTCAAGAAAAAATGTAACCATAAAAATAATTAATTGATGGCATTCGCAATGCCTGGTTGCTTAGCTCCTCTCACGGAATGTGCGAAATGCGAGACAATTATAACCTCCCGAGTTGTTTTGTAATTTCCAGAGTTCTTATTATTTTATTATGTTTTGCTTGTCATTTGGCCAAACCTTAAGGGTGATTTTGTAATTTAAATTTACAGTAAAACCTTCATACCTGTGACATTTTTGTTTCAATGTCAGGTTGCATGCTCAAGCACTTACTCTTGCGGCGTTAGCTGGGGCAGCCGTAGTTGAATATTATGACCACAACTCGGGAGCCAAAGCCGATCGTGTAGCCAAGTTCATAGATCATAGGGATTGAACTTTATCCTTGACCCTAAACTTCACGTCTAAACCGTAGAAAGTATTCTCGGAAGTTTTGAATTGAAGGATGCCTTTTAAGTTTTAATATACATGAATTTTGAATTCTGTATCGTATCTTAATATAATGTTTGAACGATAACAAGTAATGGCAGAACTTGTCTTTCTGACTTTGTGAATTGCTGATTTAATTCTTTTAGTGAAGCAAAGCAATCCAACATTATAACATGGCTTCAGTTGCTTGTGATGTCAAAGTCAGCAATCAACATGGTCAAACAGTACAAGAAAACCAGTAAACACCTACCGAAATTCTCTACACCAGTGAACACCTACGGAAATTCTCTACGGTCGAATAGCCGTAGGGAATCCCCTACGACCCGACCCCTAGGGGACTTGGCGCGAGCCTCCCTCCAAAAAATTGAAGTGCCCTAAGGGCTAACTCTATTTCCTTGTAGAGGAGTATTAAAAATATTCCTTACTGCACATGCCCTAAGGAATTTTTTTTTTTAATTTAATTTTTTTACCATTAATTTATATAATAATAATAAATTAATTAAATATTATTACAAAAATATATTTTTAAGTTTATATTTTCCACCAACAAAATATAATATATAATAAAATCACAATCAATTTTTTTAATTAATTAAAAAATTATATTATTTGTAATAAATTTAAGTTTATTAAAATTTTAAATTAATTAAAATAATATATTATTTGTAATAAATTTAAATTGAAAACGTTAAAAAAATACTTCATTTCTAATAATAATTATAATAAAATGGTTAAGTGTTATTATTTTTAACAAAATCTAATTAATAAATGTTCCAAATATATAATTTATATTTATAATTTCATATATATATATATATATATATATATATTGTATTTTATATTATTATTACATTATACTTACATATTAATGATACATATATATTATATTTTAATAATTGTATTAAATAGCCTAGCGGTTATCATAATCTTCTTCACTTGTAAGATTTAGAGTTTCAAACCCTGGACTATGCAACACATTAATAATTATTTCAAAGCCTTCAATTGAGGGTTGGGCTTGTGTCGAGCCCTGGGGTGGTGCAATGTAGTCGGGCCTTGGATTGTAGGTCGGGTGACGAGGTTCAATATCCAGATGTCGTCCGGTGACGATAGGTATTCGAATATCCCGGAAACACAGTGGTCGGAGGAGATCGACGAAGGAACTGTTATGAACGAGGAGCTGGTGGCTCGACGGATCGGATCTCACTCGTTCGAGGTGCGCGGTGACGAAATCGGCCGACGAGATCAGGGAGCGCCATCCCTTGCATCAGACGAGGTCAAACGCAAGTAGGATTTTCTCTATTATCTCTTCCGGTAGGTTCGACATTATTGATTAAATTTATTTATTTTAAATATTTATCTTACCCTAATGGGCTTTTGATTTATATGTTTTAGTGTTGTTTTTCTTAGGTTCTTTACGTTTAAGTTGTGTTGTTTTGAGTCATTTACTTGTGTCTTCTTCTTGGTTATTTGTAGGTTTGATGTTTTGTTGTGTCCATTTATAGCGAAAAAGGAGGAAAACGAGTTTAAAACGGTAAAGTGATGTGGCCGACAAACGATCGAGATTGCGCTGCAAACTTGGTGATCTCGGTTCTCCCAATTCCGAACATCTAAAAATATGATCCATACCTTGTCGGAAAGCTCTTGAAATACTCTACATGGCCCTATCTGTTAGGGCAACCCCAATGATTTTGCTAAAATGGCAAGGATCATCTTCTATTTTGCAAAAAAATGGGAAGTGTCAATTGTCATTTGCTAAATCTTACCCCAATGATTTATATATAAGAAGGACCATTTTATTAAAGTAAATAATATAATGTTGACTTTTGGTATGTAATCATATTAACTTTATAATTAAAGAAAGATTGTTGAATTTTGAGTGGTTGAGATTATGAGTTGTGATGACATGGCACAAATGGCAAGAGCTATTTTTCCATGTATATTTGCTTCAATATACATGGAAATTTGGCAATGGCCATTATGTGGCAATGGCCATTTCAACTATTGGGGTTGATTTTTTTGGCTTTTTGCCAAAAAAATAGCAATGGCCCTTGCCATTTCACAACCATTGAGGTTGCCCTTAGATGTCAATTTTCTCCGTAATATGGCCGAAATTCTCGTGTTTTCATCTCAGTACGCAGCTGCCCCGAAGTCAATGTGCAGCGAACTTGGGGAGCTTGGTTCTCCCAACTCCGACCACCTAAAGCAATAATCTATACCTCTACGGAAAGCCCATGAAGTGATCTACACGGCCCTGTCATTTTCAGAACAACTTTAGGTTCAGACAGCTTAGCGCCCGCCCGCTTTCCATGCGCCCGCCCGCGACTCCCACCAGGCGCCCGCTTCGTCTTACTTCCAGCTCTCTGCCCGCTGGACCAGGCGCCCGCTTGGTGAGCTAGCGCTCGCTCGCGACGGGCACGAGGCGCACGCCTCGTGAGCCCGCTTGGTCCAATTTCCAGATTATTGACCGAGTTTGACCTATGATTTATATGTACTATATATTAAGGTTTTGGCCCTAGTTCGAGGGGGACTTCATCACGTACGATTTTGGAGGCTTGGAGACTAGACCTAGGCTACTTTTTCACGTGGAGATTGTTTACTTTGGATTGCTTAGATCATCTATAGTGTAGCTCGATTGAGTTTGTTTGAATTCCCATTCAAATTCTAGTAAGTTTTCTTTTAATTTAATTTGATAGATTTTTTTTTTTTCGATTGTTCTTATTTTTCTTTTCAATAAAATCATCAATATGAATTCCTTCTTCTTCGATTATTGTACTTCGATTGAAATCATGAGTAGCTAATTAATTTTATTAGGGTTAGGGAACTCAATTCTTGAAAGTAGAAGTTGAATTTTGAGTTGCCCATAAAGTGTTCGATTAAATGCCCAATTGATATTGAATTCACGTTTGAGGCTGTTAGGCAATTTCGTAGAGGATTGGAATTAATCGAACCACATTCGAACCAACCGGTAACGGACGTTCTTGTGTGATTTTTGTAAACTTGGATTGACTTAGAAATTGAGAATTGAGATCCCGATCCCTAATCCCCTCTCTTATTATTTTAATGCATTATTGTTTCTTGCTTTGATAATCCATTATTATTAAATTGAGCTCAAGCTCAAGCTCAAATCTATTAATCTATTAATATTAATTAATTTATTTTTCACTATATAAATTAATTGCACTCCCAATATTAAACATATTATATCAAATAATATTTCTCCGGTAGTATTATTTATTCTGTGTATTTAAGATTTAAATATCCATGAATAAAATTTATTTATTGCATAATAAATTTATTCATCTTTTTTATCCGAGAATAGTACCTGTAAAATTGCTAAGACGACCGATGAAACAATCATTCGGCAAGCTGAGTTGCCAGAGGAGAAAAGAATTCAACTCACTCATCCTTGCCTGATCTATGGCATGCTTCATGCCCAATGCTTCGTTCCTGAAACGCCAGCTGAGAAAAAGTTGAAGAAGAACGGCGCGGTCAAAATCACTGGCACGTACTTGAATCCAAACAAACGTGTTATAGATCTTCCTTGGTTTGATATTGTTGACAGGAATGCGCTTCCAGAAATTCTAACTCCTCCTCCATCTCCACAAAAAGCGTAAACCTGCAGCTAAGACAACTAAGTCTCCTCCGGCAAAACGACAGAAAAATGAAACGTCAGCTGCAGCTGATGACCCGGAACTTCAATCTGAGCAACAACCCAGAATCGTTTCTCGCGGTTTTGGTCCAAACTCTAAAGTTCCGTCGTATCGAAATCCGTATCATCCTATCAACAGTCATCGTGTTGTGGTTCCTTCAGCTTGCGTCAAGGAATTCTATGCTGACACTCTCATTTTGGAAAAGCGTCAGGAAGAACATGCTTTGGCTTATAACAATATGATCGACGCACAGAAAAAGCAGAAGTTATCTTTTGAAAAACTTCAACGAGAGATCCAACAAGGGGGAGGACTTGGTGATGTTGGAGCCCCCGATTCAAGTTTGAAAGATACTTTTATCTTGAAGATGGTTAGGGACGCAATCCAGGAAGCTCATGTGCAGCTGGCCAAAGGAAACAACAGTACCGTTCAACTTTAATTATTATGCGGAACAATTCTACCTGCAGGGTTTACATAATAATTCCTTATGAACTCATCTCGGGGATATTATCAACCTTTACGGGATACACTTTCCCGTCAAGTATTCACGGCATGTCATATATAAAATATAGTGACCCAACTTTACCGGTAATTGTCCCAATAATTAATTATCATCGCCGGCGGCTGGGGGCCCTTCTCCTCGAGTGGCGGTGGCGGTGAGTCGCCGGACTCACCGCCGGCGGGTGCTGGTCGAACAGCCCCGCGGGGATGCACCGCGCATCCCCGGCGATCGCCATGCACGGCGATCGCGAACCCCGCGATGGGATTCGGCTAGGGTTTCGGCCGCGGGTTCATCCCGCGGCGATGCTCTTGTCGGGCCCGGTTCTTCGTGGTGTTCGTGATCGGTTTCCGGGGAGAGGATTTCGGTCGGGGTTATCGGTTCGGCAATTTTTGATACCCCGGGATATCGATTTCCAACAATTGGTATCAGAGCGTTTGGTTTCGTGTTCATGTATGTGTTCAATTATCGTTCTACCTTGCAGGGATTCCGACTATCATGGTTTACTTATTTGTTAATTAATTATCATGATTATTCGTTTATTAAACTCTCGGACATGTCGAGATTCGTTTTGTGTGGATGAATGCTTGTAATAGTAAAAATTCGGGGGTTGACCGAATTTAGGATTTATTATTATTGTTCTATGTTTTCCGGAAAGTGTATAGGGTCGATTTCATGTATAGAATCGATACCGGAATTGTAATTTAATTTTGTAAATTAATTTTGCGTTTGATCGATGCCGAGATGACCGCCGGAAAACACGTGTGACGAAGAAGACGAAGAGGACAAAGTACCGAGGAGTCGATCAACCCCATGATCGACCCCATGGTCGATGCCAAGGGTAGGGGTCGATCGCCCCTCGGCTGGGGCTGCCGCTGGCATGGTGGTGGCCGGGCCGGCTGAGGTGGCGGCGGCGGTGCCCTCTCCGGTGGCCAGTCGATCAAGTGGGGGTAGTGCGGGGACTCCCAACTCGTGCTACTCCTACCAAGATTCACTTTCCTAAATTAATTCGGTTTTCCTATTTGAGTGTTCTTACTTTTAGGAACTCTCATGGATTAGGAAAAGAATTAATTGGAATTAATTTTATTCCTTATTGAGTATTCTCTTTTATGGGAACTCTCATGGATTAGGAAAAGAATTAATATGGAATTAATTTATTTCCTATTTGATTATTCCTATTCTTGGGAATTTTCATTAGATGGAAATTAATTAATTTTGGAAAGTAGAAGAGTCCTAATTTATTTTATTTCCTTATTCTATTATAGAAGTCTTCTAGAATATTCCAAGTTTGACTTGGATGAAATTCTAGAGATTTAATAGAATTCGATGGGAAAATAAAAAATAAATAAAAATATTAATAATATTTAATTTTATTTTTGATATATTCGATTGACTTAATTTTCGAATTAAGTAACTTTTGGATTAATTGAAAATAAATAGATTAAAATATTGGGATTAATATTCTCGTCACATGGAGCATTCAAGAACGAAGACTGAAGACTAGAAGATGCGTACGAAGATGGAATAAAGCCATGATAGTCGGGAAAATAATTTTCTAGCATTATTTCGACTATGTGATACTATGTGCTTTATTACTTGTATGCATGCTATATGTGTTTACTTTATGCAGTAGATAGTGTATCCCTTTATTGTAAAAAGCTAAGTGGGAGAGGGGATGGAAACATTCCCATGGTCTCTATTGCTGTTCTCTTGGTGACTCTTATGGACTTTCGAAGTTCGTATAGACGAGTCATTGGAGGAGAATTCCTGTAATTCCTTTTACAAGAAACATTGATTGAGTTTATCAAACAATGCCTAATTTGTCTTTCTGAAGCTGACTTCAAGTCGACTCATTCTCACCCCGGGGAGTGGAATGGAGCCAAAGCCACTTGGTCATGTGGATGACACAAATTAGAGACCTTCGTACCATCCTCTTGAAGGTGGATCGATTGTCTGCTCGGCTCCCTCATTTATGAGAGATAGGGTTGTTCGCATGGTGAATCACTAGTTAGAAACTTCGAGTTTCACTTATGATTCTCCGCGTCTTGATTTACAAAAATGTCGAATGGATCTTGTAATTGGGAGTCAATTATAAAAGTCTCTTGGTGTAGTAAACGTCCACACAACGTGGCTTGCTATACTAACGGATTTTGGATTAATTGATGTAGACAGTTATAAGGAATTGTGAAAAATTGTGAAGTTGTCGTAAACGTCCACACTGTTGGAGTTGTGTACTTAATGTCTAGATTTAAGTAACTGTAAACTCCCGGTCATAGCATTTAATCTATTAAATTAACAAACAATTGTTTTGCGTTTAATTATTATTAATTAAATATATGCAAATTATAGTCCTGGATTTTATACGTTGTAGTTAGTATGGTGCAAGCATGGGCGCACAGAAGATCATACTATCGGTTACTCGTATTTAATCAAACAGTTGCTCACGACCTAGATGGACACGGACCAATCCATCGGTATAGTCGTTGTGTGAGAGAGAAAATAATTTATCTTAATTATTTTATCACACTTGTACACTTGGTGTATTGAGCGGATCGTTGAGATTCATCGATTAGGATTGCCGGCGATAATCGATTCGAGTCTCAGTGTATTTTATTCTTAATCCCCGATATTATTGCGGGTGTGTATATTTAATATAAGTAACTTTGATTTACCAAAGGAATTAACCGATTTAATTATTGGGTTAATTTCCGGTTAAGTTGGGTCACTATATTTTATATATGACATGCCGTGAATAATTGACCGGACAGTGTATCCCGTAAGGGTTGATAATATCCCCGAGATGAGTTCATAAGGAATTATTGTGTAAACCTCATGAGTGGATTCGTTCCGCACAATAATTAAGGTTGAATGGTACTAGTCTCGGATTAAAGAGAGGAATAAATTAATTAGCAATAAATTAATTTTATTCATGGATATTTAAATCTTAAATACACGGAATAAATAATACTACCAGAGAAATATTATTTGATATAATATGGTTTAATATTGGGAGTGCAATTAATTTATATAGTGGAAAATAAATTAATTAATATTGATAAGGATTAATGGACTTGGGCAGTGGGCTCAATTTAATCTTCAATATTGGAAGCCCAATATTCCACCTCCTTTAGATCCCCTACGTAGCCTATAAAAGCACTACATGGCCTTCATAAATCATAAGACAAGATTATCATACTTGATATTCTAGAGAGTTGAAGGAGATCCATAGGAGTTCGATAGATCGTCGCCCACCCGACGTTCGAACGAAGTGCAAGGAATACGTGGGAAGATCCAAAAGGTCTTCAACTTGATTTCGTTTCTCCGCACAACGAATCAAAAGGTACAATCATAAACTCCTTCGTGTGATTTTATGTGAATTAAATTGTGATACGTACATGAACACAAGATCCGGAAAAATGACGAACTTCGGGGACGGGGATTCGAGATCCCCAGCGAACGTTCGAAGGACCCTCGGCTGGGAGCCGAGGGGTGCGATCGAGCCCTAGGGGCGTCGATCGCGGGGCCCACACGAGGACGCCCCGGCTGGAGCCGGGGCATGCGATCGACCGCGTGGTCGATCGCCGGGCGAGCCGCGGCTGGGCCGCGGCTGGTGCGCTGGGCGCACCGCCCTCCTCGGCGGTGGCGGTGAGTCGCCGGACTCACCGCCGGGGGCTGTTCGGAACAGCCCCACGGGGATGCGCGTGCATCCCCGGCGATCGCTAGGGTTAGCGATCGCGAGCCCCGTGCGGGGGCTCGGCTGGGCGCGCGGGTTCACCCGTGCGGTGCTCGGTCGAGCTCCGGCTCGTACGGTGTGTTGGAGTTGTGTACTTAATGTCTAGATTTAAGTACCGGTAAACTCCCGGTCATGGTATTTAACCTATTTAATTAATAAAAAATTATTTGCAATTAATTATTATTAATTAATTATGCAAAATATAGTCCTGGATTTTATACGTTGTAGTTAGTATGGTGTGTCGGGCCCACACAGAAGATCATACTATCGGTTACTCGTATTTAATCAAACAGTTGCCCACGACCTAGATGGACATGGACCAATCCATCGGTATAGTCGTTGTGTGAGAGAGAAAATAATTTGTCTTAATTATTTTATCACACTTGTACACTTGGTGTATTGGGCGGATCAGCTTGAGATTTATTGATTAGGATTGCCTAAGATAATCAATTTAAATCTCGGAGTATTTTATTCTTAATCCCTGATATTATTGCGGGTGTGTATATTTAATATTAGAGACTTTGATTTTCCAAAGGAATTAACCGATTTAATTATTGGGTTAATTACCGGTAAAGTTGGGTCTCTATATTTTATATATGACATGCCGTGAATACTTGACGGGAAAGTGTATCCCGTAAGGGTTGATAATATCCCCGAGATGAGTTCATAAGGAATTATTGTGTAAACCTCATGAGTGGATTCGTTCCGCACAATAATAAAGGTTGAACGGTACTAGTCTCGGATATAAGATATGAATATTATTTATTGAGCAATAAATAAATTTATTCATGGATATTTAAATCTTAAATACACGGAATAAATAATACTAAGATGGAGAAATATTATTTGATATAATATGGAATAATATTGGGAGTGCAATTTTATTTATATAGTGGAAAATAAATAAAATTTAATATTGATAAGAATTAATAGATTTGGGTTGGACCCAATTTAATTTTCAATATTTAGAAGCCCAATATTTATTCTCCTTATGATCCCCTACGTAGCCTATATAAGCACTACATGGTCTTCACTTTTCACAACCTAAGTTACGCCAACTAAAAGTCTTGGAGAGTGAGGAAGATCCATAGAGTTCGATAGATCGTCGCCCACTCGACGTTCGAACGGAAGTGCAAGGAATACGCGGGAAGATCACGAGGTCATCAAGATTCGTTTCTCCGTACAACGAATCGAGGTAATAATCGAGAAACCCCTTCTTTGATTATTTGCGTTGAATATATATTGTGATATATACATGAACACGCGATCCGGGAAAACGACGAACCTCGGGGACGGGGATTCGAGATCCCCGGCGAGGATCGAGGGAGGCGGTCGAACCCTAGGGTTCGGACCGCCCATCGCGCGACCAACGGCGTGCCCCGGCTGGACGCCGGGGACACACGATCGACTTCGGTCGATCGCCAGGGTGCCACGGGCTGGTGCCGTGGCGGACCCCAGCCGCCGTCGTCGGAGGCGCGAGGCCGCGGGAACCCTCGGCTGGAGCCGAGGGGTGCGATCGATCCTCGGATCGATCGCGGGCGTGCTACGGGATGACCCGTAGCTGCCTCGTACGCGCTACGGGTTCACCCGTAGCGAGGCGTGCGAGGGCGATGCCCTCGCGGGCAGCGAGTCACCGCGACTCGCTGCGGGCTGCTACGAGCAGCCCCGGGGATCGCTACGAGCGATCCCAGCGATCGTCGAGGACGATCGCGAGCCCCTCGCGGGGGCTCGGCTGGGCGCACGCAGCCTTCGGGCTTCGCTGGGCGTTCGGTCGGGCCCCGGCTCGTGAGGTGGTTCGCGTTCGTGGATCCGACTCGCGGGAGAAAAACGGCTGGGGGCGGGCTGCGTGTCTTCGGGCGCGTAGTCTCCAAAGGTCGGACTCCTGCGGATGAGTCGGGGATCCAATCTTCGGTGATCGAGGGTTTTGATCGGGTTATCGGTTCCGCAATTTTGATAGCCCGGGACATCGAATCCCAACAACTGGTATCAGAGCGTTTGGTTTCGTGTTCATGTATGTATTCGATTGTTGTTCTACCTTGCAGGATTTCCGGCTATCATGGTTAATTTAATTATTGTTAATTTTATTATCATGATTATTAAACTCTCGGACATGTCGAGATTCGTTTTTGTGTGGTTGAATGTTTGTAATAGTAAAAATTCGGGGGTTGACCGAATTTAGGATTTATTATTACGCACTTTATTTTCCGGAAAATGTATAGGGTCGATTTCATGTATAGAATCGATACCGGAATTGTAATTTATTTTTTGTAAATTATTTACGTTGGTTCGATGATGAGACGATCGCCGGAAGACGAAGAAGTGACGAAGAGGGAAGGGCTTGGGATCGATCACATGATGGTGATTGACCAATGGCCTAGCCGGCGTGGCTAGGCGGCGGCGGCGCTCCTCCCCGAGTGGCCGGCCGATCCTTCATGGTGGGGATGGCGTGGGATCTCCCAATCCCATGCTATTCCTACCAAGATCTACTTTCCTAGTTAATTCGGTTTTCCTATTTGAGTACTTTCCTTTTGAAAACTCTCATGGATTAGGAAAAGAATTAATTTAAATTAATTTTATTTTCTATTGATTTATTTCCTTCATGGAAATATTCATAGATTAGAAATTTAATTAATTTAGTACTAAATTTATTTTTCCTATTTGATTATTCCTACTCATGGGAATATTCATGGATAAGGAATAAAAATAAATTTGGAAAGTAGTGAGTCCTAATTTATTTTATTTCCTTGTTCTGTTATAGATATCTTCTAGAATATTCCAAGTTTTACTTGGATAGATTATTCTAGAGATTTAATAAGAACTAGATAGGAAAATAAATAAATAAAAATATTAATAATATTTAATTTTATTTTTGATATATTCAATTGACTTAATTTTCGAATTAAGTAACTTTTGGATTAATTAAAAATAAATAGATTTAAATATTGGAAATTAATATTCTCGTCACATGGAGCATTCAAGAAACGAAGACTGAAGACTAGAGGATGCATATGAAGATAAAGCCATGATAGTCGGGAAAATAATTCTCTAGCATTATTTTGACTATGTGATCTATGTGCTTTATTGCTTTCATGCATGCTATATGTGTTTATTTTATGCACTAGATAGCGTATCCCTTTATCGTAAAAAGCTAAGTGGGAGAGGGGATGGAAACATTCCCATGGTTTCCATCACTGTTCTCTTGGTGACTTTTATGGACTTTTGAAGTTCATATAGACAAGTCATTGGAGGAGAATTCTTGTAATTCCTTTTACAAGAAACATTGATTAAGTTCATCAAACAATGCCTAATTTGTCTTTCCAAAACTGACTTCAAGTCGACTCATTCTCACCCCGGGGAGTGGAATGGAGCCAGAGCCACTTGGTCATGTAGAGGACACAAATTAGAGACCTTCGTACCATTCTTTGATAGATGGATCGATTGTCTGCTCGGCTCCCTCATTTATGAGAGATAGGGTCGCTCGCATGGTGAATCACTGGTTAGAAACTTCGAGTTTCACTTATGATTCTCCGAGTCTTGATTTACGAAATCAAATGGATCAAGTAATTGGATTTCAATTATATAAATCTATTTGGTGTAGTAAACGTCCACACGAACGTGGCTTGCTATACTGAAAGGGATTTTAGAATAATTGATGTAGACAGTTATAGGAGATTGTGAGGGATTGCGAGTTATCGTAAACGTCCACACGAACGTGGCTTGCGGTGACATAACAATTCTAAACGATTTACCTTGGTGCTGAGTGATGGTTTACACTTAGGTACGCTTTATAATATTCTTCCCAACGAAGTAACGCTATAATGATGTACGACCGAAGCAAATCTAATTGTTAAATCATTTGGGTGGGTAAACGTCCACACGAACGTGGCTTGCCTTACCTGATGGGATTTTAGACGCAATTAGTAATTTAATGATATTATTTGAGGGAGATAATATCGGACATTAAATTGATTGTTTGTTTACATGTGCTTATAGGTTTAGAGAATAGCTATGAATCCACTTTCTGTGATACTCAAGGAACATAAACTCACTGGTCCCAATTATATTGATTGGAAGAGAAATTTGGACATTGTCCTGACTGCAGAAGAGTACAAGTTTGTACTCTCGGATAAATGCCCTGCTGAGCCCACGGCTGCCTCAACTGATGAGGAAAAGGCAACATATCGGAAGTGGAAAAAGGCTGATGAAATGGCTAGGTGCTATATTTTGGCTTCCATGTCAAATGTACTCCAAACCCAACATGAGCCGATGGACACTGCCCGGGATATGATGACCAACCTCAAGGAGATGTTTGGGGAGCAGGATCGTGCGGCAAGGCAAGAAGCCATGAGAGTCCTTATGTCGACTACTCAGTCTGAAGGAACGCCCGTTGGGGAGCACGTTCTTAAGATGATGAGTTTGTTGAATGAACTTGAGGTCCTAGGAGCATCCATTGATGATGAGACGCAAGTCGACATCATACTCCAGTCTCTGACCCCTAAGTTTGAGCAGTTTCGTATGAGCTATAATATGGGTAAACTATCTTATACTCTTGCGCAACTCCTGACTGAACTGAAGGCGGCAGAGGGGATCTACAAGAAGGGCAAGTCTCAAGCGCTTGTAACTACCAGGCCCAAAAGCTTGAAAGCTATTGGAGGTAGGGGCAAGAAAAGGAAGCAAGCCATAAAACCCAGTGGTGCCAAGAGGAATGGACCACGAGTGGGGGCTAGTAAGCCAAAGGGCTTGTGCTTCCGATGCAAGAAGTCTGGACACTGGAAGTCTGAATGTCCTCTCAGAGGTACGAATTTTTCTTTAGTCGTAAAAACATAGTCAGCGGTATTATCTACCAGAATTCTGGTGTGTAGATATGGAACCACTGACGGTATGTGCATTTCTTTAAATGCAGGGGTTCCAGAAAACCCGGCGACTTAGAGAAGAAGAGTTCGAGTCTACATGGGCAAAGCTGTTGGGGTAGCAGCGGTTGCAGTGGAAGACATTTATCTGTTTTAAGTTTTCATTTCAGTTATTGCTTATGTACCCCTTCATTTTGAAAAAGAACTTCGTTCTGGTTTTCTTTATTAATGGATATTTTATTTCTTTAATCATTGGATGGTTTGGATAAGAAATAATGGTGATATCTATTATGGTACATTAGATAGCAATATGTGAATGATGAATCCTTAGTCTACCACGATGCAACAAACCGTTATGTATAACTTGTTTTACTTATTAGATGTATTTCTCTTATTAATCATTATACTTGAGAATTCTCGAACTTGGTAGTATCTATTCAAAAGGGATTCAAAAGGTCGAAATTGACTTGATCAATTATAGTTGGAGGAATGGACCTCCCGACCTAAGAATCGATCTTGATAGATGATACAACTAAGTTAACCTTTCTGGATAAAGGATGGAATTCGGACAAGTATAGAAAATGATTGATGATTAATGCGGTATGTGTGATTAGAAAGGCACGAGTCATTCTTTCAAGAATACTCGAAGATGGATTAGAATACTTGATGAGCCATAAGAGCGGAGTGTTTTCAACACAAAGCCATTATGGGGAACCTTCAAAGTATATCCATTGGGAGCCTGCGACTTGTTCGCGGAGGCTATCACCTATCTAAATAACACATAGCATAAATCAAAGATTGAGATTAAATCTCAAGCGACTACACCATACACTGATGTGTAGACATGGTGTGTCAGGAATAAGAAATGGGATTCTAATAGTAAAAGGACAAGTTTATTCGGAACTACCTATGTTCTATGGATATTTCTGGACACAACGACATATTCTATGTGGTTGTAGAATAATCCTGGAAGAACAAGTAATTGTATGTTCAATAGTACTACGAACCAGATGGGTTTCCTCACCCGGTTCTTAGAGGAAGACTATTAGATGAACTACAATGCCCTAACTGACAAAGTACTTTAAAATGAGGAAAGGAGAGACTGAGAACCAGCCTAACCGAGTAGCGATACACCACTAACTGCACCTAATGTTATTACTGTTATACACCGGAACGCCATTGCAGTGGGAGGTTGTTAAGCAACCAGAGATGTTCATAAGACTGGAGGAGTTTTGAACTCTGGATCTAGTATACATGAAATCAATCCCTAGTTCTGCATAGGAACTTGCGAATTGATGAGATAGTCCATTCTATGGATTCATCAAAAGGCGAGGAAAGGTGTGTTAGAGACGTAATGGAAACAAGGGTGGTGTTTCTCGGAATTTTGTGTAGATAACACTTCATCATTGGCAACAATGTAAAAGTGTTGTCAGACATAAAATACAGGTTGTCTAAATAAATCGAGACATAAGATTAAGATGAAATTGGATCATGTTCTTAGAAATCTTTCGATCTCTAGATAAGAACATTTGTATTTCTCTTAAGATATCTTATACGATTATGGTTTGTTTTAAACATGCACAATTCTGAGAAAGGTTATTGCCTTTCGGGATCAGGATACATCTATCTAAAGGTATGTGTTTCGAACACATGAAGGAGATGGATATGGACAAAGCAGTTACCTACACTTCGAGTGTGGAAAGCTTTGTAGATGCAATGTTGAAAAACAAGAACCTGATATCAACTATGCGGTTAGCGTAGTGGGAGGATATCAAAGTAATCTGGATAAGAAATATTCGAATGCTGTAAAGTACTTGGAAGTACTGGATTACTGGCAAAACGAAATCTTCTTAGATTACAGTTTCTCAGATCAAAAATCGGAGAAAGACCAGTGTAAGTCGATATCAGGCTATGTGTTCACTTTTGGAAGAGGTGGAACCTAAGGATGAAAGAGTGATAAGCGTTAAGCTTCTCGGACTCTATCATAAACCGAATAGCAGCCTCAGAGGCAGCGGAATTTTTGGTTAGGTTCCGGAATGACCTCCGAACTTGGATATGATTCTTGGTTCACCAAAGGCTATGTAAATAGCGGTGCGTGGAGAACTGGAAGAAGTCATAAGTTCAAAAGGGTGATGATAACACATAGAGCCAGTACCACCTGATACGAGTCATCGTCAGTGAGACGACGCAGTAGTCACCAAGATAACTTCAGAGCGGCAACCTAGATTGCTCATTCACATAATACTTCTGGGAAGTATAAATTAAGCACGTGATGAGTATGGGAGTCGGGAGTTTGGAGGAAATGACTAGACCTTAGTACAAGTGGGAGATTGTTGGAGTTGTGTACTTAATGTCTAGATTTAAGTACCGGTAAACTCCCGGTCATGGTATTTAACCTATTTAATTAATAAACAATTATTTGCAATTAATTATTATTAATTAATTATGCAAAATATAGTCCTGGATTTTATACGTTGTAGTTAGTATGGTGTGTCGGGCCCACACAGAAGATCATACTATCGGTTACTCGTATTTAATCAAACAGTTGCCCACGACCTAGATGGACATGGACCAATCCATCGGTATAGTCGTTGTGTGAGAGAGAAAATAATTTGTCTTAATTATTTTATCACACTTGTACACTTGGTGTATTGGGCGGATCAGCTTGAGATTTATTGATTAGGATTGCCTAAGATAATCAATTTAAATCTCGGAGTATTTTATTCTTAATCCCTGATATTATTGCGGGTGTGTATATTTAATATTAGAGACTTTGATTTTCCAAAGGAATTAACCGATTTAATTATTGGGTTAATTACCGGTAAAGTTGGGTCTCTATATTTTATATATGACATGCCGTGAATACTTGACGGGAAAGTGTATCCCGTAAGGGTTGATAATATCCCCGAGATGAGTTCATAAGGAATTATTGTGTAAACCTCATGAGTGGATTCGTTCCGCACAATAATAAAGGTTGAACGGTACTAGTCTCGGATATAAGATATGAATATTATTTATTGAGCAATAAATAAATTTATTCATGGATATTTAAATCTTAAATACACGGAATAAATAATACTAAGATGGAGAAATATTATTTGATATAATATGGAATAATATTGGGAGTGCAATTTTATTTATATAGTGGAAAATAAATAAAATTTAATATTGATAAGAATTAATAGATTTGGGTTGGACCCAATTTAATTTTCAATATTTAGAAGCCCAATATTTATTCTCCTTATGATCCCCTACGTAGCCTATATAAGCACTACATGGTCTTCACTTTTCACAACCTAAGTTACGCCAACTAAAAGTCTTGGAGAGTGAGGAAGATCCATAGAGTTCGATAGATCGTCGCCCACTCGACGTTCGAACGGAAGTGCAAGGAATACGCGGGAAGATCACGAGGTCATCAAGATTCGTTTCTCCGTACAACGAATCGAGGTAATAATCGAGAAACCCCTTCTTTGATTATTTGCGTTGAATATATATTGTGATATATACATGAACACGCGATCCGGGAAAACGACGAACCTCGGGGACGGGGATTCGAGATCCCCGGCGAGGATCGAGGGAGGCGGTCGAACCCTAGGGTTCGGACCGCCCATCGCGCGACCAACGGCGTGCCCCGGCTGGACGCCGGGGACACACGATCGACTTCGGTCGATCGCCGGGGTGCCACGGGCTGGTGCCGTGGCGGACCCCAGCCGCCGTCGTCGGAGGCGCGAGGCCGCGGGAACCCTCGGCTGGAGCCGAGGGGTGCGATCGATCCTCGGATCGATCGCGGGCGTGCTACGGGATGACCCGTAGCTGCCTCGTACGCGCTACGGGTTCACCCGTAGCGAGGCGTGCGAGGGCGATGCCCTCGCGGGCAGCGAGTCACCGCGACTCGCTGCGGGCTGCTACGAGCAGCCCCGGGGATCGCTACGAGCGATCCCAGCGATCGTCGAGGACGATCGCGAGCCCCTCGCGGGGGCTCGGCTGGGCGCACGCAGCCTTCGGGCTTCGCTGGGCGTTCGGTCGGGCCCCGGCTCGTGAGGTGGTTCGCGTTCGTGGATCCGACTCGCGGGAGAAAAACGGCTGGGGGCGGGCTGCGTGTCTTCGGGCGCGTAGTCTCCAAAGGTCGGACTCCTGCGGATGAGTCGGGGATCCAATCTTCGGTGATCGAGGGTTTTGATCGGGTTATCGGTTCCGCAATTTTGATAGCCCGGGACATCGAATCCCAACACGGTGGTTCGCGGTTTCATCTCTGGCGACGGGATTTCGGTCAGGGTTATCGGTTCCGCCTTTTTTGATACCCCGGGATATCGATTTCCAACAATTGGTATCAGAGCGTTTGGTTTCGTGTTCATGTATGTATTCAATTGTGTTCTACCTTGCAGGGATTCCGACTATCATGGTTTAATTGATTGTTAATTATTCGTTTAATTAATTGCTATTTAATTTACCATGATTGTTCGTTTATTAAACTCTCGGACATGTCGAGATTCGTTTTGTGTAGATGAATGCTTGTAATAGTAAAAATTCGGGGGTTGACCGAATTTAGATTTATTATTATTGTTCTATGTTTTTCCGGAAAGTGTATAGGGTCGATTTCATGTATAGAATCGATACCGGAATTGTAAATTTATTTCTTGTAATTTATTTACGTTGGATCGATGCCGAGACGACCGCCGGAGAACGCGTGTGACGAAGAAGACGAAGAGGACGAAGGACCGGGGATCGATCAACCCCCTTGATCGACCCCAATCGATCGACCCTAGGGGAGGGGGCCGATCGCCCTCGGCTAGGGCTGCCGCCGGCGACGGTGGCGGCTGGTGGCTGGGCTGGGCGGCGGTGCTCCTCCGCGGGGGGTGGCCGATGATGGTGGGGTGGTGCGGGAATCCCCATCCCGTGCTACTCCTACCAAAGATTCACTTTCCTAATTGATTCGGTTTTCCTATTTGAGTTTTTCCTTATTGGGAATTCTCATGGATTAGGAAAAGAATTAATTGGAATTAATTTTATTCCTTATTCTATTATGGAAGTCTTCTAGAGTATTCCGAGTTCTACTTGGAATAGGATCCTAGAGATTTAATAGAATTAGAAAGGAATAATAGTTAATTTAGGATTGATTTATTTCCTAATTGATTATTCCTTTTTTTTATGGGAATTTTCATAGTAATGGAAATTAATTAATCTTGGAAAGTGGAAGAGTCCTAATTTATTTTATTTTCTTATTCTATTATAGAAGTCTTCTAGAATATTTCAAGTTTTACTTGGATAGATTATTCTAGAGATTTAATAGAATTAGATAGGAAAATAAATAAATAAAAATATTAATGATATTTAATTTTATTTTTGATTTATTCGATTGACTTAATTTTCGAATTGAGTATCTTTTGGATTTATTAAAAATAAATAGATTTAAATATTTGGATTAATATTCTCATCACATGGAGCATTCAAGAACAAAGACTGAAGACTAGAAGAAGCATACGGAGATGGAATAAAGCCATGATAGTCGGAAAATAATTTTTTCTAGCATTATTTTGACTATGTGTTATGTGCTTTATTACTTGTATGCATGCTTATGTGTTTAATTATGCATTAGATAGCGTATCCCTTTGTTATAAAAAGCTAAGTGGGAGAGGGGATGGAAACATTCCCATGGTCTCCATTACTGTTCTCTTGGTGACTCTTATGGACTTTTGAAGTTCGTATAGATGTGTCATTGTAGGAGAATTCTTGTAATTCCTCTTACAAGAAACATTGATTAAGTTTATCAAACAATGCCTAATTTGTCTTTCTGAAACTGACTTCAAGTCGACTCATTCTCACCCCGGGGAGTGGAATGGAGCCAGAGCCACTTGGTCATGTGGATGACACAAATTAGAGACATTCGTACCATCCTTTTGAAGGTGGGTCGATTGTCTGCTCGGCTCCCTCATCTAATGAGAGATAGGGTTGTTCGCATGGTGAATCACTGGTTAGAAACTTCGAGTTTCACTTATGATTCCCCGCGTCTTGATTTACAAAATCGAATGCTTCAAGTAATTGGATGTCAATTGTAAAAATCTTTTGGTGTAGTAAACGTCCACACTATCGTGGCTTGCTGCATTGAATGGGATTTTGGAACGATTGATGTAGACAGTTATAGAAGAAAGTGAAGGATCGTGTGTTAACGTAAACGTCCACACTATCGTGGCTTGCGGTGATATGCGAGTCCCAAACAATCTTCTTAGATACTGAGTAATGGTTTACACTTAGGTACGCTCTATAGTATTCTTCCCATCGAAGTAACGCTATAGTGATGTACGACCAAAGCAAATCTAATTGCTAAATCATTTGGATGGGTAAACGTCCACACTATCGTGGCTTGCCTTATCTGATGGGATTTTAGATGTGATTAGTAATTTAATGATATTATTTGAGGGAGATAATATCGGATATTAAATTAATTGTTTGTTTAAATGTGCTTATAGGTTTAGAGAATAGCTATGAACCCACTTTCTATGATACTCAAGGAGCATAAGCTCACTGGCCCCAACTATATTGATTGGAAGAGAAATTTAGACATTGTCCTGACTTCGGAGGAGTACAAGTTTGTACTCCATGAAGTATGCCCTGCTGAGCCCACGGCTGCCTCAACTGATGAGGAAAAACTGGAATATCGGAAGTGGAAAAAGGCTGATGAAATGGCTAGGTGTTATATTTTGGCTTCCATGTCAAATGTACTCCAAACCCAACATGAGTCAATGGACACTGCCTATGATATGATGTTTAACCTCAAGGAGATGTTTGGGGAGCAAGATCGTGCGGCAAGGCAAGAAGCCATGAGAGTCCTCATGACAACTACTCAGTCTGAAGGAACGCCCGTAGGGGAGCACGTTCTTAAGATGATGAGTCTGTTGAATGAGCTTGAGATCCTAGGAGCTTCTATTGATGGGGAGACGCAAGTCGACATCATACTCCAGTCTCTGACCCCTAGTTTTGAGCAGTTTCGTATGAGCTATAATATGGGTAAACTATCTTATACTCTTGCGCAACTCCTGACTGAACTGAAGGCGGCAGAGGGGATCTACAAGAAGGGCAAGTCTCAAGCGCTTGTAGCTACCAAGTCCAAAGGCTTTAAGCCTGGTGGAGGTAGGGGCAAGAGAAGGAAGCAAGCCGGGAAACCTAGTGGTGTCAAGAAGTCTGTGCCACGAGTGGGGGCTGCAAAGCCAAGGGGCAAGTGCTTCCGATGCAACAAGTCTGGACACTGGAAGTCTGAATGTCCTCTCAGAGGTACGAATTTTTCTTTAGTCGTAAAAACATCAGCGGTATTATCTACCAGAATTCTGGTGTGTAGATATGGAACCACTGACGGTATGTGCATTTTGAATGCAGGGGTTCCAGAAAACCCGGCGACTTAGAGAAGGAGAGTTCGAGTCTACACGGGCAAAAGCTGTAGAGGAGGCAGCTGTTGCGGTGGAAGACATTTATCTGCTTTAGTAGTTAAATAGGATTTCATTTCAAGATTATTGCATTATGTACCCTTTATTTTAGAAAGAACATTTTGTTCTGGATTTCTATTATTTATGAATGGATATTTTATTTCTTTAATCATTGGATGATTTTGATAAGAAATGATGGCATTATCTATTCTGGTACATTAGATAGCAATATATTAATGATAGATCCTAAAGTCTACCACGATGCAACAAACCGTTCTATAACTTGTTTTACTTGATTAGATATGTTTCTTTATTAAATCATTATACTTGTGAATTCTTGTACTCAGTAGTATTTTCAAATAAGATTCAAAAGGTCGAAATTGATTTGATCAATTATAGTTGAAGGAATGGACCTTCCGACCTGAGAATTGAATTTGGAGGATAATACATCTAAGCAAACCTTTCATAAAGGATAGAATTCGGACCTAGTATTGGAAATGATTAGATATGCAGACACATGTGTGAATTAGAAAGGCACGAGTAGTTCTTTCAAGAATACTCAATGATGGATTAGAGTACTTAAATGTGCCATAAAAGCAAAGTGTTTTGACTAGTCAATGGACGCAAATCTATTATGGGGAACCATTAAAGTATATCCATTAGAAGCCTGCGACTCGGTCGCGGAGGCCATCGCCTATCTAAATAACACATAGCATAATCAAAGATTGGGATTCAATCCCAAAAGGTCGCGCCATACACTTACGTGTAAAGATGGTGCGTTGAAAATAAGAAATGGAAATCTAAAAGTAAGAGAGAACGAGTTGTTCGGAACTACCTATGTTCTATGGATATTTCTGGAGACAATAACACATTCTGTGTGATTGTAGGATATCCTAGGTGAACGAAGTATTGTGTGTTCTATAGTACTATGAGCCAGAAGAACTTTCGTTCGGTTCATAGAGGAAGACTATTAGATGAACCACAAAGCCTGAACTGAATTAATGCCTTGGAATGAGGAAAAGGACAAAAGACTAGGAACCAGCCAAACCGAGTAGAAGTACACCACACACTGCACCTATTGTTATTACTGTTATACACCGGGACGCCATTGCAGTGGGAGGTTGTTGAACAACCAGAGATATTCATAAGACTAGAGGAGTTCGGACTCTGGATCTAGTAAACATGAAATCGATCCCTAGCTCTGCATAAGGGCAGTGCTAGATCTAAATGAGCCTGCTTGGAAAACAATAAGGATTATTGTTAAGAGGCTAGATCATTTAGAGTACGAGCTTGGTAAATCCATTTATGGATGGTTACAAAGCTATGAATCGTGGAACTTGCGAATTGATGAGATAATCCATTCAATGGATTCATCAAAAGGCAGAGACGATAGGTGTATTGGAGACGTAATGGAAACAAGGTGGTGTTTCTCGGAATTTTATAAAGATAACATTTTATCATTGGCAACAATGTAAAGATGTTATCAGGCATAAAATAATGGTTGTCTAAATGAATCGGGATATAAGATTAAGTAGAAGTTAGAGCATGTTCTTGAGATCTTATGATCTAGGGATAAGAACATTGTACTTCTCCTGGATATCTTATACGATTATGGTTTGTTTTAACATGCATAATTCTGAGAAAGGTCGTTGCCCTTCAGAGACAGAATATATATATCTATCTAAGGTTATGTGTCTTGAACACATTAAGGAGATAGATGATACTAAGCAGTTTCCTACACCTCGTGTGGAAAGCTTAAATGCAATGTTAGAAAACAAGAACCTGATATCAACTATGCGGTTAGCGTAGTGGGAGGATATCAAAGTAATCTGGATAAGAAATATTCGAATGCTGTAAGAGTACTTGGATGTACTGAATTACTAAGCAAGACGAAATTTTCTTAGATTACATATTCTCAGATTTCAAATCAGAGAAGGACCAGTGTAAGTCGGTATCAGGCTATGTGTTCACTTTTGGAAAAGGTGGAACCTTTAATATGTAAAGAGTGATAAGCAGGATGCTTCTCAGACTCTCTCATAACCGAACAACAGCCTCAGAAGCAGCGGAAGTTTTGGTTAGGTTCCGGGATAACCTCTAAGACTTGGATATGACTCTTAAGTTTGCCAAAAGGCTATTTTATGGCGGTGCATGGTAAACCGGAAGAAGTCATAAGTCTAAAAGTGATGATAACACATAGAGCAAGTACCACCTGATACGAGTCATCGTCGGGGGAGACGACGTAGTAGTCACCAAGATAACTTCAGAGCGGCAACCTAGAGTGCTCATTCACATAGTACTTCTCGGAAGTACACTTTAAGCACGTGATGAGTATGGGAACCGGGAGTTTGGAGGAAATGACTAGACCTTAGTACAAGTGGGAGATTGTTGGAGTTGTGTACTTAATGTCTAGATTTAAGTAACTGTAAACTCCCGGTCATAGCATTTAATCTATTAAATTAACAAACAATTGTTTTGCGTTTAATTATTATTAATTAAATATATGCAAATTATAGTCCTGGATTTTATACGTTGTAGTTAGTATGGTGCAAGCATGGGCGCACAGAAGATCATACTATCGGTTACTCGTATTTAATCAAACAGTTGCTCACGACCTAGATGGACACGGACCAATCCATCGGTATAGTCGTTGTGTGAGAGAGAAAATAATTTATCTTAATTATTTTATCACACTTGTACACTTGGTGTATTGAGCGGATCGTTGAGATTCATCGATTAGGATTGCCGGCGATAATCGATTCGAGTCTCAGTGTATTATATTCTTAATCCCCGATATTATTGCGGGTGTGTATATTTAATATAAGTAACTTTGATTTACCAAAGGAATTAACCGATTTAATTATTGGGTTAATTTCCGGTTAAGTTGGGTCACTATATTTTATATATGACATGCCGTGAATAATTGACCGGACAGTGTATCCCGTAAGGGTTGATAATATCCCCGAGATGAGTTCATAAGGAATTATTGTGTAAACCTCATGAGTGGATTCGTTCCGCACAATAATTAAGGTTGAATGGTACTAGTCTCGGATTAAAGAGATGAATAAATTAATTAGCAATAAATTAATTTTATTCATGGATATTTAAATCTTAAATACACGGAATAAATAATACTACCGGAGAAATATTATTTGATATAATATGGTTTAATATTGGGAGTGCAATTAATTTATATAGTGGAAAATAAATTAATTAATATTGATAAGGATTAATGGACTTGGGCAGTGGGCTCAATTTAATCTTCAATATTGGAAGCCCAATATTCCACCTCCTTTAGATCCCCTACGTAGCCTATAAAAGCACTACATGGCCTTCATAAATCATAAGACAAGATTATCATACTTGATATTCTAGAGAGTTGAAGGAGATCCATAGGAGTTCGATAGATCGTCGCCCACCCGACGTTCGAACGAAGTGCAAGGAATACGTGGGAAGATCCAAAAGGTCTTCAACTTGATTTCGTTTCTCCGCACAACGAATCAAAAGGTACAATCATAAACTCCTTCGTGTGATTTTATGTGAATTAAATTGTGATACGTACATGAACACAAGATCCGGAAAAACGACGAACTTCGGGGACGGGGATTCGAGATCCCCGGCGAACGTTCGAAGGACCCTCGGCTGGGAGCCGAGGGGTGCGATCGAGCCCTAGGGGCGTCGATCGCGGGGCCCACACGAGGACGCCCCGGCTGGAGCCGGGGCATGCGATCGACCGCGTGGTCGATCGCCGGGCGAGCCGCGGCTGGGCCGCGGCTGGTGCGCTGGGCGCACCGCCCTCCTCGGCGGTGGCGGTGAGTCGCCGGACTCACCGCCGGGGGCTGTTCGGAACAGCCCCACGGGGATGCGCGTGCATCCCCGGCGATCGCTAGGGTTAGCGATCGCGAGCCCCGTGCGGGGGCTCGGCTGGGCGCGCGGGTTCACCCGTGCGGTGCTCGGTCGAGCTCCGGCTCGTACGGTGGTTCGCGGTTTCATCTCCGGCGACGGGATTTCGGTGGGGGTTATCGGTTCCGCCTTTTTTGATACCCCGGGATATCGATTTCCAACACACACAACGTGGCTTGCGGTGATATAGCAATTCCAAATGATTTACTTTAGTACTGAGTAATGGTTTACACTTAGATACGCGTTATAGTATCCTTCCCAACGAAGTTACGCTATAATCGATGTATGACCAAAGAAAATCTAATTGCTAAATCATTTGGATAGGTAAACGTCCACACAACGTGGCTTGCCTTACCTGATGGGATTTTAGATGTGATTAGTAATTTAATGATATTATTTGAGGGAGATAATATCGGACATTAAATTGATTGTTTGTTTATATGTGCCTATAGGTTTAGAGAATAGCTATGAATCCACTTTCTGTGATACTCAAGGAGAATAAACTCACTTTTCCCAATTACATTGATTGGAAGAGAAATTTAGACATTGTCCTGACTGCTGAAGAGTACAAGTTTGTACTCTATGAGCTATGCCCTGCTGAACCCACGGCTGCCTCAACTGATGAGGAAAAAGAAGCATATAGACAAAGGCTGATGAGATGGCTAGGTGCTATATTTTGGCTTCTATGTCAAATGTACTACAAACCCAACATGAGTCGATGGACACTGCCGGAGATATGTTGTTCAACCTCAAGGAGATGTTTGGGCATCAAGACCGTGCGGCTAGGCAAGAAGACATGAGAGTCCTCATGTCGACTACTCAGTCTGAAGGAACGCCCGTTGGGGAGCACGTTCTTAAGATGATGAGTCTGTTGAATGAATTGGAGGTCCTAGGAGCTCAGATTGATGGTGAGACGAAAGTCAACATCATACTCCAGTCTCTGACCCCTAGTTTTGAGCAGTTCCGTATGAGTTATAATATGGGTAAATTATCTTATACTCTTGCGCAACTCCTGACTGAACTAAAGGCGGAAGAGGGGATCTACAAGAAGGGCAAGTCTCAAGCGCTTGTAGCTACCAAGTCCAAAAGCTTGAAAGCTGTTGGAGGTAGGGGCAAGAAAAGGAAGCAAGCCTGGAAACCCAGTGGTGCCAAGAGTAATGGACCACGAGTGGGGGCTAGCAAGCCAAGGGGCAAGTGCTTTCGATGCAACAAGTCTGGACACTGGAAGTCTGAATGTCCTCTCAAAGGTACGAATTTTTTTTAGTCGTAAAAACATAGTCAGCGGTATTATCTACCAGAAATCTGGTGTGTAGATATGGAACCACTAACGGTATGTGCATTTTGAATGCAGGGGTTCCAGAAAACCCGGCGACTTACAGGAGAAGAGTTCGAGTCTACATGGGCGAAGCTGTTGAGGAAGCAGCGGTTGCAGTGGAAGACATTTATCTGCTTTAGTAGTTATAGGATTTCATTTCAAGTTTATTGCTTTATGTACCCCTTTATTTTGAAAAGAACTTTTGTTCTGGTTTTCTATTAATGAATGGATATTTGTTTCTTTAATCATTTGATGATTTGGATAGGAAATAATGGTGTTATCTATTCTGGTACATTAGATAGCAATATATGAATGAAGGATCCTAAGTCTACCATGATGCAACAAACCGTTATATAACTTGTTTTACTGATTAGATGTATTTCTTTGTTAAATCATTATACTTGTGAATTCTTAGTAGTATTTATTCAAATAAGATTCAAAGGTCAAAATTGATTTGATCAATTATAGTTGAAGGAATGGACTTTCCGACCTAAGAATTAAATTTGGAAGATAATACAACTAAGCAGGCCTTTCTGGATAAAGGATAGAATTCAGACAAGTATTGAAATTGATTTATGCGGAGATATGTGTAATTGGAAAGGTATGAGTAATTCTTTAAGAATACTCAAAGATGGATTAGAATACTTGATGTGCCATAAAAGCAAAGAGTTTTGACTAGTCAATGGACACAAAGCTATTATGGGGAACCTTCAAAGTATATCCCTTAGAAGCCTGTGACTTGTTCACAGAGGCTACCACCTGTCTAATTAAACATAGCATAATCAAAGATTGGGATTAAGTCTCAAATAACTACACCATACACTTACGTGTAGGAATGGTGTGTTGGAAATAAGAAATGGAATTCTAATAGTAAAAGGACAAGTTTGTTCGGAACTACCTATGTTCTATGGATATTCCTGAAGACAACGGCACATTCAATGTGGTTGTAGGATATCCTAGAAGAACAAGTAATTGTATGTTCAATAGTACTATGAACCAGAAGGACGTCATCGCCCGGTTCTTAGAGGAAGACTATTAGATGAACTACAATGCCCTAAACTGACGAGGTACTTTGAAATGAGGAAAAGGAAGAGACTGAGAACCAGCCAAACCGAGTAGTAGTACACCACTAACTGCACCTACTGTTATTACTGTTATACACCGAACGCCATTGCAGTGGGAGGTTTTTAAGCGACCAGAGATCTTCATAAGACTAGAGGAGTTTTGAACTCTGGATCTAGTAGAGATGAAATCGATCCCTAGCTCTGCATGAGGGCGGTACTAATCTAAATGTGCCTACTTGGAAAGCAATGTGATTATTGTTAAGCGGCAAGATCATTTAGAGTACAAGATTAGTAAATCCATTTATGGATTATTACAAAGCTATGAATCGTGGAATTTGCGAATTGATGGGATAGTCCATTTGATAGATTCATCAAAGGGCATAAACGAAGAAGGCGTATTAGAAACGTAATGGAAAACAAGGTAGTGTTTCTCGGAATTTTATGAAGATGACATTTTATCATTGGCAACGATGTAAAGATGTTGTCAGACATAAAATAACGGTTGTCTAAATAAATCGAGATATAAGATTAAGAAGAAGTTGGATCATGTTCTTAGGATCTTTTGATCTCTAGATAAGAACATTGTACTTCTCCTAGATATCTTATACGATTATGGTTTGTTTTAAACATGCATAATACTTAGTACAAGTTATGAATGATGAATCCTAAGTCTACCACGATGCAACAAACCATTCTATAACGTGTTTTACTTATTAGATGCATTTCTTTATTAAATCATTATACTTGTGAATTCTTGTACTCAGTAGTATTTATTCAAATAAGATTCAAAGGTCGAGTACGGACAAGTATTGAAATTGATTAACACTGATATATGCAGACATATGTCTACTCAAGAAGGTACGAGTACTTCTTTTAAAGAATACTCAAAGATGGGTTAGATTACTTGATGTGCAAAAAAACCAAAGTGTTTTGACAAGTCAATGGACACAAAGCTATTGTGGGGATCCTTCCAAGTATATCCATTAGAAGCCTGCGATTTGATCGCGGAGGCAAGTTCCTATCTAAGTAATACATTGCATAAATCAGAGGATGGGATTGGATCCCAAATGACTGCACCATACACTCTAGTGTAGAAATGGTGTGTCGAAAAAAAATGGAATTCTAATAGTAAAAGGATAAGTTATTCGGAACTACCTATGTTCTATGGATATTTATGAAAGACAACAGCGAATTCCTATGCGGTTGTAAAATACCCTAGAAGAACTAATGTTGTGTATTCAAATAGTACTATGAACCAGAAGGACGTTCTATCGCCCGGTTCTTAGAGGAAGACTATTAGATGAACCACAAAGCCCGAAGTGACGTAATACTTCGCTATGAGAGAAAAGGACAAAGACTGGGAACCAGCCAAACCGAGTAGTGATACACCACTAACTGCACCTACTGTTATTACTGTTTATACACCGGAATGCCATTGCAGTGGGAGGTTGTTGGACAACCGGAGATTTTCATAAGACTAGAAGAGTTTCGAACTCTGGATCTAGTATACATGAAATCAATCCCTAGATCTGCACAAGGGTAGTACTGAATCTAAATGTGCCTACTTGGAAAGAAATAAGTATTATTGCTAAGAGGCAAGATCATTTAGAGTACAAGCTTAGTTAATCCACTCATGGATTGTTACAAAGCTATGAACGTGGAACTTGCGAATTGATGAGATAGTCCATTTGATGGATTCATCAAAGGGCATAGACGAGAAAGGTGTATTAGAAACGTGATGAAAACAAGGTGGTGTTTCTCGGAATTTTATGTAGATAACGTTTTATCATTGGCAACAATGTAAAGATATTGCCAGACATAAAATAATGGTTGTCTAAATAAATCGAGATATTAGATTGAGTAGAAGTTAGAGCATGTTCTTAAGATCTTTGATCTCAAGAAAAGAACATTGTACTTCTCCTAGACATCCTATACGATTATGGTTCGTTTTTAAACATGCAGAATTTCGAGAAAGGTAGTTACCTTTAAGACACGGAATGCATCTATCTAAAGATATGTGTTTGGAGCACTTAAAGGAGATAGACGCAGAGAAAGCAGTTTCCTACACCTTGAGTGTGGAAAGCTTAATGAAGGCAATGTTGGAAAAGGAGATCCTGATATCAACTATGCGGTTTGCGTAGTGGGAGGATATCAAAGTAATCCTATTAAGAGATATTCGGATGCTGTAAAGGTACTTTCGAAGTACTGGATTACGAAGCAATACGAATTCTTCTTGGATTACATTTTCTCAGATCTCAAATCAGATTAGGACCGGTGTAAGTCGATATCAGGCTATGTGTTCACTTTTGGAAGAGGTGGAACCTTAAGATGAGAGAGTGATAAGCACGATACTTTTCGGACTCTATCATAACCGAATGGCAGCCTCAGAGGCAGCAGAAATTTTGGTCGGGCTCCGAGATAACCTCTGGACTTGGAGATGATTCTTAGTTCACCAAGGGCTATGTATATTGCGGTGCATGGTAAACTGAAAGAAGTCATAATTCCATAGTGAATATAACACATAGAGCGCAAGCCTGATACGAGTCATCGTCTAGTGAGACGACACTGTAGTCACCAAGATAACTTTAGGGACGGCAACCTAGAATGCTCATTCACATGGCACTTCTTTGAAGTGCAGATTAAGCACGTGATGGGTATGGGAGTCGGGAGTTTGGAAGAAATGACTAGACCTTAGTATAAGTGGGAGATTGTTGGAGTTGTATACTTAATGTCTAGATTTAAGTAACGTAAACTCCCGATCATAGCATTTAATCTATTTAATTAAATAAACAATTGTTTGCCTTTAATTATTGATAATTAAATATATACAAATATAGTCCTAGATTATATACGTTGTAGTTAGTATGGTGTGCGACGTCACACGGAAGATCATACTATCGGTTACTCGTATATTAATCAAACAGTAGCTCACGACCTAGATGGACAGGGACCAATTCATCGGTATAGTCGTTGTGTGAAGGACAAAATAATTTGTCTTAATTATTTTATCACACTTGTACACTTGGTGTATTGGGCGGATCACTTGAAATTTATCGATTAGGATTGCCTTAGATAATCGATTTAAATCTCAGTGTATTTTATTCTTAATCCCCGATATTATTGCGGGTGTATATATTTAATATTAGTGACTTTGATTTTCCAAAGGAATTGATTGATTAGGATAACCAGTCAATTACCGGTAAAGTTGGGTCACGGTATTTTATATATGACACGCCGTGAATTCTTGACGGGAAAGTGTTTCCCGATAAGGGTTGATAATATCCCCGAGATGAGTTCATAAGGAATTATTATGTAAACCTCATGAGTGGATTTGTTCCGCATAATAATTAAAGTTGAATGGTACTATTCTCGGATATAAGAGATAAATAAATTAATTAGCAATAAATTAATTTTATTCATGGATATTTATATCTTAAATACACGGAATAAATAATACTACCGGAGATAATATTATTTAATATAATATGGTTTAATATTGGGAGTGCAATTATATTTATGTAGTGGAAAATAAATATAATTAATAATAGTAAGGATTAATAGATTTGGGCTTGGGCTCAATTTAATCACTATTATTAGAAGCCCAATATTCCACCTCCTTTAGATCCCCTACGTAGCCTATAAAAGCACTACATGGCCTTCATAATTATTAAGACAAGAATATCAATACTTGATAGTTCTAGAGAATTGAAGGAGATCCATAGGAGTTCGGAGGATCGTCGCCCACATGACATTCGAACTGAGTGCAAAGAGTACGTAGGAAGATCTGAAGGTCTTCAATTGATTTCGTTTCTCCGAACAAAGAATCAAAGGTAAAATCATTAAACCCCCTTAATGATTTTATGTATTAATGTAACATGCATATGAATAATGATCCGGGACGATCGAGACCGGGACACGGGGATCGTGCGATCCCCGTCGGGATCGAAGAGGGGCGGTCAAACCCTAGGGTTTCGACCGCCGGTGCGCGCGTCGAAGGGAGCCCCGGCTGGACGCCGGGGCATGCGATCGACCAACGGTCGATCGCGGGGATGCCGCGGGCTGGTGCCACGGCGGATCTCGGCCACACCTCGACGGTGGCGTGCGCAAGGGGGAGCTCCGGCTGAAGCCGGAGCGGGCGATCGAGCTGGGCTCGATCGCGAGGGCAGCCGCGGGCTGGTGTCGCGGCTGGACGCCCTCCCCCCGTGCGATGGTGGCGGTGAGTCGTCGGACTCACCGCCGGGGGCTGTTCCGCAAAGCCCCGCAGGGATGCCCCGCATCCCCGGCGATCGCCATGCACAGCGATCGCAAACCACGCGAGGGGTTCGACTAGGGTTTAGCCGCGGGTTCATCCAGCGGCGATGCTCTTGTCGGACTCCGGTTTCGCGTGGTGTTCGTGATCGGTTTCCGGCGACGGGATTTTGATCGGGTTATCGGTTCCGCAATTTTTGATAGCCCGGGATATCGATTTCCAACACATCACCCTTAAGCCGATGTTGGAGTGTGCGTATTATGATAAATTTGTGAGAAAAACTCCATGTTGTGTGATGAGGGTTAAGTACCTCGAGGTGTTTGCTAGTAGCCACCATTGCGTGATTGATCATTATTATGTGTGAAATTAGCCACGTGTACTCCCATATATTGCTCCAAGCTATTATTTCCTCTTTATGATATGAACAAGTGAAGAACTATACACTATATAAGAGAGAATGTTGTTTTGACAAAGTGAGCCCAAGCTTAATCTTAAAGCGTGAGTACTTGATTATTATTATTCCTCGATGACCCGGAAATCGGGTTAAGTGTTTCATTATATAAATTTGATCCTTGAGTGTCATTTGAGAGTTGAGTGTGGTGATGAGGGTGAGGAAAAGGAGAAATAAGGATGGGGCCACAATGGCCAATGAGTCACTATTATTCCCAAAAATTACCCGAATCTCCCCTTACCTAGCCCCACGAGTCCGTACCGATTTGGATTTACCAAGGAAGCAGCATTATAAAAAACAGAAGACTTTGTGTTCATCTTCTTCAAAAGCTCATCCGTCATGTGAAATTTCTCTTTCAGATTGAAACAATTTTTGACACTTATAGCAAGATCTGTTTGAGTCTATGTCAAAGTCGATTTCAGTTCATCATTCTCGGCATCGGAATTTTTGAACAAACTTCGAAGCATCTTCACTTCGGCAATTTCCCTTTTTAAGGATGTTTTCAACTTAGAGTTTTCAGAGTTCGACTTCTCTCAGTTCGACAACTTCTTTGTAGTATTTATGTTTCTCTTCGAAGAGACCATCAAATTTGTCTTCAGAATTGTCAAAGAATTGTCAAATGATTCTCTCAGTTCGACAACTTCTTTGTAGTATTTATGTTTCTCTTCGAAGAGACCATCAAACTTGATCTTCAGAATTGTCAAAGAATTATTCAACTTCTTCTTCTCACTTTCCGTCTTCTCAACCGAGTTTTTCAACTCAACAGCCTCATCATACATCTTGCGTTTCTCATTCGAGAGTTCATTAAAAGATATTGTCAGAAACTTCAGAGACACTTCGAGTACAACACTCTCAATGATAGCCAAGTCATACAAAGTTTGAAGTTCAGAATGACTCTCTCTTAGAGTGAGTAGCTCATCACATGCAACTTCAGTTTGAGACACAACGGGTGTCATCTCTATCTCTTCAGCTTCAGACACAGGTTCAGATTCGCAATCTGAGAAAATTCCGTCATCACAAAATTCTCTATTTTTGGAGGCCATGCAGTTGACAGACGATGTGTCCTTCAGACTTTCATCAATTTTGTGATCATCATCAAATGATCCTTCCAATATATTGTGATACACATGAAGTGCTCCTTTTTCAGTATTAGCTGTTTCAAACTCCCTTTGGAGTGCTATGATGCTTTCTTTCAAGTCCAACATTTTCGTAGACTCAACTTCAGCTTGAGGTGTTTTAGGAGCATTCTTTGTTGATTCTGATTCACACTCAGAATCGGTGTTTGAAGTAGATTCATCATTACAAAGATTTTGAAGCTTTGGAAAATCTTCATTTAGATTCACAATTTCTTTTGTGTCAACTTTTGCATGAGACGTTATAGGAGTAGCCTCTGTCGATTCCGATTCATACTCAGATTCACGATCTGAGGAAATTCCTCCAGAATATGTTTCACTATTTTTGTCATCTTCTTGCTCTCCCATCTGAAGTTTAGGAACTAGAGTAGTGAGAACGAAATTCTTAGATTGGTTGACATGTTTGTGTCCTCCACAAGTTCTCTGGAGAATTTGCCAAGCTTCTTTGGCTGAGGTACAATTTTTGACAAGTTGATACATGTTGAGCTCCAGCCATTCACGAATGAACCGTAAAGCTTTGTTGTTGGCAGTAGATGCTTCACGCTCTTCTCTAGACCAATGTCGTTCAAGTTTGAGACTTTTGTTGCCTTTAGCATCAATAATAAATGGGCATTCCCAACCTTCTAACACAGATCTCCAAGCATTGTAGTCATAGCGCTTAATTTCAATAGTAATTTTCGCTTTCCAGTTCGAATAATTCTGATGTGTGGGCATAATCGGTTTCTAAACAAACATTGGAGACTCCATTGTAGCGGAAAATATGAAGTCAAGTTTCGGATCACGTCGTATACGTATGACGTCCCGCTCTGATACCAATTAAAATTACGTCTTCGACGTAAGATACCAACTTTTCGCGAAGTCGGTGTAAAAGGGCGAGAAACCTCTAAGGGTCGAACCACCCAGCGCACAACTCAATACTGGGCGCCTAAGATTTTGGCGCCTAAGGGAGGCGCGTGAATCAGTACTCGGCGCCTAAGATGTTTGCGCTGAGTTCCACGTACAAGCACGCCTGAAAGCAAACACTCCTAGAGGAACCCACTATCAAAGAATTACTCAAGATCCTCAGAGAACCACACTCTCAGAGAATTACACACTCAGAGAAAAACACTCAAATCACAATCTTGAATTCTTGGAAAGCAAAGTAGATTTGAGACAAGAGATATGTAATATATCTCATTTCATTGAGAATAAAATGAAACTATTACAAAGTAGAGAACGGTAGGCAAAACGATCAAAGGATGCAGACCAAGTGACGCAGCACTCTAGCACTCCAAGGATCCAACACTTTGCGCCTAGAGCTAAATCACATAACTCTAGAGAATGGCGCTCAGCGAAAAGCTACTACACGAAAACTCTCTCACGGAAAGCGCAACAAGCGACAATCCTAAAACTCCTAAAATAAACTAAGTAAAAACCCGATTACAAAAGTAAGAGTGCAAGAAGTGATTTTCCAAATCGGGAGCGAGGGTATTTATAGGAGTGTCACACGTGAGAACGCCGGAGGAAAGTGATCCTCATTGGTTACACGTTCGGCTGACGTCAAACGGAAATTCTTGACGTCACACTTCCAGAACCATCTTCGAATCTTAAATCTTCGAATCTTGAATCTGGGCGCGCTTCAACGGATGCACAGCTCCAATGCTCGTCTACTCAACTTCATTTTGGCATGAAAATCTTCTAAGTGTTGAAGTTGGGCGTGTCGTCATCTTCATTGCATTTGATGAATGTTGATTCAGCGCGATTTCATTTCGGGGCGCTTAACCCTCCAAGCGCATGCCATGCGCATCCTCAGAGAATCACATTCTCAGAGAATTGCATTCTTAGATGATAGCATTCTCAGAGGATAGCATCCTCAGAGGATTGCATTCTCAGAGGATTGCATTCTTAGAGGATAGCATTCTCAGTGGATAGCATTCTCAGAGAACTGACACCATGCGCCTACTCAAGGCGCCCCACGCATGTAACATAAGGAAGGACCAATGCGCCTGATGTGCCAATCCAATGCGCCCCGCGCATGCACCTTCGAGGAGGACTATGCGTGTGATGCATGACACCCGTATCTACTTCAAGGCGCCCCGCGCATGCACTTCATGCGCTCAGCGCCCGGTGCGCCCCATGCATACAACCTTCAAGGATTTGAGCTCCAGTGTTCAATACTTCGAGATGTCATCCTTGAGCCTTAAACCTGCAAAATTGAATAAGGAGGGGAAAAACAAAGTTGTAGCCAAAACATGCATTTACAGTAACAGAGCAAGTAATGATCCAGAGGAGAAAATCTCTTTTATCTACACGCCATAAGAAAGTGGCCTCGTCATAATCCACCTGAAACAATGAAGAAAAAATTTATAGGTTCAGTGTGGCAACCTGAAAAAAATAAAACAATAATATAATGTTACATTAAACATTCATCGTAACTCGACAGGGGTCTGCATTTATACAAGCCTCAACCATCCATGATAAGTTTTCTCTCCAATAGTGTGTATAACAACAGGACACGACATGGGAGCTTCAACTAAATTGAAAGAAAACTATATATTCTAACTGCTAGTACATAAACTTTTGTATTGTATATGCACAGTGATGAACATTACTAAATCAATTAATATACGATGGATGTTGCCCGAAGTTTGAAATTATAAATATCTAATACACTGCTAAAAAGAGGCAGTGTTTGCAATTGCTTAACAAGGTCATTTGAGGATTTGTACCTAATAAATGTGATATATAAGGTAAATTTATAAAAAAAAAAAAAAAAAATTAGACACAATTAACTACACTATATGTTAAAAGTGTTAGGTAAACAATACATAAATTGTAGGTGCAAGTTACAAACAAGTGGCTTAGTATCTTACAGGTTAAGTCTATTAAAATTTTGACATATTAAATCAGTAGCTTAAGCTAATAATCTACTGCATGTTAGCCTTTCATGGCAAATACACTACACGTTCTAGTGTAGTGCCAACTACTATTAAATATACATAAATATAATAAAAATTTAAGGCTTGCCCAAGCTTGTGTATAAAGGGACTTGGTGACCAAGGCAATATCGTCACGGGACTTCAACTCCACAACTCTTCGTGGTTGTAACCTTTTAGAATCATGTCTAGCTGGTTGTTAGACTTAGAAACGGTCAATTTACCAGAGAAGAACCACTCGAATAAATCTGCAAATGGTGTGTGTGAAATAATTCGCCTAATTTACCAGAGAAGAACCACTCAAATAAATCTGCAAATGGTGTGTGTGAAATAATTCGCCTGGCGCCATTTGTGATAGGATTGCATTTCTGTTGGAAATCGACTACCCGGGACATGTCCGTTCGACTACTCGAACATCCGGACAAGCCCAGTCGACCTCCAGCGTGCCTACTGTGTCCACGACGACGCCCCTGACCCGTCTAACGCCCAGCCATCGCACCCGAGGCACGACCGCGCAAAACGAGAGGCTTCTGGCCTCTCTGTCGTCCGACACCAGAAGGTGTCGTCCGACAAGCCAATGTCGGCCGACAGCTATACATGTCGGCCGACAGTCGTCGCGAACAGCAGCGCGACGCTGCTGTTCCAGGCTCGTTTCCGGCTGGTTTTTCCGATTCCGACCACCGCTCTTGAAGTCAGCGACTCCACAGTGATCTAGGAACACCAACCACGATCCCGGAACTCGATCGGAGGTTCGTTGTATGATTACGTACGAAAAGAATCGAAATAATGCGGAAAAAGGGTTTCGATTTCTTATACCTTTGATGCGTGATTCGGAGAAGCCGAATAGGCGAACACCCTGAGATCTTCTAGTGTGTATCCTAGCCCTCGACGCCGGACGTTGTGTGGGCAACGATCCACCGGAGTCTTCTCTTCTTCTTCTCTCTCAAACCCTCTTTTTCACGTTTTAATTATTCTGTCTCCAGAAATATATTTGCGCTAGCAAATTAATTTCTACAGAAATAATTATTCTGTCTCCAGAAATATATTTGCGCTAGCAAATTAATTTCTACAGAAAATAAAAACACTGCGCTAATCTAAATTAATTAAGCAGAGAAGAAAATAATTGCGCTAACAAAATAATTTCTCCACAGAATTAATTATAGCGGCGTTTTGTAGGTTAAGAGAAGAGAGATTGAGGGGTATATATAGGCCACACTAGGGACCTTAGGACAATTAATTAATTAGGCTAAATTGTAATTTAATTAAACCGGTGTCCTTAAAAGAAAACCTTTAATTAAATGCAATTTTAATTATAATTAATTCCACTATAAAATTATAATTGAATTCCCAATTAATTAATCTATATTATTTTACCAATAATATTTCCGTCGAAATTACATATACGACTTTCCCCGTGTTTAAGATATCGAACGTCCACGAATTTATTTAATTACTAACAATTAAATTAATTCGTTTCTTATTATCCGAGACTAGTACCACTCATCCTTATTATCATGTGGAACGAATCCACCTGCAGGGTTTACATGATAAACTTTATGAGCTCATCTCGGGGACGTCATCAACCCGATAAACGGGACACGGTTTCCTGTCTATAATCTATAGCATGCCGTGCGTACAATTACGATTCCCAATTTACCGAGAATCTCGACTAATCATTTAGTCTCACTCATTGGCAAGTCAAAGAACCGAGAATTGGACACACGCACCTATAATTATATAGGGATTAAGAATTCGTATATCCGTAATATCTGAGGTCTAGTTCGATTACTGCGATTAGTATAAATCGAACGCCCTCCCGTGGTCCTGCTCAATACACCAAGTGTACGATTGTAACATGATAGTCAAGACCGACTATCTACCAGTCACACTACGACGTACCGATGGATTGTCCCTGTCCATCTAAGTCGTGAGCTACTGTTCGATAGTATACGAGTAACCGACAGTATGATCTTCCGCGTGTCTCCTCACGCCATACTGTCTACAACGTATACATCAAGGACTATTGCATTAAATGCAATTATGCTTGAATCATATATCGAATTAAGGTATAGATAAGGAGTTCCGTATTTGCACTAAACTAGACATTTAGAATACAACTCCATCAATCTCCCACTTATGCTAAAAGTCTAGTCGCCCTCTCCCAAACATCAGATTCCCATAACCTCATCACGCCTACCCAACGCTTTCGCTGGAAGTGCCTCTGTGAACGGGTTTTACCAGGTAATCCTCTCGATGCTATCTAGGTGACAACTGCATCGTCTTACTAGACGATCTCTCGAATCAGGTGGTACTTGCGCTCTACGTGTTATCTCCCACTGTGGACTCGTGGCATTTCAAGTTTGCCAATACCGCTATTCCAAATAGCTTTGGGTGAACTAGAAACCACATCTAAGTCCCTTATGAAGTTCTGGAGCCACACTGACCTTTTAACTGCCTCACAGGCCGTTATCCTTTCAGTTTCCAAGGTAGAGTCCGTAATGCATCGCTGCTTTACATTCTTCCATGTGACTGCTCCACTTCACAGTGAGAACACATAGCCTGACTTCGACTTTCGACTGTCCCTGTTTGATTTGGAAATCCAATTCTATGTAATCCAATGGAAATAACTTGACTGCTTTGTAACTCAGAACATAATTCCTGGTCCTTTGCAGGAGCCTAAACATGTTCTTTACATCAGTCGAGTGATCCTTTCAGGATTACTATGATATCTCACCACCATGCCCACGGCATAGTAGATATCAATCTCGTGCATAGCATTACATACATAAAGCTTCCCACCATTAAGGTGCAGGGAACTGTTTACTCTTCATCTATCTCCTTTATTGTGTCGGACACAAAACTTTAGATAGATGAATTCCACATCTAAAAGGTGAAGACCTTTCTTGGAATTCTGTATGCTGCAACGAGTAAGAATTGTATTTATGTATGAGACTCGAGATAAGTTCTATGTTCTTTTCTGGCGATCCTTTATAACTTTGATCCCAAGAACATTCCCGACTTCTCCTAAGTCTCTTACATTGAATTACTCGGACAACCATCCCTTTATGTCCGATAACATCCTTCATATTGTTGCCAATTTAGAAAAATGTCGTCTACACAAAGAATGAGAAAACACCACATCTTTTCTGTCACTTCTTTATTACACACAGGACCTAAACATGCCTTGAATGAATCCATGAAATGGATTTTCTCATAGGTCCGCATGTGTCCAAGATCTTAAAGCTTCCTTCAATCCTAAGATTGATTAAGCTTGCTTACCGAATGCTCTTGGCTCTTTTCGATGAATCCCTCTGGCTACAGGATCCCAGACATGATTTGAATCCAAAGATTCAATCTCGTATTTCATCGTCTTTTACCAAGACTGAGCATCTTGATCTTTCAGCGTCTCGTCATAGATCTAGGGGTCGGCTTCATGTTCTCCAGGTAACAAGTCCGAAGACTCTCCTATAAACATGAACCTGTCGGGTTGTCTAACAACCCTCCCACTACGACGACGCTCCGGTGTGTCTTTAGTGAATAAATATTACAGTAGTGAACTACTCAGTTAGGCTGGTTCTAAGTCTTGATCAGTCCCTCTAAGCACATTAAGTATTACCCTACTCTTGGGCTTGTGATATTGCATATATATAGTCCATGTCTAAGAACCGAACATTGATGCAATCAACGAACATCTGGTCCTTTGGACTATATTACATATCTCAATTCGTTTTCTTAGGGTATCTTATAAACAGCCGAATATCTGTACAAGTTTCCAAAGGAATCAAGTTCAGGATAAACGCCGCTGTTTCCAAGCCATATCCCAAAAACGAATTAGGTAACTCCGAATAACTCATTGTCTACTTTCCCATATCTATAAGAGTCCTATTCCTTCTTTACAACACATTATTTTGCCGAGGCATAAATGGTGTAGTCTGTCGGGAGTTAATCCCATTTTCTGATAAGTATGCCTTACTCCTCAAAGAGGTCTGCATATATCAGAGCGAATCAACTCTAGTACTTTCTTGGATCTTTTCCCTTTCACCGTAAAGGGTTGCTTGGTCATTTAAACTTCCAAGTATGATTCGAAGGTTGGAAGGTCCTTTCCTTCAACTTAGCTGAGTAGTCCATCAGCTTTCACCCTTTGAATCGTACTCAAGTTAAAATGATCTATCCTAAGATTCCATAAGTACATTTGATTCATCCTAGAAGGATCTTTACTCTTATTGAGTTTTGACAATGTGTTATTAGCTCCGGTGTGTTGCATCGTGGAAGAACACGGATTTAGTATTAAATTGTCTATCAATGTAACAGAATAGATAATATCCCCGTTTCCTACTCTGATAGGTATGAAACCATCCAAAGAAACGGAATATCCATTCTAAGCCAATTTAGAAATCCGAAATGAAATTTCTTTCTAAATGCCGGCACATAAAGACAATTTGTTAGAACTAAAATCCTACCGTTAAAACATTTAACATCTCCCACTGCAACGGCTGTTACCTTAACAGTATTGCCCATGTAGGTTATAACTTCTTCCTTTCTAAGTCTCCGGGTTTCCTGGAACCCCCGCATTAAGTGCAGACATGATTAGTGGTTCCCGTATCCACACACCAGGTACTGGTAGATACTACCACAAAACATGTTTCGGTGACTAAGGAAGAGTCAACTTTTTGTTGCTTGAGAGGACAATTAAAACTCCCAGTATCCAGACTGCTTACAACGGAAGCACTTGCCCCTTGGGCTTGCTTGTCCCATTCCGTGGTCCAGATATATTAGGCCCACTGGGTTTCCGTATTTGCTTCTTCTTCCTTTTGCCGCCCGGAGGCCTAGGAAGAGCCAATTTCTCAACCACAAATGCTTGAGAGCCCTTAGAGATTCCCTCAGCCGCTTGAAGTTCAATCAGGAGTTCCGCCAATGAGTAAGACCCCTTATTCATGTTATAGTTCAGGCGGAACTGCTCAAAACTTCTCGGCAGAGACTGGAGCACAATATCGACTTGGGTTACCCCATCGATAACTGATCCTAGAATCTCTATCTCATTCAGATAGCACATCATCCTAAGAACGTGATCCCTCACGGGTGTTCCTTCGGATGCGATGGCCGTCATGAGTTGCCTCATTGCATTTTTCCCGGCTGTCCTGTCCTGATAACCAAAAAACTTCTTGAGGTTTAAGCATCATATCATAGGTAATGGTCATGGCTTGATCCCGATGTTGCAGTACATTTGACATGAAAGCCATAATGTAGCTCCGCGTCATCTCAGAGCCTTGATCCATTTCCATGAGCTTCCTTTCCTCAGGGGTGGAAGCATCATTTGGTTCAGCAGGTCAATTGACTTGGAGTACATAATTGTACTCCTCTGCAGTTAGGACAATGTCCAAGTTTCTTCTTTAATCCATACAAAATAGGTTCAGTGAGTTTGTTGACTTTTAATGGGAATAATACCATATAAAACAAACAATTAGTTTAATTCGATATCATTTCCCTCAAATAATATCATTAAACTACCAATCATTTCCAAAATCCCATCAGACTAGCATGCCACGTTCTTGTGGACGTATACTAATCCAAACGATTTTATAATTGGATTTTTACTTCGGTCGTACATCATTATAGCAGTGACTCCGATGGGGAGGATACTATAAAGCGTACCTAAGTGTATACCATTTCTCAGTACTAAGTCCACCGCTCGGGAACTACATGCCCACCGCAAGCCACGTTCATGTGGACGTTTACGTTGACATGCGGTCCTCCACGACTTTCTATAACTGTCGAGCCTCAATTAATCCTAAAGTTCCGTTTCCATCTAGCAAGCCACGTTAGTGTGGACGTTTACTAAAACAAACAACTTTATTAATTGAATCTCATTTATTTAAATGTCATAGAGTCTCAATTAACCCAAAGTACCGTTTCCATTTAGCAAGCCACGATAGTGTGGACGTTTACTAAAACAAACAACTTTGTTGATTGACTCTTACATTTATTAAATACCACAATTTTATTATTCAAAGCTTGATATCTCGTAAGTGAAACTCGAAGTTTCTAACCAGCGATCAATCATGCAATTGAGCCCTATCTCTCACTAGGTGAGGGAGCCAACCAGACAATCGATCTAGTCATCGAATGACTCGAATGTCTCTAATCTGTGTCATCGACATAAGCAAGCGCTTTGGCTCCATTCCACTCCCCGGGGTGAGAATGAGTCGAGTTGAACTTAGTCTTTGAAAAACAGATTAGGCACTTGCTTTTGAAAAATATAATTGTTCGATTTTTATAAGTGGAATTGAATTCGAATTTTGATCCAGTGATATCCGTGTATCGACTTTATCCGATAGGGAGGATGACACTAAAGCCAACTCGTAAGTCAATACACATCACATTCAAAACAGAGAATGGAGACCGCGGGATTGTTTCCAATCCCTCACCCACTTAGTATTTTACGATTGAGGGATAACATGCATAAAATAATTAAGCATAATAAAAGGCACGTAAATCACATAAAAAGCAATTAACGTGGCCCCGATTATTATGGCCTTAAGTATTCTCCAATGCACGTCTCTTGGAACTTCATCTCGTTGCTCGTCTCGATCTCGGTCCACCACCGACTCGCTCGAGGGTCAAGAGACGAACTCCTCCCACTGGAGCCTCGTCTCGAGCCTCGTTGAGTCGTCCGTGGGGTCGAACGAACCCCAGCCCCGCTGCTGCCCGTCGCGAACACGGGGTGTGTTCGATGGCTGCCCGTTGCCGGTTCGCCCTCCTCGATCCTCGTTTCTCCGGGTTTTGGTCTCGTCTCGATCCACCAAAATTAGTAAGAAAAATTACAAGAATAAATCTACTAAATCCGGCATCGATCCTATACAAGGTGATCGACCCTATACATGCCCGGAAACGACGAAATAAATAAATAAACCTAACGACTCAACCCGTCGTTTTTATCTATTACAAACAAGCAACGTTATTCCAAAAACAAAACAATCTCGACAAGCCCGAGAGTTTAATCAAACCACAAAATTAAAGCACAACATCCATCACAACATTGGCCATAATAATCGAGTTCATCCTGCATCACAAAACGTACGAACAATACAACAAACCGATAAACCGGCTCTGATACCAATTGTTGGAAATCGACTACCCGGGACATGTCCGTTCGACTACTCGAACATCCGGACAAGCCCAGTCGACCTCCAGCGTGCCTACTGTGTCCACGACGACGCCCCTGACCCGTCTAACGCCCAGCCATCGCACCCGAGGCACGACCGCGCAAAACGAGAGGCTTCTGGCCTCTCTGTCGTCCGACACCAGAAGGTGTCGTCCGACAAGCCAATGTCGGCCGACAGCTATACATGTCGGCCGACAGTCGTCGCGAACAGCAGCGCGACGCTGCTGTTCCAGGCTCGTTTCCGGCTGGTTTTTCCGATTCCGACCACCGCTCTTGAAGTCAGCGACTCCACAGTGATCTAGGAACACCAACCACGATCCCGGAACTCGATCGGAGGTTCGTTGTATGATTACGTACGAAAAGAATCGAAATAATGCGGAAAAAGGGTTTCGATTTCTTATACCTTTGATGCGTGATTCGGAGAAGCCGAATAGGCGAACACCCTGAGATCTTCTAGTGTGTATCCTAGCCCTCGACGCCGGACGTTGTGTGGGAAACGATCCACCGGAGTCTTCTCTTCTTCTTCTCTCTCAAACCCTCTTTTTCACGTTTTAATTATTCTGTCTCCAGAAATATATTTGCGCTAGCAAATTAATTTCTACAGAAATAATTATTCTGTCTCCAGAAATATATTTGCGCTAGCAAATTAATTTCTACAGAAAATAAAAACACTGCGCTAATCTAAATTAATTAAGCATAGAAGAAAATAATTGCGCTAACAAAATAATTTCTCCACAGAATTAATTATAGCGGCGTTTTGTAGGTTAAGAGAAGAGAGATTGAGGGGTATATATAGGCCACACTAGGGACCTTAGGACAATTAATTAATTAGGCTAAATTGTAATTTAATTAAACCGGTGTCCTTAAAAGAAAACCTTTAATTAAATGCAATTTTAATTATAATTAATTCCACTATAAAATTATAATTGAATTCCCAATTAATTAATCTATATTATTTTACCAATAATATTTCCGCCGAAATTACATATACGACTTTCCCCGTGTTTAAGATATCGAACGTCCACGAATTTATTTAATTACTAACAATTAAATTAATTCGTTTCTTATTATCCGAGACTAGTATCACTCATCCTTATTATCATGTGGAACGAATCCACCTGCAGGGTTTACATGATAAACTTTATGAGCTCATCTCGGGGACGTCATCAACCCGATAAACGGGACACGGTTTCCTGTCTATAATCTATAGCATGCCGTGCGTACAATTACGATTCCCAATTTACCGAGAATCTCGACTAATCATTTAGTCTCACTCATTGGCAAGTCAAAGAACCGAGAATTGGACACACGCACCTATAATTATATAGGGATTAAGAATTCGTATATCCGTAATATCTGAGGTCTAGTTCGATTACTGCGATTAGTATAAATCGAACGCCCTCCCGTGGTCCTGCTCAATACACCAAGTGTACGAGTGTAACATGATAGTCAAGACCGACTATCTACCAGTCACACTACGACGTACCGATGGATTGTCCCTGTCCATCTAAGTCGTGAGCTACTGTTCGATAGTATACGAGTAACCGACAGTATGATCTTCCGCGTGTCTCCTCACGCCATACTGTCTACAACGTATACATCAAGGACTATTGCATTAAATGCAATTATGCTTGAATCATATATCGAATTAAGGTATAGATAAGGAGTTCCGTATTTGCACTAAACTAGACATTTAGAATACAACTCCATCAATTTCAACATATCATATTGAGGAATAGTGCTTCTAAACTGAAATTTCTGCGAATCAAAACAAAGTACATATTAGTCGATTATTGCTTCCATTTAATAGCTGTTTATTAAGTTATCATCACATAATAAAGATTTCACGCATAATCAGTATACTGGTACATGTAATGGTGTAACATATACACACAAAAGACGATTATTAGGTTCAAGGCAAATTTTATTTGAAGCACACTGATGTATGGATGAGAAACTTTGAGTAGGCACACTGTTCAGTAACCTAGAATCATATAGATGAATCATAGTTGAATAATATTTGTGATGTCCATGAACAGTTTTTAGTTAGTATAGTTAATCCTTATAAACTAAATGGTCTCAATAGATTGAAACAATCACAAGTAGTTGATTTTTTGAAAATATACTATTAAATTATTCTGATACACTACTAATTTACTGCATGTTTAACCGAACTACCACGCACACTGTGACACTACAATCACGTTAAATACACAGTCTTGTTGATAACACTCTGGTACACACTATAAATTCCTCACTAAAATTAACAGCCTTGAATCGAATTAAAACATCGATCCAAGTAGCATAAATTACACAGGCAATAATTTAGACAGGTACGCAATTTCAATTCCAACCTAAAAACTACTAATTGGAGTAGAAAAAAAACTGAAGAACCCCAAATCTATAATCAGAGGCGATGTCTAATCATAGGCATCACATGCATCAAATCCTCCATTACAATGTTTAATTAGAGGCGATGTCTATAAAATACAAGAAAAATTGAAGATTTGATTCGAATTAAAACACCAATCCAAGAACCATAAATAACACATGCAATAATTTCGGCAGGTAGACCATGTCAATACGAACCTAAAAACTACTATTTTGGGTTGAATCAGACCAGAAATCGAAAAACCCTAAATCTTGTATTCAATCTAAAGAACAAGCCGTGTAAATTCAATGATAACGAATTGAGAGAACTTACCTTCAAATGTCAAAGCTCTGATGTTTGGGAAGACAAAATACGACGTGGACACAGTAAGAGAAATCTCAGATCGCTGGCGGTAGTAATTGATTTTTACGTTTCAGTATAAGATGAGTATAAGATTAGGATTTACGTAGTTTTGTTTTTGGTAGTGTTTTGCACCTGTTATGAAAACTATTATGGAAAGTGTATATTTAATATCTTCAATTAAGGGATATTACAAAAATAGTGTATAATGAAATATATTACATATTAAAGAATTAAAAGGATTGATTGGGTAAATCAATTTTTTTTATTAATAGTGTAAAGATTGTTCTTAATGTATAATTGAGACTAAGATATTACCTTTTTTTTTTTAAAAAGTCCTTTAATTTGTTTAATATAAATATAATTTTTATTTATTCCAAAATTAATAAAAATGTTAAAATACTAATCATACCCTCATTTAAATTTATTACTCAATTAATATATTTTAATAATCTCATAAGAATTTAATTTTTGTTTATATAATTTCTTAAAACGTGTATTTTGAAAATTTAAAAAATAAATAAATACTCCTTCTGTCCCAGAGCTATAGTTCGTTGAATAAACAGTATACAAAAATTACGAAAAAATAACTAAAATAAAATTTAACTATTAAATTTTATTTTAATATTTTTTTCAAATTTTTTGTATACTGTTTATCATATGTATTGGACCAACGAAAAAAGTTAACGTTGACCAACTTTGTTTATAGCTCTAGGACAGAAGGAGTATTATTTAAATTGAATATATATATATTTGATCAGACTAATTTTTAATTCTTATAAAAACTAATTATTTCATGTGCTATGTTTGTCAATTGTTCATATATATTTATTCTTATTTTATTTGAATTTCAATTGTTTTATAAGTGATACTGTAATATTTTTTATTTTATCCGATTTTTAACTTTTTTAATTATTTTTATTTTTTATCTAAAATTTAGGACGTTCGAATCTCGTTTCGATTCGATCCGAACACAAACGGGATTGCAACATGGATTACTAATTTAACCTCAAAATATTATTTTATTATTTTAAATATTAAAATAATAACCAATCAACATCTACGGATAGCCATAGGGAATCTCCTACGGCCTCCCCTACGGGAAATCATAAATTAAAATTCCCTACGGCGAGAGCCGTAGGGGACCTTCCCGTAGAAAATTCCGTGCGCACATTTCGCGCTTCGATTCCCACGGTCCTACGGGCAAACCCGATTTGGTGCAAGCCTCCTTACGACCCGACCCCCGTAGGGGACTTGGCGCGAGCCTTTCCCTCCAAAACATTGGAGTGCCCCTACGAGCAAACCCGGTAAATCCTCTACGGCTATTTTCCCGTAGGGGAGTATTAAAAATATTCCCTACGGCATGATACATAGGGATTTTTTTTTTTAATTTAATTTTTTTACTATTAATTTATATCATAATGATAAATTAATTAAAGGGAAAAATGGCAATTAGGCCTTTTTCAACATTTTTTGACTAATAAGGCCAAGTTCCAATTTATGTGTCAATCAGGCATTTTTGTTCCAATTGGGCCAAAAAAATATATATGAAAGGACCAAAATACCCTTAATCTATCTTATCCCACTTCACCCCACCTGCCCCAAATCACACAACCGACACCAAATCACACACAATCCCGTATCCAAACCCAAACCCAATCCCCGGCGGACCGCGATCCTCCCCGATCACGGCGCCGCGGTAGTAGATCGCTGTCGTCGTGTTCTGGTTACGAGACATGATTCTCTCGTCTTTCAGACTGACCGTGCCCCGAGAAATTCGCAGAATCAGGGAGGAACTTGAAGGTCTCGAAAAGGAAATGGAGCCTCTGTACACGATTGATGTAATGAAGAACAAGGTTTCCATGCCTCGTAGTAGCAGCAACAGTAGTTCTATTGTTTATTGTGAGATTGTGGTTGGGCGAAATATGGAAGTAAATGAGATTGTTGAGATGTTAATGTTGGATGATGATGGTAGAATGCCTAATGTTTCGGTTATTCCCATATTGGGTATGGGTGGGATTGGGAAGACGACTCTGGCGCAAGTTGTGTACAATCACGAAAGACTGAATCCAGTGAATGGGAAGGCCGTGTTCGATTTGAAGATGTGGGCTTCTATATCCATGGATTTTGGCTGCATTAGAGTCACAAAGTCTCTGTCATTTCGTGTAAAAAAATGTTTCATTCAGTGTACTTTTTAATGACATTCAGTGTAAAAATGGGACATTCAGTGTGGTATTTTGTTGCCGGAGACATTCAGTGTAAAAATGGGACAATCGGTGTGTTATTATGACATTCAGTGTTAAAATATGACATTCAGTGTGTTTCAGTCACACTCGGTGTGTTTCAAACAGTGTATTCATGTGACATTCAGTGTATTTTTAATCAAGCAGTGTATTCATGTGACATTTAGTTTTTTTCATTTCTATTCAGCGTGTTTCATCCTATTCAGTGTATTTTTTAATCAAACAGTGTATTCATGTGACATTCAGACCAATTTAGTGTGTTTCAGTCCTATTCAGTGTGTTTAAGTGTTATTCAATGTATTTTAATCCTACTCAGTGTGTATTTTAATCCTACTCAGTGTGTTTAAATCATATTCAGTGTGTTTAAGTCCTATTCAGCGTGTTTAAGTCCTATTCAGTGTGTTTAAGTGCTATTCAGTGTGTTTAATTGCTACTCAGTGTATTTTAATCATATTCAGTGTAGTGTGTTTAAGTTTTATTGAGTGTGTTTAATTGCTATTCAGTGTGTTTAAGTCATATTCAGTGTTTTTAAGTCCTATTTAGTGTGTTTAAGTCCTATTCAGTGTGTTGACTCTCATTAACTTGTTTCATATTGAATGACAAGGACACTGAATGTCATAAAAAACTGAAAATAAAATAAATATTCAAAAAAAATCCAAAACACAGCAGTGAGCAAGAATACACTGAAAGGCATGTAAATACACTGAATGACATCACACACAAGTACAAGTATGCTGAATAACACATAATCACACATAATGGCACTGAATGACACATAATCTTCCCCGTAACGGACCCATCGAAAATACAAAATTCCCCTCCAGCAGCTCCTTGCTGATCCTAGCATTGCTCTGAGTAAAACCCTTCCACCTATTTTCATCCATCAAAATCTCAATCAAATCCCTAGCTCGACAACTTAATTTTTCCCCCCGATACACGCAACAAGCACGTCTGACTCTCCACCCATTTCTCCTGTGCATGTTTTTGGGTTTCCTTGCCAATCACGGCATGAAATTCCCGTACCATCATTGAGTAGATTCCATTTGTCACCCAATCTCGAATGGCATCGGACGATGCGTCCTTCAGTGTGAGAGTCCCAGAATGAACTGGTCTAACCTGCATTTGAAATTCAGAACAAGTTTCAATGAAATCAAGAAAATAGTCATAAAACCAACTTAAGTAAATATAGATTCAACACACAGTGATTTCTATAACACATTGCATTTCCAACAAATAACAGGTATCCTAGGGAAACTGTTATTCATTCAGACACTGAATGAAGCAAATTAACACTGAATCCATATGGTTAAATATGGATTCAGTGTGTAACAGGTGGGTACAGTGTGTAAGTACAATTAGTCTAGCTCAATGCACACTAAATCAAGCCATTAAACACTGAATGTCACCCAGACACTGAATACCATTAAAAGACACTGAATGTCGAATTTTTACACTAAATGTCATTAAAAACACTGAATGTCATATTTTTACACTGAATATTATAAGAACACTAAAATGTCATTAAAAAACACTGAATGTCGATTTTTTACACTGGATATTATAAGAACACATAATATTATTAAAAAACACTAAATGTCATTAATAAACAAAATTACACTGAAAATAAAACAACTTGGTGACAGCTTCTTCGTATCACCTCCCCGCAGACGGCTCCCCGAACGTATCAAACTGACCCCCCCCCCCCCCCCCCCCCCCGAGACCTCTAGTTTCGCCTCTTCAACCCGGTGCACACGTTTCCAATGCGATCCTCCAGGGCCAATAAATCCTGGAAGAAGTTGAAATACACCCTCACAGTAAAAACAAGATGGAGGAATAAAATGTACTAAGGCGGAAAAAAAAGTCGCATTAGCACCTCATAACAAGGTTAAAAACTATAAGCATCACACAACATAGAATCAATCCACGTCAAAACTACGATCGATATCGCCCGTTGTTCGTTGCCGGATTCAACACACAATAACCATATTTTCAGAAATTTCACAACGAATCCAAATATATTCAATAACACTGATCTAGATTATATAAATAACGTTACGAAAATCGGAAGCAAAATTCAATCAAAAACTTCTCAATGTTCATAAATCCTAAAGAAGATTAAGCTGAATCGAACCTTGATTTGGGTTTTGTCTATCAACTCCTCCGTCGTGAAGAGTCGATCCATTACCGTGGTGCTGCTGTCGTACTCGCAGCGTATCCACCGAATGGGGCCTCAATTGATTTCCAATCCAGGTCAATTGACGACGCCGGCTGCAGCGTATCCGCGACGTCGACCTCCGCCACGAGAACATCCTCCGCATCCTCGACGCGGCCGAGGCGCTCCACGACAGGAGATTGCCGCCGCTCGGAGCGGGTTACACGTCGACCCCGGACGACGTCGGCTCGACGCTGCACAGCACGGGGCGGTGAGGCTCCGACAGCCGACGAGGATTCGGATCTCCCGAGGTCGATCGTTTTCAATTGGGAAACTGCTTCTCGTCGCTCATCTGCTTGGGCGGTCGGCCGTGTTGAGAGAGATGACGAATCGTGAGCGACGTCGAGAAAGCGTCGGGGCTCGGCATGCGCTGGAGATTAATGATTCGATTTCGGCCTATGTGTGTCTCCTCTGTGTGTGTATTGCGAACAGAAAGAGGGTAAGGGGTAAGATGGTCTTCACACATTTTAGGGGCTTAAATGACACGCGTAATTTCTCGAAAAATTTATTGCCCAAAAAATGTTGAAAAAAGGCCTAAATGCAATTTTTCCTTTAATTAAATGTTATTACAAAAATATATTTTTAAATTTATATTTTCCACCAACAAAATATACTATATAATAAAATCACAATCAATTTTTTTAATTAATTAAAAAAGTATATTATTTGTAATAAATTTAAGTTTATTAAAATTTTAAATTAATTAAAAATGGGAAAAATGGCAATTAGGCCTTTTCAACATTTGTTCGGCAATAAGGCTTTCGAAAAATTAAGCGTATCATTTAGGTCCCCTAAAATGTGTGAAGACAAAATTATCTTTTCCCCCTTTTTCTTACGCAAACACAAACACAAACACGAATCCTAATCTCTGTGCTCATCTCTCCCGGCCGATTTCAGCAAACCGCCGCCGCGGGGCCCGATGACGACAAGCTCAACATCGCCCGCGAGCTCCTCCTCCTCCTCGTCGAATACATCCTCGTCACGATGACGAGGTCGTTGACGAGACTGAAATTGATTCTCCCGATCAGATTAAGCTTCGAGAATCTTTGAGCAAGCTATTGATCGATCGAGAGGCTCCGTCGACCACCACAGCACGGTGCCCTACCTCGGGGACCACCTCGCATCGAGCGGCGAGCGACGGCAGCGGCGGCGCTAGGGTTGCCGAATTTCCCAAATTAGGGATGTTCATCGTGTCCAGCTTCACTATACATTTTCGTCCTTTCATATACATTTTTTTGGCCCAATTGGAAAAAAAAGCCTAATTGACACATAAATTGGAATTTGGCCTTATTGCCCAAAAAAATATTGAAAAAATGCGTAATTGCTATTTTTCCCTTAAAATATTATATTATTTCTAATAAATTTAAATTGAAAATGTTAAAAAAGTACTTCATTTTAATAATAATTATAATAAAATGTTTAAAGTGTTATTATTTTTATTGGAGAATATATTTTGGGGAGGCCCAACAAGTGGATAATTAAATCGGGTGGAGTCGCCACTGGCGGAGGTCGAACCCAGGACCTCGGGTTATCCCAAAGCTCTGATACCATGTTAGATGCCGCATCATCTAACAGCTCGAACTGTTAAAGAAGTTGGGCAATTAGACATTCCAAAGCTCTGATACCATGTTAGATGCCGCATCATCTAACAGTGACATTCCAAAGCTCTGATACCATGTTAGATGCCGCATCATCTAACAGCTCGAACTGTTAGAGAAGTTGGACAACTAGACATTTATAGTGGGACGAATATATTCTCAAATACTCCCCCTCACTTGTGGGCCGATTTCAATATCAGGTGAAGGCCCAACAAGTGGATAATTAATTCGGGTGGAGTCGCACATGGCGGGAGTCGAACTCAGGACCTGCCACAAGGCTAAGCTCTGATAACATGTTAGAAACCGCTTCATCCAACAACTAGAACTGTTAGAGAAGTTGGATTTCTTTACACTATATAAATAGGTCGAATATAATTTTCAATAGAATATATTCTCCAATAAGTAGTAATAAATAAAAATGATTGAAGATATTTTTATTTTCTTAATTTTAATTTAATATAAATAATAGTATTTTATCACTCTACAATAAATTGAAATTTTATGTAAACAAGAAAAATAATTACTTTTTAATTCTTTACCAAAAAGTAAAATTTTAAAATAAATAAATTATAAGTTCAAACTAAAAATTCCTTTCATTTTATATAAACACGAAAAATAATTACTTTTTACTTCTTTACCAAAAAGTAAAAAAAAAATTAAAAACAATTATAAGTCAAACTAAAAACTCCTTCTGATCTTCCTAATGTTTGCCAAATGAAGTTTTCACGCATTTTAAGAAAAAACAATTTTTTTTGTAGAGAATAATATTAAGTAAGAGTATAATGGTATAATGAATATTAATTTTTAATTAAATAATAAAGTTAATTTAAAAATCAGTGATATATGTGTAAATAAAGGTGTGTTTCAATATAAAGTTTAAAAAAATCCATTTGAAGGTGTGTGTTAGAACCGGAAATAACTATACTAAATAAAGCACCGGGAATTAAAATGGGAATAAAAATTTTATGAGTTATTTTTCACTTAATAACACTCGCAACGCAACAGTCTCAAGACCACAAAATTTACTCAAATATATATATAATTACAAGGTTTGCACGATTTCAATATTACAAAACAGTCGTAGTACTTGAAATAAGCTTTCACGAAAATAACAAAGAAAAGATCGAAATTCTTTACTAGAGCACACTCTATTTTTCTTCTTCTTTATTGGAAAGCGTGATCGTGAAAAATGATGATTGTCTTCAATACAAAATAAATCTTAAACTGCTTGCTTATTGTGTAGTGTAAATTTTCACTGCATGTAGGGATGTCAATCCAATTCGAAACGTTGGCCTAGTCCGAAGCCAGTCCGAAAAAATGTAAAATTAGGGCCGAATATTTTCGACCCGAAAAAATCAAAATCGAATTAGCACGAACCGAAGTAGCTCGAAAAACCGAGTGAGCTAGCCCGATAAACCGTGGGCTAGTCCAACATCTCGATTTATTTAAATATATTAGAATTTATTTTATTTATTTATACAAATATTAAAAATAAATAAAATAATATATTCAAATAAAAGAAAATTATCAACTAAAATTATAATTTTAAATATTATTGAATGAAAATTTGATAATTTGGGCAATTTAAATATTAGAATAATAATAATTATTATTATTAAATATTTATATTTTATTAATATTAAATTTAATTTGGTATTAAAAAAAATATTTTTTATTATATAATATTATTTTTTTTTGCACGACGGACTAGTGCGAGACCGAAGATTTTAGGATTATAGCTACAAATTTACAGTTCGAAAAAATTTCAGCCCGATCAAACCGAATCAAAATAACCCGATAGCCCGAGTATGCTGGACCGAAATCGAGTGGGCTGGCCCGAGTGACATCCCTAACTGCATGCCCTCAATCCCAAGTTTGAAATTTATGTGAGAATTTATGATTATATTGTGCAAAACTCTTTTCAAATGTTAATTATAGATTAGGGTTTAGGGTTGTAGTTTAACTGGTGAATAATTAAACCTAAATACATTCACACTCTAATCACGTGACACGACCATACTCGGGAAAAACGAAAACAAAAACAAAAAATGGAAGATAAGCGCGTAGCGTTTTTAAAACCACGAGAACATACATTGGACCCGTTTTCCAACGTCCGATTATTCACCACGTCATCAATCCTCGCACACCAACCGATCCAACGGCCGAGATCAAGTCTCCGCCCTCAACCCCTTCACTCAGAGAGAACTCTTCCCAGTTTCTTCTCTCTTCCCACTTTTTGTTTTTCTTCAAGATAATTTAATAAAATAAAAAATTAAATACGACAAAATTATAATTTCTTCTCGAAATTTATGGCGGTGTTCGAAGAGGAGAAGGTAGTCGATCAGGTAATCGACATCGATGATGATGACGATGAGGAGGTGGAGGAAGAGGACGACGGCGCGGAAGAGGAGGACGAAGTGTTGAATAGCGGCGGAGGTGGAGCACCGATAGCGTCGGTCGACGAAGACGACGAGGAGGATGAGGAAGGAGATAACGAAGAAGACGACAACGGCGACGACGACGATGATGATGATGACGACGACGACGATGATGAAGATGAGGAAGGCGACGAAGAGGTAACTAACACTTAATTGATTTTACTCTGGGTGAAATTTTACTTCTGAGAACAAGTTAGATCTGTGATTTCACTTGTCATCCGCACGAATCAGATCTAAACCTTTTTTTTTTTTTTTTGAAATCATGATCTAAATAATTTCTGCAACTGTAACACCATTTTATATGTATGTACAACTGTGTCTTTTTGTATATGTATTTTTAATGATTTTATTTGTTTATTTTATTTTTGTTTAGGCTAAATTTATTTAAAACGAGTTAGATCTGGTGATTGTTTATGATGTTTTTACCATATTAAATGTGTTAAAATTAACAGTAAAATTTATCTTTTATTCAATAGTTACTGGTTTTGCAGATCTATTTAAAACTAGTTAGATCTGGTGTTTCTTGTTTTTTAATTTGGGTGGTGGGGCTGGTGTTTATTGTCTCATTCACAGCTCCTCTTCTTTGGTAAAAACACGATTATCCTGACGATTGTTTTCAATCTCGCTGCTAAGTTTTCTACTGTTCAATTTGATGCTACAGGAGGATCTTGCAACTGAGGGCCTCTCTCGTGCGGTGAATGTGGAAGAGAATGGTGAGGAGGATTTCGAAGAGGGTGAGGAAGATGATGATGACAAGGATGAGAATGGCGGTGGGAAAGTGGGGGCCACCCCACCAAAGAGAAAGCGCTCAGGGAACGATGACTCAGATGGGAGTGATGATGATGATGGGGAAGATGACGTGAGACCATCCAAGCGATAGAGTTGGGTCGTTAATTATTAGTATTACACGCAATGCGTTTATCTTCTTCCTTTACTGTATTATGGTACACGGTCGATCCTTTAGGGTGGTCGAACCGGGTTCTAACTTTGTCTTTGAAACACGTTTTGTTGTTCCTGTAAGCGATATTGTAATCCTTGAGTAAGCACTGATGTACTATTATTACTATTAGTTTTAGTTTTTGAGTGAGTTGGTTGGTTAGATTAGTATCTTGGGATGGTCCAATAAAATAGCATTGGCTTTGTATGAGACCCTTATTCTGATCAGAACTCTTTTTTTTTTTTTTGGTTCTGTTTGAAGTTACAAATATTGATAAATTAGTATAAGATCTACATTCCCATTGTTACCTCCGTCCCTACTTTGTAGCTCGCAGCTCCAAATTCCGTTTGAACAATGCTTCACCAAAATCATACTCCCTCTCTCTCGTAATGATCACATTTTCTTTGTAAATTTTAAAGAACATGTGACCTTTACTTTGGTTTAGAGAGAGTAATTGTTAAGTAGTTTGACAAGCTACTGGGCATGAACTTACAACATCTGTAAGTGACGCGGTGTGGTTCTTTAGGCACTCACAGTAATCAATTTTTGTTGGCTTGAAGGTCTTGGATTTGTCAAAAAAGAGAAAAAATACTATCAAAAATCTTGAAGGTCTTGGATTTGTGCAATCAAATTTTGTTGGCTTAAAGGTCTTGGATTTGTCAAAAAAAGAGAATACTACATAAAATCTTGAAAGTCTTGGATTTGTCAAAAAAAGAGAAAAAATATTACCGAAGATGACTTTTTTTCGCTGAGATCATTGTTAATTCATTCAATTGATTGTTATGAGATCATTGTTAATTCATTCAATTGATTGTTATTAGATTGTTATTGTAATTTTTCATTATTATTAAAAACAAATTAGTAGATGTGTGTAAAGTAATCTTGGAAGTGTAAATAAAATTATCATGAATTGTTTTTTTGCTGAGATCATTCTTAATTCATTCAATTTATTGTTATATAAAAGGTGTTATTAAAAAAAATAATAAAGTTTTTTAAAGTAATTTTGGAGTTGTAAATAAAAATAAATGAAATAACAAATTGGTAACACGGAATCCACTAATGTTTAGCTTTTGTTTGTTTCATTTAATTCATTCAATTCATTGTTATATAAAATGTGTTATAGTCATTTTAGATTATTATTAAAAAAAAGAAAAAATAATAAAGTTATTTAAAGTAAATTTGGAGTTGTAAATAAAAAATAAATGAAATAAAAAATTGGTAACACCAAGTCCACTAATGTTTAGCTTTTGTTTGTTTTTCATCCTACCAGAATTTAAATGGTCTTTTAGTCGTATAATGTATTCAATTCATTGTTATATAAAAGGTATTATAGTCATATTAGATTACTGTATTATTAAAAAAAATAAAAAAAATAATGGAGTTGTTTAAAGTAATTTTGAAGTTGTAAATAAAAAATAAATGAAATAAAAAATTGGTAATTCAGTAAGAGCATTTCCAACCGATACCAAAAACCTATTTTGGAGTAGGGGAGATGCTCCAATCGATACCAAAATATAAACTTATTATAGGTATTATGGTGGGACCCACCTAAAAAATACTTAGATTTACGTTTACCTTAAACTCAAACCAAAAACTATTTATTATTTATAAAATCATCCTTTTATTTTACAAACTAATAAAAAATACCTATTAACCTTTTATTTTAATTTTTTATTTAATATATTTTGTAATGTAATTTTTTTAATAATCATATATTAATAATTAAAATAAAATTTTATTTTAAAAATAAAAATAAATATTTATAATTAAATATTAAATATTTCATGTTTGCGCAATTTTGTCATATTTAATTAATATTTTATTATATTTTTTATATTTGAAATTTTAAATTGAAAATAATATTTATTAATTTTTTTAAATTTAATTTCAAAAGTTACGGAGTTAAATTATAAATTTGTAAAGATATTGGTTATTTATAAAAATAGTATAAAAAATTGTATAAGAAGAATAATTTGAAAATATTCTTTTAAGTTTAAGTATTGGAATCTCGGTTGGAGCTAATTTACTGTAAACTTAAAACTAAACTTATTTTTGAGTTTAAGTTTTTGTTTTCGGTTGGAGATGACCTAATGTTTAGCATTTGTTTGTTTCATTCATCCTATTTAAATGGTCTTTTAGTGGTCGTTTCAGTTCCAGGAAACCGAGGTAGGTCTTAGAGCATCTCCAATGCAAAAGCCCATTTTTTACTTTTTGTGGGCCCTATTTATTGCCACATCATCTTAAAGTGGGTAAAGGGAAAATGTGGACAATTCACTCCAATGCAAAAGCCCACTTCACACTTTTTAAATTCCAATTTTATTAATTAAATATTACTACAACATATAAAAAGTAAAAATAAAACATCAAATGAGGCCCACATGTCAGAATTGGCCATGGCCACCATAGTGGGCATGCCCATTTTTTTATTTTTACTCCAATGGCAAAAAAAAATCAGTTTTTGATGCCCAAGTCCATTTCACAAGGCCCAAGGTGCCCAAATGGGCATCAGAGCATCTCCAATGCAGCCCATTTGGGTGCATTGGCCCACGTGAAATGGACATGGGCACCCAAAAATGTTTTTTCTTGCATTGGAGCAAACATGAAAATAATGGGCATGCCCACTGTCTTGGTCATGCCCATTTCTGACATGTGGGCCACAATTAAATTTTTTGTTTTACTTTTTGTATGTTGTAGACTTTTAGTAGTTGTATTTAATTAATAAAATTGTAATTTAAAAATGAGAAGTGGGCTTTTGCATTGGAGTGAATTGCCCACTTTTCTCCTTTGCCCACTTTAACATGATGTGGCAAAAAATGGGCCCACAAAAAGTTAAAAGTGGGTTTTGTGCATTGGAGATGCTCTCATTGGAGATGCACTTAGAGCATCTCCAATGCAGCCCATTTGGGTGCATTGGGCCGAGTGAAATGGACTTGGGCAGTAAAAAAATTAAAAAATAGCGTTGGAGCAAACATGCAAAAGGTGGGCATGCCCACTGTCTTGGCCGCGGCTAAATTCACTGTTCATGTCAGAAATCTTATTTTTTTATTAAATTATTAATCTTTTTATTAAAGTAATATACTTTTTACAGTATTAAATATTTAATAAAAATACATTATTAATTATTCTGATATTAACTTTAACAAATATAACAAGTAAAATCATACTTAACAAATATTTAACAATTACATTTATTAGTTATAATTTAGTGTTACTAAATATTTTTATATTAACTTTAACAAATATAACAAATACAATCTTACTTAACTGTTAACAAATATTTAACAATTACATTTATTAGTTATAATTTAGTGTTACTAAATATTTTTATATTAACTTTAACAAATATAACAAATACAATCTTACTTAACGTTAACAAATATTTAAAAATTACAGTTATTATTTAGTGTTACTAAATAGTTTGATATTAACCTTGATAAATATAACAAATATTTAATAATTACAATTATTATGTAGTATTACTAAATATACAATCTGCACGTTAACAAATATTTAACAATTATAGTTATTATTTAGTGTTACTATTTAGTAAAAACACAGTATTAATTAACGTTTTTTATGATAATGTTAACAAATACATATTAAATATTATGATATTGATATTCTGATACTGATAGTAACGTTAACAATTACAGTTCTTCGTAGTAACATTATAAATACTAAACTAATTAAATAAAAAAAATCACACTTTCTTCTCTACCGAAAATGAATCCAAATAATCATTCATTTTCAAATTTTCAAAATCCAAACCCTCAATTTCCACATCCATATTCAATTCATTTTTTTTCAAACTCACCAAATTTTAATTTTAACTCACAAACTCCAAATTCTCAATACCAATTTTCATATTCTCAAAATTCTCAAATTTCATTTTCTTACCCTCAAAATTCTCCATATCCATATCCATATCCATTTCCTCCATTTTCAAACTCACAATTTGAAACTCAATTTGTAATATTTGTTTTATCTTGTTTTTTAATATAATATTTTTCATTGAAATTGTTTTAAATAATATGATATATTTTAAATATATCTTTTATACTAATAATATTTTGTAAAAAATTGATTACCGATTAAATTTGTTTACGCTCTTTTAAAATTATTTACTTAAACTAAAATTAAATTATAAAATCTATCATTTTATTATTAATAAAATAATAATAATAGGAATAAAATAGTATTTAAATGGGCACACAAAAAGTATAAAAGTGGGCTTTGCATTGGAGTGAATTGCCCACTTTTTTAGTTTGCCCACTTTCATATGATGTGGCAACAAATGGGCCCACAAAAAGTTAAAAGTGGGCTCGGTGCATTGGAGATGCTCTTAGAGCATCTCAAATGCACAAAGTCTCTTTTTTACTTTTTGTGGGTCCATTTATTGTCACATCATATTAAGTGGGCAAATGAAAAAAGTGGGCAATTCACTCCAATGCAAAAGCCCACTTTCTAACTTTTAAATTCCAATTATATTAATTAAATAATACTATTACAATATACAAAAAGTGGGAAAAAAAATAATTAAGGCCCACATGTCAGAAATGGGCATGGCATGCCCACTATTTTCATATTTGCTCCAATGTAAAGAAAATGAATTTTGAGTGCCCAAGTTCATTTTACTTGGCCCAATGCAAAAGCCCACTTTCTAACTTTTAAATTCCAATTATATTAATTAAATAATACTATTACAACATACAAAAAGTGGGAAAAAAAATAATTAAGGCCCACATGTCAGAAATGGGCATGGCATGCCCACTATTTTCATATTTGCTCCAATGCAAAGAAAATGAATTTTGAGTGCCCAAGTTCATTTTACTTGGCCCAATGCAAAAGCCCACTTTCTAACTTTTAAATTCCAATTATATTAATTAAATAATACTATTACAACATACAAAAAGTGGGGAAAAAAATAATTAAGGCCCACATGTCAGAAATGGGCATGGCATGCCCACTATTTTCATATTTGCTTCAATGCAAAGAAAATGAATTTTGAGTGCCCAAGTTCATTTTACTTGGCCCAATGCACCCAAATGGGCTGCATTGGAGATGCTCTTAGAGCATCTCCAATGGTGAGGTAGAAGTCTATGTGTACTGTTGGGGAAGGAAAAATCAAATATAGAAACATACATCCGAAGAAGAGGCGCGCCGGGCTAGAGGACGACACATGGGACGCGTCACGGCTCGGGCCACGGGTCACGGATCTCCTGGGCTATCCGCACGGGGAGATGACTCGGGGCGAGTCCGAGGCTCGGGTCACGGAACATTTAAAGCGAGCCATGCAAGGGTACGGCGCGAATAGCAGGCTCGTCCCGGGACTCGGCTCCGCTTTATCATCATATTGGCCAAGCAAGGGCGCCGGACCCGGGTCACGTTTTGATCTTCTACACGAGCCCGTCACGCATTCCGTACGAAGAGCCAGCAGAGGTCCAAAGGCCCAACCCGCGGCCCGAGCCATGCAGTCATTATCTGGGGAAGGGCACATCCCTGGAAGGAAGGAGACATCGCCCACGTGAATCCACATGCGTCGAATGCTTTCCGAGTCACGGGCCCCGGGTCGTTACTAGCTTCATTTAATGATATAGACATAGTACGTGGTCCGAATGTAATCATTCCATAATTCCCTATAAATAGGGGGCTTATCCCTTCAGATTAGGGGGCGGCACTAATTAGTGAATATACTCGATATTAAAAGAGTGGATAATAAAAATCCTTCAGAAGAAGCTTCAAAGCTCAAAACCTCTGTTCTTTCTCAGATCTAGTCCAACCCCTACTCCAGAATATAAATTTACATGTATTAGTATCGTTTCAAACCCTCTATACACAGCCCAGCCCCGTATCATTCTACCCGATAAAAACGTGCTAAAACTTTTGGCGCTAGAAGGAGGGGGTTGTTATACTAGACCCAGAGAAAGAAAGAAGAGCCGAAGCCATGTCTGATGGAGCCACCGCGTCAGATTCCTCCCGCTCCGCCACGAGGAAGAAGCTGGAGAGAGGGAAGATGCCCGCCGTCGAGTCAGACGCCGCCCCGCCACTCTCCCCGAAGGTCCCGGGGGACGTCCCCGGGAACGAAGACGCCGTCATCACCGGAGAGCTGAACGGCCACAACACGTCCAACCAATACCTCCGTAGCAGCTCCGAGGCCCGACGCCTCAGACGCCGCCAGCAGACCCACCGCCATGCACATCGCTCGGATCCTGAGTTCCGGCGCGGACCACCTCCCCCCGAGACACCGTCCCGGGAATTGCACCTCCTTTTAGACACCCCCGAAAAGATCGACGTTACGATGTCCGATCTCATACAGCGTAAGCGTACCCTAACTTCCCTCTCTATTCGTCCAGGTGAGAAGATTAGGAAAGGAAGCGTGTTCGGCCGTCTGGGGCCCGGTCACGCCAGCCACAGCGCGTTCGACCGTCTCGGAGGATGCCGTGCCGGCTCCAACCGCTACACAATCCCCGCCCGACGACTCGTCTTCGATCTCGGCGAGGAGGCCGGCAACCAATCGGCCCCAGCAGACCAGATCGGGGGAGACGGCGAGGAGAAGACTCGTCGCGTCGAGCCGGAGCAAGGTCCCGGGACCCGTGTCCCGCGACCACCGGGACCCGAGGCGGGTCTCCTGGACCTCTACAGCAAGGTGTCCGAGATGGAGAGAAAGCTGGCCGAGGCCCAGGCCCGACCGGAGCGGGTCGACTACTGCAAAGAACCCCTGGCCCTGGAGGTCGAGCACGCGGTCATGCAGTACGAGATCCAGCCCCTCCAGACCACCCTGTATGACGGGAAGACGGATCCCGAGATCCACCTCAGCCGCTTCTGTACATACATGTCCGGGAGGGGGGCTAGCGACGCCACGAGGTGCAGGCTTTTCCCCCTCACCCTCGGGGACGTGGCCCACAAGTGGTTCGCGGGGATCTCATCCCGTTCGATCCACTGTTTCGACGACCTCGTCCAGCGATTCGTGGCGCACTTCGCCTCCAAGGTGAACCGTCTCGAGCAAAGCCAGCGCCTGATCGGCATTCGCCAGAATGTGGAGGAAGGCGACGAGCGGTACGTGGACCGAGTCGGGGACATCCTGCTCGGCGGAGAAGAGGTCGGCGACGATCTCAAGCTGCACACGGCGATGAACGGGCTCCGGAAGAATTCCGAGCTCTTCAAGCATCTGATGCTCAATTATCCACAGACCTACGAGGACTTCCGCGTAAAGGCCGCGGCACAGTGTTGGTACCAGCGCCTCATGCGCGGGACGGAAACCCCCGGAGACGCGAAACGGAAGGATCCCGCACCCGTGGAGGCGAGACCGAGTCACGTTCCCAGGAGAGGCCCTCCTAAGGCCCCGGAACGGGACCGTCCTGCCCCGAGTTACCGCGAGATGGAGGTCCGGCTGGTCGAGGTCACCGGACAGGACACCATGGCCATGATGCACGCACTCCAAGCCATGGGGGACGCCCTGACCAAACCCGAGCCTATGAGGATCTCGCCGGATAAGCTCGACAGGCGTCTTTGGTGCGCTTTCCACGAGCAGCACGGGCACCCGACCGGCCAGTGTCGCCAATTGTTGAAACAGTTATGGAAGTTATTTGAGGACGGGAAACTCTGGGAGCTCCTCGGCAGACCCGGGGACCGGGGCACCGGCCAGGTGGCCAACCCGGGTAACGGAAGAAATGCAGTAGCGGCCCCGGGCCGCGGTGGTCAGAACCGCAGCCAGTCCCCGATACACGTCGGGCAAATCCTGATGATCGGCGGGCTCCAGCCCATCACGAGCGAGAGCAGAAGGAAAAGGAAGCGGGAGGTAGAGATATGGAGGGTCTACCAGGAGACGAACCCCGCTCCCCCTCGAAGCATCTCAGAACGCGCCTTGATCACGTTCTCTCCGGAGGACCGCATAGGGGTCGGATATCCCAAGAGCGAGGCTCTGGTGATCACAACCGCCATACTCGGAGTGGAAGTTGCGCGGCTTCTGGTCGATAACGGGGCCCACTGCAATATCCTATACAAGCAGGCCCTCGATCAGATGGACAACATGGCACAGTACATACTCCCCAGTAGCATAAGGCTGAAAGGGGTGGGGAAAGACGTACTGGTTCCCTACGGGACGGTGGGGCTACCTTTGGAATTGAGAGACGAGAAAAACCCCGAAATAAAGCTATTAAGGAACTTGACCTTCGTAATAGTCGATGAAGTTAGCGGATATAACGCACTTTTAGGGAGGCCCTTTCTGGAAGCTTTCGAAGCAGTGGCCTCCTCGTACTATTACTGTATCAAGTTCCCAGTCTCCTCCGGGGCCATTGGCACCGTCCGAGGAGACCAATTAATGGCAAAGAGATGTTTATTGTGACTTCTTGATTAAAAAAATCAAATGCAAAGAAAACTCACGAGAATGTAATCTCCGCGGACCCGGAATTCGGAATCAACCCCGAAACACCCGGGGCCCGGGATAAAAAATATCAAAAGAGACTTGAGGGGTCTGTCTTAGAAATGGCAAAGAATGACCCGGATCCCGGATTAAAAGATACACCGAACGCGGCTGCTGCAGGAGGGACCCCGGACCCCGACGCAGCTCCGGGTCTCAAACTCGGCGGGGCATCGCGAGGCAATATAGCCTCGGATCCAAAGTCGAAACCACTATTGGGATAAAAAACCGGCATCAGACCCAATTCGGGGGATGCGGAACCCGACAGTCGAACCCATGACACTCAGGACACGCTTCCGGGAACCCAAAACAAGGAGAGCCTGGGGATCGAGGCTCTAGAAGAAAACTGCCCCCCCCCCCTCAAGTCGGAAGCATTGAGCTTCCGCGACAGCTGCTCATCGGGACGTCGCTGGCACCCGCAACGAAGTACGAACTCAAGAGATACCTCCAAATCAACCCACCCACATTTGCATAAGCCAGCAGGGGACTCGGCAGGGTCGACCCGGGGCACGAGTGTCACCACCTACAGCTGGGTAAACAAATGCCAAGCCATAGCCCAGAAACGCCAGGAGATGGTTCCGAAGGAAATAAGATACTGAGCTGAACACCGAAGTAGACAAGCGGCTCCGAGGCGGGTTGATCCGAATCGCCCCGCACGACACGATATGGGTCTCGAGCGCAGTCATAATGACTCACGAGGACTGATCGGGGAGCACGCCTTCCCCCACGGAGCACATGGTCAGCACGCCCCGGGCAGCCACACGTGGACTGATCCTACACCAGTGCGTGCTCGGGGGCCGGGGTGGTGCTCCTCGAGCCAGGGCGTACTCAGGGACTCGCGACTAATGGTAAACCAAGTCACCAGTGATTGCGAGCCAAAGTAATCAAGTTCAGCTGAAGGGATACTGGGACTTAGTGCGGCCTCTCTGCGAGAAAATCCCAGACGACCGTACCAAACAAAGCCCGCGGAAGCACGACTCGCAGGCCAACGCCTGGTCCCGAGTCATCTTGGCCCAGCTGCACTCGCCGTCAAGCGCGGTCCGGGCGGAAGTTAGGCCAGTTGGCCCTTTTCCCGGGACGGCTCCAGAACCGACGCGGCCCGGCGGACCAGTGATTCGGGTCCGGCGCCATCCCCTCAGACCAAGTCAAAGCGAAACAACTCCGTGTGCGCGCCGCAAGGTAAACGACCCTAAAACCTAAATTATTCCGCAGGAGTCTCTCGATATCGCTTTTAAAATTGCGTCCCCAAAGAAGCCGCGATGCGGGAACTTGCGGAGATCCACGATGCACCAGGGCCATTACTGACCGAGTTCGCGCCGGGACGCGTCCAACTTCGCCCGCAGATGCCTCCAGTGCCAACTTATGGGGCCAGACGTCCGGGGACCCCTGAAGAGCTCTAGCCAATGTACTCTCCATGAACGTTCGCCCGGGGGAATTGATATCATTGGACCTCTAGCCCCCGCGCCGCGAGGAGTCGAGTTCACAACCGTGGCAGTAGGCCACCTCACCAAGTGGGCCGAGGCGGCGGCGGTCCAGAAGGTCAACCGAGCCAAAGTAATCAGGATCATCTGGCGGGACATAGTCTGCCGTTTCGGTTTGCCCGAGTCCACCACCCCGGACAACGGCAAGCAATTCGACAGGACCGTAGTCGCGGAGTTCTGTGAGCAATTGGGAATTCGGAGGACGTGTTTCCACCCCCTACCATCCACAGACGAGCGGGCAGGTCGAGGCAGTGAACAAAAACTTGAAACACACCCTTAAGGCGAAACTCAAGTCGCGAAAGGGGAAGTGGGCCGAGGTGTTACCCGAAGTGCTGTGGTCATACCGGACCACGGCCCGGAACGCCACGGGAAAAACGCCATACGCCCTGGCATTTGGATCTGAGGCTGTGATCACCAGCCGAAATCACGGCCCGTTCGCACCAAACCATCCAGGCCATCGCCCCGGAGATCGAAGCTTTTTTGCGTCTGGGGCGGGAGCTTTCTCGAAGAACGATGGATTAGCTCCGACTCCCTCAACGCGATGAACAAACGGAGGATCGCCAAGGCTTGTTACGCACGGGTCCGCTCCCGCGAGTTCGGGATAGGAGACATGGTGTTGAAAAAAATGGATCGAGACGGCTCCGGGGCCCTCGGACCGAGTTGGGAAGGACCGTCGCGGGTCACCTAAAGTCTGCTGAACGGGGCGTACAAAAATGAAGCTTCCAGGCTAGTCCCCGAGTCGGTACCAATGGAACGCACGACACTTGAAGAGGTTCCGCCGGGGAGAAGGAGCCGTCGCGGTCCCGGACCAAGGAAAAGCGAGTCTATACGTGGGTTCCTAAATGGGGAACATATAAAACCGGATATTTCCGCACAGCTAAATGCCAAAGATCCCGGTAATACTAATGAGCTCCTAAAAAGACCTCCGGGTCAAGAGTCATAACGTGCGGGGGAACATATAAAACCGGATATTTCCGCACAGCTAAATGCCAAAGATCCCGGTAATACTAATGAGCTCCTAAAAAGACCTCCGGGTCAAGAGTCATAACGTGCGGGGGAACATATAAAACCGGATATTTCCGCACAGCTAAATGCCAAAGATCCCGGTAATACTGATGAGCTCCTAAAAAGACCTCCGGGTCAAGAGTCATAACGTACGGGGAAGGATAGAAAAACGAATATTTTCTGTAAAACAAGCGACGAGCTATCCCCGATAATTAACACGGCAAAAAAGGAGACCGTACCATCCCGAATCCACAGAGTAAGGCCGAAAGGCTGCATCTCGGATTCACAAAACTCCACCCGGGACCCAAGTCCCGAGACGGAGCAATAGGGTAGAATCCCGGATCTTTAGGGGTTTCCATCTCGGAAAATCCACCCCGAGAAATCTCTGGAAAAAGGGTACGATCCACCTACCAGATAGATTCGAGGCGTACCCGCGAAGGCATGCAAAAGAAAACCAGTGCTACATTGAAAATTATGCACAGAAACTAGTTGGAAAAAACATCAATCGAACTTCCAAGTAAAAAATCAAAAACCAAGCCCATGGCTCGATTGTAAAATATCTAGGGAGACAGAGCCTCGCCTAAAAACAAACCACACAAAATACATAATCCAAAAGGAAATTGTCTTGGGCTAAAACGCCCGCGGCCACCAACGGCCGCAGAAAGAAAACAAAAACAAGAAACATCATTTATCAGAATGAACCCCACGGGGACTGTCATCACTCAGAACCACCCGCCTCATCGGGACACTGGCTATCCGCCTCGGTCATCACCTGATCCGCCTGCCCGGGAGCCGGCACTGCTGTAACATCTTCAACGGGATCCATGCCGGCCATGAAGGCATCAAAAGATTTCTCCGGGAAACTCGACACCACCTCCTCCATAGCCGCCTCCTGGTTGGGTTCCGAATCGCCTTTCCCATCCGGGGTCGCCTCCGGGACCACGTCGATGCTCTCCCCCACCACGTCCGGAGCATGGGCGGCATTTTCCGCCGTCACTTCGACGGCATCCAGGGTACCGCCCGCCGGTCGGGAAGGAACGGCGTGGGCTGGAGGTGAGCCAGGGCGGACCAAGCGGTCGTAGGTAGGCCACCACTTCATATCAACATGGAGATCCTCCTCCAGATCAAGAAAGGTTTCGGCGATCCCGGGATCAAGCTCGCGCCCCTCCATATACTTTTGCCAATAAGCAAGGACGCGGTCGAGGAGTACCTGGTCATTGACATGGTGAGCATGCCGGATGAGGTCCGCCATAGAGCGAGAGTAGAAGTGGTCCAGGAGAATCGTGTGGTCAGTCCAGGGACTCTCGAGATAGGCCTCCAACTCGTCCACACGAGCATCCGTCTCTGCCTGCCGTTCCCGGAGGGACGCCATTTCTGCATCCCGAGAGGTGAGGGAGTGATCCAACTGCGCCGCGCGGGCCATCGCCTCGGAGAGCGCAATAGATAGTTGCGTCGCCCGGGCCTCCGCCGCCGCAGCCCCCGCAACCGCCGTCTCTAGTTTCTCTCCCCGGAGATCCGCCACGGCACGCCACTTGTCTCGGTCTCCTGACGACGCGGCGAGGGCCTCGGTGCTCTGCCGGAGAGCCTCCTCGTTCTCCTTAAGCTCGCCGCTCAGCTGCTCGTTCCGAGAAACCACTTCCATATTCATTCGACCCAGCTCCTCGATCGTCCTCTCCCTCCCGTTGGCGAGATCCATCCAGTGCCTGATCTGGCGGGCCTGCCCCTCGAGCCAGTCATATACCTCGGCCATGGCCACGGTCGCCTGGCTCTGCAGCATGGACGCGAGGAGGAAGGCCTCTTCGGGTCCCCGATTGAAGGCCTGCAGCTCCTGGGTCCAGCAGCGGGCAACCGAATCGATCGCCCGGCCTACGGGAAGTCCAGGGGTGGACACCGGAGGCAGGGGCCCCCGACTCGCGGCATACTGAAGCAGGAGCGGCGCCAGGTGGGGCGCAGAACCCGAGATGCTGTCACCATAAGCGAACAACAGGTAAATCACCAGTCGTGGCGAAAAGAAAAACACAAAAATAAGGAACGGGACACCTACCTCTGGGCGACGCCCGGATCAACCCCGTAGACCGGTGTGCTGCCAACGGGCGGGACATTGCCAAGGGACCCGGTCCGCGGCGGCTCGACAGGGGCCCGGGGACCGGAGCTTCCGCCCTCCGGGGCGGAGGGCGCTTTCCTTTTCCGGGACAAAGAGGGCTCGGGCACCTCCGGGAGCTCTTGGGAGAACAGCCCGCCTCGGGGCGAATCCGGGAAGGGTCCCGTCAACGGCTCCCGCGCGGAGGGAGACTCATCCGAGACAAGGTCCACGGGACCGCCGTCCCCTGACCCGGTAACGCGACCACCAGGGGAAGACGCGTGAATCACGCCTCTCGCGTCCATTATGAAAGGGCCGTGGGGGATCTCGGGCAGCGGCCCCGAGTCACGGGACTCCACCACCTCTTGCGGTAGAGGCGGCGAGGACGGCGGGACTCGGCGAACCCGAGTGGCAGACCGGGCCGGGATCACGGGCGGCGGCGCGGCAACAAGACCGCGGGTCCTCACCCGGGGCGCGGGTCTCCGCAGCGGCGGCGCGGCGGACGGCAACTTCTTATCTGGAACTCCAGGGAACTTGGACATTTTGCCACGGGGGCGATCTTCGAAGATTCTAGTAAACGGGGCTGCAGCACAATACCCAACTCCATAAGCAAGCAAGGGAGAATGCGTAGAATGACCTATATGTGAAGAAAATGCGAGAACAGGGTGACATTACCTGGGTACGGGTCAAACAGATGCTTGGGGGGACAGTTCAACCGAGCGTCGTCCCGCGACTCCTCTGTGCACAGATAGTCAGCTCTGCGGCGCCTCGTCGGCAGGGCACCAGCAAACCCCAACGCAACTTGATAGTCCCAGTTCAGCGGCCCCTCTATGCGAGTGTTCACACCTATGAAAGCACAAGAGGGAGTTAAAATCAGTACGACGGGGAAAACTTATAAACGACTCGAGTCTTACTGGCAATTTTTTCATGGTAGCGAGTGGGGATGTCGATCTCCCCGTCTGGGGTCTGGGTCCGCCAAGCCCCGGCAACGTACACCCACTGCGCCCAGGGGAAGTCCACTTTGGACATTTTCACCTCCACGGCGGGGATCCCGGAGCGCCCCTTGACGGTGTAATCGCCGTGTCTCCCCCCGAATCGCGCGATCGTGAACGAACGCCGGATCTCTGAATCAGTGAGGGTCCGATAGAGGCCGACGTTGCCCAACATCGAAAGAACCCCGATGAGCTGTGACCACCCGTTGGGGTGAATCTGATGCGGGGCCACTTCCCAAAACCGGAGAGCGGCACTAACGTTGGGGTGTAGGGGAAACCGGAGTCCGAATTCTAACGCCTCTGTCCCGATCGCCACCATCCCGGGAGGCGGGCAGCAGGCGGACTCCCCAGCACGAGGGAGATAGATATGAACATCAATCGGGATCCTCCACTCCTCTCGCTTATCCTTTAACATAGCGGGAGTGACTATGCTCGCCCGACCGTGGGCTCCCCAAGCGGGGGTGCTACAGGCACGCGGCGAACGGACAGGGGGCCGTGGCGGCGCGCCGGGATAGGGATTCTCGCGGAAGTACGAATCCCAGAGAAACACAGCAGGCGGGGGATATTCCTCGTCCATCAGCGAATCGAACTGCTGAAAGAGGGCATTCATGTCCGGCTCCGTGTCCGACGATGACCCGCCTCGGTTTTCTCCTCTCTCCGCGTCCTCGGACGAAGAATCCGACAACATGATCTCTTTCCCCCGGGACGACGACATCGAAACCTGTGAAAAAGAAATTAAGAAAAGGGTGATGGGGACTACCTTGAGCAACTCCCGAAGGTTCTGAATCTGGAATCCGGCGATTTTTAGGGTTCAAAGCAAATTTGCAGAGGCGAAAAGAGAAACCGCTGCGTGATTAGAGGGGTCTTTATAGAAGGGAATTGCATCTAAGAGGGGACAATAAGGAACGGTTATTGATAAAAACACTCAAGTATTCTCGAAGCCCAACACGCATGAAGGGGCCCAAGCGAATATGAACCGTCCATAGGGCGTGAAGGGCCGCGCACCGGGACACGGGACGAATTCCGAAAGAATGCAACCCGGGGCCCGTATCACGGGGTGAGTACCTATACCAGACGAGTCACGATTTCTGAAGGGAGGCTCTTCGCCAACTACGCAATACCGCGTCCCGGGATGACACAATGTCAATAGTCCCGAGATCCGGGGGTCGGCGCCACGGGTCACGGTCCTGCATCAGCCCAGCTGCTCATCATCCCGATGTTCCCGCGCGCCGCTTCCTCAGCGGCGGCGGGAGAGGAGGTAGGCGGGGCAAAAGGTCGTGACACCTGTTGCCGCGAGCGCGGTTAGCACAAGCAAAAAGAGTTCGAGAGAAGGGGTTTTTTCATTGACAAAACTCCTTGAGGGGGAGAACCCTTTACATCAGAATAAAAAGAAAAAAAAACACACCCTCGTAATTACAGAGGGAAAGTCACGGATTCCCTACAAAAGACTACACAAAAAACGGCCCTCTCGCCGTCCTAAGAAGCATCCTACCGAGGTCTGGTCTGAGCGACGCCGTGTTCGTTGACCACGCAAATCCGAGAGATCCCGTCCGGCGACCAGTTGATCCAGACGCGCCACCCTCTTCGAGCTCCCAGGTGGCGGTAGAAGGAACGCCAACCTTTCCCTCTTACCCGGAGCCGGTTTCGGAGCCGGGTTATCTTCATAGGCCATTTCTGACCCAGGGCATCTTGAACCGAGACCCGGCGGTCCTCCACGCCGGCGAAGGGCGCGGAGAGAGGTGGCGGTAGGGGCAGGCCCATGCGTCGCCAGAACGCCGGCCGGGTGCGTGAATGCCAGAACTGGGTGGTTCCCACCGTGGGCTCGATGGAAAGGTGACTGTCTCCGGCGTCCGGGTCGGAATCCGATGAAATCTCGACCACTTCCGGCGGGGCTCGCACAGGCTCAGCCTCAGGCTCCGCGTCCGAATAAGAGGGGACGTAGATGATCTCCGGCGCGACAAAATCATTACTGCCGACGGAAGAACTCACCATGATTTCTGGTTTTGTGTAAACGGGAGAAGAAATTGTTGGAAGTCCGGGGAAGAAGATGTGGGCGACAGTATCTTTTAAAGATCCCCAGGAGACGTGACGTGCATAAAGCGTCATCATTACCCTGGGGAATCGGTGTGGCTTTTCGACTCCCGAGGGACCGAACAGTCCCGCGCGGCAAAGACCCGAGTTCCGGGCTCGTGACCCGGGTCCGCAACCCGGCACGCGGGATAAATCATTTGTGTTTTTATCTCCTTTTTTAATGATCATTTATTTAAAGAGAATCGAAGACCGATACAGGCATGAAGGCAAAACGAGATTTTTGACTAATTATTACAGGAACAGGGGAGATAGGAAGCAAATCGGCCACCCCAACTTAAAGGGGCCATTGGGCCGCAACGGGTACGGGGACCAGGGAACCATCGTCACGGAAAACAGCGATGTTGATATCCTCCACCGCCGACCAGCGCAGCTCCACTTTCCATCCTTCCTGCAGTTGCATGTGCTTGACGATGACGGCCCATCCGATGCCCCCGATCCCCAAGCGATTCCCACCGGGGATCAGATCAAAGACCCACAGGCAGCTTGACGAGTCAGTGACCGCAAGCAAGGCGGGCCACACGTGCCCGTACATCTGCGAAAAAGGGGACGGCATCAGGAGCACTTCGCGATGGTATTGAGGGTGAAACTTCCGGGACACGATGAAACGCTTAGCCCCAGACTCCAGAGTGGCCACCAGTGATTCTTCCCCGGGCTCACGTTCCCGAGAGTGAGTGATGGGCCCCACGCCGGAGTTAGCAGTACTTGGAGGAAAGCTTGACATATCTTGCTTTTCTGGGGATGGATAAAACCAAGACCTCAGCGGCCTTATAAGGACCTCGGTTTGCAAGGACCGAGGCCACCGTCTAGGCACGATTCCCGGGTGCATTGAATGGCTTCCCAGTGTTACAGCAGCAGGCCAGAAGTACAGGAAAGGGCCACCTGCCAACCCCCACAATTAAAGTCAGACAGTCGTCAGGGGACAGCTGGCCGAAAATCCCCAACGGGCGGAGACATCCCCGAAAATACAAAACCTCCGGCGATCTCTCCGGGGGCCAATGTTGGGGAAGGAAAAATCAAATATAGAAACATACATCCGAAGAAGAGGCGCGCGGGCTAGAGGACGACACATGGGACGCGTCACGGCTCGGGCCACGGGTCACGGATCTCCTGGGCTATCCGCACGGGGAGATGACTCGGGGCGAGTCCGAGGCTCGGGTCACGGAACATTTGAAGCGAGCCATGCAAGGGTACGGCGCGAATAGCAGGCTCGTCCCGGGACTCGGCTCCGCTTTATCATCATATTGGCCAAGCAAGGGCGCCGGACCCGGGTCACGTTTTGATCTTCTACACGAGCCCGTCACGCATTCCGTACGAAGAGCCAGCAGAGGTCCAAAGGCCCAACCCGCGGCCCGAGCCATGCAGTCATTATCTGGGGAAGGGCACATCCCTGGAAGGAAGGAGACATCGCCCACGTGAATCCACATGCGTCGAATGCTTTCCGAGTCACGGGCCCCGGGTCGTTACTAGCTTCATTTAATGATATAGACATAGTACGTGGTCCGAATGTAATCATTCCATAATTCCCTATAAATAGGGGGCTTATCCCTTCAGATTAGGGGGCGGCACTAATTAGTGAATATACTCGATATTAAAAGAGTGGATAATAAAAATCCTTCAGAAGAAGCTTCAAAGCTCAAAACCTCTGTTCTTTCTCAGATCTAGTCCAACCCCTACTCCAGAATATAAATTTACATGTATTAGTATCGTTTCAAACCCTCTATACACAGCCCAGCCCCGTATCATTCTACCCGATAAAAACGTGCTAAAACATGTACTTCTACCTCTCACCCAAAAACGAGGTAGAAATCATTGGAGTTGCGCTGACGTGTTGAAATTAGAAGTTCCTAAAACTTCTGGGGTAGAAGAACTTCTACCCGGGTAGAGATGAAAAATAATATTATTTTATTATTATTATTTACCATTATTAATTTATTATTATTATTTAAATTATTAATTAACAAAATTAATACTGCCATTGTAATTTTTAACATAACAGATTATTATTTATTTTATATAAAAATTATTTAAAACTAAGAATTTTGAAATAGATTAAATTTTAACTTATTTTTTATTTTAACAATTATTCTATTTTATATAAAAATTAATAAAAAATAAAAAAATTCAAATAGTTAAATTTTTAACGTTAAAAATTACTTATATAAAAATAAATTAAAAATAAGAATTTTGAATATATAAAAATTATTTAAAATTAAGAATATTGAAATAGATTAAATTTTAACTTATTTTGTATTTTAACGAATTATTCTATTTTATATAAAAATTAATACAAAATAAAAAATTTAAATAGTTAAATTTTTTACGTTAAAAATTATTTATATAAAAATTAATTAAAAATAAGAATTTGAAATATTTAAATTTTTAGGCCCGAATGGATTTAAAAATAATCATTGTGGTATACTCCTCACCCAAAAGTTGAAACTATCATTGGAGATGCTCTTAGGCCCGAATGAAAGTTTGTGGTATACTCCTCACCCAAAAGTTGAAACTATCATTGGAGATGCTCTTAGGCCCGAATGAAAGTTGAAACTATCATTGGAGATGCTCTTAGGCCCGAATGGATTTAAAAATAATCATTAAAAATTTCACCGTCGCCATCTGTGGGAATCGAACCCACGACCACGTGGTTAAAAGCCACGCGCTCTACCAGCTGAGCTAAGACGGCTTTGCGAAATTAAGTTAATCCAAGTATTTCAAACCAGTTGCAGTATTAAAAACATACTACGTGTTAGTAATTCATTAATATTAATGTCATAATATTACTTGCATATTTCAATAACGTGCATTTCAATGGTAAGAAAACATTAATCAATGGGTGTTTGAACTGCTGCTGTGAGAACCACAAAATGTCCGACGACACATCTCCACCGTCCATATAATTCTGCTCAAAACAACCGCTGGATTGATGATGATGATGAATAATGCAGGTTTTGTTTTGGCAAGCAGTAGTTGTGACTGAAGAAGAGGCCAGCTGCACAGAGGCCGGTGGACCAATATCTCTGGCTTGGATTTTTTCGACTAATCTGGGAATCCAGAGGTGTTGGATGACACTTGAATCCAGAGATTTTATCACGGCTCACTACCGTACAGTATATCATATCGAGATATCACTTTCAGTATCAATAACATTGCAAGTTTGCAGCCTCGAAGTCATCTCAATCCATATCTTCTCGTTTGTGGATCACAAAACCTCATTTACATATCCATACAATTACGTCCTCAGTTCTCAATGAAATTTACATGTTGAAAAGTCTCTAGAGTACATCTACTACCAGCTCTAATCAATAAAGTCCTAAGAAATTCGTTCATCAGTTGAATGCTCTTAGACTTTGTGATACTTGTATTTCTGCCCAAGATTAAATCTATTTATTCGACTGCTAAATCCTTCTGTGACAAGTGTCTTTACGGCCTCAACACCTTGTTCCAGTGCAGCATCAACCTGCCACAATAAATTAAACATTATGGTTTATTAAATAATACAAACAATTAAAAAAAACTCTTCGAAATTCACATCCATAGTACGATAGGGATTTATATGTATATGTACTGAACAAGCCAAAGAAAGGCTTTAACTGGCAATTTACCTGTTCTCTTTCCAAGGGACTAAATTTCTGAAGAAGAAAAGCTTTCACATCCATAGTACCAGGTGAACTTCCGACCCCTGAAATAGTAGGGGTTAATCCCAATTTTTACACGAAGTTTATGATAGTAAAAACAGGAATTCAGTTAAGGACACCGACCTATGCAAAACCGAGGAAATTCGCGACGATCGTCTAAATGTTCTATCACGCTCTTCACTCTGTCATAAAAACAAAATCAATAAGCTTGCGTACAATATTCATGCAGCCAATACCATGTGTTGAAATTTTGGGAATTCGTTCTTTTTTCAGCAGAGAAGACCTGCTTTACTGCGATTACTATATTTGTGGTGATATTTCCAAGGATACAAAAATATTCAACTAAAAATTGTGAACCATAAGAGTAATTATATAAAAACAAATCCTTCACAATTTTTAGCAAGGGACTATAAATAGTGTACAATACCCATTGTGATAACCATGTCCTCCTTTTGGCTGAAGCCTCAATACTCCATTCGGTAACTCATTTCATCATAAACCTTAAACATGGACCACAGAAAAATGTCAAATTCCTTAAGTATGAGTTATTGTTTCTCTTCTGGGGGAGAGAAAAAAAAAGTAATACTATAAAATTTCAGTAATATATAATACAGATAGTGCTCACCAGTAAGATATGACGCAGGGGTACTTGATAATATGCAGCAAGTGGCCCTATCTGGTAACAAACCCATTATATGAGGCAATTTGTGGTCAAGAAACTGTGACTGCCTAATTTACAATACCAATTTGACAAGATGGAAGATGAGTCTCTAATCATTCACGGAATGAAAGAAATATTTAAAACCCATTTTACAAGAAAGTCTAATTTAGCTGAATACAAATCAAATCTTCCCCAACAGAATTAGTCCATTTGATCCATGATAAATAAATGGGAAAGGTCCTCAAATATAACAAAATTGTTACTGCCTCATTTGAAGTTTACACAACGAACCAATCACAAAATATTCAACCTATGATATATTAAGATATCCTAAATTACTCAGTTTCTGCAAAAGATCCAAAGCCAAATAGACGAAAAGTAACCTAGTCATTGAATTGTTTTTTATATACTACTATATTATCACGTTGGTACAGGTATTCAGGTAAAATATAATTACAGTTTAGGAAACTAAAATACACTTCGGATGTTGGTCTCTAAATATCTGGTCAATCTCAACATATATCTTCTTAGCATGAAATATATATATGAAGCACTAAAGATACACAAAATATTTCCATCACAAAATACATCCAAACCTAAAAACAAGGATGTAAACAAACCGATTCCCCGCTGAAATTCATGTATGTTTGAGGTTTGGCCAATGAAACAGGCACCTGCCCCATGGAACCTGCACTGGTTGTCATAAACCATATCAATCACTAGTATACAGTAATAATCTTTGTGGCATCAGTTAAGACTTTCATTATTCACTTTGACATACTTAGTTTTTTTTATGACACGGCAGGAAAGGTGCGTGTGGGGGGACAAGTCACTGAGTAATCACCTATGCCAACCAATGCTTTCGATTGAATCGTGTTCATCAAAATGCCTTCGGCTTGAGAAATGCGATCCACCATTTCAAAACCAGCCTAATCTTGTTTACAAATGAAGGAATGAACTACAGTACTACAATAGAAAGGCACTATAACTGCAAACTGTAAATATGAGTAAAATGCTTATTACATTGTGGAGTGTACCCAATTTTGACCCCATTGGGCTCCTGGGACGAAGCTAAGACCTTCAACCGTGTTGAACTGAAACGATTTTTGGGAAAATTTGTTCTGGGATAAGAGATGCTGCTACTCGTACAAGCTGTAGGTGAAGAACTTGCACACAACATTTTCCTGAACAAACAAAATCCAACTTTCAGTTTGTTGATTATTCATAAGGAAATAAAAATTACCCTATTTAACAAATCATCCGAAGAAGGGAGAAACTAACTAAGCGAGGGAAGGTGTAGACACCATCCTTTACTTCTGACTGTACAGTAAGCGCAGGCACCGCTCACCGCCGTCGCTGCGGCTGTGGAGGCGCGGTTGCTGTCGGGGTGAGAGCTGTTCGGAGTTGCTGTTGTTGTGTTTGTGGGCTGGAGTCGTGACAGGGATGCGGTGGGCTGAGGAATTAAAATTTTTAGAATTGAGAATTTCTTAATAAAAGAAAAGAATAATTCATTTTAGTGTTTCTGGGTATTGGAAGGAAAAGTGGATAATATATGTATCTTAATGATTTTTTTTTTCTTCTAATTTCTGTAAAATAAATTACAGTATATACTAGTATTATTCAAATCAATCAAATATCTACAAAATTTGTCCAACACAAATTGTATGTTTCGTTCTTTTGAACAAGGATTACGCGAAGTACAATCTCAATCAATCATTACAAAAAAAAAAACAATTGAAGAATCCATCAAAACTGCAATTTTATTGCAAAAGTTAAAGCCCAGAAATAATCAACAGGTAGCAAATAAGCTCCAATTTACAGTGCTCACGAGTTATTTGGTATTCCATCATATGATATCAAAAGCAGAGCATTCAATAACAGAGTATTATGATGGGTCACAAGTGTAGATAACAAAAAGAAGAAATGCAGTTCAAATTTATTTTATTACTCTCTACATATGAATGGGCTTGTCATAAGTCGCCATTGCAGCCTCCTTCAAGGCCTCACTCATGGTCGGGTGAGCATGACAAGTGCGGGCAATATCCTCGCTCGAAGCCCCATAATGCAAAGCCAAAACAGCCTCGTGTATAAGCTCTCCAGCATTCGGGGCCATAATATGGACCCCAAGAATCTTATCAGTCTCCTTCTCGGCAATCACTTTCACAACTCCCTCTGCATCATCAATCGCCTTAGCCCTGCTGTTTGCCATGAACGGAAACTTCCCCACACGGTACTCGACTCCAAGGGCTTTGACCTGCTCCTCTGTTTTCCCCACAGATGCCACCTCAGGATGAGTATACACAACCCCAGGAACTAGATCATAGTCCACGTGGCCTTCCTTTCCAGCAATGTACTCCACGCACGCGACCCCATCTTCCTCAGCCTTGTGGGCCAACATAGGTCCAGGAATCACATCACCGATGGCATGCACACCTTTTATGTTGGTAGTGAACCTGTCATCCACCAAGATCCGTCCCAACTTGTCGGTTTCAACTCCGATTTTTTCTAGATCGAGCCCGGATGTGAAAGGGTTCCTCCCAGCAGAAACGAGGACAACATCAGCTTCGAGGGTTGTCTGCTCACCGCCAGCTGCTGGCTCTAGGGTTAACTTCACACCGTTCCCTGTAGTGTCCACTGACACGACTTTGGTTTTGAGCACAAACTTCATTTTCTGCTTCTCGAGCGAACGCTGGAATTGTTTCCGAACTTCGGCGTCCATGGTGGGGACAATGTCTGGCCCAAACTCGACAACTGTGACCTCTGATCCCAAGCGGCCCCAGACAGAACCCATTTCAAGGCCGATGTAGCCGGCCCCAATAACTACGAGTTTCTTAGGGATCTCTTTTAGGGCTAAGGCTCCGGTGGATGATACGATCCTTTCTTCGTCAATGGTTATCCCAGGGAGGCTTTTGACATCGGAACCGGTAGCAATTATGATGTTCTTACCTTTGACGACTGTGTTGCCACCATCTGTGGTATCAACGGAGATTTCAGAGGGGGAAAGGAACTTACCCCATCCCTTAACGTAGGTTACTTTTTTCTTCTTGAACAGACCCTCGATACCTTTGGTTAGGTTACCAACAGCTTTGTCTTTCTGGCCCATCATGGCTGGAAGATCGACCTCAACGGAAGAAATCTTAACACCATGACTGGCAAATGAGTGTTTTGCTTCATGATACATGTGGGAGGAATGAAGCAAAGCCTGAAAAAAGAACACGGTTAGGTAAAAACAAGAAATCTTCAATGGTACTTGGAGAGAGTAATACAAAATGATATGGATATATAGATGATGGTAGCTAACAGGAAAAGGCGATACCATGGGCAGACTAATTCTAAGCTAAAGTAATGTCAGTAAAAAGAGTTGAATTCACCAAGTTACATCCTAAAATATACTAATATTCATTCGCCATTTGTATATTTATTTTGGTTGTTAAGAAATACTTATTTATACAATATCCAGACAAAAATGGAAGTTCGCCATGTAACGTTTTTAAGGTAAGATACTTAAGCTTTCAATCCTCTGTATTGTACATGCAGAGAATACTATACAGCTTTAAGTTCTTAAGTGGAGTAACCTACAAAAATGAAAGATAGGTAAGGTAACAAGGATATACCATTAGTTTCAAAATAGCATAAAACAGCGCTTGGCAAGCCAAGAACACAAGTAGATTTCTAGGGATTCAAATAAATGATACAATCAACAAAGATATAAGTGAATATCCCTGAAGAAGCATGACTGAATCGACATCAGTCTTCTCTTAAATAATCACGAATTTAAACCAAAACTGGTAGACAACAGTGGTGTTCAAGGAAAATCAAAGACAATCTACACATGCACTCGATCATCGACAATACTTTTTCAATTAAATCAATTTCAACTACGATTGCAAACCCCAGTAATCCGAAAAGGTAACCCAGATCATTGATCAGCACACGCAATTAACAGACACAAAGTCCAATAATAACAAACGATTTAAGGATCTGATGCGCGCAAAAAACATTAAACTCAAGAGGCGATGATTACTGAGGAGCGAGCACGCACCTTAGAAGGGATGCAACCGACGTTGAGGCAGGTTCCACCTAGGGTCCCACGCTTCTCGATGCACGTTGTCTTGAGGCCGAGCTGCGCCGCCTTGATGGCGGCGACATAACCCCCGGGACCGCCGCCAATTACAACGACGTCGTTCTCATCAGATCCCGAAGCGAATCCCCTGGTCAAGATCCACGAGTATTTGGTGCCGCTACAGAGATGGGTTGGAGAGGTAGAGAACAGCGTCGTCGCTTTACGCCTTGCGATATTCGCCATCGCCATTTTTTTCCTTTTGGCTTTAGGGTTCGGAAATGCTATTCAGCGTTGTTACTGTAGGTGTAGAAGGAGATGAAAGAAATATTGGGAATTATAAAAGGATCGGTCGTATACTATAGAGTATTATTATATTAAAAATATGAAATATAATCGTTAAACAATAATTTACTGTATATAGAAATGAATTAATGAATTACACCTTTAAGACAAATAAATAAGTTAATTAAATTTTACAATGATGCATACAAAGTTTAAACCTGGTACTATTTCTTTTGAACATAAAATTTAACAAATACTATAATATTTTATTGATGTAATTAATAAGTTTGTTTATAATAATTGAGTTTAATAGTTTGATTATTAATTTTAAAAATCTAGTTATTCTTCTATAAATGGATTTATCTTGAATTTGAATGTTTGGTTCAAAATAACTGATGCTTAGATGTGGATGAGCATATCATATTATTCTCATTCACAAAATGCAAAAGTGGATAGATAAAATTATCAATCACACAAAATAATAATAATATCATGTACTTTTACAAAAGAATCACTAACACCAAATAATACAAATTCAAATTCACTTAATTCCCTTCTAACAAGCTCCTCAGCTTGCTCCTTGCCTCCTCAGACATGCTGAACCTAAACCTCGGTCTCTGAGTACAAGGAACCGAATCACAACTCTCAGCCGACCAGAAACAGACAACTATAGCTGTCACGTTATCGCACGAGTCGCGCATCAACGCCTGATTAGTAAGCTCCTCCGCACACTTCTGTGGGTCCCCATGACACATAAGCTCCCGCCTCACCAAACCAACCGCCTCCTCGTTCGACAACACATCCCAAATCCCATCGCACCCGATGATCAAAAACTCGTCATCCTTGGTCAAAAAAGTCAACTGCAACTCAGGCTCAGCAGTCAGGGGCGATTCAGACCCAAACGGGAGCTTCATGTACCAATCCCCAAGAGCTCGAGTCAGGGCAAGCTCCCCATTCAGGTACCCGTACTCAATCTTGCCCCCCAAATCCTCGACCCTCTTACGCTCAACCTGACACGTGGGCCTATGATCTTGCGACAGCTGGACGGCAGCTCCACTCCTACAGAGAACAGCTCGGGAGTCGCCAACATTTGCAACAAGCAGATTCCTCCCCAGTACCAAGGCAGTGAGGGCCGTGGTCCCACAATACGAGTCGATGGCGCTGATCTCATCAGCAAGGGCTTTATCAGCGGCTAGGAATAATCTACGGTGGGAATCCTCTAGATCTTGAAGGAGTTTCTTTTCGTCAATGTCTGATGGTATCTGAGGCAATTCAGATTCATCCTCCAAGAAAAAGCGAGTGATGTTGTTCTTCATGTAAAGGGCTGCATCGGCCCCACCGTGGCCATCGAACACCGCGTACAAGGAGCTGGGCTCGGACCAAATGTCGTGGGACCTACCCAAGTGGGCTCCAAGGTCGTCGATGCAAACGTGCTGGTCCTCGTTGGAGCTGCGAGGCCCGATATCTGTGTGGCTTCCAGAGCGGATTTTCAGGGCAGGTTTTTTGGTTGGGGTCTCGAACGACGACGAGGGAGTTTGTATACTGGTGGAGCAATTTAAAGCCTGTTGACACAAGAAATAAAATTTTGTTAGGGCTCAAGATATAAACAGAATCTAAATAACCCAAGGAAACTCCTAATTTGCAGAACGCAAGAAGTAAACATATAGAGTACTAAATACAATTCAATTTAGAAACCCTAGTTTCAGCAAATAAAAAATCAAGCATCAAATCACAAATCGAATTTGGGGGTGAGGGGAATTCCCTGATGCCGAAATTCACAATCATAAAGAAATCAAGGTAGATGCGGTTACTAACCGAATCAAGGCGAGATAAATCGACGTCGATCGGAACAGAAGTCGCCGCCGATGGGACGTCGAAAAAAATCGCATCCGGGTGAGGCGACGCTGGAGACGGGGCACAGAGGTAGTGAACGGAGACGGTCGGTTGACACACGAGCTCGGCTTCTGCGACCATAATTGGTTGACTTTCGAAAATAGAGTGAGTTGCTATAAGGAAAGGAAAGGGTTTTCCGGAGAGAAAGAGAGAGAGAGATGAACCGAAATATGGAGATGAGTTTGTTGGGATTATTTTGTATGCTAAATTAGAATAGATATTAAAGGAAATCGATTTTGTATAGGAAAAGAAATTAAAGATGCTTTCTGTATTAATTACTAATTAAGTCAAACATCCAAAGAGAAAAAATTCAAATCAACTACGAAGTACTACCATAAAACCTTTTTCACTAAATACTTTTTATATGTACAATAAAAGTACACGTTATTCTAATACTCACTTGCACAGTATTAGTATTTGATATTAATATATTAAGTTAATTATATTTAAAAAAAATAAAACATTACGTGTTTGGTATAAGCACACTTTCTATTTTCGTTTATTTCAAATAAATAAACATATTTCATAAAAATAAATAATCAAAAAAATAATTTTATATTTTTTTATGTATTTTTTTTTTAGTTTTATTTACAACTATTTATTTTTAAATTTAAAAATATAATATATTTATAATTTTTTAATTAAAAAAATTATAAAATACTACATCTGTCCCAAGGCAATAATTACATTTCCTTCCCAAATAACAAAGTGTGACTATTAATATAGAACAAAAATAGTATTATTTTTTTAATACTCGTATTAAGTCAGATGTGCTTATTGATCGAAAACGAAAGTAACTAAATAGACCTCGAGATTTTTTTTTTTTTTTAAATAGTTGAAATATTGTTTTCTGAAACTACAAAGTTTGGTTATTGATTGAAAACAAAAGTAGTACTAGTATACAACTAAATAGACCTTGAGTATATCAATATTTGTTTTTATATCAATACTTCTTTACAAAACTACAAAGTTACCATTTTAAATTTATTTAATACGAATTTTGCGTAACATACACTCATTATTATTCTTTTTTTTTTATGGTCATCTAACAACAATTATATATTGCGTGTGGTCCTTAAAGTTATAGTCATACATAACCTTACCACTATAGCATGTCCAATATTTTCATGTTAATGAGGCAGCCCAGCTATGCAATTTGTGTAACATTGATGACATCTTAAGTAACTTGGGCAACTTCATGTGTGTGTGTGAAGGGACACTTGTCATATAACTGAAGATTTAATTTGTGTCCATAAGCTAATTATATATTATATTTTATATCTCAAACCAGTTGTCTCACTTTAATTTGAAATTTAAAAAAGAATTATATATTATTCTCTCTATCTCAAACTAATTGTCACACTTTATTTGTAATTTATAGAAAAAAATAATATGACAAAACTTTATTTGTAATTTATAGAAAAAAATAATATGACAAATAGTTTGAGACATAAGGAGTAAGCATTCATTTGATTTGCAAGTTACTACGTCCAGCCCGAGAGTTTACTTAAAGCCTACTCGAAGGGTAGCGATTGTGAGTTTCCCGTCATTAAAAAAAACAAAAAAACTTGATCTTATACTTATCTCCGGTGAACACTAAATTAGAGTATATGAACATTATAAACGTATATTGGGCTTTCTACACCATGATTCTGAAACTTCTCCTAGTCAGTCCCCTATCCACTCTCACAAGTAGTTAAAGATAGCCAACCCATTATTCTGAAAACTTCTCCTATTGCCCCATCCACTCTTTGGGTCCAAGCATTTTGAATCTTCTTTGGTAAATTCTCAACCGGCAAAAGAACATCACAAACACAGTAAGATGCTTCTTCATATTCCGCTTTCAACTCTATCTGAAAACTTTATTGCCTCAAGTCGGTTATCTCAATCACACTATCACAGTGACAGAAGCATACAACCGTTTCTCGACTCGGTATTGGTATTAGACGATGCAATGACAAAGTGCCAAAAGCATTTTGGCTTGAATAAAAACATTAACCTCAATGATCTTGTGCAAATAATTCCACATTTCTAAATCTTCCTTCACAACTTTTCATATCTGCATAGTAGTTGATGATCTTCTATGATTTTTAAATTATTCCACACCAATCTTGGCGAAAAATACATGAAACAAGCTTCACTTGATAAGCACCAGTTTCTCGTTTCATAGAGCTGCTATAAATGTAGGTAACCAGAAAAACTTGTCAGAACAAAAAAATGGGCTGTTTGTTTGAAGGACCACACGCCATTATTGGTCACCGCAAGACCGTATTATTCAAGACAAACAACAAAAACTGATAATAATTGCCAAAAATGAAATAACACAAGTATAGCTCGACTTTAATCAGAATGAAGAAGGGCTCTTGCTAAATTTGCGCCCAGATAAATTCTCGGACTCGATTAGCATGTGATTGATCAGCCCTCTTGCGGCACTGTCACAATACACATATAATATTGTTTACTCACAAATAAACACTGTACATCACCGAAAACCGTAGAAATTTGAAAATAAACTCACTTGTCCTTCAATTTTTGAATCTTTTCCGGATCTGTCTCGTGCATGTTATTTTTGAACTGCTCTCTAATCATAGTAACAAGGAGTTCGGTATTGTATTGCTGCATTACAAATAAGACAAAAGAAAGCTGCATTAGTAATCCCCTAGTGAAAAAGGGCGGTATCTGGATTTGTTTTTTATACTCAAAACAAGAAAATTATTACGACATTATAATTTGCTATGGGCCCCATTTCCGCCTGAAATATCTAACAAATTAGAAAAAAGAACATGGTTCATTGGTTCTTGTAAATAATTTATAAAAAATCAAAATCAGTGAAAAAAATAACCATTGGTTATGACTTATGATAGGGGTGAACAAATGGTCATTTCGGTTGGAAACCGACTCATGTCGATGGAAAGCAAACGTTATATGGTGGACAATGGGCTGCTTTAAATAAATATATAGATGGTCCTTCACTCTGTGTGGATTGCCCAGTAAAATAGCAATAGAGCTTTTCTAAACATTTGCGAAGTACTAAAGTCCATGGTCTAATTAGACAACATCTTGCTTCGAAGATAAGAGTTGCTAAATGTAAGATTCACGTAAAAGAATTGATTAAATGGGCAATACTATGAAGTGGAATTCTTAGCCGTTTTTGAGATATCTAGTTATCAGAAAGATGAACTTTTTTTACTGGTTCTAGGTCTATTTAAGGCTATAGGGTATTCTGTCAATCCAACAGGACACTAGCTCTTGCCTCTCTGTGAGAACCTCAACAGAGAGAGGAAACCAAGCCAAGTTCATCCCCCACTTGATGAAAGCCCAATCAATAGAAGCCAAAAAGATAAAGGTAGAAATGCAGAACTTTGGTTCAGTGCTAATATATTTTCAAGGGAAACCGAACCGATCCAAAAGTAAATTGGTTTTGCTCACACTTAGCTATGCATTAAACCAAGTCCACCTCCAGTAAAAATATTAATCACTCGCAATACAATAGATAACTAGATAAGTAGACTCATATACACTATTCATACGTGAATATAATAATGAATAACCGAAAATCAATTGTAAGTCATATATAGCATTCTAAGAAAACTTTAAGAGACCATGTTCCTCATATGTTTATGCCTAACATAAATATACATGTACATACATTTATATATGTGTGTGATTGGCGAATAAAAAAAACACATATAGCATCATTTGTATTCCTCACACTGGTTTACAAAACATTAGTATTAGGTAGTATTTTATTTTTTGCCAATCTCTACATAAAGCACAGAGCAGTAGATACCTTTGAACCGACATACTTAGCTCGCCGCAGGCATTCACGATATAGCTGCAATTGAGAGAGGACCAGAATAGTTAAATTGTTGCACACACTTAAAAACAAATTATACAGTAATAAAGTTTTAAAACTGATGTCAAAGTAAAACTAAAGTGCTGATTCGTCCAGACGCACATATATACTAGGATTCCTGTTTCAATTTCTCAGAATCCCAGAATATTGGTTTTTGACATCTTTCATCGAAATACTTAAAATTCATAAACCCTAATATCCAACAAGAAAAAAAAAATCAAAAAAAAAAATCTTCTAAATATAAAACTCTAACCCTAATTCATAAACCCTAATATCCAACAAGAAAAAAAAAATCTTCTAAATCGAAAACTCTAACCCTTATGGCATTGCTCGCGAGCTCAGGAGGCAATGCTGTTTGGAGAGACGGCATTTTCTGTTTCACAAGAACAAAAAAAAAAAAAAATCATTAATAGGCCAAGCTATATTCTCATCGACTTCATTGCATCGTCCGATTCAAAATCGTATTCCTCAAAATTAATGAATTCATATTTTCTAAATGCTGCGTAACATTCCATTGTTTACTTTTTTTCACTTAACTAATTCCATAATCATTCCTTCAAATCCTCAGAAAATGATGAAGAACTTAAGAGACTAACAGAATTGCAAAAGCTGATCGAGATCAAAAAAGACATACCTAGCGGAAGTGGCGGTGGGAGGGTGAACTTATTAGAGCCGGGGGAAAGAGAACAGAAGATGGAGAAATTGTGTAGTTGCGACTCAATTATTTTCATAAAAATAAGAGAGTTACGAATTTCTTTTGGATTAAAATTGGTCGAACTAAACATAATAAACTTAACTTACTACTATATTTGAATTGAACGGAATAACTTAATATGTTTATGTTTAATTTTTTTTTAAAGTACCAATATTTTGGACTTGTGAATATATATTGTTCTACAGGATTTTTAATTAATAAAGAAAAAATAATTATAATTAATTTAAATATTAATTAAATTCAAGTTAATTGGAATTAAATAATTTTATTGATTGTCAAATTGATTTGTATAAAATATAAAGTGGACTTAAATTAAAATAGGAAGTATTGTTTTTAAAATGTGTAATTAAGAAAATGGAAATTTATGAGAAAAAAAATGATTCTCTTTCTATTCATTTCCTTAACAAATACTCCGTACAAAATTATTACATTGAATAAATTATATCAACTAAGTATCATTGCCCGTGCGATGCACGTGATTTATTTGTTTGAAATAATCTAAAATTTTATTTAATCTCCAACGTATTTCGGCCAAAAAATTATTAAACGACTAACAAATTATTTTATTTAATAATCGAATTCTCACTTAAATTTGTAAATTCATATTAATCTCATTATTAACCGTTATTTCAATTATGAAAATTTTATTATTTTTAAAGACTACGCATGTTTGATGTAATTTATAGTATGTAAGCTTCTTGGGGTATAGCCGAGTGGTAAGGTCTGTGGTGAAGTTGGTGTAATTCTCCGACGACGCAAAGTTCGAATCTCGGATATGACAAAATTTTATTGAAATATTATGAAGTTAGTCCTTGCATGAGACCTATTAGCTCTCTCCCACATGTGTCTCATACTCGGGCGCATCTTTCGATTTACATTCTACCCGATCGAGTAGCCTCTGATCTGATGGAAGAGGAGTTTCTCGTCTCATCCTACTCGATCTCTCTCCCACGTGTGTCTGCTACTCGGGCGCATCCCTCGATTTACTTCCTACTCGATCGAGGAACTTCTCATCTGGTGAAAGAGGAGTTTCTCGTCTCATCCTACCCGATCGAGGAGCCTCTAATCTGGTGGAAGAGGATTTTCTCGTTTCTATATTTCTCTAGTGTCAAACGCATCCGACAAATACTTAAAACCGCTGTTAGAAATTCAAATAAATGGAAAATAAAAATTATAAAACTGAAAAATAAATTTACTTGGTGAACATGAAGGAGATGAGATGACACAAATGCAATTATATTAATAGTCAAACATATTTAATAACTCGACAATAAAAATTATAAAGCTGCAAAACAAATTTAACACAACTGAATTAAGGATAAACTAAAAATTAAAAAATATATATAGTCAAACATAATTAATAACTCGACAATTTGATTTTGAAATCTGCGAAAAAATTATAACTAATACATAAAATTAAAAAAATTGAGGAAAAAAATGAATGAATGAATAGAAGAACGTATATACATATAAATCGATTCAATGTTAAAAAAATAAAAAAATAAAAGACATACGAAGCAGATTACAGTAAAAAAAAATTATATACCTAAAAGGTTTAATCAATTTTTTTAACTTCGATGGATTAGAGAATAGGAGAAATCAATTTTATGAGATACGATTAATTTGAATTAAATTAATATTAATGGTTATATATTTAAGATGATGATTAATTATTATTACAAAAAATATATAATTTCAAATTACTATTTAAAATTTATATATAATAATTTAAATATAATTAATAATATTAATATTTATAATTTATATTATTTTTATTTATAATTTATAGTGTGAACTCAACATTATTATTGTTTTTATATTAATCCACACTAGTCCTCTTGCCCGTGCGATGCACGCTAATAAATTTCAAATTTTTGTTACTCGAAATAAGCTATTTCTGTTTATATTTGATGTTTAACCTAACAAATAATTCGATATAGACATTGATAATGCATAAATAAACATTAAGTTTGTGATCTAATTGTAATATCTAATAAGAAATTACAATGAAATTACAAATTTTGGAATACTTCTTTATAAACTACATTTGTTGTTCTATTCGTAAGACGGCCACGATCATCACAAAGCAAAAGTTTCAACCCGGTGGTGTTGGTTACTCTAGACAGCGCAACGTACAATTGACCGTGCGTAAATACTGGTCTCTTAAAAAATATTCCAACATTTCTCAACGACTGACCTTAACTCTTATTAATCGTCATGACATACGATATCATAATCGGAAATTGTCTTCGTTGAAAAGAAAACGGGAATTTGGTATCTGATGGCGTCAGAGCAATTCGAGGAATAAAAACCAATTCCCCAGAATTATTTCTTCCTAATACTTTCGTCTGGATAACATAATTACCAAGGTGTGTTACAACCATCCTAGTATCATTGCATAGTCCCAAAGCGGCATCCATATTCCGTAGCAACATAACGGGCACACCAACCTAATAAAAAACAATTCATGTATCAAAAATATGTAACATCTCACAAAATGGAATTAATTCATTTAATTAATTATTTAATAAATACAATACATAGAATATACCTGCATAAATGGTTGCACAAAAAAATCAAAGTTACAATTTGAATACATATATATTAACGTAATATTTGTATGAATATAAATATTAGGAATAATCAAAAGTGATTGATTATTCTTCAATAATATATATATTAGTCGCACACCTATATAATGATCATATTTGAATGTATATATTAACTACTATATTAATTAATTAATAGAAATAGATTTGAAAAAAAAGGTTATAGTAATACTAACCTTCAACTTCAGCTCATGGTTTGGCAGTCCGGAACAGTTGAAGGTATTTAAAAACTCAACAGAATGCATTTGAGCAAACATATTATCCCCGCGTTCGGTAGGGACGATACTATCCGAACTCAAGTAAATTAGTTCTTCAGTATTATGCATTGCAACCATGTAATCGTTGATTTCATTAACGTCATCCAGGGTCGGCACCAGAATCGCCCGTCCGTCTATAAAATTGATATCACCAATGTGGTCATGGAAATTCGGGTATGTGGCTTGAACAATAGATTCAATATGATTATCCGAATGAGTTATCAAATATTCATCCGGGATCTCTATATCCACTTCTCCGTCATTATCGTCACCAATAGTACCATCCCCTATAGAAGACAGCCAATCAGAGAACTCGCGCAACTTACGACCATCACTTCCCTCACCGATATTTTGCAGTCTCATATTTTTGGTCAAGCGCAAAACTTTGCAATTTATCAATATGTTGGAAGAATTAATAGTGGCGTGAACTATATCTTGCCTCGTACCTTTAGGTATGACCGGTAAAATTTGTCGAAAATCTCCTCCGAACACAACAACCTTGCCTCCGAAAGGCAGATGCTGAGCTTCAGGTCGATGGGAGCTCATGATATCACGCATTGTTCGATCTAGTGCTTCAAAACAATTCCTACAAAAATCAAAACCAAAATAGAATAAATATGATTATGTTGTATTAATAATTATATAATAAACACAAAAATATAAGATAGTAAGACAACAAAATCTGATTAATTGATTGTTAATACCTGTGCATCATAGGAGCCTCGTCCCATATAATGAGTTTCGTCTTAACAATCAATTTACCTAGATCGCTTTGCTTCCTGATGTTACACGTAGAGCTTTCGTGCAAAGATATCGGAATCTTTAACCTTGAATGGGCTGTTCTACCTCCTAGTAAAAGAAGAGAAGTTATACCGCTTGAAGCAACATTTAGAACAATGTCGCCCCTAGATCGGACGACAGCAGATAGAGTCTTCCAAACAAAAGTTTTGCCAGTTCCACCATAACCATACAAAAAGAAAACCTGTCCGTTTGGATCGTCGAGAGTTCGAATGATTGTCTTATAAGCCTTCCGCTGATCATCATTCAACATGGCCACTAATTGTTTGTACTCGACTCGGAGAGCATTTCTGTCATAGGCAAGCTCGGCTGCTAAGAGGCTGTTTTGTCCAACAGTAACATCAACGAATTTTGGATATGGCATATTTGGAATATCTTTCAGCGTTTGTCCTTGGCGCTTCAACATCTCTTCAATAAATTGCAAGCACAAATTATAAATCTCATCTTGTGTGAGAGTTACATCTGAGGATAATATGGAAAAAATACGTTAATAATTAGCGGTCGATTATCAAAAATATCGATGAATTATATTGCATGCAGGCACTGTAAAAGTTTTTCATGGGGCAAATGATGTAATACTAACATCGTTCGGACAATTTTACATGGATTTTAAAAGTTGTGCAAATTTTAATAACCTGTATTAAATATAATAACAATTATAAATCACTTATTTATTACACATATATAATAAAAAATGTATTTAGGTCTATAAACATTAAATTCAATAACATACCTTTAGTAAAACTGAACGAAAGTCTTTTTCGGAGTAATTGACATCAGATCAAGACATTGATTGAAAATGATTAGTAAAAAGTTGAAAAAAAATAAAATTATTATACAAAAATCTCTAGACAATTAGAAGGATGAGAAAGAATGAAGAATCACAAATTTATTTAGTACTATAAATAAATAGTAGTATAATAGAATAAACGTAATTAAAGGAGATAAATATTCTATAAACGTGATATTCTGAATATTACTTATTTAAATAAATCAAAATATATTAATTTAGTTTATTTAAATCAAAATATATTAATTTAGTTTAAAGCAGGAGATAAATAAGGAATAAAGTCAGATATTTTAATGCTCTAATATAAATAGAGGATAATATTATTTTTAATTGTAAATTAATAAAAAATTGAATTATTATTATTTCATTTTCAAATTAATTACTTAACTTTTGAATTTATTTAGTTGCTTAAAATAGTAACTATTGAATTTATTTAGTTGCTTAAAATAAGGAATAGATTTACCATACTCATAATTAATAATATTATTGATATATAATTTTAGTTTATTTTTGAATTTATTTAGTTGCTTAAAATAAGGAATAGATTTACATACTCATAATTAATAATATTATTGATATATAATTTTAGTTGACCATTAAATTTATTAAACCCTAAAATCTAGAAAGAGATTTACCATTCTCATAATTAATAATATAATTGATATATAATTTATAATCAGAGATAATAAAAATTTTATTTGATTTCTCTAATTAAAGATAAATTTTATTTTATAAATTTATTAAAATACATAAATTAATTAAATCACAATTATTATTATTATTATTTATATATAAAAAAAGATCAAATTAAAATACATAAATTAATTATGTTTTAGTGATATTTGTAAGTAATACAAATAAAAATATTGTTGCTAAGTTACAAAATAAAAAAAATTAGAATAAAATTAAATAGAATTATTGTAAATTGTGTAAATTTCATTATTTACATTAAATAGATAAAATACATCATAAATAAAATGAAAACAAACTACTTTAAAATTACAGTAAATTGAGTAAATTACATCATAAATAAAATTAACATAAACTACTCTAATTTTATCAGGAAACATAAACAAAAGCTTGGAATCCATTTAAAATTTGTGCAATAAAATGTTTTGATCTTTTTTCATGACTTTGGTCGCACAGTATTTTACTTATAATGAAACCTACAAAATAAATACTTATAAATAAACCTGCAAAATAAACAAAAAATGAGTAAGAAATTCAAAAGGTCTGGAAAAAAATGACTTACTTGCAAAAGTTATTAAAATCAAATTAGTAAAAAAATACTTAGCTGCAAAAAATACAAAAAACAACAAAAAAACAACAAAACATACATAGAGCTCTGAAAAAAATAAATAAACGTGAGCATCAACAAATAAAAAAAATAGCTAAATGAAAAGGCAACAAAAAATACAAAAAAACAAAAAAAAAAAAAACAAAATTTATATAAAGCTCTGCACAAAAACAAATAAAGGTGAGCATGAATAAATAAAAAAAATAGCTGAAATAAAAATTGAATAAATAAATGTTAGAATGAACAAATAAAAAAAATAGTTTAAATTAAAAGTGAGAGATAGTCCAAAAAATACAAAAACACAAAAAAACAACAAAACTTAAATAGAGCTCTACAAAAATAAATAAATGTGAGCATGAACAAATAAAAAAAATAGCTGAAATGAAAAGGCTACAAAAATACAAAAAAACAAAAAAAAAGACAACAAAACTTACATAGAGCTCTGCACAAAAATAAAAAAATGTGAGCATGAATAAATAAAAAAAAAATAGCTGAAAATTGAATAAAAAAATGTGAGCATAAACAAATAAAAAAAATAGAAGTGAGAGTTAGTGCAAAAATACAAAAAAACAAAAAAAACAACAAAACTTACATAAAATTCTGCACAAAAATAAATAAATGTGAGCATGAACAAATAAAAAAAATAGCTGAAATGAAAAGGCTACAAAAAATACAAAAAAACAAAAAAAAAGAACAAAACTTACATAGAGCTCTGCACAAAAATAAATAAATGTGAGCATGAATAAATAAAAAAAATAGTTGAAATGAAAATTGAATAAATAAATGTGAGGATGAACAAATAAAAAAAATAGCTAAAATTAAAAGTGAGAGTTAGTGCAAAAATATAAAAAAAAACAAAAAAACAACAAAACTTACATAGAGTTCTGCACAAAAATAAATAAATATGAGTATCAACAAATAAAAAAAATAGGTGAAATGAAAAGAATACAAAAAATACAAAAAAAAAAAAAAAAAAACTTAAATAGAGCTCTGCACAAAAATAAATAAATGTGAGCATGAATAAAAAAAAATAGCTGAAATGAAAATTGAATAAATAAATGTGAGCATAAACAAATAAAAAAATAGCTGAAAATAAAAGTGAGAGTTAGTGCAAAAAATACAAAAAAAACAAAAAAAACAACAAAACTTACATAGAGTTCTGCACAAAAATAAATAAATGTGAAAAAAAAAAAAAAAAAAAAAAAACTTATGCTCTGCACAAAAATAAATAAATGTAAGTATGAATAAATAAAAAAAAATAGCTGAAATGAAAATTGAATAAATAAATGTGAGCATTAACAAATAAAAAAAAATAGCAAATTAAAAGTGAGTGTTAGTGCAAAAATACAAAAAAAACAAAAAAACAACAAAACTTAAATAGAGTTCTGCACAAAAATAAATAAATGTGAGTATGAACAAATAAAAAAAATAGCTGAAATGAAAAGGCTACAAAAAATACAAAAAAACAGAAAAAAGAACAAACCTTACATAAAGCTTTGCAAAAAATAAATAAATGTGAGCATGAATAAAAAAAAAAACTGAAATGAAAAGTGAATAAATAAATAAATGTGAGCATGAATAAAAAAAAAACTGAAATGAAAAGTGAATAAATAAATGTGAGCAATGAACAAATAGCTAAATCAAAAGTGAAAGGTAGAGAGTGAGTGAAGATGGGGTCTTTATATAGAAACACGGATTTGAAGTAGGGTTTGATAATATTTATTATTTTTAAATATAACTAATTTGAATTCCCTTAAATTTCGTTATTATTGTTTGTATAATAAAAATTAATTAATTTATCAATTAAATATATCAATAACAAATGTAGATTCTCTCTTATCATAATAATTAATTTTAGTAGTATAATAGAATAAACGTAATTAAAGGAGATAAATAAGGAATAAATGTTATATTTTGAATATTTCAAAGTCAATATTTACGGAGATTATATTAAAGAGATTATAAATGTAAATTATATTACATAAAAAAATAAATAATTATACTAATTAATTAAAAATAATTACGCTAATTAATTACACTAAAAATAATATTTATTATATTAAGAAAATTATAAATATAAATTATATTATATAAAGAAAGAAAGAAATAATTACATTAATCAATTAAAAATAATTGCGCTAATTAAATTAAAATAATTACGCTAATTAATTACACTAAAAATAATATTATTAATGTAAATTATATTATATAAATAAAGAAATAAATAATTACGCTAATTAATTAAAAATAATTGAGCTAATTAATTAAAAATAATAATTATCTAATTAATTACTTAAAAATAATTGAGCTAATTAATTAAAAATAATAATTATCTAATTAATTACGCTAAATTAATTAGGCAATTATTTGTAATTAATTATTATTTTACCTAATTAATTAAGTTAAAAATAATAATTAATTTCAAATAATTGTCTAATTAATTAAAAATAATTACACTAATTAATTACGCTAAAAATGATATTGAATTATATTAAGGAAAATATAAATGAAAATTATATTATATAAAGAAGTAAATAATTACGCTAATTAATCAAAAATAATTGTTTCAATTAATTACGCTAAAAATTCTAATTAATTACGCTAAAAATAATAATTAATAATGACAAGTGTGAACACAAATTTAATCTAACGGTGTTTGTTTAATAATAGGTGTGAACACAAAAAAATCAAACGGTGAAAACATACGACACCTCGGACAATTGCTAGCTAAATTATATATTATAAGGATTGTCTTTTTATATTTAATTAATCATTAAAGGATTTTGCATTATCTTAATAATTAATTAATTGTTTATTTTTTTGTTATATTTTTTCGTTTACATATTATGTGTAATTTGTTTTTTTTCTTTTTAGGTATTTTCTTATAACAAAAAAATCTGAAAATATAAATTTTTATGAAAAATGATGAAAATTTGCAGGTAACAAAGTTAAAAATTTACAAAAAAATGAAAATTTGCCCACATGAAGTTACTATAAGTTCAATTTACTCTATACAATTCAGTGTTATGTTAAATAATAATTATTAGCAAATGTTATGTTAAATAATAATTATTAGCAATGTTTTTCGTATTGCTAAAGTAAATATAAACAATAGAACATCGGTCTAAAAAAATTATGCACAAATTTTTTTTCACTTAAAAAAACATTTTAAAATATAATTTTACGATTAATTTTTAAATTTTACTCAAAAATATTTTATTTTTTAATTTAATTTAAAAATATATTTATATCTTTTATTTGTTTGAATGTTTGTACTTTTTTTCATAAAAGGAGTATTTTTTTTTCGTAATTTCTATTCCCATAAAAATTAACTTTTAAATTAACTTTGATTATATTTTTTATTTCTTATTTTTTGGTGAGAAAAAAATAAGTATGGTCACAACTTCCAGTAAAGTGCACTTTCATTATTTATCATTTTGTTTTATCATTCTGTCACAGCCCCTGCGGCAGTCTGCCTGCCGCAGCTCCTGCGCAATTTCAGCATTGCGAGATGTCCAACAGCGATACGAGCTGCTGGCATAGACTGAATTTCTTCCCCGGAAGCAACTTAGTGAAGCTATCAGCTGGATTGATTTCGCTAGCAATCTTCTCCACCTTGACAACTCTTTTATCCACCAAGTCTCTAACAAAATGTAGCTTCACGTCAATATGCTTGGTCCGCTCATGGAATACTTGATGCTTCGCCAAGTGCACAACACTTTTACTATCACAATTAACCGAGATTACCTCTTGTGACACCCCAAGCTCTTGAACTATACCCTTCAGCCACACTGCCTCCTTTATTGCCTCAGTCAAGGCAATGTATTCGCTCTCCGTAGTTGACAGCGCAACCACTGCCTGCTGGTTTGCCTTCCAAACCACTGTCGAGCCAAACAAGGTAAACACATACCCCGTTACAGATTTACTAGTATCAAGATTACTAGCAAAATCCGCATTCACATATTCAATTAGAGCATCACCCTTGACCTCCATATTCTTGAATATGATTCCCTTGCTCACGCTGCCTTTAAGATATCGCAACAACCACTTCACTGCCTCCCAATGACTCCTAACAGGATTGCTCATAAAGCGTGATACTACGCTCATAGCATAGGCAATGTGGCCTGCTGCATACCATTGCATACATGAGACTGCCTACCGCACTTGCATAAGGCACTGCAGCCATTGCTGCTTTGGCAGGCCCTGCTGCAGGGCAGTCCGAAATAGAAAGCTTCATATGCTGCCCAAGGGGAGTTGCAAGACTCTTAACTTCATACATGTTGAACCTTTGCAGCACCTTCACAATGTAATCTTGCTGAGATAAAACTAGGGAACCCTCCTTTCTATTCCTAACAATATCCATGCCAAGAATCCTCTTTGCTTCACCTAAGTCCTTCATCTCAAACTCTGCCTTTAGTAGTCTCTTCAATGCATCCACCTCCACCTTTGATTGTGCAGCAATGAGCATGTCATCCACGTCCGAATAGTATGAAGGTTCATAGCTATCCACTTCCTCTTCCACCATAAGGGCATAACAAACAACATCGGCTTGTGAAAACTTCTTTAGTGGGTGAATGACTCTCCTCTCTCTATTCCTTGCCAACTGATATCCTCCCAAATCAGTTTCATGTTGATTATCATCAACATGGTAATCGTTGCTACGATTTTCTTCATGGAAGTTGCTGCTGCAGCTGCTGCCTTTAGAACCACTGCCACTGCTGCAGCTGCTGCCTTCAGCGTTGCCTCCACCTTCAGCGATGTCTTGATCCTCCTGAAGCCTTTTAGTCCGGTAATCGATGCTACGATTTACCCCATGACATTCGCTACCGCAATCAATGGCAATGCCATTGCTGCTGCCCTTACCGTTGCCATCGACGATGCCTTGGCCATTGTCTCCACCTTCAACGATGTTTCCTTCATCTTGAAGTTTGGTAATATGGTAGTCGATGATGCGATCTACCCCAACGCAGTTGTTGCCGCAGTCAATGCTACTGCATCTGCCGCTGCCTTTGACAATGCCTACGCCGCTGCCTTGAGCGACACCTTCGTCAATGCCTCCACCCTCAACGATGTTTTGATCATCCCGAGGTCTTGGAATCATGGTAGTCTCTGCTTCCGCAGTCTCTACCGCAGTCCTTAAGCCATTCCTGCTGTCACTGCCTTCCTTGTAGTTTATGCTGCCGCAGTGTCTACCGCAGCAACTATGCATGTTGCTGCCTTTACCACCTTTCGTCTTCGTTCTAGATGGACCCCAGAGATCGGAATGAATGTAATCAAGGCAGCCCTTGGTTGTGTGCCTCCCAGTGCCAAAGCTTGCCCTTGCAGCCTTGCCTAGAGCACAATGATCACAAAAGTTGAGCTTGCGTATCTTATCACCTGAGAATGCCCTTTGCTTTGCCAGCTCCAGCAGCCCTTTCTCTCCTAGATTTCCAAGCCTTTTGTACCATAGAAAGATCTTGTCACTAGATTTGACGGCAGACCCTGCTGCAGTCCCTGCAACAGTCCCTGCTGCAGTCCCTGCAACAGTCCCTGCTGCACGTGCTGCGTTAATTCCTGTAGCTGCTGCATCACCTGCTGCTGCCACCGCAATGCTGCCTACAACAGCCACTGCCCTGCCTCTCAAATAATATAACTCATTCCTCTTCTCTCCTTCTAGCACTACCGTGCTTCCTCTATTCACTTGGAGGCATCCTCCACTAGAACAAAAGTTATATCCCGAACTATCAAATTGACCAAGAGAAATAAGATTCCTCTTGAGCTCCGGGATATATCTCACCTTGGTTAGAAGCTTCACCGAGACATCAACCAACTTCAGACGAATAGAGCCAATGCCCTCAACCTTGCAGGCTAGGTTATTTCCAAGAATGACCGAACCTCCATCAATTTCCTCAAAACCTTCGAACCACTGCCGCATGGGGCTCATGTGGAATGTGCAGCCCGAATCTAGAATCCACTTCGTCTCCTTTCTCGAAGTGACATTTAGGACTTCGGCATCGATTGTCGATGCCCCTGCCTCCGCAACATAAGCATGATGGTTGCCCTGATTCTGCTGCTGCTTTAAGAGGCGACAATCCCTCTTAAAGTGACCGGTTTTGTTACAATGATAACACTTTGCGTCATCACTGGATGATGCTTTGTTCTCACTCTTTTGGCCCTTCTTCTGATTCTTCTTCTTTGTAAAATTCTTGTTCACCGTTACCAATCCTTCGACTGCTGCATGATGATCCCTTTTGGACTCTTTCTTTTGCTGCTCCTTTGTATTTAAGGCAACTTGTACCTCCTCCAAAGTCAGGGCATGCTGCCTACCAAGAATGATGGCATCCTTAAATTGATCGAGGGATGAAGGCAGTGATCCCAACAAGAGCAATGTTTGATCTTCCTCCTTCAATTTCTAATCAATGTTCTCCAGGTCATCAAGAATCTTCACAAAGTCATCCATCTGATCCACGATGGATTTTTCCGAGACCATCTTGAAGGCATACAACTTCTGCTTCAATTACAATCGATTTGCCAAGGATTTAGTAAGATACAAACTCTCCAACTTCTGCCATAGGTCATAGGCAGTAGCCTCGTTTTTCACTTCCCTTAAAACCTTGTCTCCTAGATTCAGAAATATCACAGCCCGTGCCATGTCTGAAATCTCCTCGATGTCACCTGATGCAGCCCCTGCCGCAGTGCCTGCTGCAGCCCTTGCCGCAGCGCCTGCGCCAGCCTTCTCGGCAGTTTCCCCTGCCGCATCCTTCTTGATCTCTAGACCTTTTCCCTTGTCTTTTACAGCACCTATAGTGCTGCCCGGTGGTAGCAGCGCTGCCGCCAGTCCTTGTTGCGTTAGTATTGCCCTAATCTTGATCCTCCAAAGACCAAAATCGTTCTTGCCCGTGAACTTCTCAACCTCATACTTCGACGATCCAGACTTCATCTTCTCCTTGTGATTTATCTTCCCTTGTAGCCAAACTTTTATCCCTTCAATTGAAAATCTATTGGCCAATAGAAATGCTCAATTTAATCGATTGAAATTGATTTCTCAATTTATTAATTTAATCAGATTAAAATTTTAATTGAAACATAAATTCTGTATTAACTCTCCCTATTATTACACTTCTCCTTCTCATCTTCCAAAATTGCCTTTTCATTTTCCGATTTCAATCTCATCTTCTTCTTTCTTCCTCCCGTGTACTTTGATCAAGCAGGTTTTTTCTTCCCAGATTGCGAATCAAATTTTCTGTATCTTCTTATGTGTATATTGAGCTTTTTCGATTTCAATTTGGAGGTATTTATAATTCTAAATCTGCAAATTTGATTTATGCTTTTGTTCATTATATTTTTTGCAGTATCCTTTCAACTAATCTGATAACCTACTGTGATCGATAGATTCTTATCTCCGAATTTTCAATTTCCATTTGTTTCTAAAGGATACGCGCTTTGTCTTCTCATTCTTCCATATTTCTATTTCCCTGGATCCTTCGAAATTTCAAACCAGAATTTGAGTTTCTCGACATTTCTCATCCCTCCTTGAAAACCCATGTCACTAATTTACCTTTGCCGAAATGAGTTTAACTTTGCAGGTAAAGACGGAATCGATCGGTTGACGAGTCCATCATTTATTCCATTTATTTCTGTAAAAAAGAAATATATTCACTATTTATCAGTTGCAATTGGTGGATTTTCTACATCCCAAAAAATTAATAAATTGGGTTGTGTATCAACAACTTTAGTTCCAATTACTCCAGATTTTTCTAATGCCTAACTATATCTCAGGTTCGATTAATAGAAATCTCAACCATGCGCATAACATCAGGAGTCATTTAGTTTTACCCTCACCCTTACCCTCACCCTCAGCGTCTGCCGTTAGTCCATGTTTGAAATTTGATCACAAGAAGGTGATTAGTAATTTCATAATGCCGACGATATTGGTATTCAACAATTACAATTTAAAGTCAAGATACGATGAATAATTGGTTTTGCAGGTTCTGACTATTTTCGGATCTTACTTATTTTTGTCTATGACATATGCACATCTACTACAAAATATTTTCATGTTTCCATCTTTTCGTATTTATTTTTGGTTTGGTAAGAGATATCTAAGCTTATTTATATCTAATTTCTTGATTTAACGCAGGTTTGTATATACGGCTACTCGGCATATTCAACCAGTTAATTTGGTCAAAGGAGTTTACCAAAATCACTCCAAAAAGCGATCATATCATATGACATTCACTTTTAGCTCATCTTCCCTCCGGTCGATACCGAGATTCTTGGTTTTCTGGAAGGTAAAAGATCTCTATTCGATTGTTACATAATTCTACTAAACTATTTAATTTTGTATTAACAATTAAACCATTTGTAGATAGAGTTCAATATTTTTCTTTTACATATCTATGAGTAAGTTTTTATTGTTTTATAATAAAAAGGTATTTTGTTGGTTATTTGTTTTGTATTGATGAAAAGGGATATATTATACAATGTTGGTATTTAATTTTAACACTTTAAAGATCTTTTGAAATGTACAGTAATTGTACGAAAGAAGAATCTTGAATCTTATCCATATGACCTTGATGTGGGTGTAATTATTTTGAAAATTGTTGTTAAAAGTTTGGAATTTCTTATGTTTTGTAACATGAATTTAATTTATTGTAACAATTTTTGCTAAGAGATGTCAAGATTGGATACCCCATATTTTTCAAGAATAGTTAGTTTATAATTTGTTTTAGAATAGTTCATTTATAATTTGTTTTTGTTGATCGATAATGATGTATAATGTAAATTATTTTGTTTATGTAATAAAGAAGTTTCATTTTATTTCTTTGATAATAAATTTTATTTTCATTGTTTTGATTTGATTTATAATAGTATAACTTTTTTTTAATATTTAATATGAAATACAGAAACTAATAAATAAATAAAAAATAAGATATTGCAAAATTAAATATCATAATTTGAAAAAAAAATACTTACATTAGAGAGAAATAAAAATTTTATTCAAAATTTATTAGTGACCAATATTAGTGTATGTATAAATTTATTTATTAGTTTATATATTAATTTGATTCAAAAATTTATTTCCATATTTTTATTAATATTAATTTAGAAATTAGTAAAATTTGAAACTAAATCTTTAAATCTTTTAAAAAAAATAAAAAAATTCCCTATATTAAATCAATTTTATTTCAATACATTTATAAATGTTTAATCAAACAATTCAATTCAAACATTTTTGATAATTTTAATATTCCATACTATTCCATTACAATATACATTATTTTTACTTATTATTTTTACACAAATGAATTTTTTAAGATATAAGAAACAATTTTTGAAAAATATATTTTTTACATATACATTCATATAATAATGAAAACGTTATCTTATGGAATTATCAAAATTTATTTTTCCAAAATATATGTTTGTCCCATATCCCATAAATATAAAAATATTTATAATTTAATAATGCTTAAAAATATATTTTTATATTTTATTTTACAATAAATAATATTTATTATTTAATTTTTTTATCTATGTTCCGTAGAAATATTGGACAAAGTCATTGTGAGGCTTTAACTATAAAACTCTTTTCATTATATAATTGCATAAGATAAATTAAAAATTATAGATTAAAAGTTTGTAAAAAATTTACTTTTATTTATTATAAACTAATGTATACAAATATAAATATTTATACAATTGTTTAAACATATATACTTAAATTAAGATAAAAAAAATCGAGTAAAACTTTGAGTGCAACGCACGAACGAATAAACTAGTTTTTATTAATTTAAGCAATAATCTTTCTTTTAATGTATTTTTATTAAATTTATATCATTAATTTATTTTTGCGTAAATATAAAACAATATTATTAAAAATATAAATATAATATTTATTTATTTTTTTCACAATTTTTTTTTATATTTTACTCTCTTTTCCTTAAAAGTTAAAACTATTTATAGAGAAAATTGCATAGAATAAAACAAATGATTTTTTTTGTATTTTATAATATAGAGTAAGAGTATAAATCTGTATAATAAATATTGGTATGTAAGTATTTAGTTGAAAAAGTAGTGGTAAATGTGTATTGAGAAGTTAAAAGTAAAAAAAGTAAAATTGTATTTTTAAGTTAAAAAAATAAAGCACATGTGGTAAAGTTTGAAAATTAAGTGGAAAAAGTATTGATAAAATAATATTTTGAGGTGAAAAAGTAAAATAATTACAGTATTTTTTTGTTAAATAAAAAAATGATTTATAAAATAAATTATAAAATAAATATTATAAAAGATAATTTCAATCTATAATTTTAAATATTGAAATAGTATCGAAATGAACTGAACTGAACTGAATCGACCTGAACTGAACTGGAATGAAATTAAGTCCGTCCTTAATCCCTCACTATCAATTAATTTTTACATTTTCAATTGAATTTGTGACAAATCCAAAATTTTAGAATGTCTATAATTGATATTACGAGTTTTCTTATATAAGATATTATTGTAAATTTTTTCCATTGGAAATTTATATAATCTTGAAATTTAAAAAAAGTTTCAGCGTCAATTTAACATATTTTAATTTTCTACTTTGATTCTTGACCCTTAAAACATCTCCGATCAGTATCTAACCTTTAGTAAATTTGCAGATTGCTACCTCGAGTTGCCGGAATTCGATGCACGTGCACATCACATGATTATATAAAATATTTCGTAATTTTTCATAAATTTAGAAATGTATAATTACAAAATTGTCCTTATCTTCTTCATCTTTCACCAGCTTAAAAACCCTAATTTCTAACTTAAGAACACTGCAAATCATTAATACTTTAAAAAAAAAAAAAATCACAATATTAAGACTACTGATTTTAACTCCACTTACCATTACCATTTTCTAATCTTCATAAAAAAACATCTATGTTTGAGAGAAAAATCACGGTTGTCATCTCTTCATTTTAAATTGATATTTTTCTCATATCCACTGTTAAAATGTACACGAAAAATCATCTCCGGACGCAAAATCGACAAAATGCACTTCAGGGGCAAATCGGTAATTTTGCCAGAATTTGAATTTCCCGCAGAACGAAAACGACGTCGTTTTGTTCATGACATGTCCGCGTGGTGCATGGTCTAGGGCGAGCGATTTCTCACTCGATTCTTCACCTCATTGCATGATTCTTACGCAGCTGTGGTCCCCGCCACCTCATCTACTTGATGCACAAGGAATTGGAACGATTGATCAAACGGCTGAGATTTGCGAGGTTGTTGCAGGTCGACGGCTTGGATGAAGAAATCGATTTTGTGCATTTTCGTTTTAGTATATAATCGCGTCTGTTAGCGATGGATATGCAACGAGTGAGCTAGAGAGAACATTGTGTAATCGTTCATTTGCTTCAGATAATCCCAGAACCACCCTCCCCTCCACCGTGCACGTAGATTACCTTTCCGGTGATCGAAGCACGTAAAATCGTTTGTTGTGTGATTGTTTCTCTTCGTGTTTGTGTTCGATTAACCTTATACAAACTTTCTAAGGCGTGAGAGTGAGTGTTAATCGACGCGTGTGTGATTTTAGTGTTCAGTTCAGTGGTTCAGTGTTAAAATCCATTGTTTAGTGTCTTTTGCGCTGTTCAGTGTTATTGTGAGGGATTCAGTGTCAACAGAGCTCGCGTTTGTTTCTGTTGTCTTGGCTGTCTTTTTCTCAACAATTGGCGCCGTCTGTGGGAAGGAGAATCACTGAAGATGAAGGCTGGATCCGCCAAATTCGAGGTGGAGAAATTCACTGGGAAAAATGATTTCAGTTTATGGAGGATCAAGGTGCGGGCTGTGTTGGTTCAACAGGGTTTGATTTCAGCTCTCACACCTCCAGAAATTGTTGCTGAGAGAAGGGAGAGAGCCAGAGAAGGTTCAACTTCTGGATCCATTGAGGATGATGCAGATCTGGAGGATATTTCCATGAGGGCACACAGTGTCATCATTCTCAGCCTTGGTGATAAGGTTTTGAGAGAGGTATGTAAGGAACCTACTGCATATAGTTTATGGAAGAAGTTGGAGTCATTGTATATGACAAAATCTCTGGCAAATAGATTATACATGAAGCAAAAACTCTACTCATTTAAGATGGTAACTGATAGACCAGTGTTGGATCAAATGGATGAGTTTATAAAGATTCTAGATGATTTGGAGAATATAGATAAAAAGCTAGATGATGAGGACCAAGCTCTGCTGTTGTTGAGTTCTCTGCCATCAGATTTTGATCAATTCAAGGATGCCATGATATATGGCAGGGAGCATGCCTTGACCCTTGATGAAGTTCAAATAGCAATGAGGACCAAAGAGCTGCATAAGAAGGAATCGTCTAAGAAGGATCACTCAATCTCACCTGAGGGTTTGATCATTACTGGGAAGAAGCATCACAAGAAGAAACCATCACAGGGGAAGCCAAATGCAGGTGGAGGTGGAGCTTCTACTTCTGGTGAAAGTAGGAAATGCTACCACTGCAAGAAGGCAGGCCACCTCAAGAAAAACTGTTATGCATGGAAGAAATTGCAGGAGAATCAAACTACCCCACAACAAGCTGATGTCATAGTTGGAAATGAAGACTGTGAGGATGCTGAAGTGTTGAATGTGACTTTGAGTGGTAAAGACACTGAGTGGATCCTTGATTCAGGGTGTACTTTTCATATGAGTCCAAAGAGGGAGTGGTTTGAGCAGTTTGAGGACACTGATGGTGGATGTGTGGTATTGGGGAATAATGTCACATGCAGAGTTCAAGGTATTGGCTCTGTAAGGTTAAAAATTCATGATGGATCAACTAAGCTTCTCACTAAAGTCAGATACATCCCTGAGCTAAAGAGAAACCTCATTTCACTTGGTATGTTGGATAGTTTGGGTTTCAGTTTTGGTTCACATGGTGGATGTCTGCAGGTGAAGAGGGGAACTGTAGTTGTTCTTGAAGGGTTCAAGAGAAATGATCTTTACTATCTCAAGGGATCTGCTGTGACTGGTGAGGTGTCTCAAGTCACAGGAGTTGAGAGAGTTGAGGTTTGGCATCAGAGAATGGGCCACCTCAGTGAGAAAGGTCTGAATGGGCTCTCCAAACAAGGGTTGTTTCCAAAAGACAAGTTGACTAAACTGAAATTCTGTCAAACTTGTGCATTGGGAAAGGCTGTGAGAGCTGCCTTTGGTACTGGGAGACACACCACTAAAGGTATTCTTGATTATGTTCATTCTGACCTGTGGGGGCCAGCTAGAACAAATACCAAAAGTGGTGGGAGGTTTTTCATGTCAATCATTGATGATTTTAGCAGGAAAGTGTGGGTAATCATACTTATAGCTAAATCTGAAGCTTTTGAAAAGTTCAGAGAATGGTTGATTGAGGTTGAAAAGCAATCTGGAAAGGAGTTGAAGAATCTGAGAACTGACAATGGCTTGGAATTTGTTTCTGAAGAGTTCAATGAACTGTGTAGAAGCAAGGGTATTGCTAGGCACAGGACAGTGGCATCTACTCCACAACAAAATGGAGTAGCAGAAAGAATGAATAGAACCTTGCTTGATAGAGTGAGGTGTATGCTGTTGAGTTCTGGACTTCACAAGTCTTTCTGGGGTGAAGCTGTGAGCTGTGCTGCTTATTTGATAAATAGGAGCCCTGCAGCTGCTTTGAGTATGAAGACTCCTCAAGAAATTTGGACTGGAGTTGCTCCAAATTTGGATAACTTGAGGATATTTGGCAGCCTATGTTTTGCTCATAATAGAGGGGATAAACTGGAAGCTAGAGCTCTGAGATGTGTGTTTCTGGGATACCCAAAAGGAGTAAAAGGATATAGGCTGTGGTGTATTGAACCTGGAATGCATAAGTGTGTCATTAGTAGGGATGTTACTTTTGATGAAAGCACTATGCCTATGCTCACTGAGAAGAATCTGGAGAATAATGAGTTGTTTGAGGTGGAGTTGAATGGCAGAGAGGATGTGAGTCATGAAGAAAATGAGGTTGAAGATGATTTTGAGGTTCCTGAAAATGTTGATGATCACAGTGGATATCAACTTGCTAGAGACAGAGAAAGGAGAGTGATTCACCCACCTCAGAGATATGCACATGCTGATGTGGTTTCATATGCTCTGTTGGTGGCTGACTTTGTGGATTCTGCTGAGCCAAGCACATATTCAGAAGCAATATCAGGTTTTGAGAAAGAAAAGTGGATGGTTGCAGTTCAAGAAGAATTGCTATCACTTGAGAAAAATCAAACCTGGTCCATTGTCACTAAGCCACCATCTCAGAGGGTTGTTGGTTGTAAATGGATTTTCAAGAAAAAACTTGAGGGAACTGATGCTAAGGATGTGAGGTTCAAGGCTAGACTGGTTGCAAAAGGCTTTACTCAGAGAGAAGGTGTGGACTATAATGAGATATTCTCACCTGTGGTTAAGCACTGTACAATCAGGATCTTGTTGTCCATTGTAGCTCAAAATGATCTTGAGCTGCATCAGATGGATGTAAAAACAGCTTTCTTACATGGGGAACTTGAGGAGAAAATCTATATGAAAATTCCAGAAGGAGTAGAAGGTGCTTACAGTGAAAATAAGGTGTGTCTGCTCAGAAAATCTTTATATGGACTGAGGCAGAGCCCTAGACAATGGTATAAGAAGTTTGATAATTATATGATGCACATTGGTTTTGTCAGATGCAACTATGATTGTTGTGTTTATCTGAAAATGAAGTCTGGGAAGGTGATCACATACCTGCTTCTCTATGTGGATGATATGCTCATTGCAAGTTGTTCAAAAGTTGAGGTGGAGTCTCTCAAGAAATTACTGAGGTCAGAATTTGAAATGAAAGATCTAGGTGTGGCTAGAAGGATCTTGGGGATGGATATTTACAGAAACAGAAGTGCTGGGATTCTGAGTTTATCTCAAACTTCTTATCTGGAAAAGGTTCTCAAAAGGTTTCATATGCATGAGGCTAAGATCTCTCAAACTCCTTTGGCTCAACACATTAAACTCTCTGTGGATCAAAGTCCAACAACTCAGTCAGAAATCAACTCTATGAGTGGTGTTCCCTATGCTTCTGCAGTTGGGAGTATTATGTATTCAATGGTGTGTAGCAGACCTGATCTGGCTTATCCTATGAGTACAGTGTCAAGGTTCATGTCAAACCCTGGAAGGATTCACTGGGATGCTGTCAGGTGGCTTCTAAGGTATATTAAGGGTACCTTGAATCATGGTTTGATGTTTAAAAGAAGTGATCTCAGTGGAGATGCTTTGATTGGATATGTTGATTCTGATTTTGCAAGTAATGTGGATACAAGAAAATCAATTTCTGGTTATGTTTTCACTTTATTTGGTACTGCTGTGGTTTGGAAAGCCTCTCAACAGGGTGTAGTTGCTTTGAGCACTACTTAGAGTGAGTATATGGCAATGACTGAAGCTATCAAGGAAGCAATATGGTTGAAAGGGATTCTAAATGAACTTGGAGTTGAGCAAGGAACAGTTTCAGTGAACTGTGATAGCCAAAGTGCTTTGCATCTGGTAAAACACCAAGTGTTTCATGAGAGATCCAAACATATTGATGTGAGACTGCATTTTGTTAGAGATGTGGTTGATAAGAAGATAGTGAAGGTTGAGAAAATTGCCACTGAAGGCAATCCAGCAGATAGCTTCACCAAGGTTTTACCTGTGGAAAAGTTTAAGTTGTGTCAGGATTTGGTCCAACTGGTGGACCTTTCACAATCTCAGTAAGGTTGCGGTTCTTTTTTTTACTGCAGTTGAGGAGAGAGATCAGCTGTGGTTGGAGAGTTATGCAACAAAATACTCAAACTGACAGTTTTGAGAATTTTGAAGTATGATTCTGTGGTTTTCTTGCTCAGTTGTGTTTCTGAGTGGTTTGACTGTGGCCTGAGGTTCATAGTCATGTTTATGAACAGTGTGGATTGTGTTTTCTGCATGTTTGTTAAGGATTCTTAAAGTCAATGGTTTGATTGACTGGACAGTGTCTGTTCTTGAATTACTTGTGTAGTGATTCTGTGTTGGAGGATGGTTTGTAGTGGATGAAATGTGCTGTGTAGTTACATTTCAGTATACAAACCTAGTGGAGGTGGTTTGAAGTCATTTGGTTCAGAATTGAAGAAGTTGAGTACATGAGTTTTTCAACTAAATCAGTTTTGAGTGACTTAGTCGCATTTGGGATTTTCTGGAGCTATAATGAATCATATGATGAGTTCTTGGTATGGATTTGAAGCTAAGGAATCAAGGATCATGATGGGACTGATTAGAGATCCTAATTCCAGCTGTGGAGAGCAGGATTTGGATTTAAAGTTGGTTATGAAATTCTGATTCAGGTCAGTTCTTGAACTGAACCTTGATCAGTGCTTTTATGGGGTGATCAGTGTTGAACACTGTGATGCTGTTGTGCTATGGAGATTTGCTGGGAGTTGATTTGTTGTGTAAGGTGGAGATTTGTTAAAATGTACACGAAAAATCATCTCCGGACGCAAAATCGACAAAATGCACTTCAGGGGCAAATCGGTAATTTTGCCAGAATTTGAATTTCCCGCAGAACGAAAACGACGTCGTTTTGTTCATGACATTTCCGCGTGGTGCATGGTCTAGGGCGAGCGATTTCTCACTCGATTCTTCACCTCATTGCATGATTCTTACGCAGCTGTGGTCCCCGCCACCTCATCTACTTGATGCACAAGGAATTGGAACGATTGATCAAACGGCTGAGATTTGCGAGGTTGTTGCAGGTCGACGGCTTGGATGAAGAAATCGATTTTGTGCATTTTCGTTTTAGTATATAATCGCGTCTGTTAGCGATGGATATGCAACGAGTGAGCTAGAGAGAACATTGTGTAATCGTTCATTTGCTTCAGATAATCCCAGAACCACCCTCCCCTCCACCGTGCACGTAGATTACCTTTCCGGTGATCGAAGCACGTAAAATCGTTTGTTGTGTGATTGTTTCTCTTCGTGTTTGTGTTCGATTAACCTTATACAAACTTTCTAAGGCGTGAGAGTGAGTGTTAATCGACGCGTGTGTGATTTTAGTGTTCAGTTCAGTGGTTCAGTGTTAAAATCCATTGTTTAGTGTCTTTTACGCTGTTCAGTGTTATTGTGAGGGATTCAGTGTCAACAGAGCTCGCGTTTGTTTCTGTTGTCTTGGCTGTCTTTTTCTCAACATCCACGAGACTCAAATGTTCAATGGATTCGTCTCTGACAACCAAATCGATATATGTCGTTCTTCGTCCACTCGAGCGTCTCGGGCCAGGCTAAACCACTCGAGCGTCTCGGTTCCAGTCTTGTGAGATCAACAAACCCAAATTCGTCATCTGCGTTGACAAGGTTGAATCCAACAAAATATTTGCCCTCTTCCCATTCTGGAGATTCGATCCGGATTAGGCGGTCGAGCTCTTGTGATAAAATTGATTTACGAATATTGTGCAGTATACCTCCGTTAGTTGGATTTTTTTTTAGAAATTGATTTAATATTTTTTTTGCCCTTAATGATATTTTAGAACCACGGATGATATGTGTTCTATTTTTTTTCATATTAAAAAAATGATGTTGATTTCTTTAGTTTTGATGGTAATATTATTATTTTTTGTTGTTCGCTTATTTTTTTTTGTGAATTTGTATTTTTGATTTGGAAAAAGCTTGCAATTTGTATTTTTTTTCTGAATTATGGAAAAAAGATTGTAAAAAGTTAAAAAAGGTGGGTGAAGAAGACGAGGACAATTATGTAATTGTATATTTTTCTGTTTTATGAAAAAATAAGAAATATTTTAAAAAACACATGATGTGCACATGCATCGGGCAACACTTAGTAGTAAAATGAAAATTTATTAAAGATCAAATACTAACCGGAGATGTTTTAAAAGTCAGGAACTAAAGTAAAAAATAGTCTAAAAATCAAGTATGAAAATATAATTATCCTTAATTTTAATATCATAATATATATATTTTTTTTTAAATGTCAATTTCATATAAAAGAAAAAAAATAAAGAGTACAAAACAGCGCGTAGGAAAATGCCCTACCGCAAAAATGAGCTAACATGCTAGCTCTCCAAACAATGAATACAATACAAAATGATTTACTACCAAGCAATATGCCACACCCTCTTCAGCGCACGAGTCTGAAGAGAGTCATGAAGTCGTAATGAGATGATCCTCTCCCGGATAATGGAAACAGCATGGGCAGCAACCATCCCAGACGACACCGAACGAGCCTCCTGAATCCGTGTGTTCCTCTCCTGCCAAATAAAGTAAATCAGTACAGCGAGAAGTCCACGATAAGAGCAAGATATTCAGTGCTTCCCCCGCCACCGACTAGCAGCACGTAAGACAGCACTATACCAACTACAACGAGGCCACAGAAAGCTCGTCACCTCCCATTGTACTCTCTGCAAACAATCCTGTGAAAAGGGGCACTCAAAGAAGAGGTGGGTATGCGTCTCAACACTCTCGCCTCCACACAAAACACACGAGTCCTCCCCCTACCTATCCAGTGCTTATATCGAGTCGGCAACCGACCTCGTATAGCAAGCCATAGAATGAAGCAATGTCTCGGTATACGCCCTGGTCCCTCCAAAAGGGCGGCCCACGACACTCGAGGACCCTCAGGGTGGAAGAGAGAATATGCCGAGGCGGAAGTGTATGCCCCGGATCTATGCACTCTCCAGCGCACTGTATCTGACCTCTGTACAATCCTCGGCAGCTCATACATAATGTAATGGAACTCCTCTACAAAGTCAATCGGCCATCTCCACTCCCCGTTAACAATGACCATACTCAACGACGCAGCCCTAGGGAGTCCAGTAAGTTGCGGTCCCATCGGACACACCTCCTCCAAACGACCAAGTCCATGCCATGGGTCCCTCCAGAGATAAAACTGCGACCCATCCCCAACCTGGAACTGGAATGCCGGTAGAACATCAGGACGTAGCTTTAGGAGTTGTCGCCAACTCCACGAGCACGCGCTAGGCACCTTAGCACTCCAAAAAGAATGTCTCCGCAGTCGATTCTCATGAATCCAACTGACCCAAACCGATTCCGGATCCCGACTCAGAATCGCCCAAATATGTCTAGTCATAAGGGCTCGATTCTGCGCAGTGAGATCTCGAATCCCCAGCCCTCCCTCACTGGCTGGGCGACACACATCGACCCACCGGACCTTGGCATACCCCTGGGTACCCGTGCCATACCAAATAAACCTCTGTATCCTCTTCTCAATCTCCCGAATAATACCCTTAGGTAGTATGAACATACTAGTCCAGTAGACATGAAGAGTACTAAGTACTGAGCGGATCAACTAGAGGCGTCCAACATAAGATAGGGTACGAGAAGTCCACGAGCCCAGCCTCGCATCAATCCTCTGAATCAAGGGTGCACAAGCCTGCAAACTAAGGTGGGAGGTGATCAAAGGAACACCCAAGTACCTCATCGGTAGATAATTTAATTTAATTAAATTATACAATAATGATATAAAAATATTGTAAATTGTATATTAAATAAATAAATATATTATTATCTTTAGCACGTTAAGCCGATCGGCTTAAATGAGGGGTAATCCTTATAATATATAATTCAGCTAGCAATTGTCTGAGGTGTCGTATGTTTTCACCGTTTGATTTTTTTGTGTTCACACCTATTATTAAACAAGCACAGTTTAGATTAAATTTGTGTTCACACTAGTCATTATTAATTATTATTTTTAGCGTAATTAATTAGAATTTTTAGCGTAATTAATTGAAACAATTATTTTTGATTAATTAAAGTAATTATTTATTTCTTTATATAATATAATTTTCATTTATATTTTTCTTAATATAATTCAATATTATTTTTAGCGTAATTAATTGGTGTAATTATTTTTAATTAATTAGGCAATTATCTGAAATTAAATATTATTTTTAACTTAATTAATTAGGTAAAATAATAATTAATTACAAATAATTGCCTAATTAATTTAGCGTAATTAATTAGATAATTATTATTTTTAATTAATTAGCTCAATTATTTTTAAGTAATTAATTAGATAATTATTATTTTTAATTAATTAGCTCAATTATTTTTAATTAATTAGCGTAATTTTTTATTTCTTTATTTATATAATATAATTTACATTAATAATATTATTTTTAGTGTAATTAATTAGCGTAATTATTTTTAATTAATTAGCGCAATTATTTTTAATTTTTAGTGTAATTAATTAGCGTAATTATTTTTAATTAATTAACGCAATTATTTTTAATTGATTAGTGTAATTATTTCTTTCTTTCTTTATATAATATAATTTACATTTATAATTTTCTTAATATAATAAATATTATTTTTAATGTAATTAATTAGCATAATTATTTTTAATTAATTAGTATAATTATTTATTTTTTTATATAATATAATTTACATTTATAATCTCTTTAATATAATCTCTGTAAATATTGACTTTGAAATATTCAAAATATAACATTTATTCCTTATGTATCTCCTTTAATTAGTTTATTCTATTATACTACTAAAATTAATTATTATGATAAGAGAGAATCTACATTTGTTATTAATTTTTACTATGCAAACAATAATAACGAAATTTAAGGGAATTCAAATTAGTTATATTTAAAAATAGTAAATATTATCAAACCCTACTTCAAATCCGTGTCTATATAAAGACGTAATCTTCACTCACTCCCTACCTTTCACTTTTCATTTAGCTATTTTTTTATTTGTTCATTGCTCACATTTATTTATTCACTTTTCATTTCAGCTTTTTTTTATTCATGCTCACATTTATTTATTTTTGTGTAGAGGTCTATGTAAGTTTTTTTTTTTTTTTGTTTTTTTGTATTTTTTGTAGCCTTTTCATTTCAGCTATTTTTTTTTATTTGTTCATGCTCACATTTATTTATTTTTGTGCAGAACTCTATTTAAGTTTTGTTGTTTTTTTGTTTTTTTTTTTGTATTTTTGCACTAACTCTCACTTTTAATTTCAGCTATTTTTTTATTTGTTTATGCTCACATTTATTTATTCAATTTTCATTTCAGCTATTTTTTTCACATTTATTTATTCAATTTTCATTTTAGCTATTTTTTTTATTTATTAATGCTCACATTTATTTATTTTTGTGCAGAGAGTAAGTTTTGTTCTTTTTTTTTGTTTTTTTTATTTTTTTGTAGCCTTTTAGTTTCAGCTATTTTTTTTATTTGTTAATGCTCACATTTATTTATTTTTGTGCAGCACTCTATATAAGTTTTATTGTTAATTTTGTTTTTTTGTATTTTTTGCATTACCTCTCACTTTTATTTTCAGCTATTTTTTTTTATTTTTTCATACTCACATTTATTTATTCAATTTTCATTTCAGCTATTTTTTTTTATTCATGCTCACATTTATTTATTTTTGTACAGAGCTCTATTTAAGGTTTGTTCTTTTTTTTTTTGTTTTTTTGTATTTTTTGTAGCCTTTTCATTTTAGCTATTTTTTTTATTTGTTCATGCTCACATTTATTTATTTTTGTGCAGAACTTTATGTAAGTTTTGTTGTTTTTTTGTATATTTGCACTAACTCTCACTTTTAATTTCAGCTATTTTTTTATTTGTTCATCCTCAAATTTATTTATTCAATTTTCATTTCAGCTATTTTATTTATTTATTTATGCTCACATTTATTTATTTTATGTATTTAATTTATTTATTCAATTTTCATTTCAGATATTTTTTACTTACAAATATCACTAAAACATAATTAATTTATTTATTTTAGTTTGATCTTTTTTTAATATATAACTAAGAATAATAATTGTGATTTAATTAATTTATGTATTTTAATAAATTTATAAAATAAAATTTATCTTTAATTAGAGAAATCAAATAAAATTTTTATTATCTCTGATTATAAATTATATATCAATTATATTATTAATTATGAGAATGATAAATCTATTTCTAGGTTTTAAGGTTTAATAAATTTAATAGTCAACTAAAATTATATATGAATAATATTATTAATTATGAGTATGTAAATCTATTCCTTATTTTAAACAACTAAATAAATTCAAAGGTAAACTAAAATTATATATCAATAATATTATTAATTATTATTTTAAACAACTAAATAAATTGGTAAACTAAAATTATATATCAATAATATTATTAATTAGGAGTATGGTAAATCTATTCCTTATTTTAAGCAACTAAATAAATTAAAGTTACGTAATTGATTTGAGAATGAAATAATATTAATTCAATTTTTTTATTAATTTACAATTAAAAATAATATTATCCTCTATTTATATTAGAGCATTAAAATATCTCCGCTTTATTCCTTATTTATCTTTAAACTAAATTAATATATTTTGATTTATTTAAATAAGTAATATTCAAAATATCACGTTTATAGAATATTTCTCCTTTAATTACGTTTATTCTATTATACTACTATTTATTTATAGTACTAAATAAATTTGTGATTCTTCATTCTTTCTCATCCCTCTAATCACTCTAATTGTCTAAATATTTTTGTATAATAATTTTATTTTTTTTCAACTTTTTACTAATCATTTTCAATCAATGTCTTGTCTGATGTCAATTCCTCCGAAAAAGACTTTGTTCAGTTTTACTAAAGGTATGTTATTGAATTTAATGTTTATAGACCTAAATACATTTTTTATTATATATGTGTAATAAATAAGTGATTTATAATTGTTATTATATTTAATGCAGGTTATTACAATTTGCACAACTTTTAAAATCCATGAAAAACTGTATTTTTTCATATTATCCTTAGATGTAACTCTCACACAAGATGAGATTTATAATTTGTGCTTGCAATTCATTGAAGAGATGTTGAAGCGCCAAGGACAAACGCTGAAAGATATTCCAAATATTTCATATCCAAAATTCGTTGATGTTACTGTTGGACAAAACAGCCTCTTAGCAGCCGAGCTTGCCTATGACAGAAATGCTCTCCGAGTCGAGTACGAACAATTAGTGGCCATGTTGAATGATGATCAGCGGAAGGCTTATAAGACAATCATTCGAACTCTCGGCGATCCAAACGGACAGGTTTTCTTTTTGTATGGTTATAGTGGAACTGGCAAAACTTTTGTTTGGAAGACTCTATCTGCTGTCGTCCGATCTAGGGGCGACATTGTTCTAAATGTTGCTTCAAGCGGTATAACTTCTCTTCTTTTACCAGGAGGTAGAACAACCCATTCAAGGTTGAAGATTCCGATATCTTTGCACGAAAGCTCTACGTGTAACATCAGGAAGCAAAGCGATCTAGGTAAATTGATTGTTAAGACGAAACTTATTATATGGGACGAGGCTCCTATGATGCACAGGTATTAACAATCAATTAATCAGATTTTGTTGTCTTACTATCTTATATTTTTGTGTTTATTATATAATTATTAATACAACATAATCATATTTATTCTATTTTGGTTTTGATTTTTGTAGGAATTGTTTTGAAGCACTAGATCGAACAATGCATGATATCATGAGCTCCTATCGACCTGAAGCTCAGCATCTGCCTTTCGGAGGCAAGGTTGTTGTGTTCGGAGGAGATTTTCGCCAATTACTGGTCATACCTAAAGGTACGAGGCAAGATATAGTTCATGCTACTATTAATTCTTCCAACATATGGATAAATTGCAAAGTTTTGCGCTTGACCAAAAATATGAGACTGCAAAATATCGGTGAGGGAAGTGATGGTCGTAAGTTGCGCGAGTTCTCTGATTGGCTGTCTTCTATAGGGGATGGTACTATTGGTGACGATAATGACGGAGAAGTGGATATATAGATCCCGGATGAATATTTGATAACTCATTCGTGTTGGGGGAGAAAAAATCAAATATAAAAACTTGCATCCGAAGATGAGGCGCGCGGGCATGGGCTATCCAAAGGCGTGCCAGGCAGGAGGACGACGCATGGGACGCGTCGCGGCTCGGACCACGGGTCACGGATCTCCTGGGCTATCCACGCGGGGAAATAACTCGGGGCGCGTCCGAGACTCGGGTCACGGATCATTCGAGGCGAGCCATGCAAGGGTATGGCGTGAGGAACATGCTCGTCCCGGGACTCGGATTCGCGTTGTCGGCATACTGGCCATGCAGGGGTGGCGGACCCGGGTCACGCTCTTGATCCTCTACACAAGCCCGTCACGCATTCCGTGCGAAGAGCCAACAGAGGTCCGAAGACCCAGCCCGCGGCCTGAGCCACGCAATCATTATCTGGGGAAGGGCTCATCCCAGGAAGAACGGAGACATCGCCCACGTGAGCCCACATGCATCACCTATACTCCGGATCACGGGCCCCGGTTCGTTACTAGCTTCATTTAATGATGTAGACATAGTACGTGGTCTGAATGTAATCATTCCATAATTCCCTATAAATAGGGGGCTTATCCCTTCAGATTAAAGGGCGGCACTAATTAGTGAATATACTCGATATTAAAAGAGTGGATAATAGAAATCCTTCAGAAGAAGCTTCAAAGCTCAAAACCTCTGTTCTTTTTCAGATCTAGTCCAACCCCTACTCCAGAATATAAATTTACATGTATTAGTATCGTTTCAAACCCTCTATACACAGCCCAGCCCCGTATCATACTACCCGATAAAAACGTGCTAAAACATTTGGCGCTAGAAGGAGGGGGTTGTTATACTAGACCCAGGAAAAGAAAGAAGAGCCGAAGCCATGTCTGATGGAGCCACCGCGTCAGATTCCTCCCGCTCCGCCACGAGGAAGAAGCTGGAGAGAGGGAAGATGCCCGCCGTCGAGTCAGACGCCGCCCCGCCACTCTCCCCAAAGGTCCCGGGGGACGTCCCCGGGAACGAAGACGCCGCCATCACCGGGGAGCTGGACGGCCACAACACGTCCAACCAGTACCTCCGTAGCAGCTCCGAGGCCCGACGCCTCAGACGCCGCCAGCAGGCCCACCGCCATGCACATCGCTCGGATCCTGAGTTCCGACGCGGACCACCTCTCCCGAGACACCGACCCGGGAATTGCACCTCCTTTTGGACACCCCCGAAAAGATCGACGTTGCGATGTCCGATCTCATACAGCGTAAGCGTACTCTAACCTCCCTCTCTATTCGTCCAGGTGAGAAGATTGGGAAAGGAAGCGCGTTCGGCCGTCTGGGGCCCGGTCACGCCAGCCACAGCGCGTTCGACCGCCTCGGAGGATGCCGTGCCGGCTCCAACCGCTACACAATCCCCGCCCGACGGCTCGTCTTCGATCTCGGCGAGGAGGCCGGCAACCAGTCAGCCCCAGCAGACCGGATCGGGGGAGACGACGAGGAGAAGACTCGTCGCGCCGAGCCGGAGCAGGGTCCCGGGACCTGTGTCCCGCGATCACCGGGACCCGAGGCGGGTCTCCTGGACCTCTACAGCAAGGTGTCCGAGATGGAGAGGAAGCTGGCCGAGGCCCAGGCCCGACCAGAGCGGGTCGACTACTGCAAAGAGCCTTTGGCCCTGGAGGTCGAGCATGCGGTCATGCAGTACGAGATCCAGCCCCTCCAGACCACCCTGTACGACGGGAAGACGGATCCCGAGATCCACCTCAGCCGCTTCCGAACATACATGTCCGGGAGAGGAGCCAGCGACGCCACGAGGTGCAGGCTCTTTCCCCTCACCCTCGGAGACGTGGCCCACAAGTGGTTCGCGGGGATCTCCTCCCGCTCGATCCACTGTTTCGACGACCTCGTCCAGCGCTTCTGTTGGAGTTGTGTACTTAATGTCTAGATTTAAGTATCGGTAAACTCCCGGTCATAGCATTTAACCTATTTAATTAATAAACAATTATTTGCATTTAATTATTATTAATTAATTATGCAAAATATAGTCCTGGATTTTATACGTTGTAGTTAGTATGGTGTGCATGGGCACACAGAAGATCATACTATCGGTTACTCGTATTTAATCGAACGGTTGCTCACGACCTAGATGGACATGGACCAATCCATCGGTATAGTCGTTGTGTGAGAGAGAAAATAATTTATCTTAATTATTTTATCACACTTGTACACTTGGTGTATTGGGCGGATCGCTTGAGATTTATTGATTAGGATTGCCTTGGATAATCAATTTAAATCTCAGAGTATTTTATTCTTAATCCCTGAAATTATTGCGGGTGTGTATATTTAATATTAGAGACTTTGATTTTACAAAGAAATTAACCGATTTAATTATTGGGTTAATTACCGGTAAAATTGGGTCGCTATATTTTATATACGACATGCCGTGAATACTTGACGGGAAAGTGTATCCCGGAAGGGTTGATAATATCCCCGAGATGAGTTCATAAGGAATTATTGTGTAAACCTCATGAGTGGATTCGTTCCGCACAATAATAAAGGTTGAACGGTACTAGTCTCGGATATAAGAGATGGATATTATTTATTGAGCAATAAATAAATTTATTCATGGATATTTAAATCTTAAATACACGGAATAAATAATACTAACCGGAGAAATATTATTTGATATAATATGGATAAATATTGGGAGTGCAATTTTATTTATATAGTGGAAAATAAATAAAATTAATATTGATAAGGATTAATGGATTTGGGTTGGACCCAATTTAATCTTCAATATTAGAAGCCCAATATTTTATCTCCTTTTGATCCCCTACGTAGCCTATAAAAGCACTACATGGTCTTCACTTTTCATAACTTGATTTTAACCTACGCCAATCATAAAGTCTTGGAGAGTGAAGAAGATCCATAGGAGTTCGATAGATCGTCGCCCACACGACGTTCGGACGAGGTGCGAGGAATACGTAGGAAGATCGCAAGGTCGTTTGATTTCGTTTCTCCGTACAACGAATCGAGGTAATAATCATAAACCCCCTTCATGATTATTTGTGCGTATTAATTGTAATATATACATGAACGCACGATCCGGGAAAACGACGATCATCGCGGACGGGGATTCGAGATCCCCGACGAAGATCGAAGGGGGCGGTCGAAACCCTAGGGCTCGACCGCCCGGCGCGCGCGGACGAGGGGGCCCCGGCTGGGCTGCCGGGGCGTGCGATCGACTCGAAGTCGATCGCGGGGAGGTTCGCCGTGGGCTGGTGCCACGGCGGGTGAACCCCCCCAGCCACCTCGCCTGGTGGCGTGCGCAAGGGAGGAGCCCCGGCTGAAGCCGGGGCGTGCGATCGACCGCGTGGTCGATCGCGAGGGAAAGCCGCGGCTGGAGCCACGGCGGGTCAGCCTGGGGCTGACCGCCCTCCTCCGGCGAAGGTGGTGAGTCGCCGGACTCACCACCTGGGGCTGCTGGGCAGCCCCAGCGATCGCCATGCACGGCGACCGCGAACCCCGCGGATGGGGTTCGGCTAGGGTTTAGCCGCGGGTTCATCCCACGGCGATGCTCTTGTCGAGCCCGGTTCTTCGTGGTGTTCGCGTTCGTGGTTTCCGGCGACGGGTTTTCGGTCGGGTTATCGGTTCCGCATAATTTTTTGATAGCCCGGGACATCGAATCCCAGCAACTGGTATCAGAGCGTTTGGATTCGTGTTCATGTATATATTCGATTATTGTTCTACCTTGCAGGATTTCCGGCTATCATGGTTGATTTAATTATTGCTTAATTAATTATCATGATTATTCGTTTATTAAACTCTCGGACATGTCGAGATTCGTTTTTGTGTGGTTGAATGTTTGTAATAGTAAAAATTCGGGGGTTGACCGAATTTAGGATTTATTATTACGTTCTTTATTTTCCGGAAAATGTATAGGGTCGATTTCATGTATAGAATCGATACCGGAATTGTAATTTAAATTTTGTAATTTATTTACGTTGGTTCGATGATGAGACGATCGCCGGAAGACGAAGACGTGTGACGAAGACGAAGGGGACGAAAAACCGGGGGGGTCGATCATCCCCATGATCGATCCCCATGAGGATCGATCGACCCCATCAAAGGGGTTGCCCGCTAGGGCTTCCGGCCATGCCGGCCACCGGTGGTGGTGGCGCGTGGGCTGGGGGCGGCGGCGGCGGTGGTCCCGGGCGGTGGAGGTCGACGGTGGGATGGCGTGGGGTCTCCCAATCCCATGCTATTCCTACCAAGATCCACTTTCCTAAATTAATTCGGTTTTCCTATTTGAGTAGCTTCCTTTTAGGAAACTCTCATGGATTAGGAAAAGAATTAATTGAATTAATTTTATTCCTATTTGTTTTATTTCCTTAATGGAGATATTCATGGATTAGGAATTTAATTAATTTGGTATTAATTTATTTCCTATTTGATTATTCCTATTCTTGGGAATTTTCATTAGATGGAAATTAATTGATAATGGAAAGTAGAAGAGTTCTAATTTATTTTATTTCCTTGTTCTATTATAGATGTCTTTTAGAATATTCCAAGTTTTACTTGGATAGATTATTCTAGAGATTTAATAGAATTAGATAGGAAAATAAATAAATAAAAATATTAATAATATTTAATTTTATTTTTGATATATTCAATTGACTTAATTTTCGAATTAAGTAACTTTTGGATTAATTGAAAATAAATAGATTTAAATATTGGAGATTAATATTCTCGTCACATGGAGCATTCAAGAAACGAAGACTGAAGACTAGAAGATGCATATGAAGTTGGAATAAAGCCATGATAGTCGGGAAAAATAATTTTCTAGCATTATTTTGACTATGTGATACTATGTGCTTTATTGCTTATATGCATGCTATATGTGTTTATTTTATGCACTAGATAGCGTATCCCTTTATTGTAAAAAGCTAAGTGGGAGAGGGGATGGAAACATTCCCATGGTCTCCATCACTGTTCTCTTGGTGACTCTTATGGACTTTTGAAGTTCGTATAGACGAGTCATTGAAGGAGAATTCTTGTAATTCCTTTTACAAGAAACATTGGTCAAGTTTATCAAACAATGCCTAATTTGTCTTTCTGAAACTGACTTCAAGTCGACTCATTCTCACCCCGGGGAGTGGAATGGAGCCAAAGCCACTTGGTCATGTGGATGACACAAATTAGAGACCTTCGTACCATTCTTTGATAGATGGATCGATTGTCTGCTCGGCTCCCTCATTTATGAGAGATAGGGTCGTTCGCATGGTGAATCACTGGTTAGAAACTTCGAGTTTCACTTATGATTCTCCGCGTCTTGATTTACAACATCAAATGGTTCAAGTAATTGGATTTCAATTATATAAATCTTTTGGTGTAGTAAACGTCCACACGAACGTGGCTTGCTATACTGAATGGGATTTTAGAATAATTGATGTAGACAGTTATAGGAAATTGTGAGGGATTGCGAGTTATCGTAAACGTCCACACGAACGTGGCTTGCGGTGACGTAACAATTCTAAATGATTCGCCTTAGTACTGAGTGATGGTTTACACTTAGGTACGCTTTGTAGTATTCTTCCCAACGAAGTAACGCTATAATGATGTACGACCGAAGCAAAACTAAGTTGCTAAATCATTTGGGTGGGTAAACGTCCACACGAACGTGGCTTGCCTTACCTGATGGGATTTTAGACGCAATTTAGTAATTTAATGATATTATTTAAGGGAGATAATATCGGACATTAAATTGATTGTTTGTTTACATGTACTTATAGGTTTAGAGAATAGCTATGAATCCACTTTCTGTGATACTCAAGGAACATAAACTCACTGGTCCCAATTACATTGATTGGAAGAGAAATTTGGACATTGTCCTGACTGCTGAAGAGTACAAGTTTATACTCTCTGATAAATGCCCTGCTGAGCCCAAGGCTGCCTCAACTGATGAGGAAAAGGCAGCATATCGGAAGTGGAAAAAGGCTGATGAAATGGCTAGGTGCTATATTTTGGCTTCCATGTCAAATGTACTCCAAACCCAACATGAGCCGATGGACACTGCCCGGGATATGATGTCCAACCTCAAGGAGATGTTTGGGGAGCAGGATCGTGCGGCAAGGCAAGAAGCCATGAGAGTCCTCATGTCGACTACTCAGTCTGAAGGAACGCCCGTTGGGGAGCACGTTCTCAAGATGATGAGTTTGTTGAATGAACTTGAGGTCCTAGGAGCTTCTATTGATGATGAGACGCAAGTCGACATCATACTCCAGTCTCTGACCCCTAAGTTTGAGCAGTTTCGTATGAGCTATAATATGGGTAAACTATCTTATACTCTTGCGCAACTCCTGACTGAACTGAAGGCGGCAGAGGGGATCTACAAGAAGGGCAAGTCTCAAGCGCTTGTAGCTACCAAGTCCAAAAGCTTGAAAGCTGTTGGAGGTAGGGGCAAGAAAAGGAAGCTAGCCTTAAAACCCAGTGGTGCCAAGAGGAATGGACCACGAGTGGGGGCTAGTAAGCCAAAGGGCAAGTGCTTCCGATGCAACAAGTCTGGACACTGGAAGTCTGAATGTCCTCTCAGAGGTACGAATTTTTCTTTAGTCGTAAAAACATAGTCAGCGGTATTATCTACCAGAATTCTGGTGTGTAGATATGGAACCACTGACGGTATGTGCATTGTTTTAAATGCAGGGGTTCCAGAAAACCCGGCGACTTAGAGAAGAAGAGTTCGAGTCTACATGGGCGAAGCTGTTGGGGTAGCAGCGGTTGCAGTGGAAGACATTTATCTGTTTTAGGATTTCATTTTAAAGTTATTGCTTTATGTACCCCTTTTATTTTGAAAAAGAACTTTTGTTCTGGTTTTCTTTATTAATGAATGGATATTTATTTCTTTAATCATTGAATGATTTAGATAAGAAATAATGGTGTTATCTATTCTGGTACATTAGATAGCAATATATATGAATGATGAATCCTTAGTCTACCACGATGCAACAAACCGTTATGTATAACCTGTTTTACTTATTAGATGTATTCTCTTATCAATCATTATACTTGTGAATTCTTAAACTTAGTAGTATCTATTCAAAAGGGATTCAAAAGGTCGAAATTGATTTGATCAATTATAGTTGGAGGAATGGACCTCCCGACCTGAAAAATCGATCTTGAAAGATGATACAACTTAGTTAACCTTTCTGGATAAAGGATGGAATTCAGACAAGTATTGAAAATGATTTATGATTAATGCGGTGACATGTGTAATTAGAGAGGTACGAGTCGTTCTTTCAAGAATACTCGAAGATGGATTAGAATACTTGATGTGCCATAAAAGCGGAGTGTTTTTCCAACACAAAGCCATTATGGGGATCCTTCCAAGTATGTCCATTGGAAGCCTGCGACTTGTTCGCGGAGGCTATCACCTATCTGAATAACACATAGCATAAATCAAAGATTGAGATTAAGTCTCAAACGACAACACCATACACTGATGTGTGGATATGGTGTGTCAGGAATAAGAAATAGAATTCTAATAGTAAAAGAACAAGTTTGTTCGGAACTACCTATGTTCTATGGATATTTCTGGATACAACGACATTCAATGTGATTGTAGAATATCCTAGAAGAACAAGTAATTGTATGTTCAATAGTACTACGAACCAGAAGGGTGTCCTCGCCCGGTTCTTAGAGGAAGACTATTAGATGAACTACAATGCCCTAACTGACAAAGTACTTTAAAATGAGGAAAGGAAAGACTGAGAACCAGCCTGACCGAGTAGCAGTGCACCACTAACTGCACCTAATGTTATTACTGTTATACACCGGAATGCCGTTGCAGTGGGAGGTTGTTAAGCAACCATAGATGTTCATAAGACTGGAGGAGTTTTGAACTCTGGATCTAGTAGACATGAAATCGATCCCTGGTTCTGCATAGGAGGCTAATCTAAATGTGCCTACTTGGATAGCAATAACTATTATTGTTAAGAGGCAAGATCATTTAGAAATACAAGCTTAATGAATCCATTTATGGATTATCACAAAGCTGTGGAACTTGCAAAGGCAAGGAGAGGTGTGTTAGAGACGTAATGGAAACAAGGTGGTGTTTCTCGGAATTTTGTGTAGATAACACTTCATCGTTGGCAACAATGTAAAAGTGTTGTCAGACATAAAATAGAGGTTGTCTGAATAAATCGGGATATAAGATTAAGATGAAGTTGGATCATGTTCTTAGAAATCTTTCGATCTCTAGATAAGAACATTTGTACTTCTCTTAAGATATCTTATACGATTATGGTTTGTTTTAAACATGCACAATTCTGAGAAAGGTTATTGCCTTTCGGGAACATAATACATCTATCTAAAGGTATGTGTTTCGAACGCATAAAGGAGATAGATATAGACAAAGCAGTTACCTACACTTCAAGTGTAGAGAGTTTTGTAGATGCAGTGTTGTAAAACAAGAACCTGATATCAACTATGCGGTTAGCGTAGTGGGAGGATATCAAAGTAATCTGGATAAGAGATGTTCGAATGCTGTAAGAAGTGCTTGGAAGTACTGGATTACTAAGCAAGACGAAATCTTCTTAGATTACAGTTTCTCAGATCCAAAATCAGAGAAAGACCAAGTGTAAGTCGATATCAGGCTATGTGTTCACTTTTAGAAGAGGTGGAACCTAAGGATGAAAGAGTGATAAGCGTGATGCTTCTCGGACTCTATCATAAACCGAATAGCAGCCTCAGAGGCAGCGGAAGTTTTGGTTAGGTTCCGGAATGACCTCTGAACTTGGATATGATTCTTGGTTCACCAAAGGCTATTTATGTAGCGGTGCATGGTAAACTGGAAGAAGTCATAAGTTCAAAAGATGATGACAACACATAGAGCAAGTACCACCTGATTCGAGTCATCGTCTAGGGAGACGACGCAGTAGTCACCAAGATAACTTCAGAGCGGAAACCTAGATTGCTCATTCACATAATACTTCTGGGAAGTATAACTTAAGCACGTGATGAGTATGGGAGTCGGGAGTTTGGAGGAAATGACTAGACCTTAGTACAAGTGGGAGATTGTTGGAGTTGTGTACTTAATGTCTAGATTTAAGTATCGGTATACTCCCGGTCATAGCATTTAACCTATTTAATTAATAAACAATTATTTGCATTTAATTATTATTAATTAATTATGCAAAATATAGTCCTGGATTTTATACGTTGTAGTTAGTATGGTGTGCATGGGCACACAGAAGATCATACTATCGGTTACTCGTATTTAATCGAACGGTTGCTCACGACCTAGATGGACATGGACCAATCCATCGGTATAGTCGTTGTGTGAGAGAGAAAATAATTTATCTTAATTATTTTATCACACTTGTACACTTGGTGTATTGGGCGGATCGCTTGAGATTTATTGATTAGGATTGCCTTGGATAATCAATTTAAATCTCAGAGTATTTTATTCTTAATCCCTGAAATTATTGCGGGTGTGTATATTTAATATTAGAGACTTTGATTTTCCAAAGGAATTAACCGATTTAATTATTGGGTTAATTACCGGTAAAATTGGGTCGCTATATTTTATATACGACATGCCGTGAATACTTGACGGGAAAGTGTATCCCGGAAGGGTTGATAATATCCCCGAGATGAGTTCATAAGGAATTATTGTGTAAACCTCATGAGTGGATTCGTTCCGCACAATAATAAAGGTTGAACGGTACTAGTCTCGGATATAAGAGATGAATATTATTTATTGAGCAATAAATAAATTTATTCATGGATATTTAAATCTTAAATACACGGAATAAATAATACTAACCGGAGAAATATTATTTGATATAATATGGATAAATATTGGGAGTGCAATTTTATTTATATAGTGGAAAATAAATAAAATTAATATTGATAAGGATTAATGGATTTGGGTTGGACCCAATTTAATCTTCAATATTAGAAGCCCAATATTTTATCTCCTTTTGATCCCCTACGTAGCCTATAAAAACACTACATGGTCTTCACTTTTCATAACTTGATTTTAACCTACGCCAATCATAAAGTCTTGGAGAGTGAAGAAGATCCATAGGAGTTCGATAGATCGTCGCCCACACGACGTTCGGACGAGGTGCGAGGAATACGTAGGAAGATCGCAAGGTCGTTTGATTTCGTTTCTCCGTACAACGAATCGAGGTAATAATCATAAACCCCCTTCATGATTATTTGTGCGTATTAATTGTAATATATACATGAACGCACGATCCGGGAAAACGACGATCATCGCGGACGGGGATTCGAGATCCCCGGCGAAGATCGAAGGGGGCGGTCGAAACCCTAGGGCTCGACCGCCCGGCGCGCGCGGACGAGGGGGCCCCGGCTGGGCTGTCGGGGCGTGCGATCGACTCGAAGTCGATCGCGGGGAGGTTCGCCGTGGGCTGGTGCCACGGCGGGTGAACCCCCCCAGCCACCTCGCCTGGTGGCGTGCGCAAGGGAGGAGCCCCGGCTGAAGCCGGGGCGTGCGATCGACCGCGTGGTCGATCGCGAGGGAAAGCCGCGGCTGGAGCCTCGGCGGGTCAGCCTGGGGCTGACCGCCCTCCTTCGGCGAAGGTGGTGAGTCGCCGGACTCACCACCTGGGGCTGCTGGGCAGCCCCAGCGATCGCCATGCACGGCGACCGCGAACCCCGCGGATGGGGTTCGGCTAGGGTTTAGCCGCGGGTTCATCCCGCGGCGATGCTCTTGTCAAGCCCGGTTCTTCGTGGTGTTCGCGTTCGTGGTTTCCGGCTACGGGTTTTCGGTCGGGTTATCGGTTCCGCATAATTTTTTGATAGCCCGGGACATCGAATCCCAGCAGCTTCGTGGCGCACTTCGCCTCCAAGGTGAACCGTCTCGAGCAGAGTCAGCGTCTAATCGGCATTCGCCAAAGTATGGAGGAAGGCGACGAGCGATACGTGGACCGAGTCGGGGACATCCTGCTCGGCGGAGAAGAGGTCGGCGACGATCTGAAGCTGCACACGGCGATGAACGGGCTCCGGAAGAATTCCGAGCTTTTCAAGCATCTGATGCTCAACTATCCACAGACCTACGAGGATTTCCGCGTGAAGGCCGCGGCACAGTGTTGGTACCAGCGCCTCATGCACGGGACGGAAGCCCCCGGGGACACAAAACGGAAGGATCCTGCTCCCGTGGAGGCGAGGCCGGCTCACGTTCCTAGGAGAGGCCCTCCCAAGGCCCCGGAACGGGACCGTCCTGCCCCGAGTTACCGCGAGATGGAGGTCCGGCTGGTCGAGGTCATCGGGCAGGACACCATGGCCATGATGCACGCACTCCAAGCCATGGGGGACGCCCTGACCAAACCCGAGCCCATGAGGATCTCGCCGGACAAGCTCGACAGGCGCCTGTGGTGCGCCTTCTACGAGCAGCATGGGCACCCCACCGGCCAGTGTCGTCAGCTGCTCAAGCAGCTATGGAAGTTATTTGAGGAGGGGAAGCTCTGGGAGCTCCTCGGCAGACCCGGGGACCGAGGGACCGGCCAGGTGGCCAACCCGGACAACGGAAGAAACTTGGTCGCGGTCCCGGGCCGCGGAGGTCAGAACCGCGGCCAGTCCCCGGTACACGTCGGGCAGATCCTGATGATCGGCGGGCTGCAACCCATCACTAGTGAGAGCAGAAGGAAAAGGAAGCGCGAGGTGGAGATATGGAGGGTCTACCAGGAGACGAACCCTGCTCCCCCTCGAAGCATCTCGGAACGCGCCTTGATCACGTTCTCTCCGGAGGACCGCATAGGGGTCGGCTACCCCAAGAGCGAGGCCTTGGTGATCACTACCGCCATTCTCGGAGTGGAAGTTGCGCGGCTTCTGGTCGATAACGGGGCCCACTGCAATATCTTGTACAAGCAGGCCCTCGACCAGATTGACAACATGGCGCAGTACATACTCCCCAGTAGCGTAAGGCTGAAAGGAGTGGGGAAAGACGTGCTGGTTCCCTACGGGACGGTGGTGCTACCTTTGGAATTAAGAGACGAGAAGAACCCCGAAATAAAGCTATTAAGGAACTTGACCTTCGTAATAGTCGATGAAGTTAGCGGATATAACGCACTTTTGGGGAGGCCCTTTCTAGAAGCTTTTGAAGCTGTGGCCTCCTCGTACTATTACTGTATCAAGTTCTCAGTCTCCTCCGGGGCCATTGGCACCGTCCGAGGAGACCAATTAATGGCAAAAAGATGTTTGTTGTACTCCCTGAGTAAAGGAATCGATGAAATAAACACGCGCGAGGAAGTAGTCTCCACGGACCCGGAGCTCGGGATCAATCCCGAAACACCCGGGGCCCGGGATGAAAAATGTGAGAAAAAACTAGTAGAGTCTCTCATAGTAAAAACGAAGGAGAACCTAGACTCCAAATTAGAACATCCACCGGACGCGGCGACTGCGGAGCGGGCCTCGTACCCAGTCGCGGTGTCGGATCTCGAACTCAAGTTGGCGTCACAAGACGGTACAGCCTCGAACCCAGGGCCGAGACCCTATCTAGATAAAGAACCGACGACCGAACCCACATCACAGAGTGCGGAACCCTGTGGTCACACCCGTGACCCCCATGGCTCGCTTCCGGGGATCCAAGACCGAGACAGCATAGGGGTCGAGGCCACGGGGAAAACTATCCCTTTCAAAGTCGGAAGCAACGGGCTTCCGCGACAGCTGCTGGTCGGATCGTCTCTGGCGCCCACAACAAAGGACGAACTCGAGAAATCCTTCCGAAGTCAACCTACACACGTTTGCATAGACCGGTGGGGGACTCGGCAGGGTACTCCCGGGACGCACGCGCCACCACCTACGGCTGGATAGTGAGCGTCATGCCGTGGCCCAGAGACGTCGGAGGACGGAGGCCGAGAAGAAAGAGGCATTGAACACGGAGGTAGGCAAGCTGCTCCGAGACGGTTTGATCCGGCTCGCCCCGCACGACGTGACGTAGGTTTCGAATGCGGTCATGGTGAGGAAGACCCAGGGGAAACGGAGGCTTTGCATTAATTATACCGACCTCATCAGAGAGCTCACCTTTCCCCCACGGAGCACATGATCAGCACGCCCAGGGCAGCCTCACGCGGACGGGTCCTCTACCAGCGCGTGCTCGGGGGCCAGACGGAGATTCGTTCACACCAGCGAGCGAACAGATAAAGAAATTCAAGGCCTTGGTATGGTTCCTCTGCGAGAAAATACCCGACGCCCGTGTCGAACAAAACCCGCGGGAGCACGACTCGCGGGCCGACGCCCTGTCCAAGCGCGCCTCGGCCGAAGGATCCGCGGAGTTGTCCCGAGTCATCTTGACCCAGTTGGATTCACCCTCGATCGCGGCCCGGGCGGAAGTTATGCCGACTGACCCGGTTCCCGGAACAGCACCAGGAGCAACACCCGGGATGGATTGGCGCGACCCAGTGATGCGATTCATCGAGTCCGGGACCCCTGTTTTCAGACCGAGTCGAAGCGAGGCAACTCCGCATACGCGCCGCGAGGTACGCGATCCTAAACTCTCAAATTATTCCGCAGGAGTTTCTCGATGCCGCTCTTGAAATACGTTTCCAAAGAAGACGGGATGCGGGGACTTTCGGAGATCCACGAAGGACTATGCGGAAACCATGCCGGGGGCCGATCTCTCGCCCACAAGACGATGGGCCAGGGCTATTACTGGCCGAGCTTGCGCCGCGGCGCGACCAACCTCGCCCGAAAATGTCTTCAGTGCCGGCTCATGGGGCCAAACATCCATGTGGCCCCTGAAGAACTCAAGCCGATACACTCTCCGTGGCCATTCGTCCGGTGGGGGATCGTATCATTGGACCTCTAGCCCCGGCGCCGCGAGGAGTCAAATCCGCGATCGTGGCGGTAGACTACTTCACCAAGTGGGCCGAGGCGGTCCAGAAGATTGACCAAGCCAAAGCGATCAAGTTCATCTGGAGGAACATAATCTGCCGTTTCGGTTCGCCCGAGTCCATCACCTCGGACAACGGCAAGCAGTTCGACGGAACCATGGTCGCGGAGTTCTGTGAGCGATGGGGGATACGGAGGACGTTTTCCACCCCCTACCATCCACAGACGAACGGGCTAGTTAAGGCAGTGAACAAAATCTTGAAGCATACCCTTAAGGCGAAGCTCGAGTCGCGGAAGGGGAAGTCGGCCGAGGGGTTACCCGAAGTGCTGTGGTCATACCGAACCATGGCCCGGAACGCCATAGGAGAAACGCCATACGCCCTGGCATTTGGATCCGAAGTAGTGATCCCAGCCGAGATCACGGTCCGTTCGCACCGAACCGCCCAGGCCATCGCCCCGGAGAACGAAACGGTCTTGCGTTTGGAGCTGGATCTTCTTGAGGAACGAAGGCTAAGCTCCGACTCCCTCCACGCACTGAACAAACAGAGGATCGCCAGAGCTTATGACGCGCGAGTCCGCTCTCGCAAGTTCGGGATAGGGGACTTGATGTTGAAAAAGGCCGCTCGGGACGCGCTCCGGGGCCCTCGGACCGACGTATGAAGATTCGCTTCAGTTTGAAAAGAGTCATAACGAACGGGGCGTACGATTTGGAGTTGCCAGGCGGGACCCCGGATCGGTACCGATGGGACGCGCGACCCTTGAAGAGGTTCTGCTAGGGAGAAGGAGCCGCCGCGATCCCGGGTCAAGGAAAGCGAATCTGTACTTGTGTTCCTAAATGGGGAACATATAAAACCGGATATTTCCGCACAGCTAAATGCCAAAGATCCCGGTAATACTAATGAGCTCCTAAAAAGACCTCCAGGTCAAGAGTCATAACGTGCTGGGGAACATATAAAACCGGATATTTCCGCACAGCTAAATGCCAAAGATCCCGGTAATACTAATGAGCTCCTAAAAAGACCTCCGGGTCAAGAGTCATAACGTACGGGGGAACATCGAAAGACGGATATTATCCGCAAAAAACAAGCCACGAGCTATCCAAATAACAGGACAATCGCGGGACCACGCCACCCTAATCAGGAAAAGCCGGGTCCTGGGATCACGAAAAAAGATCCACGACGAGACCCCGGTACCCGCACCCGAGACCGCGTCCCAAAACCCCAGAGTAGGGCCGCGGGGCTGCATATCAGATCCATAACCTCCACTCGGGACCCCTAGTCCCAGGACGAGTTGATAAGACAGCATCTCGGACCCTAAGGGTTTCCATCCCGAAAAACCATCCCAAGGAATTTCTGGAGAAGGGATGCGATCCACTTACCAAGTGGATTCGGGGTAGACCACCAAACATACTGACAGGAACCAGTACTGTGTTAAAAACCATGCACAGAAACTAACTAAAAACATTGATTGAACATCCAAATAAAAACCAAAACCAAGCCCATGGCTCGATTATAAATATCCAGGGAGGCAGAGCCTCGCCAAAAGAAAGCAAAAACAAAAAACATTTTTTAGTCAGAGGCCCCTCACAAAGACCGTTATCATTCAGAACCACCCGCCTCTTCGGGACATTGGCTATCCTCCTCAGCCATCACCTGATCCTCCTGCCCGGGAACCGGCACCACAGTACATCTTCAACAGGATCCATGCCGGCCATGAAAGCATCAAAAGACTTCTCCGGGAAGCTCGACACCACCTCCTCCATAACCGCCTCCTGGGAGGGATCCGAGTCGCCCTTCCCCTCCGGGGTCGCCTCCGGGACCACGCCTGCACTCTCCCCCACCACTTCCGGGACATGGGCGGCGTTTTCCGCCGTCACTTCGGCTACATCCGAGGTACCGCCCGCCGGTCTGGAAGGAGCGGCGTGAGCAGGTGGTGAGCCAGGACGAACCAAGCGGTCGTAGGTGGGCCACCACTTCATATCAATATGGAGGTCCTCCTCTAAATCAAGGAAGGTTTCGGCGATCCCGGGATCAAGCTCGCGTCCCGCCATGTGTTTTTTCCAATAAGCAAGGACGCGATCAAGGAGTACCTGGTCATTGACTTGATGAGCATGCCGGATGAGATCCGCCATAGAGCGGGAGTAGAAGTGGTCCAGGAGGATCGTGTGGTCGGTCCAGGGACTCTCGAGGTAGGCCTCCAACTCGTCCATGCGGGCATCAGCCTCTGCCTGCCGCTCCCGGAGAGACGCCACCTCTGCATCCCGGGACGCGAGGGATTTTCCCAACTGCGCCGCGCGGGCCGTCGCCTCGGAGAGCGCAGTAGATATCTGCGCAACCCGGGCCTCCGCCGCCGCAGTCCCGGCAACCGCCATTTCCAATTTCTCCCCCCGGAGATCCGCCACGGCGCGCCATTTATCCCGGTCTCCTGACGAAGCGGCGAGGGCTTCGGTGCTCTGCCGGAGGGCCTCCTCGTTCTCTTTAAGCTCGGCGCTCAGCTGCTCGTTCCGAGAAACCACGTCCACATTCATTTGACCCAGCTCCTCGATCGTCCTTTCCCTCCCGTTGGCGAGATCCATCCAGTGCCTGATCTGGCGGGCCTGCTGCTGGAAATCGATATCCCAGGCTATTAAAATTTGCGGAAAATAATAACCCGACCGAAATCCTATCGCCGGAATGTACGCGAACCACCACACGGAGTCGGTCCCGACGAGAGCTCCACCGCGGACAAGCCGCGGCAAAACCCTAGCCGAGCCCCTGCCGCGAGGGGGCTCGCGATCGCGCACCATGCGATCGCTGGGGCTGCCCAGCAGCCCCCGGTGGTGAGTCCGGCGACTCACCACCGCCGTCGGAGGAGGACAGTCAGCCTCCAGCTGACCCGCCGCGGCCCAGCCGCGGCTTCCCTTGCGATCGCGCACCAGCCGCGATCGCTAGCCCCGGCCGAAGCCGGGGTTCCTCCCGTGCGCGCGCCGCCGGGCGAGGAATGGCCAGGGGTTCATCCCGCCGTGGCACCAGCCCACGGCCGAACCCCCGGCGATCGACTTCGCGTCGATCGCCTGCCCCGGCGTCCAGCCGGGGCTTCCTCTTGCCCGCGCGCCGGCGATCGAAGCCCTAGGGCTCGATCGCCACTCTCGACCTCGTCGAGGGTTTCTCGACCTTCGCCGGGGATCTCGAATCCCCGTCCCCGAAGTTCGTACGTTTACCCGGATCGTGCGTTCATGTATATATTACAATTAATACGCACAAATAATCATGAAGGGGGTTTATGATTATTACCTTCGATTCGTTGTACGGAGAAACGAAATCAAACGTTGATGACCTTGCGATCTTCCTACGTATTCCTTGCACCTCGTCCGAACGTCGTGTGGGCGACGATCTATCGAACTCCTATGGATCTCCTTCACTCTTCAAGACTTTATGATTGGCGTATCTTAGGTTAATGAATTGTGAAGACTCTGTAGTGCTTTTATAGGCTACGTAGGGGATCAAAAGGAGATTAAATATTGGGCTTCTAATATTGAAGATTAAATTGGGTCCAACCCAAATCCATTAATCCTTATCAATATTAATTTTATTTATTTTCCACTATATAAATAAAATTGCACTCCCAATATTAAACCATATTATATCAAATAATATTTCTCCGGTAGTATTATTTATTCCGTGTATTTAAGATTTAAATATCCATGAATAAAATTAATTTATTGCTAATTAATTTATTCATATCTTATATCCGAGAATAGTACCGTTCAACTTTAATTATTATGCGGATTAAATCCACCTGCAGGGTTTACATAATAATTCCTTATGAACTCATCTCGGGGATATTATCAACCCTTACGGGATACACTTTCCCGTCAAGTATTCACGGCATGTCGTATATAAAATATAGTGACCCAACTTAACCGGTAATTAACCCAATAATTAAATCGGTTAATTCCTTTGGAAAATCAAAGTCACTTATATTAAATGTACACACCCGCAATAATATCGGGGATTAAGAATAAAATACTCTGAGATTTAAATTGATTATCCAAGGGAATCCTAATCAATAAATCTCAAACGATCCGCCCAATACACCAAGTGTACAAGTGTGATAAAATAATTAAGATAAATTATTTTCTCTCTCACACAACGACTATACCGATGGATTAGTCCGTGTCCATCTAGGTCGTGAGCAACTGTTCGATTAAATACGAGTAACCGATAATATGATCTTCTGTGTGCCCATGCACACCATACTAACTACAACGTATAAAATCCAGGACTATATTTTGCATAATTAATTAATAATAATTAAATGCAAATAATTATTTATTAATTAAATAGGTTAAATGCTATGATCAGGAGTTTACCGATACTTAAATCTAGACATTAAGTACACAACTCCAACAATCTCCCACTTGTACTAAGGTCTAGTCATTTCCTCCAAACTCCCGACTCCCATACTCATCACGTGCTTAAGTTATACTTCCCAGAAGTATTATGTGAATGAGCAATCTAGGTTGCCGCTCTGAAGCTATCTTGGTGACTACTGCGTCGTCTCCCTGACGATGACTCGTATCAGGTGGTACTTGCTCTATGTGTTATCATCACCTTTTGAACTTATGACTTCTTCCAGTTCTCCATGCACCGCTATATACATAGCCTTTGGTGAACCAAGAATCATATCCAAGTTCAGAGGTCATTCCAGAACCTAACCAAAACTTCCGCTGCCTCTGAGGCTGCTATTTGGTTTATGATAGAGTCCGAGAAGCATCACGCTTATCACTCTTTCATCCTTAGGTTCCACCTCTTCTAAAAGTGAACACATAGCCTGATATCGGCTTACACTGGTCTTTCTCTGATTTTGGATCTGAGAAACTGTAATCTAAGACGATTTCGTTTTGCTTAGTAACCCAGTACTTCAAGTACTTTTACAGCATTCGAATATCTCTTATCCAGATTACTTTTGATATCCTCCCACTACGCTAACCGCATAGTTGATATCAGGTTCTTGTTTTTCAACATTGCATCTACAAAGCTCTCTACACTCGAAGTGCAGGAAACTGCTTTGTTTATATCTATCTCCTTTATGCGTTCGAAACACATATCTTTAGATAGATGTATTCTGTTCCCGAAAGGCAATAACCTTTCTCAGAATCGTGCATGTTTAAAACAAACCATAATCGTACAAGATATTTAAGAGAAGTACAAATGTTCTTATCTAGAGATCGAAAGATTTCTAAGAACATGATCCAACTTCATCTTAATCTCATATCTCGATTTATTTTTAGACAACCTCTATTTTATGTCTGACAACACTTTTACATTGTTGCCAACGATGAAGTGTTATCTTACACAAAATTTCGAGAAACACCACTTTGTTTCCATTACGTCTCCAATACACCAATCTTGTCTATGCTTTTTGATGAATCCATAAAATGGACTATCTCATCAATTCGCAAGTTCAACAATTTTTCAGCTTTGCGACAATCCATAAATGGATTCACTAAGCTTGTACTTCTAAATGATCTTTCCTCTTAACAATAATACTTATTGCTACCCAAGTAGGCACATTTAGATTAGTACTGCCTCCTATGCAGAACTAGGGATCGATTTCATGTCTACTAGATCCAGAGCTCAAAACTCCTCCAGTCTTATGAACATCTCTGGTTGCTTTAACAACCTCCCACTGCAATGGCGTTCCGGTGTATAACAGTAATAACATTAGGTGCAGTTAGTGGTGTACTACTACTCGGTCAGGCTGGTTCTCAGTCTTTCCTTTCCTCATTATAAAGTACCTTGTTAGTTAGGGCATTGTAGTTCATCTAATAGTCTTCTTCAAGAACCGGGCGAAGACACCCTTCTGGTTCGTAGTACTATTGAACATACAATTACTTGTTCTTCTAGGATATTCTACAACCATATAGAATGTGTCGTTGTATCCAGAAATATCCATAGAACATAGGTAGTTCCGAACAAACTTGTCCTTTTACTATTAGAATTCCATTTCTTATTCCTGACACACCATGTCTACACATCAGTGTATGGTGTAGTCGTTTGAGACTTAATCTCAATCCATGATATATGCTATGTGTCATTTAGATAGGTGACAGCCTCCGCGAACAGGTTGCAGGCTTTTGATGGATATACTTTGAAGGTTCCCCATAATAGCTTCGTGTCTACGGATAAACACTTTGCTTTTATGGCACATCAAGTATTCTTATCCATCTTCGAGTATCCTTTGAAAAGAACGTCTCGTACCTTTCTAATTACACATGTCACCGCATTAATCATAAATCATTCTCATCACTTGTCCGAATTCCATCCCTTATCCAAAAAGGTTAGCTTAGTTGTATTTTCTTCCCAAATTTGATTCTTAGGTCGGGAGGTCCACTCCTCCAACTATAATTGATCAAATCAATTTCGACCTTTTTGAATCCCTTTTTGAATAAATACTACTAAGTTCAAGAATTCACAAGTACAATGATTGATAAAGAAATACATCTACTAAGTAAAACAAGTTATGCATAACGGTTTGTTGCATCGTGATAGACTAAGGATTCATCATTCATATATTGCTATCTAATGTACCAGAATAGATATCACCATTATTTCTTATCTAAACCATCAAATGATTAAAGAAATAACATATCCATTAATAATAGAAAACCAGAACAAAAGTTCTTTCTAAAAGGTACAAAGCAATAATCTTGAAATGAAATCCTATAACTATCAAAAAAGATAAACGTCTTCCACTGCAACCGCTGCTTCCTCAACAGCTTCGCCCATGTGGACTCGAACTCTTCTTCTCTAAGTCGCCGGGTTTTCTGGAACCCCTGCATTTAGAATGCACATACCGTCAGTGGTTCCATATCTACACACCAGAATTCTGGTAGATAATACCGCTGACTATGTTTTACGACTAAAGAAAAATTCGTACCTTTGAGAGGACAAGATGTAGATCCCCAGTACTCAGACTGCTTCCCTTGGGGATATTTGCCAGAAGGCTTCTTTATCCCACCCTTTGGTCCAAGTCCCTTAGGACCACTGGACCCCCTTGTCTTCTTCTCCTTTCCCTTGCCCTTAGGTCCGAAACCTTTGGCCTTGGCTATAAGAGCTTGCGATTGTTTCAACTCGTCTAAAAGATCCATCATCTCAAAAACGTGTTCAAGCATTTCCTCGAAGCAACTGATCTTTATGAGTATCCTCATCGCCTCTTTTCTAGCCTCCCCATCATGTCCAAACATCAACTTGAGTTTAAGCATGACATCATGATTAGCGGCTAATGCATGAGCACTATCCCACTTTTCAAAGTCAACTATTTCCTCATCAGTTGAGTTAATGGTGGGTCTAGGAGGACAAGTTTCACTGAGTACGTCTTTGTACTCCTTTACAGTCTGAGTAATGTCTAACTGTTCTTTCCATTCAACACAGTATGGAACCAGTGCGTTGAATTCCTCAAGTATCAACGAAAGTGGATTCATAGTAATTCTCTAAACCTATAAGCACATATAAACAAACAATTAATTTAATATCCGAAATTATCTCCCTGGAATAACATCATTAAATTACTAATTACAACAAAAATCCCATCAGGTAAGGCAAGCCACGTTCGTGTGGACGTTTACCCACCCAAATGATTTAGCAATTAGGTTTGCTTTGGTCGTACATCAATTATAGCGTTACTTCGTTGGGAAGAATACTATAAAGCGTACCTAAGTGTAAACCATCACTCAGTACTAAGGCGAATCGTTTAGAATTGTTACGTCACCGCAAGCCACGTTCGTGTGGACGTTTACGATAACTCGCAATCCCTCACAATTTCCTATAACTGTCTACATCAATTATTCTAAAATCCCATTCAGTATAGCAAGCCACGTTCGTGTGGACGTTTACCATACCAAAAGATTTATATAATTGAAATCCAATTACTTGATCCATTTGATTTTGTAAATCAAGACGCGGATAATCATAAGTGAAACTCGAAGTTTCTAACCAGTGATTCACCATGCGAACGACCCTATCTCTCATAAATGAGGGAGCCGAGCAGACAATCGATCCATCTATCAAAGAATGGTACGAAGGTCTCTAATTTGTGTCATCCACATGACCAAGTGGCTTTGGCTCCATTCCACTCCCCGGGGTGAGAATGAGTCGACTTGAAGTCAGTTTCAGAAAGACAAATTGGGCATTGTTTGATAAACTTGATCAATGTTTCTCGTAAAAGGAATTACAAGAATTCTCCTTCAATGACTCGTCTATACGAACTTCAAAAGTCCATAAGAGTCACCAAGAGAACAGTAATGGAGACCATGAGAATGTTTCCATCCCCTCTCCCACTTAGCTTTTTACAATAAAGGGATACGCTATCTAGTGCATAAAATAAACACATATAGCATGCATTCAAGCAATAAAGCACATAGTATCACATAATCAAAATAATGCTAGAAAATTATTTTCCCGACTATCATGGCTTTATTCCATCTTCATATGCATCTTCTAGTCTTCAGTCTTCGTTTCTTGAATGCTCCATGTGACGAGAATATTAATCTCCAATATTTAAATCTATTTATTTTCAATTAATCCAAAAGTTACTTAATTCGAAAATTAAGTCAATTGAATATATCAAAAATAAAATTAAATATTATTAATATATTTATTTATTTATTTTCCTATCTAATTCTATTAAATCTCTAGAATAATCCATCCAAGTAAAATTTGGAATATTCTAGAAGATATCTATAATAGAATAAGGAAATAAAATAAATTAGGACTTTTCTACTTTCCATTATTAATTAATTTCCATCTAATGAAAATTCCCAAGAATAGGAATAATCAAATAGGAAATAAATTAATATTAAATCAATTAGATTCCTAATCCATGAATATTTCCATAAAGGAAATAAATCAATAGGAATAAAATTAGTTTCAATTAATTCTTTTCCTAATCCATGAGAGTTTCCAAAAGGAGAACACTCAAATAGAAAAAATCCGAATTAATTAGGAAAGTAATATCTTGGTAGGAATAGCATGGGATTGGGAGACCCCACGCCATCCCCACCATGATCGACCGCCACACGGGAGGAGCGCCGCCGCCCAACCACCAGCCACCACCGTCGCCGGCAGCAGCCCTAGCCGAGGGCGATCGGCCCCTCTCCTTGGGTCGATTGCTTGGGATCGATCAAGGGGTTCGATCGATCCCCGGTAGTTCGTCCTCTTCGTCTTCGTCACACGTCTTCGTCTTCCGGTGATCGTCTCAATATCGAACCAACGTAAATAAATTACAAGAATTTAAATTACACTATCCGGTATCGATTCTATACATGAAATCGACCCTATACATTTTCCGGAAAATAAAGAACGCAATAATAAATCCTAAATTCGGTCAACCCTCGAATTTTTACTATTACAACCATTCATCCACACAAAACGAATCTCGACATGTCCGAGAGTTTAATAAACGAATAATCATGATAATTAATTAAGCAATAATTAAATCAACCATGATAGCCGGAAATCCTGCAAGGTAGAACAATAATCGAATATATACATGAACACGAAACCAAACGCTCTGATACCAATTGCTGGAAATCGATATCCCGGGCTATTAAAATTTGCGGAAAATAATAACCCGACCGAAATCCTATCGCCGGAATGTACGCGAACCACCACACGGAGCCGGGCCCGACGAGAGCTCCACCGCGGACAAGCCGCGGCAAAACCCTAGCCGAGCCCCCGCCGCGAGGGGGCTCGCGATCGCGCACCATGCGATCGCTGGGGCTGCCCAGCAGCCCCCGGTGGTGAGTCCGGCGACTCACCACCGCCGTCGGAGGAGGACAGTCAGCCTCCAGCTGACCCGCCGCGGCCCAGCCGCGGCTTCCCTTGCGATCGCGCACCAGCCGCGATCGCTAGCCCCGGCCGAAGCCGGGGTTCCTCCCGTGCGCGCGCCGCCGGGCGAGGAATGGCCATGGGTTCATCCCGCCGTGGCACCAGCCCACGGCCGAACCCCCGGCGATCGACTTCGCGTCGATCGCCTGCCCCGGCGTCCAGCCGGGGCTTCCTCTTGCCCGCGCGCCGGCGATCGAAGCCCTAGGGCTCGATCGCCACTCTCGACCTCGTCGAGGGTTTCTCGACCTTCGCCGGGGATCTCGAATCCCCATCCCCGAAGTTCGTACGTTTACCCGGATCGTGCGTTCATGTATATATTACAATTAATACGCACAAATAATCATGAAGGGGGTTTATGATTATTACCTTCGATTCGTTGTACGGAGAAACGAAATCAAACGTTGATGACCTTGCGATCTTCCTACGTATTCCTTGCACCTCGTCCGAACGTCGTGTGGGCGACGATCTATCGAACTCCTATGGATCTCCTTCACTCTTCAAGACTTTATGATTGGCGTATCTTAGGTTAATGAATTGTGAAGACCATGTAGTGCTTTTATAGGCTACGTAGGGGATCAAAAGGAGATTAAATATTGGGCTTCTAATATTGAAGATTAAATTGGGTCCAACCCAAATCCATTAATCCTTATCAATATTAATTTTATTTATTTTCCACTATATAAATAAAATTGCACTCCCAATATTAAACCATATTATATCAAATAATATTTCTCCGGTAGTATTATTTATTCCGTGTATTTAAGATTTAAATATCCATGAATAAAATTAATTTATTGCTAATTAATTTATTCATCTCTTATATCCGAGAATAGTACCGTTCAACTTTAATTATTATGCGGATTAAATCCACCTGCAGGGTTTACATAATAATTCCTTATGAACTCATCTCGGGGATATTATCAACCCTTACGGGATACACTTTCCCGTCAAGTATTCACGGCATGTCGTATATAAAATATAGTGACCCAACTTAACCGGTAATTAACTCAATAATTAAATCGGTTAATTCTTTTGGAAAATCAAAGTCACTTATATTAAATGTACACACCCGCAATAATATCGGGGATTAAGAATAAAATACTCTGAGATTTAAATTGATTATCCAAGGCAATCCTAATCAATAAATCTCAAGTGATCCGCCCAATACACCAAGTGTACAAGTGTGATAAAATAATTAAGATAAATTATTTTCTCTCTCACACAACGACTATACCGATGGATTAGTCCGTGTCCATCTAGGTCGTGAGCAACTGTTCGATTAAATACGAGTAACCGATAGTATGATCTTCTGTGTGCCCATGCACACCATACTAACTACAACGTATAAAATCCAGGACTATATTTTGCATAATTAATTAATAATAATTAAATGCAAATAATTGTTTATTAATTAAATAGGATAAATGCTATGATCAGGAGTTTACCGATACTTAAATCTAGACATTAAGTACACAACTCCAACAATCTCCCACTTGTACTAAGGTCTAGTCATTTCCTCCAAACTCCCGACTCCCATACTCATCACGTGCTTAAGTTATACTTCCCAAAAGTATTATGTGAATGAGCAATCTAGGTTGCCGCTCTGAAGCTATCTTGGTGACTACTGCGTCGTCTCCCTGACGATGACTCGTATCAGGTGGTACTTGCTCTATGTGTTATCATCACCTTTTGAACTTATGACTTCTTCCAGTTCTCCATGCACCGCTATATACATAGCCTTTGGTGAACCAAGAATCATATCCAAGTTCAGAGGTCATTCCGGAACCTAACCAAAACTTCCGCTGCCTCTGAGGCTGCTATTTGGTTTATGATAGAGTCCGAGAAGCATCACGCTTATCACTCTTTCATCCTTAGGTTCCACCTCTTCTAAAAGTGAACACATAGCCTGATATCGACTTACACTGGTCTTTCTCTGATTTTGGATCTGAGAAACTGTAATCTAAGACGATTTCGTTTTGCTTAGTAACCCAGTACTTCAAGTACTTTTACAGCATTCGAATATCTCTTATCCAGATTACTTTTGATATCCTTCCACTACGCTAACCGCATAGTTGATATCAGGTTCTTGTTTTTCAACATTGCATCTACAAAGCTCTCTACACTCGAAGTGCAGGAAACTGCTTTGTTTATATCTATCTCCTTTATGCGTTCGAAACACATATCTTTAGATAGATGTATTCTGTTCCCGAAAGGCAATAACCTTTCTCAGAATCGTGCATGTTTAAAACAAACCATAATCGTACAAGATATTTAAGAGAAGTACAAATGTTCTTATCTAGAGATCGAAAGATTTCTAAGAACATGATCCAACTTCATCTTAATCTCATATCTCGATTTATTTTTAGACAACCTCTATTTTATGTCTGACAACACTTTTACATTGTTGCCAACGATGAAGTGTTATCTTACACAAAATTTCGAGAAACACCACTTTGTTTCCATTACGTCTCCAATACACCAATCTTGTCTATGCTTTTTGATGAATCCATAAAATGGACTATCTCATCAATTCGCAAGTTCCACAATTTTTCAGCTTTGCGACAATCCATAAATGGATTCACTAAGCTTGTACTTCTAAATGATCTTTCCTCTTAACAATAATACTTATTGCTACCCAAGTAGGCACATTTAGATTAGTACTGCCTCCTATGCAGAGCTCAAACAGCAAGTAAATCGCCAGTCGTGGCGAAAGAAAAGACACGAAGATGAGGGACGAGACACTTACCTCTTGGCGACGCCCGGATCAACCCCGTAAACCGGCGTGCTGCCCACGGGCGGGACGTTTCCGAAAGACCCGGTCTGCGGCGGCTCAACAGGAGCCCGGGGGCCGGAGCCTCCACCCTCAGGGTCGGAGGGCGCCCTCCTTTTCCGGGACAGAGAGGGCTCGGGCACCTCCGGGGGATCTTGAGAGAACAGTCCGCCTCGGGGCGAATCAAGAAAGGACCCCATCAACGGCTCCCGCGCGGGAGGCGACTCGTCCGAGACAATGTCCACGGGACCGCCGTCCCGGGACCCGGGAACGCGGCTACCAGGGGAAGACGCGTGAATCACGCTGATTTGTCTCGTATTTGTGTGTTTTTCATTTATGTTTTTGGGTTGTGTTTGAGTCGTTTTGTGTAGTGTTGATGTTATTTAGTATGTTTTGTGTTTATTTGTGTTTGTCAGTTCTCACGGGTGTGTAGGAGGGTTTTTGGTCAAGTTTTAGGTCATTCATCGAAGAGAAGTCGAAGAATCGAGCAAAGAGCAAAAAATGGAGAAACGGCGGGCGCCAGACCACCTTCGGCGCGCGCCGAAAGGCCTGGAAAAGCACCAGAATTCCGGCACACAAAACGGCGACCGCCGTTTTGGTTTCTGCGGTCGCCGAATGGTGTCCGGCGGTCGCCGAACAGCCTCCGGCGGGCGCCGGACGATGCTGGACAGGCGCGACATCGGCGGTTACGGGGCGGTTTCTTGGGCGTTTGAAGTCCGATTTAAGTGATTCTTTTTGCATTGGAAAGCTAACTTCCGCCTTCTGAACTTGGGGAAAAGATCGGGGACGAAGCCATTGACAACGGCAACGTTCACGAGTCGAGAAGCACGATCGATGTTCTACGGCCACAACTTTTTCTAGTTTGAACTTTAAACTTGATTTCGATTATGTGTTTTAGTTTTCTTTGCTTCTTTTCATGCTTTTAAATTCTTGTAATAAACATCTATATATCTAAATGCTTTGATGTTATTTTCATAAATGCTTTGTTTTTATTGAATTTATGTTTATGTCTCTTTTGATTATCGTCGTTCAATACTTTGTCACGATGTTGAACTAAAATTTCATCTTGGATGATGATATGATGAACAAACGAGAATAACTAGCAATTACTTGATTGATCTCAATACGTCAACATAATCTTAGAATCGTAACCCGATCGGGAGCGAACCTCTAAGTGGATTAAACGTGTGACGACGAGTGAAGTAACCCGACCGGGAGCTTGACTTTCGTGTGTTGATTGAATTGATTTAATTGAGTGTTTGTGAAATTATCTTAAATGTTTTCATTGTCATCGTTCAAGTCGTTTTCTCATATTTGTATTTTCATTTTTGCTATTTTTATTTGTCGAACAACTTGAATTTAGGATTTAGAATTATGTCATATGCTTCTAACACGAACATTCACTTGAATATTACTCTTCCGTTTCCTTGGATTGATACCGAGTCAAACTACAACTGACCTCGGATTTTGACGAGAGGCGCACGAAAACGTCTAATCAAAATTGGCGCCGTTGCCGGGGAAACGGATAGTTTTGTTTAAGTGTTTGTTAGTAGTAGTTTCATATTTGTGTGATTGTCTTGTTATTTTCTAACCATTTACTTGAGCGTGCATGGTTAACACAAGAAGCAAGGCATTTGAAGAGCTCTATCAACGCAAACTACGTAAAAGATGTATTCACCGATTATGAATCATTATGCTCAAGATCAAATGATGCATCCTCAACCATTTGGACATTCTTTCCAACAACAAGGTGTACATGGAGTAGGTCAACCACAAGGGAAATTCATGATGTCAAATATGATGTTGCAAGGAGGGTATGGAATGCAATACGATGAATATGTATGAAATCCTCAAATGAACGCCCCATTAAAGGTTGAAGAGCAGCAAATGATGGGTGAGCAACAATACCAATCTCATGATTCGAGTTCTCAATTCGAAGAATGGATGATGAAGTATGTGGAAAAAAATGATTTGAGGATGAACAACCTTGAAGTGAAAATTGGAAGCTTTGATGCGGTGTTGGAAGACATTAGTACACAACTTGGGCAAATGGCTACGACACTTGGGAAGCTACAAGAAAAATATGAGGTCGAAATCTTTCCAAATAAACCATCACATGCTAAGGCTCTTACGGTTTTAAGAGCAGAGAAAGTTGAGGATAACAAAGTGCAAATACCGAAAGACAGGGAAGATGATAACCTTGCTAAAGAGGAGAAAAACGAGGAGAGTGAAGTTGAGGAGGTAGAGGATGAGAAGAAGAAGAGGAGGAGAGTTGCAGAAGATGAAACGAAAAAGGGCTGGTTGCACGAGTTTGAAAAGTTATATCATCCGCCTTTTCAGTTTCCAAGCAACCTCTTAAGCAAGAAGCAAGACCAACATTTTCAGCACATGTATAATTTGTGGGCGGAAGTTGATTTTAAGGATGTAGTCAAGGCGGAGAACATCCTATTATATGGAAGCGGACTGAAAGTGGGAGCAACGGAGGATGATTGGGTGCCTCCGATTCATTTGATTCCAAAGAAAAGAGTAGGCAAGGAAGAAGAGAAGAAGAAGAAGAGAGGCTTCGAAAGTAAGTCGCATGTAGAAGACGACAAGGATTGGCGACTTGATAAGAAGAAGGGCTGATGTGAGAAGAGAAATAAGTCAAGCTCTTGACATAAAATTGAGCAAGAATAAAGGCTAGGAACGAGATCGTGTTTCAAGAAGTACTTGGCAGCCCACGAACCAAAACTTCCCACCACCCGACATGTGAGAGAGGTCGTGCTAGGCACGACCTTGGTACGTTTTTCTTTTCTTTTTATGTCTTTGTACATATGTGTGGTGCTTTATTGTTTTGTGTGGTTTAGTTATGTTTCTTTTCATTGTTAGTTTGTTTGATTTATGTGAATTGCTTTTCTATGCTCAAAAATTTGATTTGTCCCGAATGTGGTGTGTTTGCATGTGGATATGGTCAAGTTGTTGCTTGAACTCACTTGGTTGAAGGTTGAACCACTTGTTAAGTGTCGAGAAAATGAGTATATGTTATTCATGAGTTTCTTTCCTAGCTATATATACATGTGAGCTTTTGAGCCTATTTTCCTTGGAGCGAAATTATAATTATTTTCTCGAGTTGTGAGCATGAGATGATTGAGAATGCATGATTGGAGTAGTTATTGACATCTTTTGTTATATGAAGTTACTTTGACTTTGTTAAGAATGAGAATATGACGTATGAGATTGCTAGGATTTAACTCCACATTTTTAAAATTTCCCAAAAATGACAGTGCCCGTTGAGGGACTCCCTAGTTAACCTTTTGAGCTTACATGGTTCCTTTATTTGTAACCGAGAGTTCCACGAGCGATGTGAGATTTTGAGAGGTGTTGCAAGATTGTTTTGAAAGTTAATACGGGATTGTGATGATTGTAAACGTGTTTTCTCGTATAAAGGCAAGCTATAATAAGAAAAAGCTTACTCCCTATAAAAAAAAGCAAAAAAAAAAAAAAAAAAAAAAAAACGAATACTCTTTGGTTGTGAAAACAATTGATGAGGGATGAAAAAAAAGCAAAAAGAGAAAAAGCATAAAATAAAAAAATAAAAGTAAAAAGCGGGGAGTACTAATAATAAAGGCCTAACGAGAACATGATTTATTTGATGTGTATTGATGTTATAAGAGTGGTTGTGATGTGAGAACATTTGGCGTAGGAGGTTGTCGAGGGAGGAGCCTATTTGCCTTATTATTTTTCTTTCGATCCTCACCTATGACCCGAGCCTACCATATTGCAATCTCGTACCGATTCTTGGTTCTTCTTTGTCAAAGTATGCGGATTTTCTTGTGATGTATTAATTTATATATTCTCGATGTGCTTGATGAGTGGTGACCATTTCATTTTCCGAGAGATACATTTTGAGAAATGAGGTGAGCTTGAGTGACATGATATTACTATTCTCATTTTTTTCGTATATGACAAGTTGGTTGGTACGTGGTTTGTAGTGAGTTCAAAGTACGTGATTTTTGCAAACACGTTGTTGGTTGATTTTTACCTTGCTCGGGACTAGCAAGGACTTGAGCGTAGGGGGGTGATTTGTCTCGTATTTGTGTGTTTTTCATTTATGTTTTTGGGTTGTGTTTGAGTCGTTTTGTGTAGTGTTGATGTTATTTAGTATGTTTTGTGTTTATTTGTGTTTGTCAGTTCTCACGGGTGTGTAGGAGGGTTTTTGGTCAAGTTTTAGGTCATTCATCGAAGAGAAGTCGAAGAATCGAGCAAAGAGCGAAAAATGGAGAAACGGCGGGCGCCAGACCACCTTCGGCGCGCGCCGAAAGGCCTGGAAAAGCACCAGAATTCCGGCACACAAAACGGCGACCGCCGTTTTGGTTTCTGCGGTCGCCGAATGGTGTCCGACGGTCGCCGAACAGCCTCCGGCGGGCGCCGGACGATGCTGGACAGGCGCGACATCGGCGGTTACGGGGCGGTTTCTTGGGCGTTTGAAGTCCGATTTAAGTGATTCTTTTTGCATTGGAAAGCTAACTTCCGCCTTCTGAACATGGGGAAAAGATCGGGGACGAAGCCATTGACAACGGCAACGTTCACGAGTCGAGAAGCACGATCGAAGTTCTACGGCCACAACTTTTTCTAGTTTGAACTTTAAACTTGATTTCGATTATGTGTTTTAGTTTTCTTTGCTTCTTTTCATGCTTTTAACTTCTTGTAATAAACATCTATATATCTAAATGCTTTGATGTTATTTTCATAAATGCTTTGTTTTTATTGAATTTATGTTTATGTCTCTTTTGATTATCGTCGTTAAATACTTTGTCACGATGTTGAACTAAAATTTCATCTTGGATGATGATATGATGAACAAACGAGAATAACTAGCAATTACTTGATTGATCTCAATACGTCAACATAATCTTAGAATCGTAACCCGATCGGGAGCGAACCTCTAAGTGGATTAAACGTGTGACGACGAGTGAAGTAACCCGACCGGGAGCTTGACTTTCGTGTGTTGATTGAATTGATTTAATTGAGTGTTTGTGAAATTATCTTAAATGTTTTCATTGTCATCGTTCAAGTCGTTTTCTCATATTTGTATTTTCATTTTTGCTATTTTTATTTGTCGAACAACTTGAATTTAGGATTTAGAATTATGTCATATGCTTCTAACACGAACATTCACTTGAATATTACTCTTCCGTTTCCTTGGATTGATACCGAGTCAAACTACAAGTGACCTCGGATTTTAACGAGAGGCGCACGAAAACATCTAATCACACGCCTCTGGCGTCCATTATAAAAGGGCCGTGAGGAACCTCGGGCAGTGGCCCCGAGTCACGGGACTCCACCACTTCTTGCGATAGCGGCGGCGAGGACGGCCGGGCTTGGCGAACCCGGGAGGCAGACCGGGCCGGGATCACGGGCGGCGGTGCGGCGACCAGACCGTGGGTCCTCACCCGGGGCGCGGGTCTCCGCGGCGGCGGCGCGGCGGATGGCAACTTCTTATCTGGGACTCCGGGAAACTTGGACATTTTGCCGCGGGGGCGATCTTCAAAAATTCTAGTAAACGGGGTTGCAGCGCAGTACCCAACTCCATAAGCAAACGAGGGAGTATCTATGGAAGGACCTGTATGTGAAGATAATGCGAGAACAGGGTGACATTACCTGGGTACGGGTCAAACAGGTGCTTGGGGGGACAGATCAGCCGAGCGTCGTCCCGCGACTCCTCTGTGCACAAATAGTCGGCTCTGCGGCGCCTCGTCGGCAGGGCGCCAGCAAACCCCAACGCAACTTGGTAGTCCCAGTTCAACGGCCCCTCTCTGCGAGTGTTCACACCTATGAAAGCACAAGAGGGAGTTAAAATCAGTATGACGGGGAAAACTTATAAACGACTCAAGTCTTACTGGCAATTTTGTCATGGTAGCGAGTGGGGATGTCGATCTCCCCGTTAGGGGTCTGGGTCCGCCAGGCCCCGGCGACGTACACCCACTGCGCCCAGGGGAAGTCCACTTTGGACATTTTCACCTCCACGGCAGGGATCCCGGAGCGCCCCTTGACGGTATAATCGCCGTGGCTCCCCCCAAATCGCGCGATCGTGAACGAGCGCCGGATCTCCGAATCAGTGAGGGTCCGATAGAGGCCGACGTTGCCCAGCATCGAAAGGACCCCGATGAGCTGTGACCACCCGTTGGGATGAATCTGTTGCGGGGCCACTTCCCAAAACCGGAGAGCGGCACTAACGTTGGGATGTAAGGGGAATCGGAGTCCAAATTCTAGCGCCTCCGTCCCGATCGCCACCATCCCGGGAGGCGGGCAGCAAGCAGACTCCCCAGCGCGAGGAAGGTAGATGTGGACATCGATCGGGATCCTCCACTCCTCTCGTTTGTCCTTTAACATGGCGGGAGTGACTATACTCGCCCGGCCGTGGGCCCCCCACGCGGGGGTACTACAGGCGCGCGGCGAGCGGGCAGTGGGCCGTGACGGCGCGCCGGGGTAGGGATTCTCACGGAAGTAGGAATCCCAAAGAAACACGGCGGGCGGAGGATATTCCTCGTCCATCAGCGCGTCGAACTGTTGGAAAAGGAGATTCATGTCGGGCTCCGTATCCGACGATGACCCACCTCGATTTTCTCCCCCCGCCGCGTCCTCGGTTGAGGAATCCGACAACATAATTTCCTTCCCCTGGGACGACGACATCATAAGAACCTGTGAAAAAGGAAATAAGTAAAGGGTGGGGAAGGACTACCTTGAGCAAACTCCCGGAGGTTCTGAATCTGGAATCCGGCGATTTCTAGGGTTCAAGGCAAATTTGCAGATGCGAAAAGAGAAACCGCTGCGTGATTGGGGGGTTTTTATAGAGGGAAACTGCATCAAAGAGGGGACAATAAGGAACGGTTATTGATAAAAACACTCAAGTACTCTCGAAGCCTAACACGCATGAAGGGGCCCAAGCGAATGTGAACCGTCCACAGGGCATGAAGGGCCGTGCACCGGGACACGGGACGAACCCCGAAGAACTGCAATCCGGAACCCGTGTCACGGGGCAAGTACCTATACCGGGCGATTCATGACTTCTGGAGGGTGGCTCCTCGCCAACAACGCGATACCGCGTCCCGGGATGACACAATGTCCACAGCCCCGGGATCCGGGGATCAGCGTCACGGGCCGCGGTCCTGCATAGTCAAGCGGCCCGCCATCCCGATGTTCCCGCGCGCCGCTTCCCCGGCGGCGGCGGAAAAAGAGGAAGGCAGGACAAAAGGTCGTGGCATCTGTCGCCGCGAGCGCAATTAACACAAGCAAAAAGAATTCAAGAAAAAAATGGAGAACTGGGGATTTTCACTAACAAAGCTCCTTGAGAGGGAGAACCCTTTACATCACAGGGAAAAAATCCCGTAATTACAGAGGAGAAATCGGAAATCTCCTACAAAAAACTACACAAAAACCGGCCCACTCGCCGTCCCAAAAAGTACCCTACCGGGGTCTGGTCTGAGCGACGCCGTGTTCGTCGATCACGCGAATCCGAGAAACCCCGTCCGGCGACCAGTTGACCCAGACACACCACCCTCTCCGAGCTCCCAGGTGGCGGTAGAAGGAACGCCATCCTTTCCCCCGTACCCGGAGCCGGTCGCGAAGTCGGGTTAGCTTCATGGGCCAGCTCTGGCCCAAGGCGTCTTGGACCATGACCCGACGATCCTCCACACCGGCAAAGGGAACGGTGAGAGGTGGCGTCAAGGGCAGGCCTTGGCGCCGCCACTTCGCTGGCCGGGTCCGCGAGTGCCAGAATTGGGTGGCTTCCACCGTGCGCTCGATGGAAAGGTGACTGTCTCCGGCGTCCGGGTCGGAATCCGATGAAATCTCGACCACCTCCGGCGGGGCTCGCACGGGCTCGGCCTCAGGCTCCGCATCCGAATCGGAGGGGACATAGATGATCTCCGGCGCGTTAAAATCATTACTGCCGACGGAAGAACTCACCATGACTTCTGCTTTTGTGTAAACGGAAGAAGAATTGTTGGAAGTCCGGGGAAGAAGACGTGGGCGACAGTATCTTTTAAAGATCCCCAGGAGACGTGACGTGCATAAAGCGTCATCATTACCCTAGGGAATCGGTGTGGCTTTTCGACTCCCGAGGGACCGAACAGTCCCGCGCGGCAAAAACCCGAGATCCGGGCTCATGACCCGGATCCGCGACCCGGCACACGGAAAAAATTAATTGTGTTTTTTCTCTCCTTTTTTAATTATTATTTATTCGAAGAAAATCAAAGACCAATGCAGGCCCGATGAAGGCAAAGCGAAATTTTCAACTAATTATTACAGGAACAGGGGAGGTAGAAAGCAAATCGGCCACCCCAACTTAAAGGGGTCATTGGGCCGCAACGGGTACAGGGACCAGGGAACCATCGTCACGAAAAACGGCGATGTTGATATCCTCCACCGCCGACCAGCGCAGCTCCACTCTCCATCCCTCCTGCAGTTGCATGTGCTTGACGAAGACGGCCCATCCAATGCCCCCAATCCCCAAGCGATTCCCGCCGGAGATCAAGTCAAAGACCCACAGGCAGCTGGAGGAATCAGTGACCGCGAGCAAAGCGGGCCACACGTGCCCATACATCTGCGAAAAAGGAGATGGCATCAGAAGCACCTCGCGGTGGTATCGAGGGTGGAACTTCCGGGACACGATGAAGCGCTTGACCCCGGACTCCAGAGTAGCCACCAGTGATTCTTCCCCGGGCTCACGTTCCCGGGGGTGAGTGATGGGCCCCACGCCGGAGTTAGCAGAACTCGGAGGAAGGCTTGACATGATTTACTTTTCTGGGGATGGATAAAACCAAGAGCTTAGCGGCCTTATAAAGACCCCGGATTTCAAGAACCAAGGCCACCGTCTAGGCACGATTCCCGGGTGCATTGAATGGCTTCCCAGTGTTACAGCAGCGGGCCAGAAGCACTCAGGCGATCACGATTGCCCAAGGCGGGCGGCGAAGTACAGGAAAGGGCCACCTGCCAACCCCCACAATTAAAGTCAGACAGTCGTCAGGGGACAGCTGGCCAAAAATCCCCAACGGGCGGAGACATCCCCGAAAATACAAAACCTCCGGCGATCTCTCCGGGGGCCAATGTTGGGGGAGGAAAAATCAAATATAAAAACTTGCATCCGAAGATGAGGCGCGCGGGCATGGGCTATCCAGAGGCGTGCCAGGCAGGAGGACGACGCATGGGACGCATCGCGGCTCGGACCACGGGTCACGGATCTCCTGGGCTATCCACGCGGGGAAATAACTCGGGGCGCGTCCGAGACTCGGGTCACGGATCATTCGAGGCGAGCCATGCAAGGGTATGGCGTGAGGAACATGCTCGTCCCGGGACTCGGATTCGCGTTGTCGGCATACTGGCCATGCAGGGGTGGCGGACCCGGGTCACGCTCTTGATCCTCTACACAAGCCCGTCACGCATTCCGTGCGAAGAGCCAACAGAGGTCCGAAGACCCAGCCCGCGGCCCGAGCCACGCAATCATTATCTGGGGAAGGGCTCATCCCAGGAAGAACAGAGACATCGCCCACGTGAGCCCACATGCATCACTTATACTCCGGATCACGGGCCCCGGTTCGTTACTAGCTTCATTTAATGATGTAGACATAGTACGTGGTCTGAATGTAATCATTCCATAATTCCCTATAAATAGGGGGCTTATCCCTTCAGATTAAAGGGCGGCACTAATTAGTGAATATACTCGATATTAAAAGAGTGGATAATAGAAATCCTTCAGAAGAAGCTTCAAAGCTCAAAACCTCTGTTCTTTTTCAGATCTAGTCCAACCCCTACTCCAGAATATAAATTTTCATGTATTAGTATCGTTTCAAACCCTCTATACACAGTCCAGCCCCGTATCATACTACCCGATAAAAAGTGCTAAAACAATTCGGATAATCATATTGAATCTATTGTTCAAGCCACATACCCGAATTTCCATGACCACATTGGTGATATCAATTTTCTAGACGGACGGGCGATTCTGGCGCCGACCCTGGATGACGTTAATGAAATCAACGATTACATGGTTGCAATGCATAATACTGAAGAACGAATTTACTTGAGTTCGGATAGTATCGTCCCTACCGAACGCGAGAATAATATGTTTGCTCAAATGCATTCTGTTGAGTTTTTAAATACCATCAAGTGTTCCGGACTGCCAAACCATGAGCTGAAGTTGAAGGTTAGTATTACTATAACCTTTTTTTTTCAAATTTATTTCTATTAATTAATTAATATAGTAGTTAATATATACATTCAAATATGATCATTATATAGCTGTGCGACTAATATATATATTATTGAAGAATAATCAATCACTTTTGATTATTCCTAATATTTATATTCATACAAATATTACGTTAATATATATGTATTCAAATTGTAACTTTGGTTTTTTCATGCAACCATTTATGCAGGTATATTCTATGTATTGTATTTATTAAATAATTAATTAAATGAATTAATTCCATTTTGTGAGATGTTACATATTTTTGATACATGAATTGTTTTTTATTAGGTTGGTGTGCCCGTTATGTTGCTACGGAATATGGATGCCGCTTTGGGACTATGCAATGGTACTAGGATGGTTGTAACACACTTGGTAATTATGTTATCCAGGCGAAATATGTTATCCAGGCGAAAGTATTAGGAGGAAATAATTCTGGGGAATTGGTTTTTATTCCTCGAATTGCTCTGACGCCATCAGATACCAAATTCCCGTTTTCTTTTCAACGAAAACCATTTCCGATTATGATATCGTATGTCATGACGATTAATAAGAGTCAAGGTCAGTCGTTGAGAAATGTTGGAATATTTTTGAAGAGATCAGTATTTACGCACGGTCAATTGTACGTTGCGCTGTCTAGAGTAACCAACACTATCGGGTTGAAACTTTTGCTTTGTGATGATCGTGGTCGTCTTACGAATAGAACAACAAATGTAGTTTATAAAGAAGTATTCCAAAATTTGTAATTTCGTTGTAATTTCTTATTAGATATTACAATTAGATCACAAACTTAATGTTTATTTATGCATTATCAATGTCTATATCGAATTATTTGTTAGGTTAAACATCAAATATAAACAGAAAGAGCTTATTTCGAGTAACAAAAATTTGAAATTTATTAGCGTGCATCGCACGGGCAAGAGGACTAGTAAATTAATAATTCTATACATTCAAATATATAATTTTTAGTTGATGTGTTAATTTGTTATTGGCTAGAATATATAGGTAATATACCTATAAAAATGAAAATGTATTTTAAAATTTTCCACCTACCTCTTTTGATTGAAATATTTCAAAATAGGTTTAATTTATGGTGTATTAATCGTAAATTTAATATTATTATATTAAATACACACATGTATAATGTTAAATACGGTAGCATCTACTAAACCCCATCATACAATAATTTCTTTTTACAATTATTGACAAAAAAACTTAGGAAAAATAATATAAAAAAATCAATAAAAGTAAATTAAAAAAACTACACCAGAAGCAATAAAAAAAGAAAATGAAATAGAAAAAAATACTAAAATAAAACAAATATAAAAATAAAACTTTAAAAGAAAAAAAATTGAAATAACATTATTATTAAGGATAAAAAACATCATATAAAATTAAAATAAACTTAATTTTATTTGTTTCTTTTTTTCTTTTTTCATATTGTTTTTGCTTTTTTACAGTTTTATATGTGTTTGTATTAATTTTAATTTTTTTTTTTCAATTTTTTTTCTTATGCTTTTTTATCTATTCATTCCTCTATTTATTTCTTCAATTTTTTCCATTTAATTTACCGTTTTTGTGCATTTATTTTAATAGTTTTTTTAATTGTGTATTAAGTTATTTGGATTAATTTATACTGTACTATATTTTTCAAAAAAGTGAGTACTGTTTTTTTTATAATTTTAAAATAACTGGTTAGATTTGTTTTTAGTTTCTTCTACTACTTCTGTCCCATATTAATGTTCATACTTTCTTTGTTATTTGTGAAAGAAGTGTGACCATTGCCTTGGGACAGAGGTAATATTTTTTATTCACTTGCATAAGAAGTTTGAAGGAAGAGGAAAGCGCGCGCATGAGGAGAGAAAATGAGTTTTATTCGTTTTTCTAGTCCTTTATCTTTTCTTTATTTGTTTTTAGGTCTTCAACACTTTTGTAATGTTGTTAGTATAAATATTTGTAATTGCACTTTTCAATTTCAAATTGGTGAAATAAAATTTGGTTTTCTGATTGAAATTTCCCGCTTTAGTTTTCATCTCTTTTCCTCCAAATTTGAAGCTCCTTGGTTATGGAGTTTTCAGCTGAATTTTGATAAGGATGTTGCCGATGCTTGGGTGATATGCCACTACGAAATCTACAAGAAATGAAGTTGATGAGAATGTGAATTAATGTACATGAGTAATTGTTTTATTTTTCCCAAACTATTTAATTGATTGAAATATCTCAGAATACAGTAAATTCTTTTTACAATTATTGGCAACAAACAAAAACAAAAATGTAGGGAAAAAATATAAATTATCAAAAAAGTAAATTAAAAAGGTACACCAAAAGCAAAATAAATAAATAAAATGAAATAGAAAAAAAATACTGAAATAGAAAAAACATAAAAATAAAATTTCAAAAGAAAAAAAAAATTGAAATAACATTAATGATAAAAACATCATATAAAATTAAAATAATTAAACTTGATTTTATTTGTTACGTTTCTTTTTTCTTTTGCATATTATTTTTTTGTTTTTTTACAATTTTATATGGAGTATGTGTTATTTAATTTATTTTAGTTTTTATATATTCATTTCTCCATTTAGTTCTTCAAATTTTTTCCATTTATCTTACCGTTTTTGTGAGTACTATTTTTTTATATAATTTTAAAATAATGGACTAGATTTGTTTTTAATTTCTTCCTTTTTTATTAATTAAAAGAGAATTTGTTTATTTAAATTATTTTAATGTTAGGGAATGTTTGATGATTGTATTGATGTATATCATGTATTAGGTGACAATTATATTTTTAAGAAGTATTTAAGTTTAAGGGTATTATGTTTTATGATATTTTAACTTGTACCCAACAAATTTTAATTTACAATTTAATATTTAACTATTTTATGTGTTTTATTAATTGGAGTAGGTTTAAGATTATTTTAATTCTAAAATAGTCTAATAACCGCCATGTAAAATAGTGTAATAACCGCGTAATAAATTTATAATAACGTTGAGATTCAAGATACATAAGAATGAAAAGAAAGCACTATCAAATCTTCTCTCATTGTTGTTAATTAATCAAATAATTGAATTCATTGGAATATGTTGAGATTCAAAACACATAAGAATGAAAAGAAAGCACTATCAATTCTTCTCTCATTGTTGTTAAGTAATCAAAGAATTGAATTCATTGGGAAATCTTAACTGTGTAGTTTAGGAGCTATCAATAGTTTGTAATATATGCCAGTCTCCGGCCAGCCGCCAACTTCAATTGTTAAAAAAGGCGAACATTTTGGAAATGTTGATAAAATCTGTCTAAGTTCTTCTGGTTTATGACGTGGGGCGTATCCCGCGACACGAAATTTCTTTAGTTGCTCTGCATTCTTCAAAAAGAACTTTAGTACATCATATTGAGCAGTAGTACATTTGGAATTTAGATGATAAAAACCGCGAATCACTAACTTCTTCCAGTTGAGACACAATACAAGATGACATTGATTCCATTGCTGAACGATAAGAATCATCCCACTTACACTGATTGAGAAAGAAAAAGAAGCTTAGTTTAAATTAACATTTAATGGAAATGATAATATTCATATCTACTTGCAAACATGAAATAGACAGTGTAACCGCGTCGTACCAGATTTATGGACAAGTATTTCAGTGATGGCGCCGCGTGAAGGAACTCAAATAGTTTTTTGGCATTACTCTTATAATCAAACATGGTTAGACGCTTCAACTTATCAAGACAACGAAGAGGAGGTCCGGACTGTAATATCTGTGTAGAGATGAGAGATGCGTATATTAAGAGAACAACATAACAAGGCTACAAGCAGTTTTAATAAAACGTCTGTTGAAGGCTTGAAGCAAGGTTAGATTTTATGTGCTGAACAAATTCCATATGTAATATTATACTACTATATGAGATGAAAGATGAAAATAAAAACACTAATTGATGCCTCAAACCAATCTTATGCGGTAAAGTTGTACGCTTTCCTATGGTCTTATGCGACTGGAGGTGAATTCTCCGGAAAAAATTAATGTGAGCAGAAATAATACATATGGCACTAGCATAAGAAAGGGAGTAAGAACTAACCTTGGGCAAGAAATATGATAGCTCCAACTCTTCCAAACAAGTGCAGGTGTTGAGTAGATTTCGAACTCGTAATCCAATATTTGCAAGTAGGTTGATGTTTTCACAACCATCATAATCACATTGTATTACTGCGGAAACAATTGATGATCCATTCAAAATGATTTTTTATGTTAAACCAAAGTTGCATACGATTGTAGTAAGCCCAGGAGCGACAATCATCATGGAATAGTCGTATTTGCTCTTCATGATCATTGGTTCATAAATGAAAGTGTTAAGCGAAGGTGCATATATTTCCACGGAGTTCACATTCAACCATTCGCACTGTACTAATGTCAATGTTTCTAGAACTGGAAAAGTAAATGTCATTGTCCTAGCATTAGCTTTCCCATTCACAATGCGTACGCCATAGATATCTAAGCTGGTGAGGTTAGGATGGAAATTCTTCGTAAAAACATTCAAGATGCCTCCAAACTGCCGGGGGAATTGATGGACTAGTCAATGTGTCCCTTGTATTTCACCACATGCCCTTGTATTCTCCTCGTATTTCGGTAATAATTAAATAAATACAAATACATGAGAATACATGGAAAACTGATGGAAAAGTCTTATATGCCCCCATTTAACTCTACTCTTTTTCATTACAATTTCACAACTGAAATTCAATCTTCTTCCCCTCGACGCGAAGAACAGAAATACTCAAGCACTGTAATTTTTTTTCCAGTCGAAATCAATCCCAGAACTTGTCAAAATTAAACATAAACCCTATCCCACAACACCTTACTAACTTAAATCCCCAACGGTGTCGAGCTACGCGAGCGGGAACCGAACCCTAGCCCACAATGCCAGCGGCCGAATGTGCTAAATCCCCAACTCCGGCAGCCCCCAATACCGGCGGCCCCCAATACTCCGGCGGAATGAAGCTGAAATATACGTTAAGCCCTGCCGAAAGATCAAAGGAATTCAAATTGAGCAATCGTAGCCAATTGAATGTTGTAAGAACGGTTTATGAAGGACTGGACGCTCGTCGTCGGAAATTGTTGAAAAGTGGCTGCTTTAAACATCTGCTTTCCATGCCTGATTTGAAAGTATCAGGTACCATAATTCATCATCTTATTATGCGTTCATCGGAGACAATAAGTGATGAGGAATGCTGGTTTATAATTGGGGGGCACCCCCTTCGCTTTAGCCTTATAGATTTTGGTTTAGTTACTGGATTGAAAGTTGGTAGTGTAGATTTGGGAGTAGATGAATCAGTTGGAAAAAATTCCCCTCTAGTACAGAATTATTTCAGTCATTTAGTAAAAGTTTAAAGAGAGAATGTTTTGAAAGCATTTGGGAGTCCAATCTGCACCAATCCTGTAGACAAATACAAGTTGGGACTGATTTTGATCTTAGCATATATTGTTATTGGCCTTGATGATGTCAAAGCGATTAGTTTTTGGTGGTTTGATTTAGTTGAGGATTTGAAAAGTTTCAACAAGTACCCTTGGGGAATTTTATCTTACAAGATGACAACAGAGGTGTTGCGTCGTGACTTATCTGTTCCTTTGAATAATAAGACGGTTGCGTATGCAGTTCATGGATTTCATCTTTCCATCATGGTATGTGTAAAAAGAGCAGTTTTTGGTTTAATTCCTTCATCTGATTTTACATTCATTAATTGTTGATTTGTATCGCATTGCAGGTCTGGGCATTTGAATCAATTCCTTCAATTGCTGAATATGCCACCAAACTTGAAGTTGAAAAATTCCCTAGGATGATGAACTGGAAGTTGACTAAGAAGAGGTTCAAGTCGAGTGAAATTGAGGAAGCCTTAGAAATAGAAGAGATGGTATGTTTGTGTCTTTTTATATGCTAATTGTGATATGTTTGTATAACATGTGCTTATAATCAGTCTATATTTTTATAGGCTGTAATTTCTGAATTGGTGATTACCGACACTGAGCGAAGATGTATTTTTGGAGCTGTTGATACCTGTAATGCTGAAACTGAGAAGAAAGAACCGGATGAAAAATGCGGTGAGGTGAAGATTCTTAAGATATTGCATCAGTTGGAAGGGGAAATAGATGCCTTTGTAGAAACAGCATCTATTGGTGAGAAAACTGAGTTTGTGAAAATGTTACATAGGCTGGAGAGGAAAATCGGGGTCGATATTGTAATGTCAGGTTCAGAAGGTAATGTCGATTGAATTCTTTAATTTCAAGTTGGATGGTTGATTTGATCTCTTTTCATGATTCTTTCATTGTAGATAAGAATGAGAATGGAAATGAGGAATTCAGTGTTGTGGACAAGGTTGGTGCTGTAATTGAGGAATCCACTGACCTGGACAAGGTTTGTGTTGTAATTGAGGAATCCACTTACCTGAACAAGGTTGGTGCTGGAATTGAGGAATCCACTGCCCTGGACAAGGATGGTGCTGGAATTGAGGAATCCACTGACCTGGACAAGGATGGTGCTAAAACAGAGAGATCCAGTTTTGTGGTGAAGGCTAGTGGTGTACGAAAGAAACGAGGGAAAAGTAAGTTTGAAATCATTCAAGGTAAGTTCTTTTTGGTTAATTAACAATTCATATATTGTTAATTTCTGGTGTTGTAGATGTTGAGGTTGAAAAGGCTGAACAAAAGGGAAGAATGAAAGGGGGTAAAAGACGGAAGTTTGAAAGAGTTGTAACTGAACATGATCCTTTGACTGAAATAGATCCTGCAAAGATTGAGTATCTTGATAAATGGTTGGTGACTGATGCACTAGTGAGGCATGATGTTAGTGTGTTGCATGATAGAATTATAGATTCAAATGAGCTTAAGACATTGTTGAAAACAGGATGGATCTCAAGCCCGGTAATGTTTAATAATTTCAATTTAAATGGTAACTGCATATATGTACTTCCTTCTTGTCATGAGCTGTGGATGTTTATATTGTTAGGTGATGGAGGCAGGAATAGACATTTTACGTGAGCGCATGCGAGAACAACCTACAAGATTTCAGATTGGTGCATGTATTATGGATCCATGGTTTTCAGGATTTGTGAAAAGATCATATAAGCAGTCATCCAGCTTTATAACACTTGATAATAGAAATATGCTTCCAGGAATTTTAGGTGGTCAGATCTGGTCTCAGTCTAGACATATATACTTCACTGTTTGTTCAAATAGTCATTGGTTTGCTTGTAAACTAGACATAACGGAGCAATGCATCTACGTATATGATAGTCTTCCCAAGCATATCAGAAAGTCTGAATTTGATGAGGTCATGAAGCCCTTCTCGGTAATGATACCACGGATATATTCTTTAGTTGGGGGAGGTGCCAAGCTGACCCTAACGGTTCAGAAGGTGACTGGGTTGGTTGTACAAGAAAATGGGTAAGCTGTAAATCTTAAAATTCATTGTATGCTTGTTTGTTTATAATTTATATGTCATTTGCTAGGAACGATTGCGGTTTTTATGCGATGATGTTTATAGAGTGCTTGGTCCGGAAGCAAGATCTTGGAAGATTGAAGTCATTGGACATGCATCAGTGTAGAAAGAACCTTGTCGCGGAACTTCTCTCGGTTAACAAGACTGCATGTTCTGAAACATAATGATGTTATTATTAGAACAAAGACTTAATGTTTTCTAATTAAATATTTTTCAAAGAATACACTTACAAAATTGGATTGTGTGTGGTTCGATTGGGATTTCTCTTTTTGAATGTTCTCATATTAAATATTTTTCAAAGAAAGCATTATCTTAATTATATAGATTAATGAACCAATATTGAACAAAGTACATCAACATGTTCTGAGTTTATCAAATAACACAAAGTACATTACAACTTCAATCATAACGGACGTCTTCAGCTGTAGTCGTAATCCCTGCGTTTCCAGCAAACACGCAGATCAAACACCCATACGGCAGCCCTTCATTATTAGTGGTCTTGGATACCCTCTTGATTTCCCGGTGTATGAGTTTTCCAATGTCGACCATATGATTCTTTAAGATAGCATATATCAGCAAGCCCTGTTCAACAGTTAGCATGTAGGATCCTAACGGTGGTAATATACGATGAACAACACCCAACCTCAAATAATTTGCCTCAAGGCTAAGATGGTCAACGGGAAATCCAACAATATTCCCAGAAGAATCAGCTACATAATCACCCTCATATGTAATTTCATGCGCTATATACCTCAAAAACTTTGACTTGGATATAAAGTGAGTCTTAAAAAAATCTGGGGTGATGTCAGAGCATTTCAGGTATGAATTTATAAACGCAGGATCGTAACGGATCTTAACCCCTCTAACAGTGGCTACATCGACAACAGACTCTGTATGGGCAACGCTTGCATAAAATTCTCTTACAATTGATTGGTTACATGGACGACTCATGTTCAAAAAATCACCCCAACCTCTCTGTTTCACTTTATTATACAAATCATCTAAGAGCATACGTCTCCCATCATCAACACGCTCGTAATACACATATCTATGTTCCCATTCCGAAATAAAAGAATCACAGATAGTACGATTTTCAAAGCGGTTCAGAGAAATTCGTACCGGGGTATTTTCGTCTTCGTCAAATTGAAACTTATTCGAAGAACTCATTCCCTGCAATTTCAGAGAAAAGAAGGATTAGAACAAAATTGTTGAAAAAAAGTAAAATCATGTTCTTGGATTGCAGAGGAATCGATTGTTAAGAGAAGAATTAAGAGAATGCATTACCCTTTAATTGCAGAGGAATCGTGAAAATCTCGAATTAGGGTTTCTGAGGAGAATCGATTGTTCAAAGAAAAATAGAATGGATGAATTAATCTAATCTAATGTAAGGGCATGGTCAACGTCGGAGTTTGAAAGGAATTTGAATTTTTTGCTGGAATTGGAAAAGTGAAAATGAAATTGTAAACGAGCGGGAGGGGACGAAAAAATGGCGGCAGGGAACGAAAAAAATGGCGGAAGGAAACGAATCTAATACACTTTTAAAATTTGCAGACACATACCTAAGACTAGATGTAATATACCTGAGGCGAATTCTAACTCGGTAGTATGAAGAACCTTATAGACAAAGGCTTGTATATGTAATCCATTTTGTAGCCAGAGATAGCATAGGAAATAGAACGATTTTCAATACACCTAAGAATAACTGTCATATACCTTCATGCAATTAACTTTGTATTAAGGATTAAATTTCATGTAATTAACTTTATATTAAGGATTTAAATGTGATTTCATGCAATTAACTTTGTATTAAGGATTAAATTTCATGCAATTAACTTTATATTAAGTATTTAAATGTGATTTCATGCAATTAACTTTGTATTAAGGATTAAATTTCATGTAATTAACTTTATATTAAGGATTTAAATGTGATTTCATGCAATTAACTTTGTATTAAGGATTAAATTTCATGCAATTAACTTTATATTAAGGATTTAAATGTGATTTCATGCAATTAACTTTGTATTAAGGATTAAATTTCATGTAATTAACTTTATATTAAGGATTTAAATGTGATTTCATGCAATTAACTTTGTATTAAGGATTAAATTTCATGCAATTAACTTTATATTAAGGATTTAAATGTGATTTCATGCAATTAACTTTGTATTAAGGATTAAATTTCATGCAATTAACTTTATATTAAGGATTTAAATGTGATTTCATGCAATTAACTTTGTATTAAGGATTAAATTTCATGCAATTAACTTTATATTAAGGATTTAAATGTGATTTCATGCAATTAACTTTGTATTAAGGATTAAATTTCATGTAATTAACTTTATATTAAGGATTTAAATGTGATTTCATGCAATTAACTTTGTATTAAGGATTAAATTTCATGCAATTAACTTTATATTAAGGATTTAAATGTGATTTCATGCAATTAACTTTGTATTAAGGATTAAATTTCATGCAATTAACTTTATATTAAGGATTTAAATGTGATTTCATGCAATTAACTTTGTATTAAGGATTAAATTTCATGCAATTAACTTTATATTAAGGATTTAAATGTGATTTCATGCAATTAACTAATTTGAAATACAAGAAAGTCAACCAATTTGAAATACAAGAAAGTCAACCAAACAATGTGGATCATTTGAATGTTGAACCTAATATAAATCGAACAAATTGCGCATTTTCTTACGACTCTTCCTCACTGTCCCGACCACTCCATTCTGCTCACGGCTCGTACCTCCGGTCTCCATCAGATCCTCATCTGGCCTTGCTCCTTCGATCTGGTGTTGGTGTGGCTGCTCCTCAAGATCAACCGGTGTATGATGCTCATCAAGATCAACCGGTGGCTGCTGCTCATATGAATCAACCGGTGGCTGCTGCTCATATGAATCAACCGGTGGCTGCTGCTCATATGAATCAACAGGTGGCTGCTGCTCATATGAATCAACAGGTGGCTGCTGCTCATCAACATCAACGGCTGTTGTACGCCTTTTACGTCCTTTCCTCAACTCCCAACGATCTCTAGCTTCTCCAGCAGATTTTTTCCGAGGCATTTCTGGTCTACCAACTGAACGTTTTGCCCACTTGGGTGCCTTAACTATCATATTCTGTACATGCTCGGGAAAAACATACTCATCTTCATTTGGAAAAGGCATGACACACTCTGCATAAGCATCTTTCCAACAAGAAGTATAGTAGTATTTTGTGCACAATCGGCTAGGTTGCATTTCAACTTTCTTCGCGGCAGCAAGTGCGTGAACACAAGGATACCTAAGTAGATCAAATCTTCTGCATGAGCACTTGCCTGCCTCCAGGTCCACAATATGTCCGCTCGAACTCCCGATACGTACCTGAAACTTATGAGGATGACAAATAACAGAAACCAGTGGATTAAGTGTAACCAATTTCTCAAGCTTCTTCATCATAACTTTATCAATTTCTGGGGTTAGTGTTTTCTCCCATGAATTTGCTTCAACTCGTCTTTCGGCAAACCATCTCTGCATTATGTCACAAATTGATTTTAGCAACCCCACAATTGGAAACTCTCTTTGCTTCAGCAACAAACTATTCAATGCTTCTGCATTATTTGTGGTCATGATTTTGTATCTTAATCCATCAAAGTGGGCTCTAGACCAATATCTAAAATTATCTGGATCCAAATATTCTCTAATTCCTTCACGCTTTAAGCAAAGTTCATCAAAATATTTGTTAAATGCTCCAACGGTGTATGCTTTCGCAGCCCGATTAAACAAAAATTCAATATCAAGTCTTGGAAAATGAGATTTCACATTTCTTTTCAAATGATATGTGCAGTGGCCATGAATTGCATTCTTATACACATGCTTAAATCCATGTGTGATCCTCTCAGACCGATCAGAAATTATAGCAAGCTCACGTGTGTCACCTACAAAAATATCATATTACAATAGTAAAATACTATTTCATAAGAGAATATTATAAACCTCAAACTACATACCTGTTATTATTTTTAACTTCTCAAAGAACCAAGTCCATGATTTGTTGCTTTCTGACTCCACAGCGGCCCATGCGAGCGGATAAATTTGATAATTTCCATCTTGACATGCTGCCACAAGGAGAGTCCCCTTCCTTCCTTTAAAAAAGGTACCATCCACACAAATAACTGGTCTCATGGACGAGTACCCCCGTATACTTTGTCCGAGAGCCATAAAGCAACATTCAAATTCATCCACATCATTTGTTTGGAGAAATGTTAAAGTACCCGGATTGTGCTCCTCTAACAAATGAAAAAACTTTGGCAATTCCTTATAACTATCGACCGGATTACCTCGTATTAATTCCTTACCATGTTTTTGAGCATTGTAGGCCGTACAATACTTTAATTCATACCCATAATCTCTAGCAAAGTTCATCATTACATCCTTAGGTTTAGAAACATGGCTAGGATCGTGGAAATTCGATGATAAATATTTTTCCAATCAACTTAGAAGAAGCGTGTTTGTGATATCTTTTGGGCAGACTACGTGAGCAACTATGACATTGATGATATTTTCGAACTACAAACACTGTCGAACTTCCCAAACTAGTGGCTAGTAAACGCCACTTGCACAACTCAGTTTTACAAGCAACAACATACCTTGATTTATCTGACTTGGTGGTTTGAAATTCAAAATGGTGCTTCAACCCCAGCAACTGCAACTTTTCTTTCAACAGTCGCTTAGTTTCGAATATTTCTTCCACTTTGACATCATCTTCTGGAGGAATACACCAACTGAATGCCTCATGAACCACCACCAAATTCTGATTTTCATTTGACTCGTTTGCCAACCATGAATCATCACCATCTAATTCTGGACCTATCTCATTTGCCGGGGGCTGAAAATCATTACAAACTTCTACATCCACCTCATTTGTCGGTTGTTGTGGCTCCCTATCAATTAAAACTTCTGGAACTGTCTCATTTGAGTTCAACATGGGATCAACATCATCAACTGCCATCAGGGGAACTGTACCTACCAAACATCGCACTTCATTTGATTCCAAATTTCCAGCTACAACTGACCCAAAAGACTGCACCACCCTATCAATTTCATCTGACCTATCATCACCACCATTATCATCAGCCACTGCCTCTTTGCACAGTAATTCAACATCAGGGACCATCCTCGCTTTCAATGTTACACACAGTCGAGTCTTATCACAACAAGATACTAACCAACCTACACTATCATCATCGTTTATGGAATACGGCATATTAAACAGAGGGTCTTTATTCTTCGTCGGCCGATGGCATCGCAATACCATTTCGTACACAGAAGAATCGACTTTCAACCTCTCAATAAGCTTCTGGTAAAGCTCCAAAAAAGTTATGTTTTTAGGAACAAGAACTGGAATCACCTTACCATTCTCAATCCCACCGTCAAACACCCAAGAGACAACACCGCCGGAAACGATGAAATCCCCTGTATAACAGACCGACAACCAAGCTTCTCTTGTCATTGAATTCGAGCGAGCGGGATGGGGGGATCAGAGACAACGAATGTGATTACCGGTCGGTGAAGTGGTAGAATTTAGGTATCTGCAGAATCGATTTATGCATAATCGATTTTTTGTTTTCGTGAAAATTAGGGTTTCAAAAATGAATTACGGGATTGGATTTGGGGATTTGGGGATTTTCAGATTTGGGGATTTGGGGATGGGTTTGATTTGTTGGGTAGGGTTTGATTTGATTTGAATTGAATATGGGTCAAGGGTTATAAAAGTAATTGCACATTTATTTTTATTAGCAAATACAAAAGAGGGTATACGATCAAGAAAAAATGAGAGAGGGTTAGTTCATTAATATGCAAAGTCAAACTGACTAGTCAATCAAAGGCCCCCAAACTGCCGGAGTATAAATGTTCTCAATGAAGTGGTATTCATAAGGCTGCAAGGGAGGATAGATACATGGCGTTGACCATTTATATTTAAGTCAAACCTTTCAACTCCCCGTCTCAGAACAGAAGAAATCCATGTTTGCAGGCGACCCAAGTCCTTGTAATAGTTACACTTGAGACGAAAGCTTCTTAAACGATGTTGAGGGGAAATTAGTATCGTATCCATAAAGTTAACAAAACTTTTCTTACTAAATCTTCTCGTACTTGGACGGTGCCACCAAGAATCATCAATGTCGAGATTGTAAGATGAGGTCCATTTGCATTCCATTGTTTTGACAAGATACAAGTTCGAAAAGTATCCTTTGTTGGTAAGCGGCACTACAAAAAATTCGCAGATCCCCTACGACTTTTCCCGTAGGGAAATCCTAAAAAATCCGTAGGGAACAGGGTTCCCTACGGCATCCCCTACGGGAATCACGCCGTAGGGGCTGGCTCGTAGGGAACAAATCCCCTACGGGATTTTTGGAGCCGTAGGGGTCACCCCTACGGGAGTGAATGTGAACTCCATGGGGGCCGAGCAACCAGCCCGACCCGCAACCCAAGGCCCGACCACATCCCACAACCCCAAGGCCCGAAACAAGCCCAGCCCTCAATTGAGGGCTTTATAATAATTATTCATGTGTTTTGCATAGTCCAGGGTTTGAACCCTTGACCTTATGAATGAAGAGGAGGATGATAACGCTAGGCTATCTGAGTTATATGTACAATTTTTAAAAGATATTATATATGTATCATTAACTTATATTTATTATATATATATATATATAATAATTAAATATATATATATATATATATATATATATATATATATATATAAAATAAAATAATGTACTTTTATATAAAAGAGCATTTAAATATATTAAATTAAATAAAAATTCGAATTTTTTATTATTAATTTTTAAGGGATATTGTTTTTTAACTTTTTTGCGTTTACAATTATTTAGTAGTAGTTTTTGAAATGTGTTTCGATTATAATAACATTTTATTATTTCTTGCGTAATTGTAATATTTTTTTTAATTAATTATTTTTATAAAATTGCGTAAGTTTTCGCTTAATTGTAATTAATTATTTTTATAAAATTATAATTGCATAATTGCGTAGTTGTATAATTGCGTAAACAGTTAAAAAAACTTTAATAGTAATTTTATTATTTAGTAAAATAATGGTTTAAAATAATTTATGGTAATTTTATATTAATATTTAATTAATTTACTAATATATAAATTAATAGTTTTTAAAAAACAAATACTCCCTACGGCAAATGCCGTAGGGGACCCCTACGGGAAAAATCCCGTAGGGTATTTTTCTTTTAATGAGTATAGTTTAAAAAAAAATACTACTCCCCTAGGGCAAATGTCGTAGGGGACCCCTACGGGAATAATACCCGTAGGGGATTTATTATTTCCCTACGGGGGTTTTCCCGTAGGGACAAGTTCCCTACGGCTAGCCATAGGGGATCCCGTAGGCCTCTTGGAGGGAATGTATGCGCGCGAAATCGCGCGCAGTCCCCTACGGGAATCCCCTACGGGAGTCTCCCCTACGGCCCCAGCCGTAGGTGAACTCTGAATATGTATCCCGTAGGGAATGCCGTAGGGAATCCCTACGGGAAAAATGCCGTAGGGAATCCCCGTAGGGGATCCGCAGTTTTTTTGTAGTGCGGGCCAATATGTGAGTTAACACACTTTCATGTAAATTAGTAATTATGTCATCTGTGATGTGGGCAAGAACAAGATGAGGTTTCTTTCTTGTGTTTGTAACAACTTCAGTGCTTGAGACCATCTCTAATGGGGTGGCAAATTTGGATGCAAACGTCCAATTTGCCACCAAATGTCTTCCAACTGTTGTAAAATTTTACTCAAATCCTACCTCAATTTGAAGATAATGAATAGTACAACTTAAATTTGTCTCCAACTCAAATTTCTACTCAAACACTATTCATGCATTTTATAATTATTTTAAATTTATAAATTATTAAAATTTAATAATTTTAACATTGAAATATTTTTTTAAAGTATATAAAATATTATTATTGTATAATTTTTAAAATTATGATTATTTTGTAAATTTTAACTATATTTCTAAAATTGATAATTTTTAAAATTATATTTTTTAGTCAAATTTATACTTAAATTATTATTTTATACTACGCATTGTTTAATTTAAATTTTGTGATTAATATTTATAATTTCGATTAAAATATAAATTGATGTAAAAAATTCAATAATAAGTAAAATATACGTATTATAAATTATATTACACAATACAACATAAAATTAAATATAAATGTCACAAACATAAATTATAAAATAAAATATATGATAATACAAAAAACACAAAATTAAATTTTTTTAATTTAATTTATACGTAATATTATTTGTAATTTTTTTAATTTAATTTATATTTAATATTATAAAAAATATTTTATATAAAATTATATTTGTAATAAAATTAATTAAAGTTTTATTTATTTGAGTAAAAATTTGAGTTTAATGATTGGAGATGATTTACTGTTTGAACATTGGTGGGCAATTTGAAGATTTTGGTGGCAATTTATGGCCAACGAGAGATGGCCTGAATACATTACATATAAAAAATTAAACCTGGAATGAATCTTTCAAAAAACAAAATAAGAATTTCACATTGCTAACAAGTATTATGATTTTAATAGTATTAAACAAATTGGTAGGATAAATAGAATCAGACACAAACACGGCTTGCAAGAAGCCTCTCCTCAGCACCAACTAAAAGAGTATTAGATTTTGATACTGTTTTGGATTCGCGCAACAAGGTCTAGAATAACCGAATAAATCCGATTAAACTAAACTTTCATAAACCACACGAATATGAATAATCAAATACCGAACGAATATGACTTGACTCTCAAGCTCACGATCTCTCACGTATATATGAACTCACAAGAACACGAAAGCAAATAAAACGAAAAGCACAAGACAAGATTTACGAGCTTCGATTTTGTGCTGCGCAGCAGCAGAAACCTACGTGCTCGAGGAGAGGGTGTTTCTTCTTTATTATATAAAAAACGAGATTACAACTGTTCCTAGTAACCCTAGAACCAAATTTGGTGTAAGCGATTACAAGTTTAATCTCTAAAGAAGACGTGTTCCTTTTCTCTCTTGCTCTCTCTCGATGCATCTGATCGAGCGTCCTTTTATAGAGGACCTGAACGTCAATTTATGGTAGGAATAGGTTCATTGTGCTCCAAGGATTCCGTAGCCTTTTGAATCACCTCAATCGGATAAGTATGGAAAGAGATATTCAATTTTTGGTTTATTACCAAAAATAGAAGATGCTGCATCCTGCCAGGAAATCGCCTACTGCGCAAAGCCCTGCTGCAGCGCCCTGCCTTCAATTTCGAACATATTTTCACAAATCTCCACCTTGTTCAAACTTCTAAACTAATGTCCACCATCTTGCAGTAGTGATCAAGTACTGCTCAACCCAGACAAGCCAAGATCCAAACAACTCCTTTTGCTACGACATACCCGATCATATTTCTCCTACTATTGACATTAGGCAGAACATGCCATGCCCAATACTACCGCAACACCTGTCATAGGTATTGCATTCCCAAATTCTTCAACACCACCATGCGGCACCAAGAACCTGTACATGACATACGTCATAATCCGAAAGTAGATGTCACTCCACCTTCCCGCACCTCCAGAAACCTCCAGAGACGACTTCATTAAGTTAGCAACTCACAGAACTGCATGCAACAGTCTGAATCTCGCTGCCTAACTTGGCCCCCCTGCAGCAGCATGAAAGATATTTTATAATTACAGTATTCTTTGAAATTTTAAAAGATATTAGTTATTTATAAAATAGTATAAAAAATTGTATAAGAAGAATAATTTTGAGAATATTTTAGTTTAAGTATTGACCAAACATATAACCATAACTAAAGCATAATGTCACGACCTTCGCGAGTGGCGGAAACACTCGCGTCGCGAGGCAACCTCGAACGAGAGGTTCAGCCTTAACCATCGAGACAATTGCTGGTTTCGCCCTGCCTTGAGCTCCTCAGGGAGACGGCTCCAGTCTCCGACCAGTGTGGCCCGACCGTATTTGGGACAAGGGATGATCGAATTCCCTCCATTCAAGTTAAGTCCTCGACTAGCGACAAGCACCCCGAACTCAACCGGGTCAGCATGTCTGAACTCGGAGGGTGATCTTCCCTTCCACACCTCGGAGCCGTCCTCATTAAAGCACATCAACCAGCAATTGTCCTGCTGTTGCGCCCAAAAAGTTATTGGCGTGACAAACTCCCACACTAAAAAATGGTGTACGTCCTCGTACACGGTACTCTACCCAGAGTTGACACCACAAAAGACGCCTCGCCTTTTCCTCAGCGAAACACGACGCCCAAGTGCCAATAGGCAAGACAACACCCACTGTGTCGCAGCCTAGCCGCCGAAGAATCGCACACGTGGCCTTATATCCTTTAACCAGATTCCATTCCTCGAAACCTTTATCGAGGTCCTCACTCCTCGTCCCCATGACGAATCCACGTGATGGACGGATCACTGGCCTTCGATGGCCCCTCGGACATTAGCAAGCACAACTGTACCCCTCGAGACTCGATCGTTTGCACTCGGCCCCTTACCGCTCCAATGCCTTCTAACTCCTCATGAGTATTTGACGCGCGGCGTCCACTGGCAAGATCGGCCCCGACGCATGGCTCGTCACGCCTGCGAGTCCTTCTGTTGGAGAACGCCACAGTCCCCTTCGACAAAGCGAGTACACACCCTGTGTACATTCATCGCCGCAGCCGATGGGGTATCCTCGGATCGTCCCGACGGAGTTGCGCGTCCTTGCCTACTCGTCCCCTCTGACCGGATGCGAGCGCTTAGCGACGCATTGCAACAGGGTCGGGGTCTTTAGCTCTGATACCACTTGTCACGACCTTCGCGAGTGGCAGAAACACTCGCGTCGCTAGGCAACCTCGAACGAGAGGTTCAGCCTTAACCATCGAGACAATTGTTGGTTTCGCCCTGCCTTGGGCTCCTCAGGGAGACGGCTCCAGTCCCCGACCAGTGTGGCCCGACCGTATTTGGGACAAGGGATGGTCGAATTCCCTCCATTCAAGTTAAGTCCTCGACTAGCGACAAGCACCCCGAACTCAACCGGATCAGCATGTCTGAACTCGGAGGGTGATCTTTCCTTCCACATCTCGGAGCCGTTCTCATTAAAGCACATCAACCAGCAATTGTCCTGCTGTTGCGCTCAGAAAGTTATGGGCGTGACAATAAGCACAAAATAAAAATCAAACAAAAAATAAAAATATAAAATATTTACAAATAGCAAACACAAAATAAAAATATATAATAAGTTCAATAAAAATATATAATAGTGAAATAAAAATATAGCGTGAGGGCAAAAAAAAAAAATATATATATATATATATATATATATATATATATATATATATATATATATATATATATATGAGAAGTCTAAGGTACATTTTACAATTTTAAATGTATGGTAAATTTTACAATAGTCAATAAATGATGGATATATCATTTGAGATATGTGCACCTTAATGCATGTGATTAATTCTTATTTATCATGGTAATGCAAATAAATAATTTTCTCTATTTATATTAATGACAAATAAATTAATATACTATTATTTGTTTATTATTATGATTAAATAAAATTAAATAAAATTAAATTTATTAATTTAAAATATTATTTATTTCCTAATACTTTCAGTCTAACATAATTAATTGAAAAATAGTTTTATTAAGAAGGTAATAATATGTAACAATTAAAATGTAATACTTAAAATTAAATTAAAAATTAAAATATTACAAAAAATAAATTATCATTGATTTAAATATTTAATTAGTTATTCAAATTTTATTTAATAAGACTTTAGCTAATATTAAGAATTTTTTTTAATAAAATAATATTAGTTTTTTAATACGTATTCAATATATAGAAAATTCAATATTGTTTAATATATTTTGATCTTTCACATTCATATTTTTGGAAATTTTTTAAATATTAATGTGTGCTTAAATGTGATTAATATAATTTTAAAATTAATAATATATAATATTTGTTTTTAATTCATTAATATAAATTTTATTTTTTATTTATTAACAGTTTAGTAAAAAGAATTAAAAAGAAACGTATTAAGTTTATTATATATTTTTAATGACATATTTTATAAGTAAAAATAACTAGAAGATATTTAGTTTTTTATTTTAAAATATAAAAAGAATTGTTGAGTAAAAATTACATGTAAAAATAAAATGAAGAAATATAATTAATTATTTTTTATTTTATCTATTAAATAGATAGATAAATAAATCACTAATTATTAATCTTTCAATGTTGAGAGATAAAAATGAAAATCGATATAATTTATACTAACTTCGTCGTTTCAACTATATATGCATTGGTTGATAAGCAGACAAATTAAGAAAATATTATTTTTTGAATTCTTGATCAAAATATTGAAAGTAAAAATGTATTTTAAGTTAAAAAGTAAAATTTTTGTAACTAAAATTTAAAAAGTAGGTAAATACAATTAAAAAAAATTATATTTTAAAGTAAAAATATTAAATAATTTGTTTTTCAAAGAGCATGTATTAAATAAAGATATGAAGTGCAAAAAAAGTAAAATATACATAATTAATTAGAAGAATAAGAAGTTGAGATAAAATTTATGAATAGAATATAAACTGTATATAAATTTTAATATATATTTTATTTAAGATTATATCAAAATATATTAACTATTATTGGTCATAATATTCGTAAATGTATCTAATTGATTGTATATTTATAAAATTTACTTAAAATTATTGATTTGACTGATAAAATTTACTTTAAAAAATGATATTTTCTTATTCCATAAAAGAATCAATTATTCATAGTAATCAATTTTTTGGTATAGAATCCTTTTAAAATGTAAAATAATTAATTTTAATTATGACCTCATTAAAAAAATCAGCTAAAAAAACACCAAATGTCTTTATTTGTTCCGTTGACCATTTAAAATGATGACCAAATTCATGAATTGAGTTTCATTTCTCCATCTATAAAATGCCTCTTTTCCTCACATTATTTTCATCACCCAACAACCAAAACCCAATAACAAAGAATTGAAGCTAAAAAAAAAAACATGTCAAAAATTTACTCTTTTCTCCTTGTCTTTGGCGTTTTGTTTCTCGCCACACCCATTCTTGCTCGAGTCTTGGAAGAAGACTCGTTCAATGAAATCGACTCTCCTAATACGATCAATGAAATCGACACTGCTAATACTATCAATGAAATCAACTCTATCTTAAGTGACGATGACGTCGAATGGAGTCTTGATTCATCCAAGCACCACGGTCACCGCGGCCACCATGCTCCATCACCCCACCACCACCGTGGCCGCCCCCGCCACCATGCTCCATCACCCCACCACCACCGCCTCCCCCACCACCGCCGCCCCCGCCACCATGCTCCGGCTCCGGCACCTCAAGTTGACCAGCCTGCCTATTCTCCCAAACAAGCTCCGGCACCGCAACTCGAGGAGGTTGCTGCCTATTCTCCCGAACAAGTTTCATCCCTTAGCTCCATTTGGATATAATTAATAATCTTACATAAGAGTATTGTTTTGATAATGAACAACATTGATTCATATTGAGTTAATTGTTTATTATTACTATATTATTGTAATAATGAATTTTATTGATAAAAATTAGCAATTTATTTCACAAATTACTTTTGATGTGTCACATGAAAGAAATACCTCATTATTCGAATATATATTTTGATTTTAATTTAGTAGTCCTGAGTTAAATTTAATTTATTTTTAAGATCGCACTACTACAAAAAGTGCCTTCAGCAACGAGTCATTTACATCGGTACGTTGTCCAACCGTTGTCATAGGCTACGATGTAAATCATGCTCACATTTTACTTCACTTCTTGAACCGATGTATAATCGTACACGTACATCAGTTAAAGAATAAACAATGTGTCCCCAGGGGCATAGCCGAGTGGTAAGGCATGTGATGATATGAGTAAAATTCCCCAACAACGCAGGGTTCGAACCTCGAGTGAGATAAATTTTAATTGAAATATTATGAAGATTTGTCCTGAGGTGAGACATGTTGGCTCTCTCGCACAGGTGTCTACTACTCGGGCACATCTATCGATTTACATCTTACCCGATCGATCGAGGGATCTCCGATCGGGTGGGGTTGGAGTTTCTCGTCTCTCCTCTTTATAAAAAAAATTAACTATTTGAATATTTTTTATTTTTTTATATAATTTAATTTAAAAAAAACTAATATCCACTTAAATAATTCAAATCATCCAAATTCACGACTACACAAGACATAAAAAAATTACCATAAAAATGATTAATTTACAAGTCAAATTTTACATAACACAAATTTACATCAAAGACAATCAACTCGCCTCAAAAACAAATGTTTTTTTGATCGGTTCAAAAAAAAGTATCGGTTCAAAAAAAGGTTCACATGGGAGTTAAAAAAAACTAAAAATAAAAGCTTAGATCGGCTCGCCTATTGAATATTTAAAAAAAAAAATAAGGAATTTGACAATCACTTGTGTTTGTTTATACATTTATTACTTTGTTATTTTCTATGTTAATCGGATATATATATATATATATATATATATATATATATATATATATATATATATATATATATATATATATATATATATATATATATATATATATATAGTATTGTGTTTTAAGTCGTATCTTATTTTTCGTATTATTGGTATACTCTAACTGGTTTAGCATAGATAAAACCCATAGTCAAGCTCATGTATGATTGTAATTTGTTTGAAAAGCCTCTCATCATTAATGTTTGAACTTTGATGGCCTAGATCGTGCAATGGGATTTTTGTGCACGGTTTTTTCCTTGTGTGCCGTATGCTCGTATTTGCGTATGATTGACCGGATCCGTCAAAGTTAAAGATGAACTGTAAAAAACACCACTACTACGAAGAATAATGCACGACTTAGAAGACAATATATATAGATGCTTAACACAAAAAATAACGAAGTAATAAATGTAAAAACACACGTACTATGACTCAAAAAAAACAAAAAAACAAAAAAACATGGTACGTATTCCGTATTACATTTAGGGGGTTGACAACGAAGGGTTGAGTTCAGTCAAAAAATTATCAACGAGGTCTCGAGCCCTTCAAAATAAGTTGAACCGTATTTGTTATTGGAGTGGATGATAGAAATAAGTTTTTAAGATTTTTTGCATTGAATATTAATTAAAATATAACATTTTATCTATAAATTATAAATTGAAATACCATACAAATCATATAAAAATTATTCTGCTAATGAAAATCATGGTTAATTTTTTTTAAATATATTCAATAGGTGAGCCCATTTAAACATTAATTTTCATTTTTTAACTCCCATGTGAACTTTTATTTGAACGGATCTAAAAAATAAATTAGATGAGTTCATTTAAACGAGTTTATTTAAAAGAGCTTATAAGATTTTACGTCTTATAAGTTGTTTTAAAAGTTGCGTTATGTCTTATTTAATAAATAAATTGTTAAATTGTATGGATAACATAAATATATAAACTTATAAGTTGTTAATTTTTTTAGCAATTTAAGATCTTATATAAATAAAATTACCAAATATAAATTGTTATATATGAAAAAAATAATTATATAAACTAAATAATAAATTTAGAATATATATATATATAGGAGAAGTCTAAAGTACATTTTACAATTTTAAATGTATGGTACATTTTACAATAGCCAATAAATGATGGACACATCATTTGAGATATGTGCACCTTAAAGCATGTGATTAATTCTTATTTATCATGGTAATGCAAATAAATAATTTTCTCTATTTATATTAATGACAAATAAATTAATATACTAATTATTTGTTTATTATTATGATTAAATAAAATTAAATTAAATTAAATTTATTAATTTAAAATATTACTTATTTCCTAATACTTTCAGTCTAACATAATTAATTGAAAAATAGTTTTATTAAGAAGGTAATAATATGTAACAATTAAAATGTAATACTTAAAATTAAATTAAAAATTAAAATATTACAAAAAATAAATTATCAGTGATTCAAATATTTAATTAGTTATTCAAATTTTATTTAATAAGACTTTAGCTAATATTAATAATTTTTGTTTATTAAAATAATATTAGGTTTTTAATACGTATTCAATATATAGAAAATTCAATATTGTTTAATATATTTTGATCTTTCACATTCATATTTTTGGCAATTTTTTAAATATTAATGTTTGCTAAAATGTGATTAATACTGTTAATTTTGAAATTAATAATATATAATATATTTTTTTAATTCATTAGTATAAATTTTATTTTTTATTTATCAACAGTTTAGTAAAAAAAATTAAAAAGAAACTTATTAAGTTTATTATATTTTTTAATGGCATATTTTATAAATAAAAATAACTAGAAGATATTTATTTTTTTATTTTAAAATATAAAAAGAATTGTTGAGTAAAAATTACTTGTATGATACCACACTTTAAGGGGATAAAATCATATTTAGTCCCTCCGAAAAATGTCATTTTCATAAACGGACAATAACTTTTTTTTATCCGATTTGGTCCTTTGGCTACTGTTCCGGCGAAAAATGGGCCGGAAAGATGACGTGGCATTGCCACGTCATCCAGTTTTGGCACTGTTCCGGCCCATTTTTCGCCGGAACAGTAGCCAAAGGACCAAATCGGATAAAAAAAAAGTTATTGTCCGTTTATGAAAATGGCATTTCTCGGAGGGACTAAATATGATTCTATCCCCACTTTAAGATTGTAGACTTTCATTTGATCTAAAGGTAAATATTTAACTTAAAATCTAATGGCTAAAATTAGAAAAATGTATGGTACCTTTTATGTACCGTAGAGGCTCCATATATATATATATATATATATACACGGACTAATGCATACGAACTTCCTAAGTTTCTAAATATTATATTCATTTATATTATTATTTTCTTTTTCTCTCTTTATAAATTTATTAATAAAATGTTTCTCAATTCTCAAATTGATTCTATTTTCTTATTTTTTCTTAAATGTGAAAATTGTGAATTATTTTATTTTATTAATTAAAAAAAAATAATAAAAATAAATAAAAATATTTGATGAAATGATATAATTAAAACAAATAAAAAAATTATTAAATTTAATTTTTTCCATCAATTTAATACTCCAGCTTAAGAACTTAATAAGTTAGAATTAAATTAATTTTTTTTATAAAAATAATAATTATTTTTACACATTCTTAAATATCAATTTAATACTACATCTTAAAAACTTAATAAGTTAGAACTAAATTGAATTAATTTTTTTATAAAAATAATAATTATTTTTACACATTCTTAAATATTTTTTTAAAATTGTGAAAAATATTTTAACTTTAATTTGTATTTGAAAAATATTTTTTTTTATTTTTTTATTTTTAAATTAATTGAATAAAATTTAATTGAATGTATGAAAATAAATTATAAAAAATAAATGTGAGATCTTAGAGCATTTTCAATCGATACTTAAAACTTATTTTGGAGTAAGAAATATACTCCAACCAATAGTAAAATATAAACTTATTATACGTTTTATGGTGGAACCTTCCATAAAAAATACTTAAATTTACAATTATCTTAAATTCAAACCAAAAAATATTTATTATTTGTAAAATAATTTTTTTATTTTACAAATTAATAAATAAAACCTATTAACCTTTTATTTTAGTTTTTTATTTAATATATTTTGTAATTTAATTTTTTTAATAATCATATTATTTATAATTAAAATAAAATTTTATTTTAAAAATAAAAATAAATATTTAATTATAATTTATGTCTATCTTTTATATTTATTATTTTTGAAATTTTAAATTGAAAATAATATTTATTATATTTTTTAAATTTAATTTCAAAAGTTATGGGGTTAAATTATAATTTTTTACAAAATAAATTAAAATAAATTAAAATAAAATAAACAAAAATTAATTTCAATCTATAATTTTAAATATAAAATCTAGTTACTGTCATAATATTATTAATATTTTTAAAAAAAATATTTAATAATTTATAAAATTTATTATTATTTTTATAAAAAAATCAATTCAGTTCGTTCAGATCGCTTAAGTTCAGTTCATCCGGTTTCAGTCCAAAAGAACAAGTTATAAGTTATTAATCCGGTAGTAAATCCGACAAATTATTATTGATTATTGAGTGAATAAAAATAAAAAAATTATTAAAAGTTTAATAGATTAAGTTATAAATATAAAAAATAATGATAATGTGTTTTAATTCACACATGATTCTTGTTGCGGTCTATTGGTACATCCAAAGCCTTATTATTTCATATTTAAATCTGACCGTTAATATTAAAGACAATGATACGACATACGACACCGTTTAGAGACGAGAAATGGTCCGACTTGTTCGCCAGACGGAGGTCAAATGCTTGTTCACCCATCTATCTATACATATATAATTTCAAGATCCCACCAAGAAAACAATAATAATGTTGTGTTCACACTATAAATTATAAATAAAAAAATTATAAATTATAATTAGTAATATTATTAATCATATTTAAATTATTATATATAAATTTTAAATAGTAATTTGAAATTATATATTTTTGGTAATAATAATTAATTATTATCTTAAATATATATATATATTTTTATTTCTTTTCTCAAAATTTTTTTTTATTCCATTAATATTAATTTAATTTTAATTTATCATATCTCATAAAAATCAATCTCTTCCTGTTCTTTAATCCATTTGAGATAAAAAAAAATTAATCAAACTTTTTAAGTATATAATTTTCTCTTGATATAATCTTGCTTCGTATGTCCTTTTTTATTTATGTTCGACTAGATTTTTTTTTTTTATTTTTAGTTTATATGTTAAATTTGTTTTGCAGGTTAACATACGTTATATTAATATAATTGCAATTCTACCGTCTCATCTCTTTCATGTTCACCAAGTAAATTCAATTTTTTTATATTTCTATTTATTTTCCAACATTATAATTTTTATTTTCCATTTATTTGAATTTTCCCTTTGTTGGATGGGTTTGACACTCGAGAAATGCAAAAAAGAAAAACTCCTCTTCCACCAGATCAATGCAGAGAAGAGAAACTCCTATTCCACCGTATCAGAGGTTTTTCGATCGGGTAGGATAAGACGAGAAACTCCTCTTCCACCATATCAGAGGCTCCTCGATCGGGTAGGATGTAAGATCAATGCAGAGAAGAGAAACTCCTCTTCCACCAGATCAGAGACTTTTCGATCGGTTAGGATGAGACGAGAAACTCCTCTTCCACCAGATCATAGACTATTCGATCGGGTAGGATTTAGAAAAGAGAAACTCCTCTTCCACCAGATCAGAGACTTCTCGATCGGGTGGACTAACTTCATAATATTTCAATGAAAATTTGTCATATCCGAGATTCGAACTCTGCGTCGGGGAATTACACCAACATCACCACAGACCTTATCACTCGGCTATGCCCCAAGAAGCTTACATACTATAAATTACATCAAACATGCGTAGTCTTTAAAAATAATAAAATTTTCATAATTGAGATAACGGTTAATAATGAGATTAATACAAATTTACAAATTTAAGTGAGAGTTCGATTATTAAATAAAATAATTTGTTAGTCCATTAATAAATTTTTGGCTTAGAAATTAAATAAAATTTTAGATTATTTCAAACTAATAAATCACGTGCATCGCAAGTGATACTAGTTGTTTTAATTTGGCTTCTCTCACTCACGAACCATAGTACAAGCCTGGAAGCTTACTTATCCCGTGAGGGCAAAATTGTCATACAATTTGATCCAAAATTCAGCCAAAATTGCAATTGAATTCCAAAATGTTTTTTATTTTTTGCACTTAAATGACCTATAATTACTATTTAAATAGAATGTTTGATGATTGTATTTATGCAGCTCACCCATAAACTTGAAAGAGGGTGAATTGTTCACATCGGATATTGGGTGGAGCCCTCAGCCCAGTCCAATCGGCCCAACGTCTAAATTCCTGCCCTACTCATTAATATTTTAGCTCTATTTCAAATTTTAAATTCCCAATTTTTTCACAATCTCACAAAAACTATCACTCGGATCTATATCTCGCACACTAGCTCCGAAAATCAGTTCAAAACGATGGTAATTTTGCTCAACTTTTTTGGATAATTTTAATCCACTTTTTTCTATTAATTTCTTTTGTAATTAATCACATGAAACCCTATCGAAATTCAGAGATTTGTTTGATACAGTATTTCTTTTTCGTAGATTACGGAAATAGTTCGATTTATCGCCCCGTTTCATAAAAAATGATGGATCAAATAGGGAAGAACGTCGATTTAGGGTTAATTAAGCATTACTGGTTTGTTCCGTTGCGCCATTTTCTAAATATTACTTGTATGATTGAGCAGAATTTTCTCTTATCACAATGTTTTGAAATCATATTTTTCGAGTTGTGGAAATTGAAATTTGGTACTGTAATTTTGTTTGAATGCAGTATTTTGCGGAAACGGTTATAGTAAGTTGTTCTATTGTATGCAGGATGGGCATGATGCAGACAGTTCTAAACAAAGCACCTCTGATATGACTGCTTTTGTAAGTGATAATTCTATGTAAAATGTTCATTGTAGAATTCTTTTTATTCGGAGACGATGCGTTTTTTCGTTCAAGATTTTGATTCTTGTGAGTTTTCAATCTGCTTCTTATCGTATCTGTTGTTGACATGTCTGCCTAATTTGTTTAGGTGCAAAACCTTCTCCAGCAAATGGTGAGTTGCTGAAAACAATCTTATCTCTCTTGATTCAGTGCATTTTATGTTTGTCGTATTTCACGTGTATCCCTTTGTCTCCTTGCAGCAAAATAGATTCCAGACAATGTCGGAATCCATCATTGGTAAAAATATCCTTAAATTGCTGCATATACATGTGCTATGAAACTACTCGTGCTATGAATTTGGTAAAGCTTATAAAACATAAAAGGAAAATGTGGTCCAAAATTCCTTCCAACCCACGCAAAATTACTACATTGTCATTCATATGTATGCTTTAATCACTAAAAAGAAAAAAAAAAGTTCCCTGAGTTTGTCCTAATTACGAAAAACATCCAGTTAGTTATCTTTGAAAACTACAAATGCCCCATGGGAAGCTTATTTTTCTCTAGCAGTGTATATTTGTTTCCTTAACCGAGTTGTGTACTTGATGAGATGGGGAACCGAATTGATGAGTTGGAGCAGAGTATTAACGACCTTAGAGCTGAGATGGGTCAAGAAGGTTCTCCATCTCCTTCAACTTCATTGAAGGTAAAGGAAGAGGCCAAGTCTGCTGAATATAGTTAGTTTCCATATCCAGGAGTTTACTGGATTTTTCTTTACATGAGTTTTATGAGAAGGTCTCGTTTTTTCCGTTCATAATCCTGTATTTTCCTAGTCTCATCTATATGTATAAGTGCAGAGACCCATTTTAGATGGTGGAATTGTGTTTCTTTGTGATGAAATTTGGTTGCCGTGGTTAAAGCATAAAAGTTTGTGTTTTGTATTGCTATGCCCTTGTGCTTTCAGAGAAGAATGAGGATGTATTAAGTTGAAAGAATTGTAAGAACAGATAAAATGATGAAAAAACAGCTCAAGTCATTACTATTGGATTGTAGAATTCATTTTATGAGACAATACTCTGTAGTAAAAAAAATAAAGAAATCATTCTAGAAACAAATATAATGTGCTATCTTCGAACTCTAGTATTGATTTTCATTTCTAATACCTTTAAGAATCTTAAAAAATAAGGGTGTTTGTTGAGTTTTTATATAATAACAATTAATATTTTGATTGTACTCTAGTATTGATTTTCATTTCTAATACCTTTAAGAATCTTAAAAAATAAGGGTGTTTGTTGAGTTTTTATATAATAACAATTAATATTTTGATTGTTGTAGCGCATCTAGTGTAGTGGTATCATAGTACCCTCCCACGGTACTGACCAGGGTTGTCATACTTTCCTTTTTGGGTGTTCAACAATAGTTGACACTTGACACACCTCAAAAAAGAAAATAATTATTCTAACTTTTTCATTTCAATATACAATTTTATTCTATTTTACCTCAACTATTTTTTAAATTTTACTCACAATTACTTCATCTTTCACTTTTAAAATATATTTTTACCTTTTACTTTTCAATTAAAAAATACAAAAATAACAATTTTCTTAAACTCCGTGTCCAGAAAAGTATGATATCTATTAATGGTCGGAGTGAGTATATTTCAAGAATAAATTTGAAGAAAACCATGCAAATAAATAATGACAGTCTCCCAGGTAAGAAACACAATATCCACCTTGTACAATTTCAAAAAGATGTATCCCCAGGTGTGTGAAAAAAGCCTAACAAATAAACTATCATTCTTGATTGTTGTTTTTCTTGCTACTATCATCTTCTGGAGGCAGAGATACAAACTGTAGAATGTGATTCCCTGGATGCGCATTTTTAGAATTACTACTATTTTTCTAAAATTTTATATTTCAAGAATAAATTTGAAGAAAACCATGCAAATAAATAATGACATCTCCCAGGTAAGAAACACAATATCCACCTTGTACAATTTCAAAAAGATGTATCCCCAGGTGTGTGAAAAAAGCCTAACAAATAAACTATCATTCTTGATTGTTGTTTTTCTTGCTACTATCATCTTCTGGAGGCAGAGATACAAACTGGAGAATATTTTGAACTTGTGCAGAATCGATGCGAAACCGTTCTGCAATTTGACCAGCACTCATCGGACCATTGTGCCCACCTGTTTTCCCTTGATACAAAAGGATAATTTCGCGTATCTGGCCTGCATTTAGGGTTCCAGGGGGTGCGGGTCTCTCTTCATATCTTCCGGAATCTAGTGTTGTGTTCCTTAGTTTTGGCAAAGGCCGTTGGTACTTCTCTACAACAGAGGCCTAAGAAGAAAAAACAAAAACCCGAAAGAGAATGATTTGATATTTACAATCACTAAAAAACATGCCGTTCAAAATTACAGATGTCCTCTAGAAGTGTACGCAAAATACCTGCTTGGGGTTGATACTTGTCATACTATAGCAAATTGTGAAATAAAAACAAATGTTGAGGGGGTATTCACAATTTTGAAAGATACGTTTCTTCTTCTTTGTAATTAGGTCAAACCTCAATAGTGGTTTTTTTAGGTACCCTCAAGGGTTGGACCAGCTCAAAAAACACTTAAAGAGTTGCAAATACCCAGTTCATGTATGTTCGAGAGAGCGAGGAAGAATTTTTTTAAACAAAGATTTCCATAAGGACACTGTAAAAATTGCACAGTTGTAACCTTTCGAAAGAGAAGATTTGAACACGCTAGATAAGTATCTACTTGAATTCCAAACCGAATTATTGTTATAAAGAAATATCAATCACTTGGAACATACTCTGAAACATCTAAACTTATACCAAGCACTCTCGATAAGACAATGTTTGGAGCCCCGCCAAGTTCATTAGGGGCAAACATGAGTTTATGTTTTATGAAAATCGAAAAAATATATAACACACAAGTAAAAATGTTGTTGCAACAACGAGATTGTGAACCTCACCTCACCCATCTCGAGCTTCCCTCCGGGCTTTGTTTGTATTCTGCCCACCATTTGGCTAAGCATTGCATCATATTGCACATCACGGTCCTCGAGGACATTTTCAGGATTCACCCTCGATGCGCCCTCTTAAAGAAAATCATAATGTTTAGAACATGATATCAAAGCATGGTTCGCAACAAGTTTCCACAAAACAATACGATAATACGATCAAACATTTAATATGAATCCAAGGATTATCGAATCATCAGATTTATTTTTGTTCTTCATTAATTCATAGTTCCCTATTTAATTTTCTAATTTACCTGTAATTTTAAACAGAGGGGTGTTCATGAAACGATTCAATGTAGGTCAAAATGCACTCATATTGATAACCACAAAATGTAAAATCAATCAGATAATCAACAAACAAAAATTAGATATATTCTTGAGGGAAATTGAATGAATTGTAAAAATAAGCATAAGAAATACCATTAGCGGGGGTGACGTCATCCGTGGAAAGTTTCTCTACCGGGACAGGAGGCGGCGGAGGCGGAGGTCTCCGGTCAACGGGTTTCCCGAGCTGCGACGGCGTATCGGACCTGGAGCTGGCGACCCTACCAGTTGCTCGACGAAATGCCTGACCCATCGCGAATTTATTTGTAGATTTTGAAGCTTTTGTTGTTTAGCTGAAAGGTACATTCACGTTCGGTAGCTGGAGATGCCGAGTGTGAAAATGGAGCTTCCACGTATGCCTTTTTTTAATGGGCCTTTTGCTAGTAATGGGCCTACATGGGCCTGGGTTTTGCGTCGAAGAAATCACGAGATATTTTTTACGTTTCAGCTTCGACAATTGCGGTGAAAGGAACTTTCAGCTTTGGTGGAAAAATGTTGAGCTCACGTCGATCGACCTTCGATGCGATTAACTTGGAGGCGGATTTAATTCAATTGATTGGACACACGTCGATTAACGTCTATAAAAATTGAGTTTACAAATACGGGATGATGACACAAACAAACAAGTTCAACGGTTCAAGCCATGAAAACCAAATTTAGCCAAGGGTCCAAGACCGAACTCCCTTATCTTAGGTAAGTAGGTAAGAGAACTACGAGGACTTTGGTTCATTTTCGAGACGTAGTCAACTTAATTTTCATATTATAAGTTAAATTTTAACTTATAAAATTAAAAATTAAGCTCAAATTCTCTTTTTTTTTTTCTTTAACATTACAAATTTTCAAATTTAAATAAATAAAATAACCGGTTCGGGACCAAAACTCCCCGTGCTAAGAACGGGCGATTTGGTATTGTTGGGCTGGTCTAAACTCCTATCTCAAAAAAAGTTGACAGAAAATTAAAATATTTTTTTAAAGATCTATTCAATATAAAAAGTGTTACAACTTTAAACATGAAAGTATAAGATAATTATGAAGGCATAATATCCAAAAAAAAAGTCACTTATAAAATCGTATTTTGTTTTAGTTTTGGAAACATAGTATATATCATAAACAAGCATAAAAAAAAATAAGATGCAAGAATTTAGAAAAACCTCAAACCAACCAAAGAAAATGAAATTTTCATGCCTACATTATAGATTCATGAACTAGGGATGCGCATTCATTTCATCCCCCTAAAGAACCTCCCATTTCACCCAAACACACTAATTCAAAGCTCAAAAATCTCAATCATACTTTTCTCACCCATGAATATCATCTCCAACTTAATTAATACACACACTACAATACTTATATATACTCTAATTTCTCTAGCTAGATTTAATTTGCAAAACCCCTCCAATAACACTACACTCAAAAGTCAAAAGTAAGTGTGTGCTTTACACCATGGTGAACAACACTTTCTCCATAACAGAACAAGATTTGATCAAACAAGATCCAATCTCACTCCACTCCCCATGCAACCCAACTCCAACCGAGACCGTGTTCTTATCCAACATCGATCAGGCCGTGACTTTTCCGGTTGAGACAGTTTTCTTCTACGAGGCCCCACCAAACATGCCTCGCGCTTCGACAGCTGTCATCGTCGGGAGGTTGAAAAAAGCAGTGGAAGAAGTGCTGCTGATCCCTTACTACTTCATGGCCGGGAGGCTCAGCTTCAACGATGAGACCAAGAGGCTCGAGCTTGTTTGCAACAATGCGGGGGCCTTGTTCGTCACCGCTAAATCAAGATTCTCGCTCGTCGACCTCGGCAACCTTTCCCACCCGAACTCGACTTTCCACCGCTTTGTTCACCGCCCGGGGCTCTACAAGAGCCTAGCGGAAACCGCCATTTTCACTATCCAGGCAAACAATATAACGTTTTTAAGTTCTTCCTAACTTGACACTAATTCATATATAATATCTGGACCAGTTTTAACTATTTATGCACACTTTTAATTTTATTTTTTTATGTTTCAACTAATTATGCATACTTTTACAAAAAAATCAATTTAAAATACTATTTTACTTACTTTTTTCATTTACTTTTCAAATTTTACTTACAAATATTTTACTTTTAAACTTAAAAATACATTTTTATACTTAATTTTTTGGTCAAAAAATAAAATTATTTTTAATATACATGCCATTTTCACAATCCAGGCAAACAATATACTCGACCCATTTTAATATAACAGTTCGAGTTATATATATATATATATATATATATATGCCAAGTTATCAAGTTTCTCTAACGGTTCGAGTTGTTAGATGATGCGGCTTCTAACTGTTCTGATTCATATTCTCATTATATAGGTGACCATGTTCAAATGCGGGGGATTCGCGCTAGGGTTCGTAACGAACCACGCCATCCTCGACGGAAAATCCGCGAGCCAGATGTTCCAAAACCTCGCCTCCATCGCCAGAGGCCACGGCCTCGCAACGAAACACATCAACAACGACCGCACATGCATCAAGGCAAGATCCCCTCCTCGCATCCAGTTCCCACACCACGAGTACGTAACCAAGGCCTCGACCATAGCCTCCTCCTTCACCTCCCAAACCCGAACCTCACCGTCCCCTCTGGTATTCTCCGACAAATACACCCACAAGCTCTTCACATTCACCCCTCAAACCCTATCCCTCTTGAAGTCCAAAGCCGAGGTCCGATGCTCCACTTTCGAGGCCATTCTCGCCCACGTCTGGAAAGCACGTACGAAAGCCGTTCTAGATGATCACGATCATAAATCGGGCGATCGAGAATCGACGGTTCTTTTCGCGGTGGACGTGAGGGAGAAGATGAATCCGCCTTTGCTCGATTCCTTCGTCGGAAACGCGGTGATCACGGCCTTTGCCAGTGCGAAGGCTAAGGACTTGATCGGGAATCCGTTGAGCTTCGGGGTGGGGATGGTGAGGGAAGGGAGGGAGAGGGTGACGAGCGAGTACGTGAGATCGGTGATAGATTGGCTCGAGGTTTATCGAGGGATCCCGAGGACTTGTGATGGGACTTTTTACGTGTCGGCTTGGTGCAAGTTGCCGTTCGACGAGGTCGACGTGGGGTTCGGGTGTCCGAAGCATGCGGGCCCGGTCGTGAGCGGGAACGACGAGTTCGTGCTGTTCTTGTCCGGGGAGAAAGGGGTTGGAGGGATCAACGTGTGGATGGGGTTGGAGAAGGAGAGAATGGAGAGGTTTATGGATTGTGTTTTTGAGATATGATCATATGTAGTATATCTATATATGTATCATGCATGAATGTGTACGTGCATGTAAAATAAAATGGTCAACAAAGGGTCCATCAGGGTACTACTCAGGTGGCCGGTAGCATAAAATAAATCCATGTTAAAGGCTCAAGCTTTTCAACTTGTACTATTAGAATTGGGAGATAATTAACCAAAGGTTTAAAAAGCTAAACCTTTGATAAAATACAATTTATACTTGAAATTTTAATAAAAGTTACATTTTACTCAAAAATTAATTTAAATTTTATGAATTTCAATATATTTGATAATAAAAAATTGTATTCTACCTTAAAAATATTTATAAATAAATAAAAATATTTTTCAAGCAAATATCACATTATTTTTATTAATTGATTTTAATTTAATCTTTCAATTAATGGTGTAATTAATTTATATTGTAATTAAAATATTTTATTTTAATGATAATAATAATAATAATTAAAATCATATTAAAAAAATTATTAATTATTTTTTTAATTTGAAAAATTAAAAATGACTATACTACTTATTAAAATATTACGTTTGTAATATCATACAAAAAAATAAAATTAAATATTTTAAAATTTATAGTTTAAAGTACAATTTAATTTCAAGAAATATTTAATTTTAATTTTTTAAAATTAAATTAATAACGTGATAATGTTATTTAAACCATATATATATTTTTTATTTTAAAAATACGATTTTACTTTTTTAGATCCTGTACAATTTTTTTATTTTATTTTCACGCATTTATATTAAATAAATAATAAAAAAATGTCAAATTAAGATCACATGTCAAATTGTACCTTATCAAAATTGATACTCAAAATTTCTCTTTTTAATTGCAGTTCTCACTTCAATAGTGTACTTTACAATTCCTAAATAGTGTTCTTTACAATTCCATGTTATTTTGGAATGGTACCTACCCATTCGGATGCTCGAATTAGTACTTCCTATTTTGCCTCATAATTTTTTAAAAAAAATAAAGAAAAAAACTTAAAACTCTAAAATATTATATAAAAGTGTTATATTAAAAAAATCATAAACATTAATTAAAATGAAACTTTAGTTTAAACATTCTTAAGATTAAATACTTTTAAACTTTAAACTTGTTTTTAATGTAGCTCTTTTACTATAAATATTTTATAAAAAAAATAAAATTTATTACATAAAATTATGATAATTTAATTAAAAAATAATTAGACCCTCAATTTTTTAATAACCATAATTATAGTAATTTTTTTAACAATGAAAATATTATTGGAGTAATGTAAAAAAAATTATAAAAAAAAATGCAAAGTTATACTAATAGTCACACTTTTTTTGTATTTTGTAAAAGAAGTGTGACTATATATTAGTTTGAGATAGAAGTAGTATGTGTGAAACAGATCTCAGGTATATAAATTTTAAGTTTATAAGACAATCCACATAGCATTTTTGAAAGTCTACATGTATTGCTATTTTTAATCCATAAATAAAAACATAATTTAGAAAAAATTGTATTGTAATTTATAATATTATAACTTAAACTCTATAGTTTATAATATTATAACTTAAGCTCTATAAATTTACGCTTAGAATTTAATGGTTAATTTTTTAAATATTTTATTTATTAGAGTAATTTTAAGATTTAATTACGGAAAAGTGTAATAATTATGTGCTTTATATAAAAAATAATAATTAATAATATTTTTTAAATTAATAAAATTGAAATAATATTAAATAAATTGCTATTATTCATAATTAAGAAAAATTAATTTACTTAATTCTAAAAAACTTAAAAAAATTCACTTTATCCAAAATATCCCTAAATAAAATAGCAATATTTATTATATATTTTTATTTAAAAAATAATTTAATTTTAAACTATCTTGAATTATTGTATAAACAATATTAGGTGGAAACTTATGTAATTTAATATTTTACAATTTTATTTTATTGTATTACATTGATTATATTCTTATTTTGCAACTCTATTGAATTTGATTTTTTGTCACAATGTATTGATATTATTATTAATATATTATTTAAAACATAAATAATAAAATACTCCTAAATAATTATAAAATTTTGGAGATATAATTAGAAAAAAAAAGTGAATGTAACATAGTACTTTTTATTAAATTTTTAGTAATTAGACACATTTATTTTCAATTAGACACATTTATTTTCTTAGTGATCGTGCTTTTTCATTTGTTAGTGTGACTATTTTATAAAAGTTACAACATTTTTCATATTATATTGTCCACGTCTCAAAAATATATTTATTCTAATTTTTCACTTAAAATATTGGTTTATTTTATTCACATTTTTAAAATAAATTTATTTATAATTATTTTATTTTTCGATTTTTTTTGATAAAAAAATTAAAAATAATACAGTAATTTTTTTTAGAAAGTGTGTGAAGTTTTTTGGGCCAAAAGAATTAATACTATACTTTTAAGGCTGAAAATATAAATCACACACTCTTGGGGACTTATATGGAATTGCAAAATACTCAGTGGTCGACTTGTATTTAATGAATGATTAAGAAGCATAGAGGAAAATGAAAAGCAGAGGAAAAACGCACCGCAACACAACTTAAAAAAGAAAAAAAAAAAGACGAGAGAGATATTCACATCTCACACATTTCTCTCTCTTCTTCAGGTAATGATTTCTCTCTCTAAAATCTAATCGCGTATTCGCTGCTAATGCCTGTATCGTATTTTCCGTATTTTCTCTCTGTTTTTTTGGAGTGTTTGTTGGTGGATCGGTGTTCGAATTTAGCGATTTAATTAATCACGGATCCCGACGTAGGTATGATTGTGGCTATTTCAGTTTCATCTTGTTTTTTTTTTTGTGAATCAAGAATTTTTTATTTGATTTTGTGCTTGTTTAACTGGCCACCGATTGTTAGGGTTTTGATTTTCAATTTTTTGGTGTGTGGTTGAGACGTATAGTTAATTTTATGTGGTGGGATCTTTACTTGGAGATAAACTGTTATTGCTCATGTTGAATTTTACTTTGAAACATTTGCTTATCATTTTATTTCTTTGTTTGGGTTTTGTTAATTACTAGTATTATTGAACTTATTTTTTTGGTGGAATTTGAGGTGTTATTTATTACCATGTTTCTGCCCCATTAAATTTGCTCACCAATTGCGATATCAGCGCTGAAATTTTATTATCTGAATCAGTATATCATGCTGAATCATACATTAATTCTATGGCACGAATGATGTGTGTGGTAAGGCGGTGTGACGATCTTATGAAGACATAAGATTTCCGCTGAATTGAATGCAGACTTCATTGTTTTCTGATTGCTTGATTTTAAAATTAAGTAACCTTCTAGGTTGTCTTAATGGCTTCTGTGTCCTGCGGTATGTCCTAATTACCTATTTCTATATGATTTTGGGACTGTCATCTCAGCACAAATTAATTGTCATCAGTTGAAAAAATATACGATTCCACACATTTTAATAACTTTGTTTACTAAATAAAATACAACGATATATTTCAATTTCTATAATTAGTGAATTTTTCTGGATTCTTCTCTTCCGTATCACGTAAATTAATGAATTAAATGGTAATGGCAGATCTTGAACTGGAATTGACTCCTCGACTTTGCTTCTGTGTTGATCTTGTTCGCGTTTAGAGCATGACGATGAACCAGCGGAACACCATTGATTTAGAGCAAGGATGGGATTTTATGCAGAAAGGGATTACAAAACTGAAAAATATTCTCGAAGGGCTGAATGAGCCACAATTCAGCTCAGAAGACTATATGATGCTCTACACGTAATATATCCCAACACTTTGCTATGTCCATTGGTGTATTTTATGCTATGAACTTGTTATTGCTTATGGATTTCTTCCATTCTTATTTACAGGACAATATACAACATGTGCACCCAAAAGCCCCCTCATGATTATTCTCAGCAGTTGTATGACAAGTATCGGGAGTCTTTTGAAGAGTACATTACATCAACGGTAAGGATGATACCAGATATTCTATTCACTAATTCAGTGTCATGTCATCTTGAGTCACGTGCATGCACCTTAGTAACCAACATCTTTAGGGTGCTGAATGTTGGAGTTTTTTCAAAGTCGAGCTAAATGTTTACTACTTTACATTTCATAACTAGTATACACCATCTAGTATTTGTTGTCTACAAATGTTCTCTCGGTTGATAATTTTAAATGAAGAATGATTGCCTCTTTTTTGGGAATTTTTATACTCAATGGACCAGATATGGTTGAAAAGTGAGTTTCTTATTGGAAGATTGCAAGAACTGATAATGTATTCCTTTGGGATGAACAAGTTTCCGTTTTAATATTTGGTTTACATTTCATGCTATTGTTTAACATGAAAGTTGAAACCCTCTTAACAACCTTCCTTGACCATTGTGTCCACAAATCCCCAAAAGAGAAGAGTAGTAAGCATTCAAATTTATTGATTCAGAAAATAAATTAGAAAAAAATATATATTAAAGGCGCAAAATTCAGGCATGACTCAGAGATAAGAACAAATCAAGGAAATTAACTGATTTTCAGATGTTTGGCTTATAAGGATCAGTTTGCAAATTTTATTTTATCCCCTTTCTTATGTTGGTTAATTTGGATCAGTTAAAGGGTAAATAATAAATATATAATGTATCATGGTATGTGCCGACATACCAAAAGAGTAATCTGCCCATTTGATGCCCACTATTACTGTGGTGGGTTAATTGTATTGTGTTTTTAGGGTCGGAGTTGGTAGTATAGCCAGCTTCTGTTAACTACACAAGGGGTCAAGATGAGAACCTAGGTTTGGATCAATATTATACCCAAAGATACAAAATCTGTGAAGTGTGAACTCACAAAGGCTCTGCCCAAGTGTTTATAGCATTGAGATAAAGATAATCCAATCCTGAACTTGAGTTTAGGAGCATATTTTACTGCAATGACATACTCATAAGTTGAGTTTCATAAATTGTTTTGTATTTTTGCTGTTCATTAACTATTTCCCTCTGCCAATTTAGGTGCTGCCTTCATTGAGAGAGAAGCATGACGAGTTCATGTTGAGGGAGCTAGTGAAGAGGTGGTTGAATCATAAAATCATGGTGCGCTGGCTTTCAAGATTCTTTCACTATCTCGATCGGTATTTCATAGCAAGAAGGTCACTTCCAGCACTTAAAGAAGTTGGCCTGACATGCTTTCGAAACCTGGTAATTTTATCCTCCTTGATTTCTGGTTCATCTTCATCCTTAAAAATTGATCAAACAGAGAAATCTCCGTGATTTTAACAAAGTCAAACAGATTTTCGCATTGTGCTAATGCGGTATCCTATTTCAGGTTTACCAGGAGGTGAATGGGAAAGTAAGGGATGCTGTTATTTCTCTGGTATGTTTGTTGTATATTGGTCATATTAAGCTGTACTATCTTTATTATTTTCTGTTTGAAAAGTGTATATATAACTCTTTTGTAATCAGATTGATCAAGAAAGAGAAGGGGAGCAAATAGACCGAGCTCTGTTAAAGAATGTACTGGATATTTTTGTCGAAATAGGAATGGGGCAGATGGATTATTATGAGAAGGACTTTGAAGAAGCAATGCTAAACGACACGGCTGCTTACTATTCACGGAAGGCTTCTAATTGGATCGTGGATGATTCATGTCCTGACTATATGATGAAGGTAAAATATTGTAAAATATTGACAATTTAATACTCGAGTAATTAATAACTTAGCTTGAATAATATATCTTTTATTGGCCCCAAATTAGGACTAGTTAGTATCTCTTAAATAAATAAACCTTTAGCTGTCCCAAGCCTATTAATTTATCAAGGCAAAAAAGACTATCACAATGATAGATAATTTCCTTACTCAAAACCATGATATAGACTGATAAGTTTAAGGATGTGTTACTTAATTTTGTGGTATCTTGGCAGATTGTACCAACACACAAATTTCGGAATACATACGGAAATGAATCAATTCAATAATTCATGATATTAAGCAACTAGTTTTTGTTGGGAAGTGTTAATTGTTTCTAGTTCATCTCTTTCTTATTTATCATCATTCATCAATAAACCTACATTCCTTTTCATTGTCAACCTATCCCTGATTCTATAATCCTAACAAACTGCTCTACATTGTTTATAACATTTTTTTTTTCCGAAAATGCAGTCTGAGGAGTGTTTAAGACGCGAAAAGGAACGGGTTTCTCATTATCTTCATTCAAGTAGCGAGGCAAAGTTGCTGGAGGTGTGTACATGATTTCTTATTACCTTCAAATTTGCATACTAATTATTTTAACTTATATGGTTGTAAAATTTGGTAGAAAGTACAACATGAGCTGTTGTCCGTGTATGCCTCCCAACTGCTCGAGAAAGAGCACTCAGGCTGCCATGCATTACTTAGGGATGACAAGGTGCTTATAATACGAAAAATATTTATATATTTGAATGTTTATTTGATTGAGATGCTTATGGCGCTAAATATTCTTTCTTTTTTACATTAGGTAGAGGATTTATCAAGGATGTATCGTCTCTTTTCAAAAATACCACGAGGCCTGGAACCCGTGGCTAATATATTTAAGCAGGTTTGTGATTATTTTGGTTTTTCCTCGTAGAAAGTATCTGATACTTAACCGTATGTGTACTAATGTTTGGTTTTACCAACAACAGCATGTTACTACTGAGGGTACTGCTTTGGTTAAACAAGCAGAAGACGCAGCAAGCAACAAAAAGGTAGTTTTTCCTTTTTTTTTTAATTTGTTTTTCTTGAAATTTCAGTTTGGTAGAATTTACAAGTATTTAAAAAATTTATATTTCATTTAACCATGAACAATTTAACCCGCTATTGTTTCAAATTCAATCCAGTGGAAGTAGTAGGCACATAACACATTGGGACCTCCATATCATGGTTTAGAAATATTTTCTTCTTTCTATTATTGAAAAAGTCCCTAGAACAGTTTTTGTGTAGATTAAAAATGCTCAAGCGAACAAACTTTTTTGTGGAAGAATAAAGCTGGTGATGTTGTATGTTTATTTCAAAAGAATATTCTTCTGAAGAACAGAGTTTTATGGTATTCCAGTGCAAATTAATACTGTTTTGAGCTTTTATTTGAGATGGTATATATATGTGTATGTACGTATGCACATACTCACACACAATGTTTTAACAAAGTTATTCTACATTTATCGGTGGAATGTAAGTAATACATGCCTTTTTAATTGTTTTCTGTAATTAAATATTTGGAAAATTTTAACTCTCTGGTTCCCTTTTACAGGCAGAGAAGAGGGATGTTGTTGGGTTACAGGAACAGGTAAACGATCCATTTTTTTTTCTTCTACTTCAAACACGTTTCTAATCACTGAAATAAAACTTTGTTTGTACTCCAGGTTTTTGTCAGAAAAGTAATTGAGCTCCATGACAAATTCATGGCGAATGTGAACGACTGTTTCCTGAATCATACGCTTTTCCATAAGGTTATAATAATTTTCATATAATGCCCTCTTTATTTGTAATTATACACAATTCCCTCATTAATATTCCTTTTATGCCCCTTCAATATATAGGCTCTCAAAGAGGCCTTTGAAGTCTTCTGCAACAAGGGCGTTGGTGGAAATTCTAGTGCCGAACTTCTTGCAACTTTCTGTGATAATATTCTCAAAAAGGGGGGTAGTGAAAAGTTGAGTGATGAAGCCATTGAGGACACACTTGAGAAGGTGTGTTTCTGCTTTCGTCAAATATTTATTATTAAATGGTGTCTTAACAAAATACTCGATTGAGGCTTTTAATATAATGTAGGTGGTAAAACTGCTTGCTTACATCAGCGATAAGGATTTATTCGCTGAATTTTACAGGTGAGTTTTCCCAAAATAGTGTTTGGTCTTGATTTGAAAAAAGATGCATTGTTATTTTACCTTTTGCTTTCTATTGTAAACAGGAAAAGGCTTGCTCGCCGTTTATTATTTGATAAAAGTGCTAACGATGAGCATGAGAGAAGTATATTGACTAAATTGAAACAGCAATGTGGTGGCCAATTTACATCCAAAATGGAGGGGATGGTCAGTTTTTGTTGTTATCTATTCTGAAGTAGCATGTCTCTCTCTCTCTCTCTCTCTCTCTCTCTCTCTCTCTCTATATATATATATATATATATATATATATATATATATATATATGTGTGTGTGTGTGTGTGTGTGTGCATGTGTGTGTGTGCGTGTGCGTGTGCATGTAACTTTTGCAACTATTTCAGGTCACAGATTTGACTTTAGCCAGAGAAAACCAGGCCAGCTTTGAGGAATATCTCGGAAATAATCCAAATGCGAGTCCAGGGATTGACTTGACAGTGACTGTACTAACTACTGGTTTCTGGCCAAGTTATAAGACCTTTGATCTTAACCTTCCAGTTGAGATGGTAATGATTGAATAATGCTGATTGGACAAAGATTTGACCAAAATTTAGATCATTCCTTGCAATATTATATTACTCCATTTTGTTTTGTTAATTGTGAACTTTTTCTTTTAATAATTTCTCAAAAAGAAGTATAATCACATAATATTTGCAAGGATTGATCTAATTTTTAGCCCAATTTGTTACTTGATTTTTATCATATACATATACATGAGATATTGGGCTCTCTGAATAATTTTTTTCAGACTTTTGCTTATTTTTTTATTTATTTGTTTTTCTCTTATAGGCCAAGTGCGTTGAAGTATTTAGGGAGTTTTACCAGACAAAAACAAAGCACAGGAAGCTTACATTTATATATTCATTGGGTACTTGTAACATCAATGGGAAATTTGATGCAAAGACCATAGAGCTTAATGTCACAACCTCTCAGGTTTTCTGTCCAGATAAGATTATAATGGGTTTGCCTTTCTTTGTGTGGATGTTGAAGGATTTGGAGTTTAAAACTTTTTTTTCCGTGTGTGTAGGCAGCTGCTCTGATGTTGTTCAATGCTTCTGATAGATTGAGTTATCTGGAGATTATGACTCAGCTGAACTTGTCGGATGATGACGTTGTTAGGGTGCTCCATTCGCTTTCTTGTGCCAAACATAAGATTCTGATCAAGGAGCCCAACACGAAGACCATTTCCCCAACTGATGTTTTTGAATTTAATTCAAAGTTTACTGACAAAATGAGAAGGATCAAGGTACTGATGTCTCTGTGTGTGTCTTACTGTTGTGTGTTTGGAGGGGGGGGGGGGGGGGGGGGGGGGGGGGGGAAGAGAGAGGGGGAACTTTAGGTGGATGTAGCTATGTATCACGGAAATGGATACGTACAACAAATATTATGTATTTGGACCCAGATAGGGTTTAAAACCCAGATACGTATCTGGACCATATCCAAAATGTATCTGGAAATCCTAATTTTATTATGTGTTTAAAACATTTGCAGAAGTATATCTGGCTGAAATGTCTTGGAAACGTTTCGATATGGATTCGACTTCCATTTAGAATTATCTGTGCTACTTAGGGCTGTAGAATGGAAGGTGGTGCCTTTTGTGTGCTTTGTTGTTTCATTCTTTTATTCTTTTATTATTAGGGTTAATTACTAAATATACCCTGGATGTTTGACCTCATTGCAAAACAAAAAACAGCTAATATTCAATCACCCAAGGGTTGATTGTGTTAAAAATTAAGGAAATTAAGGAGCTAACTGTAGTACATTTACAAGCTTGGACTTTTTTTTCAATTTTATTTTTTGCTTATGAAGGGGTAAATATATGTAAATGAGATATCTGTTTCAGATATATTTTGTGATTTTGATTTATTTAGGTCAGTACACTTTGGAATTAACCCTCTATTATTATCATTATTTGATCACTTGACCTGATTGCTTAAATTGTTTTTCTTGGGGATGAAGATACCGCTCCCTCCCGTGGATGAGAAGAAGAAGGTCATTGAGGATGTTGACAAGGACAGACGGTATGCCATTGATGCTTCCATTGTGCGTATAATGAAGAGCAGAAAGATCTTGGGCTATCAGCAGTTGGTGGCGGAGTGTGTCGAGCAATTAAGCCGAATGTTCAAGGTAACCTTGCCTTGGGGTTTGCATTATATATTCGAAGTTTAATAAGATGCCAGATCTTTCAAAATTACCATTACTCTTTTAACATCTTTGTTTTACCATAAAATAACAAGGGTTTTTTTTTTTTTTTTATTTTATTTTATTTATTATTATTATTGATTTAATGGCTATTTATATTATTCCTAATATTCTCAACCTTTTGTTAGCCTGATGTGAAAGCAATCAAGAAGAGGATCGAGGATTTGATCACTCGCGATTATCTGGAAAGAGATAAAGATAACCCCAACATGTTCAAATATTTGGCGTGAAGAATTGAACCAGTTGGATCAATGTGCAATGTCTTGTTAAGCTACAAATGCTACAACTGCTGTATGCCTGATGATTTTAGCTCGATGCAGGAGCTTTGGGACTTGTTGTACAATTTGCCCTAAAACTAGACACAATCATTTCAAAAGATTGGTACAAAAATATGTTAGAAGTTTATTGTCTGTAGTAGGATCGAGACTAAATTCATTTCTCACAAATCATGTATCTTAATTTTTTTTTTCTGGATTGTTATCCGTATTTTTTGTTTTTGTTTTTTAGAAAATATGGTCTCTTTGTTGTGTTTTTGCAAGGACTGTTTACCATAATAAATTACTCAGTATTGTTCAACATCGTGATTTGTTTATTCACCTTCACTAAAATCTTTTGCGTTAGGATTTGTCTGTTTAGGGTGGCCTTTTCATTTTAATAATGAGAATAGACTAAATAATGTTTTACAGTTTTTTCAGTTTTTTTAATCTCTAAAGTATTTGGCTTGGATAAAATATTAAAATTTCTATAATATCACATATATTAAAAATTATTTTATCCACGTTGTATACTTGTATGGTAAATTGGTAATTTACTTTGAAATGTCTCTTTTTTTTGTTCTCTGTGAAAAATGTTTCACTTACTAATACTTAAATAATTATTAAAAATTCATAATTACATAATTTCACTTTAAATACTTATAAATATCTTAATATATAAAATATATTTCGTATTATTTATTAGTAATGTTCACAAAAATAAATGAGACAAAAGTATTATTTTTTAATTCTATATCGCTCTTTTGATTTCGAAAAAAACTTTATTTATTAATATATTACACTTTCTATTTCTAAAAAATTTTTACAATTCTTTTGTAATTTACAAAAAGAAATGTACAAAATTGTTAGAAATTGAGAGTGCTTCTTTTACACACATGTATACATTCCTAATAGAGAAGGCTAATAGTTAAGAACTTAAGATTTAGAAATATAGAATCAACGTGTGTGGGATATATAAGTCCTTCCCATCGATACCAAACATGTTATTTGTTTATGTTCCATAAAATTAAGTATCTCTACTTTTAAGATGATGGTAATTTCTCGGTATTAATCAATTTGATTTGTTTCAATCTAATTCTTTACTTTTTAGTTACATATACTCTTAATTTTTCTTAACAATTTGAGTTCGATCCATTTAAAACAAATTAATTTAACTGAATTTGGTGAAGTCCAATTAATGTACTATAAATTAACATTTTTGATCAATTTGCTAAAATGATTTATCTGGCTCCCAATTTAGGTTTGCAACATTGGAGCTAGCTCAAACCTAAATTCGAGTAACACATTGTCATAAACAAGCTGAGCACTAAGCACGGTATTGCTCGACTCTCATGTTTTCTTTGTTTCGACTTATGTCTTACATTATATGAATATTATTTATTAATATACTTTATTTGGTAGATATTGATATAGTAAATATATAAATGACTGTAACCAATAAAAATTCAAATTTTAAATATAACATCAAATTTGGCATGTAAAAAATTGACAACTCCGACTCAAAATTGAATTGGAATAGTAATGCATGCTAATGGAGTAATGGTGTAACAAACTATATTTATTAGTTTGTCCTAATATCGTTCGTTATTTACAATGAAGGGTAAAAGATGATGCTTACTTGGCTAATGAATGGGAATCTCTCGGATGGGACCCACATAATTATCGCTTGCCCCCCTGAGTACAGTGCACTGTATATAAATACGTACGTCTCCCAACTTCATATTTTATTCATTTTTTTCCATAAATAAAAATAATTCAAAAAACGCGAATATTAGGGTTAGGGCGATTTTGATTTCCTCGGCCCCAATTGAATTTTGATGTTGAATTCCTCGAACAGTGTCAATCTTGATTCTCTCTGCATTTGATACCTTTTTTTTTCCAACTCCTCGAAGATTTTTTAGTTTTAATTCTGTTTTCAGCTTGTTCGTTATGAGCTCTTCATGTGCTATTTGGGCGTTATAGATTTCACAAGAATTATGAGCCTTCTCGTCAAATTACGGTCGAGGAAGTAACTGGGCAATCGCCATTGAAAATCTTGTGCTGTTTTTTGGGGGTTGAATGGGTTTCTGCGTTTTCGAAATTACTGCTTGATTGTTGTTCGATGCTGTTTGAATCTTGCATTGGCAAATGAGTAAACTTTTTTCTGGGGAAGTGTGTTTTTGGTTGGTTTAGGATTTTCGAGGAGTGAGTGTATGTATGTATCCTGTTGGCATGGATTTTTCTCGCGAAACCGGGATGGTGTTGGTTCCAACACGATTCGTGTGGCCTTATGGTGGGAGAATTGTGCATATCGCCGGCTCATTTACTGGGTGAGAGTTTTTCTGTTTTTTCCTTTCTTTTCCTTGAAGCTTATGACACCATCCTGATGATTTTTTTTATTTAGTTTGTGGTCATATGATTGTGATCTGAGGTATTTATGTTAAGTTTACTTCTATGATTGATGGTTATTATTTTCCTTGTCTTTTATTTTAAAAGGTGGACACAATTTCCAATGACACCGGTTGAGGGTTGCCCTACTGTGTTTCAGACGATTTGTAGCTTGCCACCCGGTTTTCACCAGGTTGGTTCTAGTTTTATTTTCTGTTTTTCAGGTAAATAGTGAAAATTTACTCGACGGTGATCTGGTTTATTTGGAATAGCCATTCTGTCTTTTTTGATGTCAATTGATTAAAGGATTGCATGACTGCTATGTCATGTCACATGCATTTGGTGTGTTATGTCACACGTGTGGTATATTCTGCATCGTACATTACTTGATTACGTGATCATCCATGGCCAGTTACTTGATTTTGTTTCTTTGTTTCATTAGTTGCCCATTTTTGACCTTGTGTTGTGATATTGAATTATTATGCAGTTTTAACATATCTCTTGATTTCTTAGTTTTTTTGACCTGAATATAGTATAAATATTGAATGACCTAAGTTAATCTAGAAAATAATCTAAAATGTGCTTGTTATCATTTTGAAGGTGGTTGTAATTTGCTGCTGATTTTGTATGACACCTGTCAAGACATTAATTAGATGACGGTAGACCAGTGTACTAAAAAATCCATTCCTAGCTCCGCCCAGGCCCCACCTAAGCCTTAGAATTCATTCAACAGTCTAGGCTCTGCTTAGATTTAGATGGAATTCAATCGTTCTGATTTTCAAGTTGCAGCCTTGCAGGCATCTATCAAGAGTCAATTACAACAATTTTCGTATAATTACATTCAAATTGTAATGTTTGTACATTTGATAAGATGTTTATTCAATTTTTTTATTGTAATTCTTAATTTTCTAAATAATCATATTGAACTATAATTGAGCATAATATTTATTATTTAAATGTGAAAAATGTAAATCAATTAATCCCCGCATAGCCCCGCCTAATCCTTCTAGGTGCTAGGCTATGGGTTGTAGCAGCCCAGCATATAGCGCCTTTTAGAACCTTGCTATAGACTGACCATTACTACATAAATGTTCAAGTATATACATTGATGAAATTCCATCAGGTTACTAAATTAGCTGAGAGTGTTGGCATACATGTGTACATTGCAGCTGGCAAAAATAATGTAGTAAATACATACTCCAGTTTGGTAAGAATAATAGTAGGGTTTCAATGATTTATTACGATTCCGCAGATCATAGAATGGACTATATTATAATGTTAATATAAATGCTACAATAAATTCAGGGACTTTATTAGCATGCGAATAAGTTTAGGTCAGAACATTTATAGTTTAAGAATTTAGCTTAAAACCATCCACGTGCGTATATGGATTGAGCTTTGCGATTTTTTCTTCGCCTTTTATTTTGTTGTTCTACCTACCTTTCATTATTTTTAACTTTCCAAATACATAAAAGATGTAATACTATGTACATTCATGATTTGCGATCTTATGGGCTAATATACTCAAAAGCATGTAATGTAAGTTTATTTGATTCTTAAACTGAAGTATGAGCCTGACTAGGAACTGATCCATCAGTGTGTTTCTATGGTGTATTACTGATCAACTGTATAACAGATGGAAATGTCTATCTTGTGGAATTATACATCATATAAGAGGTGTTTGTTTTTGTGTGTGTGCGCAGTACAAATTTTTTGTTGATGGTGAATGGAAACATGATGAGCATCAGCCTTTTATCAATAGTAATATTGGAACAGTGAACACTATCCTTTTAACTAGAGAATCTACTTACGCAACTCCAATGTTAAGCCCACAAATGTCTCCTCCCTCTGTCCCTGGTGTCAGCATGGATGTAGATAATGAGGCCTTTCAGCGTATGGTATGATATCGCTAACCCATCTTTATTGCATTTTTGCTATAATCAGCTTATATTTATTTTCTCACCTTGAAGTTCTGAATTATTTTATGGATAGCTTATCCGTTCAAAGAGAATGCAAAAATAAAAAATGAATGATCTTTTATGCTACCTAAGAGGGTAACCATATGCATCTTTCATGTTCTTTGAAATTTTCTTCTGGGGCTGGCTTTCATTGCTTCCTTAGCTATTATGTCTTAACTTCGTTACCACTTGTGTCAAAAAAACGGCATTTATGAATCAGACATGGCTTGCTAAACCAAAATCTGGGACTCGTCCATTTTCTTCTTTAAAAGATTGAAAACATTAATGTTGACTACTAAGATTGTAAGATGAAAATAGACTTCAGGTCCTGAATATATGCAGACACTATGGTTTGGCACCAAATTGGTTCCCCAACATAATCTTCAAATGTTTGAGTTTGATTGGTTGATTATTTTTATCTTATTCACAGGCTCGAGTTTCAGATAGTTCATCCCCCGAGCCATTTCCAACGATACCAGAGGCAGATTTAGAATTATCTAGGCACCGTGTGGCCGTATTCATGTCTACTCACATGGCTTATGAGTTGCTACCTGAATCTGGGAAGGTATTGGTGATCTTTCTTCTTCCTGGTATTAATCTCTTCCAATTGATGTTCATACCCGAGTTTAATATATTTTGGTTGGTTTCTTTGATTGACTTGCAGGTTATTGCTTTGGATGTTGAACTGCCAGTAAAGCAAGCATTTCATATTCTCCATGAGCAGGTATATTTTGGTTAATTATTAAATATCAACTCCACTTTATGTTTTAGAAATGAATTTACATGAAAATAATATTAGCAAATACTAATATGTTTTTACGCTATTCTAAATGTAAAAGAATCCTTTGAAGATTTATCTTTGGTAAATTGTTTCTTGATCTTGATAGGAACAGGGTCAATTTTACTAACATTGCCCTAGCAAGACATTTTGTTGGATTTATCGTCTGTCCTAATGGACTTTATTTTTGATGCCTTTGTTTACTTGTTTTGGTAAATTACTAAATTATTAGTTTTTTTTTCTGATGCAACAATTACTTTTCAGGGTATATGTATGGCTCCCTTGTGGAACTTCTCGAAGGGAAAATTTGTTGGAGTTCTCAGCGCATTGGATTTTATTTTGATTATGAGGGAGGTAGATAAAATCATCCTTCTGCTCACATTTTTATAATACAGTGCAACACACACACACACACACACACACACACACACACCCCTTAGCATGGTGTATTTATATATTCCTAAATTAAATATATATTCTTATATCGGAAGGATAGTATTCTAACCTCACATTTTTAGAAAAGTTGATTATCTTTCACTATCTTCATTAATTTGATGAGTAAAAGGTTTGAATGGTCTTATGCAGCATGACTCTGTTACGAAAACACTCCTATTTCATTTGGATAACATTAGGTTACATTAGGGTGTAAACGAATCGAATAGAAAATTAGCATATTCGCTTCAAATTCAACATATTCTTTTCCAAAATTTAGTTCGCACTCATTGAATTTTCGAATTTGAATTTTGATTCGATCTCCATTTGAAAAATTAATCCGAGTTTATTGGAAAAATATTCAAATACTACTCTTAAATTTATACACTACTACACTACTACTACAATTCAATATATAAATAATCTACAATATATATATATATATATATAAACTGGTTATTTGAACTGTACACAATAGTATTCATATTCTTTTATAATTTGAAACTAAATATAGATTCTTATGCTTATTCGAATTCTCTAATATCGAAGCAAATGTAAATTATTTGATTTGTTCGCAACCTTATGTTACACCGAGGTGTTGGACTTTGCCACTTGTATATATCATTATGGATGTTTGAGTTGTATGTAAAAGTTTATCAATAAGGTTATTTTAAAATTTACATCACACCCTTTACGTTGAACATGTTTTTTTAACGATATCTGTCTGCCCTGCCTAATCTTATATTGTGTAATTTCTTACACATTTACATTCTCAATGTGTGTGACAGCTTGGTAGTCACGGATCCAATTTGACCGAGGAAGAGCTGGAGACGCATACCATATCTGCTTGGAAAGAAGCAAAGTCCATTCTAAATAGTCAAATTAATGGGCAAGTAGGTTCCAGACCACTTGTACAAGTAAGTCTTTATAGTCCAGGACCAAGGGATTTAGTGCACAGATATAATTGGTATACTATTTTTTTACAGTGCCATCATCTTACGTAACATTTGACACTGCTTGGATCAAAGCTGTCTGTAGATCATTTTTGGGATCTCTTGTTTATTTAGCATTTATTTTACTAGTTGAGGTTTTTTCAGGCGGGTCCTGATGACAGCTTGAAGGATGTTGCTTTGAAGATTTTGCAAAATGATGTAGCCACGGTTCCAGTCCTTCATTCATCTTCACCGGATGACTCAAACCCACATCTCTTACATGTTGCTTCACTTTCTGGAATATTGAAATGTGAGTAATAAAAATCAGTCTCTTTTATATGTCCAATATGTGTGTATATAGATTAAATACTTTAATGCAATAATTGCCCTCGAGGTTTAGTCTAACACAACAAAATCCCAGCTATCTTTTGAAATTACATGTGCCCTCTTGTTTTTTGTTTCTATTTTACAAATGCACTGAGTAGAGGAATATTTGCTGAGAAATGCGAACCTCATTTGGTTGTTTTTAATACCATGAGGGTTATATGTAATCTAGATATATGATTGGGTTATAAACTTATAATCCTGAAATAGTATTTACTCGTGGGAGTACTCAATGCATGGAATAATTAGTGCTTATTTTATATGGTTAATTGCAAAGAAAGTACCCTTGAAGTTGAACCTAATTGCAAAAAAAACATTGAACTTTCAAATTACAAAAAGTACTCCTGCGATTATAAAATTTCTTACATTTACACCATCTTATACAAAATAAAAATAAAAAATCAAAACATCCCTTCACATGTATGAAAATATCATAGTTAGCTCCTTAATTATTAATACTGAATCAAGCCAACTTTAAATGTGTTTTATGTCATTTAGAAAGTCAGCTGTTCTAATTATTATGTGAAACGCCAAAGGGTTACCTTTGTAATTATCTCTATATGTTATATTTATGATTAACAGGTTTACTTTATCCTCAGGTATTTGCCGGTTTTTTAAGCATTCCCCAAACTCATTACCAGTACTTCAGTTTCCAATTTGTGCAATCCCTTTGGGAACTTGGGTTCCAAAAATTGGAGAAGGAAATCGGCAGCCTTTAGCAATGTTGAGACCCAGTTCTTCACTTAGTGCCGCTTTAAGTCTTTTAATTCAAGGTATTCACCTTTTCTTCATTAGTAAGTTCTTTGTATATGCATTAGTGTTTTATTAAATATTTTGAGTGCCAATCCCTAGTCGTTTCACAGAAAAAAAAAATCCAATTATATGTAGAAACCTACACTTCTTGCTTGACACATCAATATTATTTGCAGCCCATGTTAGTTCAATTCCAATTGTCGATGATAATGACTCCTTACTGGATGTATATTCTCGGAGGTTAGTAATATATAATGTTACTTGTGGCATGTGATTATTTATTTATTTTTTCAACCAACACTTGGAGTAAAATATATGTTGTGGTTTGGTCAGTGACATAACTACTCTGGCGAAAGACAAAATTTATGCACACATTAATCTCGACGAAACAACTATTCATCAGGTATGCACATTCATTCTTTTGGCATAGGATTTAACAGAAAAAAGCTTGTTTTAAAATGATTATTATTGCAGTTCTTCAAGGGATTTTCATAGACCTCCGAAACGACTTCGTCTACTGTTGAAGATCTGTAGTGTTAATTTTATCATCTCATTATTTCACTGTCTTTATTTATTTGTATATTTCCCAAAATTGTAGGCATTGCAGTACAGAGACGACCCATTTTCGCCATACGGTTCCAACACACAAAGATGTTTTATGTGTTTGCGTTCCGATCCTCTCCATAAGGTTTTGGAGAGATTATCTCAGCCAGGTTATATTTTGTTCTTGTATCTTCTATACTTCCTCAGTCCCAATTTTCAATTCACTTTGTTTGACATGGAGATTAAAATAATATTATTTTTATTGACCTTTTGACCAAAAAGTAAGAGAAAAATGTATTTTTAACTTAAAACTTATAGTAGTTTTGAGTAAAATTTAAGATTTAGATGAAAAAAGTAGGGGTACAATTTTATTTTGAAGTGATAAAGTAAAGTAAATATTTCCTTTTTTTAAGGGTGTGAATATTATTGTGCGACATCTCAAAAGAAAAGTGTGAATAATTTCCAGAGACGGAGTGAGTATTATTTAAGCGAGGTTATTACTAATAATTGAGTGTTAAATTATTGAGATTTATACTATAATTTCATTCCATTGACTTGGTGTTTCTTCAATATTGTGCATGCACCTCAATATTATAATATAAATTTCTCCTTGGACAATATTTTGTCCTTTACTATATATACCTCATTTTTCCTTCTTATCTTCTAGGGGTGAGGCGGGTTATTGTTGTTGAAGCTGGAAGCAAGCATGTAGAAGGGATCATTTCATTAGGGGATGTTTTCCGGTTTCTCATCGGTAGTTGATGGATCCAACGAGTGAAATGGCCGTTGATTTGAAGTTAATAGGGCTGGAGAAAGATGATGTATGTTGGTTTTAGGGGTTTTCTTGAACCTCAGTCTCCCTAAATGTGTTATTGTTTAATTTCTCTTTAGCAGACTACATTTTTGTGAAGGAGGAAAAAATACAGCATCTACAAAAAGTTTCTGCTTTTTCTTTGCTATAGAAAGTGGGAGGGAAAAAAAGATTAAAAACAAAAAAAGGAAAAAGAAAGAAAAATGGGGAATGGTGATTGGATGATTGATTTATAATTTTATCATTAATTTTGTATTATAAGTCCTGTGTTGCAAAGTCTATCTTTGGAGGGTGTTTTGCTCAGCTTCTAAAGCTTTTCAAAACAAATGTTGTAGAGTTTTTTGGTTCATGAAAGGGTGTGGAATTTTTATTTATATATTTTCAGAGTTTGGTTTGTATAAATGAGGAGTAGATAAAGAGAACAAATCTCAAATTTACTATTCTTTTGGTCATAAATTAGTGAAATCTCAATTTTAATTTAAAAAAATTGTTTGATTTTGTTTAAACTTCTGACTTTTTTGGGAGGGTAAGATGACTTGGAAGTCAAATTAATAAAATAGTTCATTCATGTTTTATAATAAATTACAACTAGATAGTACAATACTTATGAACATGTATACGAGTGTATCTAGATTTCTCAAATTATAAAGTGCTATAAAGTGTATAGTTTGCGCGATCTTGAGGAAGTAAATGCGCGGAAGCTCTGCAATAAGGTCTGGATGCCGCAGCTATTTGATATAGTATGTAACTACATATTTTTTTTTTCTTTGTCCCCTGCAGTAAACATTTTACTTCATCTAAGTCCTAACCCTTAGAACCTGCAGGTGCATGCTCTAATAAACCTAACCAAAATTATAATTTAATTTAGTGTTTTTAGTTGTGGAGAATGTAATTAAGAAATTTGTAATTAAAATAAATGTTTGATTGTAGTGATAGTTTTGAAATTTGTAGATATTATAATAGTATGTAGGGTATAAATTATTTTGACGACCATTGTTATGGGACGATAAAAAACGAAAAGAGTGACTATTATCACAAAACAGTAGAAACAGAGAGTACGAAAAGAGTGACTATTATCACAAAACAATAGAAACAAAGAGTACGACTTTATTAAGATATACTTTTAAAAACTAATATGAACAATATTTTTTAACTCTTGAAATTATTTTATTTTGGTACTTTAATTACTTTCTTATAATTATATTTTGAATTAATATTTATGTTAAAATATTGACTAATATATATTTATAAATTTTAACAAGTTTCAGAATTACATAAGAAGAGAAACTTGAAGAATGAAATATATTATTGATATTTCGATGATGTTACAGTATTCAGCAACTCAGAATAAATACAACTAAAAGAATGATTAAAAGGGAAAACTTAAAAGAATGCACATTCTACTAAAAATACATATGAGCCCATAATAATTAACATTGGACCTCATATTAGTGAAGCCCAAATAAGTGGCTTTGTTACCCCCCCCCCCCCCCCCCCCCCCCCCCGCAAGTGGAACATGGAGGTTCTTCATGTTCAACTTGGATCTCAGAGAAATATAGCAGTGTCCTGGGAGAGATTTGGTGAATACATATGCTAGTTGTTGTTCTGTGGGAAGGTGATGTAGTTGGAAAGATCCTGATTCCAGTTTCTCTCTGATTAATTGGCAATCCATCTCTATATGTTTTGTCCTTTAGTGTTGAACAAGATTGTGTGCAAGGTGGTATGTAGAAAGACTGTCAGTGTATATCTGCACATGAGAAGGAAAGATATTAAAATCAGCAAGTAGGTAAAGAAGCCATTGTCCTTCACATATTGTGTTTGCAGCAGCCCTGTACTCTGCTTCTGTTGAAGATCTGCTGACAGCAGGTTGTTTCTTGGAATTTCCAAGAAATGAGGGAGTTTCCTAATAGAAAACAGTAGCTTGAAACACTTCTTGTGTCAGTGCATCCTGCCCAATCTGAATCTGTATAACCTGTAAGAGAAAGGTTAGAGGATCTGCAGTAGTATAATTCTTGACCAATGGAGTGTTTTAAGTATCTAAGTACTATATGGGCAACAGCCATGTGAGTATCTTTAGGGCAGGAGAGAAATTGACTAAAGGTTTGAACAGAATAAGAAATATCTGGTCTAGTAATAGTGAGATATAAGAGTTTACCAATCAAAGTTCTGTATATTTTTTAATCTGAAAGGGCAGTCCCATCATCTTTGGAAAGTTTGAGGTTACAATCCATGGGGCTGGTTAAAGGTTTACAGTTTTGGTAGCCATTTTCAGTGAGTATGTCAATGCAATATTGTTTTTTAGAGAGGCAAATACCTGTGGAATCTCTGATGATTTCAATACCAAGTATGTATTTGATATCACCTAAATATTTGATGGTGAATTGATCATGTAAGAAAGTTTTAACATCATCAATGGCAGTTAAATCATTTCCAGCAATAATAATATCACCAACATAAATTAGAAGAGCAGTTATGGTTCTACCATATTTTTTAATGAAAAGAGAGTTGTCTGCTGGAGATTTAGTATAACCAAAAGAGATTAAAGAGAAAGTTAGTTTACAAAACCATTGCTTAGATGCTTGTTTAAGGCCATATAGGCTTTTAAGAAGTTTTCAAACTCTTTTGTCACCAGGAGTACAGTGTCCAGGAGGTGGGGACATATAGATAACTTCATTTAAATCTCCATGTAAAAAGGCATTATTAACATCAAGTTGTTTTAAAAACCAGCCTTTAGAAGCAACAATTGAAATCAAGACTCTGATAGTGGTTAATTTGACAACAGGTGAAAAGGTTTCACAAAAATCTATTCCTTCTTCTTGGGTGTAACCCTTAGCAACTAATCTAGCTTTGTACTTTCAAGGCTTCCATCAGATTTCAGTTTTGTTTTATAAACCCATTTGCAACCTATAGTATGCATTCCTATAGGTAAATCAACTAATTCCCATGTTTTGTTAGATTCTAGGGCTTTTATTTCTAAATGCATATCATGTTGCCATTCAGGATGCTTAATGGCTTGAGTGTAGGTTTTAGGTTCAGAAAGAGTAGACATAGCATTTACATAGGGTTTATAAGAGGATGGCAAGGCAGCAGAACCAACAAATAGGGAGATAGGGTATTTAGGAATGATTACCTCATTAGTGTTTGTGAAGTTTGAAGAGGCATTCCGCTGAAGTTCATATTGAGCTAGATGAGTAGGAATCCTTCTTGATCTGGAGGATTTTCTTACTTGTCTTTGATCAGAAGTAGTGTCTGGTTCTTGCTGGACAAGTGTGGTAGTAGAGTTGTGTTGAGTTGATGTAGGATCAGTTGTCTCTTGAGTATGTGCTATAGAATTGTTAGTAGGAATTGGAAGATTAGGAGAAACAGAAGTTGAGGGAGAATCACTTCCTGTTGTTGTAGTGTTTTGGTTGTTGAGTGGATCAACTGTCATAGTTAAAGTAAGATCCTGCAAGAAAAGGTCAGTATAGATGTCCAGATTGTGATGAGATTCAGACATATTTTGGAAATCTTGGTTTTGAAAAATATTATCATTAGTATCTCTCTGGAAAGGGAATATTAGTTCATAGAATTTGACATGAGTAGAAATGGAAATTTGATGAGTAGAAAGATTATATAACCTGTATCCTTTTGTTCCCAATTCATATCCAATAAAAACACATTTTGATGCTCTGCTATCAAATTTGTGTCTATCAACACTTAATGTGGAAGTATAACATAAACATCCAAAAGATTTTAAATGAGAATAATCAGGTAGTTTGTCATATAGAATCTGATAAGGAGATTTATTTTTCAAAAGGGTAGAAGGTGTTCTATTTATTAAATGTGCAGCAGTTTGTCTGCAGTCAGCCCAAAAATTTTAAGGGAGACATGATTGAAAAAGAAGAGCTAGCTCTAGCAACTTGAAGAGGGTGTTGATGTTTTCTTTCTACCCTTCCATTCTGTTGGGGGTGTTTCAACACATGAGGTTTGGTGTAAAATACCATTAGAAAGGTAAAAGTCAGTAAAAGAGAATTCTACACCATTGTCAGTCCTAATGGATTTTATTTTCTTTTCAAATTGAGTGAGAACCATTTTGTAAAAAAAATTCATATGATTCCTGGTTTCTGATTTTTTGTTTCATGAGAAAAATCCATGTACACCTTGAATGATCATCAACCACAGTTAGAAAATATTTGAAACCTGAGTAATATTCAACCCTAAAAGGGCCCCATATATCCATGTGAACAAGATCAAAATTAGCATAGGCATAAGAGCTACTTTCGGATAAATGTAATTTTTTCTGTTTTGCAAAATGACAGATGTCACAAGGTTTATGAGCAAGAGTATTATTAATATGCAGTAAATGAATGGAAGAGAGTCTTTTAAAAGGAACATGTCCCAATCTTAAATGCCAAAGAAAAGAGTTATCAGATATAGTACTAGTGGAAGCAATGTGCTTCTTATTCAGTGTAAAGTCTGTGGGAGTAGAAAGATTTAAATGATAGAGTCCATGAATGATCTCAGCATAGCCAATAGTTTGTTTTGTGACCTTGTCCTGTAGGAGATGCCCTCTTTGAGGGTGAGATGTGATGGTTTTCGATGCCGATCCAATCGCTCGATTAGCTTGTTCGTGTGTGCGGAAGCGTGTAAAACAATAGAACACGAACAACATGAAGATCTAGGCACACATTATATGTATAGACACGTTTATATATATACATCCAATATATATATAGAGAGAGATTAACGAGATCACTTACAACCGGTGTAGCGTGCCTCGTTGATGTTGATGAAGGTGGTGTTGAGTCGATTGAACCACCTTCATGGATCAGTCACTAGATGCTCACCTTTGGAATGACCTCGTCACGCCTTTGGATCGCCCGGATGTTGAAGCCGCACAAATGGCCCGGCCTCTACGTGTTGCACACGAACTCAGATGATGAACACTTTGCTTGATCGAGTCGGTTCTCCAAGAACACTTTCTCCTCTCTCTCTTTGGTGTGAATTTCGTGGGTAAAAGTAATTGTGTGATGAAAATCTGATTTTCATCTATCTAAGTCAATCATTATGCATCCCATTACACCCCTTTGTAACCTACAACATAATGGGCATCATAATGCACCATAATCATGCAAAGGGGTTACAAAGGAGGTGAAAGGTCATGCCACATACACATGCCACTATGCATTGTATGTGGTCCCCACTTTCTTGTGTGGCATGCCATGTCACACTATATGACATGCATCCATGCAAGCCATGCATCCCATGCATGTTAATTAATTCCACGTAAATATTGATTCTAAATCAATATATTTATCAAGCAACGTACATCATCTTTGAGTCCGTGTGTGACCCTGTAGGTATGATTTAATTGATCAATATTATATTGTTCCCAACAATTAATATTATCAAATAATCATTTAACATCCATAGACGACCTTATGACTTTATCGATTGCACACGTAGGATCGAAGGACATATCCCAACAATCTCCCACTTGGCCTTCAGAGCCAGTGTGCTGCCAATTTCCTGTTGTCACTTTATGTCTAAGTTTGAACTTGAGGCAAGACTCGAGTCATCCTCAATCGGTTCAAACCTTTCTTGGACTTTGAGACAGACTGTAAAACCAGATTTATCACTATGATACGAATCTGGACGTGGCCACGTATTTTCCACAGTCTCGACTCTCCAAGTGGTCGTTAAGACATGTATCCCGTTATAAAATGGAGGACAATCCCATCTTGTCAATCCAAGCTCTCCCACTTGCTTCCTGATATACCCAATAACAAGTTTTATAACCTCCTTTTACGAAAGGCGTTTACTTGTATCAAAGTACACCATTTCACAATGGAATCACTCTGGACTACTCAGGTCAGAGGAAATTGCTCGACAGCCAATGAAATAGTATTATGACTCGAAATCTTAAATATTATTCCAGTCGGGTCTGTTCGATCATTAGCTCCCAGCTAATATCTATGTAATTGTACTTGATGTCCCACATCACTAGCCCATGAAGCGGCGCTATAGTACACATTACAATCTAGTTCTTTGTAGTATCGGTTTGTCCGTACTCGATTATACGAACCAAGAACAGCTATATGATTCAAGTATATCAGTTCAACCATTGCGACTTCATTATGCGGTAAGTCGACCTCATAACCCAATTGATATAACTTAATCATTTGGACAATTCATATAAATTAAACCATATTTATATGAAGAATTATGTATTATACATATGAGTGAATGTTTACCAAATCTCCAAAAGTATCTAATACAGTAATAGAAATCAAAACCCATCTCTAAGATGTCTGATATCTATTGCAGTCGTGAAAGCCTCAAGCTTAAACTGCTGAAGAGGTTTAGAAAGCGGGTTTGCAACCTTACCAAAAGTTTCAACTTTATTATCTCGATGTCTCCACAAAACTATCTCCCAAATAATGTGAAACTTCCTGAGCACCAGTTTTAGACTTGTGGTGCTTCCTAGCTCATAGGCTTGCGCGATAACTCTACTATAAATAGAGAACTATCGGATGGGCTGAGCTAGTTACGCCACCTAGTTCATTCAAGAACTTTCAAATCCTAACTGCCAACATTACTGCATCCAATGCAATACTGTGCTCAGCTTCTGTAGTTTAATCAGCTATATTGCATTGCATGGAACTATTCCAGCAAATATCACCTCTAACCAGACAAAAGATATAACCAGATTAAAATCGGAAATAATCTTAGTCTGTTTTAAAGTTAGCATTCAAACAGCTTTGTTAATATCAACTCTTTTTGTCTTCCAAAGACAACAAAATATTCTTTTGTCCATCTAAGGTACATAAGAATATTCTTGGTCGCAGTCTAACGCGCCTCACCTGGATTTCCTTGAAACTGACTCGTCATGCTCAAAGCATACGATACGTCCGGTCGTGTACATATCATGGCGTACATTATAGACCCTATTGCCGAAGCATAAGGAATGTTTTCCATCCTCTTTTGCTCATCAAGTCCCGTAGGGCCTTGCATCTTGCTAAGAGATGTGCCATGACTCATTGGAATGAGACCCTTTTTGGCGTCTTTCATTCTGAACTTATCAAGTACCTTATCAATATAGGTCACTTGACTAAGTCCAAACATCATTTTCGATCTGATCCGACAGATCTTGATGCCCAATATGTACTGTGCTTCTCCAAGATCCTTTATTGAAAAACAATTTCCAAGCCATTCTTTAATAAAATTAAGCATAGAAACATTGTTTCCAATAAGGAGTATGTCATCGACATACAACACAATGTATACAACGTAACTCCCACTGTTCTTCTTGTAAAACAAGACTCTTCCGAGTTCCTCTGAAATCCAAAACCCAGTATGGATTCATTGAACTGAAGATTGCTACTCCGATATGCTTTGCTTTATTCCATAAATGGAATTATAAGATTGCATAATTTCTCAGCCTTATTAGGATCGATAAAACTCTTTGGCTGTGTCAAAACACATTCTCTTCTAGAATCCAATTCAAGAAGTTAGTTTTAACATCCAATATTACCATAACTCATTATCAAGATGAGTAGCAATGGCTAAGATAATCTGAATGATTTAATCAAAGCAACTGGTGAAAGTTTTTCCATAATCCACCTCGTGAATAAAACTTTTACCATCAACCTTGCTTTGAAAACCCTAGGTTTTCCATCTGTCTGTTTAGATCTTAAAGATCTATTAGCATTCATTGGGTCTAACCCCGTGATGCAAATATATCAAGTTCCAAACTTGATTATCAGATATTTATATCATCTCAGATGTCATGGCACCATGCCAATTTTAAGTAGCTGAACTCGTCATAGCTTGAATATAGGTCGAAGGTTCATCGCTTTCCAAAAGCATGAATTCATATCTCTCATTGATCACAATATCTAAGTATTTGAATAATAGAGATCTATGCATTTCTGGACCTACGAGGGCTGGTATGGTTTCCAAAACCATAAGAATACTCTCAACCCAGTCTTGAAATTCATCATTAGTTGTTCCACTTGAACCTCGTTCAAGACAACCGAGCTCCCACTGACTTTCTAGGAAAGACTACTCTTTTAAAGAAAATCACTATCTCGAGCAACAAAATATTGTTCTCAGATAGATCGTAGAAGTTGTACCCTCGAGTTTCTTATGAATACCATAAAGAAACTTTTATCCCATTTGAGTTCAAGCTCTATAGAGATAAATCTCGTCAGAGAAGCTTTTAGAACCTCAAATTTTGATGAAAACAATTTAGGGACCCTCCCTTTCCATACCTAGTATGGTGTCTTATCAACAGCTTTTGACAGCGTCCTATTCAGTGTATAAGTTGAAGTCAAGAATTGTGTGTTCCCAAAAGAGACCAGTAGTTCATTTAGACCTCTAATCGAATAGTCAAACTATATCTAATATAGTTTGTTTTCTCTTTTCCGAAACATAACCTTCATGTGTTTGTGAACTGATAGGTTCCACATACATCAGTATGGATCATCCCTAATTAATCACTCACATGTTCTCCTTTCTCCAAGAAAGATGACATTTTTATCTTGTCCATCACATATCATATACATGTATCAAATGACTCCAAGTCAAATGATATTAGAATGCATTCTAAAAGAAGCTTCGTTACATGTTTAGATTTTGATTTGATCTAATCAACAATGTTTCAGTTATGTCTCATTGAGACTTATTCGATTTGGCCTTTGGTGTTTAATGTTATATATGATTTGTCAAGTTAAAGTATACACAAACAATATAATAATCGTACCAAAACAAAGAATAATTCACAATTAAAATAGTTGTCAAACTATTTAATAGTGAAATCTAATCCATCAGTATCCAACACTGAACCAATATTCATTGTTTATTGAAGGTGCGAAATTACATGGTTATAATACTAAAACAAGGTCCTAAGGCAAAATAACATCATATGATCATACGGCTAATGCAGCGCCCTTCGCTCTATTTCTCGCCCGTAGATCGACATCTCTACTCACCAAACTTATACTTCTATGTAGTTCCTCCACATACAAATGTGAGAACCACATTTGGCATCCAATACCCAATAAGTTAAATTTGTGAAGTTTAATGTCTATAACATTAATATCTGAAGATGAAGCAACCTCGTTCTTCACATCTTCTTTGAACTTTGGGCAAATTCAATTATTCCCAATAATTGAGTCTCATTCAAATTTCCCATTCAAAATTATCCCAATATCAAAACGTGATAAATCGTAAGTGAAAACTCAAAGTTTTCTAACCAGCGATAATATCATGCAATTGAAGCCCTATCTCTCATAAAATATGAGGGAGCCAACCAGACAATCGACTAACGCCATCCCATGGCTCGAAAGTCTCTAATTTGTGTCATTTATGAACTAAGTGTTTTGGATTAAATCACTCCCCGAGGTGAAAATAATCATAACTTTAGAATCCATCATATGAAAGACAAATTAGGCATTTGTTTTGAATTTGAATAAAATATGAACTTCTACATATTTGCAAGTAGTGTCCAACACCTTTGCAGTAGACGCATTCAGATTCCCTAGGAACCCTAGTAGCCTTCTTGCCCATGCTCTTTTGATTACCTCATCCTTTATCACAAGAATATCCCTCTTAGGGTCCATTGACGACTCATCATCTTAGAAAAATTTAGGAGATCACTTAAAGCAAATAATCCAATCATTTGTTGTACATGTGGTCCTTATAGATTTTTCTTATTCAGCCTAGCTGAAGCGATGACCCTGGTCATTCAGAACTGCTCAATCTTGGCATATTCCCCGAACATGCTATTGAGTTGTTCAATGATATCTTAGGATGTGGTTATCTAACACATTTTCCTTGTCTTCGTGTTTGAGGACCATCCTCAAATTACGTTGTGAATCAAGAAAATTTGTTCAATTTTTCATAATCAAGAATTGAACCAAACTTGAATTGAGTTGATATTTGACATGATAAACTATAAAAGAAAGATAACTAAAGTATGTAAACATCCACAAAACGGTAAACAAATAATGTTGTCTAACAATTGAACTTATTTATTCCATTTTGTTCAATCGATATCTAATATCTTTGTTCCCTTGAACAAAACAATCCCAAGACCCTCATCTTGCAAATTCTTAAGCCGACTGAGTCCGCACTTAAGAAGTCCAAGATAGGTAGACATCCCATGTCAATGACATCTAATGTCACTCTCGGTCGATGAGAGTCCAATTCTCATCTCATGTCTCGATAGCCACGCCTGCAGTGGATCTATCGATGAGAAAACCAAACTCACATGTAAAGGTCTAACCTTTACTCCCACTTATCCCAAGATAACAAGTAGTACCCCTCTGAGGCGGACCTACCAACTTATGATCGAGGGCTTCATGAGTGTGATGTTTTTGGACAAGACATTATACTCATTATTTTGGGAACTTGCATGCATAGGTGTTTATATGTAAGTTGAACATTTATAACATAAAACATCCTATAACTAGCAAAGCAATTAAATACGTAATCGAAAGGCTCCTAGAACCTCACAACTCTCAAACGAAAAGATTAAAAGCATTAAAATAGGCCTTGAACATCTTCTGGACTGGTCCACACCCGCCGTTTCAGTTCCGCGCCCGCCGATTTAGGTCAACCTTAGTCCGTACCCCAAAAACCACGAACGGCGCCCGCCGTTTCACAAACGGCGGTCGCCGAACACCACTGGCGGTCGCCGTTTCCAAAACGGCGCCCGCCAAAAGGGTCCAAAACTTGGCTGACCAAAAATTAGCCTTTCGGCGGTCGCCGTTTCCAAAACGGCGCCCGCCGAATCCATTCGGCGCCCGCCGGAGCACAAACGGCGCCCGCCGTTTTGCTCCAGCAGCCCGGATTTCGCCCGTTTCGCTTTGTTTTGCTTCATTTCTTCTCGTTTTCGCCGGAGAGCCGATATCCAACGTCGATCCATGGATTCAATCCATTGCTTACACATTAAACAATATATTTTTGAATAGAAAAAACCTATCTATTACAAAATATTCCAAGGGACGCAGCCCTCCAAAACTATGGCCAATCGTACGTAAAAAACGACAATTCCATTCACCCGACCACTAACGGTGGCCGGCCTTAAATCTAAACACATAATCACATAAAACAATTAAGCCAATTATGTTGATTTAAACATATTGTGTCCAACACAAAACATGTGCACGAGCCCTAGGCTCTGATACCAATTGATGGTTTTCGATGCCGATCCAATCGCTCGATTAGCTTGTTCGTGTGTGCGGAAGCGTGTAAAACAATAGAACACGAACAACATGAAGATCTAGGCACACATTATATGTATAGACACGTTTATATATATACATCCAATATATATATAGAGAGAGATTAACGAGATCACTTACAACCGGTGTAGCGTGCCTCGTTGATGTTGATGAAGGTGGTGTTGAGTCGATTGAACCACCTTCATGGATCAGTCACTAGATGCTCACCTTTGGAATGACCTCGTCACGCCTTTGGATCGCCCGGATGTTGAAGCCGCACAAATGGCCCGGCCTCTACGTGTTGCACACGAACTCAGATGATGAACACTTTGCTTGATCGAGTCGGTTCTCCAAGAACAATTTCTCCTCTCTCTCTTTGGTGTGAATTTCGTGGGTAAAAGTAATTGTGTGATGAAAATCTGATTTTCATCTATCTAAGTCAATCATTATGCATCCCATTACACCCCTTTGTAACCTACAACATAATGGGCATCATAATGCACCATAATCATGCAAAGGGGTTACAAAGGAGGTGAAAGGTCATGCCACATACACATGCCACTATGCATTGTATGTGGTCCCCACTTTCTTGTGTGGCATGCCATGTCACACTATATGACATGCATCCATGCAAGCCATGCATCCCATGCATGTTAATTAATTCCACGTAAATATTGATTCTAAATCAATATATTTATCAAGCAACGTACATCATCTTTGAGTCCGTGTGTGACCCTGTAGGTATGATTTAATTGATCAATATTATATTGTTCCCAACAATTAATATTATCAAATAATCATTTAACATCCATATACGACCTTATGACTTTATCGATTGCACACGTAGGATCGAAAGACATATCCCAACAAGATGAGAGACAGATACTAAATTAAATTTAAAAGAGGGTACACAAAGAACATCATGTAAAGTTAAAGAGTTGTTCAATTTTACTGTCCCTTTATGAGTAGCATAAGTATAGTGTCCAGTAGGCAATTGAACTTTTGAGTGGATTTTGATAGGGCAATCAGAAAAAAAATCCAAAAAACTAACCATGTGGTCAGAAGCACCAGTATCAATTATCCACATAGGAGATTGATATGAAGAGGTAAAGGCTTTAGAGGTACCTGATCCCTGTTGGTTAGGAGGAGAGTTGTTGGGGAGGTATGATTCTTTGAGTTCCATTGCTGCAGCTGCAGCATGATGCCTCTCAGTACCTTCTTGAGGTTGATTTTTGGATCTCATGAAATTCTGGAACTGTGCATAAAGCTTTGGGTCACAGAAGTCCAAATCACTTTCCTGATCATCAGTGGATGCTTGATTTGCAGAAGCCAGTGCCTGGATGCTTGGATGCAATGGAAAAGGTGGCACATGGCCTGGTGCAATCCTAGCTGCTCTGGTTCCTTTCCAGTAACTGGGGTAGCCTCTCAACTGAAAACGCTTGTCAGTTAGGTGCCCATTGTAACCACGAAAGTTACATTTTCCAGTGTATTTCTGTTTGTTTGAAGCATTATCTCTGGTTCCAGATTTTGCAATGAGGGCATTAGATTCAGAAGAGGCATTGATGTAGAGGCCTATTGAATTCCCAGCAGGCTGTAGAGTTCTCTGACTTTCTTTTTGAATGAGTATTGAGTAGACCTTGGATAGGGGTGGAAGGGTCTGATTCATCAAAATTTGGCTACGGATGTGGGAGAAAGAGTCATTGAGCCCAACCATAAATTCTAGCACAGAGTCCTGTTGCTGAAGTTCCAAGAATGCAAGCCCAATTTGGCAGACACAATTTCCACAGCTGCAGGCAGAGATGGAACGGTAGTTGGCATATTCATCCCAGAGGCTCTTGAAGGTATTGTAGTAGGTAGTTAAATTCTGGGATCTTTGAGAGATAGTGCTCAAGCCCTTTTTCAATTGAAAAACTCTAGGGCCATCAGATTTTGCATACCTCAGACGGATTTCATCCCATACTTCCTTTGCATTAGTGCAATACAACAAGGTAGTTTGAATTTCCGGGCTGATAGAGTAAGTAATCCAGGAAGTGAGTAGAGCATTTACCTTATACCACGCAGTGTATGGAATTGGATCGTCAGGTGATGGTTTTGAAATGGACCCGTCGAGGAACCCTAATTTGTTCTTGAAATCGAGGGCTAAATGGACAACCTTCTTCCAAGCTCCGTAATTGTCACATGTGAAGGTTTCAAAAATCATCTTGACGCCAGGGTGATCTGCGGGATGGATATAGTAGGGGGAGGTGGGATCATCATTCGGAGTAGCAGGTTTTGAATTCCCAGAATTGGTAATTAGGGTTGTTTCTGCCATTTTTGGGGATTTTGAGAGAACAGAAAAAAAATAGGAAGTAGGTTTCAGTTAAAAAAAATGCGGAAGAGAATATTAGAACATGATTCACAGAGAACCTTGCTCTGATACCATAACAAGTTTCAGAATTACAGAAGAAGAGAAACTTGAAGAACGAAATATATTATTGATATTTCGATGATGTTACAATATTCAGCAACTCAGAATAAATACAACTTAAAAGAATGACTAAAAGGGAAAACCTAAAAGTGCACATTCTACTAAAAATACATATGAGCCCATAATAATTAACATTGGGCCTGATATTAGTGAAGCCCAAATAAGTGGCTTTGTTAAATTTATAATAAAAAATTATACAATAAAGTATTTATGTACAAAATTAATAATTTTGTAATTACAAAATAAATAATTTTGTAATTATTAATGGTAAGCCCAATTAATAATTTAAAAATTAATATAATTATAAACATTAATTTATTTGTAAAAAAATATACTTAAAAAAATATAAAATTAATTACTTCACAATTTATTTTTTTAATTACAATCTACTAATTAAAAAAAATTGGTATAAATAATAAAATATTAGTTATAGAAAAATAAAATTACAAAAATAATTAATTTACGTAAAATTATATATAAATATTAGGGAAAAATGGCAATAAGGCTATTTTTCAACATTTTTTCGGCAATAAGGCCAATTTTTATTTTTCGTGTCAATTAGGCCTTTTTGTTTCAATTAAGCCAAAAAATGTATATGGATGGACAAAAATACCCCCATATGCCCCTACCCCACCCCAGATACACAAATCAATTTCGAATTTTTGATTGGACGGAGCTTTCCCTCCGACGACGGAGAGCACAGCGTCCAACAGAGCTTTCCTCCGGCAGCACCACCACAACCAGCTTCCGTGCAGCCGCCATCGCTCCGATCGGGCACCGATCGCCCCACCACCAAAAACTTGCGAGGTGTCGTTGCACCATTTGTCGCTCTCGACGTCGTCCTCGATCGCCGATTTCGTTCCGACGGTCTCGGTCTCCGGCGGTTATCCGCGCAGGCCTCTGTCCGATTGAAGCCCCGACACCACCAAAGTGCCGCGTCCACGTCTCAGGCCCGAGCCACCACCATCTCCGACCGCCGTCGACCCCTTCCGTTTTCAGGTTATTTGGCTTTTCCCTCCCAGTCGATTAATCGTCTCGCCTCAATCTCTGTATTTATTCAGTTTAGGTTTTCGCAATGTTTGTATTGTGGTGGTTTATTACGAAGACGGGTGATGATGATGAATTTCACATTTTTTGATTGTGCAATGTTTCAGGAGTGCTCGCAAGGTGTTCGATGAAACGACGAGCAGAAATTCGGTTTCCTGGATGTCTCTGATTTCGGGGTGTGCCCGTGAAGGGAACGCGAGCGTCGGGCTTAAGCGTGAAACGGGGATTCCAGAGGTAGTTTGTCCTGCTTTAGCATGTTTAGATTTTTTGTTATTACCCGTGTGCTATTATAAGTGTTGACTGGTGTTCTAATCCTACTGTAGGTGGGAATGGCTGCAACATTAGCATCCGTTTGTTCAGTGCCTTTAACGTCAGTTCTTCTCTTTGAACTGACAAAAGATTACAGAATATTGCTTCCCCTCATGGTGAGTTATTGTTGGGATTTTGATTGCATGTCCCCATGTTGATGTTTCCTTAAAATAATCCCCGATCATAGTGCTGTAGTGTTAGACCAATTACAACTACTTTTACTATACATGGGGAACACTAAGTATCTTCAACTAAGTATATATGTGGCATTTATATTAGTGGCAGTATCTTAATATAATGTTTTTAGTCAAATTCAATGTATAGTCCATTATCAGTTAATATTACTCGGCTCTGTTAGGGGACAATCGGAGGTCCAGGTCGAAGACGAACGCCAGACCCTTGCCGTGGGTGTTGTTCTGGAGCCGGTAGATGTTGGCGAGCGAGAGGCGCGCGGCCTCGGGCCTGGGGGTCGAGTCCCCCGTCCACCACACGATCGAGGGCACGCACGTGTGCTTCGACAAGTGTGAGGCGTTTATGCTAGAGGAAATCCCTAGTGATGTTACTGTGAATGTTGATGGAACTTCATTTTCTTTACACAAGGTATTGCATGTTTCTAATTTACTTACTAATAATTTAGTACAAAATAATACTTCTACTTGAATTAGGTGACACTGGTTAGTTACAATCACCTAATTATAGATAGCTAGCTACCGTTTTATTTTTAATGTTGTTGATTAAGTTTTTTTGAAGGAAATGATATTCATCATATTATTGTGTAAAGCCGAGAAAAGGGTCGATTTAATTTTTTTTTCAGATTTTTTTTCTTTTGTTTGCGTAGTTGATTGCGAGATTCCGATGGGGTTCAGTTTGATACGTTCGGGGAGGCGTCTGCGGGGAGGTGATACGAAGAAGCTGTCACCAAGTTGTTTTATTTTCAGTGTAATTTTGTTTTTTGATTTTTTTTTTATTTTCAGTGTAATTTTGTTTTTCAGTGTTTTTTAATGACATTCAGCGTTTTTAATCACATTCAGTGTTCTTATAATATTCAGTGTTAAAATATGACATTCAGTGTGTTTTTATGACATTCAGTGTTAAAATATGACATTCAGTGTTAAAATATGACATTCAGTGTGTTAAAATATGACATTCAGTGTGCTCAGTGTTAAAATATGACATTCAGTGTTAAAATATGTCATTCAGTGTGTTAAAATATGTCATTCAGTATGTTCAGTGTTAAAATATGACATTCAGTGTTAAAATATGACATTCAGTGTTAAAATATGACATTCAGTATGTTCAGTGTTAAAATAGGTCATTCAGTGTTAAAATATTACATTCAGTATGTTCAGTGTTAAAATATGTCATTCAGTGTTAAAATATGACATTCAGTATGTTCAGTGTTAAAATATGTCATTCAGTGTTAAAATATGACATTCAGTATGTTGTTATTCAGTGTAATTTTATAACATTCAGTGTGAAACTCTGGCACTCAGTGTTATTATGCTTCAGTGTAAAAATGGGGCATTCAGTGTTAAACTATGACATTCAGTGTAGTGTGTTTTTATGACATTCAGTGTTAAAATATGACATTCAATGTTAATTAAAGAAAAGCCCCTATCTCTTTCCAAATTAGAAATACCACAAAAAACTTCATTAGTGTGTTTAAGTGCTATTCAGTGTGTTTAAGTGTTACTCAGTGTATTTTAATCCTACTCAGTGTGTTTAACTGCTATTTAGTGTGTTTAAGTGTTACTCAGTGTATTTTAATCATACTCAGTTTGTTTCAGTCTTATTCAGTGTGTTGACTCTCATTAACTTGTTTCATGTTGAATGGCCAAAACACTGAATGTCATAAAAAAATATTGAACGTCATAAAAAAACACTGAAAATGAAATAAAAATAGAATATCCCAAAAATAAAATATATAAAATAAAATAAAAAATCTACAGAGGAACATGAAGTTATACATTGTGCTCTAAGTATACATAAAATTATAACAATGTCGTTCGATCGAGATCTACTGTATTTATCATCAGAAGTAGGCTAGCTAACTAAAAGTCTAAATGGATTTTCCCGTGGTTTCGAAATGCACTGTTTATCCCTAACAGAAATCCACCTTGCCGTCGAAACAACAGCCTCGATTTTCGTTTTTGCTTGACAGCATCAGACTTCTTCTCTTTGGCAGCTTAAGCAGGTTTCTGATCCTTGGCCTTTGACTCGTGTTTTCCTGAAATTTATATATCGGAACATGAATCACAATTTGGAGGGTAAATCAACAAATATCATTCTTAGTACCATTATTTCCAAGAATACTTCACCTTCTCAGCTATAGCTTCAGTCAGCGCCTTTTGGCCAGCTTCATCCGGCACGTTCACACCTGCCCACCCGAACCATCGTGCCTCAAACTCCTTCACACCTATGGCACATACATATAATACATTACATACAGTTAATTTTTATTTTATCCCAAAAAAAAAACAATTTCTCGTATTTGGAATCGTCCCAAATGAAACACGAATATGAACAGCTAGCACTAATAACCAGTAAAAATAATTCACCCAAAAGAGCGCTAACTAGGCCTCCGACAATGATCTCCAGCGACCATAAATCCACACCTCTTCTGACTGTAGAAACAGGAAACAAAAGAAGCACACAGTTCTCAACTCCCAAGAATAATAATCAGAGCATCACAATAACCATAAGCATTGCACACATAAAAAAACAAATCCATACATTCACTAATATTTGGTTGTTGGAGGAAAGATGAAAATGGTTTTGCACATAAGTATACCTAACAAAAACCCACATCAAATGACTTGTCTGCCACATCGGTCCATTCAGAAGCTAAAGTAAATAACACTGGAGTTTAAGGCTTCTGATATCAACTCCACTATTCACACACTTTTATGTCTATGTCGTATATATAGTTCATATCAATCCATTCACACACCCACATAAATATAGAATATCAACAACAATTATTAATCAATAAGTTAAAAAACAGAGCCAACTATTAAGATGAATAAAAGAAGAACCATTGTACCTCTTGAAACAGCTTCCCCCACGGAACCATTGTACCTCTTCAGAAAGAAACACGATAATCTCAGAAACAAACTCAAACCCTCCTCGTAACGATCGTTCCACACGAACCCAACGATCATCGAACTCCAAGCCACCTCGTTCTTTCTCGGAGTCGACTCGAACACTCGAAAAGCGTCCTCGATGAAACCGCACTTGGCGTAAACATCGAGCAGCGCGGGGCCCACGTACGTGTTCATGATGGGACAAGAGGAGCGTGTCAAAAGGAACAATTGCAAGGCAGTGAAAATATAAGCCAATTATCGCAACTAGGGATCGTACATTTGTCTTGGGAATTTCGTCGAACAGGTGGTGGACGTATTTTAGCGAGTGGTAGAGTGCGTACAGGTTGACGAGTTCTGTGGCCACATTGAAGTTGTGCGGCAGGGCGGCGGTGAGGCATAAACGGGCGGAGATCCGGTGCGGCGGCGGTCGCCGCACCGCGGGGCAGCAGAGGTAGATTCTCCCGATGTCTTCGCTCCCGATTTGCCGCACAAGGCTGAAATCGTGGAAGCTAGGGTTCCGGTCAGAGCGCGGCTCTCAGAACGAGCGGTGCGTCCGCATCGCCGCCGTGTTCCCCGGCGAATCAGTCGGCTGCTCGAACGAAGAGATCGATGAAAGTTTTGGCGGAGTGCGGACATTTGGAATCGAAGTTGGTGTTCAACATATTTTGGGGACGATGACATCAACGACAGTATAAAAGGAAGGCTAATATGGTTTTTAAACATTTTAGGCGGCCTAATTGACACGCGTAATTTCTCGAAAGCCTTATTACCGAAAAAATGTTGAAAATTGGTTTTATTGCCATTTTTCCCTAAATATTATTCAATTAAATCGGAATATTTAAATAGAAAAATAATCAGGGGCGAAACAGTAAATTAACGGCGGCCGACGCTCAAACTGACTGCCCCAATATTAACACATCAGGCGTGAGGGATTACCGTTAGTCGCGCCCATTTGGCGCGTAACAAAACAGACGGAAAGAAAAATTATTAATTTATTAAAAGAAAACATGAAAAATACATATATATTTATTAAAAAAAAGCGTAAAAAGTGCACAAAAAATTACACACATCGATCGAGTATTAAATATATATATAAAAAAAAGTATATATAAATAAAGCTGCGAGTGTTGAAAGAAAGAACTCGTTTCTCTCTCCTCTCTCTAAAACCACCCAAACCAAACCCCTCTCGATCAAACAAACCTCCACTGCTCGCTACTGTGTTAATTTTCGTATATACACACACTCACTTATATACGTATATATACATATTTATATATTTACATATATTCTTACATATACTGTAATTATTTATAAATCTAGAGAGAGAGTGTGTGTTTGCGTGTGTGATTTATGGAGAGGTACAGTGGGACCCAGGCAATGGAAGCGATGCCGGTGGATCCGGTGGGGGAATGGGCATCGACGGGCGACGAAACCGGTCTAGAAGGCGAGTCGTACTGTGAATTTCATTTGAATCTAACTTGAATTTCGGTCAATTTTAATTTTGTAGACTCCAGATTGAAGTTTCTGTAATGTTGATCGGTCCGTCTGAGGTTTGATTTTTGTGAATGCAGAGCCTATGTGGCAGCTGGGCCTCGGCGGTGGGCCCGAAACGTACCCTGAGAGGCCCGATGATCCGGATTGTATCTATTACTTGAGAACTGGATTCTGTGGGTATGGCAATCGGTGTCGGTTCAATCACCCCCGTGACCGTAATTCGGTAAAAAAAAGTCTTTTTAATTTTATATTGAAGGTGCTTTTTGGGTTTTATGTAGATTTGGTGCTAGTTGGGTAAATCGACCCTCTAGCTCGTTTATTTGATTTTACTGTTTTACTTTTTTTTTTTTCTTGTTTACTTGGGTGTATTTCCACTGGATTTGATTATATTGGGTGATGCCATTTCCTGCTTGTTGAACTGCAAGTTCCCCTTCCAAAGCATGCATTGATTCAATGAGCTGTTATTTTCTTTTTATCTGATTACAGGCGATGAGATCTTTAAGGACTAGCGGAGTTGACTATCCCGAGCGCGTTGGTCAACCTGTCTGCCAGGTATGCAATTATGTGTTATTTTGCCTTCTTCTGTGAACCTTGGAAATCTTTGTATATATATTATGGGTACAATATGTAGATTATAAAGTTCGCTAAATGCTTTGGAAGGGGAACTTGCAGTTCTTCTCTTAGTTGATTATGTATTCATTCTTAAGGGTTTGGCGCATATGTTGTATTTATGGATGATTGCTGATCTAATTATTGCAACTGATTAATTTCTATTTATATTTTCTTTCCATATTTTTGTCGACTTATAAAAGTGTAGCACGTACGTATTAGTGGCCCCTTTCCAAACCAGCAAAACAACATTTTCATGTTATAATTGTTACATCTTTCCCATTGCCAATGGTTTCTTTATATATATGCAGGGAAAAGTTATGATCTGTCCAAACTAAGAAGTGTAATTATCCTTTTAACTATGTTACTGATAGCGTATACATGTTGATTGTATCTTGTTATGGTATTCATTAGAACTTATAAGCATTTACAAAACATCTTCATGACATACTAAGGCCTTACGCAGCTGTCTTGTGTTTAATATCTCTACTCTGAAAAAATTATTTGGTCTTTCACTCTATTTATGAAGACCAAACAATTGTGTTCTTATTTTGAATTATAGAATTTGTTTTTGAATGACACTATATGTTTTGTTCAAAACCTTTTCCTTTGGACTGACTTTGTAGTACTACATGCGGACGGGAATGTGTAAATTTGGTGGTTCCTGCAAGTATCACCATCCAAAGTATGGAGTTGGACCTTCAGCTCCAATCACACTCAACTTCTATGGATATCCATTGAAACCGGTTTGCCACTTCGATATTTTTATATAATAACTCCAGCTCCTTTCATAATATTACAAATATTCTGTAGTTATTACTTTCTATTTAGCAAATTTCACCCTCAGCAAGTGTTTGTGTGGGTGTATTTAATCATATCAAACCTCAGGGGTTGTTTTTGTAAGAGTTTATTACCCAAACATTTCACATTTTCAGCTCAACCTCTATATGCAATAAAATATTCCAAATCTCATTGGCTTTTTTCAAACTAGTTATATCATCCGATGAGCACAGTCTCATTGAGTCTTTGGTTGCAGGGAGAAAAGGAATGTTCACATTATATCAAGACAGGGCAATGCAAGTTTGGCCTGACCTGTAAGTTTCATCATCCACAACCGGATGGAATACAAGCTCCTCCCCCTGGACCTGGCTTTCTTGCTCCAGCACCTATGCCTACCCATGCACTTTACCCAACTGTGCAGCCTCCTTCTCTTCAATCTTCTCAACATTACAGGCTAGTTCCTGGGAACTGGCCCATTGCTAGGCCCGGCATTCATCCAGGCTCATATGTCCCTGGAAGTTATGGACCCATGATTTTTCCTCCAGGAGTCGTTCCGGTTCCTGGTTGGACTCCTTATCCGGTAGGTGTAGCATGAACCTGTTTTTGTATGATTTGAAGTTTATTGTAGTTTAGGCTCCTTTTCCTTTTCTATTTGAGATAATTATAAAAGTAACCCCCAAAGTTTAGCTTACACAAAACACTTTTTTTTTCTTTTAACATGACAAAGACCAATTACACATAAAAACATGTTTATTTTACTTTGCTTAGTAACCTTCTTCTTGCTATACGTTAATCACTGAACTATGCACATCTTTTCACTTTGACTCCTAAGCCATCTCATATAATTGTCATATACTAAGACTCGTGCCTGGTTTCTATTTTTCTAGCTGGCAAAGCGAAAAAGTTCAACCCTTAAAATGATTTTTTGTAAAATATAAATATCAATATTTGTATTTATTCAATTTATTTTGTTTGTGTTAATGTTTTTGTGTTAATTGTTGAAGTACATGGTACAGGCACCTGTTAATCCTATGGCCCCTCCAAACTCTCAACCCACTGTTGGTGCCGCCGGCCCAATTTATGGAATTCCACAGTTATCTCCTTCACCGAATACATACACGGGACCGTACGTTTCAATTACATCTTCCTCTGCGGGTCCCTCAAACAGCAGTCAAACAGAACATGCATTTCCTGAAAGACCTGGTCAACCTGAATGCCAGTTTTACTTGAGGACTGGAGATTGTAAATTCGGTCCTACTTGTAAATATCATCATCCAAGGGAGTGGAGTGCACCAAAAACAATTTTTTCACCTAATCCTATGGGTCTCCCATTGCGCCCAGTAAGCATGAAATCCTATTTTCCAATTTTGTTAAGTATTCAGAAATCGCTTAGTGTGGAAGAATCACTTTTTTTAAATGCCTATTGTTATTGTTAATTTGTTACATATTGAATAACAAGGTTTTGTGATATTTGTTATATTTTCCTTCAACCAAAAAAACAGTTGAAAATTTATTGCTAAACTTCTTGAAACATTTTTTCCTTATATTACAGGGCGCCCCTCTTTGTTCTCACTACGCTCAAAGTGGTGTGTGCAGATACGGACCCTCTTGCAATTTTGATCACCCTGTTGGGACTCTGAGTTACAGCCCGTCCGCATCATCTCTGACCGATATGCCAGTGGCTCCTTACCCGGTGGGGTCCACGAGTGCGACTCTGATCCCATCGTCTTCCTCATCGGACTTGAGGCCCGAACTCCTGTCTGGGCCCAACAACGACACATTCTCATCACAGATGATGTCTTCTACGAACAGTTCAAGCATTTCGGTAGGTGTGAGTTACTCAAAAAGTGGGCCCTTGCCTGCTCCTCAATCAACTGTTCAGCATTCCCAGCCGGGATCTGCCTCTTCAAGTTAACTGGATAGATTTTCTCTGGTTGGCTATGTTCATCAGGACCAGTTAATCTCTCCCAGATCCCAGTACATTCTAAGCCGTTGTCCATTTTGAATAAGTGCAATCATGCGAAAACCTCATTTTTCTTTGTCCAGATAAGCCGTTGAATAATAAGAATCCAAACAGACTTCTCACATGCACCAGGTAATTCTGCTTGAGATTTTTTAAGCTTCTTTTGTCTATTTATACTTTTTTTCTTCTTCTTGGGAACGGAAAAAAGATAGTTTCTCCATTCCCCACCTGTATGTTAACTGTATTTACGCATTTATGTCGTTCCTTATTGGGGGCAAGAATTAAGAATATCTCCACTGAAATAGGGAATGAACATGACGTTTATTCGTCTTGCCTTTTTTTTTTTTTTGTGGCGTTGTTGGTATTGATAAACTTCTGACATTTTGTGTTATTATGTATGTGTAGTTATATGTAATATGTTGTCAATACTTGAATGTTTTCTTTCATAATTTGTCATTAATAATACATCAAATGGTTTAGAGAAGCTATTTGTTAAGTTTTGATGGTTTGTTATTTGTAGTTATCAAATTTTTACGTAAAGCTCTCTACTACTAATGTGATATATTTGTTTTGTGTAAAGCTCTCTACTACTAATGTGATATATTTGTTTTGTATTTTAAGTCTATGTGATAATTTCTATTTTGATAATGTGAACGAGTTTAATTGTATATTGTCAAGACTCAAGATTGAGTGATAAAACATCGATAATGAAGTACATGCCTTGATGTTGTTGTCTTCATGACACGCTGACGCAGGGAAGCAATAAACACTACAATTAAAACTCGTTGATTCTAAGAATACCCGAGAATTAAAACATCAAGACTTTCGTTGATTCCTAAGAATACCGAAACCTGATAAAAACCTCAACTGAGGAACGAACTTTATTTCATCATAAACAACTACTAAATAAATGACAAAAGCAGAATATAAATAGTACTAAAACCCTAACCGAATAAATTAAAATAATAAATAAAAATAATACTAAACTTGGACAGAAAGAAACAATCTTTTATTTCTATGTATCTGCATCATTCTCCCCCTCTAGGAGAAGGTTCGACCGCGAACCTGAAAATCGAGCACGAAAATGCCGGGATCAAACACCAATCGTCGGTAACCTTGAGGGCACAACGCAAGGGCAGCGACACGTTGACATGGCGCAGGGACAATGGCAAGAAGAACCATCGCAGGGGCATCAACTTGAACAAGCGACGCAAGAGCAGCGGCAACGACATCGGGATGAAGCGCAAGGACAATAGCATGCAGATGTGGTGCAGGGGTAGGATCATCTCCTTTCATCGCAAGAGCAACAACATGTTGATGTGGTGCAGAAGCAACGACATCAGGATTCAGCACAAGTGCCACGGGGATTTCTGAAAAGAGCTCTTCGGCAAATTTAGGGGGATCATCATACGCAGAGATCTCCGAGCCAGGCAGCGGGGACAAAAAAGGTATATTGTTCCGGAGGTGGTAGAGTAGGTCACCCACGCCTCCGACCATGTGCTCTTCGGGCATGGCCAAGGGATCAACTTCATCAAAACGAGGAGGGCCATCGTAATCAAAACGAGGCGAGTCGTCGTAAGAAGATGACGAGGGCAGCAAGGACACCGGTAGTCTGTTGGTGATAACAAGGCGAAGTTCCTCGAGTTCGACGACAAGAGTTGCGATCTGGCGGCTTAAGGCGGCGATGTCGGCATCGTGAAGGGTTGCGGCCTCAACGGCGGTTTCGCAAGCATACTGGCGACGGGGAAGCATCGTTTCGGCTCTGATACCAAACTGATGCAGCGGAAGTTATAAACACAATATTAAAACTCGTTGATTCTAAGAATACCCGAGAATTAAAACATCAAGACTTTCGTTGATTCCTAAGAATACCGAAACCTGATAAAAACCTCAACTGAAGAACGAACTTTATTTCATCATAAACAACTACTAAATAAATGACAAAAGCAGAATATAAATAGTACTAAAACCCTAACCGAATAAATTAAAATAATAAATAAAAATAATACTAAACTTGGACAGAAAGAAACAATCTTTTCTTTCTATGTACACGCCAAGGTTTGTTCAACTTGTAGTTCGTGACTCAATTTTTGGAGAAAATATTCATTGAAGGTATTTTGAAAAATCATCGTGTTCCTGGTTGAGTATGGAAAGTACAGACAAAAAGAAATTTGAATGAGCGGAATGAAGGCCAAATTAGATCAACCTCTGAGAAGATATTTTGTCGGTTGAAACTGTAAAACCATTACTCACTTTAATAATATTTTGAACTAAAACAGTTGTTTTCCTTGGCTCGCAAAATGCGAAGGGCGCATAGCGGCATAGGTTCAAACAAGCCGTATTCTCTTGAAAAGCACTACTATAATAACTACTTCGTGTGTTCGAGTTTTATAAAAAAACAAAAAAAACCATGTAAAAAATAAATAAATTTAGAGTTGCAAAAGTGAATGAAAAGCAAACAATAATAATCAAATAAACAAGTACACAAGCAATCAACTATCAATACAAACTCGATCCATGCTATTTAAGAATAATAGAAATATTATGAATAAAGATTGAAATTCTAGAGAACATGATCAACTACCACAATCCTAGCATAAAAAATTATTGTCTATATACACCTTACTAAACGGGAATTCAGACTTTGAATTCAAAACGAGATATGGTCTAAATTTACATAGAAACAAATAATTCTAACACTGAACATCACAAATGACTCCGATTAGATCTAAGTTCACATAAATAAATAACTCTAACATTGAACAAATGCCCCCAATTAGATCACACGATATCTCGATTAGACCGTTCATTGATTGAAGTTTGTCAAACACAATTATAAAATCTTCGTAGCACAATTACAATTAACCTCAAAGTCATAAATGTTACTTTTTGCGGTAAACTTCTTTTTCTACTTTTAACTTTTTTTGATGAAATTTCTTTTCTACTTTTAACTTTTTTTGATTCAAATTACGTCGTCGCATCTGTTGATTTACTTTTCCCAAGACGAGCCACTGCTTGAGGAATTGCATGATAACAATTCCAAGTTAACTGATCAAACCGAAACTCGCTCATCAATAATAGATTCTAAAAACCCAAATAACAATCGACCTGTACACAAAATTCAACTCCGGATAAAAATTCTACAAAAACCGAGCATTTTGGTAATTCTGCAGGAAATTTAAATTTCCCGCACGTTGAAACGACGTCGTTTGGTCTGGTGATTGGGCACAGGTGCAGCAGTATAGGGCGAGTGATTTCTCACTCGATTCTTCAGCAAAATGCATGATTCTTGCGCGGTTGTGGTCTCTGCCAGCTCATCTACAAAATGCATAAGGAATCGCGTCGATTGATCGCACGGTTGAGATTTGCGAGTCTGTTGCAGGTCGACGACTTGGATGGCTTGATCGATTTTGTGCATTTCTGTTTTAGCATATAATCACTCCTGTTTGTGATCGATATGCAAGTAGTGAGCTAGAGTGAACAATGTTGTACTCTCAATTTGCTTCGTATAATTTCAGAACCACCCTCCACTCCACCGTGCACGTAGGTCATCCTCCGGCGGCCGAAGCACGTAAAATCTTCGTGTTCATTTCGTTTTTGCAGCGTGTGTGTTCTATATACTCAATTCGAACTTCCTGTGAGCTGAGAGCTGAGTGTTTGATCGGCGATTGCGTTTTCAAGTTTTTGTGTTCGATTATTTGATTTGAGTTTGAGATCGATTCTCGCTTTGATATGCGATTGCGTTTTCAAGTTTTTGTGTTCGATTATTCGATTTGAGTTTGAGATCGATTCTCGCTGGAGCACGAGCTTGTTTCCGGTGTGATTCTCAACAATATATTTGAAATTTGAGCATATTCCCAGTAAGAGACGGACGAACTAAATTAAAAGAGAAGAGAAAACAAAAATTAATGTATTCTCTTTATTGATTGATAATAAAATTAAGGTAACAATTATTTTTTAAATTTTTTTGGTGTTGGACTTGTTTCTTTTCTTAGTGTGATTTATATTTTTTTTCATTTGCTTCCAAAGGGTCACAGCCCCCGAACTTCGCCACTGTCTGATATTCACAGCCAAGCAACTGCATATGCGAACCTAGCCGAGTCCCATTTAACTGCGAAATCCATGGATGAGGTTCTTAATGAGCTCAAGGATGAATCCGGAAATTTTGTTGTTCTGCCTATCTCAGCCGAGACTGCGAAATTGTTGCCCAATAAAAAAGGTGAACCATCCTACAGTTTTTGCATGTTTCCGATGTTCATCCCAAACCCTTTAAACTTATCTGAGGTTGAGTTTTTCTTCAGATGACTTGAGGGGGTCCGACATATTGTTGGAGGCAGTACTTGAGGAAGACATGGCACGGAATGCAAAGGGTTTTTTCTCCCAGCCCCAATTCCATTCCCAAATAAAATAAAATAAAATGAATAGATAGATCGAGCTACAGTTGCTATATTTTTCATTGGTCTTTTTTCTGGAATTCATATAAACAAATCAATTTTACTGCATTTGTATAATCTTAGAATTACATCATGCATAGTTGCATACTGCAACACGAAAAACAGGTGTAAGGTTCAAGCTTCGTTTTTCTCTTCCTTACTCGTATGATATTTATCTCTATCGATATAATTGCTGGAGTACTCGCCATGGTGATCTTCAAATACTTAATTGACCTTTTTCGTCTTCTATGGCACTCTTAACTACTTTGATTACTAACTTTATCCTGAATAATATGATACCCATCCTCCAATGAAATTTGTTTCAAGGTACTCGTGAAGTTTTTTGTCTAATTACCAAAAAAACAACTGTACTATTTTTTAATATACAAATGCCCTCATTTCTTTAATTTGATTTTTATAATTTCGCATTTGTAATTAATTACAAACACCAAGAGTATATTTGTAATTTTGAAAGATAAGTGTGTTTTTTGATTGGACTAATCCTCGTTTTTTTTTTAAACAGAAAAATAAATTTTCTGTTGGTTCAGCTAAGAATCCTAAGATGGCTCCACTAAGGGCATCTAGAAGTTAGATACAAGGGGTCAGGGGAGCAGAATCTAAGGTATAAAAAGGATATCATTTGTTTTTGTTCTCTTTGGTGGTACTCCCTTTGTCCCGGGTAACAAACACGTTTCCTTGCCACGAACATTAAGAAAAATGTTCTAAATCTATTGGATACTACATTTTTTTGTTTTAATTTTGGTGCTCGATGACATATAAATCCTGTATAATGTTTTCGATAACATCTTTAGTACTAGTATTCAAGTTATTGTACTAGTAATTACCTCAAATTATTTTGTTTAAATAAAATGATACTCCGTACTATGAGAGATCATACATTACAGATGTCATATCAGTTCATTATTTTTAATTTTGGGATTTGATTTTTTAATTTGTAATTCAATTTAGTGAGTTGATATTTGGAATAGTTCTGCATTTTCTCTCTTCAGAGGTCCTAAACCTCCAAATTAAAAGTTACTGTAGTATAAATTAAAATAAGATTTATTCATCATATGTACTTATAAGCTACTTTAGATATATAAATAGGATCATGCTAAACAGGCAGAATCTGCCCATGGGCAGAAATCCTTTAAAAAATTGTTTAAAACTTATTATAATATTTTTATTATTATTTTGTCATATATTATAATTAAGTACATTATATTAAATATATATTGCACAAAAAAAATAAAAAATAAAAATGTTTACATAAAGATAATGAATATTTTTATATTTATACTAAAATAATCAATTGATTAGAAAAAAAATATTTTAATATATAAAAATGAAAGGTAAAAAATTTATTTTAATAAATTTACTAAGCTAATTATATTTCTAATCATATAAAAATAAAAAAATAAAAAAAATAATAATTTTGGGCAGTTCTGCCCATGAGCAGAATCTGCCCACAAAGAATTACCGCTATAAATATGGGTATACATACTGATCCAAGAATTTGTGAAAATACAAAGTATTCAAGACCTCGCTTGATGGCATTTACATTATGTCTGGATGTAAACATGAACAAGTCATGAGCTCGAAAGTCGCCCATCTCAGGAAGAGCTGAAACGAAATGAAAAAAAAAACATGAAAAATAATCCGGGCAATAAACAGCTTCGTACATCACGCAAACTTCAAACAAGTTTTCATCATCATTATTATTTGGAACAATGATTCCGTAAAAATCATCTTGTTCAGCAGGCATCAAGATCCCAACAAGGAGGAGGTGTAGGCTCATTTAGCAACGTAGTGTTCCCACCTTCAGGGCTGCAGTTGATGCGTTTTGGATTTTGTGTACCATGCTAAAGAAAAAGAGACATTAAGAAAATATAAAATAGTAGTACTACATTACAATCCATAATAATTAAGTGTCTTACAGGTGGTTTCTCTCCTCTTCTCAAAGCCTCAACAATTTCAACAACTCGTTTTGGAGTAACATCTTCCTGAAACATTTAAAGACTGAGTTATTCAATTCCACAGAATTAGAATTAGAATAAAAATAGATATTACAATTGACGGATGGTACTCACAAAATAATTATAAGTATATCCCTCAGATCCATTTGAGTAGTCAGCAACTGTGATCATCGGAGCATTTACACAGCATCCCTGTGAAAACAGCTCACTTTCAGAATTACAAAAGCCAACATTGAGATTTACGGAAATTGTTTATGCCAACAAATATATCGTAGTTCATTTCAAAACTTTGCAAAATATTCCAAATAGACAACCTTTTGTTTTGGCTACATGTAATGCTATGAAAAAAACAAGAAATTTAAGACAAAAAAATTAGGTAATATGTAATTTTCTAAAATTTTGAGAGATGTAAATGTAAAAATGTTACTCCATTTAAAGTTTCCTTTAGCCTCCACCAACAATAAGTGCAAAATGTAAGAGAGATGTGACCTCAAGGATGGTTTCTATGATATAAAGTTCTATTTTATCTGTATTTTAAGATGACCAAACCTCATAGTTTTTTTTTTCTGGAATTATCCATAGAATTTATTAAGGGTTATTTTTTTGTCTAAAAGACATTTGCATTTTTAGGCAACAGTGAGCTTGTAACATATGGAAGGAGAAAAATTAATAACCAAACAAATATGCAGTTGGAAACTTGTGAAGTGCAGTAGTAATAAGCAAGCAGAGTACTGTGCAGCGAAAAAACCTCGCCCCCAATAGAAAAAAAGTGTTATTCTATGATATATGACTCGGATCTCAGTTTATACTAAACTCGCTCATACAGGTTCTCCACTACAGAGTTGGAGAACTAACACTAAATGTTGTCTCGTCAAGTTGAGCACAATGAGCATAATATTCAGAACAAAAACAAAGACGATTCTTACAGAAAGGTAATCTTATAGGATAACTCACCATACACTCCATTTCTCCAACAGAGAACAGGCCATCCTTGGTTCATCTACAAAATGGAACAAAATTATGAGTTCAGATTCCAACTATAACGGGCTATTCAAGATTTCACTTTTCAAACACACCCAAGGCTCAAATAATATATAACTCAGAAGCCAGAACACAAAAAACAAAAAACAGGAGTTTACCATTGCGCTTTACCCCTAAATGGCTCAGCAATGATTCTTCAATTTCTCTAGAACCCCTAATCATGCAAGGTGTTGTGCCACATACCAAAAGGTGGTATCTACCAACCTTTAATTGTGAACATAAAAATAATTAATGCTAAATTTAATAAAGAAATACATAAAGCATGTCTTGCATGATTTAGGCAGAATAACTAACCTTTGTACTATTGAACATCGAATAAAAGGTTGCCACCTCATACACACGAATTGGAGCAACCTCTATGACTTTGGCAACCTTTAACGATCAGAAAATTTAAATAGGACACACAATATCATTATTTAAGAAAACCGTGTGTAAGCATCAAATAGGACACACAATATCATTATTTAAGTTATTAAGTCACAGATCCAGACTAGGATTCACTGATACGTGATTTCAACACAAGAAATTGTTTAAAGATAATCTCAACATACATGATTAATTGCTGAAACCGGGAGCCAACCTCCATTTTGCTGTTAAGCAAGATCAAGCAAAGGAATCACAGCAGATTGCTTGTAGTTGGATGGGTAGTGGGATATTATCTCCGTAGCCTGTGTACAATGAAATAGTCAGAATCTTTATAATTCAAGATTTCAGAGTACAAAAGAGACCATTCAGAGGTTGGTTCGGCAAACAATATTATTTGACCATAGCATAGCCATAGCTTGACCTTTAGATTTCCAAAGAACACAGCAAAGTCCATGAAATGATAGCTGTTTCGTTGCATATCACACAAAAAAATAACCAAGGGTTTAATTACAAAACAGAAAATAGACCTGAGTTTTTGTTGTCTTACATTTACCAAAAACAATTTCGGAAACCCCTTCAGATTTAAAAGTATTATAATTAGACCCATATGTTTGGCACTGAATCAAACTTGAAGGGTATTTTATGAAAATTTGAAAGTTGCCAATTTTTTTTTTTTTTTGTAACTAAGTGTCAAAGTTGGGCCAATAACACCTTAAAAGGCCTTGTTAAGGTATTAAGGTTGTCCAACTTATATGTAGGGCTGGGCGTGGGACGGGATGGGACGGGATTCGAATCCCGTCCCGTCCCGAGAATAAATTTTCGGGACGGGACGGGACGGGATTCGTATTTTAAAATTTCGTCCCGCACGTCCCAATCCCGTTTGGGTTCGGGTCGGGATCGGGACAGGATCGGGACGTCCCGAAATTTTAAATAAATAAAAAAAAATTAAAATTTTTAAAAGTTAAGATAAAATAATAATATTATCGATTTATAAAACAATCAAAATTTAAATAAAACAAAAATGACAAGTTTTTTTAACATACTATATATATTGAATTGATTTAAATTTTTAATTTTAAAAATAAATTATTGAATAAGTTAAATAATACTTATTTTTATTCAATTAAAATAATATTATAATTTTTTAACATTTTCAAAGCAGAAAGTTAATATTTTTCAAAAAAAATATATAAATAAAAATTAAATTAATTTGAAATGTTGTTATATTGTAAGGATATAATAAATTTAATTGAAATTATGATTAATATTTTGATATTTTTATTAATATGTGTGAAAAAATAAAAATATTATTGATATTAAAAAATAAATGGGACGGGACGGAATTAAACGGGATCGTCCCGGTCCCGTCCCGTTGTAAAAAATTTGAAACGGGACGGGACGGGATTGTCATTTTTAAAATCCATCCCGTCCCATCCCGCTAGTTTTCGGGATGAGATCGGGACGGGATTGGGATTTCGGGACGAAGTGCCCACCCCTACTTATATGTGAGCTCAATGTTCGGTATCTAATCGATATGAGATATCTTAACACTCCCCCTCACGAGTAAGCCGGAAATTCCATCGGAATTACTCGTGGCCGGAAGTTTCATTGGCAGGGGAGTCCACAGTCGGAAATTTCATCGACCGGGGCCCCACATTGTGTTGGGCCTGCTCTGATACCATGTCAAAGTTGGGCCAATAACACCTTAAAAGGTCTTTTAAGATGTTATTGACCCAACTTTGACACTAAGTCGATCCTAAAGGCTATTTTTTGTAATTATCCCAGTAACAATTGAAAAAAGGTTCTTCGACTAGGAAGACAAGGATGTTGTGATCATCATTTCATTGCCTGGGTTCAGGAATCAGCATGCTATCAGGTAACATGATATCCCTAAACAGTATACTTTCAGTTTTGGACTAGATGAGCAATTCTATCACTCTGGTTGTAGCCTTGTAGGAAATAAAGACATCAAGATGAGCATCAAATAGGGCTGACATAGTCCAAAGGCATCTGGTTGTAGGGGAATATCGCACATTGACACCTAGAACATGCACCGCACATAAAATTGGCATCTGGTCATGATATTCCAAAGAAATGGGGTAAGTGTAATTGTTGTGCTAAATTAATGTGATACAGAAATTTATTAGTTTACATAAACGTAAGTTTCCTTCAGTACCATAATAACAAGTATATTGCATCCATTGTAAAATATAAATTCATCGAAACAACCTCCATGTATTTGCTATGAAGAAAATGAAACCCCTAAGTCAAAACCTACTTGATTCAAATGAAGTCTTGACACAATTTAGTATAAACTATTACACATGGACCATTTGAATTCAGAACATATAAACTTGAAAAAAGAAAGGATCATAATTTAAACATAACATATTTCCATATAATTTTCCAGATAACATGCGCGTTCACTAATCCGCGAGTGACAGTCAATCACATAAGACCCAGTAGGTAATATCATGATATAGATTACATTATTTTCGGAGTAGCTAATAAACAATTAGAACCATAGGATCACACCTTGAACAAAATGACTCTTCAACATATAAATTATATCAAAGGAACACGAGAAAGCAACATACAATTGATTCCAACCGATTTGATGCGTTCCCTTGTTAACAAGTAGCGATTGGAAATGAAAAAAATGTTAATTACTATAAAAATATTCATCATGCTTCTGTACGTATGGAGTAGGGAGCTTGGTTCATGGAGCATACACACAGGATTGAGGGCTATTTATGTAACATGTGCAGCATCAATTTATTTTGTCATCTAGCTCAAAGGATAGACCAGTTGGTTCTAGATTATTCCTTTGAACATTTCTCTTTTATGCCCTTTGTTTTGGCTTTATTATTTTCCAGTTGTATAAATAAGAGGTAGCAGTGATGTACTATGTGAGAGGATAATATATCATCTTCCTCATATTTGTATCTCAGTTACAGAGCTTAAGAACCCTTATCAATGGAAGCTTTAATCTCTGTTTTATGTTATTAATTCCATCTTGCTATTTCTGCTTTATTATTGAGTAGATATTATATTTTCTTTATGGTATCAGAGCTTTATTAGTAGATCTTTCGTCTGTGTTTTTGAGCTCTTTCAGATCTACAGAAAATGGCTTTAGTAACCACGGATGATCAGTCCAACCCCCTATTTTTAAGTCATGGAGAAAATCCTGGTTTGATGTTGGTTCCACATCCTTTGACAGCCACCAACTATCACTCTTGGAGCAGAGCCATGTTTGTGGCCCTCTCAGCCAAAAACAAACTACCTTTTATCACAGGAGCTTTGCCTCAACCTGCACAAACAGATCCAACATATGGAAGCTGGGTTAGATGCAATCACATGGTTTTATCTTGGATAACCAACAGTTTGTCAGCTGATCTTTCTGGGTACACACTGTTCTCAGATTCTGCAGCACAAGTCTGGAATGAATTGAAGAAAAAATTCTCCAAGAGCAGTAGTCACAGAACATTCATACTGGAACAACAACTCACTACCACCAAGCAAGAAGGTAATCCTATCAGCATCTATTATGCTAAATTAAAAGCTATTTGGGATGAGATTTCTGTGTATGAAGAGCCCTATATGTGTACTGCTAATCCCTGTGGAGTATTGACTGTGATGAACAAGAAAAAGGAAGCCAGAAAGGTTATGCAATTCCTTATGGGATTAGATGAGTCATATCATACTTTGAGGAATCAAATATTACTCAAAAGGCCATTACCTGATTTGGATGTTGTGTTTGGCTTGGTGATTCAAGAAGAATCAAATCAGGAAATGTCTGTTGTGAAGCCTACAAATGCTGACAGTGCAGCCATGAATGCAAATAAGGGAAATGGATCAAATGCTGCACTATACAACAACAGGAATGACCAACAGAAGTCTTATCAAAATCAGAACTCTCAGAATTCTCAGAATCAGAAGGGTAAAACTTGGAACAAAAATCCACAGAACAAGTCCAAAGTATGTAGTAAATGTGGAAAGACCAATCATACTGTTGAAACATGCTATGAGATATATGGTTATCCAACAGGGCACAAGTATGCCAGAGATAAGCCACAAGGTTATCAGAGACAAAATCAACCTATGGCAAACAACACTGGAGCTTCAGATTCTGGAAAAGGATTGACATTAAGTCAAGAACAAATTCAGCAGATGATGATGGTTCTGCAAGGAATGGCTTCAGCTAACTCCAACAGTGTGACTTCTAAGTCAGTGCAATCTGAGTTTGGTAGCAGCACAGGTAAAAGCATGGTATATACTATGTATACATGCTCAGCTCTCATTAAGAAAAGATGGATTATAGATTCTGGAGCAACAGACCATATAATTCATGATTATGCCTTGTATATTGAAAGTAAACCTGTTCAGAATATACAAGTCAATTTGCCAGATGGAAAGACTATCAAGGTCACACACATTGGGAAAGTTCAGCTCACAGAAGAACTGACATTGAATGGAGTTCTTTATGCACCAGAATTTCAGTTTAATTTATTGTCAGTCCACAAACTTTGTGTTGATAATAATTGTTTACTGACATTCAATCCATCTGGTTGTATAATGCAGGGTCATCACAGCAACAAGAAGACTGGGATAGCTGAAGTTTTGCAGGGCTTATACTATCTATCCAACACTGTCAGTTCACCTAACATTCAAGCTTCTCAAATTCAGTCATCCAACTCTTCCCTCATTTGGCATAATAGATTAGGACATCCCTCCTTTTCTAGATTTAAACTTTTTCATGCTATTCATAAACCTATTTCATCACATGTAACTGATTTGTGCTGTGATGTATGTCCTTTGGCTAAACAGGCTCATTTACCTTTTCCTATCATGAATAAAAATTTTGCTATTCAACCTTTTGATTTGATTCATGTTGATGTATGGGGACCTTTTCATGAGAAGTCATTAAATGGATCACAGTATTTTCTCACCATTGTTGATGACCATTCCAGATTTACATGGACTTTCTTAATGAAAAACAAGAGTCAAACCTTTACTTATCTGAACAAATTCTATAACCAAGTTCTCAATCAGTTCAACACTAAAATTAAAATCATTAGGTCTGACCAAGGAAGAGAGTTTTACCTTCATGATTTTTTCATCCAACATGGCATTATTCATCAAACAACATGTGCCTATACTCCTCAACAAAACAGTGTTGTTGAAAGGAAACATAGGCATTTGCTAAATGTAGCTAGAGCCTTAAGATTTCAGGCACACCTACCTCTCAAATTCTGGGGAGAATGTGTTGTTACTGCTGCCTATCTTATTAATAGGACACCTACACCTCTATTACATAATGAAACCCCATTCCAGAAATTGTTTCACAAACCACCCAAATATGATCATTTAAAAGTTCTTGGCTGTTTGGCTTTTGTCTCTGCTTTTCCTGTCAACCAACACAAATTCTCTGAAAGAGCACATAGAGCTGTATTCATTGGTTACCCTGACAATATCAAAGGATATAAGCTGTACATCATTGCCACAGAACAAATCATCATATCTAGACATGTCATTTTTCATGAGTCTATTTTCCCATTTTCTGACATTTCCACTTCTCAAATTCCTAATCCTATTACCACTGCAGATCAATCCTTTCATGATTTTTCTGCAGAACCTCATTTCTCTACCACTATAGATGAAGCTCCATCTACATCTACCACTACACCACCATCTTCACCTCAGCCTACATCTCCCACTTCAGATTCTTTTTCTGAGTATCAACCATCCACTTCAAATTCTCAAAGTCCTGTTGCTTCTTCACCTCATCCAAATGGTCCTTTATCACCACCACCTAGAATCAGAAAACCACCCTCATACCTCAAAGATTACCAGTATAAGCTCTGTCAGGCTTCTACTACACCTCAGTCTTCTACTGCTGTGAAGACTCCAGGTATGGCCTATGATCTTTCTCATTATATTTCTTATGATCATTTGCCAACTTCTCACATACAGTATGCTATGAATGTGGTTACCATGGTTGAACCTAAAAACTATGAGGAGGCTGCTTCTCAAATTCATTGGCAGACTGCAATGAAGTCAGAATTAGAGGCACTTGCTCTCAACAATACTTGGACATTAGTTCCTCTGCCACCTCACAAAACCACCATTGGCTCAAAATGGGTATACAAGATCAAATACACTGCTGATGGTCAAATTGAGAGATTTAAAGCCAGGTTAGTGGCCAAAGGATACAATCAAAGAGAAGGATTGGATTTCTTTCATACTTTCTCACCAGTAGCTAAAATCACTACTGTAAGATGTCTCCTCAGTTTAGCTGTTGCTTCCAAATGGAAGTTACATCAACTTGATGTCAATAATGCTTTTCTCTATGGAGAATTGAATGAAGAGGTTTATATGCTGCCACCCCCTGGTCTTTCTACTAATCCCAACATGGTATGTAAACTCCACAAGTCTTTGTATGGTCTTAAACAGGCCTCCAGACAGTGGAATCAAAAGCTCACCTCAGTGTTGCTTCAACAGGGATTTCATCAATCCAAGGCAGATTATTCTCTATTTGTCAGGAAGGTTGGAACCTCTATCACTCTTCTCCTTGTCTATGTTGATGATATAATCATCACAGGGAATTGTGAAGCTCATATTTGCTCTATTAAAACCCATCTTCACACTTGTTTTAGACTCAAGGATTTAGGACTTCTCCATTTCTTTCTTGGTATAGAATTGCTATATCAGTCCACAGGTCTCTTTATCACTCAAAGGCAATATGCACTTCAAATAATTTCAGACTGCAGACTTCTTGGTTGTAAGCCTTATTCTACTCCCACTGATCTCAGTCAAAAGATCTCTAGGGACAGGGGGAATATATTACATGATCCATCACCTTATAGAAGGTTGGTTGGGCAACTTTTGTACTTAACTCTCACTAGACCTGACATAAGCTTTGCTGTTAACACACTGAGTCAATTCATGGATAAACCTACTGATTTTCACATGAAAGTAGCATTGAGGGTTGTTCATTATCTTAAGCAAGCTCCAGGCCAAGGATTATTTTATCCTATTAACAACACACTGCAGCTCAGAGCTTTTTGTGATGCTGATTGGGGTGCCTGCATAGACACAAGGAGATCAACAACAGGGTTCTGTGTAATGTTAGGTGATTCTCTGATTTCTTGGAAATCCAAGAAACAGACCACTATATCAAGATCTTCAGCTGAAGCTGAATATAGAAGCATGGCTTCTACAGTTTGTGAGGTTGTATGGCTAAAGAGATTGCTATTGGATATGGGATTTATTCATAAAGGACCAGTTCTAATGTACTGTGATAATCAGGCTGCAATCCACATAGCTGAGAATCCAGTGTATCATGAAAGAACTAAACATATTGAAATTGATTGTCATGTGACAAGGGAGAAGTTGCAAGCTGGAGAAATTAAGTTGTTTCAAATTGGGAGCAAATTGCAGCTGGCAGACATCTTTACTAAAGGGACAGCAAAAGCTCAGTTCTTTGATATACTGTGCAAGCTTGGAGTTCAAAATCCACACTCCAAGCTTGAGGGGGAATATAAAAATATTCATCATGCTTCTGTACGTATGGAGTAGGGAGCTTGGTTCATGGAGCATACACACAGGATTGAGGGCTATTTATGTAACATGTGCAGCATCAATTTATTTTGTCATCTAGCTCAAAGGATAGACCAGTTGGTTCTAGATTATTCCTTTGAACATTTCTCTTTTATGCCCTTTGTTTTGGCTTTATTATTTTCCAGTTGTATAAATAAGAGGTAGCAGTGATGTACTATGTGAGAGGATAATATATCATCTTCCTCATATTTGTATCTCAGTTACAGAGCTTAAGAACCCTTATCAATGGAAGCTTTAATCTCTGTTTTATGTTATTAATTCCATCTTGCTATTTCTGCTTTATTATTGAGTAGATATTATATTTTCTTTAATTACAATTTGCAAAATCCACATTTTCCCTCCCTCCGATAATTGAAACATGGAATCAATAACCAGAAATGACGATAATCACCTAACCTTTTCATTGTTGGCATCAGTGAACTCCCAAGGAAGGTTTGGATTGTTATCCGAACTATCAATATGCTGCATTTCACAAACTTGGAAAATCACTATTTATTAATTTATTACAACAAGTGAATTAAATCAAATGATATATAATAATACACCGAGACGAACATCTCATCCCGAAGACTAAATATAAATCGTCGAACTCACATAATTTAGCGCAGTCGAGAATGATCTAGATGCCTGCATAAATAATTAAATAAATAAATCATCTGAAATGAAAATTTGAAATCGAGAAAAGGAGAAACACAAAAAACCTGGGGAAGCTGACGGAAAGCTTGACGGATCTCGAGAAGGCGTTGCGAAGCGAGACGTCCAAGCATTTTCCGTTTGAAGATTTAACGATTTTGAGCTCAACCAACTGAAAGGGAATGTGAGATTTTTTTTTATTTTCTGGATGAAGGATAGAAAATTAGAAATCAAGGTTTCAACTGTGTGGCCGAGGCTCTAAAAAGATCAATGAAATTTATCATTATTAACATCATCATTACTGTAAAAAAAAAAAAAAAGGGAGAGGTCCAAGTCACAATTTCTGATAGGAAAACAACACAAGGGTATCATCACTTTTTGGCAATTTTTCAACGCCTTCCGGAAGCCACCGACTCCGTATTGAAGAGGTACTTCACGCTTGAAAGAACAGAATCGTGTGCAGGATCGTACGGATTGTCCTTGGAAGGGATCTCCAAGATTGCTGAGATTGGTTTATTATAGCTGTCTACTAAAAACCGAATCATATTTGCAACCTTGAATTCAGGAACAATTAAAAAAGTGTTGGTTATCAGTGTAGAGAAGAACTTAATGATGCACATGATTTAAAGATAAGAAATTTTTAAAAACCAATCATAATAATATAACAACAAAGAAAACTATAGATGTCTTCAAAATTAAAGTTGATCAGTAAAAGAGACAACTTTCAAAATCACAAAAAAACATCTGTTGAGATTTTACTGTCTCGTTCGTGGTAACCCTACTTCATAAGCAAAAAAAAAAACATTTCAAGAAACCTCTTTGTATATATAAAAGCAGAGGTTCTTAAAGGCCATTTCAGATTTCGTAGGACGAATAGACATGAAAAAAATAAGAGTAAAAAGGATCTAAGTAAGTTGAATGATAATAAAGGATATTTTTAGCCAGAAATTTGGGGTTTAACTATAATCAAGTGAGACGAATAATTTTGCAAGCGTACTAAATCGCAGTTTTCCCATGAAAAATAGTATTAAAAGGGAAAAATGTATCGTACCTTCAAGGGCTGAAGTAGCATATTATTTCTTCATTTATTAGTAAATAGGTCAAACCTCAATGTACTTTTGTTATAACCCTTGGAAGTATAAACTCACCGTTGATGTTTGTATCGGGTGTAATTTTTTGTATTAAATCTAAAAATGCCAAAGCAAAGGAAAAACTTACATATTGGCTGATTAGCACTACTGCGATGTCTTCTCTTGTTGTGAATTCTTTGAATGATTCTTCAATCTGTTTCACCGTTGTTTCTAAAACCAAAACAAGTCGTTTGAAATGAGTCTCAATAGCGATCACACTTGGACTAACTAAACATTGTCTTTTAATCTTCTAACCAAGTAAACAGATATTTTGAACAGTTGTAACGAAAGGGTTATCGCAAGAAAGTGTGTCAAAAGACAGCTTAAAAAACATTTAAAAGATTAAACAGGGACCAAAGCATACTCGAGTCAACGATGAGGTAATTCGTTTTCCTCCTCAAATCAACATTACCGACTCCAGCTAGCAAAAACCCGGTGATAGTGTCCTACATGAATAAGGGTGTTATCATGAGTGAAGTACACACCAAAAATCGATACGAAACGATATCATTAGCTTTGCAATTCATATCAAATTCTTTATATTTTCCAAATAATTTTGAAAATCGTTCACTATGCAACTCAATCTATAATCAATCACAACCCTAAAACCTGTTCATAAGAACTTGAAGAAAAAAATTATAAATCGAGAGAAAAAAAAACAAAAGGAAAAGGAAAATACCTCGTCGGCTATCATGGCTATGATCGCAGAGTTGTTGGTGCGGATCTGAGGTTTGTTCGCCATTGTCGATACAGTAAGCTCCTACAATTACTAACAAAAGGAATACGATAATCAATTGCAGGATTACGGAAGGAAAAAATCGAATCTGATTTTAATAGGATTAGCAATCTCACCGGAGACGTCGGACGGATCGAGTTGAGAACGTGGTTGCAATAATCAACGAATAATAGTTGCCGATGGAAAAATAGGAAAACAAAATTTTACTCTAATAAAATATTTTATCAAAGGTTGTAAGTGAAAAAAATAAGAAAAATAGAGTATTAAATTTTGATCAAGAATTAAGGGTAAAACAATGTAATTTTAAATTAAAATTGATTTTGAATGATTTAAAAATCAAAAAAATAAATTAAAATTATATTTGTAAGTGAAAAAGTTGAAAACATAATTAAAATAATTATGTTCGTTCGACTAAACTTTGCTCATTTTCTGAGAGTGGAAGATGGTACGCTCGTGCTCAGCTCGACTTTGGATGGGTGTAAATTCCCGTGTTCTTCATTTCAAAAAACAGTCTTGTATGAGGAAAAACACAACCTTGTACAAGAAAAACAACTAATATTATTGTATCCATAACACAAAACTACCGTGGAAATTGAAACCATGGATTTCGCATAATAAAAACCTAGATGCAACTAAAGCTCAATAATTATTCAATAAGGCAATTACATAATAATGTAAATAGAAAGATTTATGGCACGAGTAAATCCTATGGAATCTACCCACACAGACCAAATACAGAGAGGTTGGTGTACAGAAGAGAGATATTCCAAGTGCATACTTCAAACTGCTATAATCCGAATATATTTTCTGTACACGGACAAAGCCCACATCATTGAGTTAAGCCAGCAGCAGCTTCCGAGGCACACTGAGACACATACGCCTTTAGCTGAAAAACCAAGAACAAACATATATTCGGATCTTGTCAGTAAGTCGCCAGCAATTTCCTATATGCTCGAGGCTAGCATAAAAAAGGTTTATGGCAAATAAAATTAAATAATACACGCGATATCATATACAAAAACTTGTATCACAACCATTACGACAACCCAAAATAATAAAATTGCAAATTGCAAGTTGCAACGTATTGAATATGGATACCTTGAAGCCAGTCAAATCTGTCACGACATAGTTTGGCAGCTTTTCGGGCACTACTACGTAACCACCTGCAGACAAACATTCAGACCATAGTGAGACCATCGTGAAAACAATGAGATAGTTTATACGGGGCTTAGAATACAATTATCAAACAGTAAATTGGTCTTCAGGAAAAAAAGTAAAACATAAGCAATGAATAAAGTTATCACCACCCTTTAACTACAAGACTACATCAAAAGTACCACATCAAACACACCGAGAAACAATTTTTTTTCTAAACCGATAATGACTGGTTTTCTTTCTTAATTATCATGGAAAATTCCTAACAAGCATATTCATCAATTCCATGACGAATTGAGATAAAAATGATTTGATTACAAACCATTTGAAACAAGGCATCTACTTTCTTGATCGTTTTAACAAGTCCCGAACGAATTAAAACAGATCAACAACATGAATGGAAGTAAGTACCTTTACGAGTATGAAAACCAGTGGGCTTGCAATTCTTGCCCTTGTAAAATCCTCGAGGGCTATTCTTCGATGTCAGGATGTCGAGCGACGACGTCCGCTTCCTTCTAAACGCTCTCCCAATTCCCAATATTAGCCCTAGCGCCATTTTCTTCAATCCGTATATTTCCTTCAAATTTCTGCACTATCAAAAACAACCAATGTCAAATTTCTGCACTATAAAAAACGCAGGTAATTTATAATTCAAAAAATCTCAGAAGCGCAGATAAGCATATACTAATCATAGGCGAGAATATATTTTTTTAATGAAATTAAAGAAAAATTTAGCCGTTTTTTTGACACAAATTAGTCGTGAAAATGAAGGTACAAAGCAACAAATCTGCAACACAAAACGGCGAGAGCTTTAGCACAAGCATTGGGGCTTCGCTCTTCATCTGGTAATTTCAGAGAAGCCCGGGGTTGCTTCGTGCGATTCACGCGAATACACTACTTTAATTACTCGAAAATAATATTATTTTATAAATATTGACAAGAGTAAAAAATTAAAAAACAAAATTGAATCAACACATAGACCTGACGAAACCGGCGTTTGATTCGACGGTGGAGAGGGAACGGCTGCGTGAGGAAGAAGACACTGAATTCGTTGGTTTTTATGAGGATTAAGCGGCCTCATGAAACCCTAAAAACCCTCATTTGACCCGGTCGAGTTTGTTGAATAATGTCGCGTTCGGGGCGGGCAAAACCGACTTATACCAACCCGTTCACCCGTCGAAATTGTGGAAAATAGTGACTTACTGACTTTAATGAAAATAGTATCTTTAATTTTTAAATGGATAATTAAAAGGTAAAATGATCATTCACTTTGAATTAATTAAGCGTTAATAGTTAATGAAAAACATAAAACAAAAAATAATAAATCTATAAAAAAAAAAGTGTTAAAATAATTATACTTTAAAAATTAAAAAAATTGTGAATGTTTTGATAATGTAACTACTACGTTTCAGTACATTATTATTATTTTCGTTATATGATTACTTTTTTTAAATATATAATAATATTAAATTTTGAATCTTTTACAAAAAAACAAAATTGAAAAAATTAAAATATTTAAGTGATATAATTTTTTTCCAAGTTCTATTTAAAAAATCACAGACCAAACAAAAATGATTACTACAAGCTTTCTAAACAACCATCCACGTCAGATGCCGGTACCCGGCCCATTTCGCCACCACCCGAACACCTATCGCCATAGCAGCACACAACAAGGGCAACGGAACACCTCCTTTTCCGGCCACACCTTCTCTGGGGCCCACACGCTCACCCGATCGGAAAAAAACAGCCAAGCCCAAAAACGAGCCCATCGCAATGGCCCGAACCCACGGCTCTCCAACCGCAGCCAAAACAGCCGAAGACACGTAATCCTTCTTCTTCACCAGCCGGGCGAACCCAAACAAGCCCACGAGCAAGGTCCAGATATAGTTACTGACAGCGGCAAATCCGATTAGTCCGGCAGCAGTGAGCACGTGAGGCTGGCTGTCGGCGGACCCCTGGACAGAGGCCTCGGAAACAGCGAGCACTGCTGATGTCAGCATGATGATCAAGGTGAGGTCGGCGATCGGAGCGTATGCGATTACGCCGGAGTAGGAAGCCCGGATTGTGTAGAGTGTTGCCTCGACTGCTCGGATGAGGGAAGTGATTGGGTCGCCTATGAAATGGAATATGAGGGCTAGTGCGAGTTTCGAGATGTACCCTATGAAACGTGCTGTGGACCCCGCGACCTTTCTCCAGTTGTAGAGCTCCCACAAGACGGCGTAGATCATGAATGCAAGCACTGCAACAAAGATTAAAGTGAAAAGTCTTCATTCAACAAAGCAAATTACATTACTATGCGTCTTATAAGCAACGGAAGGTAACAAGGCCAGTTAAAAAGTATGGAAATTTGACTACTCTTGACAATACAGAAATCCAAGAACTAATAATCAAAGAGAAGAATGTGAGAAGCAACAAAATTGACTCATAGTGTCAAGGCCTAGATATTTGCTTCTATGACATATTCGTATTCACAATATTAATTCGGGATTCTCAACCAAAAAACTGACAAATTCCACAACTAACTGTCATTGATTCATTTTTATATCACCGTGGTTTGACCTCATGATTAATCATAATATAGATTGATGAGAACAAGATTTGAAAACTGAAAAAATGACGACAGTTCACGTGCTGAACAAAACATTTCCCACATTGTCTCGTGTTTTAAAATATTGAAGCAAAACATCTAAATGTTCGTCCTCTCACAGAATATGGATAACGAATCAATAATAAGCAAACATCTATATCAGGAGATTTCAGAAGTCATGAACTATATCAATCACACTATTAAGCAGACATAACTCTTATTCACCCACAATTCAATTATCAAGTCTAAACGAGGAAAAAGGAAAACCGTCCAGAAGCCTCATTTTTCAATTGCAACGAAAATCAATTAACGAAAAAACTAGTAATACAAATAATTAGAACAAGAACACTGCAAGCTAACCTAGAACCAGATTCCCAATAAATTTCTGCAATCAAATCACACCAAAACAGGGTAAATTACACACACAAAAAAAACTAGCCAAGGCCACCGAAGAGGTTTATCAGGAGCTTCTTTAGTCAAGTATCTGATTCTCTCAGGCATGCTACTCTGCCCACGAGCCTCCATTTCTGATTTCTCGTCACTATCGTTCTGTGATTTTACCGCACACCCACGGGATTTTACCGGAAGCCCGCCAAAGAATTTCTTGCACGGCCCGTAGAAATTGTGCGGGCTCCGGAGCTTTTTCAACGGGTCCGCATTTGCGGTTAAAGGAGGAGGAGGTCGGAATGAAAATGGAAGGCTACTACTGCGAGGCGTGAGCAATTCGAGGGTGGATTTTCGGCGCGAAGAATTTAATTGGGCTTTTGGAGGGGAGTGTTGAGAGCGTCATCGACATTGCTAAACCTAAATGGGAGGGTTTAGGGTTTCGCAGATTTCATAATTTAGCCGTATCGAATAATTTTGAGTTTCGACAAACGCTGGAGAGGAAGAGGGGTTTAGAGAGGAAAGTTAAAAAAACATGAAAATACTATATTGGGAGTTGTCATTTGTCCTCCTAAAAATGATAAGTACACCACTTACTACGTACACTTATTTAAATTATAAATCTTTTTATAAATTTTACTTAATAAACCCCTCGAACTATCAATAATACCCTTTAATAAAAATAATAATACACCGTACCTTTTAATCTATTTAATATATAAATCTAGACTTTCCTTGATACCACGTTGGCAAATGTGAACACACAAAAATACACTATAAAAAATTAGCATGTTCAGTGGCACAAACAAAGATTTCATTGGTTTAGATTTAATTATGTGGCTTTTTCTTTACTAATATTCAATATGACGTGGCTTTTAATTAGCTATGATAATTTAATTATTAATAAAAATCCATAAATTATATAATTACCTATTAATTAGATATATTATGGTAATAGACACCCATAAACTATTAATTAGCTATGCTAATTTACATTCACTTCATAATATATACTCTCTCTGTCCCAGAGCTATAGTCATAATATATACTCTCTCTGTCCCAGAGCTATAGTCAGCTATAGTCTCTCTGTCCCAGAGCTATAGTCAGCTATAGTCATTGTGGTCAACGCACTGCCACCTAGCATTGTTAAGAAATGACTTGTGATGTGGAGTATAAATATGGGTCCCACTGCCACCTAGCTGAAGGAGAATCGAACCTATGCCAATTGGGGGAGAATTAGCATCTAATACCATTGGGCTACATGAGCTTCTTGGTAGAATTTAAAATATTATAACATATATATGTTAAAAGTTGTAGTAAAAAATATGAATTATATAATTAATTAACCAACATCATATTAAATAAAATAATTCTATATATAAAAAATAATTAATAAAATATAAATAAAAAAATAATAATTAAATAAAAAATTATTTAGCTTTATTAGCATATAAAACAAAAAAAAAACATGTTTTATTTGAATTACTACTATTTATAATATCTTAAATAATTATGAACACTGTCACTATCATTTTTTTTTTCGATTTCTCAACTTAATAGGTATACTTTAAAAAAAATTATTTTTTATTTAAAAATACTTTTTTACAAAAAATTTAAAAGCAAAAATATATTTTTAAGTACAAAAATTAAAAAAATTTAAGAGTATATATATTAAGTTCAGAAATTAAAAAAATAATAGTGTGTATATTTCGAACATTTGACCTCACGTACGGCCTTCAATTCAAATGTATATAATTATTTAAGGCACAATACATCGTAGTAATTCAAATAAAACATGTTTTTTTTTTTTTTTTATATCATAATCAAGCGAAATATTATTTTATTTAATTGTTATTGTTTATTTATATTTAATTGATTATTTTTTATATAAAGAATTATTTTTATTTAATACAATATATAAGTCATAATTTTTACTACACCCTATAACATATATATCCATTAATATTTTACATTATAATAAGAAACTCATGTAGCCAAGTGGTATAGATGCTAATTTTTCTTCAAGTAGGCACGGGTTCGAGTCTCCTCTCGCCCCAAAAATTATTTTGCATTTCTTAACAATGCTAGGTGGCATTGGGACCCATAATTCGAGTCTCCTCTCGCCCCAAAAATTATTTTGCATTTCTTAACAATGCTAGGTGGCATTGGGACCCATAATTACACTCCACGTCAAGTTTTTCAAAAAAAAAGGACCGCACGCGCACTTTCCGGCGAAAATCGACCGGAAAGGACGACATTTGATTTTTTCAACAAAAAAAGGACTAAGTGTGGGATCAGCCTAAGTTACGGGACGATTTGTGATATTAACTCTCATTTGATTTTTTTCAACAAAAAAAGAACTAAGTGTGGAATCAACCTAAGTTACAAGACACGATTTGTGATATTAACTCTTATAATAAATGGTAATAACTATATAATTCAATCAAATTGTTTCATAACTATATAATTTCCTAATCATGTCAACTATTTATTAATTATTATCTTTTACTAATATTATTAATTATTAATGAATATTTTGATATAATATTAATTCATAAGAATCCGCACTATTAATTAAAAAAAGATTATAAATATATTTTATTTAAAAAAACAAATTCTTAATTAATCATTTAAATACACAAATTATTTTGCATTTCTTAACAATGCTAGGTGGCATTGGGACACATAATTACACTCCACATCAGCAAGTTTTTCAACAAAAAAAGGACTAAGTGTGGGATCAGCCTAAGTTACAGACCAGCGATAACCGCCACGTGGGCAGTCACGTGACCCGCGCACGCGCACTTTCCGGCGAAAATCGACCGGAAAGGACGACATTTGATTTTTTCAACAAAAAAAGGACTAAGTGTGGGATCAGCCTAAGTTACGGGACGATTTGTGATATTAACTCTCATTTGATTTTTTCAACAAAAAAAGGACTAAGTGTGGAATCAACCTAAGTTACAAGACGATTTGTGATATTAATTCTTATAATAAATGGTAATAACTATATAATTCAATCAAATTGTTTCATAACTATATAATTTCCTAATCATGGCAACTATTTATTAATTATTATCTTTTACTAATATTATTAATTATTAATGAATATTTTGATATAATATTAATTCATAAGAATCCGCACTATTAATTAAAAAAAGATTATAAATATATTTTATTTAAAAAAACAAATTCTTAATTAATCATTTAAATACACGTCCTTAAATAACGTGATTTGAATTTCCATAAATTATATTATATATAATAACATTAATTCAAATCAACATAAACCAACTCTTTAATTATAGCAATTCAATCATTTTGATTTTATCTTTTATTAATATTACTTTAGTTATGCAGATTCTTAATTTATTTTTTCAAATTTGAATTGATTTACGTTGACTATATAATTATAAACCAAATTTACGATTTTATTTATATAAATGTGGGATTTTAAATTAATTATTTAATATTAATTTGGAAACCCTAATTTCATTTTTTCAACTATAAATTGATTATCATTTTCATTCATTCTATACCGCATACGTTTCATTTTCAAATTTTGTTCTGTATTCATAAATTTTGTATTTGTTATTATTATTATTATTCTAATTATTATAGTAATTAGAAATTATACTAATGCTTCTAAATGTTTTTTTGTAGGTCACACGCATTGTAAGTATTGATTTTATTATTTTGGTTTTAATTTATTATATGTTTCTTTTTTTAATGTTTTAGTTATTATTTTTGATATTTTTTCTTCCGTATCTTATAATTTATTTTAATGTAATTTATGTTTTTTTGCAGGTAAGAATTTTAAGTATTATTTATTTATTTTTTTGTATTCTTATATTTTGTTTTTTATGTTCTTCATCTAATTTTTTTTTTATGTTTTGCAGCTATGAAGGAAAGTATTTCGATTAATGTCATGTATATTTTTTATCTATTCGTCTAATCTGTTTTGTTCTTACTTTTATAGCTATCAAGGTAAGTATTTCGATTTATGTCATGTATAATTTTTATCTATTCGTCTAATTTGTTTTTTTCTTATTTTTTTGTAGGTATCAAGATAACTATTTCGATTTATGCACTGTATAATTTTTATCTCATTCGTCTAATTTTTATTGAAGCTATCGGTGTAAGTATGTTCAAAATTTGTTTTATTAAGTTTCTCATATTTTAAACAAGTCTTCATTATTAGTTTATATATATTTTATCAACTACTTTGTTTTGTTCTCTTTATGTTTTCCTTTGCAAGTTTGTTAATTGTCTATTAACGACAATCCAATAAAATTAAGAAAAATTTGTCCATTTTATTTGATGTTTTGAATTAAGTTTAGCAAAATTTTGTTGTAAACAATTTAAATTATGTTTGATGTATGATTGCATAATTCAATTAATGGAACTTAATTTTATTATGTGTGTCAAAAAATATTTATTAAATACATGAATGGTCAATAATCTTATATTTGGTTTTGATATTAATTTTATATTTAAGTAATATTTATTAAAGATATTAATTCTTCTTTTTAAATTTATTTTTAAATCTAAATCCGATTTATAATATTTAAGGAAATAAATTCAAATTATTATTTTATTTAATTATTTAATTATAAATAATTTTAATTGCTCTATATTTATTTACAGTCTTTTATTATTTAATAAACGAAATGTTAATTAGGAAAAAAAATCTTTAATTAAGTTTTTTACACTTACCTAATTAAGTATTACAAAAATTAACTAATTCACATTCCACACTTATGCAATTAAGCGTTACAAAAATAAATTCAAAAACAATTTCTTAATCATTCCTTAAATATATGTATTAAATATTAAAAAGAAATCTTAATTATAAGTATTATGAGGGAAGAGAATCAGCATAATATATTTTAAACGATTATTTATGTAATATATAAATAATAATAAATATAAATATTAATTCAATTTATAGTAAATCAATTTCTTATTTTAAGAAATTAAATAAATTTGATATTATCTCCTATTAAATATTACTCCATTTGAATTAATTTCAATTAGTCAGTTTTATAGATGTATAAATAACAATATTAATTCATTTAGTAATCTATGTTCTCTTTATTTTAAGAAACTAAATAAAATCGATAGATAGTATCTCCAATTAAATCATACTAAAATTTTGCATAGTTTGAATTAAATTAACATATTTTATTTTTAAATTAAGAAATAAAATTATTAACAAAAATCATACTTAATTTAATTTTAACAAAATATTATTTGTTAATTACTTTTAATATTATTGTAAGAAAATATTTGATGAAAAAATCAAATTATACCATACTTCATATACAATATCTAATTATTTTTGAATAATTACGGGCATTAGAAAATTATCTTTAACACTCAAAATCTAATCCGTGTATGATTTTATTTTTTTTATTTTATTTGATTTTTTATTAATTAATTAATACAAAAACATATTTGGCTTTTATTTGTATGACTGTATAAAGTAATGTAAGTTATATAAATATTTAAAAAATAAAACTCAATAAAAAATTATGAAACAAAAACTTAACTCTTTAAAAGACAATGTATAAAATAAGTGTTTACATATTACTATAAGACTTATCCCCTAATTAATAGTTATATATATATATATATATATATATATATATATATATATATATATATATATATATATAAACTTATTTTTAGTTTTAATTAAATTAAACTTGATATCGGTTATGTTCAGTCCTATTAAGTTCAGCTCGGATCATTTTAGCAAGTTATAGTCCAAAAGAATAGGGCCTTAACAGGTTTGAACTGAAGTTAGACAATCCGTCTATCGTGTACACGTAAGTGTATGATAAATTGTACACCAAAATCTAAATTAAATATAAAAGATATTAATTTTAAAAATGAATAATTATCATTGAACAATTAAAAATTATCATTCTTAAAATCATAATGGAGTAAAAATATAAATTATCATTTACTAAAATATTTATTATATATCAAAGTAATCTTGGCCCAAGAATACACTATAATGAATATTATGTGTATAATACTCCGTACCCATAGTAGCATGATAAAAATTGCCGAAATTAGGTGCTGTTAATTCTCATTTCAATCTGTGTAGTTCAATTAAGTTCAGTTTAGTTCAGTTCATTTCAGAACTATTAAGTATAGTTTAGTCATTAAAATTTTAATTTATTTTATTATTTTTATTTCAATATTTTGAAATTATATTTAATTGAACTTTATTGCAGTTCAGTTCATACATATTAAATTCAGTTCATTTCAGACCAACTCATTTTGTTTCAAGGTATTGAAAATGAACTGAACTAAACTAAACTAAACTGAACTTAACATGACCTATTCTTTTGGATTTATTCTCATTTTCAGACCTATTAAGTTCAGTTCAGTTCATTTCGGTTCAGTTCAGCCAATTTCATTCCAAAATAACAGGTCTTTAATATGTATGAACTGAACTTACAAAACTTAAGACCTGTTCATTTGGACTTATTCTTTGTTCGCTCAATTCAGACTCATTCAGTTCCGTTCCGTTCAGTTTTGTTTAGACATATTAAGTTCAGTTCAGTTCAGTTCGGACCTCTTAAGTTTATTTTTATTTGTCATTTTTTTAATTATTATTTCAATATTTTAAAATTTAATTTAATTGAACTAAATTTAAGTTCAGTTCAATTCAGACATATTAAGTTCAGTTAATTTCATTTCAGATATATTAAGTTCAGTTAAGTTCATTCCACACCTATTATGTTTAGTTCAATTTTGTTCCTCAATTCAGAGTTCAACACTGAACTGAACTTAATTGGTCTAAAAGAACAGAGGTCTTAATGTTCATTAAAACCTACAAAATTTAGTTTAGTTCGGACCTATAAAGTTCAATTCAGTTCAGTCATTTAATTTTTAATTATTATTATTATTTCAGTATCTTAAAATTTAATTCAATTGAACTTAATTTTAATTCAGTTAAGTCCAGACCTATTAAGGTCATTTCATTTATGTTCAGACCTATTAAATTTATATCAGTTAATTTTAGTTCACTTCAGACCTATTAAATTTAGTTTAGTTCAGACCATTCATTTTGTTTTAAGGTCTTGAAATGAATTTAACTAAACTGAAGTGAACCCAAGCGAACTAAACTAACTGAACATAAGACATGTTCATTTGGACTTATTTTAAGTTTGTTCAATTCATTTTAGTTCACACTCATTCAATTCATTTAGTTTTATTCAGACCTATTGAGTTCATTTGAGTTCAGTTCAGACCTTTTAAGTTCAATTCGATTGAGTCATTTTTTTTATTATTTCAATATTTTAAAATTAAAATTACTTTAACTTAATTTTAGTTCAATTCATACCTATTATATTCAGTTGAGTTCAGACCTATTAAGTTCAGTTAGGTTCAGTTAATTTTAGTTCAAACCTATTAAATTCAGTTGAGTTCAGTTTAAACTTATTAAGTTTAGTTAAGTTAAATACAATCCTATTAAGTTTAGTTCACTTCAGTTGAGTTCAATTAAAACAAGTTTAGTTCAATTCAGTTAGTTGAGCACTGAACAGAACTTAATTGGTATGAACTGAACTGAAGCAAACTGAGAATAAGTCCAAAAAGAAGGTCCTTACTGTTGATAATTTTTAAGACCTATTCTTTTGGATTTATTCTCAGTTCGTTTCAATTCAGTTCACACTCATTAAATCAAGTTCAATTAAGTTGAGTTTAGACCTATTAAGTTCATCATAATTTTTTTTTTTAATTTTTAATTTTTATTATACTTATTTCAATATCTTAAAATATAATTCAATTGCACTAAGGACCTTTTGAGTTATGATATATTGAGTTCAATTCTATTCAGTTCAGTTCATACCTAATAAATTAATTTAAGTCAATTCAGTTCAGACATATTAAGTTCAATTCATTTCAGTTTAGTTCAGACCTATTAAGTTCAGTTCAGCTCAGTTCAGACCTACTAAGTTCAGTCAAGTTGATTTCAATCAGTTTCAGTCTAAAAGAACATATTATTTGTATAAAAGATTTTTCAATTTTGCACACATGAATAAAGTGTTTTTTTTAGCACCACTAAAACTTTTTCTTTTTTACTGAAACAAGCTGACCTTAACTTATTCTCAGTTTGCTTCAGTTTAACTTAGCTCTATTAAGTTCAGTTCAATTTAATCCAGCAAGTTTTAAGTCCAAAAGAACAGGTATATGTCTGAACTAAACTTACTGAACTTAGGACGGTTAATTCTCAGTTCAGTTCAGTTCAGTTCAGTTCAGAGTCATTCAGTTTAGACCTAATAAGTTTAATTTATTTTAATCTTTTAATTATTATTATTATTATTATTATTATTATTATTATTATTTTAAAATTGTAAAATTAAATGTAATTGAACTTAATTTTAGTTTCAGATCTATTGAATTCAGTTCAGTTCATATAAGTTCAGTTCAGTTTAGTTAAGTTTAGTTCACTCAGTTTATGTCAAAAGAACAAGTCTTTAGTCCGATTTTTCGGGAGCCTATACCATGGGGTAGGGGCCCATGTAGATCTATATGATCCCCACTGCTAAACAAAACAACGAGGCCCATTTGTGAGTCCTGCTACACGGCGTTTCCAAATTTCTAACTTACAAACACAGTCTAACCCTAGCTTGCACCGCCGCAACGCACGAAATCGCCGTCTTGCAGCTTGCACCGCCGCAACGCACGAAATCGCCGTCTTGCTCACCGCCGCAACATTCGCACACCGACGCAACCCTAGCTTTGTAAAATTTGAGAATTCATCCTTTGTATATCTTCATTCAACCCTAGCCGTAGGGCTGTTCGTCTCCGCCGCGGCGAAATCTCCCTCCGACGCACCGTCGCAACCTCCATCTGATTCATCGTCGGGAGCGCCGCCTCTATTTCATGCACCGTCGACACCGCCGTTCGTCTCTGCCCAATCGAGTCCTGCGCCCGCCGCCTCTTTTCCCCAAGTGAGTCCTTGACACCCTCCGATTGAGTAGTCATCGGTGTTGATCGGTGGGGTCGGGTTCGCGTCGGAAGAGAGCAGCACGTGGTCGTACATCTCCGAGGACTCGAATCGAACGGATCAGTGGAGGACTACGGTGGTGTTATGGTTCGGGTCGACTTCCGCCGCCTCTCCGCCCGCACCCGGTACGTCTCTTTCGTTTGAATGTGTGCTTAGATAATCAATATATCGCTGTGTGTCAATTAATTTTTGAACAAATTGTGAATCTGGTTTTGGGCTCTTCTCTATATGGTTTCATGATTTTCGATTTTGTTTTCGATGTGCAGAAAGTTAAATTTTCATTTTCCTGATACGTTTTTCTTTCGTATCTGTATATTTGTTTGGCTAATCTCGAATGTCAGTATTACACTTCTCAATATGGTTTGCAAGTAGTACTATTTTTGATACTTAATTATACGTTTATGTGTCATTTCTTTTAGATCATTTGTGTGTGAGTTGTGTCGTTTTGAGTCATTTGTGTGTGTTTTCTTCATGGCTAAGGTAGGTTTGATGTTATGTTGAGTATGCAGGTATTCGAGCATTTATGAGCTAAAAAGGTCGAAGAAACGATCACGATCGAGCTAAAACGAAGTGTCAAAGCTAATCGGAAAAGTGCAGTAACTTCACGTCAAAATCTGCTATTGCTGACTGGGAATCATAGGTAGTAATATATATGGACGCGAAGCTCTTGAAGTCTAGGTTCCGGAGAATTTTGAATCAAGGCAATCGGAATTCGGACGAAGAAGATATGACGAAAGTCGAGCAGCTGCACACGTATCGAGCCGCGCCAGCGTACCAGGCGCCCGCCTGGTCCAACTTCAGAACCTCAGATTTTTGCCAGGCGCCCGCCCCGTACCAGGCGCCCGCCCGATGGGAATTTTCAGCCGTTGACCGCGATTTGACTTTGGATTTTCTGAACTATGTAAAAGGGGTTTTCACCCTAGGTTTAGAGACGCTTTTTTATTTACTTCTCATTATTCTTAGACGCATACTTTTGGGAGCTCTCTAAACTTGATTACAGAGGTTTTCAACATCGTTTTCTCAATTGCTTAGGATTAGTGGACTCGAGTCCTTCACTGTAACTTTGATTTGGTTTGTTGGGAATTTTTGGATTAAAAGACTCGTGACTCGATTGAAGTTTTCATCCCTATTAAGCTTTTATAATTTTAATTATTTCTTTCACGTCTCTTTGGTTAATCTTTTTATTTGCTTCTTTTAATTCGTGATTATGATTTCTCCAATTTTCGAATCTACTTCTTCCCCTAAAATCATGAGTAAATAATTATTTAACTAGGGAGAGAGGGATTCATACATGAATTAAAGTTGGAATTTAACGCGTACAAACTAGGTGTTCGATTAATTACTAATTTGAATTTCATAAGAGTGAAAAGAGGTTTAGGAGCGATTACATGACTAGAATTAATTGAACACGTTAGAATCTACCGGTAACGGACGTTCTACTTTAGATTTGTTTCTCGTAAATCGACAAGCCATAATTCATGTTTGATGAACTTGAACCCTAGTATTTTCTCCATATTATTTACATCCCGTTAATAATTAGTTGATTAATTTAGTTAATTGTTTCTTAATTATTTTTAATTTTTTTATTTCTAGATAATTTAGTTTAAAATAAAACCAAACCCAAACCATGCATTATGATATACCTTCTATTCTCTTTTCTTTTGCAACCACTTGAATATTAATACCAGTACCGATAGTAGTGTTCCTCGAAAGACCGACTTGGGCGAGTTGCTTCGGCAACTAGTTCGGAATATTTTTATTTGATTTTAGCCGCTATAAAAACGACTAATCAATACTCATGTCAGTCTCTTAATATGACTTTGTTCAAGTGGGATTGGAATTTGAAAAATGGATTTGTTGATTGTACTATCTTTATACATTCTACACCATTTACTAATGTATTCTACACTATTTATAAACACAATCTTCTCAATTTTGATTAATACTCTATTTATAAATTACATTGTACTCTGTTTAATAATGAATTCTACTGTAGTGAATAATATAATCTACCATAAACCCTAAAACCTGAACCCTAAAAATAATCCATAAACCCTAAAAATAAACCCTAAACCCTCAGGGGGTTTATATCGAGGAAGGCGAACAATAATCAAGGGAGACGGACAATAATCGAGGATATTACCTTGTTCTAATGAGATATACAGTATTTAGTAGTGCAATCTGCTGTATTTTGTATCATATGTTACTCCATTTATTGATGAATTCTACAATAATCGAGGTAGACGAACAATAATCGAGGGAGACGAACAATAATCGAGGATTGTGAATGATTACGGCCACCTTCGATGGCTCAATAATTTTAATAAAGGGATAAGGGGGGGGGGGGGGGGGGGAGGGTCTTGTATCGAAGTGGCGAACAATAATCGAGGGAGGTGAACAATAATCGAGGTAGGCGAACACTAATCGATGGAGGAGAATCATTACGGCCACCTTCAGTGGCTCAAGAATTTTAATAAAGGGATAAAGGGGGGGTCTTGTATCGAAAGGTCTTGTATCGAAGTGGAAACAATAATTGAGGTAGGCGAACACTAATCGATGGAGGAGAATCATTACGGCCACCTTCGGTGGCTCAAGAATTTTAATAAAGGGATAAAGGGGGGGTCTTGTATCGAAAGGTCTTGTATCGAAACGTCTTGTATCGAAGTGGCGAACAATAATCGAGGGAGGCGAACACTAATCGAGTGAGGCGAACAATAATCGAGGGAGGTGAATGATTACGGCCACCTTCGGTGGCTCAAGAATTTTAATAAAAGGATAAAAGGGGGGTCTTGTATCGAAAGGTCTTGTATCGAAGTGGCAACAATAATCGAGGGAGGCGAACACTAATCGAGTGAGGCGAACAATAATCGAGGGAGGTGAATGATTACGGCCACCTTCGGTGGCTCAAGAATTTTAATAAAAGGATAAGGGGGGGTCTTGTATCGAAAGGTCTTATATCGAAGTGGCAACAATAATCGAGAAAGGCGAACAGTAATCGAGGGAGGCGAACAATAATCGAGGGAGGTGAATGATTACGGCCACCTTCGGTGGCTTAAGAATTTTAATAAAAGGATAAAGGGGGGGGGGGGGGGGTCTTGTATCGAAGTGGCAACAATAATCGAGGGAGGCGAACAATAATCGAGGTAGGAGAACACTAATCGATGGAGGAGAATGATTACGGCCACCTTCGTCGGCTCTAGAATTTTAATAAAGGGATAAGGGGGGGGGGGGTTGTATCGAAAGGTCTTGTATAGAAGTGGCAACAATAATCGAGGGAGGCGAATAGTAATCGAGGGAGGCGAACAATAATCGAGGGAGGTGAATGATTACGGCCACCTTCGGTGGCTCAAGAATTTTAATAAAAGGATAAAGGGGGGGGGGGGGGGGGGTCTTGTATCAAAAGGTCTTGTATCGAAAGGTCTTGTATCGAAGTGGCAACAATAATCGAGGGAGGTGAATAATAATCGAGGACAATACCTTGTTCTAATGAGTTCTACTGCATTTAGTAGTGCAGTCTGCTCTATTTCTTGTCATATTCTACTCCATTTATTAATGAGTTCTACACTAATCGAGGGAGGCGAAAAATAATTGAGGGAGGCGAACACTAATCGAGTGAGGCTAACAATAATCGATGGAGGTGAATGATTACGGCCACCTTCGGTGGCTCAAGAATTTTAATAAAAGGATAAAGGGGGGGGGGGGGGGGTGTATCAAAAGGTCTTGTATCGAAAGGTCTTGTATCGAAAGGTCTTGTATCGAAGTGGCAACAATAATCGAGGGAGGTGAACAATAATCAAGGACAATACCTTGTTCTAATGAGTTCTACTGCATTTAGTAGTGCGTCTACTCTATTTCTTGTCATATTCTACTCTATTTATTAATGAGTTCTACACTAATAGAGGGCGGCGAAAAATAATCGAGGGAGGCGAACACTAATCGAGGGAGGCGAACAATAATCGAGGGAGGTGAATGATTACGGCCACCTTCGGTGGCTCAAGAATTTTAATAAAAGGATAAAGGGGGGGGGGGGGGGGGGGGTCTTGTATCGAAAGGTTTTGTATCGAAAGGTCTTGTATCGAAGTGGAAACAATAATCGAGGGAGGCGAACACTAATCGAGTGAGGCGAACAATAATCGAGGGAGGTGAATGATAACGGCCACCTTCGATGGCTCAAGAATTTAAATAAAAGGATAAAGGGGGGGAGGGGTCTTGTATCGAAAAGTCTTGTATCGAAATGTCTTGTATCGAAGTGGAAACAATAATTGAGGGAGGCGAAAAGTAATCGAGGGAGGCGAACAATAATCGAGGAGGTGAATGATTACGGCCACCTTCGGTGGCTCAAGAATTTTAATAAAAGGATAAAGGGGGGTCTTGTATCGAAAGGTCTTGTATCGAAAGGTTTTGTATCGAAGTGGCAACAATAATCGAGGGAGGCGAACAATAATCGAGGTAGGAGAACACTAATCGATGGAGGAGAATGATTACGTCCATCTTCGTCGGCTCAAGAATTTTAAAAAAGGGATAAAGGGGGGGTCTTGTATCGAAAGGTCTTGTATAGAAGTGGCAACAATAATCGAGGGAGGCGAACAGTAATCGAGGGAGGCGAACAATAATCGAGGGAGGTGAATGATTACGGCCACCTTTGGTGGCTCAAGAATTTTAATAAAAGGATAAAGGGGGGGTCTTGTATCAAAAGGTCTTGTATCGAAAGGTCTTGTATCGAAGTGACAACAATAATCGAGGGAGGTAAACAATAATCGAGGACAATACCTTGTTCTAATGAGTTCTACTGCATTTTGTAGTGCAGTCTACTATATTTCTTGTCATATTCTACTCTATTTATTAATGAGTTCTACACTAATCGAGGGAGGCGAAAAATAATCGAAAGAGGCGAACACTAATCGAGGCAGGCGAACAATAATCGAGGGAGGTGAATGATTATGGCCACCTTCGGTGGCTCAAGAATTTTAATAAAAGGATAAATGGGGGGTCTTGTATCGAAAGGTCTTGTATCGAAGTGGCAACGATAATCGAGGGAGGCTAACAGTAATCGAGGGAGGCGAACAATAATCGAGGGAGGTGAATGATTACGGCCACCTTCGGTGGCTCAAGAATTTTAATAAAAGGATAAATGGGGGGTCTTGTATCGAAAGGTCTTGTATCGAAGTGGCAACAATAATCGAGGGAGGCGAACAATAATCGAGGTAGGAGAACACTAATCGATGGAGGAGAATAATTACGGTCACCTTCGGTGGCTCAAGAATTTTAATTTAGAGATAAAGGGGGGGTCTTGTATCGAAATGTCTTGTATCGAAAGGTCTTGTATCGAAGTGGCAACAATAATCGAGGTAGGAGAACACTAATCGATGGAGGAGAATCATTACGGCCACCTTCGGTGGCTCAAGAATTTTAATAAAGGGATAAAGGCGGGGGTCTTGTATCGAAAGGTCTTGTATCGAAGTGGCGAACAATAATCGAGGGAGGTGAACAATAATCGAGGACAATACCTTGTTCTAATGAGTTCTACTGCATTTAGTAGTGCAGTCTGCTCTATTTCTTGTCATATTCTACTCTATTTATTAATGAGTTCTGTTGGTGTATGTCCTTCGATCCCATGTGTGCAATCGATTAAGTCATAAGGTCGTCTCCGGATGTTAATTGATGTATTGATAAATGTTATTTCTTAGAGTAATAATATATTTATCAATAATCAAACCTACAGGGTCACACATGAATCGGATTAAGGACTGAAATTAGTTGATTATATATATTGATTTTAGAAATCAACATATATATGTATTAATATAAACTTGGTTTATATTAAATTGGTTGAATTTATATTGATTTTAGAAATCAATGTAGGTATATTAATACTAACTAAGGTTTATATTATTATACATGCATTAATATAAACTAGGTTTATATTTAATATGTATAGATATTAATATATAAACTAGAGTTGTATTAATGAGTGATTTAATATGTGTACATGTCACTTGGAGTGACATGTCATGCCACTTATACATGTCTCTTGGAGAACATTTGAGCATATGTGGCATAAGAGAACATGGTGTCTCTTCACATGCCCACTAATGAGGCATTATGGTCTCATAATAATGTGGCATTATTATGGACATAATGAGGCACATTATGGGATGATAAAGGTGATGAAAATCAGATTTTCATCTAAGCTAATTCACATAATTTCGAAATCACCAAAAGGAGAGCAAGAACATAGTGTTCTTCGTCTCAAATTTCAACCGGCAATTTCAGAAACTCATCCGGGTTCGTGTGCAACACGTAGAGGCCGGGCCATTTGTGCGGCTTCAACATCCGGGCGATCTAGACAAGAAGAGTGACGAGGTCATTCACAAGGAGAGCATCTAGTGACTTATCCATGAAGGTGGTTCAATCGACTCAACACCACCTTCATCAACATCAACTAGGCACGCTACACCGGTTGTAAGTGTTCTCGTTAATCTCTCTCTATATATATATATTGGATGTATATATATAACGTGTCTATACATATAATGTGTGCCTAGATCTTCATGTTGTTCGTGTACTATTGTTTTATACGCTTCCGCACACACGAACAAGGTAATCGAGCGATTGGATCGGCATCGAAAACCTTCAATTGGTATCAGAGCCTAGGGCTCGTGCACACTTTTGTGTTGGACACAATATGTTTAAATTAACATAATTGGCTTAATTGTTTTATGTGATTATGTGATTATGTGTTTAGATATAAGGCCGGCCACCGTTAGTGGTCGGGTGAATGAAATTGTCGTTTTTTACGTACGATTGGCCATAGTTTTGGAGGGCTGCGTCCCTTGGAATCTTTTGTAATAGATAGGTTTTTTCTATTCAAAAATGTATTATTCAATGTGTAAGCAATGGATTGAATCCATGGATCGACGTTGGATATTGGCTCTCCGGCGAAAACGAGAAGAAACGAAGCAAAACGAAGCGAAACGGGCGAAATCCGGGCTGCTGGAGCAAAACGGCGGGCGCCGTTTGTGCTCCGGCGGGCGCCGAATGGATTCGGCGGGCGCCGTTTTGGAAACGGCGACCGCCGAAAGGCTCTTTTCAGGTCAGCCCCGATTCTGTACCCTTTTGGCGGGCGCCGTTTTGGAAACGGCGACCGCCGGTGGTGTTCGGCGACCGCCGTTTGTGAAACGGCGGGCGCCGTTCGTGGTTTTTGGGGTACGGACTAAGGTTGACCTAAATCGGCGGGCGCGGAACTGAAACGGCGGGCGTGGACCAGTCCAGAAGATGTTCAAGGCCTATTTTGTTGCTTTTAATCTTTTCGTTTGAGAGTTGTGAGGTTCTAGGGGCCTTTCGAATACGTATTTACGTGCTTTGCTAGTTCTAGGTTGATTATGTTATAAATGTTCAACCAACGTACATACAAACCTTAACATGCATGTCCCGAAAATAATGAGTATAATGTCTTGTCCAAAACATCACACTCATGAAGCCCTCGATCATAAGTTGGTAGATCCGCCTTAGCGGGGTGCTACTTGTTATCTTGGGATAAGTGGGAGTAAAGGTTAGACCTTTACACGTGAGTTTGGTTTTCTCATCGATAGATCCACTGCAGGCGTGGCTATCGAGACATGAGATGAGAATGGGATTCTCATCGACCGAGAGTGATATTAGATATCATTGACATGGGTATGTCTACCTATCTTGAAATACTTAAGTGCGGACTCAGTCGGCTTAAAGATTTGCAAGATGAGGATCTCGGGATCGTTTTGTTCTAAGGGACAATGATATTGGATATCAATTGAACAAAATGAAATAAATAAGTACAATTGTTAGACAACCTTATTTGTTTACCGCTTTGTGGATGTTTACATACTTTAGTTATCTTTCTTTTATAGTTTATCATGTCAAATATCAACTCAATTCAAGTTTGGTTCAATTCTTGATTATGAAAAATTGAACAAATTTTCTTGATTCACAACGTAATTTGAGGATGGTCCTCAAACACGAAGACAAAGAAAATGTGTTAGACAACCACATCCTAAGATATTATTGAACAACTCAATAGCATGTTCGGGGAATATGCTAAGATTGAGCAGTTCTGAATGACCAGGGTCATCGCTTCAGCTAGGCTGAATAAGAGAAATCTATAAGGACCACATGTACAGCAAATGATTGGATTATTTGTTTTAAGTGATCTCCTAAATTTTTCTAAGATGATGAGTCGTCAATTAAAAATGGACCCTAAGAGGGATATTCTTGTGATAAAGGATGAGGTAATCAAAAGAGCATGGGCAAGAAGGCTACTAGGGTTCCTAGGGAATCTGAATGCGTCTACTGCAAAGGTGTTGGACACTACTTGCAAATATGTAGAAGTTCATATTTTATTCAAATTCAAAACAAATGCCTAATTTGTCTTTCATATGATGGATTCTAAAGTTAGGATTATTTTCACCTCGGGGAGTGATTTAATCCAAAACACTTAGTTCATAAATGACACAAATTAGAGACTTTCGAGCCATGGGATGGCGTTAGTCGATTATCTGGTTGGCTCCCTCATATTTTATGAGAGATAGGGCTTCAATTGCATGATATTATCGCTGGTTAGAAAACTTCGATTTTTCACTTACGATTTATCACGTTTTGATATTGGGATAATTTTGAATGGGAAATTTGAATGAGACTCAATTATTGGGAATAATTGAATTTGCCCAAAATTCAAAGAAGATGTGAAGAACGAGGTTGCTTCATCTTCAGATATTAATGTCATAGACATTAAACTTCACAAATTTAACTTATTGGGTATTGGATGCCAAATGTGGTTCTCACATTTGTATGTGGAGGAACTACATAGAAGTATAAGTTTGAAAAGTAGAAATGTCGATCTACGGGCTGGAAAAGGAGCGAAGGTCGCTGCACTAGCCGTATGATCATATGATGTTGTTATTCCTTAGGGCCTTGTTTTAAGTATTATAACTATGTATTTTTCGTACCTTCAATAAACAATGAATATTGGTTCAGTATTGGATACTGATGGATTAGTTTTTCACTATTTAAATAGTTTGATAACTATTTTAATTGTGAACTATTCTTTGTGTTGGTACGATTATTACATTATTTATGTATACTTTAAACTCAACAAATCATATATAACATTAACACCAAAGGCCGAATCGAATAAGTCTCAATGAGACATAACTGTAACATTGTTGATTAGATCAAAATCTAAACATGTAACGAATCTTCTTTTAGAAGGGATTTTAGAATCATTTGACTTGGAGTCATTTGATACATGTGAATGATGTTTGATGGAAAAAGATAACAATGTCATCTTTCTTGGAGAAAGGAGAACATGTGAGTGATTAATTAGGGATGATCCATACTGATGTATGTGGAACCTATCAGTTCACAAGCACATGAAGGTTATGTTTCGGAAAGGAGAAAACAAACTATATTAGATATAGTTCGACCATTCGATGAGAGGTCTAAATGAACTACTGGTCTCTTTTGGGAACACACAATTCTTGACTTCAACTTATACACTGAATAGGACGTTGTCAAAAGCTGTTGATAAGACACCATACTAGGTATGGAAAGGGAGGGTCCCTAAATTGTTTTCATCAAAATTTGAGGTTCTAAAAGCTTCTCTGACGAGATTTATCTCTATAGAGCTTGAACTCAAATGGGATAAAATTTTCTTTATGGTATCCATAAGAAACTCGAGGGTACAACTTCTACGATCTATCTGAGAACAATATTTTGTTGCTCGAGATAGTGATTTTCTTGAAAAGAGTTATCTTTCCTAGAAATTCAGTGGGAGCTCGGTTGTCTTAAACAAGGTTCAAGTGAAACAACCAATGATGAATACTCAAGACTGGGTTGAGAGTATTCTTATGGTTTTGGAAGCCATACCAGCCCTCGTAGGTCCGAAAGGCATAAATCTATCTCTATTATTCAAATACTTAGATATTGTGACCAATGAGAGATATGAATTCATGCTTTTGGAAAGCGGTGAACCTTCGACTTAATTCCAAGCTATGACGAGTCCAGCTACTGAAAATTGGCATGGTGCCATGAAATCTGAGATGATATCAATATCTGATAAACAAGTTTGGAACTTGATATATTTGCATCACGGGGTTAGACCCAATGAATGCTAATAGATCTTTAAGATCTAAACAGACAGATGGAAAACCTAGGGTTTTCAAAGCAAGGTTGATGGTAAAAGTTTTATTCACGGGGTGGATTATGGAAAAACTTTCACCAGTTGCTTTGATTAAATCATTCAGATTATCTTAGCCATTGCTACTCATCTTGATAATGAGTTATGGTAATATTGGATGTTAAAACTAACTTCTTGAATTGGATTCTAGAAGAGAATGTGTTTTGACAGAGCCAAATAGTTTTATCGATCCTAATAAGGCTGAGAAATTATGCAATCTTATAATTCCATTTATGGAATAAATCAAAGCATATCGGAGTAGCAATCTTCAGTTCAATGAATCCATACTGGGTTTTGGATTTCAGAGGAACTCAAAAGAGTCTTGTTTTACAAGAAGATCAGTGGGAGTTACGTTTTATACATAGTGTTGTATGTCGATGACATACTCCTTATTGGAAACAATGTTTCTATGCTTAATTTTATTAAAGAATGGCTTGGATTTTTTTTTTCAATAAAGGATCTTGGAGAAGCACAGTACATATTGGGCATCAAGATCTGTCGGATCAGATCGAAAATGATGTTTGGACTTAGTCAAGTGACCTATATTGATAAGGTACTTGATAAGTTCAGAATGAAAGACGCCAAAAAGGGTCTCATTCCAATGAGTCATGGCACATCTCTTAGCAAGATGCAAGGCCCTACGGGACTTGATGAGCAAAAGAGGATGAAAAACATTCCTTATGCTTCGGCAATAGGGTCTATAATGTACGCCATGATATGTACACGACCGGACGTATCGTATGCTTTGAGCATGACGAGTCAGTTTCAAGGAAATCCAGGTGAGGCGCGTTAGACTGCGACCAAGAATATTCTTATGTACCTTAGATGGACAAAAGAATATTTTGTTGTCTTTGGAAGACAAAAAGAGTTGATATTAACAAAGCTGTTTGAATGCTAACTTTAAAACAGACTAAGATTATTTCCGATTTTAATCTGGTTATATCTTTTGTCTGGTTAGAGGTGATATTTGCTGGAATAGTTCCATGCAATGCAATATAGCTGATTAAACTACAGAAGCTGAGCACAGTATTGCATTGGATGCAGTAATGTTGGCAGTTAGGATTTGAAAGTTCTTGAATGAACTAGGTGGCGTAACTAGCTCAGCCCATCCGATAGTTCTCTATTTATAGTAGAGTTATCGCGCAAGCCTATGAGCTAGGAAGCACCACAAGTCTAAAACTGGTGCTCAGGAAGTTTCACATTATTTGGGAAATAGTTTTGTGGAGACATCGAGATAATAAAGTTGAAACTTTTGGTAAGGTTGCAAACCCGCTTTCTAAACCTCTTCAGCAGTTTAAGCTTGAGGCTTTCACGACTGCAATAGATATCAGACATCTTAGAGATGGGTTTTGATTTCTATTACTGTATTAGATACTTTTGGAGATTTGGTAAACATTCACTCATATGTATAATACATAATTCTTCATATAAATATGGTTTAATTTATATGAATTGTCCAAATGATTAAGTTATATCAATTGGGTTATGAGGTCGACTTACCGCATAATGAAGTCGCAATGGTTGAACTGATATACTTGAATCATATAGCTGTTCTTGGTTCGTATAATCGAGTACGGACAAACCGATACTACAAAGAACTAGATTGTAATGTGTACTATAGCGCCGCTTCATGGGCTAGTGATGTGGAACATCAAGTACAATTACATAGATATTAGCTGGGAGCTAATGATCGAACAGACCCGACTGGAATAGTATTTAAGATTTCGAGTCATAATACTATTTCATTGGCTGTCGAGCAATTTCCTCTGACCTGAGTAGTCCAGAGTGATTCCATTGTGAAATGGTGTACTTTGATACAAGTAAACGCCTTTCGTAAAAGGAGGTTATAAAACTTGTTATTGGGTATATCAGGAAGCAAGTGGGAGAGCTTGGATTGACAAGATGGGATTGTCCTCCATTTTATAACGGGATACATGTCTTAACGGCCACTTGGAGAGTCGAGACTGTGGAAAATACGTGGCCACGTCCAGATTCGTATCATAGTGATAAATCTGGTTTTACAGTCTGTCTCAAAGTCCAAGAAAGGTTTGAACCGATTGAGGATGACTCGAGTCTTGCCTCAAGTTCAAACTTAGACATAAAGTGACAACAGGAAATTGGCAGCACACTGGCTCTGAAGGCCAAGTGGGAGATTGTTGGTGTATGTCCTTCGATCCCATGTGTGCAATCGATTAAGTCATAAGGTCGTCTCCGGATGTTAATTGATGTATTGATAAATGTTATTTCTTAGAGTAATAATATATTTATCAATAATCAAACCTACAGGGTCACACATGAATCGGATTAAGGACTGAAATTAGTTGATTATATATATTGATTTTAGAAATCAACATATATATGTATTAATATAAACTTGGTTTATATTAAATTGGTTGAATTTATATTGATTTTAGAAATCAATGTAGGTATATTAATACTAACTAAGGTTTATATTATTATACATGCATTAATATAAACTAGGTTTATATTTAATATGTATAGATATTAATATATAAACTAGAGTTGTATTAATGAGTGATTTAATATGTGTACATGTCACTTGGAGTGACATGTCATGCCACTTATACATGTCTCTTGGAGAACATTTGAGCATATGTGGCATAAGAGAACATGGTGTCTCTTCACATGCCCACTAATGAGGCATTATGGTCTCATAATAATGTGGCATTATTATGGACATAATGAGGCACATTATGGGATGATATAGGTGATGAAAATCAGATTTTCATCTAAGCTAATTCACATAATTTCGAAATCACCAAAAGGAGAGCAAGAACATAGTGTTCTTCGTCTCAAAGTTCAACCGGCAATTTCAGAAACTCATCCGGGTTCGTGTGCTACACGTAGAGGCCGGACCATTTGTGCGGCTTCAACATCCGGGCGATCTAGACAAGAAGAGTGACGAGGTCATTCACAAGGAGAGCATCTAGTGACTTATCCATGAAGGTGGTTCAATCGACTCAACACCACCTTCATCAACATCAACTAGGCACGCTACACCGGTTGAAGTGTTCTCGTTAATCTCTCTCTATATATATATTGGATGTATATATATAACGTGTCTATACATATAATGTGTGCCTAGATCTTCATGTTGTTCGTAAACTATTGTTTTATACGCTTCCGCACACACGAACAAGGTAATCGAGCGATTGGATCGGCATCGAAAACCTTCAAGTTCTACACTAATCGAGGGAGGCGAAAAATAATCGAGGGAGGCGAACACTAATCGAGGGAGGCGAACAATAATCGAGGGAGGTGAATGATTACGGCCACCTTCGGTGGCTCAAGAATTTTAATAAAAGGATAAAGGGAGGGTCTTGTATCGAAGTGGCAACAATAATCGAGGGAGGCGAACAATAATCGAGGGAGGTGAATGATTACGGCCACCTTCGGTGGCTCAAGAATTTTAATAAAAGGATAAAGGGGGGGTCTTGTATCGAAAGGTCTTGTATCAAAAGGTCTTGTATCGAAGTGGCAACAATAATCGAGGGATGCGAACATTAATCGAGGGAGGTGAACAATAATCGAGGGAGGTGAATGATTACGGCCACCTTCGGTGGTTCAAGAATTTTAATAAAAGGATAAAGGGGGGTCTTGTATCGAAAGGTCTTGTATCGAAGTGACAACAATAATCGAGGGGGCGAACAATAATCGAGGTAGGAGAACACTAATCGATGGAGGAGAATGATTACGACCACCTTCGGCGGCTCAAAAATTTTAATAAAGGGATAAAGGGGGGGTCTTGTATCGAAAGGTCTTGTATCGAAGTGGCAACAATAATCGAGGGAGGCGAACAATAATCGAGATAGGAGAACACTAATCGATGGAGGAGAATGATTACGGCCACCTTCGGCGGCTCAAGAATTTTAATAAAGGGATAAAGGGGGGGGGGGGGTCTTGTATCGAAAGGTCTTGTATAGAAGTGACAACAATAATCGAGGGAGGTGAATGATTACGGCCACCTTCGGTGGCTCAAGAATTTTAATAAAAGGATAAAGGGGGGGGGGGGGGGGGGGGGGTCTTGTATCGAAAGGTCTTGTATCGAAGTGGCAACAATAATCGAGGTAGACGAACAATAATCGAAGGCAATACCTTGTTCTAATGAGTTCTATTGCATTTAGTAGTGCAGTCTGCTATATTGTGTATCATATTCTACTCCATTTATTAAAGAGTTCTACAATAATCGAGGGAGTGGAACACTAATCGAGGGAGGCGAACACTAATCGAGGTAAGCGAAGGATCGGGGCCGCCTTCGGCGGTGAACGATCGAGGGAGGCGAACTAGAATCGAGGGCGGCGCCATGTTCTAATGAGTTCTACTGCTTTAGTAGTGCATTCTACTCTCTTTATTTGCATATACTACTCCATTTATTTATGAATTCTACTATATATGTACACAACATCTATTACATGAATAAAGAAAATACCAATACATAATTCTCCATGTTATAATAAACGTAATTTCGACGTAATAAAAATTATGTTTAACTGAATAAAAAAAATAAAAACCAACAATCGAATGTAATGAACACGTCATCAATACTAAAAAACCAATGTCATAAACACAACATTTCCACACAAAAAGGGAACAAAATCCTATAACAATGATCAAAACTAAAAAACCAATGTCATCAACACAACATTTCCACACAAAAAAAGGGAACAAAATCCTATAACACTGGGGGAAATCTGTTACTCGTATTTGGAGAAACAACTTTTAATCTTTGATCTTCAGAAACAAGGTGCACATTGAAACTAACCTCGTCATCCTAAAAAAACACAGCAAAAAAGTATTAAAAACAAAGTAGAACTAAGTTTAAAACAAAGTAAAACTCAGCATTAAAAACTGTAGAATAGATAATAAAGCATAATCATTGTATAAGTCGAAATCTACATTTCGCGACTGATCATAAACAACAACCGGATCATAAATATATTTATAAAATGTCTCCTCTGCAGTTTTAATAAAAAAAAAGTAAAACAAAAGATAAAGAATCCAAGTCTTAGTCAAAATAGAGAACTCATTATAAAAATAGAGTACAATGTAGTATCAAACAGAGTAAAACCCGTTATAAAACAGAGTATAACTCATTTTATTATTAAAATTTATATTAAAATAATAAGTATTACAATATTTATGTACATATATGTTATTTTCCACTCGCATAAGGAGAAAGCATTCGAAATTTGCTCTTTGTTGGCGGTGTTGGCTGGCTCGTGATGGATGGGGATGAGGGTGAGCTCGAACCAGGAGTGGAGGGACCGAACACAGTCGCGCTGAAATCTTGCGAGGCGGCAAAAGGCATAGTGCCACGCGGACACGACGAGCTCGAGGTCACGGGTGCCCTGGCGGTGTAGTTCAGAGGTCGACTTGCCTTTGTTGATCTGGTTAACGAGCCCACGGACCTGCCGGACTATGTCGTTCTGAGTCTTGTGGAACTGGTTCATGGATCTCCCCATATTCATTTGTTTCTCCTGCCAAGCCAACAATCAAGGTAAAACGAGACGATCCACAAAGATGCGATATAGCACCACACAAAACGAAAACAACTATACTAAAATGAAAACGGAAAACTTAACAAAAACTAATAAATATTAGAACTTCTTGAACATCCACCAGTTTCTGCAAATCAATATCAGAACTCACTGTTTGAATTACTCGTAAATTGATATGTAGTGATATTAAAACCTCTGAAAAATACATCATGAAGTGAACTAGTAATTTATTTCCTAACATCTCCTCAGTAGATTAGAAACTGAAATATGAACATTTAAGACCAACATTGTTCCACAAGTCTCGCAAATCATCCAAACAATGATTAAAATCACAATATCCCATTGAAAGAGTATTAATGATTTAACCTTCATGGATAGAGGCAACATCTCCTCTTCGATAGGATGGAACTTGAAACTCGGCGCTTGCGACGTCGACGGTCAAGAAAAAAGATTACAAGGCTGAATCGAAAACTAATACTCAAACTCTAAATCGAACAAAATCGAAAAAAATCGCAACTGGAGAAAGAATTAAGGTTGACATACCTCGCCGCTGCCTCGTGTCGAAAATAACACAACAGATGCGTACTCACTGGATTGAAACGCCGAAGCTTCTTTCTCGTTGAGATTCATCTTCTCTCGAAGCACCTTTAGATTCTTATTCCTCCGCTCGACGAAACCTTTCACGTTTTCCAAAAACAAGAACAAGCTAGGCAAGATGTTTACTGTTAGCATATTTTTATATTAGTTATTATATTTATAGGATTATTAAGGTTTACCTTTTGTTTATAGGATTAGGGTTTACCTTTTGTTTGGCTATATAAAGCCTCTCTCTTGTATATTTTAGATCACGCTTATTTGTTCTAATACCACAAGTTTTCTACGTTATCTTTTCCTTGAATCCTTGTTCGATTATATAAATCCTAACATGGTATCAGAGCCAGCAATCATCTAAAGCACACTTGTTCGCGGATCTGTTCATTTCGTTTAATTTTTTCTGATCGTTTCGGTTGTTGGCGTTTTCGTTTTCGCTTGTTTTCCAATGGCTCCTAGTGAGGACTCGTTGCAGTCAATTGGTGTTCGTTTGGATGGCAAAAACTATTCGTATTGGAGCTACGTTATGAAAAATTTTCTTCGCGGTAAAGAGATGTGGAAATATGTTTCTGGCGTTGCTCAAGCTCCCAAAACAGGTACTGATAATTATGATGATTTGCTTGATAAGTGGGATTGTGCCAATTCCAAAATTATTACTTGGATCAATAATTCTGTCGATGTTAAGATTGGTGTGCAATTGGCTAAATATGAAACTGCTAAGGAGGTCTGGGACTACTTAGGAAGGCTATTTATGCGCACCAATATATCTGTTCGCTTTCAGTTAGAAGGGGAAATTCGTGTTCTGTCACAGAATGATCGCACCATTCAGGAATTTTATGCTGAAATCACTGCTCTTTGGGATCAGTTGGCTATGACAGAGTCTGCTGAATTAAAAGCCTTTGGACCTTATCTTATTCATCGGGAGGAATCGCGTCTTGTTCAGCTTCTGCACTCGCTTCGCCCGGAATACGAGCACTGTCGTGCTTCGATTATGCATCGTAATCCTTTGCCCTCTGTCGATTCAGTGGTTCACGAGTTGCTAGCTGAAGAAACTCGTCTGAAAACGCAAACTGAAAAGGTTCCAACCGCCCCTTCTTCATCCGTTTTGGCAGCACCATCTCAACAGTCTCGACCAAATACTGCTAAAAAGGTTGAATGTCGTTATTGCAAGAAGCCTGGACATTGGATAAGCCAGTGTCCTGTATTAGCCTTGAAGAACTCGTCTGGTGATAAGTCTCAGCAACAGAAAAGTGGTGGACAGCAACGCACATTGGGTACCGGACAAACCCGTAGTGGGTCATCGTATATGGCTGCAGCTGCCTCTGCGGGTAATTTGGATGTAGCTTCTTCTTAGAATACTTCTATGGATGCTCTTGCAGAACAGTTTCAACGATTCCTTGCTACTCAGTCTTCGTCCTCAGGTCAGACAGTCCCCCCGCCTCAGCATTTTGCCATGACTACTCGTTCTCCATCAGGTTTGCCTTCATCAAATCCCTCAGGTATATCATCATCCCTTTGGGTCTTGGACTCGGGGGCTTCGTTTCATATGTCACCTGATCCATCTAAATTTACATCCTTGTCTTCTGAGTCTTGTTCCCCTACTGTTGTTACTGCTGATGGTTCATCATTACCATTAGTTGGCGTTGGCACTATTAACACTCCTCACGTGTCTCTTTCAAATGTCTATTGTATACCTAAGCTTACTCTAAGTCTTGCATCTGTTGGTCAATTATGTGATTCTGGATATTCTGTTCATTTTTCTTCCACTTCTTGTTCTGTGCAGGATCCCGACTCCAAGAGGCTGATTGGGACAGGCCGTAGACAGGGGGTCTCTATGTTTTGGATGAGCTGCGCACTCCTGGCTATGCAGCTGCCACCTCTGTTGATTTATCTTCCTTTCATTTAACCAAGTCATTCTATAAGTATTTTTTATGGCACTCTAGACTTGGTCATGTTTCACACTCTCGTTTAAAATTTTTGTGTAATACTGGCGTTTTGGGTGATTTAAAATCTCATGATATTTCTGATTGTCGTGGATGTAAACTTGGGAAATTTTCTGCTTTGCCTTTTCATAATAGTTCATCAAAATCTTGTGCACCTTTTGATTTAGTCCACTCTGATGTTTGGGGACCCGCTCCTATTCCTACTAAAGGGGGGTCTAGATATTATGTGTCCTTTATTGATGACTATACTCGTTATGTTTGGGTGTTTTTGATGAAAAATCGTTCTGAGTTCACTAAGATTTATACAGATTTTTAAGCCTACGTTAAAACCCAACACTCCGCTGTTGTTAAGTGTTTTCGTTCTGATTTGGGTGGGGAATACACTAGTGGAACTCTTTCTGATCTTTTTTTGTCTGAAGGTACTGTGCATCAGTCCTCGTGCACTGATACCCCTCAGCAGAATGGTGTTGCTGAGAGAAAACACCGACATATTGTTGAAACTGCCAGGTCTATGTTGTTATCCGCTAGTGTTCCAAATGAGTTTTGGGGAGAAGCTGTCCTTACCTCCACTTACATTATTAATCGTATTCCGACTGCTCATAACTCTGGCACTTCTCCTTATGAGCAGTTATTTGGCCAAACACCAAATTATTCTGTCTTAAGAGTCTTCGGTTTCACTTGCTTTGTTCTTCGTCCACATGTTGAACTGTCCAAACTTTCCTCTCGGGTTGCTATATGTGTTTTTCTTGGGTATGGTATAGGTCAAAAAGGTTATCGTTGTTATGATCCCTCCTCTAGAAAATTATATGTGTCTCGCCATGTCTCCTTCCTTGAGCATATCCCCTTCTTTACCATTCCCTCCAGCACACACAACTTGACTAAATCTGATCTTATTCACATTGATCCCTTCTCTTCTGACTCTTCACTTCCTACAGCACCTATTGTTGACGATTCTCCGACCCCTGACACGGCTACCCAATCACCGCTTGTGACTACGGATCTTGCTGCGCCACGCTATCCAGTACGCATACGTAAGTCTACTCAATTACCTGATTTTGCATACTCTTGTTATTCTAAGTCCTTTGCGTCATTTCTTGTTTCCATTGATCCAATCTCTGAGCCTTCCTCCTATAAGGAGGCTGTCCGATCCCGTGATTGGCAAAATGCTATGGCTGAGGAACTGTCTGCCTTAGACAAGACTGGTACTTGGGACCTTGTTGATCTTCCTGCAGGTAAAAAGGCTATTGGTTCTAGATGGGTGTACAAAGTTAAGACGAAGTCTGATGGTTCTATTGCGAGATACAAGGCCCGCTTAGTTGCTAAGGGGTTTGCTCAAGAGTATGGTTTAGATTATGAGGAGACTTTTGCTCCGGTAGCCAAGATGACTTCAGTTCGTGTCCTCATTGCTGTTGCTTCTGTTCAACAGTGGCACATATCTCAAATGGATGTTAAAAATGCTTTTTTGAATGGAGAATTGAAGGAAAAAGTGTATTTGGTTCCCCCACCAGGCGTCTCTCATGCTCCAGGACAGGTTTGTCGCCTTAAGAAGGCGTTGTATGGCCTTAAACAAGCACCTCGTGCTTGGTATGATAGATTTTCTCGAGTTGTGATTTCCCTTGGTTTTGTCTCTAGCCCTTATGACTCGGCTTTATTTGTTCGATCGACTTCTGCCGGCCGTGTTCTCCTTCTGTTATATGTTGATGATATGATTATTACGGGTGATGATGTTGATGGTATTGTGGGTTTGAAAGAAACCTTGTCCCGTTGTTTTGAGATGAAAGATTTAGGCCCTTTACGATACTTTCTGGGAATTGAAGTTGCCTCCTCTCCTCGAGGTTACCTCCTCTCCTCGAGGTTACCTCCTCTCTCAGTCCAAGTATGCTGCTGATATTCTTCACCGTGCACGACTCACTGACACTCGCACCACTGACACTCCTCTCGAGCTGAACGCAAAGTATACTCTAGATGATGGCACTCCTCTACAAGATCCCACTCTGTATAGGTCCATTGTTGGTAGTCTTGTTTATTTGACGATCACTCACCCTGATATTGCCTATGCTGTTCACATTGTTAGTCAGTTCGTTTCAGCACCCACGACTGTACATTGGGCTGCTGTTGTGCGTATTTTACGTTACCTACGGGGATCTCTTTATCAGAGTCTTTTGTTTACATCCACTTCTTCATTGGAGCTTCGTGCCTTTTCTGATGCCGATTGGGCTGGTGATTCGAATTCTCGGAAGTCCACTACTGGGTTTTGTATTTTTCTTGGTGATTCTCTTATTTCTTAGAGAAGTAAGAAGCAAGATGTAGTTTCCCGTTCATCCACCGAGGCAGAGTATCGTGCTATGGCTTCCACTATGGCTGAGATTATATGGTTGCGCTGGTTACTGGCTGACATGGGAGTCACTCTTACTAACCCCACACCTATGTACTGCGATAATAAGAGTGCCATTCAGATTGCTCACAACACGGTGTTTCATGAGCGCACCAAACACATTGAGATTGATTGTCATTTCACTCGGCATCATTTGGATCACGGAACCATTTCTCTACCGTTTACTCCGTCGTCCTTACAGTTGGCTGACTGCTTCACGAAGTCTCATTCTGTCAGCCGTCATAGATTTTTCATTGACAAACTCTCGATGCTCCTTGCTGTACCATCGTGAGTTTGAGGGGGGGTGTTAGCATATTTTTATATTAGTTATTATATTTATAGGATTATTAGGGTTTACCTTTTGTTTATAGGATTAGGGTTTACCTTTTGTTTGGCTATATAAAGCCTCTCTCTTGTATATTTTAGATCACGCTTATTTGTTCTAATACCACAAGTTTTCTACGTTATCTTTTCCTTGAATCCTTGTTCGATTATATAAATCCTAACATTTACAAGCGTCTTGCTCAACAAGGTCATATACCTAGGTCATCCACTGGGCAAGCGTGCCAATATTCGTATTAGAAAAACATATGCATACTTGGCATTTCATCACGGTGCAGAGAATTAAACAAGAAAATAAAGAAGCATTAAACAAAGAAATAGAGAACAAGAAAATAAAGAAGCATTAAACAAAGAAATAGAGAAGAATTAATTTGAAAATGGAGAAGAATACCAATTTAAAAAAATGAAAACAAAATAAAGAAGAAATAAACTAAGAAATAGAGAAGAATTAATTTGAAAATGGAGAAAAATACCAATTTAAAAAAATGAAGACAGTAGCCTTAACAAGAATCAACAAGTTGAATACCCCCATCTAAAACCGAGTCATCACCAACAAATTCCCACCGTTCTTGTTTTGAGTCTTTGAGATTTAATACTTCTTCCTCACCATCAATATATAATACTGTACTTAATTAAAATACAAACCCACATTCAAACAAAAGGAGTTTTAAAAGGGAAATGATGTATGCCAACTCATGTTTTATACACCAACCCAAAGTTACATTTCCTCCCAATGATCCGAAAATCGATTATACATCGATCCTCACACAATTTAATCTTAAAGAAGTCATAGTAAATTGAAAAATCCAAAGTTACTTTTCCTCCAACATGATCAGATCTTAAGAAAACACACACACGCAACTAGGGGTGTTCAAAAAATCCGTCAAATCCGATCCGCCCGCAAAACCGACCGAAACCCGCCCAAACCCGTCGGTTTAATTTTGAAAAAATTACCCATCAGTTAGAAATTTTAGCACCCGCCAAAAAATGGGTGGGTAGCGGTTTCGTTATATACTACCCGCAAATAGGCCGACCCGCCCATATAAATAAATACATAAATAAATGTATGTATTATATAAATAAATACTATATAATAATTTGCTAAATTTATTTTTATTGTTCTTTAAATTTTCTCTTTTCTCCAAAAAGATATTTTTTTTTAAATAAGACTTATTTATTTATTTGTTTGAAGATGACAATAACATGAGTAAAAGTTGTACAAAGATTACAATCATGGAGGATGTTGCTTCTCCTAAATCTTTAAAGACATCAAGTTCTTTAAATCATAATTCTTCCAAGAAAATAAAATATTAGTACTATAATATTTTACAAGAGGAGTAGGACACAAACATTGATGAATTAAACCATTTTATAATTATTGCTACCGTGAATATGCACCTCATCCGAAATTGCATGGTACAAATTTTTTGATAAATTACTTTAATTTACATATTTAAACCCGCTATTTCGCCCGCCATCCGCCCGCACCCGTTTTGGCCCGACCGCACGGTTATAGTAAAAACAAGGGTGGGTACGGTTGATAAAAGTGACAACCCGCCATCATCGGGTCGGTTCATTATTTAAAGACAAACCCGCCCGTGAACACCCCTACACGCAACAATCTATACGGAACTATTCAATCAAACAAAACTCACAAAAAAAGAGTTGGTATAATACCACATCAACTAACAGAGAACAAATCTGAACATACCCATGGTATCAATCTTCCGTCGGAGAAGCGGTCCTGATCTGATCTCTAAGATTTACTGGCGGCGCAGAAGGCGATTGGTATCCACGGTACCCTGAAAAACATTATCCTTTAACCAAGCCGACCCTAATGGCTTCCCCGTGCAGACGAAGTCCAATGAACTCGAGTAACCTCGATCCTCGATGAACCAAAGTAACCTTTTTGTGTGGAAAATCAACTGCAATCTCGGAGGGCTAGCTCGACCCCGTTGGGCTCTCCATCGACGATGAGGATTGAATAAACAGACATTATCTCTTCATTTTCTACATATGGATAGAAAAATATGCTGAGAGCTTCAGGATCTTCATGCTTCTAAATTACAAATTACAAACCTTGGTCGTCGACTTCATCCTCTCGTCCTTCGATTCCATCAGCTTGTCCTGGGACTTCTTCTACAGATTCCATGAAGAACGCCTAAACGATTTCGGTGACGGCTTGAAATCGGAAAAGCTTCACGCAAGCTTTCCCCCTCAAATAGTACTGCACCAGCTCCTCCTCGGTCGGATGGAACCTGAAACTCAAGGCCAGAGAAGTCGACGGTCAAGAAGAAATATTAGAGGGTTGAATCGAAAACAAATAATATTCAAACCCTAAATCGAAAAAAATCGCAACTAGAGAAAGAGTTTAGGTTGAAATACCTCTACGCTGCCTCGTGTCGTCCCTGCCTCGCCGCCGCTACCTCATGTCGTCGCTGCCTCGCCGTCGCTGCTGGAAATCGCTCACCTCGCCGCTACTCGCTGGAGGAGAGGATGCCAATAACCATCGTCGCTAGTCGGAATCATCCACTCAATCCACGTTCCAGATCCACTGCTGGCGTCGCTCCTACGAGAACCAAGTACTGTCTCCGTGCGCTGTCGACGAGCCTCGGAGATAATTTGTGAACCTCGGAGATCCGCCGTTCACTCACCAACGACCAAACTCTGTTTATGAGAAGGAAGAAGAAGATAATGTGAATTTAGGTCAGTGCTTTGGAGAAGAAGAAATTGGGCGAACCATTGGAGAGCTACACCATCGATCTTCAAATTATCCTCGTCGAATTCGCCGCCTTCGATGGAGTCGTGAATTCTCGATTGTGTGAGGTAGAGAGAACGCGTAAGTGAAAGGGGAGAAAAAAAAAAGGAAAAAAAATTGGGTTGAAAAAATGAAATGGTTAAATATTGAGAGGGGGGTACACGTAAAATAGCATGGGTAGGGTCCATCTAATAAATTGCCATACTTTTGTTCCAAGTACAATTGACTTTTATATAAATAAATATATTTATTATTTTATTTATTTTCCATACATGAATATTTATTATTTTTATATTTTATATATAAATTTTTTGCTCTACACATATTTATTATTTTTTACACTTTATATATAAATTATTTTTATATAAATATGTAAAATAAATGTTATTAATCATATTCTAATAATAATTTAAATGAATGTTATCAAACTTAAAAAATAATTTATTTTTTTATAAATAATTATTATTTTTGTGCTCAACACATTTATTATTTTTGTGTTCTATGTGCAATTTAATCTATCTATACATATATAATTTCTGAATTTCTCAATGACACGTGTACCAATAAAATTTTTTTAATATTATTGTGTTCACACTATAAATTATAAATAAAATAATAATATTAAATATAAATTATTAATAAAAATAATAATATAATTATTAAGTCAAAATTTGTACATTAATATAATTATTTGGTAGGTTTTTATATCCATTAAATTTGCAAAATTTAGGAATATGTAATTCTAATTAATGATACGTTTTTTTATTTTTTTCCATTTGCATAAATATTTTTTTTATTTTTATCAAACTCATTCTCCTCCTATTTCCAAATTTCAACCAATCATTCCCAAGAAAAAATAGGCGTTTCATAGAACATATCGAGATCAATTCGCCCAGGTATTTCATGGTCTCATGCTTCAATATTATTGCGTATATATATTCGTTGAATTTTTCTTATCTTTTCCAGAATTTTATGTACGCTTTAATTATTTCATTATACATTTTTTTTCGTTTTTCTCTAATTCAAATTTAGATTTTTTTTTGCATAATCAAATTAAGGTATAATTTATTAGTATAATTTTTTTTTTTTCAATATCATCATAAATTGAATTGGAATTGTAACCTACAGTCAGTTTGTAATGAAATTCTTTTCAGTAAGAGTAGAATTAATACAAGATTTGACAAAAGACGACTATGAAAAGGTTTGCATATCTATTTGCTAATTGCAATGTTAATCGACCGGAAGAGAAATAAATTAACATTTTCTATTTTACAGTTCATATATAATTTCTGAATCTCTCCATCTCACGTGGACCAAAGGTTTAATATTATTGTGTTCACAGTATAAATTATAAATAAAAACAATAATATTAAATAAAAATTATAAATAAAAATAATAATATAATTATTAAGTCAAAATTTGTACATTAATATAATTATTTGGTAGGTTTTTATATTTATTAAATTTGCAGAGTTTAGGATTATGTAATTCTAATTAATGATACGTATTTTATTTTTTTCCATTTGCATAAATATTTTTTATTTTTATCAAACTCATTCTCCTCTTATTTCCAAATTCCAACCACCCATTCTACTCCTATTTCCAAATTTCAAACGATGCGCTAATCTTTCCAAGAAAAAATCGGCCGCGTTTCATAGAACATATCGAGATCAATTCGCCCAAGTATTTCATGGTCTCATGCTTCAATATTTCTGCGTATATATATTCGTTGAATTTTTCTTATTTTTTCTAAAATTTTATGTACGCTTTAATTATTTCATTATACATTTTTTTTTCGTTTTTCTCTAATTCAAATTTGGATTTTTTTTGCATAATCAAATTAAGGTATAATTTATTAGTAGAATTTGTTTTTTTTTTTCAATATCTCATAAATTGAATTGGAATTGTAACGTATAGTCCGTTTGGAATGAAATTCTTTTCATTAGGAGAAGAATTGATACAAGATTTGACAAAAGACTGACTATGGAAAGATTTGACAATAGATCTATTTGCTAATTGCAATATTAATCGATCGAAAGAGAAATAAATTAATATTTTCTATTTTACAGTTCTATTTTCGATGAGTTAATTACATACGGGCCGCAACCGCGGTGGTTTTCGACCTTGACCTGCTCCCATCATAGCTTAATCATGATTCTCGACTCTTGCTCTTGTTTTTTTTATATTTTCTTCACTGTATGTGAGATCAATATGATGGTGTCGAATTTTTAAATATTAAAAATAATCAAATAAATAAAATATCTTCTATAATGAGATTTCATAATTTTATTATTATTCCGTTGAGAATGAGATACAATTAATTAGCGAAATAAGACGTAATCAATTTTAAAAATGACAATCGCATTCCGTCCCGTCCCAATTTATTTGTTTCATAATGGGACGGGATGGGATCGGGACGATCTCATTTTATCCCGTCCCGTCCTGTCCCGCAAATTTATTAATAAATAAAAAATATTATTTTTTCACATAAATTGATATTAATATCAAAATATTAATCACACTTTCGATTAAATTTATTTCTTAATTAATACATTTTCACAAATCTCATAATAATTTACTTTTTTATATAATTTGTTTTGAAAATACTTAAATATTTATATTTTAAAAATTGTAAAAGTCTTTTAAATTGAATAATTTAACTTATTTCTCTTAAAAACATAATTTTTTTATTGTATTTTGATTATTTTATAAATTGATGATATTTAATTTAATTTAAGTTTTAATTTTATTGTTAACTAGTACAATTGCCCGTGCGATGCACGTGTAAATTTTAATTGAAATATTATGAGATAGGATGAGACTTATTGACTCTCTCCCACATGTGTATGCTACTCGAGCACATCTCTCGATTTACATTATACCCGATCGAAGAGCCTCTGATCTGGTGGGAGAAGAGTTCTGATATGGTGGGAGAAGAGTTTCTCGTCTCTGCATTCCTCGAGTGTCAAACGCATCCAACAAATGCCTAAAACCCATAAATGCAGTTCACAAATACCTAAAACACACAAATACAATTCTATTAATATAACTTACGTTAACCTCCAAAACAAATTTTACAGAACTGAATTAGAGATAAACGAAAAATTAAAAAAAAAATCTTGTCGAACATAATTAATACCTCGACAATTTGATTCTGGAATATGCGAAAGAACAAAACATCCAAAATCTATTAACTAAATAAAAAAATACTTATGACCTGTTTTTTTGGACTTAATATCAGTCTAGTTTAGTTCAGTTCAGATCGTTTATGTTCAGTTCAGTCCCGTTCAGATCGCTTCAGTTCAGCTCGATTAAGTTCGTTTCAAAATAAATTAAAATAAAATAAATAAAAATTAATTCCAATCTATAATTTTAAATATAAAATCTAATTATTGTCATAATATTATTAATATTTTTAAAAAAATATTTAAAAATTTATAAAAATTATTATTATTATTATAAAAAAATCAATTCAGTTCAGTTCAGATCGATTAAATTCGGTTCAGTTTAGCCGGTTTCAATCCAAAAGAACAGGTCCTTAATGTTCAACCGCTAAAATATAAAAAGTATTTTTAATTTATAAACAATAAATAATATTAATAATTTAATTGTAATTTGTGGTTTTTAGTTGAAAAATTTAAGGATTATGAAATTTTAGTCCAAATCGAAAGCAATGGCAATGTCGTTTTCAAACATGTGGTGAGCCTTATCCATGATCTCAAGAGATGAAGCTTTTTCAAGCTCCGATATCAAGTTTCATAATCCTGCAATTTTTCAACTAAAATTTATAAATCAAAATTAAATTATTAATATTATTAATATATATATATATAATATATATATATATATATATATATATATATATATTTAAAATAAAAAAGAAACTAAGGCATGAAGAAAGATTATGTGATTATTTGGTACAAAGATTAAGTGATTATATATGATGTACCCGGAGCAATCAAGGTTGCGTACAAAAACAAAAATCTATCTTGAATCTGCAAAACACATTTATAAAATTAAATTAGGAAAAAACGAAAAGAAAAAAACTGGCCGATTAACAAAAACACAGCAAACCTCATAATACCAAAAAAATTAACCAATAATAAAATTATGGAAGCACGAATCTGCAAAAAAAAAAAGACCTGAAAAAAAAACATAAAATTGAATTGTGAAAAAATGATTTAAAAATTGATGGATGGTGGACAATTGAAAAATGACAAAAATTTAATTCGATTTAATATAAAAATAATCAAACAAAATCATGATCTCAGAAATATAACATAAGATAATTTAATGAAAATTTTCTATCAAGAAAATATCTAAAAATAGATATATGGTTAACATTATTTTTTTGGGGTTTACATATACTCAGTTATAATTGAAACTGAGAAGGATTTTTTTTTTTGAAAAAAAATACTGATTAGTTCTGTCTCAATTTGTATTTTCTTTATGTCATTAGGAAATCACAATTTGAATTTTAAGTTTTAAATCTCGGGCTCATTCATGAATTCGAAGTTTCAATAGTTAATGGTTCCAATTTATCGACTAAAAATAGACATTTGATTTTTCAATATAAAAGAATGTTTTTAGCATTGTGTATTTTCAAATACTATTCAATGAACCGAAGGGCGGGAGCAAATCCACTCAAAACAATCTGGATACGGGCAATTTGATTTTGAGATTTGTAAATCGCGGACGGTGTATTTGGGGAAGAGGAAAAACTCCGTTTTTATGAGATCAGCAAATAAATCAATTTTTTGTATAATTTTAAAAAAATATAGAATGGTTTGGGAAGATAAATAAATTACATGACCATTATTAATTTTTACTACCAAAATTATCTTATAATAATATATATGTTGAATATATAAAAGAATATTAAAAATATAAATTAATTAATAATAATAATTTATTTTTTATTTTTTATTTTATAGTGTGAACACAACAATATTAAACCTCTCCTATTGGTCCACGTGGGATGGAGAGATTCAGAAATTATATATGTATAGATTTTATAATTTTATTTAAAAATTATAAATTATCGATGATTATAATTTTATAATTTTATAAATTAATTTAATTTAAGTTTTGATTATTGATGATATTGATAATAGTTTTGGGAGGTCCCGATCCCGTCTCGATCTCGACCCGATCAAGAATATAAATTATCAGGACGGGACGAAATTTCCCTAATTCCGTCTCATGGTCACCCCTACAAATTAGAGTGAGAGTAAGATTATGAAATAAAATAAAATTTTCATACGCATCAATTTAAAAAAATATACCACGTGCATCACGGGCAGTGGTACTAGTTTTATATAAATATTGAATAAGCATTTCAACACATTTATTATTTTAACCATAAAAAATAATTTATTTTTTTTATAAATAATTATTATTTTTGTGCTCAACACATTTATTATTTTTGTGTTTTATTTGCAATTTAGTTTTATATAAATATTGAATAAGTATGTCGGGGTAATTAAATATGATTTTTGAAGAATGTATGGATGGACGGTTGATTATATCTAGCGAGACAATAAGGTAGGAGCTTCAGACCATGAGGTATCACTTGTAATCAAGTTTGAACACAACCTCAACTTGTCAGCCGTTGCCATCCCTCTCTCCGTATGCCTTCCCACTGGTGCGCAGGCCTGATTTGGAGAGTAGGGAGCGTACAATCTTATTAACAATATCACTGCCTCCACGCATCAGTACATTACCCGCAATTAAGTCCCACTACGAGTCGGAGTCAGACTTCAACTTCGACGATTCTGAACCCGCCTTCGATTTCGACGATTCGGATTACTCCGACTTCGACGACGAGACGAAGGTGGGTGTGCTATTACTACTTACTGTATTTCACTTTTTTGTTGTTCAAATCTGATGTGTTTATGTGTAATTTGCAGGAGGATGTTGATCTGCCTACGAACGCAGAGACTCGGACATCTTCGGGACCAGATTCATCCATATTCATGCCTGTGGGTAGGGGTGGGAATGAGTCAGGCTACCCGACAGGGGCCTATGGCTCGGCCTACAAAAGCTCGGGCTCGGCTCGTTTAATAAGCTAGCCAGACTAAAGCTTTTTTAATAGCTCGTTTATATAAACAGGCCGAGCTTGAGCTTTCTTTTAAGCCTTTTAAGCCTAGCAGACCTGCCTATTTAATATATATATATATATATATATATATATATATATATATATATATATATATATATTAGTTAGGCCATCTCCAACCGAGAAACCAAAACTTAAACTCAAAATAAGTTTAAGTTTAAGTTTACAGTAATTTGACTCCAACCGAAAAACCAATATTCAAACTTAAAAAAATATTCTTTAAATATTCTTTTTATACAATTATTTATACTATTTTTATAAATAACCAATATTTTTATAAATTTACTATTTAACCACATAACTTTTGACATCAAAAAAATTTAATAAATATTATTTTCAATTTACCTGCTTATCATCAATTTTGTTGTTGTGATTCCTAATTTATTTATTTTTGTAATTCGTAGCATTTTATTTTAAGTATCTTATTTTATTTTATTTTTATTATCAATTAAATATAAAATATTTAATTATATTTCATATTGTGATATTTATTTTTTTTATAAAATAATTTGTTTTAATTATTAATGATATGATTATTTAAAAACATTACGTTACAAAAAATATTAAATAAAAAACAAAAAAGATTAATGAGTCATTTTTATTAATTTATAAAAAAAAAGATCATTTTATAAATAATGAATAGTTTTTTGTTTGTGTTTACGATAGACTTAAATTTAAGTATTTTTTTGGTGGGTTCCACCATAAAACCTATAATAGGTTTATGTTTTGGTATCGTTGGAGCATCTATCCTACTTCAAAATAGGTTTTTGGTATCGGTTGGAGATGCTCTTATAAAGTACTTCATATATAAATATTTAATAAGCTTATAAATTAAAATACATAAATATATTAATAAGGTATTTATCTAAATTAATGAAAAAATACAATCCATTTAGTTGTAATTTTTTGAGTACTTATTAATATATCATAGTTAAAAAATATATATAATTAAAAAGTGAAATAGATTATTTTATATTGATTAGAGAATATTTTGAACTTTTTTTTATTTATAAGAGGTTGTTCACTTGTTTTATTATTATTAATTACTTGAAATTAAAAATAGTTTTAATGAATTAAATATAAGCAAATTTAATTAAAATATTTTTCATTGAATTTTTGACTAATTGTTAAATCGAGTTGAAGTTCAAATTGTATTTAAAAATGCTTATAAAAGGCTTTCAGGTTGTTTTTATTTATTTGAAAGGCTCAAGCCAAGCTTTTAAAAAAAGCCTATAACAGGTAACAGTCAGGCTCAAGCCTAAAAATTTCACAGGCCCAGTCCTATTTAAGTAAAGCCCGACTCGGCTCGTTCCCACCCCTACCTGGGCTCAGCGGTCGTCTCTCGCAGCCGAACAAGCGGCCGCTGGAAATTTCGATATGGCTATGCGACTTCTGAGCCGTAAGCTGGGAATATGCAATTTTGCTCCTCTCAAGTCACAATTCATCGACCTCCACCTGGGAAGCGGCCACAGCCCTAATGTAGTGTATAATTTCTCTCAATTGGACCACAAGTTAAAAGCTGGGTACGAAGCCACCACTGCCGAGAAATTCTCAGATGCCCTCCGTCATTTCATCGCAATCCTCCACACGATCCCGCTGGTTGTGGTTGAGACCAAGCGAGAGGTGGACCAAGTCAAGGAACTGATTGTCCTTGCTCTTCAAATGGAGCTCAGGAGGACGGAACTGAAAGACGACCCAGTTCGTCAGCAAGAGCTTGCGGCTTATATAACTCACTGTAATCTCCAGATTCCGCATTTGAGGCTTGCTTTGTTGAACGCTATGAATGTTTGTTTTAAAGCGCAAAACTTGAGCACAGCCGCTGATTTTGCCCGTCGGCTACTGGAGACGAACCCGAGCAACGAGTATCAGGCGACGACAGCCCGACAGGTCCTGCAGGCGGCCGAGAGGAACATGAAAGATGCTACGGAGATCAATTATGATTTCAGGAACACTTTTGTGGTGTGTGGGGCCACTTATGTCCCGATTTACAGGGGGCAGATGGACGTGACTTGTCCTTACTGTGGAACGCATTTCGTTACTGATCAGCAAGGGAAGGTTTGTGCAGTTTGTGATCTCGCAGCCGTTGGATCGGATGCATCTGGGATCCTGTGTTCTCCTTCACAAGTAACATGATTTTGAAGAATGAATGGATGGATGAACGGTTGATGATATCTAGCGAGACAATAAGGTAGGAGCTTCAGACCATGATGTATCACTTGGATACTCGTTCGAGTTTCCTATGGTTCGACTCTTAATTATTTTTCTTCAATATATTACGGATTTCATTGTAATCAAGTTTTATGTGTTGAGATTTTGACTTAGACCAAGTAATTCGTATATGCTATGTGGGAGATTTAGTATGTGCATTCCTGAACTAGACAACTTTCTTGCCCTTTACCTTAAACGTATTTTGGTTTTTGCTGATGCAATAGACATCTTTTTATAACATTTATTTCATTTTTAGCGAGTTTAGATGTAGTTGGAAAACGTTGACTTTGGGACATGAATATATTCCGTCGTATATTCCACAGTGTCGGCCGACAGGTTTGACGCGTTCGCGCTAGAGCCCCAGTAGTTTGACGCAAACGGGCTGAGAAAACAAGAGTTGTCAGCCGACACTTCGATGGGCTGATTCGAGTCATATACAACAGCTTTTTTAAAAAATCTCACACAAACATGTTATAAATCATACTCCAATTATGAATGTATTTGATAGTTTCTCATAATTTTTCATAAACAAAACTACCTAGATCCTCAAATACCTTTTTTATTTCAAAATGTATTTAATTCCATTCATGTCACCTAAATATTTTACTCATGAATTGATTAATTACCTCCTCAAACCTATTGCACACTTCCAAAGAAGATTATCCAGTGAATTGAGTTGTTTGCTCGATTGGTTGAACACGTGAAAGGTTAGTCAATGATTGTTTGTTCAGTTGATTGAATATGTGAACGTTCAAAGTTTGAACTCAAGACATGTGTATGTCCCAAGACATGTATGTTTGATTATTTAAATTCTGCAATTGAACATTACTCAGAAAAAAAAAATTATCCAGACAAAGGAACAAGATATTCACCTAATTGGACTGTTAGAAAATTTTACTAATGCTACTTTTTGACTCTCACCAGTCCACTACCACCATACTACCTTCGTACAGTATTCCTTTGTACTTTGTATTTTTATTTTACAAAAAAAGTGTTATAATATATACGGTATCTACGGAAGGAGTATTTCTTATTTTTATTAAGTTTATTTATAATGCAACACCACGGTATTTTATTTAATTAATTATTTTCCCCTAAAATAATTTATTACTGTTTTGTTCTGCTTGCTCAGCTCTTTCCTCTTTCTTTACCTTTCTCTTGAAGAATCAAGATTTTTCTTCGATTTGTTGATCTGTTTTTTTTTCTCAAAAACAAATCTTGAATTAGTTTGCTTACAAAATAAATTCAAAGATTGGATTTTTATGAGATGGGCTGCTTTCAAAAGATGAGGAAACACAGTCGACGCTGAAAAATCTTGGTTTGGCGTTAAAATATATACATATAGATTTTTTATTTTTATTATATTTATTTTGAGTTTGCTATGGGTGGGTGTTTCCCCTGCTTTGGATCATCGAAGAAGGAAGGGGGTGGCAATACCCACAGCAACGGACTGAAACAAATTTCCAAGGAGTCTTTCAAAGAAAATCCAGTTGCTCACACTAATAGCCATGTGAATAGAGTGAGTTCAGGTACATTTATTTTGGAATTTTATTTTCTTCTTTTATGTATGCATACATGTAATTCAGCATTATTTCAGTTACCCACAAGTTGTGGTTGAAATGCCTTGAATTTGTTCTTGAATTGTGATGGGCATGAGAGGGAGATCTGATATGTTTTTATTGATCTGTGGTGTTTTGAGGTTTGTGTGATTCTTGATGGGTTCTTTTTCGGGGCGGTTGAGATTATGTTTTTGGTTGTAGGGTTTGATTCTTATGTTGTTGTGGTATGATCCTTTTAGTTTTCATCATCTATCAGAAAAGTGGAAAGAGGGTAATGAGATGACAAGGGTTAGAATCATATTACGTCCCTCCGAGAATGCCCATTTTCGTAAACGGCCATCATCTTATTTTTTCCTCAGATATCGTCCTTTTGCTACTGTTTCCGGTCAAAAAGGACGATATCTGAGACGTTTTTTTCTCAGATATCGTCCTTTTACGTGACTTTTTGGCCGGAAACAGTAGCAAAAGGACGATATCTGAGAGAAAAAAAAGTTGATGGTTGTTTATGAAAATGGACATTCTCGGAAGGACGTAATATGATTCTATCTCGAGATGACAATGTACATGTGTTCGGGATAATTACAAGAATTACTCATGAGCTTAGAAGCCCCGGTTGTAATTATTTCAATATTGAACTATAAGAGTTCCGAATCGAATCTCTTTACAAAGAAGATATTTTGTCTCATTCTCTGCTCCACACCCCTTGCGAAACTTTCTTCATTGGGTTAGCCATACACTTCACATCATGGGATCATCAAATGATACAAGTCTTGGATAAGAATCTACAACGCACTTGAACATGTTTTTTTGTACTTTTGAAAGATAAATGTGTTCTGTATGTAATTAAAGCCATTATATAATTTTTTAAGTACCTCTGTATTCTACTCTTGTGTTATTTACCTTTATGGTGTTCTCTAGATAAATCAAGGGGTCGGAATAGTACTGATTCTAAAAAGGAAGCTTCGCTAACGAAAGAGCCTCCAGCTAATATTTCCGCACAAACGTTTACATTTTGTGAGCTAGCGGCGGCCACAAGGAACTTTAGGCCTGAGTGCTTGATTGGTGAAGGCGGGTTTGGACGGGTTTACAAAGGGCGACTAGAAAGTACGGGTCAGGTTAGTTAATATCATAATGGATATTATCAAATTAATGTCTTGAATTCGGTTTGTTATCTGAATATAAAACTGTGTTGCTATGCTACATTCTGTGTTTTAGAAAATGATGGCAATGCTCTTAGGGAGTACGTTTTTTAGGGATAATTATGAAAGGTGCCGTGAGATCTGGTCTAGTTACAATAAGGTCGGGCTCACTTTTAGAATCACAGAAAAACTACATTGAGCTTAATATCCCACGTCGCTTGTGAGAAGAATCTTGGACTCAAATATAAGTTGGACAACCTTATCATCTTTATAAGGAAAAGCCGGAAAAACTGAGCCTACCCATGAGGGGGCGACCTAATATTTTGCATTCTCTATCTTATATTTCACAATTACTTCTTTGGCATACTTAAGGAAATGTGGGGCTAGTTGTGATATTTAGATAAGTTCAGGGTGTAACTGTAATATATCAATTTTTATATGAACCTCAGGGTCAGTATTGCAATTAAGCAACTTAGGTGCAGTTCTTGTAATTATCCAAATGTATTCTGAATCACCGTTTGAAAACATTCACTGGTGTAGGTAGTTGCAGTTAAACAACTCGACCGCAATGGACTTCAAGGGAATAGAGAGTTTTTAGTGGAGGTTCTCATGCTTAGCCTCTTACACAATACAAATCTTGTAAACCTGATTGGATACTGTGCCGATGGGGACCAACGTCTTCTCGTGTACGAGTTCATGGCGTTGGGATCTCTAGAAGACCATTTACACGGTAAGTCATGCAATTAAAAAACATCCATCTTCATTCTCTTCTTCAGAATGTATATGTATAAAACATTCATAGATTAGATTATTTGATATCTTAATGTTAACTGATACGATAAAAATATTTAATTTTAATAGGTTTAATGCATGTAGTATTTTGCTAAAATATTTCCGCAGCTAAATACCCCAACGTTAACATTTCTCAAAAATGACTTCTTGGAAATTTTCGACAATTGATTACTCTAAAGGTTGTAAAAATTGTTTTGTTCATACATTTGAAAGTTGAGGTCTTTAATTACAAATTTAGCCCACTGAACTAGAACTGTGAATATATATGTGAAGGAGCTCGACAGATTTGGTAATCAACTCTACTCATATTGAGTGGGTAGATTGTAAAACAAACACTTTTTTCATTCATTTTGTAATAAGGATGAACTTCTGGGACATATTTTGTAATTATTCACTTTTATAAACTCACAGTACACTCATCTCTTTTATGTATCCACACTTGTATTCATTCAAATGCATCTTCTACACATGTCAGATCTTCCACTTGACAAAGAGCCCTTGGACTGGAACACGAGGATGAAGATAGCAGCTGGTGCCGCAAAGGGATTAGAGTATTTACACGACAAGGCCAACCCGCCCGTCATATACAGGGACCTAAAAGCTTCCAACATCCTTCTAGACGAGGGTTATTTACCTAAGCTCTCAGATTTCGGGCTCGCAAAGCTCGGCCCGGTGGGGGACAAAACCCACGTCTCGACTAGGGTGATGGGGACGTACGGTTACTGTGCTCCGGAATATGCCATGACCGGTCAACTCACGTTGAAGTCCGATGTCTATAGTTTCGGAGTCGTCTTTCTTGAGCTCATTACAGGTCGAAGAGCTATCGACAATAGTCGAGGTGCGGGGGAGCATAATCTCGTTGCATGGGTAAAGTGTCTTTTTGTGCTTCTTGATATGAAATTGGGATGATTTCAACTAATGTTTGGGCAACTTGTCTTCAGGCGAGGCCACTTTTCAAGGATAGGAGGAAGTTCCCGAAAATGGCGGACCCCACATTACAAGGCCATTACCCCATGCGTGGTCTGTATCAAGCTCTGGCTGTTGCCGCCATGTGCTTGCAGGAGCATGCCGCCACGCGGCCTTTGATCGGGGATGTGGTGACTGCCCTCTCGTATTTAGAGTCCCAAATCTACGATCCTAACTCACTTAGCAACCGAGTCGACTCCTCTACTCCGAGACACAATAGGCACGAACGGACAAATACGTCTGACAGAATGGAGAATACGCCTTTCGCTTTCAAGAACTCTCCCGATTCTAGAAAGAGGGACTCGGGCAGGGAGTTTAAATGGGGTTCAGATGAATCTCGGAGGAATAGTTTAGTTTAGTTTTTTTTCTTTTGGTACAATGAAGAGAATTATAGAGGGTTCGGTTTGAGGTAATCTCTTGTGATTACATTACATGTATTTGAGATCAATGTGTATGTAGGTTTTGTTGTAATAGGGAAAGGGAAACAAAGTTTCAAAGTTTTTTATAGAAAGATGAATCTTTTATTTTATTTTAGTAATTTTAATTTGAATTTATAAAATTTGGATATTAATTATTTGATTGAAAGTAATATCCAGATTTATTAGGAAATAAATCAAATAATATTAAGATTGTGACATAATCTTTATAATATATTATAATTCAGCTATCAATTGTCATAGGTGTCATATGTTTTAACCGTTTGATTTTTTTATGTTCACACCTATTAATAAACGAGTACTGTTAGATTAAACCGTTTGATTTTTTTGTGTTCACACCTATTAATAAACGAGTACCGTTAGATTAAATTTGTGTTCACACTGTCATTATTAATTATTATTTTTAGCGTAATTAATTAGCGTTATTATTTTTAATTTATTAGCGCAATTATTTTTAATTAATTAGTGTAATTATTTATTTATTTATATAATATAATTTATATTTATAATATCCTTAATATACTCTGTAAATATTAACTTGAAATATTCAAAATATCACATTTATTCCTTATTTATCTCTTTTAATTAAGTTTATTCTATTATACTAATAAAATTAAGGGAATAATGGCAATAAGACCATTTTTCAACATTTTTTAACCAATAAAGCCAATTTTAAATTTTGGTGTCAATTAGGCCTTTTTGTGTCAATTGGGCCAAAAAAATATACCCGGAAGGACAAAAATACCCCTTATTCTATCCTACTCATCCCACCCCACCCGACCCAACCCAACCAAACGATCTGAACGATGCATTTTCGGAAAAGTCTCCTACGCCTTCTTCGTCCTCAACACCCTCGCCTTCCCCGCCGTCTGCCCCACCGTCTGAATCGGAGGCCACGTCAGCGGCGCCGCGTACGAAAACATGATCCGCAAGCACGGCCTCGCCGTCGACCACGTCGTCGCAAACACAGCCGTCGCGCACCACCCATTCGATATCTCCGTGTCCACCACCTGTTCAATGAAATTCCTGAGTGACTTGGTGTTGAATTCGTGGCTCGAGACCTTACGTTGGAATTTCCAGCTGTCGCCGTCGGCATTGAAGATGTCGTCCCCGAGGAGCTCGTTGTCGCCGAATCGAGAAGACGGCGACGACGAGCTCTTCTTCCCCCGTCGGGAAGCTCGTATCGAAGGAGAAATCCAAATCCGACGTCTCTTTCCGAGTGTACTACGACGACGTACCGAGGAGGGTCTCGCCGGTCTCGGAACCATCGCCGTCGACGACGTCGACGTCCCCAGGAGGGTCCCGCCAGACAGCCCGCTCGCTCCCGAATGGTACTGATTGGAGAGCTCTCGAGGCGACGACGATGCCACCTGCTCCTGGTTCGACTCCCGCTCGACGAAGAAATCCTGTTCGGAGTAGTAACGTAAGTGAATTCGTTCGTCTGTATTAGAATTACCGATTCCTAAAAAAATAATCATATGAAATTATTCGATCTTGTGCGATTCTCCAGAAAACAAGGAAGATCGATATAGTCTGCATACACCTCGCCAGGATTTTGATGACAAACCGTGGACGTACATCGAGAACATTGTTGTTTTTGTCTTGATGAAGCACTTCGACAACTACCCCCAGCTCCTTTCGTCTACCAGGCGTGCTGCGCAGAATCTGATGACGATGATGAAAAATCGGTCGGAGAATTGGGTTCTCGACATGGTCGAGGTGGAGAAGCTCGTAGATTACACTTGTGATCCTGAGTATGCTGACCTGTGGAACAAACTAATGTCGCAGCAAAATGTGTTTGTGGAGAAAAAGACGGATCGTTCGAAGCCGACACATATGTGTATCGATGGGTACGGGGATATTGATGTTGTCCCATTTGCGGTCCCACGCTGGGGCGATTGTGCAGGAGGCGTTTAACCTGAAGATGAAGCGGCTGGTGGACTCCATGACCTTGCATCTGTTGTTCAACATTCAGAAGCATGTGAACAGTGAGAAGGAGAAGGAGATTATGAACAAATTATCGGGCTACCAAGTGATGTAATTAGTTTGTGGGTGATATACATTATTTTATTTGAGCACATTTATTGTAAAAAAATATTGAAAATAAATTCATAAAGAAAGTTTATCTTTTCATTTTAAAAAATGTTTCATTCAGTGTGTTTTTATGACATTCAGTGTAAAAATGAGACATTCAGTGTGGTCTTTTGTTGTTTGGGACATTCAGTGTGTTTTTATGACATTCAGTGTAAAAATATGACATTCAGTGTGTTTTTATGACATTCAGTGTTAAAATATTTCATTCAGTGTTAAAATATGACATTCAGTATGTTCAGTGTTAAAATATGTCATTCAGTGTTAAAATATGACATTCAGTGTTAAAATAGGTCATTCAATATGTTCAGTGTTAAAATATGTCATTCAGTGTGTTAAGATATGACATTCAGTATGTTCAGTGTTAAAATATGTCATTCAGTGTTAAAATATGTCATTCAGTGTGTTAAAATATGACATTCAGTATGTTCAGTGTTAAAATATGTCATTCAGTGTTAAAATATGACATTCAGTATGTTGTTATTCAGTGTAATTTTATAACATTCAGTGTGAAAATCTGGCATTCAGTGTTATTATGATTCAGTGTAAAAATGGGGCGTTCAGTGTTAAACTATGACATTCAGTGTAGTGTGTTTTTATGACATTCAGTGTTAAATATGACATTCAGTGTTAATTAAAGAAAAACCCCTATCTCTTTCCAAATTGGAACAAAAAGGCCTAATTGACATTCATGTTGAATGACCAAAACACTGAATGTCATAAAAAAACACTGAACGTCATAAAACACATTGAAAATAAAATAAATATTTTAAAAAAAATCCATACTTCGACCATTTCGAACATATTTAACAAAATGCATCACATGACAATTTCAATTACAATGTTGCTCACGAGCATAACCACATTTTTGCATATACTATGTTGCTCACGAGCATAACCACATTTTTATATATACAAGAACAAGAACAGAAGATCCTTCGTGCATGGTCATTTTCTCGAGAACTGGGTGGATCCATCTGCTTAAAACAAAAACTCCAAATCAGCAAGTTCAAGGACTGTGTGCTCTTCTTATGACAATCACTCACATGTATTACCCCGTACAATGAATACAAGGAATAAAGAGAAGAACATGCAGTTCCCAATAAGGAAAGACGTATGCCCGGTTTGAGAGATGCTTCGGCACAAGTGGGAAAATTGCAAGAACTGCCACAACAAAAACCTGCCAGAGAGAAGAAAAATGTTAATTATATATTGATTTCACACTAAAAACCTGCCAGAGAGAAAACCTGCCAGAGAGAAAAAAGGGTAAAACTGCCAGAGAGAAAAAAGGGTAAAACTAAAACAAAAGCATTCAATAACAAAAACATATTGATTTCACACTAAAATTAACCACTAGCCACAACAAATAATGTTTCAAGTATTGCATAAAGTATATTTCTTCATCTATGTGAATAAGCTCATTCTATGCAAAGGAAAACAAGAAAGCATTTTAGAGATCGTTCCCACAATCAGCCATGCCTAAAGATTCGAAGGAAAAAAATAAAGAGGGACAACCTACACTTTAGAGTTTTGACAACGCATCAGACAAACTTGGAATGAAAAGTACTGAAATAAAAAATGACACTACGAAAGAACAAATTCAAAAATTCCAGTTCAAAGATTTAAACGCAAAAAAAACAAAACAAAACAAATACACAGTGTTTTGGAAGCAGGGAGCTATTGACACAAAGCAATGGCCATAGAAACTCACTATACACTCACATCCCATTTACCTAAAATAAATTCTACTTAAATTTAGCATCCAATGCAAAGAAGTATATCATACCCAAGCATAGACAGAAAACTGAATGGTCTGTCGATCCCAGCGCAATGTTGTTGAACTAGGAGCTTAAGGTCGGACATGGCGAACGAAGATTTTGATATTTACGAGCTTGCGAATTCGGAAATCGCTCTTCGCCGACTCTCCCTCTCCCTCTCCCCTCTCTCTCTCTCTCTCTCTCTCTCTCTCTCTCTCTCTCTCTCTCTCTCTCTCTCTCTCTCTCTCTCTCTCTCTCTCTCTCTCTCTCTCTCTCTCTCTCTCTCTCTCTCTCTCTCTCTCACACACACACACACACACACACTTGAACATGGATGGGTCAATGGGAGAAATCTGAACATGAAAATCAAGCATCACCCGAGAAACCTGAACATGAAAATCAATCGATCACATATTCAATATATAAACACTGAAGAGTGAAAATGAATCCAAACTCTTGGCTCGACCTCGTCTCGATCACCCCGAGAGACGACTTCGAAAGACACTCAGGGGCATTTCGTCGAACAGGTGGCAGGCGGGTCGATCTGGAGGTCGAGATCCTCGTATCTAGCGCTCCGAAGCTCTCGTCGGCGACGGTGAGAGATGAACGGTGGAGGGCGGCGGCGGTGGTGCGTGGTTGAGGTCCGGTCGAACCTCGGGTCGATATCCGAAGTCGTCGAGCTTCAGCCTCCCCCGTCAATCGAAGATGATGTTGTCGGGCTTGATGTCTGACCATGAATCATTACCAGCAACACATTAATTCGAGCATCCGACCAATTCGAGCAGGAGGAGGACGGCGGGGGCGTCGTTCGAGCAACCGACCAATTCGTCGGGGAACGCGGCGGAGCAGGTGGCGAGTTCGAGCGCGGTCGATCGCATCGGAGCTGGTGGCGGCGATGTGGTGGTGCGTCGTCGGATCACTTCGGGTCGATATCCGAAGTCGTCGAGCTTCAGCCTCCCCCGTCAATCGAAGATGATGTTGTCGGGCTTGATGTCTGACCATGAATCATTACCAGCAACACATTAATTCGAGCATCCGACCAATTCGAGCAGGAGGAGGACGGCGGGGGCGTCGTTCGAGCAACCGACCAATTCGTCGGGGAACGCGGCGGAGCAGGTGGCGAGTTCGAGCGCGGTCGATCGCATCGGAGCTGGTGGCGGCGATGTGGTGGTGCGTCGTCGGATCACTGGGAGAGGACGGGAAGCTCGCCTTCGTGTGTTTTAGCGGAGGGAGAGAGTGAGTGAGAATCGTGCGCGAGAGAGAAATGAGAAATGTCTGTGTTCAAAATTGTTTATATGAAAGGGTAACGATGTCTTTACACATTTTAGGCGGCCTAATTGACACGCGTAATTTCTCGAAAGCCTTATTGGTAAAAAAATGTTGAAAAATTATCTTATTGCCATTAAATCGTGATTAAAGAACGATGGGAGAGAATCTCATTTTTTATTAATCTATTTAATAGATTAATTAATTAATTTATATTATACAAACAATAATATGAAATTTAAGGTAATTCAAATTTATTATATTTAAAAAATAATAATAATTATCAAACCAATCCGTGTATCTTCACTCACTCTCAACCTCTCACTTTTCATTTAAGTTATTTTTTTTATTTGTTCATGCTCACATTTATTTATTTTTTTGCATAGCTATATGTAAGATTTGTTTTTTTTTTGTTTTTTTGTATTTTTGTAGCCTTTTCATTTCATTTCAGCTATATATTTTTTTATTTGTTCATGCTCACATTTTTTTTTTCAGAGCTCTATGTAAGTTTTGTTGTTTTTTTTATTTTTTACAGCTAATTATTCTTTTACTAATTGGATTTTAATTTAAATTTGATTGTTTGATAATTAATGTTTTTTCTTCAAATGTAAGTATCTTTTATTAATTCGAATATTTGGTGATTATTTTTGTATTTTTTTTTTCAAGTTTTTTGAAGTTTTTATTCTTTTTGATAATTCATTTTTTGCAGAACTTTTGGATTTATTACTCTTTTTTGTTTATTTTGTAGGTATCTTTATAACTATTTATTTTGTAGGTTTAATTATAAGTAAACTACTCTGCGAATCGAACAATTAAAAATCCATGAAGAAAGATCGAAACATTGTATTACACAAATTTTAAATAGATTCCAAGTTTTTTGTTTATGTTTTCATAATATATTTTAAGTGTTTGATTTATTTGTGTTCACTGACTTGAAAAATTCAAATTATTAAATAAATCATTTTTTAATATTTTCTATTAATATGTTTACTTTATTCCTTATTTATCATATATTATTTATTTATTTACTTTATCATATAAATCTTAATAGATAATAGTATTAATATTAATTTGTATTAATCATTATACCATATTAATATTAAGTAAATTAGGTTGCATTTAATTTAATTTATCCTATTCTATTTTCATTAGTCAATTAAATTATAAATTTTCTACCAAAATATCTCGATTTGATTCTATAATTTGCGATTTTTATTCAATTAAATTTCCAAAAATTATAGAAAACTTAATTCAATTTTACCCATATAAAAAGTATTCATCTTTTACTCATTCTCAAATTCGATAAATTATTTTTTCTAATATGATTATGATTTATTTATGTATTAACATTTTTTATAATGCATTATTGTTATTATCATCATCATTAATAATTCTTTTTATTATTAAATCGAGAATATCAATTTTCTAGAAAGAACGCATATGTTTGATTAAATGCATTCGGTTGAGTTCTTAAATACCAATTCCAAACTATTAGTCATGTCATATTCTATTTATTGTGTATCATATAAGAATTAATTAAATGTTGTGACATAGTATATAGTTTTTGATACATGAACTGTTTCGTATTAGGTTGGGGTGACCATTATACTATTGCGGAATATGGATGCCTCTGTCGGACTATGACTATGCAATGGTACTAGGATGGTTGTAACACTACTACTTGATAATTATATTATCCACACGAAAGTATTAAGAGGAAATAATTGTGGGAAAATGGTTTTTAATACTCGAATTGCTCTGACGCCCTAGAATACCAAATTTCAGTTTGCTTTCCGACAAAGACAATTTTCGATTATGATATCGTATGCCATGACTATTAATAAGAGTAAGGTCAGTCGTTGACAAATGTTGGAATATTTTTGAAAAAAACAGTATTTACGTACGTCAATTGTAGTTATTTAGAGTAACCAACACGACCGGGTTGAAACTTCTGCTTAAATATTCCATAATTTGTAATATGAATGTAATTTTCTTTTTTGTACTATTTCAATTAGATGATTCACTTAATATTTATTTGTCTATTATCAATATCTACATCTAATATTAAGCCTAAAGATCACTACTCCGACTAACAAATAATTGAATTAAATACAGGTGCATCGCACGGGTAGGAGGACTAGTTGAATCACAAATTAATAATAGACTCATTTTGAAAAAAATGATAATTTAAAAATAAGTGTAAATATTTTATTTATTTTTATAATAAAAAAGTATATACACTTTTAATATTATAAATAACTGTAATTTTGTGATTTTATTTGCACCCCAAAAATTTATTAGTTCACCCCATTACTCTATTCACCCCATCATTCAAAATAGTAATCTGTATTTTTACTTTATAAACCCCTCAATGTACCAAATATACCCTTTATTATAAAAAAAACAAAATTACATTTTATAAAACAATAAATAACTACTACATTACCGTATACATTTTAAAATATTACGATTATTTATCAAAATTAAAAGTAAAAAAAAAAAAAAAACAATCACCGATAATAATAAGAACGAAAAAAAACCTGACAATTTATATTATATATATACATATAGCAAAATTTTATTAAAAAAACAAAAAAAAAACAAAAAGTGTTAAAAATCGAAAGAAATAAAAATCAAAAAATATGAAAAAATGAAGAAAAAAAACTTAATTAAAAAAACCTAAAAAATCAATATAAATAAATAATATACGTTATTTTGTAAAAACAATAACATACAGTCATTTATATTGAATATGATTAACATAAAATAATAAATAAAAATAAAATAAGAGTAATTTATTAATTGTAAGATAAATATACTATTTAATATATTAATTATAAATATTTTATTTAATTATAAGTAATATTTGATTTTGCGTTAGATTTTTTAATTTAATAAATAAATACTGTAGATTTACTAATTCAACAAATAAATATAATATTAAGGATATTTTAGACTTTTAATCTAGTGATTTAAATATAAATATAAATATGGGGTGTACTTATAAAAATTAGGGGTGCAAATAAAATTACCTTTTTCATAAACTAAAATTATTAAATAAATAATGTGGGAATGACAGTTGTGGATGATATACTTTTTTATGAATTAATCAAGCAAATTAAATAACATAAAAGACCATATCTTTATTTTAGTTACACTCTTCGAATGCTATAAGAAACAAGAAAAAAAAAAAAAAAAAAAACACAGACAGTTATTTATGTAATGATCGAATTAACTTACAGTGATCAAATGTAGTCAAAATTCCGATTTTGGGGTCGCAAGTTCCGGTGCCGCAGGCCCGCAGTAGACCAAATCAAGCACGTAAGATGTGTGCGCTATCAATGTGTTTGGCCAGAAACATATCCCGCCCTGTTGAATCGATGTGCAATCCCATGTCGAGCAAGTGTCGTCCAAAAATGCTTGATAGTCGATCGCAGTGAGTAAAGGGTTTGTCACGCACTCGAGCTTACCACCCTAAAATACGTGCAACGCAAATTTAGTTCGAAAAACACTAGTGATAAATTTGAATTTTGTAAACAAGCTTACTTGTTTTCGAGGGAAAGTGTGAGACGGAACACCGTAGCAAATAGATACAAACGGCACGAGAGTAAAATATTTTGAAGAAACAGATACAAACAGTTTTTAAACTTTAAATTCTTGTTTTTTTAATCTATACAGTATTTAATTTTATTATATTTTTATCCAATAAATATTTTTAAACTTTAATACATATTTTGCTTTTCTCATTTTATTCATTTTTTGCACTATATAAAAAAAATTTAATTATTTATTTTATAAAATTATAATAAAATTTATTGAATTAATTTTTTAATAGATATAAAATTGTGGTGTATAATAAAGAATTAATTTTTTAATAGATATAAAATTGTGGTGTAGAATAAAATAAAAAATAGAATGTGATGAAAGATAAAAAAGGATGTTTGTAGATAGTCTAACCTAAATTCACACAAAACATGTTACACCCTATTTTTCTTTTTTCATCACACAGGTTACACCCCATTTTTCTTTCTTCATCACAACACAGCCGTCACTTCATCAATTTATTTTTTCTCCATGAGAAAGTGTCTCTAAGAAGAAAACAGAGGAATGTTATTTAAATGAATGTTATTAACCATAAAAAATAATTTATTCTTTACAAATAATAATTATTTTTGTGCTCTACACATTTATTATTTTTATTTTTATGTTATATTTATTATTTTATTTATTTTTCACACATAATTTACTTTTTTTGTGCTCCACACATATTTATTATTTTTATACTATGTTATTAACCATAAAATAATAATTTAAATGAATGTTATTAACAATAATAAATAATTTATTTTTTATAAATAATTATTATTTTTGTGTTCAACACATTTATTATTTTTTATACTTTATATATAAATTATTTTTATATAAATATTTAAAATAAATGTTATTAACCATAAAATAATAATTTAAATAAATGTTATGAACCATAAAAAATAATTTATTTTTTATAAATAATAATTATTTTTGTGCTCAACACATTTATTATTTAATAATAATTTAAATAAATGTTATGAACCATAAAAAATAATTTTTTTTGTGCTCAACACATTTATTATTTTTGTTTTCCAAGTACAATTGACTTTTATATAAATAGATATATTTTTTATTTTATTTATTTTCCATACATGAATATTTATTATTTGTATATTTTATATATAAATTATTTTTTTTTGCTCTACACATATTTATTATTTTTTACACTTTATATATAAAATATTTTTATATAAATATGTAAAATAAATGTTATTAATCATATTCTAATAATAATTTAAAATGAATGTTATTAACCATAAAAAATAATTTGTTTTTTATAAATAATTATTATTTTTGTGCTCAACACATTTATTATTTTTTGTGTTCTATGTGCAATTTAATTTTATATAAATATTGAATAAGCATGTCAACACATATATTATTTTAACCATAAAAAATAATTTATTTTTTTTATAAATAATTATTATTTTTGTGCTCAATACATTTAGTATTTTTGTGCGCATGCCTTCCCACTGGTGCGCATGCCTGATTTGGAGAGGAGGGAGGTTGTCATCACTCTCTCCGTCTGCCTTCCCACTTGTGCGCAAGCCTGATTTGGAGAGGAGGGAGCGTACAATCTTATCAACAATATCACTGCCTCCACGCATCAGTACATTACCCGCAATTAGGTCCCATTACGAGTCGGAGTCGGACTTCGACTTCGACGATTCCGAACCCGCCTTCGATTTTGACGATTTGGATTACTCCCGACTTCGACGACGAAACGAAGGTGGGTGTTCAATTACTAATTACTGTATTTCACTTTTTTGTTGTTCAAATCTGATGTTTTTGTGTAATTTGCAGGACTTCGACTCTGACGATTCTGAACCCGCCTTCGATTTCGACGATTCGGATTACTCCGACTTCGAAAAGGTGGGTGTTCAATTACTACTTAATGTATTTCACTTTTGTTGTTGTTCAAATCTGATTTGTTTATGTGTAATTTGCAGGAGGATGTTGATCTGCCTACGGACTTGTTTCGCACGTTTTTGTGCGAATTTTCTATTGTTTTGTGTGACCTTTTTGTGATGTTTTTGTGCTCATATTCATCTTATTCATGTGATTATGTGTTAATATTGTTATAGTTTTGGTTTGGTAGGACTTGAACGAGAATTGAGCGAAAACGAGAAGAAATGCACGAATATGTTATATTGACGCCCAGCCGTGCGCAGTGTTGGGAGAATCCTCATCCCGACCAATTCCACCGTTGGATCGTCTACAAACTTTTCAAGCATGTAGAAGACTTCTAGGGCTACAATATCAACGGTGGGTTTGACGAAACAACAATCGAAGACGAAGTTATACCACACAGACTTAAGGGCAGAAAAGCTGATTTTGCATGAAGAAAATGTTAAGTGTCGGCCGACATGTATACCTGTCGGCCGACAGGTAGTGAAAATGTTGGCCAAACTCAGAATTGGCAGGAGAATCAGCCCGCGTCCGCAGGAAAAGCCGCGTCCGCGGGATTGATGTCGGCCGACATCATGTCACGTCGGTCGACATGAAGTTCGGATTCCAGCACTGCGCGACTTTGGTAGAATTCCATTTCTCGCTTCGTTAACCGTTGGATCGGCCTGAAATTTTAAGAGCTTGTTCACAACTTCTTCATCTACAACTTCAACGGTTAGATCGACGATTGGATGAACGACCAAGTTCCAGTAATTCCCAGAACGTAGCAACAAGCATCATTGGCGAAATTATTAGAGAATAAGTGTTTGACTTGACTTTTGGGGCTTTTTGGTCTTTTTGTAGGGGCATGTGGGAAAAATATAAATATTGTGTAACTCTACTTTTTCATTTATCCATTACATCTTCACCTACATTCATCTCTTCCACCAACTTTATTTTCTTAAATAATTTTCTTGTTCTTCAATTCAAGTATTTAAATATTTAGATTTCTCTTTATTTATCGATTATCTCACAAAACTCCATTCACAAACATCGTTCACCTCGCCGAGCCCGTCGTTTCTATCGGATCAATTTCTTCGGGTGACACGTAGAAGTTTGGCTCGATTCCGGAAGCACGACTCGCCTCCTCCTCTCGATTCCTCGACACCTTTGTGAGCTCTTTTCGATTATGAGTTATCTATATATTATGTGCTTAATTGATTGTGTGATTATGAGTAGCTAGTCTTTTAGTTAGGGTTTTAGAGAACTTTGCTTAGGGATTGGGTTGAGAATGTTTTGAGGGTTTTAAATGAATCGAGGAGTCGATCGGTTCGAGTCGTGGGGCCTCGTGTTGAATATCCTCTCCGAGGAACATCACTGGTGGGATACGCACTCGAGACGAGAGATGTTTAGGTTCGACTCAAGGTCGTCTCGTGTTGAGGACCTCTCCGAGGTGTATCACTAGTGGACGACGCGGTCGTACCTAAACGACCTCGTTTATAAATTGTGGAATTGCTAGGTGCAAGTTGTGGGGTCTCGTGTTGAATATCCTCTTCGGGGCACATCACTAGTGGATCACGTGCTTGTGTCGAGCAATGTTTAGTTACGGTTCAATATCGTCTCGTGTTGAGGACCTCCTCGAGGTGTATCACTAGTGGACGACGCGATCGTGCCTAAACAACTCCGGTTTTGTGAAAATCTAAGGTTTTATTGTGTGTCGACCCATCCTCCGAAAGCAAAGGAACCTAACTCCCTAATCTCTCTCATATTTGATATCATCTCTCATTTATTACTTGTATTATTTGCTTACTTCTTTTATTGTTGTTTAGTTGATAACCACTCTTTAAAAACCCCTCTTTTAGTTGTTAATTTGTTTCTTATCTCTTTTACAAACTCAAACTAAACACGAACACACGATGAGAGACACGTGCCGATAGTATTACTCCTCGAGAGATCGACCCGGGAAATCTACTTTCGTAGGTTTTTCGGTAAATACTAAATAAACTTTTTGTGCAAACAATCCCCTTACTTGAATCAGATTATTACATGTCAGAATATAAAACTTGAATTGTAATTGCAAAAAAAAACACTAATCGACTTGAGATCAGATGAAAAAAATACATACTTGAAGCTGAAAAAACACATTATATCAGTTTATAACACGATAACTTCTCTGACCTTTATAATCTTCGTGTCACCTATATCAGTTTATTGTATCAAATGATAAAAGGTAATAACATACATCTGAAATTTTAATTACAAAAAAATACAGTAAGCAATATAAGAATAGCAGAGAATTGAATTAGGGAGATATGATTTAAAATTGTTGGATAATAGCAAAAGGGCATTAATCTCATATTTCATAGGAGAAGAAACAAATACATACTTGAATCTGACCAAAACATATTTAATTTAATTAAGAAAATAAATCTGAACCCCACATGTAAGTTATCATATTATTTCACAATTGATCATCTATTAAAGTTAAAAAGCTCTCCTCATGGGAATGTAAGGGAATATCATGGGATTCATTGAAAAAGTTTCAGTGCATAGAGCCAAAAGATTTATTACTTCGCACATTTGAAAATTAATGATCAATTAGTAAAAAAACATGAGTCCTGCTCTAAATTTAATGATAAAAAACAGTAGAAAATTTTCAAACAATACCTGTCCAGATCCAAGTTTAGCTAAAAGTATATCATGCTCCTTGGGGCCAATTGGGTTGTCTACAAACTCTGGCAATGAGTCTTGGGAGCAATTAAATTAAGTATAAGTTTTCGTCCATGAATTTGAATCTGAAGTCGGTTAGTCGGGATTTCCGTATTTAATACGACACTGCCATTCGCTAGCCACTTAACTTCATCAGGCGTCACTGCACATTTTTTGTTTTCATAGAAAGAAGAAAACACAAATTCCTTTCACTGACATTTGTCTAAGTCAAGGCAAATAATGTGGAAATATTTTAGCAAAAATAATTGAAATGAAGATATAAAAGCAACGCACTGAAAATATATGAATCGATGAAATATATGAAACAACGGATTAGTTGATCAAAAACACACTCAGAAATACATCAATGGAAGTAGTAACGACTTCATGATATTAACAAAAAGAAATTCAAGTAGATAAATTAAAGTGAAAATTGCCCATAGATTACCAACTTCTTAAATTGTTTTTCATGGCTCTGGAACTCGATAAGTAGAATGATTCAGCCACGATGAAGGTGGTCCCGGAGGCGAGATTTTCAATCCAGAGTTCAACCATTCACCTGTTATTTAGGATTTTCAAATTTATCTACTTTGTCCAACCATTCACCTGTTATTTGGGGCGGAGAAATTGTTTCTAAAAATAATCAAATAAAATAAGATAAAACAAATAAAAGAAGTGTACCTAAAAACCAAAAAAAAAAAAACTTAGAATGAGTTGCATGATCTTTGCCTTGGTGTTCACAATTAAGAAACTCAGAATGTCCCCTGACTGGATTCTCCGATGCAAAATCTGAAGTGAGTATTTTTCAAGGACACCGTTTTCTTCATGCGGTGTCTGATAAGGCTACATGTAATGGGAGAGAGAGAGAGAGATTACCGGTAAAATAATGCGTGCAGAGGTGATAAAAATTCGTATCCCACAACTTCACGTTTGATTCATAACCGGAAAAATATATACATACACGTCGTTTTCACACAACCTAAAGAAAGCTACACATACAAACAAAGAAACAACATATCAGTTCATATATAATTAACTTTGTGATCACCAAGAGAAAATGAATTCACCTTATCAACAAAGCCATTGCCACATCCAAAGTGGAAACATAAAGTCATGAATGTAGGAAGAAAGTAGAAACTCCCAATGACCACATCTCACAAACACCCTAACACCTTATTCCTAAAAACATATTCGCAAATGATGCCCACTTATTTCCTATTATATCTGCAGTCTGATTTCACTATTTGCAGCCACATTAACATGTGGCAACATACTTTACTCCAAATGGATAATTTCAACCAAAGAATTAAAAAATCAAGTCAAATTGCAGTACTTGTTCATTGCTTGTCTTACTGAAGCCTAGCTTATTTTTCCACATAGGCTCAGCTTCCTCGCTCGAAGGAAGTACCAGGTGTTTCACACTCATAGATGACAAAAGTCTCTCTATGCACGTAAACAGAGCTTGAAAATAGCCCTATACAAACGCAACAGTTAATAATTATAAATTAATAATAAAGTAAATAAACATATGCACCAAATCCACTAACAACCTGAAATCGCTTTCACAATATACAAAGTTAATAATGAAGTACAAATAGTAACATTTACAAAGCCAGATAAAAAGGAGAAAAATAAGGCAAAATTCAAACTACGAATCAGATAAACTCTACCATATACCATGCTATTATGTTATTTTATAGAAATTGTTTACTTGACACAAATATTTGAAACATAACTAGATAAGAACCCACAAAGCAAAGGTATGAACCGATTTAAGTTGTGAAATAAGGGAAAGAATACATAAAGACAGCAAGACATACCTTAAAAGTATAGACAGTGGACTCAATCTGTTAACAGGGGTAGTAAGATACAGAAAATAGGAAACATATCCTAAGAAATAAAATCGTGTTCTGTAATCGGTCGTTTGTTACACATCAAAAAAGAAGAAACACATTAAAAATAAATCTTAAATTGAATCATTGATTGTATCTTCAAAATAAAGTGGAAAATTCATCAAAAATCGAAAACTTGAATCGGATCCGAGTGATAACAATCGAATAGAAATGAAACAAATCAAGAAACAAAATTATAAAAAATGTGCAGTGCATTGATATAAAAAATGAGGAAGAAAAAGTTATTAGTATTACTTTCTCTTCGTCCTCCATGCCTTATTCTTCCCTCCAGTTGCACGCCTCTTGTGCATGGAATCTCGAGAAATACTTGACCAAAAGCACCGATTTCATTCAAAATAAGCATCGAAAAAGAGATAAAATTAATTAGCACAGATAGTTCGAAAATGAAATCTCACACATGATTTGGTACTAACAAAATATAGCTATTTTTTTGGTAATCTGGACAATCCTCAATGGTAGCCTGAATGACAGATTCCCATTATGATGCAGACTCTCGCACTCCATTCTTAAGGGGTAAATCGTGTTACGTATAACTTAAGACTTTATGACGTACTTTAAGGTACCGACACCCATAGGATAAGGCCAACTCAAATAGTACGTAGTGAAAAACATACAAAATTATAATAAAACGAATATATTGCCTTTTGCAGTACTGGAGCCTGTTTTCTTAGGCACTGCAGCATTGATTCACTGTTCTACCATGGCTCGATTCCTTTCCATCTCATCAAAGAACTTAACAAACATGTACCCCTTAGGCCGACCGGTGTTTGGATGAGTCACGACCTTGGCCCCTCTAACTGACGAATAACTTGTTGAAGTTGTGTACTTAATGTCTAGATTTAAGTAACGGAAACTCCCGATCCATTGCCATTAATCTATTTAATTAAATAAACAATTATTTGCGTTTAATTATTTATAATTAAATACATGCAAATTATAGTCCTAGATTATATACGTTGTAGTTAGTATGGTGTGCGACGTCACACGGAAGATCATACTATCGGTTACTCGTATATAATCGAACAGTTGTTCACGACCTAGATGGACACGGACCAATCCATCGGTATAGTCGTTGTATGAGGGAGAAAATAATTTTTCTTGATTATTTTATCATACATGTACACTTAGTGTATTGGGCGGATCGCTTGAGATTTATCGATTAGAATTACCTTGGATAATCGATTTAAATCTCAGTATATTTTATTCTTAATCCCCGATACTATTGCGGGTGTGTATATTTAATATAAGTGACTTTGATTTTCCAAAGGAATTGACCGGTTTAATTACTGAGTCAATTACCGGTTAAGTTGGGTCGCTATATTTTATATATGACACGCCGTGAATACTTGACGGGAAAGTGTATAATATCCCCGAGATGAGTTCATAAGGAATTATTATGTGGATTTGTTCCGCATAATAATTAAGGTTGAATGGTACTAGTCTCGGATATAAGAGATGAATAAATTAATTAGCAATAAATTAATTTTATTCATGGATATTTATATCTTAAATACACGGAATAAATAATACTACCGAGAAATATTATTTGATATAATATGGTTTAATATTGGGAGTGCAATTAATTTATATAGTGGAAAATAAATTAATTAATATTAATGGGATTAATAGATTTGGGTTTGGGCTCAATTTAATCATTAATATTGGAAGCCCAATATTCCACCTCCTTAAGATCCCGTAGCCTATAAAAGCACTAAATGGTCTTCTCTATTCTCATAACTTGAAGATCACAATTCTAGAGAGAGAAAGTAGAGAGGGAGATCCATGGAGTTCGGAAGATCGTCGCTCACCCGACGTTCGAGCTAGTGCAAGGAATACGTGGGAAGGTCTCAAGGTCTTCATAGATCTCGTTTCTCCGCACAACGAGAACAAAGGTAAAATCGTTGAAACCCCCTCGATGATATTATTTATTTATTCGCGTATATACATGAACCAAGATCCGAGGGACGAACCCGGGGACGAGGATCGACCTCGCGGTGGTGATCGAGGATCACCGGACCGCGGGAGGTCGAGAGATCCTCGCTGGGATCAAGAGGACGAACCCTCGGCTGGACGCCGAGGGTGGCGGTCGAGCCCTAGGGCTTCGACCGCCGGCGACGCACGAAGGACCCCGGCTGGACACCGGGGGTGCGATTGAGCGCGTGCTCGATCGCGTGGGGTGGCGGGCTGGTGCCGCTGCTGCTCGCACGGCGAGCAGCCCCCTCCTCCGCGGACGGCGAGTCGCCGGACTCGCCGTGGGGTTGCCGTGCGCAACCCAGCGATCGGTGCGATCGCGAGCCCCTCGCGGGGGCTCGGCTAGGGCAGCCGCGGGTTCATCCCGCGGCGGGTGTTCTCGGTCGGGCTCCGGCTCGTGAGGTGGTTCGTGATGTTTTTCCGGCGAAGGATTTTGATCGGGGTCGTGTATTCCGCAATTCCGACGACCCCGGGATATCGATTTCCAACAATTGGTATCAGAGCGTGGTTCTAGTTCATGTGTATATGCGATAAATTGTTCTACCTTGCAGGGTTTCCGACTATTATGGCTAGATATAATTTTTCCGTTAATTATTGTCATAATATGTTTTGATTAAACTCTCGGACATGTCGAGATTCGTTTTATGTGTGGTGAATGCTTGTAATAGTAAAAATTCGGGGGTTGACCGAATTTAGGATTTATTATTACGTTCTACTTTTTTTTCCGGAAATTGTATAGGGTCGATTTCATGTATAGAATCGATACCGGATAATTGTAATTAAATTATGTAATTTATTTTACGTTGGATCGATGCCGAAACGACCGCCGGAGAAGAAGACGTGTGACGGAGGAGACGAAGAGAGTGAGGACTTCGGATCGATCATCCCCATGATCGATCCATGAGGATCGATCGACCCAAAGGAGGAGGGGCGGCCAACAAGCCTCTCGGCCGTGCGCGGAGCCACCAAGGGAGGTGGTGCGCCGGCTAGGCGGCGGCGGTGGCGTGTCACCTCGGCTCTCGATCGATGGTGGTGGGGCGCGGGGACTCCCAACCCGTGCTCTCCCGTCAAGATCCAACTTTCCTAAATTATTCGGTTTTCCTATTTTGAGTATTCCTATTTTTGGGAATTCTCATGGAATATGAAAAAAATAAATTTAGAATAAATTTATTTCCTTATTGTTTATTCCTATTATGGGAATTTTCATGGATTAGGAAGAGAATAAATTTAGAATTAATTTATTTTTCTATTTAATTATTCCTTTATGGATTTTTTAAAGAATTAGGAAAATAATTAATTTGGAAAGTTTTAATAATCCTTAATTAATTTTTCTTTATTAAATTATTCCTTTATTGAATTTTTTAATAGAAAAGGAAAGGAATTAATTTGGAAGGATTAGGAGTCCTAATTTATTTTATTTCCTTATTCTATTATAGAAGTTTTCTAGAATATTCCAAGTTTGACTTGGATGAGATTCTAGAGATTTAATAGAATTAGATAGGAAAATAAAAATAAATAAAAATATTAATAATATTTAATTTTATTTTTGATATATTCGATTGACTTAATTTTCGAATTAAGTAACTTTTGGATTAATTGAAAATAAATAGATTTAAATATTGGGATTAATATTCTCGTCACATGGAGCATTCAAGAACGAAGACTGAAGACTAGAAGATGCGTACGGAGATGCGATAAAGCCATAATAGTCGGAAAAATAATATTCTAGTATTATTTTGATTATGTGATAATAGTATGTGCTTTATTTCATGTATGCATGCTTATGTGTATTTAATTATGCATTAGATAGCGTATCCCTTTGTTATAAAAAGCTAAGTGGGAGAGGGATTGGAAACAATGCCATGGTCTCCATTAATGTTCTCTTGGTGACTCTTATGGACTTTTGAAGTTCGTATAGACGAGTCATTGGAGGAGAATTCTTGTAATTCCTTTTACGAGAAACATTGATTAAGTTTATCAAACAATGCCTAATTTGTCTTTCTGAAGCTGACTTCAAGTCGACTCATTCTCACCCCGGGGAGTGGAATGGAGCCAAAGCCACTTGGTTATGTGGATGACACAAATTAGAGACCTTCGTACCATTTCTAGAAATGGATCGATTGTCTGCTCGGCTCCCTCATCTAATGAGAGATAGGGTTGTTCGCATGGTGAATCACTGGTTAGAAACTTCGAGTTTCACTTATGATTCTCCGCGTCCTGATTTACAAAAATCGAATGGATCAAGTAATTGGGAGTCAATTGTAAAAGTCTTTTGGTGTAGTAAACGTCCACACTATCGTGGTTTGCTATACTGAATGGGATTTTGGATCGATTGATGTAGACAGTTATAGAAGGGAGTGAAGGATCCGTGTGTCAACGTAAACGTCCACACTATCGTGGCTTGCGGTGATATGCGAATCCCAAACAAACTTCTTAGTACTGAGTAATGGTTTACACTTAGGTACGCTTCATAGTATCCTTCCCATCGAAGTAACGCTATTGATGATGTACGACCGAAGCAAATCTAATTGCGAAATCGTTTGGGTAGGTAAACGTCCACACTATCGTGGCTTGCCATATCTGATGGGATTTTAGATGTGATTAGTGGTTTAATGATATTATTTGAGTGAGATAATATCGGAGATTAAATCGATTGTTTGTTGTTATATGTGCTCATAGATTATGGATGGCTTTGAACCCACTTTATGTGATACTTGAGGAATTTAACTCATTGGTCCCTGAATGTATTGATTGGAATAGAGATCTGGACATTGCCCAGACTGTTAAAGAGTACAAGTTTGTACTCAAGTAAGCTTTGTTCTCCCGAGCCTACCAATGTCTTAATTGATGAGGAAGGGACTGATTTTAATATCATGTTCAAACTCAAGGAGATGTTTAGACATGACGTAGTGGCTAGACAAGAGGCGATGAGGATACTCATAAAGGTCATTCATTCGAGGAAGCGCTTGAACACGTTTCTAAGATGATGGACCTTTTGGACGAGTTGAGACGGAAATCGCAAGCTCTTGTAGCCAATGCCAAAGGTTTCGAACCTAAGGGCAAAACCGGGGGAAAGGAAAAACAAGCAAAGAAACCCAGTGGTTCTAAGATTACTTGGACCACGAGATGGGACGAGAAAGCGTGTTCTCGATGCAAACAGTCTGGGTACTGGAAGTCTGATTATCCTCTCAAAGAAAGTACGAAATTTTCTTTAGTCGTAAAACATAGTCAGTGGTATTATCTACCAGAACCTGGTGTGTAGACATGGAACCACTTACGGTATGCGCATTTTAAATGCGAGGGTTCCAGGAAACCCGACGACTTGGAAAAGAAGAAATCGTAGTCTACATGGGCAATGCTGTGAAGGAGGCAGCTGTTGCAGTGGAGGACAATTATATAGGATTTCATTTTGAGTTATTGCTTTTATGTACCTTGTAGAAAGAACTTTTGTTCTGGATTTCTAATGAATGGATATTTTATTTCTTTTAATCATCTGATGGTTATAAGAAGAAATAATGATATTATCTATTCTGGTACATTAGCTAGCAATATATAAATCCTAAGTCCACCACGATGCAACGAACCGTAGTATATAACTCATTTTTACTTTTAAGAGATATTTCTTTAATGAATCATTTATACTTGTGGATTCTTATGCTAAGTCATGTTTATTCAAATAAGAAGTTCAAAGGTCGAAAATTGATATTTTGATCAATTAAGTTGAAGGAGTGGACCTTCCGACCTAAGAATCTAATTTGGAAGATAACATAACTAAGCAATACTTTATGGATATAAGGTATAAGATCCGGACAAGTATTGGAATTGATTCACTCTGATGTATGCAGACCTTTGTTTACTCAGACAATAAGGTACGAGTACTTCATTTTATGATTACTCGAAAAGATGGATTAGCATACCTGATGTGCCACAAAAGCAAAGTGTTTTGACAAGTCAATGGACACAAAGCTATTGTGGGGAACCATCATGGTATATCCATTGAAAGCCTGCGATCTAATCGCGGAGGCAAGTGCCTGTCTGAGGAATGCATGGCATACTGATCAGAGATTGTGATTTGATCCCAAATGACTACACCATACACTCTTGTGTAGAAATGGTGTGTCGGAAATAAGAAATGGAACTCTTATAGAAATAGTAAAAGCATGAGTTATACGGAACTACCTGTGTTCTATGGATATGTCTGGAAACAACGGCGCATTCAAATGCGGTTGTAGAATATCCTAGAAGAACAAAAGATGTATGTTCAATAGTACTATGAACCAGAAGGACGTTATAAGTTCTAACGCCCGGTTCTTAGAGGAAGACTATTAGATGAACCACAAGCCCAAAGTGACGTAATACTTTGAAATGAGAGAGAGAGATTAAGACTTAGAACCAGCCGAACCGAGTAGCGGTACACCACTAACTGCACCTACTGTTATTACTGTTTATACACCGGAATGCCGTTGTAGTGGGAGGTTGTGTGACAACCGAAGATATTCATAAGACTAGGAGAGTCTTCGGACTCTGGACCTAGTATACATGAAATCGATCCCTGGATCTACATAGAGGCAGTACTAGATCTAAATGTGCTCTCTTAGAAAGCAATAAGGTTTATTGCTAAGAGGCAAGATCATTTAGAGTACAAGCTTAGTTGATCCATTTATGGATTGAAACAAAGCATTAAATTCGTGGTACTTGCAAATTGATGAGATAGTCCATTTTATGGATTCATCAAAGCATGGACGAATAGTGTGTATTGGAAACGTGATGGAAACAAGGTGGTGTTTCTCGGGTTTTATGTAGATAACATTTTATCATTGGCAACAATGTAAAGATGTAATAGACATGAAATGATGGTTGTCTGGATAAATCATTATGAAAGATATAGGAAGAAGTTGAACATGTTCTTGAGATCTTGGATCTCTAGGAAAGAACATTGTACTTCTCCTGGACATCTTACATAGATATGATTATGGTTCGTTTTAACATGCAAGATTCCGAGAAAGGTTCGTTACCTTTCAGATACGGAATGCATCTATCTAAGGATATGTGTTTTGGAACACAAAAGGAGATAGAAGCAATTAAAGCGGTTCCCTACACTTTAAGTGTGGAAAGCTTAATGCAATGTTGAAAAACGAGAACCTGATATCGGCTATGCGGTCAGCATAGTGGGAGGATATCAAGGTAATCCTAGAAAGAAATACTCGACTGCTGTAATGAACATTTTATGTACTTTCGAAGTACTAGAAACTATGTTCTGGATTACGGAGCAGACGAGCATTTCCTTTGGATTACACTCTCTTAGATTTCTAATCAAATAAGGACCGATGTAAGTCGATATCAGGCTATGTGTTTCACTAATGAAGGAGAAGGAGTTTTAACATGGAAGAATGATAAGCACGATGCTTTTCGGACTCTGCCATGGGTAACCAAATAGCGGCCTCAGAGGCAGCGGAAGTTTTGGTATAGCTCCGGGATAATCTCTGGGACTTAGATGTGATTCTTAATTTGCCAAAGGCTATGTTAATAGCGGTGCGATGGCAAATGGTAAGAAATCAAAAGTCCATAAGTGTAAGATAACACATAGAGCAAGTACCACCTGATACGAATCATCGTCAGGGTAGACGACGCTGTAGTCACCAAGATAACTTCAGAGCGGCAACCTAGATTGCTCATTCACATGGTACTTCTTGGAAGTACAGTTTAAGCACGTGATGAGTATGAGAGTCGGGAGTTTGGAGAAAATGACTAGACCTTAGTACAAGTGGGAGATTGTTGGAGTTGTGTACTTAATGTCTAGATTTAAGTAACGGAAACTCTCGATCCATTGTCATTAATCTATTTAATTAAATAAACAATTATTTGCGTTTAATTATTTATAATTAAATATATGCAAATTATAGTCCTAGATTATATACGTTGTAGTTAGTATGGTGTGCGACGTCACACGGAAGATCATACTATCGGTTACTCGTATATAATCGAACAGTTGCTCACGACCTAGATGGACACGGACCAATCCATCGGTATAGTCGTTGTATGAGGGAGAAAATAATTTGTCTTGATTATTTTATCATACTTGTACACTTGGTGTATTGGGCGGATCGCTTGAGATTTATCGATTAAGAATTCCTTGGATAATCGATTTAAATCTCAGTGTATTTTATTCTTAATCCCCGATACTATTGCGGGTGTGTATATTTAATATAAGTGACTTTGATTTTCCAAAGGAATTGACCGGTTTAATTACTGGGTCAATTACCGGTTAAGTTGGGTCGCTATATTTTATATATGACACGTCGTGAATACTTGACGGGAAAGTGTATCCCGGAAGGGTTGATAATATCCCCGAGATGAGTTCATAAGGAATTATTATGTAAACCCTGCAGGTGGATTTGTTCCGCATAATAATTAAGGTTGAATGGTACTAGTCTCGGATATAAGAGATGAATAAATTAATTAGCAATAAATTAATTTTATTCATGGATATTTATATCTTAAATACACGGAATAAATAATACTACCGGAGAAATATTATTTTATATAATATGGTTTAATATTGGGAGTGCAATTAATTTATATAGTGGAAAATAAATTAATTAATATTAATGGGATTAATAGATTTGGGCTTTGGCTCAATTTAATCATTAATATTAGAAGCCCAATATTCCACCTCCTTAAGATCTCCTACGTAGCCTATAAAAGCACTACATGTCTTCTCTATTCTCAGAACTTGAAGATCACAATTCTAGAGAGAGAAAGTAGAGAGGGAGATCCATGGAGTTCGGAAGATCGTCGCTCACCCGACGTTCGAGCTAGTGCAAAGAATACGTGGGAAGGTCTCAAGGTCTTCATAGATCTCGTTTCTCCGCACAACGAGAACAAAGGTAAAATCATTGAAACCCCCTCGATGATTTTATTTATTTATTCGCGTATATACATGAACCAAGATCCGAGGGACGAACCCGGGGACGAGGATCGACCTCGCGGTGGTGATCGAGGATCACCGGACCGCGGGAGGTCGAGAGATCCTCGCTGGGATCAAGAGGACGAACCCTCGGCTGGACGCCGAGGGTGGCAGTCGAGCCCTAGGGCTTCGACCGCCGGCGACGCACGAAGGACCCCGGCTGGACGCCGGGGGTGCGATCGAGCGTGTGCTCGATCGCGTGGGGTGGCGGGCTGGTGCCGCTACTGCTCGCACGGCGAGCAGCCCCCTCCTCCGCGGACGGCGAGTCGCCGGACTCGCCGTGGGGTTGCCGTGCGCAACCCAGCGATCGGTGCGATCGCGAGCCCCTCGCGGGGGCTCGGCTAGGGCAGCCGCGGGTTCATCCCGCGGCGGGTGTTCTCGGCCAGGCTCCGGCTCGTGAGGTGGTTCGTGATGTTTTTCCGGCGAAGGGATTTTGATCGGGGTCGTGTATTCCGCAATTCCGACGACCCCGGGATATCGATTTCCAACATAACTAACTCGGAAAGTCTCCTGCAGCAGATAATCGGTGACATCCGGTGCTAAGTCCCCAACGAAAATGGAGTGCTCAGGGCCCGCATCAGCCCGCTTTTCTCCTATTCCCGATGAGGCCCAGTTCAGCCTGAAGGTTAGTTCGGTACCAGGGATTTGTGTCCGCATTATAGGATTGTAGCATGCTTTCGGCTACTTGATGTGACGTAAATTCCACGAATCCATAGCCCTCCGGAAGGCCGGTGAGTTTGTTCCGAATCACTTTAATCGAGAGGACCTGGGGTTGGAAGTGATGGCAATTTCATATACAGAACAGACATGCATTGAAGCAATTGACTCTAAAGCGTAGTATTATTATTATTATCATTCAAGCCCATTCCGTTAGCATATATTCGGAGTTCAAACTAAGGCAGGTCCTTTCTATCATTTTTCCTGTTTGTTGTGGATTAAGTGGATATCGCATCCCATGTACTGTATCTTTTTTATTCCATAAAAAGATTTCTGTTTCTAATATACTCCGTATTAAAAAAATCGAAAAGCTCAATTCTTTACTCAAATATCAGTTTGCAACTTTCACCATAGGTACGTATTCTCTTACTCATTGTTTCTTTTAGACAGAATGAACCAATTCTTAGCAACAGTACCTCAATGAAGTTTAGCAAGTTCAGAAAATTGATTATTTCAACTGGAAATATGATACTCTTTAGAGAATAAAATTTAAGAGACGAATCACATACCGGATCGACAGTGTTTGCTTTCTAAAATTACTCGTCTAAATTCCTCAATCTAGATGTCAGGAACCCGTTTTTCTCCCACATCAACACTTCCATTGCAGCTCCTTCGCATGGCTCACACCATTCAAGTTCAGGAACTTCTGCACCTAGCCTGATCACACGAGTTTAGATTACGTACATCACAGATTATCGTATCTATACAAATTAATCAGGGCGAAGAAATCTCACCTCACACCTTTAGCAATTATGTTATCCCAATCAATAATAGTACCAGTAGAGGTTGTCGTCCATTTTCTGGCAAGGGTAGGGACATCAATCAAAATCGAACAAATAATTCGGAAGTTTCTTGTTTATCTTGCTCCTTATGATCCAGGCACCATATTCCAACTTTTCTAATGTAACTGGGGGGCCATGCATATTCATACTCAATTATAGAGAATTATAGAGGGTTCGGTTTGGGGTAATCTCTTGTGATTAGTACATTACATGTATTTGAGATCAATGTGTATGTAGGTTTTGTTGCAATAGGAAAAGGGAAACAAAGTTTCAAACTTAATGGTTTTTTTTTATAGAAAGATCAATATTTTTTTTTTAGTAATTTTAATTTGAATTTATAAAATCTGGATATTAATTATTTGATTGAAAGTATATATCCAGATTTATTATGCAATAATATTGTAGATCAAGATTGTGACACAATTGAATCACAAATTAATAATAGACACATTTTGAAAAAAGGATAAATTTGTTTATTTAATTATAATAAACTCTATATGTTTTTCGATTTACAAATAAGTGTAAATATTTTATTTATTTTTATAATAAAAAAGTATATATACTTTTAATATTATAAATAACTGTAATTTTCATAAACTAAAATTATTAAATAAATAATGAGGGAATGACAGTTGTGGAGGGTTTTTTAAAACTACGATTTTTCATAATAAAGATAACTAAATATAGTACTTTTTTATGAATTAATTAAGCAAATTAAATAACATAAAAGACCATATCTTTATTTTACGTTATTACATACTAGAATCCTAGAAAATATATACGCCCACATATATGTAGCAATATTTCATTGTTGTTGTATAGCTATGGATAGTTACACTCTTCGAATGCTGCAACAACATAGGAAACAAGAAATAAAAAATAAAAAATAAATAAAAACACAGACACAGTTATTTATGTAATGATTGAATTAACTTACAGTGATCAAATGTAGTCAAGAATCCGATTTTGGGATCGCAAGTTCCGGTGCCACAGTAGACCAAATCAAGCACGTAAGATGTGTGCGCTATCAATGTCTTTGGCCAGAAACATATCCCGCCCTGTTGAATCGATGTGCAATCCCATGTCGAGCAAGCGTCGTCCAAAAATGCTTGATAGTCGCTCGCAGCGAGTAAAGGATTTGCCACGCACTCGAGCTTACCACCCTAAAACATAGGACACAAATTTAGTTCGAAAAACACTAGGGATAAAATTTGAATTTTGTAAATAAGCTTACTTGTTTCCGAGGGAAAGTGTGAGACGGAACACCGTAGCAAATAGATACAAACGAGCACGAGAATAAAACGACGAGGAACGAAGAACAGAGGATTATGTAGTTGTTTGCCATTAATCAACACACCACCTAATGTACTGCGAAGAAATATATAGTTGGGTTAAGTGTTTTCAAAATACTGTATGTCCTAATGAATTTATAGTTAGTGAAAAAAGATTTGATTTGATTTTATATGATTGTAGAAATTAATAAACGCTCGTGAAAATCGATTATGAAAATCTCAAATCAAATTAAAAACTGAATCAAAAGGGCTATATAGTCGACAGGAAGGCTCCCCTACCCACGGTGGGAATTCTTAATATACCCCCACTGCTTACGTGTCTACATTAATCGGTCCAACTCATTTGTATGTAATTATTTAATTTGACTACATTAATATAGTATTAATTAGGGGTGGGCGCGGGTCGAGCCGAGCCCAAAAATATCAAAACCCGGCTCAAAACCCGACCTCTGCGGTCCGAGCCGAGCCGGGTTTGTATGAGGTTGGGGCCCGGCTCGGGACCGAGCATGACGAGCCCGAGCCTGTTTTTCGGGTTTTCGGTCCCAAATTTTATAGAATTTCTATTACAAATTTTATCTAATTTATAATTCAATAAAAATTTCAAACATTTAAATCATATGATACTAAAGTGAAAGTTTAAAAATAAAACAAAAAAATAATGTTTTTATTGTTTCCCCAAATAAAAATCAAAAAATAAAAATAAAAATCAAGTTAATCTTGCAATTAGTCAAAATAGAAAAAAGTAAAACTAACAATTAATTAGTATCACTAATTCAAAAATTATTTTTAAAAAATATATATAAACAGCACTAGAAAAATCAAGTATACTTTCTATTATTGTCTTCCTCTTATACAAAGTATTGTTTATTTTTTTTTTTTAATCTTTTTTACAATGATGTGCACTGTGAGTGTGAAGTGTTGAGAGTGTGAAGTGAAAAACTTGAAGTGAAAATCTTAATAGTAATAACAATAATATACACTAAATCTTTTTTTACTTTATATATATAATATATATATATAGTATAATATAAAAAATGAAATTGACGGTCCGAGCCGAGCTTTCGGTCCTAAATATTTTTGGGCTCGGGCTCGGACCGTATATACACTTCACGGGTCGGTCCTATAGCGAGCCGGTCCTTAAAAAATTTAAGCTCGGCCCGTGACGAGCTTTTTTGACGGGTTTTCGGTCCGAGCTCGAGTTTTCGAACTCAAACGCCCACCCCTAGTATTAATTATTATTTCTCCTCCTCTCTCCAGTTTAATTGTCCGCAATTTTTATTTTCATTAAAGCAGCTAAAATTCAGAAACTCTTCTATAACCCTAAACTAATATTAATGGCAGATGACATCAATTGCAGCTCATCACCATCGTCACGCACGCCACCATCAGGTATTTATTAATGTTTTCTTGTTATAGTAATTAATAGTATTAATATTTTATGTTAAGATTGAATTACTAATTTTTAAATACAATTTCAATATAAATAAAATAAATATTTTTTATGCCAAAAAAATTAATCGAAGAATAATATTTTATATTTTTACATGTTCTTAATATTTTGAATACACTGATTGAAGATGAACCAGAAAACACAATTTGTATTCCACACGTCGTTATTGGTGTTGTTCCTAAAGTTGGTCAAGAATTCCACTCGCATCAAGAAGCACAAGAATTTTATAATAATTATGCTAGACAAGCTGGGTTTAGTACACGAATCGATAATAGCAAAAGGAGTAAAGAAACTAGAGAGGTCATTTGGAAATTGTTTGTATGCTCTAAAGAAGGCCAAACCGATGAAACATGGCAAAAGAAATTGAAGAATAGTGTGCCTCGGACAGGAGAAAGAAATCGTGGTCATACAAGATGTGGATGTGAAGCAAGAATGGCCATTAAGAAGTCCAAAGATAAAGATATGTGGAATGTAAGTCAGTTCGTTGAAAAACATAACCACGCTCTCACTACTCCTAGTAAAGTTCACTTGTTAAAGTCACATCGAAATGTTTCTACAGCGAAGAAGGCTCTTGTGCAACAATTAACGGAAGCTAATATTCCTACTTGTCAGCAAGTGAAATTGTTAGAGATAAATGCAGGAGGTCCTTCATCAGTTGGGTGTTTGGAAAAGGACATTAGAAACCATGAAAGAGACATCCGCGGTGAGTTATTTGGACATGATGCCGAAACATTGATCCAGCATTTTGAAATGGAAAAAGAGCGAAATTTGAACTTTTACTTCTCTTATGAGACCGATGACAATGATGTTTTTCGTAGATGTTTTTTGGCTGATTGTGCTTCTAGAAGATCATATGCACTTTTTGGTGATGTAGTGGTGTTTGATACAACCTACAACACAAATAAATATGGTATGATCTTTGCTCCGTTCGTTGGAGTTAACCATCATCGTCAAACTACTTTTTTTGGGTGTGGATTGTTAAGTGACGAGAAGGCAGAGTCTTTTATGTGGTTATTTAATGAATTCCTTGAAGCAATGCCAAATCATGTGCATCCAAAAGTGATCATTACTGATCAGGATGCAGCAATTGCACGAGCAGTCCCAGTGGTATTTCCAGACATATTGCATCGGTTTTGTTTATGGCATATACTTAACAAGTTTTCTGAGAAGTTGGGTGTTCTGTTGTACAAAGAGCAATATCACAATTTAGCCAATATTATTAAGGAGTCAGAATCAATTGAGGAGTTTGAGCAACGATGGATAGAGATGATTAGTACTACAGAGCTGGGGAACAACGAGTGGTTAAGCAGCATGTATGAAATACGTCATCGTTGGGTGCCAGCGTATGTTAGACATGTGTTTGCTGCAGGGATGTCTAGTAGCCAAAGAGTCGAGAGTAACCATTCTTTCTTTAAGAGGTATGTGAATCACAAAAATTCTTTAACAGATTTCATTACACGCTTCAACAGGGCACTTGTCCACCAGAGACATCTTGAGTTACAAGCGAACCATATCGATCTTAGTCAAAAACCACGGATGGTCACAAGTTGTTTGATGGAACAACAAATGGCTAAAGTTTATACAAAGGCAATATTTCTTTTATTTCAGAAGGAGTTGCAGGAGAGTATGTCCTATATATGCAATATGATTTCAGAAACTGATGACACTTCAATATATGTGCTCAAGCGATTTGATGAAACAGGGAAACTATTTCATCGACAACGAGAGTTAACATATCACACTTCTTCTGATTTATTATCTTGTAGTTGTCACATGTTTCAATTTGAAGGATATTTATGTCGTCATATGTTATGTTGGATGAGGCTCCGACAAGTTATGTTGCTTCCACAAAAATACATCAACCAAAGATGGACTAAGAATGCAAGAGTTGGTATGATTTATGAGCCTATGGGAAATTCTGTCGAAGGTGAATCTTTTATTTCAAGACGAGGTATATTAGCTCATGTGGCAATGGAATTGGTTGACGATTGTTCGTTAACAGAGGCACGTAGCAAGTTTTTAATGGACGAATTAACTAAGTTGAAGATAGCAGCACGTGATATTGACGATGGTGGCAACATCAGCACACAAGTTAATAAGATTAGAAATGATCACAACTCTACAGAGAATGTTCAAGATCCATGTCAAATAAATTCTAAAGGAAAACGACTGAAATCTTCAAAGGAAAAGGCGACATCACAAAGTAATAGAACTTGCGGTGTATGTGGTCAATGCGGGCATGATAGACGAACATGTCCGGATGTACATTTTATGTACGGTAACTTGTGCGATTATTTTTAATATATTTTATTTTTAATTTTAGTTTTTTTAATAATTATTATTTTATTTGCAGGTCACAACCGATGGATGAATCGAATTATAATGGACATTTCCACAACACACAGTAGCCTAAAGTCATTGGTTAAATTACATTGATTTTTTCGATAAACTTTTGATAAAAATATCTTTGTTTACGAGCTTTTGTTCAGTGAGACTTTTTTATTACGAATATGTTGGATTTTTTAGTTTATTATGAGATAAATTTATTTATCATTTGTTAGTTCATGCTCTGCTCCTTGAAGCATTTTTCCTACACTATACATTCATTGTGTTGTTTATATATAAATGTAAATCGTTTCTTTATTTCATAAAGTCATAAACGGTACCCACCCTTGTTGAAGACTATGAACAATAGGCAACTGATAAGAAAAAATATTGTTCATATATAAGAAACACATATATTAGTTTAGTACAGTAATCTTAATCTCTACAAGTACTCTCTTAGAACACTATCTGGAATACGAGCAGAATTAGAAGCACTCCGTGTGTTTCCACAACTTCCAACAAAAAAACCAATTTTTAATCGAAGAAGTAAAGTAGTTATGAATAGAATTACCGTGTTTTATACGTATACATGTCCAAAATATCATCGACAACTTCATCGACCACGCTCGAAATCCGGGACTTGATCCTCACCCCAACCTCAAACAACTCAACGTCGTACTCGAGCCACGAGCTCCCGTTTTTCCCGCTCATGTCACTGTCGACTATCTCGTCTACCATGATCAGTGCCCCATCGAACCCCACCCGGAAATCTCCTTGCACACGTCGTCACCTAGTTTAATCTTCCTCTCGACCATCCTAAGACCCTTCGCCCAAGGTCATACCCCGCGAACGCGTCTCGTTCACACAATCGAACACGAGCCTTCTCTGCATTCTTGAATTCGGATGTCCTTTCCTATTTTCCAGTTGTCTGAAAAAACGAGGCTTTACCACATCCTTAGTCTTGCCCAAGGCGTAATCCTTGAACATCGGTTCGATGTTGTTCAGCAACTCCTTCACGTAGTCTAATTATCATCACCCAACTAGTCTTAGCAGAAGCTGAAGAAGCCGTGTCTGATAAGTCTGTTGAATCTTGAAACTGAATCGAGGAACATGACTTGACACCTCAGCTGTTATTGTCGGCTGTATCCAACGAACTGCAATTCTCTGCGATGGGAAATCGCTCGAGAACCGAAACCGGGCTTGAAAATCGACATTCAAGATGCAAGTCCGACAATTAAACTGGAGAGAGAAGGAGAAATAATAATTAAATACTATATTAATGTAGTCAAATTAAATAATTACATACAAATGAGTTGGATCGATTAAGGTAGACACGTAAGCAGTGGGGGTATATTAAGAATTCCCACCGTGGGGAGGGGAGCCTTCCTGGTCGATCGAAATTATGAAAAACATCACAGTAAATCAGTAATTAAGGTTGTGAGCCCAATGTATTGGGCTGCTGGTATAGTTTGGGGCTATTGGGCTAATTAACACATTAGTAGAGATGTGTATGGTTAAGGCTCTGTTTGGCAAATTCCTTTAACCCTCTCTTCTCTACTCACGCACACTGTGTGAGAAAATGCAAGCTTTTTCTGTAGTAACGAAATCGCGTCGATTGGCCAGGCTGCTGACAAACGCCTCGCCGAGTTTTATCAACTCATCGGAACGAGCTCACTCTTCTGCGCTCAAGGATTTGGCCGCCGAAAATGCTTCTCACCGCCGCCGTTTTCACTCCGCCGCCGTTTTCTCAGGTGATTTTCCTTCGTCGCCGACTTGTTAATTTTCCAATATCTCTCATTTCGCCCGATTTGAGAATTGATTCTCGTAATTTGCACCGATAGTTAACCTGTAATGCCAAAACCCTAAAATACAGGGGGGAAATGGCCATGGATGCTTTGCACATGCGTACTGTTTCGCGTATGCTAGTTTGATTTTTCGCATACGCATATTGTCCATGCAAAATAATTTTCAGGGAATGTGAAAAACTTGCAGGTGGTATCCGCGGAAATAATTTTCAGAGAATCGAAGTTAATCATCAAACCCATAGGCTGTTTTCTTCTGAAACAAGTGTGACTGAAAATGATTCAGGTGGTTATGCAATTTATCTGTTTTTGGTCCTTTAAGAATTTTGAAGGGTGCAGATTATTTATGTGCGAAGAGGAAATTTCTGTTGTTTTAGATGCAGAGACCGTGAAGGGAGTGTATGAAAAGTTGCTGAACTATGTAGTAGAGAAAAGAACTGCACCTCCGAATGCTTGGTTGTGGTCACTCATTGCTAAATGTTCTACCCATGAAGATATTGAGCTACTATTCGATATCTTACAGAAGCATCGCTCATTTGTTAGTGATTATTCATCTCAACCTCTAAATTTAGCCTGATCAAGTCTATTACTATTATTTATACATTTCATTGGTTGGGTGTGTTGGTTGCAGAGACTCTCCAATCTTCGGATACCCGAGGGCTTTAACAGTGCACTTTGCAGGGAAGTTACAAAGGCCTGTGTTCGTGCAGGAGCCTTAGACTTTGGTGAGAATTATATGACATCTTTACATACTTTTAATGTGTTGTGTCGGTTTGGTAATGGTGGAAACTGGGTTTTAAATTAGAAATGCTGATATTTCATTCGTGTAAACGAAATTCATAGTCTTACTAAGACATTACTCTAATTTACTTGTAGTTTAATGTCAGTGGGCGTAGGATCAAAGTATGTCACCAATCTCTTATTTACAACAAAAATTATCTCTTTTTTTCATATTATTTATTACTCACTCTCCTGAATCCTGATGCTCTATATTGACCAAATAATCTGGTTCCATATCGCCTTTATTCTTCTAGACATTTTACTACGATATGCTATAGTTTATGTACTACATTAACACAACAATAAGCATTTGGTAATGTGATATTCATGACATCTTTTGTTAAATAATTATTTCCAAATAGGTATGAAGACTTTGTGGAAGCACAATTTATTTGGACTAACACCTGACATTGGATCTGTTCATCATTTGTTGGTATGCCAGTTCTCTATAGATTTTGTTCTAATTATTCGTGTTTGTTTGCTCGTATCAACATTAAAAAAAACTTTTCATGTCTGTACAGTTTCACGCTAAGCAACATAAGGATGTGAACCTCATGACCAAAATAATGAAACTCGTGAAGATAAATTTCTTACCTTTGCAACCTGGCACTGCAGATATAGTTTTCAGGTGAACATTCATAGATTTTTTTTTTCCAGATTTCTTATCTACTACACTGACCTTGTCACCGATTTCTATTTTCCAGCATATAATTTTTTGCTGTGGCGATTTTTGTTTTTAAATCTCTCTATATTTAGTCACCTGTATTTGTTTTATAAATGTATTTCATGAGTGGACATACATATATCTAGAGTGGTTTCTAACGAGTAACAACTGAGTTTACTTTTTTCCCTACGTTACGGAAAATACGTAACAGCCTTAATTTGGTGTTGTTTGTTCACTAGTTTCCCAATTTACTTTTTCATGGTTCATTTCTTCATTTCTTCACCCCCCTTCCACTCCCAATTGTGTCAACTTTACACCTGAATCTTTCATTTTTCTCTTCTGGATTTTACTTTGATTTTGCAGCATTTGTTATAATGCGGACAGATGGGATTTGATGTCTAAGAATGGAAAAAGGTTCATTGCGTCTGGAGTAAAACTAAGACCGTCTTCCTTTGAATTGTGGATGGAATTTGCTGCCAAGAAAGGTTTTACCTTAGTATTAATCTATTATTTTATCATGTGATCAGCTAATTAATGATTTTAATCTAGTTATGGAATTCACTGCTTGATACATTATTTTTATGCTTTGATCTGATGGAATTACATAAGTTGAAGAAAAAAATGAGAGAAAACATTATCTTAATGCACTACCATACTGCCGACTGTAGGAGATGTTGAGTCACTATGGAAGATTGAGAAGAGGAGATCGGAAGCCATGAAACATCATAGTCTTTCAACTGGGTTTTCCTGTGCTAAGGTAGTCAATATGGTTACATCTTCCATTTTTAATTTTCTATTTGCTTTCTGTTGATAGTTGTTAGGATTCTTATCTAATAGACATGCATGAGACTACTTGATCATTCTCAGAGTTTGAGATATCATGTTTGGTTGTCTTTCGAACCACCAATTTCTAATTTTCCACTATTTTGCAGAATGGAAATCATGATTTGGTATAATTTTCTCTTGAACGATTCTAATTAAATTATCACCATTAAATTATCTTTCTTATGCGACTCACAACATATTATTCTATTAATAGTTTATTATGTATTCTAATTAAATGATAAAGTGGACACACCACTAACTTTCAAATTATTATACACGTAATATAACCTCATTTTCCACTGAAAAACGTACCACGAGAATGAAAACATAACCAGACATGCTCTTGGTTTTACCAGTTGTGATGTGTTTGCTTGTTTAAATGCAAGTTTTTTTTTTGTTTATGTTTTACCAGTTGTTTAAATGCAAGTTTTGAGTGCTGTAATAAGTGACACTTCATCACTGACTCACTGCTTTTCATCTCATCAAATTGATTTCAAAATGCAACACGAATGGTAATGGACGGAGAGAAAGTAGTAACATGTTGGTATTGGGATACAGTGTTAGCCACTAAGTTAGACTATGTATCTGTCGCACTTGGTTTCTCTTTCTTAGTTGTAATATTTAGGAATCTAGTATGCCTTAATATTTATGTTTGTTACTTGGTAGTATACGTTTTTAAGCATGTAGGAATAATCTTGATGTTGTTTCCACTTTCCAGGGCTTCCTTCTTGAACATAACCCTAACAGTGCTGCTGCAATCATTCAAGTACTGTATCAGGTAAATTTGTCACTTGGTGGAATTTTGGTGCATTAAACAAAGTTATATAATAATTGGTGCCCTGGTGTTTTTTTTAGATCTAGTGGGTTTTAGCCTAGAAAAAGTCCACAACCAAGTTAGAAGATCTGAAGATATAATCTTAAACAGTTATACTCCCTTTATCCCACAAAGTTAGTCTTAGTTGCTATTTTGGTTTATCCAACAAAGAGAACCCTCCTTCCTCAAATAGAGCATTTATATATTACGTTTCTCTTATGCCATTTCTTAAAAGGCATGGTTAACAGAATATAATATGAAATGACATTATTATCGACTTATAATGGTGTTATATGGAAAGTACTCTTAAATTTTACTTATCCAACATTAATTGATGCTTCTTAAATTGTGTGAGAAACAGAAAAAATCAGCAAGTCTATCTTTATGGAATAGAGGTAATAGTAGATTTTACATCTGTAGAGGGTTAGTAAATTGTTCCATAACTCTAGCAGGAAAATAGAACACCATTGCTACAAGCATCAACATAAGGTGACCAAATTTGATTGTTTGTATAAAATTTCCTCCTGATTTTAGATAAAATGACTTTTAGAACAACTAAGTGATTTCTATCGAGTTTCTTGCTTCTCCATTATATCAGGAATCATAGTAAGTGAATAACATTTTTATTTCCAGACTCTATCTGATTCAAGAAAGTCAAATATTGTGGTTGAACTTCAAAAGCTAGTGAGCGAGTGGCCTTTGGATGTTATAAAGCATCAAAAAGAGAACAGACTGGTATATTTTATTCCCCTGATCTTTTTTACTCTTTATCTGTGAATGAACCCAGTATCTTTCACTCACAAATACTATTGCAGATCCCAAAAAAATAAAATGGTACATTGTACACACACTCATGTATATTTAAAAAATACAAATCCTCTTTCACGCCTAGTTTACTTCATGGGACCAAGTCAGATATACTAATTTATCAAACCTTTACTTGTTTACTTCAAATGATGAGGGCCCACGATAATACTTAAGGCCGGGTTAAAATTTCATGTATATGTGGAATAATTTGTCCCACATATGAAGTATATGAGGTGGGTATAAAATTAATCCCATTATTACATAAAATTCAAATTATGATCCAAAGTCCAAATTTGGTTAATCTCATGTCGTCCCATTATTTGTATTATTTTGTAATTCAAACCCCATGATTAATCAGCTTCTTTATCAATCTTCTCTGATCCCTTCTTGAAAACAAAACGAGGCCTAAACACCCTCTCGTGGTTTTGGTTTACTTAACAGCTATTCCCTCTTGAGGGGTGTTTGTAAAATGAAAAATATCAAGGGTTTATTTGAAATATAAAAGATACCTGTTTGTGTTTATTTATTTTTAAACAAAATGAACCTATTGGGCAGGTATTTGCAGACACATTACAAAACGATATTTCTGTGCTGATAACTGCTTTATCGACCTTGGGTGTGGATGCAAATGTTAACATGCAAGAGTTTCCTGGAAAAGACGCCATTCTCTCGTAGATCCGACAAGACAAAGATCGGTCATCCGAGTCTTTTCTCCTGATGCAATCTTTAACAGTTATTGGAAGTGCTATGGCGCCCTGACTTTTTTGTTCAGACATCAGAAGGTTACAAAATATAATAATGCAAATCGGACAGTTTGTTTTTTCATTCCTCTTTCTTGAGTTGTTCCTCTAGGTTCATGAGCAGATTGGCTTTTGGTTTTTTGGATGTTTGATTTGTTTTCACTGTACGGGTATAGTTAATAGGCAAAAATCACTTCTATTTCGGTGTATTTGCGAACAGCTGCATATTTTTTAACAAGTAATTTATTGCAGTGAAATAGAAGCAGAAAGTTGAGCTAGTAAATATTGATAGTACAGTTAAAAGTCTTCCTAATGATAAATACTCCGAACTACCTCGGTCACACAGAAATGTCACACTTTCTTTAGACTTATTTACAATTGTTTCAACATTTGACAACCTACACATCATTTTTTTCTTCCACTTAATCATTCCACACTCATTCAACTTTTATACCATAAAATAGTTTTATTTAATAAAATTAACACTATAACCCATCACTTTTATTTCATATTTTTATTTTATTTTTATTACAACTCAATAAAACAAATATCAATTAATAATAAAATATATATGATTTTAATTTTGAATTTTTTTAATTAAAATAGTTAATAGTAAAATAAAGTTTTTTTTTCAAGTAGTAAAGACGGAAAAATAAGGATAGTCATTATTAAAACAAATTACAAAATACTTGTGATGCAATACAATACATTAAGCACCTGACAAAACTATAATAAAACACACACAACTTAATTAGTACAATAAACTCAACTCACAATCAATAGAGCTCTTAAATAACACATAGACACTTAAAAAACTTTTTATCAACGAAAATCCAAACTTTGCTCATAATTGTTGAGATTCATTTTTCAAATTGAAAAAATGATTTTTTTTTGTACAAATCAACTGAAACTAACTTTTATTTATAGATTAAAAAAATAATAATTTTTCGTATAAAAATAAAAAATAAATTTATTATAAAATAATTAAGTTAAAGCATAAGATAAAAATCTGAAAATTAAAATGGATAAATGAAAAAATAACATGTGGCAAAAGTGATAGATAAAAAGTGGAAAAAAAATTTAATCCGTATAAAATTATACATCTAATTTTTTGTTGACAAGTGTCTGTGGGTCCCACTCCATTTGCTTTTCACGCCTGTTGAAAACTTTCAACACTCAATTACCCACTTGGCTTTAACAACCGATTTCAACTCTTTGTTGCAGCATTTCAACAGTTGAATTTTTCTTTTCAACACCCTCAATGTACTTAGTTTTATAAATTGCTCACCTAATCGTGTGTTACACTTACTTTTTAGTCGTCTCATACTAGTTTTTATACTCCAAAAAAATAATTATTATTACACTTTATACTTTTAAAACAACACAATATTTTTAAAATGTTATGTTTTTTACCTAACAAAAGTAAATTTCTCACAAAAAAACAACAATACCACCTTACTTTGGTCAACAACAATATAATAATATTATTTTTTAACTTCTGTACACAATATCCTTTTACTTTGGTCAACAACAATATAATAATACTCCCTCTATCCAGTAATAATAGCACATTGACTTTTTTATCATTCCAATAAATATAATAAACAGTATACAAAAATTATATAAAAAAAGTATTGGAGGACAAAAAAAGTCAACGTTACCAACTGTATCTATTATTACTGGATAGAAGGAGTATTATTTATTAACTTTCGTACTCATGCTAGTGTGCCAACTAGTATCTCTATACCTGCTAGTGTGTCAACTAGTATGAATGGAGGAAGTACAATTTATAAATTAAAAAAGAAGTGTGATTATTTTACATTTGTCTTAAGTGTCACTTTTTTTATAAATTAGAAAGTAAGTGTGATCACTTTTATATGGAACGAAGCAAGTATGTAAGTGATTAAACAAGGGATATGATGTATTTGCAAGTACTCCATCCGATTCATAATAACATGACTACTTTCCTTAAATTTTGAAGATTCACAATAATAAAACCCTCCCAAAAAATAGAAATAAATATTTTTATTTTTTTCACTTTAAAATACAAATTTACCCTTACTTTGTCCAGTTACTTTTTCAACTTCACTTACAATTACTTAATTTTTTAACTTAAAAATACATTTATGCTCTTCACTTAATAGTCAAAAAGTTAAAAAATAATATTTTTTTTAATCTTCAATTCTCAATGTCCGAAAAAAATGTCATATATTTTTATGAATCAGAGCGAGTATTAAAATGTGATATTGTCGTCTGGCCACATGGCCTCTTCTCGCAAGATCTCAATCTGTCTTTGCCCCTTGCCCACAATTATATAAGTGTAAAATTATGAGAATTTTATTAACAATATGATCACGCCAACATTCGATTTTATGAAGAAAGAACAAAAAAATCAAATTTTGTTTAATCTCGCTGTAAAATCAATAGAACTTGAGAATTACTTAGACATTGAGTTGAAGAATTCAAGAACTAATAATTGCTTACAAATTATTTTATAGTTGTCATACATTTCATAATATTTTTGATAAAATTCACTTTAGATTGAATGGAATATAATTTAATCTTGTTTGTCAATTTGGTTTCAATAATATTTATGAATTTATTTGCTGTTTCAAAGATACCCATTTTTTTTAATGTCTCAAACTTTTAATATTTATATTTTTACATAATTTTTAAATTTATTTATAATTATTTTACTTTTTTCCAGAGTGTACAGTATATAGTTTAGTGAACAGTAAACCTAGCTTCTTTCTTCTTCTGGTCAAAATCAACGCACATGCCATAGAATCACTTTTACTCCTTACAAAATTTCGCTCTCTGAAAAATAAATAAAAGAGTGGCAATTCAACTTTGGTTGCTCGCTGTCTGATCCTTTAATTCAATCCACCTGACCGAAGAATTAAAAAAATAATTAAAAGAATCAAAGGGGAAAAGGTAGGGGTTCAAACAATTACTACTTTGTACTGTTATGCGATCTTGTCTCTGCTTTTCGTAGACATTGTTTTGTCTTGTTCAGTTCGACTTCCTTGAATTGTGGGATTCCAATTGTTGTTAATTCTGCTGATTTTTTTGTGGGCAGTAAAAATCTAGGGTTTACGTGGTTCATTTTACTGACATTGTAGTTTTAGTGTTCCTTGCTGTTGAATTTTTTCTTTCGGATGCTAAGATAAGTAACGGCTAATTAGATTGATCTGCCTCGGAGTTTCGATTACTTTCGATACCCGTGTGGTTTTGAATGTGGCCCAAGAGTGTTATACTATGTTGTTGTGAGAGATGAGGTTCTGGGTTACTGAGAAATGGGGTGTGTTTTCGGTAAAGAGATACAATCGAGCGAGGAAGTAGGCAGAGAAAGTAAGGGTGAAGAGAGGGACTTGTCTGTGCCATCGGCGAGGAAAGAGAATGTGGTGGTGGGCTCTGTAAGTAAATTGGATGCCGAAAGTAATGGTGGTGGCCACGAGTTGATAAATGATGATCGGAAGAGTGAGAGTGCGCGGAGACCGAGATGCGAAAGGAGAAGGTCGAAGCCTAATCCCAGACTAAGTAACCCTCCTAAGAACATCCATGGGGAGCAAGTGGCTGCCGGATGGCCTTCTTGGCTCTCGGCTGTGGCGGGAGAGGCCATCAATGGCTGGACACCTCGTCGGGCGGATTCCTTTGAAAAAATCGACAAGGTAATGTAGTATTTTTTTTCCCATAATATTCTCCTTACTTTAGTTTATGTTTCAAAATTGCAAAACTAGTTTTGCAGAGTAGTCCTGTAAAATTCACAATTCGGAAAAATAGTCCCTTAAGTATGTTTGAGTATCAATAATGGATCTGGTCATAACACATGCCACTCAAGTGTTTGGAATCAAATGAAACTCAATTTTAAGTTACACATCTATTTTGCAAATTGTGAATTCTGCACAATCATATTTCTTTAACTTTGCTTTTTTCTTATTTTGCCCGCCCCTTTAATATTGGTTGTGTTTAGATTGGACAAGGCACTTATAGCAACGTGTATAAAGCTAGAGATGGTGTCACAGGAAAGATTGTGGCACTGAAGAAGGTTAGATTCGATAACTTGGAACCCGAGAGCGTGAGGTTCATGGCTAGGGAGATATTGATTTTGCGTCGCTTGGATCATCCGAATGTTGTGAAATTGCAAGGGCTGGTGACTTCAAGGATGTCATGTAGTTTGTACCTGGTGTTTGATTATATGGAGCATGATTTGGCTGGTCTTGCTTCCAGCCCTGGAGTCAAGTTCACAGAACCTCAGGTGGGATTTTTTTTTACTCTTGATAGTTAAACCTATTTGTTCTCTATTTGGTATAGCCTTGGCCCCTCAAAGAGTCAAAAATATGCTTTGTTGTTATTTTTGTTTGTCTCATAAATATAACTTTTCTTCTTTAATAAGAGTATTTATTATATTTAGTTCCTTACATGATCTTATTTAAACTTCATGGCTAGTAAAAAAATATAATATAAAGTGTAGTATTATAACTATTAGTAGGAAAATACTCTTTAGAAGTTTACTCTCCTAACAACAATAATTGATGTTTTTTAACTGTGTGGAAAGGGCAAACAACCATATCTTGGTTGAACGGAGGGAATATTATTTTAGTTTCCGAAGCATTTACTTAGAGTTTTGGGAAGACTTTATGCACTTTTGATTAAATGACTGGTATGATTTAGGTCAAATGCTACATGCATCAGCTTTTGTCTGGCCTTGAGCATTGCCACAATCGCCATGTGTTGCATCGTGATATTAAGGGGTCAAACCTACTTATTGACGATGGAGGGGTTCTTAAGATTGCCGATTTTGGGTTGGCTTCCACCTTTGACCCTAAAAACAAGCAGCCCATGACGAGTCGTGTGGTTACTCTTTGGTACAGGCCACCAGAGCTGCTTCTTGGTGCCACCGAGTATGGTGTGGGTATAGACTTGTGGAGTGCTGGGTGCATTTTAGCTGAGCTGTTTGCTGGGAAGCCCATAATGACTGGGAGGACAGAGGTAAAATTTGTTGTATATAAATTCAGACCCTTCATGTTGAACTATGATCTGGTGCAAATATTTTATGCTTTTAAGTTTTAAGTTTTCCTGCAAAAATCAACTTTATAATATGTGTCATGTAGGTTGGGTTAAAAAAATATTTTCTATAAAACTTCTTTTTGGTTTACCTGTATTCTATGTTTTAAAAATCCCCACCTAGCTCCGCCTAGGCCTTATGTTGAGCTCGACTTCCTCGATTTTTTACCCTAGATCCCCATAAGACGACTAGCCGCCTGGCCTTGCCTGAGTCAGCCTAAATGCGACTTGGCTCGCCTAGGCAGGTCGAAGCAGACAGGCCGTTTACTCAAATTTGATGAATTAGTTTAAATAGATGGTTTTAAGAGGAATTTTGAGTGTTGCATATGATACCAAAGAACTATTAGAGGAATACTTAGAAGAAAAGACGTGTATTCTTCGTTTGCAAGTTATTTTGCTATAGTTGCTATGTTGAGAATTGAAAGTATTTGCAAATAGCAATGTTTTTAAACTTTGAGGTTGAATTGTTCACTATTAAATGAATTTTATGATCATTTTTTCTCAAAATATTAATATTAAATTATTTTTAAATATACTTTTTATTAATTAAATGTGAAAAAACAAAATCGATTAATCCCCAGCTAGTCCATCAGGTGCTAGGCTATGGGTCAATGCCTCCACCTAGAGCCTGGCGTTAGAACCTTACATGTATTTCGGATTCAATTTTCTTATCGAATTTGCTCCTCTATTTTAGATTTGTAATATATTTTAAGTTGAAATATTATTAATAGGCAAATAAATAAAGTGAAGAAAAACTATCTGTTTCCTTGTTCTTTTGATCACCTAAGTAAATGAATTTGTTATGTGGAAATGATCTTGCCTTCCATTTATTTTAAGAAACTTATGAAGTCGGATGGTTCTGTTCCCCCTTTTTTCCTGTAGGAATAGTGTTATGTTGCTTTTTTCTTAATGTAAGAATAATTTGATAATGCTGTATGGATTATATATTATGTTCAGTAAACTGCACTGTGAAAGTGGTGAGGTTATCTTAGGTTATAGTATTCCCTTTGTCCCATTGAAATAGACTTATATACCATTTTAGGTGTCCTTTGAAAATGTCTTACTTTCCTTACGACTACACAAACTGACTACATCCAATAATTACAACCACACAAATCCACTACACCCGTAAAATACCATAAATTACCGCGCCAAAATATATAAATCTATTGCAAGGGGACGGAGGGAGTATACGTTATGTACAACAAAATGGTAAATATAATAAACATGCTTTGATATTTCTGGATTTTTTTTTTCGTGTGTGTAAATGTGGAGGTTCTATATGTTAGAATGATAAACATTGAAGTTGTCTTATAATATATTCTTACGTCCACTGGCATTATAGTAGCAACTGAATGTTCTCTAAATTATACTTTAGGTGGAACAGCTGCACAGGATTTTCAAGTTATGCGGTTCCCCGTCAGAAGAATATTGGAAAAAGTCAAAACTTCCTCATGCGACTATATTTAAACCCCAACGTTCTTATAAGAGATGCATAAAGGAGACATTTAAAGATTTCCCGGGGTCATCTTTGCCTTTAATCGATACTCTACTTGCAATTGATCCAAGAGAGCGTCTAACTGCTACGGCTGCACTAAACAGTCAAGTAAGCTATTTTCTTTATTTGTTATATATAATTACCAAATGAAACTTTATTTATTCTCTCTTTTTTTATATTACAGTTCTTTACAACCAAGCCGTATGCATGTGATCCTGCTAGCCTTCCAAAGTATCCACCGAGTAAGGAGATGGATGCTAAGCGTCGTGATGAAGAAGCTCGAAGGTTTGGAGAACAAATTGTTGACTTGCATAGCCTTGTATACATAATTTTTTTAAAGACTATATATTGCATCCATCTGGCTGTTATTTTTCCGTTCTAGTGATGCTACTATTTAGAGCTGTCAAATTCTGACCCAGCCCAAATTATTTCTGGGTCAGAAATTCTTAGGACCAAAAAGTTTGTTTTGGCCCGACCACTATTGCTTCTATTTTTATGCTCTGGCTGGAGGTTCATTTGATAAACCTTGACATGAGTTGGTCATTGTAGGTTAAGATCTGCCCGTAAAACTTACACTGATGTTGCGAAGAAAACACGCACCCGAGATCGGGCGATGCGGGGAATCCCTGCTCCAGAAGCCAATGCGGAGCTTCAAACCAATATTGATGTAAGTCTTTTTTTGAATACTTATTCAACTGTCTTTTTTGTTCTTCAACAACAAACCATGACTTTACTTATTCTTTGCATATGTTTTTGCATGATTAAGTAACAAAAATTACCACTGACATCTTATTTGTCTTACATTTACTCCTTGATAAAAAAATCAAAACCCTCGGAGTTATTCCTTCAATCAAACGTCCAGAATTCTTTTATAATTTTGAAAGTTAACTTTTTTTTAATTATCCCTTGATCTACATTTTTTCACCTCAACGTGATGCAATTTGTAAACTAAAACCATACGACAAAAATCTCTGTAATATTGAAAGGTAATTGTTTTTTTTTCCTTTCTTTTTAATTTGCCAAAATCTCAATAGGGTGCATATAGTCAAATATTCTTTTTATTTTTAATTTGTCTGTATAGTACCTGAAGCAATCTTTTTAATCATATCTCCGTGTTCAATAGAAAAATGCCATATTGATATTTACATTCTTGACCCCTAATGAAACAGAAACGGCGACTATTTACCCACGCAACCGCTAAGAGCAAAAGCGAAAAGTTTCCTCCCCCACACCAAGATGCGGGAATAGGCTTTCCCTTGGGATTGTCCAATCACATGGACCCAAACTATGACCCTCCGGGTGTGCCTTTTACTTCAATGAACTTCTCGTATTCCAAGGAGCCGACTCAAAATTGGTCAGGCCAGCTCAGGGGCGGAGCCAGCTTTTGCAATTAGGGCAATTAGGGTGGGCCAAAATCTTATACTTAGTTTTTTTTAAGAAAAAATCGAAAAATTGATAAATTTAGGCCCGAAAAAGTGATAAATTTAAGCTAAAAAATGTCGAAAATGTGATGACTTTAGGCTCGGTTCGTTTAGTATTTGTTTCGATAAATTTATTCGAATTTTTTTCATTTTTTTTATAAAAGTGGTATAGTAACTAAAATAGTTTAGTTGATACTCATTAAAATGGATTACGTTTGTTTCAAAATAAATTAAAATAAAATAAATAAATAAAATTAATTAATTTAGTTCAGTTGAATTTGATTAATTCAATTCTATTGTTTATATTTATTAAATTTAATTAAGTCATTTTCAGTTCAAAATAGCTAGCTCATAAAGATAGTATCGTCTTTAAAATTTTACCTATTTTCCTTTTTTTTATAGTCCCTTAAAAATATATTTTACACCTATAAATAAATATTTACAAAGAATTATGTGTATAAATATTTAAAAGGTAAATACCATGAATAAAACAATAAAATAAAATTAGTGAAAAGATCAACTAAACAATTAATTTACGCTACAATTACTTTACGCTAGACAATTATAAAAATATAAAATATTTTATATATATATATATATATATATATATATATATATATAAGAAATATTTTTTTCTCAGGGTGGTTGACTTCTCTGCTGTCGGAAAAAGAAAATCGAAGACGTCGTCGAAGAAGAATAATCATCGGAAAGAATACACATGAGAAAGAAGATAATACACTGTGTAATATAGCATCTGCCCCCTTATACATCCTTGCTGCCAGGTGAACACGCTAAAGAGGTGCAGGAGGAGGCTTGACAAATTGCGTGTTACGTCATTTTGCGAGAGGTACAATATATTTTTATTCGGCATTCCTTTTTTTTTTCCTACCATTTGTTTTTCTTGGTAATATTTTGAACATAGTATATTTATCTTAACAATTCTTTCCCTCTCAATGACACTAGAATTACCTCAGCAGATTTTTGTATCATACATGCACCCTTTTAATTTTAGAGGATTCTAATTGTGGACGAGGATTTACATTTCTGAATTTGTTGGCCTGTTTTTTTTTTTTAATCTTTTTCTTCTTCAAATAATAGTGTATTTTTATGTGAATTTAGTTTGTTATTGCTATTTGGCTTTGTGAATCCAATTGACAATAAGAAATTTGAAGTATGATATTGATCTGGAATAGAGAGAGTAAATATTTGTATTGTTTTTTTGGTAGAATTTGAATGTGAAATTTGACAATTGTACATGTTTCAAATCAAATGATGAGGTAATTGGGGTTGCTAATCGACATTTTATTAAGAAACTCTATCAGGCACCTTCAATTTGCTTGAAATCATGATAGTGCCCCTCCTAAAATCAACATGCTTACAATAATTGGATTGATACTTCAAGGTAGGGTGACAAAATATAATGGTTTGCTTACAATTAATTTATTTTTAATTTAAGTGTTGTATTATTCTAAAAACTTTTTAATTTTTTCACTTTAAAAAAAAGATATTATATTTTTTATTATTTATAAAATAGGATATTGAAATATATATTTTAAAATAATTATTAAAGTTTGTAATGTTCATTATACCCCTAACTCGCATATATATTAAAAATATCAAATTAGAAAGTTTACTCTTATTTATAATTAGAATAAACTAGTTCACAATTTCTCTAAATAAAACTGTCTACGATAGACAACTACAAAACAACCAATTTAATGATGAAAATTGGTAACAATATAAAAATATTTAATTGTTAAAATATAATTCAAAATATAATTCGAATCGAAATAAAAATGAAACAATAACAAAGAAACGAGATGATAATGAAGAAGCTTTTGAAACAATGCTACGACTAGGGGTGGGCGCGGGTCGAGCCCATCCCAAAAATATCAAAACCCGGCTCAAAACCCGACCTCTGCTGTCCGAGCCGAGTCGGGTTTGTATGAGTTGGGGCCCGGTTCGGGACCGAGCATGACGAGCTCGAGCTGGGTTTTCGAGTTTTCGGTCCCAAATTTTATAAAATTTCTATTACAAATTTCATCCAAATTATATTCAATAAAAATTTCAAACATTTGAATCACATGATACTAAAGTGAAAGTTCAAAGATAAAAGCAAAAAATGATGTTTTTGGTTGTTTGCCCAAATAAAAATCCAAAAATAAAAATAAAAATCAAGTTAATCTTGCAATTAGTCAAAATAGAAAAAAAGTAAAAGTAACAATTAATTAGCATCACTAATTCAAAAATAATTTACAAAAAAATATATAAAGCACAATAGTATTGGAAAAATCAAGTATACTTTCGATTATCGTCTTCCTCTTATTCGAAGTGTTGTTTAATTTTTTTTTTTTTAATATTTTTACAATGATGTGCACTGTTAAGTGGTAACTCGAAACGAAATAGAAGGTAAAGTGAAAAACTTGAAATGAAAATCTTAATAGTAATAACAATGTACAATAAATCTTTTTTTAATTATATATATATATATATATATATATATATATATATAGTATAATATAAAAAATGAAATTAACGGTCCGAGCAGAGCTTTCGGTCCTAAATATTTTTGGGCTTGGGCTCGGACCGCATATACACTTCACAGGTCGGTCCTATGGCGAGCCGGTCCGTCCTTAAAAAAATTAGTCTCGGCCCATGATGAGTTTTTTTGACGGGTTTTCGGTCCGAGCTCGAGTTTTCGAGGTCAAACGCCTACCACTAGCTACGACCATGTCACTTAAGTTAGTGGAGGATGATGTCATTGATGACATCATCATGTGATAAGTGAGCACCTGGGAAGGAGGATTCACGCGGTTTCGGGCCCTAATTGGTTTCGGTCGGTTTCTTCTTTATTACTATTTGTTTATGGTTAAGAATATTATAATTATATTTTTTAAAAGATTTAGAATTATATTAAGAAAAAAAGTTATTTTTAATTCTAATTGTTTCCATATATTTTTTACACCTATAAATATGAATTGTTTTTTTACACTATAACTAGTGAATTGTTTCTTCCTTGTTTTTTACACTTCTGCTGCAATTAAAAAATATGGCTATGGTTTGGTCCGTAGAGCTTCACGTGAAGTTTGTCAGGGCGATTAATCAGTTAGGGATTGATAGTGAGTTTTTGCTTGTTTGTTTGTTTACTAATTCTTTCTAAGTTTAAGTTTGATTTTTCGGTCTAATTAATTGCAGATGCGGATCCGAAGAGGCTTGTTGACATAATGAATGTAGAGGGGCTCACGCAGGAAAACGTCGCAACCCATCTTCAGGCACACACACACATATATATATAGAAGGAGAGTTTGGAGGACCAGTGCATACGCACTTTAAAAGTTTCTAAATATTATACTCCCTCCCATTTTTTAAATTTGTCGTTCTATAATTTTGCACAGTATTTAATAAAAATAAATTATACCCATATTAACCTCCCTTTAATGCTATTAATTTTAATTCAATAAATTTTTTCATCTCTTTTCATCTCAGTAAAAAAACCGTATATAATTTTTTTATTCTCTTAAAAAAACCTTTCAAATTTATTATTTTAAAAAATAAATTATTTTGTTTATTTAAAAAAAAAATTAGAGCGTATAGTATATCTTTTATTCTCTTAAAAAAACCAAATTTATTATTTTTTAAAATTTTGAGCGTTATTAATTCTTTGATTCTCAAATTTTGAATGTTCCAAATTTTAAAAAAAATTATATTGATAAATAGTGATTTTTTTACGTATAATAAAATAGATAAAAGTAAAACAAAAAATTTGATCAAATAATTTATTTTGTATCCAAGATTAGATAATATTTATATAATTTGAAAGTGTATAAGAAGATAAGAGGAGAGAAGTTTAGAAAAAAAAACTACTGAGTTGGAAAATGTAAAAAGTTCTAAGTTACAATTAATGAGAAATAAATGTAGAAGGGTATAAAAGAGATAAAATAGTAGAACGACAATTAAAATGTAAAAAACATAAACACCTATTTAAAATGGGAGGGAGTATTAATTTATATTATTATTTTTCTTTTTCTCTCTCCCTCTATTAATAAAATGTTCTCAATTCTCAAATTGATTCTATTTTTTTTATTTTTTTCATGAAAATTGTTAATTAATTTATTTTATGAAAAATTGTTAATTACTTTATTTTATTTATTAGATAAAAAATTAAGACAAAAAAATAAAAAATTAGATGAAATGATATAATTAAAACGAATAAAGAAAACTATTAAATATAATTTTTTTAATCAATTTAATACTAGAACTTAATAAGTTAAAACTAAATTGAATTAATATTTTTTATAAAATTAATAATTATTTTTACTAATTGTAAAATATTTTTTAAAAATTATGAATAATATTATAACATTAATTGTATTTGCAAAAATAATTAATATTTTTTTAAAATTAATTGAATAAATTTAAATTGAATTTATCTGAATTGAAATTAAATTTTAAAAAATAAGTGTTTGGTCTTATTAATTCTTCTTTCGTCTAAGTTTTTTTGTCCAATTAATAAAAAAATTACCTTACATACCGATTCACGAAATAAAAAACAACAAATAAAATATATTAAAATTAATCTAATACGCAAAAATTTTAATATATATACATAGACAAAAATTTATTAATATATAGCGTAGAAAAACTAATAATATAAATTAATATAATATTAAGAACTTGTTAAATCCGGATTAGTCCGCATAAGAAATGGACTATATATATATATACATATATATATATATATATATATATATTACCTCTATCTCATTTTAATAATCGTATTTTTTTTTATTTGTGAAGAAAGTGTAACTATTACATTGGACAGAGGTAGTATATTATTATAAATTTATAACTTGTCTTTTAATTTCTTTTGTTTACAATTTTATTAAAATTAATTAATTCTCGACTTCTTAATTAATTGATTAATTAATTATACTACGTTTGCAGAAGTATCTACAGTAAAATTTTTATAAATTAATAGTTTTGGACCGGAAAATTTTATTAATTTAGAGAGGTTATTAATTAATTGAGGTATTTTTTTCATTTAAAAGACCAAGTCGGGAACAGGAGATTCTATTAATTTAGAGAGGTTATTAATTTATCAGTATTAATTTATAGAGGTTTTATGTACTTTACTTGAAAGATCTTTCAAGCAGCCCTGCGGCAGTGCGACCATGCCTCTGCCTTGAGGGCTTTCACGAATGGCAACGGGGTCGTATGACTCGTATCCAATCAGTCCAGAATCCACCAAATAATGATATTAGTAGTGTTTAATAAACTTTAGTTACCGTTAAGCTTTAGTTACACAATTTGCACTTTTGATTCGATCATTTTGGGAAGAAGATTGATTTATGTCATCTTAATTTATGATGCAGTTATATTTAGGTATTATTAAGGAATAGGGCTCATAATAATTATAATTATTAAACTTAATGATAATAAGGTATTATAATTATTAAATTGTAATGATTTAATTAATATTTTTAATAAGCAAAAACAAGATGACATTGATTAAAAAGGACACAAAATGGTAAATGAGAATATTTATGTTCGCGTGAATTTAAAATTGAACCAAAATTTTATTATTCTATTCGATCCGAGCTTCAACTAACTCTCTTATTTGGGAATAGTTTATATTTGGGAATATTTGATTGGGCCGGGTTAAATGAGAAAAATTAAAAAATATTTTATTTATTTAAATAAAGCATTTCATTTATTTTTAAATATGTAATTTTATGATTTGCACTGCATTAAATTTCTATTATGTACGTAAAATAAAATAGTAATATTTGTTATGTCTCAAAAAGATAACTTCCTTTTAATTTACAAATAAAGTAAATCATTTTTTTTAATTTATGAAGTTGATCAACTTCTCTAAAACTAAGAATATAATTTTTGAATTAAAAATATTGCATATTTTTTTATTTATGTTAAAAAATTAAATAGAAAAAATATTTTAATTTATAATAATAATAAAAAAATCATAAATCTTATATTAAATATTTTTCTAATTATATAAAAAGAATAAAATAAATAAATTCTATGGATTATATTTTAGCATTCTGCCTGTCTAGTGAAATCGCCCTATTTAATTTTCCTTTATTTCTAATTGCTTTTGCCATCCAAATTAATTAAACAACCCAAGTAATGTAGTAGATTCAATTTTGTGGGAGCTTTTATGATAACATTGAATTCTAAACACCCAACCCTCCCCCAACATTTCCGTGCATTCTTTTAGTCAATTCAAACTTCCTTTTATAAATAAAAAATGTTGTTTTCATTTTAGAAAATTTCCAAAAATAGATTCTATTCTACTAGAACTATTTATTTGTGTGCACAATAAATCAATAATAGAGATGCCTAACAAAGCATCACTTTTTATGTTTTAAAGCATCACATGGAGTTCTATTGTGGTCTCACAAATGACTTGTTAAAAAATAAAAATTTAAAATTTCGCTCAAAATAACAGACAACCTATTCGTATTTTAATAATTGATTTTTATCACCAAATGAATATTCTTCTCGTTCCAAAAAAATATTCATATTTGTTTGGACACATCCCTAATTAATAAAAAAAATTAAAAAAATTATTTCTTTCAAATTTTGGTCACAATTATTTCCTGCCAAACGCTTCTTCTGCCAACCCACCAAAACACGCCTTTGTCGATACAAGCAAGAAAAATTATTTTCAGGGAAAAAAAGTTGTATAAAAAGAGCAGTTTGTGAATCCTCTCTCTCTCACTTACTTCTTCGTCTAAAACCTTCACGCTCTTAGTGCCCTCCACCTCTCTCTCTCTCTCCCTCATTTTTAGATCCGTCCAAAATGGCTTCTCTTACAGCTTCTTCTGTTTCATTCTGCGCCGCCTCTACCTCGCTAAAGCAAAATCAGGTTGATTTTTTTATTTTTTATTTTTATATTTAAATTTTTTGTATGCCCAAGTGACTTTATCTGATAATCAATTAAAGAAGTTGTTATTTTGCAAATCGGAATTCAAAATCTAAGTTCATTTTCCCTTTCACCAGTTTGATTTATGAGGTTTGGATATTCAGTGTTAATTGGATGATGTTTGTTATGAAATTTCAAGCAGGTTACGAATTTGAGAAAAGTGTCCCTCTCATTCTGTGGAACGGGCTTTCCTTCTCGTAGGTTGCCGGCTCTTCGTTTCCGAGTTTCGTGCACGGTATGAATACTTCATAATGATGATGGCAGTGTGTTGTTTTTAGCTTGTTCTAACTCTGTTTACATTTCATAATTCATACATTTTCTCTTGGTTTCGATTTTTGAGTTGTTGCAAAACCGTACTTAATTAGTCGACTTAGGTTTTTGGATTCGAATTTGCATTCGTTTAGACATGCTGCGGTGCATCGAGTTGAATATTATTGTTGATGATAAGTGATAACGATGCCGGATGCTTTTTTTTTGTCTGCGCGCAGGCCAAGACAGAGACGGTGAACAAAGTGGTTGAGATTGTGAAAAAGCAATTGGCTCTTCCCGATGACCGCGATGTCTCGGGAGAGTCGAAGTTTGCAGCTCTTGGTGCTGATTCTCTTGATACGGTAATAATATTTTTGCTTTTATTTTTGACACTGTAGAGAAACGCCTCTTCTTCAAGTTGATTGTTTTTGCATTGTAGAGAAATGCCTCTTCTTCTTCGTGTTGATTGTTTTTACATTCTAGAGAAATGCCTCTTCTACTTGATTTCCTCCCTGTTTTATTTACGAGTGTGATGTGGGTATGCAACAATCGTTTGATTTACTTAGTTATAAATGGAATGAATAACATTAATTTGAATTTTACTATAACGAGTACCTAGTGTTAAAAAAATAGACAAAAATGAAATTTTACGAGACATAAATTTTTGGCTTTCATACGTTTTTAACTTTTTAACCGTGATGCACTACTTAGTTATTTTCTCTTTCATTATATACATATATATAGGTTGAGATTGTCATGGGACTTGAGGAGGAGTTTGGTATATGCGTTGAGGAAGAAAGTGCTCAGAGCATCTTAACCGTGCAAGATGCAGCCGATCTCATTGAGAAGCTCTTGGAGAAGTGAGACAATCTAGCCCCAAGCTTTCGCAAGGAAAGGCTTTTAATTATTACAATCATTATTCTTTTCCCCTTTTTCTTGCAATGTCGTTTTTCACCTAGTACAGCGAGGGTCCTTGGTATTATATGCTAGAATGAAACTTTCGACCGGCTTATGATCTAGAGTTTTAGATTCATGTTCCTTTTCAACATGTTTGATTGAATAATCATTTTTCTCATAATGCTCATTATCTTGTTGCTTAAGAACCATACAAAATATATAATACACACTAAATTTCCAGGAGAAAAACACATATGATACAATAGTCTATAGATAAAGAACTTGTGTTGAACTCAGCAAACACAAATAAGTGTAGATCAGGTGGTGAAAAGTGATTAATAAATCACTTTCATTTTGAAATTTGCAAATTGTTGGGTTATCATAGCAACAGAAAAGAGAATATTACTCCCTCCAATTCATAAATATAGGACTTTTTTTCCGAGCACAGAGATTAAAAAAAATGTTACTAATTTTTTACAAAAGGTAAAATGTATAAATGTATTTTTAAGTTAAAAAATAAAGTAGTTGCGACTGAAATTGAAAAAGTAGATGAGTAAAATAAAGGTAAAACTGTATTTTAAAATGAAAAAGTAAAATAATTTATTTCCTATTTTGGGAAAGTTTTATTATTGTGAAGTGTACATTTTAAGAAAAGTACAAATTATGAATCGGAAGGAGTACAAATGAGTGAAATGACCCTTCAGTTCTAGTATAATTACAAAAATAATCTCAATGATCTTTCAAAATTACAAAAATACTCGGACCACTGTTTCATTTTGAAGTCTGTAATAGTTAATACTAAAACATCCACAACAAACTTTCAAAATTACAAAAACCACCCCAAACTTTTATTCAATGTGGTTTTAATAAGCAAAATCCATGTTGAACTTTCAAGATCAGCAAATGAACTGACATCTGCAAAACTTACACAACCAAACTCATAAAAGCTAGTGAGGTATCCTCTGCAACTCTATTGCCACCTGAAACGAAGCATCCGCAACACTCTTCGAACCCGACCCTCTCAAACCCGAAACAACCCCTTCAATTTTAGCCAGGTCAGTCGTACTAACTGAAAGTACCATCGCATGAAGTACATAGTACCGACATGCAAACCCAAGTGCATGCAAAACACGTTCCACCACCAAACCCTCACCGGGCTCAAGGACCATAGGTACCCTACATAGGTTCATGAAGAAGTTCATTGTCGTCTCTCTCGGCACTGTCTTAAACAGAAGAACCAAACACTCTGATGACAAATCCGCAACGTTGACTTTTGCAGAATTGCTCAGCTCCAGCAATACCCCAACATTCCCTGCAAAGTCAACGATGTCCCTTATGCTCTGGTCAGAGCTTATTTCTCGTACGGCGTCATTTAACAGAGTTGGTTGCTTTGAATGGACGAAATTAGCCCTGGTGCTTAAATCGCGTAAGAGTAGCGCTCTGCAGAGACTGAGCGTCGGCTCCAGAAAATCTTCCATATCCTTCGCATGCACGAAGTCAAGGAGATTCCCGATTTTTCTCACGACTTTTAACTGTGAGATTATTCTGGTTTCTAATTCTGGCGCGGAGACTAGGGCGAGACAGAGGACGACGTTGCACACATTTATAGTCGAGAAATCGGCCAGTAGAAACCCGAAGCACTGTGAGACGGCTTTCATGTGAATGATTTCTGAGATTTTTACGTAACTGGATTCAATGAGCATGACAAGGAGTTTTTGTGCATACATAGGGATAGGGTCTTCATCCTCGATCAAGGAAGGATAGAGAGGGAGGAAGTGGGCGTTGGAAATGGATTTCAGATCTTGTTGTATCTGTTCGTCATCTGATATATCAGACAGGAAAAGAACCATCACGTCGAAGAAAATCTTCAGGCATAAAAATCGAGCGTCTCCATCCTTGTTCCCCTTGTAGAGTGCGGACAGACTAGGGAGGACCTGGCGGATGAAGATGATGGGATTACAGTTGACTGCCGTTGGATCCTCCGAGATGGATTCCAATACTCGCAGAAGAGTTATCTGAAAGTCGTCCCTGCCCTAAAACATATAATAATAGTATGCATCTTAGTATAAAGTTATAGTAAAACAAAATTTGTGAATAATGAAAAAAAAATGTGTGCTGAAAGAAGTGGCTGAATAGAAGAGGATTGTGAAGCTTTTTTATGTCATTATTCATTCTTTAATCCAACGGAAGGTGCTGATTAGTATGCAAACTACAAATAGTCATCAATTAGAAATCATGTCAAGCCAAAATGAAGTTAGAAGTTGAGATTGAAAATATAGCGTAATAGTAATCTTCCAAAACATCTATTCTTGTTAATCTTAATGATTTTGAATCTGATACTAATAGAAGTGTAATGTAGATTATGATTGACCTTAGGCATTAAACAAATAATGACTTCTAATAAGTTTTCTTCAATCAGTTTATAAAATTCAACAATAAAAATATATCCCAAGTTGGTACTCAGCTTCAAGCCCAGTAGTTAAGGCTGCTTTAACCCAGTAAGCAAAGACCGGGGTCGAATCCCACAGGGTGCATGAGTGGGTTTTTTCTTTCATTAGAATAAAGCTTCATCTTCTTTGTAAAGATAGGTTCCAAAATATATAATACTCCCACCGTCTCATAACATTTTTCTTAATCTCCGTTCCCAGAAAAGTCCCAACTTTAATGGGACAGAGGGAGTAAACCGAGTAATAATAAGAAAAAGTGCAGGTATAAGTTCTAGTTATATATATATATATATATATACACCTGGAACGGCAATTCTGCCATCTTAAGTAAATTTGCCACCAGTTGCAGAATCTGTGGAGTCACCAGCGATTTTTTGAACGAAGAGCTCCCTAAAAGATGGAGAACCACAGGAAACAAATGAACACTGTTCTTCGAAGAACCCCGACTAATCTGCCCATGGCGTCTGCCGCCTCCCAAAAGCTGTTGGATATCTGCGGTAATAGTTTCCAGCAAACCCGGCAGAGTCGACACCACCGCATGCACAAACGCGGCGAGACACAGCTGCACATACTTATCCTTATCCTTGGCGAGCCTATCAGCGGCAGACAGCAATCTTACATTGCAAAAAAATATTGAGAGGCATTTCTTCCCATTTCTACAGAGTAGGGCCACGAAGAGGAGAGCCTTTCCCCTCAGGACTTCACTCTCCTGCTCGATAAGGGACATGAGGTTTGGGACAAGGTTCTTGTCTTCTATCACAGGGAGAAGGTGGCGGCTGACATTCGTTAGGTGAGTCCCGTGAAGTGCCATGTTCAGAAGGTTCAAGCAGATTTGCTGCTCACGTCGATTTCCCTTGAAAAGACTAGACGCGATGTCCTTGAGTGAGAGTTTTTCAATGACCTGTTGAATGTTGGATGGGTTGAAACGGACCAGGCGGACCAGACATGAGCCGGCAGTGAGCCTCATGGACTCTTGTTTTCCTGGAGCCCTGAATATGTAACAAAGGTTGGTAATTACGTCTTGGCTGGTGAAACGAGTGGCCCAATATCCTCCATGGCCCGAGATGTTCTCTATTGTTCTCAAAGCGTAAATCTGGGTGAGATCATCCTCTCCTTTTCGTAGGACGGATGAGATCAAAGAGATTAATGTACTTGGAACCTGAGAAGAGGTGAGGAACTTGTGTTTGAAATTCTTTCGAGACAAAATAATGAGTATGAGTATAAACATAATAAAATTAAGATGGTGCTTTGAGCATTAGATCAAGCAGGTTAAAGGTATATGCTCTCTTCATATTAATTACGCTAATTAAGATCCAAGACCATGATATAGAGATAAAGCAAGAAGTAACCTGCCAGCTAGAAGAGGGTCGGCTGTCTTTAGATGGAGACTCCTGCGGGTTATTTTCCCTAGAAGGATCATTTAGAGTAGATATGTAAAAGATCAGTTCACCCAAAGCAGCCATGGAAAACCTTCTCACTTTTTCTTGTCTGTCTCTAAGGCCGTCAGTTAGAGCACCTAAAAGCCCAGAATTTGACAAATCATCTCCAATGAAGGTGGAATGGCGAATCAACAGTCCTAGAAGTGACGAAAGTTGCACACGCAAAGCCAAAGCCTTAGACTGCCTCAGCATTTTAACAACAACTAACATTATTGGCCCATTGGTCAAAATATTGGCGGCATCAGCATTACTGCTCAGCATCTCAAGGTACCTAATAACATTTTGCTTGTCACCATTAATGTTCCCATTCATGATACTCGCAATTTTATTAGACAGAGAATCCAATTTATCATTGGGAAGTTTTACAAAATCAATTGGAGAAACCGTATGGAATGGAAGGGATGGAATTGTATCCGATCCTTTCTCAAATTTTCTGCTAGGCATTACTGGCCTGACTGAGAGATCAGACGGATGCCATAACACCTCCGAGAGGTCCGAAGATGATTTTATTGCATCAAAGTCAAGGGTGTGCCCAGAAATATCTTTGGTCTTCGGAGTCTTCAGTTGTGGGCTAGCACTAGGTGTTTCTGTTGCTGGGCTCATTTCCATTTGTTCTGAATACAATTCGTGTTCTTGTGACTTCGAGTCATCCTGTAAAGGTGTTACGGTGTCCATCTCTTCATGTTTCCCATTAGGCTTACTTGGTGTCGATAAATTATCTTCAGTGGTGGAGGCATTTTCAGACCCTTCAGGGTCATCATGTCCATCATCATCTACATTCTCGTTAAAATCTAGTTCCATGTCATTGTTTTCAATTTTGATTTCCGCATCGTTCTTAGTGCTGTTAGGCAGCGGCCTTCTGTAGTTCTCTTTCTCGTTTTCCCTTTGCATGTTAGATTTTGCAATTCTCGAAAGACGTAGAAGATTCAAGCCACCCCTATTATTTGAAGAGTCTTTGTGTTTTCCTCCTTGTATTTTGCTCGAAGGCTTGGTTTGAGTTTTACGGCCGCCGTTTACACCCTTGACAGGTGTTTCTTCTCCTCCGACTCCGGCACCCATATTCTCATGTTGCTTACTAGGCACTTTTGAATCTTTCATACGTGCATTGGGTGTGGTTTTGTTCCTAAGAGGTGTATCTCCATTTTGCTCGGTAAGACGTGGTTCGGAAGACAACTCAAGCATGTTATTGAAAGCAGGTTGAGGGGGTAATTCCAATGAAACAATATTTGTTCTCCAAAAAGCATGATTTAACAGTTCGGGCCACTGTATCCTTTCAGATGGATCTTTCACCAAGAGAGAGTTTATCAAATTTACGAACGGGCGGGTTGGAGTTCCAGGAAGATCAGGAGGTGTGTCTAATAGAATTGATTGTGCTAACTGAGTGAATTCCTTGTCAACAAATGGAGGCCTGCCAGTATAGCACTCATATAGCACACACCCGAGAGCCCAGAAATCAGAAGCATATGAATGAATCCCTTCGTCTTGGAACAATTCCGGAGCCATGTAACAAGGGGTTCCGCGTTTTGCTTGTGGTAACTAACCATGAGATTGAAAATATATGTGAGAGATTATTAAGAAAATGAAAAACATTGTAAGATACAACTTAACTATATTAGCTTTAGCTTCTTAAGAAAAAATATATTAACTTGAAATCATACCTTGGAAGAAGATGCCATGGATATGTCACTCAGTTTTCTTGATAATCCAAAATCGCATAGCTGCAGTAGAGAACATTATGAAGAGCTCATTATCAGATTTCCAAAGCACTCAAAATGATCAATGTGGGGGAGAGAAACATCAAACACTACACCTTTGTGTGTCCATTTTCATCTAGCAAAATGTTTGATGGCTTCAAGTCACAGTAAATAATTCCCTTTGAATGCAAATACCTGTTTATGAAGGTCATTAATAATTAAAGAAACAGATGGAATTATGAACAAAAAGTGATAAAAAAAATTGATTTCTTACTGCAGAGCTTTAACAAGATCATGAGCCAGATCGTGTATAGAATCTTCAGGAAGCTTACCATCCTGAAATTCATACAACATGAGAGATTAACATATTTTAATCATGAGAGATTAATCAAAAGTTCCATGAAATTGAGTTGAATAACATTCATACTTTACGCAAGCATGCAAACCAGAAATATTTAATCTCGTCTGGTATTTGTCCTAGCACAGTTAGAATACAGTGGGCTTAGGCTTATTAGTTTAAACCCAACAATCAGGGCTGTGATCATTCACTCTTTTTTCCTAAATAAAACTCGAAGTTCATGCTCATCCTGAAAACATGAAGAGCTTTTCAATACTAAATTAGCTACACCAAATAGTTGATTGATTACATGTAAACTAAAGTGTTTCAAGCTTGTGAACTGATGTTACCAAGTATGTATATATCATCAATTAACGCAATCATGTATGTAGGGAGGACTCTCATTCTTATTGGTATATCATTATTTACTTTAAAAAAAAAGCAGCTCTCGAGTTCTTTAGCCTACTTGACCTTCCTTCCTTTGTACTTTCAAGAGAAGTTCTTGTTACCAGAATAAGGAATTATTGAACACGATAATACGGAAATATGGATCTTATTTTCTTCGGGCACATCAGTCATATTGGGGTCCTAATAAAACAACCAGATATCCACTTGCATCTTGAAACTTGATGCATTCAAGCAAAGTTAAACAAACAATCACCTGTTGCAATAGAGTCAATAGATCTCCTCCAACACAGTACTCCAAAACTAACCACAGATGAGCTGACGTTTCGTACCTACAATGTCAGTTGACATAGGAGAAAGTATAAAGAATTGAACCATAGGAATGAATGGAAAGTAGAAAGTACAACTTGTAATTAATCTGGGAAATACAAGAAACATCTATGTCTTCATAAAGCAATAAATCTCACCATGAGTAAAACCTCAGAACATTAGAGTGATCCAGAGTATGAAGAATTCTAACCTGTAACCAAAGTACAACCAAATAAATGAAGAACGGCCAACATGGAAATCTAAAGTAGGGGTGAAACAGAATGGCATGTACATATTTGCATAAGTTCTGTAGAATCTCAAAAAAAAAATGTGAGTTTGGGATAAAATAAACAGTAGTCCAGACTCTACCAACTAGCATCACCTACAGATGCATCATGTCATCAAACATTAGTTAATGGTGTGATTATTTCGAGTATGCTTTGAGGTCTGTGAGCAGTTTTAAAACATCCCAATATTGTTGTGACAAATATTATATCACTCTGTAAAATTAAGAACACCAGATCTTCAAAATTACCAGATAATGAAATCGGTCCTAGTAACCAAGCGTAAGGTTAAAAAAAACGGTGTTAGTAAACTAAAATCCAGCAACAAATGACCCAATTCATTCTTGATCAACTGAGAAAAGTAACAGCAGCAATAGCTCTCCCTTAATTGCATTTTGGGGCAGAATCTAAAATAGTTCAAAACCCAGTTCAACAATAATCGAGCTCCTATTAAACCAGCCTCAAAATCACTTCGAAATTTCCCAAAAAAGAAAAATGCTTACTTCTTGAAGAACCTTGTTCCGGTGAGATTTGTCCACGCTCTTGATTGCGAAATACTCGATAGTCTTCTTCTTTCTTCCTTTGTACACAGTCTACGCCCACACATAACACAATTGATACGATTAACAAATAGAGAAAACGCACCTAAATTTCTGGGTTTTCCCGAAGATTGAATGAAATCTGAATTTGAAAAAAGTACCGAATATTTGCCGCGGCCAATTGCTTCGTAAATGTGGTAGTGATTCATGCTTCGGATTTTCCAAATCTGAGGCGGTGTGTGTGTTCAATGTGTTTTGTGCGTGTAGAGAGAGAGAGAGAGCGGGGAGAAATGAAGCATATGAAATTCAAATTTGGCAGAGATGTAAATTGGGGCATAGGTGCAACCCCACCTATCCACACCGAGACGAGAGAGTGAGTTCGTGTCATTTAAGAAGACTTCCGTGTTAAAAAAGTGTTAAAAAAAGTTAATTATATTTTTCAACCTCAAGTTTAAACCTCCCATAATTTCATTATGGATCATGAAGTTTTAAACATTTACACTTTATGACCAAAAGCCATAATGAAATATTCCAAGGAAATAATATTATTAAAATATAATGTGCATGTAACTTTTTACAAACACGATATTTTTATCTTTTCAATTATTTTTACTTTAAAAATAAACATTTAACAAATAAAATAAATATTACTAAAGTTAAAAAATCTATACAATATTTATCTGAAAGTTTAGAATATTTACACCTTCATCATTAATTTACACACCACCCTCATTAATACACCTGAAATATAAGAAATAGATTAGTACACCCCTATTGAATTACCCATTTTGACTTTTTAAACAAACAAAAAATTACTATGTGCACGGTCCACCCCTTTTAATTATTAATTATTTAGAGATAATATCAAATTTAGTCCGGTAACATACACTGATTCCACATATGGTTATTTTTGTTTTGAAAAAAAATCAAATTTGGTTTTTTTGACCATTTTTCGATAAAATTGATGATGTGGCATTGATCTCCGGCCGAAGTTGGTTACGTGGATAATACTTATGGGTTCGAGTGTCAAACCATTATGTCACGTCAGCTAATCATTTAAAATTAAAATTTTAAAAATCTGGAAGAAAGGAGTTCAATCCTTGACCAAATTAAAAAATTCAAAAGTTTAAAGTTAAATTCTTTTCGTTTTTTGAATTTTTAATTATAATAAATAAACGACGTGGCATAGTGATTTGACACCCGGGCCTTCAAGTATTATCCACGTAACAAACTTATGTTGGAGATCAGTGTTACATCATCAATTTCACCGAAAAATGGTCAAAAAATACCACATTTGATTTTTTTTTCAAAACAAAAAGAACCATATGTAGAATCAACGTATGTTACGGACTATAATTGATATTATCTCAATTCCTTATTTATTTTATCTTTCAATCAATACGATAATTATATTTCAGTGTTCAACTATATTTTTTTTAAAAATGTAGGATATTAATAAGTATTTAAAAAAATTAAACTTAAAAATATTGTATTTTTTCATATAAATTTAAATATGAAATATAATTTATTAATATATATATATATATATATATATATATATATATATATATATATATATATATATATATATATATATATATTAAATAAGTCAGGCTTGATAGGCTTAAAAGGCTTTAAAAAAAGGTTAAGTCTTGTCTGATTATATAAACGAGTTTTTAAAAAAGAAGTTTGAACCTGACTTATTTATTAAACGAGTCGAGCTAAACTGAGCTTTTGTGAATCGAGTCATAAGCCCCTGTCGGGTAGCCTGACTCATTCCTACCCCTACTAGCAAAGTAGGCCCATCCAGTTTTGAACCTCTAAAACATAGCCTAGCTAGCCCAGCGGCATAAAAAGAACCATATCCGAATCCATATTTGGTTTGGTAGTCCTAATAGGAGAAATGGGCACGGGCAGAGGGTGTAATATACCCGGATAGAATTATATTTAGTCCTCAGAAAAAATCTCATCTTGCCTCGTAATCAGCTAGAAGAAAATCAACCAAAAAATAATTTTTGAAGGCACTATGGGTCGATTTTTGGCCATTAGAGTATGAAAGGAACTTTATCACTTTGCTACGTCTAGTTATCATCGACTTTTTTCTTATCTATTAGTAGTGTTTATATAACTCATAAGCGTTATTAATTTTTTGCGATGTTATTTATTATTTCAAATTAGAAAAATGTAAAATTTCTAATATTATTTTATTTTTTTATAAAATATTTTAAAAATAAATTATTTAATATATAATTAATTAACAAAAAATGAAATTAAATAAAAATTGTTACTTCTATATATTAATAATTATAATCAATAAAAATAAATATGAGACATCAATCAAATAATAAATTGTTCTTTCTCATCTATATCTATATAATATATAAATTCAGACTTTGCTGATATGTGGTCAGTGTGAACACTAACACTACAAAAAATGAGCACACTAAGTGGCACAGACAAAGTTTTCATTGATCAATATTTGATTATGTGGCTTTTCTTTACCAATAATAAATATAACGTGGCTTTTAATTAACTATAGTAATTTAATTATTAATGATTTGAAATCGCTCCATCATTACCTATTAATTAGCTATGGTAATGGCATATTAATTAGCTATGCGTAATGATAATATACAAGTATTACCTATTAATTAGCTACTAATTTATATTTATGTCTTACTCCCTCCAATTTTTTTTATTTGACGTTATAAGTTTTCTGTTTTTTGTCAACTAGTACCACTTCTCGTGCGATGCACGTGATTTATTTGTTTGAAATAATCTAAAATTTTATTTAACCTTTAACGTATTTCACCAAAAATTTATTAATGGACTTATTTTATTTAATAATCACTTAAATTTGTAAACTCGTGTTAATCTCATTATTAACTGTTATCTCAATTATAATTTTTTTTTTTATTTTCAAAAATTACGTTTGTTTGGCTTGTTTGATGTAATTTATAGTATGTAAGCTTCTTGTGCATAGCCGAGTGGTAAAGTCTGTGGTAATGTTGGTGTAATTCCCAGCCGAAGCAGAGTTCGAATCTCGAATATGACAAATTTTCATTTAAATTTTATGAAGTTAGTACTGGGATGAGACCTATTGGCTCTCTCCCACATGTGTTTGTTACTCGAGCATATCCCTCTATTTACATTCTACCCGATTGAGGAGCCTGTGATCTGGTGGGAGAGAAGTTTCTTGTTTGTTACTCGAGCATATCCCTCTATTTACATTCTACCCGATTGAGGAGCCTGTGATCTGGTGGGAGAGAAGTTTCTCGTCTCTGCATTTCTCGAGTGTCAAACGCATCAAGCAAATACCTAAAACCGTTGGGATAAATCAAAATTAATGGAAAATAAAAATTATAAACCTAATAAATAAATAAAAATATAAAAAAATTGATTTTACTTAATAAACATGAAGGGGATGAGATGCCAACAATTATATTAGTATAATGTACGTTAATCTACAAAATAAATTTTACAGAACTGAATTAGGGATAAACTAAAAAAAAAAAAATCTAGTCGAATATAATTAATAACTCGACAATTTGATTCTGAAATATACGAAAAAATCATAATTGATACATAAAATTAAAAAAATAGAATAAAAAAATGAATGAATAGAAGAACTATACATGTAAATCGATTCAATGTTCAAAAAAATAAAATTTTATATCAAGAAAAAATAATATACCTAAAAAGTTTGATCATTTTTTTAACTATCTAAAAAGTTTGATCATTTTTTTAACTACGATGATTAGGGAATAAGAGAAGGTCAATTTTTATGAAAGACGATTAATTGAAATTAAATTAATATTAATAGAATAAAAAAAGAATTTTGAGAAAAAGAAATAAAAACCTATATATTTAAAATGATCATTAATTATTATTATCAAAAATATATAATTTAAATTACTATTTAAAATTTATATATAATTTAAATATGCTTAATAATATTATTATTTAGAATTTATAATTTTTTTATTTATAATTGATAGTGTGAACACAACATTATTATTGCTTTTCTATTGGTCCACATGTCATTAGTGGATTCTGAAATTATATATGTATAGATTTAATTGTCGTTTTGAAATTTTTTTCCTATTTAAACCTTTATTAATTGTTATTTTATTAATTAAAAATCATTAAATTTCATATTTTATTATATAAATTTACAAAGGAATAAGGAATATTAAAAGATAAAGTCAAATCATTATTAGTATTAAATAAGGTTAAATTAGGAAATTATAATTATTATTAATATTTGTGCAAAAGCTTAGGGCGACAAATAAAAAAGATTGGAGGGAGTATTTTGTAAATGGTAATAATCTTATTTGGTAAGAACTTCAGGTCCAATATATACTCCGTATTTATTAGCCTTAATATTATATTATAAATATTTTTAAACAAATCACCGGTGTAATTTTTAGACTGAATATTTTAGACCGAATTATGTACTTATTAGTAATTATTATTAATTATTAATATTATTGGTTGGATATTTTTAAACATGATGATATTTCATCCTGAATATAGAATAAACAATTTAAAAATATTAATGCATCATCACGAATTCATCATAATTATTTCCATATATATTTCACAATTGGTAATAAATAAATTACGATTAATAATTAATTAAAACAACTGGTTATGTATTTTTGAATTTAAAATAATCGATTGTATGATATTCATTTATTTATTTAAATTCTTTAATTATAGTAATTATCTTTTTAAATCAATTCAAAATAATAATAAATATACTATTTTTTATTCTTTAATTAATAAATATCACACGGTTTCTCCATTAGACTCCACAAAATCCGTCATTTTTTTAAATAAATTATTAATTTATGGTTCTATAATTTTATTTCCATCCGATCAAATTATATCTAAAATGATTCTTCTTCATCATTTTTATTATATTGCCCATCACCCAATTATTTAATTTTCTCTTTTTCTCTATAAATATGATTTGTTTATCCTCTTTTTTTGTAATTTATGAACTTGATTATTGATGAATTGATGTGTTTTTTTTAGGTCAAAAAGTAAGTAATTAATATTTTTGTTTATGTTGTTGTCGATCTAACTAATACAAAATACAGTATAATTTAAAGGTTTGTATTTTTTTTTTGCAGATGACAATGTAAGTATCTCAACACAAAACCTATTTATCGTTATTTTTTTTTTCTTTTGATTTATGATAATCAACAAATGGTATATATAATTTGTTTGTATTTTTTGCAAATTAATTTTTTTGATCACAAGTGGGGATGGGAACACGGACCACTACTGCGCTGACAGTGGCCGGAGGACATGACTACCTCAACCTCGAGAGTCGCCTACATGATCGACCCGAACCACCCGAGCCCGGCCGTCCGTGGCTTCGATTGTCTTCTGCTGCGGAGCTCCTTAAACATGGCCACCAGGTAAATACGTACAATCTCATTAACAAGAATTGATTTTTTGTTATTTCCATTTTGTTTGTTTTTTATATTTATTTGGTTATTTATTTTCTTAATTTTTAATGAATAAATTTGTTTATTTGTTCTTATTTTTTGTTTAGGTCGCACGATAAGTAATTTTATGTGTTTTTTTTTTAATTTAGTGCGTATAAATCGATTAAAATTGTTGATTATTCATATTGATTATTTTAGTTTTCTATTTTTTTTTCAGGTTTATTAATTTTCTCCCTTCACGGTTGACGCAGCCCCTAGTTTCGCAGATCGGCACTGTGACTCGGCTTCTCGCCGGCGGAGTCGTCGGAGCCTTAAGCAAGATGAGTACTGCTTTGCTTGCATGACTAACTATTCTCTCTTTCAGTTTAAAAAAAAAAACGGTTCTTTAAAAATAAGGGATAATTATAGTTTGGTACCTGAACTATAGGTACTTTCGGGCTTTGGTGACTGATCTTTTTTTTTTGGGGGTTTGATACCTGAACTTAGGCGAAATTAGACTTTAGCGGCTGGAGTGGCGGATCTCGGCCACACGTGCAAATCACGTGCTTTCAGTTGACAAGTGTCACAATTACGTTGGCGGAAGGTGAGAAGTTACGCTTTTACCCTTTTTATTATTTACAAATTTATTTATAAAACAAAATATACGTATTCTTTTATCTCAATACATACGGTCCAATACATACGGGTTTTCCCCAATTTGAAGAACAAATTTTAGGCCGCTGGCGTCGGTGTTGAAATCTGGGCTGGAAGATACTGAGAAAAAAGATGTGGATTTTTGGGGCTTTTATTTTCTTTTTTATAATTTAGTGGTTGAGAATAGAATTGATGAAGGGGTTGCCCCTGCACTTTGATTTCCGGCGGCCACACGTCCTCCTCCACCCCATCTTCATCCCACGGCGGCGGCGGCGGCGCTTCAACAGACACGGCCGGTCTGGGGGCGATTTCGGACACCAACCCATCTCTCATCAGCTCCCATGTCGGGAGAGCTGATTCCGACCTCGAATTTTTGTTTCTTGGGAATATAATATTGTAGGTTTCTTCTCTGTAAACAGCTTAGTTACTTTATTCCTGCTTTCTGGGTTATTCCTCGCGTATTCCATTCGATTCCTACAAAAAAAAAAAAATTGTTTATTCGATCGATTTACATTCGAAAACAGAGAGTGAAGGGAGAGCAAAAAGCAGAGAAGCCAAAATGTTTGATGGGTTGATGAAAAGCAAATTCTATTGCAAATGGTGGGTGCAATTTCGTGTTTTTTTTTCTTTTGATTATAATTACTAATTACTAGAATAGATTTATTTATTTATTTATTTCTGATTTCTGAGTTTTTTTATTTCAAGAACTTGATCTGATTTGATCCTGCCTCTGTTTGGATAAATGTGTTTCCCCATTTTAATTCCTGGATTCTTGCTATATAAATTATATGATGAAATAGCTTTGCTTGTTTGAAATATTTTTAATTATTTTTATAATTATTTATAATTATTTTTATTTATTTATAAATATTTTTAATTATTTTTAATTATTTATAAATATTTTTAATTATTTTTATTTAATTAAAAATATTTTTATTTATTTATAAATATTTTTAATTATTTTTATTTATTTATAAATATTTTAAATTATTTTTATATTAATAATATAAGGAAAGGTCGATAATACCCTTCATCTCTCCTCTTGACCACAAAATTAAGCACGTGCCAAGCACGTGTGGCCGGGATCCGCCACTCCAGCCACTAAAGTCTAATTTCGCCTAATTTCAGGTACCAAACCCAAAAAAAAAAAGATCAATCACCAAAGCTCGAAAGTGTCTATAGTTCAGGTACCAAACTATAATTATCCCTAAAAATAATATGGGGAAACTTCAAGTTCTTGAATTTTTTTCTCCTGAACTTATTTTAACAAGGGATAATTGTAAGCTAGTAGCTGACCTATAGGCACTTTTGTACTTTGGTTACTTACCTTGCATTTTGTACACTCGAATAGCTAAACTTTAAAGAATTTGCACCTTCATGCAAAATCGGGCGGAATCCGGCGACGTGACTTATAATGACATTTTCGTTATTATACATTAATTTGATAAATGTGTAATTACACAAACACCCTCATCTTCTTCCCCTTTCTATCTTCTATCTTCCTCCCTCATCTGGATTGGTTGTGATTACTCGTTTTGGGCACGTGAAACATTCAAAGTAACACACCGTATATACACATGTTTGTCATCACCTGGCTCCGCGTTTGTTAGTCTTCCTACGTCTCCATTAAAGCAGCAGCACCTTCCTCACGAAGCTTCCTCCATTTCATTCACATTCATTCATTGGCCCCCCTTATAAATAAAACAAAACCCACAATATCCTTTCCCGATTACAAATAAATATCCACAATATCAAACCCTCTTCAATTAATTCGATCGATCGATATCTGACTGCCCCCAATTAAACAAGCACATCTGATTCAATCAATGGATTTATTCAAGTAGGTTGGATATAATTATACCCGGGAACCTCTTCAGCAGATCTATGAAACGGCGGCGCTTCTCGAGCCCTAGGGCCTTTCTGAAGCGGCCCAGATCGTGGAGGGGCATGATTCGGTCCGGCTGGGTCATCAGGATCTTCAAGGCCAGTTTGAGCTTTTTATCCCTTTGGCCCAAAAATGGAGTTTTGTTCAATTTCGGGGCGGAGAACGAGAAACGGGTATCCGAACCCGAACTGGGTTTTTGAAGGAAAGACCGAGGAAGAGAAACGGGAGAGCGTGGATTGAATTTTAAAGTTGTTCTAATTATTTTTATTATTTTTATTTTTCTGTAATTAATAAATTTAATTGAGGGATGAAGATGAAGATAGAAAGGGGAAGAAGATTAGGGTGTTTGTGTAATTACACATTTATCAAATCAATGTATAATAACGAAAATACCATTATAAGTCACATGTCGCCGGATTCCGCCCGATTTTGCATGAAGGTGCAAATTCTTTAAAGTTCAGCTACTCGGGTGTACAAGGTGAGTAACCAAAGTACAAAAGTGACTATAGGTCAGCTACTAGCCTACAATTATCCCTTTTAACAATCTATATATGAATCTAAAGCTGTAAGTTAGGAAATATGACAAAAAATGAAACTGGAGACCTTCATTCTGTCAATATATTTCAAGTTCTTGATGTCGGTTGTGGAGTAGCTAGCTTTTCTGCATATCTACTTCCCTTAAGTATCCAGACTATGTCATTTTCTCGCAAAGACAACCATGAAAATCAAATTCAATCTCTTTAGAGAAGAGGGATTGGTGCCATGAAAATCAAATTCAATCTCTTTAGAGAAGAGGGATTGGTGCCATGATTTCTGCTTTATCCACTAAGCAACTTTATACCTTATCCAAGAAACTCTTTTGAGATGTCGTGTTGATTGGCATGAGAATTGTTTGTTTTTGCATAACAAACCATTACTTTATTGCAGTCCAATGGATATTTCGTTTACTCATCTCCTCCTGCTTACGGACAAGACAAAGACTTTCCATTGTAAGTATCTCCATTCATTACTTTATTTCATGTTTTTTTTCATTTGTTTTCTGTGAATTCATTTTCAATTATGTAGTCATCTTTTTTATTCATTTACAATTATGTACTCTATATTAAATGAGTGTAATTGTTAGTTTGTTGATAATGTTTGTTTTTTAGAGCATCTCCAATGGAGAGGTAGAAGTCTACGTGTACTTCTATCTCTCACCCAAAAACAAGGTAGAAGTTATTGGAGGTGTTCTGATGTGTAAAAGTGAGGACTTCCTGAAAGTTCTGGGGTAGAAGAACTTCTACCCGGATAGAGGTAAAAAATAACATTATTTTATTATTATTATTTACTATTATTAATTAATAAAATCAATATTTTCGTTGTAATTTTTGAAATAGTTAAAATTTTAACGTTAAGAATTATTTTATATTTTAACGCTATTTTGTTTTTTATATAAAAAATAAGAATTTTGAACTATTCAATTTTCTTTTTATATAAAAAATAAGAATTTTGAACTAAGAATTATTTTATATTTTAACACTATTTTGTTTTTTACATAAAAAATAAGAATTTTGAACTATTCAATTTTCTTTTTATATAAAAAATAAAAATTTTGAACTAATTAAATTTGTAACGGATTATTTGTATTTTTATTTTATATAAAAATTAATTAAAATTAAAAATTTTAAAACAGTTAAAATTTTAACGTTAGCGGATTTATTTTATATAAAAATTAATTAAAATTAAATTTTTTGAAATAGTTAAAATTTTAACGTTTTATATTTATATAAAAATTAATTAAAAATAAGAATTTTGAAATAGTTAAATTTTAAAAGTCAATATATCTGTTGTGATTATTTTTATAAATTACGGAGCAATTATTATTTCGCAATTAATTTACTTTATTTAATCTAAAAATCATTTTTTTTACTTTTACTACTATTATTATTATTATTATTTAAATATAATAATAAATAAAAAAAATATAAAATAAGTAAGTGGTGGGACCTATAAAATTTATTTTTGGGGTAGAACTGTTGGATGGGTTAGAAGTTTTTTTTGGGTAGAAGTAGAGAAAATATGAGTTGACGCACATGTGGCCTACTCATCATCCAAAACTTAAAACCACCACTGGAGATACTCTTATGTGCAGGTAATATAAATTTTTTATGATATTTGAATATATGATATTGAGTTAATACATATTTTTTTCAATTTCATCATATTTTTGTGTTCTTGAATTAATAAATATTATTCATAAATATTATTCGTATTATATATATATATATATATATATATATATATATATATATATATATATATATATATGAAATTACATTTTTTTGGTAATTAAATTTTCTTCATATTTATTTTTCAATTAGTCTCATTTTTTCCGTTTTTTCATTTTTAATATCTAATTCTTTTTATAATCTTTGATTTTTAATTTTATAATTTAATTCTTAAATAATTTGCAAATAATTTTATGTGCAGGTAATTTTAAATAATTTGATTTTATATTTTTTATTTATATTATTTTCCTCTTCTTATAACATTTACTTTTTTGTAAACTTAATCATTTTTGTGATTTTTTAATTTATTTTACAATGTTTTTTATTTTATAAATAATGCTAAATAATGTTATAAATGTTATGAATATTATTAATTAGTAAATGAATAGTTTACCTTTGCTTGGTGAACAAGACAGAAACCCTACTTTGTATCCTATATAAAGGGTCTCCCCGTATGAATGAAATAAGAATTCACAACAATTCTATTCTCCTATTATATTGTCTCTCTTATATTTTCTCTATATCTAATCTATTATTCTATCTCAACACGAAAGCTCAACCGCGTTCTTCATCGAAGTTCTACACATTCAAGATCCGAACTCCAAGGCAAGAATTTATATGTTTGTTTATATTCATTAATAATTATAAATATATCTACTTCTCGTCCCTTCTTCTTAAATTCAAATGTTCCCGAAAAACATTATAATCTGAAAAACATTATAATCTGATATTCCTGAAGTAATATCATATGTTCCCGAAGAACATTATAATATGATATTCTTGAAGTAATATCAAATTAATTATGTTTAATAAATCAATTAAAGTTTTTAATGTTCTTGAAAAACAATGTGACATGATATTCTCGAAAAAATATTAATGTTCCTGAAGAACATCGTGATATGATATTCTTGTAGAAATATCAATATCAAATTGATTATGATTATATACTAATAATCTCGAATAATATCTTTGAAAATTCACCGTAAAAGAAATATACGATCACCCGAAGTTGTTCGTACTATAGCTTTGTGGAAAGATTTAAAAGAAAGATACGATCACCCGAAGTTGATCATAATACCAAAAACGTGGTATGATTGACTCCAATTACAAGATTTTAAATCTGTCTAGGCATATAATTAAGCTATCATGAAATCCAACTCACAAGTTTGAGTCACAATATAATTTGATATTCCTGAAATAATATCAAATCAATTATTCTTAATATATATATATATATATATATATATATATATATATATATATATAATTGAATGTTTTTGAAGAACATATACTCTGGTTTAAATATTATATTGATTGTCTTGGAAGAAAATCATGATTTGATATTATTCGATAAATATCTAAATTGCTCCCGTAGTAGCAATAAGTTTAGAAATATCAAATTAAATTGCTCCCGTAGTAGCAATTAAGTTTTATATGTTTCGAAGAACATTATGATGTGATATTCATGAATAAATATCAAAATTAAATTTTAAATGTTCTTGAAGACATCGATATTCCCGCAGAAATATCAAATCAAATTGTTTTGAAGTAGCAATTTAATTTTAAATATTTTTAAATCGATATTGATATAATACAAAATATTCTTGAAAGAATATTTTTAATGATTGGTCCCGAAGACCAGTGATTGCACTCTTTTCCTCTCTACTAAGTTTTTCTCACAGGGTTTTCTTAGTTAAAGGTTTTTAACGAGACAATCACCACAATATAAATGTGAATGTCATGTACTCTTTTCCTCGAGTATTTTTTCCTACACGGTTTTATAACGAGGTTTTTAACGAGGCATGCACATCACTCGATAATAATTAATGAGAACATCATAATGTTCCATATGAGTTTATTTTCGAGATAAAGTGAGATATTGAACCCGAAGTTCAAATGATTGTGAATTGAAGTTCACATTATTGTTCATTTGTCAAGAAATGTATATTGGACACTAGACGCATCTAAAATACTCCAGAAAAGTTACCGGCCGGTTATAGCAATTGCGAATGCTCTAGTCAATAGATGTCTGGTAAGGCATGTCCCACAAGGACGAAAAATATACAATAATACAAATGAATATGAAACTCGACAACTCGAAGGTTGGGTCCTGAAGACCAAAATTTATATTAGAATAACTAAGTTTTTCCTATATGGTTTTATTAGTTACAGGTTTTAATGAGACTGATTGATCACAAATAACTACTTTCAAGAAGTCAAAAATCTTCGGTGATTACAATCAGGGGAGCAAGCTGTACTCTTTTTCCTTCGTCGAGGTTTTATCCCACTGGGTTTTCCTGGCAAGGTTTTAACGAGGCAACATTAATCCTGTAAATAGTCATTCAAGGGGGAGTGTTATGAATATTATTAATTAGTGAATGACTAGTTTACCCTTTCTTGGTGAACAAGACAGAAACCCTACTTTGTATCCTATATAAAGGGTCTCCCCATATGAATGAAATAAGAATTCACAACAATTCTATTCTCCTATTATATTGTCTCTCTTATATTCTCTCTATATCTAATATATTATTCTCTCTCAATTCTCTTGAGTTTATAACAATAAAATAGTATTTTTTTGGGGATTCAAATAGTATTATTTTTCATTTTCTCAATTTACGTACAAATAAAAAATCTTATTTTAACACACAAATGCACCACTCATATTAAGTGTCAATTAATTTTAATCATTAATAATTAATAAGAGATCTTTTATTGATTTATTTTTGGGATGATACATCTAATAAATAATATCAACAATAAAAATTAAGAATAGTACTAATATGGATGAGATCTAAGCATAATTCTAGACAAGTAAGTTTATAATTGGGTATATATTTATTAACTCATTTAGGGTAAAAATCTTTATAAATAGACATTAGAGAAAATATATCTAAACATTGGGTTAATATTTATAATGTGAACATTAAAAAATATGAGCATATTCACGCTACTTGGCATTTCTAAAACATAAATATGTCTTTAATTTTATTATTATTTACACTTAATATAGATTTTTAATAATAAATAATAAAAAAACAAGTAAAATCGACTGATTTCAAATATAGATATTTAATAATAAATAAATAAAACAATTAAAAATGACTGATTTCAACAATCAATTCGTGTACCCGTAGTATGTATTTACGAAAATGATATATTTAGGATCATTAACTATTGATATTGTTAATCTCATTCCTTAATTATAGTTGTATTTTTAAATTCACCGGTGTAATTGTAATAATTTTAAATTTTAAACAAGAATAATGAATATAGACAATTCCAATTAATCATTAATAATCAGTGATGTCGAGAGTTGTTAGCTCAGTTGGTTGAGCACTTGAATTAGGGACTTGAGGTCTTGGTTCGAATCTCAAGACACGTCAATTGACATGGACCAAATAAAAAAATAAAAAAATAATCAGTGATTATTTATCATTTACTAATATTAATGAAAATCAAAAAGTTTTCAATAGTTAAAACATGATTATAATATTATATTGGATTTTTATATATTTTTTTAGATTAACACAATATAAGTTTATATATTAAGATATATATTTTTTTTGAGATTAACACACTGTAATTAAATTAATAATTACTAAAATATAAATATAAATATTCCAATTACAGTATATGAGATTAATAATAATTTACAATTATTTAAATACTCACCATCAATATATTTATCAGATACTTATCTATCCCGGGCATATGATAAATAATATATAAAAATTATTAAAAAATAACTAAAATAAAATTTAATATTATATTAACATTCATTTTTTTTGGTAAAATTATGATTATTAATAATTTATTTTATTTTTATATAAGTAAGAATTTTTAAATTTTATTGTTTTATTTTGATTCATGGTAAAATTGTAGTCTTTTGTTTGAATCATAATTCATCATATTTATTTTGATTGTATTTTTTGCAACACTTAATATAAGGATTTCGATTCATGTTCCATATTTTCTTTTTTTTTTCAATTATTTTTCGTTTAGATATTTGTTTACATGTTGTTGTCATATTTGTTTTGTTTGTATATTTTTCAGTATTCAATGCAAGTATTTCGAATTATGTTCTATGTTTTGTTTCTCTTTTCAATTATTTACCGTTTAGATATTTGTTTACGCGCGATGAGTGATCTGACTTAGCGATGAATTGATAATTCGGTACATGTTTGTTTCGGTAATAGCTCATTTCTTTAAATTTGTGGTGATTCTTTAATTACATGTTGAAAATACATTTATGGGTGATTGATTATTACAATATTGTTTAATTATGAAGAAACTGAATGCAAAAAAGTCGATCGTCAATTAGAGATTAATCTGTGTATATTTATTTTATTATGTGTTATTTATTCTGCATTGAGTAGTGTATAATAAAGAGATATATGAAGTTACAGAGGCTTCGAGACTGCTACCGCTATTGCTAAGCACAAGAGATTGTTGGAAATCGATATTCCGAGTTAACAAAAAAATTGCGGAACCGATAACCCCGACCGAAATCCCATCGCCGGAAAACCCGATCGCGAACCACCTCACGAATCGGGGCCCGACCGAACGCCCAGCGAGGCCCGAGGGCCGCGTGCGCCAGCCGAGCCCCCACGAGGGGCTCGCGATCGTCTACGGACTCGTAGCAGCCCCGCAGCGAGTCGTTGACTCGCTGCCCTAGCGAGGCGTCGCCCTCGCACGATCGCTGCGGGCGAACCCGTAGCTCATGCGAGGCGGCTACGGGTGACCCCGCAGCACCCCGCGATCGATCCTCGTGATCGATCGCACCCCTCGGCTCCAGCCGAGGGTTCCTCGCTGCACGCGCCTCCGACGAGGGTGGCGGGGGGTCCATCCGCCGTGGCACCAGCCCACGGCGAACCCCCGGCGATCGACCCTAGGTCGATCGCGTGCCCCGGCGTCCAGCCGGGGCTACCCTTGTCGCGCGTCCGGCGATCCGAACCCTAGGGTTCGACCGCCACCTTCGATCCTCGCCGGGGATCTCGAATCCCCGTCCCCGAGGTTCGTCGTTTTCCCGGACCGTGCGTTCATTTATGTATTACAATTTAATTCACATAAAATCATACAAGAGGGTTTATGATTTTACCTTTGATTCGTTGTGCGGAGAAACGAAATCAAGTTGAAGACCCTTGGATCTTCCCACGTATTCCTTGCACTAGCTTGAACGTCGGGTGGGCGACGATCCTCCAAGCTTATGGATCTCCTTCACGAACTCTCTAGACTAATCAAGTATGATTATCTTGTCTTGTCTAATTGTGAAGACCATGTAGTGCTTTTATAGGCTACGTAGGGGATCTAAAGGAGGTGGAATATTGGGCTTCCAATATTGTTGATTAAATTGAGCCCAAGCCCAAATCTATTAATCCCATCAATATTAATTCCGGTTAGTATTATTTATTCCGTGTATTTAAGATTTAAATATCCATGAATAAAATTAATTTATTGCTAATTAATTTATTCATCTCTTATATCCGAGAATAGTACCATTCCCTTAATTATTATGCGGAACAAATCCACCTGCAGGGTTTACATAATAATTCCTTATGAACTCATCTCGGGGATATTATCAACCCTTACGGGATACACTTTCCCGTCAAGTATTCACGGCATGTCATATATAAAATATAGTGACCCAATTTTACCGGTAATTGACCCAATAATTAAATCGGTTAATTCCTTTGGAAAATCAAAGTCACTTATATTAAATATACACACCCGCAATAGTATCGGGGATTAAGAATAAAATACTCTGAGACTTAAATCAATTATCAACGGCAATCCTAATTGATAAATCTCAAGCGATCCGCCCAATACACCAAGTGTACAAGTGTGATAAAATAATTATGATAAATTATTTTCTCTCTCACACAACGACTATACCGATGGATTGGTCCGTGTCCATCTAGGTCGTGAGCAACTGTTTGATTAAATACGTGTAACCGACATACTAACTACAACGTATATAATCTAGGACTATATTTTGCATATATTTAATTAATAATAATTAAATGCAAACAATTGTTTATTTAATTAAATAGATTAAATGCTATGACCGGGAGTTTACCGATACTTAAATCTAGACATTAAGTACACAACTCCAACAGAGATGTTACAGAAGCTTCGAGACTGCTACTGCTATTGCTAAGCACAAGAGAAGGAGACATGCAGAAGGAGATTTAGATGTTACAGAGGCTTCGAGACTGCTACTGCTATTGCTAAGCACAAGAGAAGGAGACATGCAGAAGGAGATTTAGATGTTACAGAGGCTTCGAGACTGCTACTGCTATTGCTAAGCACACGAGAAGGAGACATGCAGAAGGAAATAAATCGGCAAATTCTGTTGCATCCAACAATTGAGATGATTTTGAAAGTGACGAGAACGAGTTAGAGAAGCAAGTGGTCTCATGGAAAGATATTTGTTAATGGATATAATCAATGTAAAATTATGAATTCATTTATTTTAAGATATAATCATATTATATTTTATTATTTAATTATCGTATAAGTATTCTTTGGCATATTTGATTTTTTCTTACAATATCATTGTAAATAATTTATTTTATCATCAATTTTCAAAACTTTTTCTCACATTTTTTAAATATGAATCAAATATGTATCCAAAATTAATATTAAGAAGTAGGATTTGATCTTTTTTAGTCACATTTTTAATGTAGTGAAATAATTATTAATGCAAAAGCACTCTCAATTTAATTGTTTTTCAACATCGTGTTATCAATATTAATAAAAAAAATTAGATATTAAATTCAATTCAGTTCAAATTTTTTAAGTTCGGTTTATGACATGTTCTTTTAAATTGAATTTAATAAATAAATATAGTTAAACGGAACTTAATTAAATTTCAATATTTTTAAATTAAATTAAATTGAACTTAATTTTTGTTTAGTTCAAACTTATTAAGTTTAGTTTAGTTCAACAAGTTTCAATCCAAAAGAACATATCTTTAATAGTTCTGAACTAAAGTGAAGTGAACTTAAGGGGTCTGAACCAAACTAAAGTGAAATTATAATAAGTCTAAAAGAACATGTTCTTAATGGTTTAATTTTTTATTTTTATTATTATTTCAATATTTAAAATTGAATTCAATTGAACTTAATTTTAGTTTAGTTCAAACTGAACAAAGTTTCAGCTGAGTTCAATTCATTTTTGTTCATACTTATTAAATTCAGTTCAGTTCAAACCTATTACATTCACTTCCGTTCAGGGCATATTAAGTTCAATTCAGCCTGTTTCAGTCCAAAAGAATAATTCTTTAGTCCAAAAGATTTTTCAATTTTAAAGAACAAGTTCTTAATGGATCTGAATTGAACTCAACTTAACGGTTCTGAAATAAACTAAACTGAACTAAAGTGAAATTAGAATAAGACCAAAAGAACAAGTGCTAAATGGTCTATTTTTTATTTTATTTTTATTATTATTTCAATATTTTAAAATTTAATTCAATTGGACTTAATTTCAGTTAATTTCAGTTCAGACCTATTAAGTTCATTAAGTTCAGTTGTCTATTTTTTTTTTATTATTATTTCAATATTTTAAAATTTAATTCAATTGGACTTAATTTCAGTTAATTTCAGTTTAGACCTATTAAGTTCAGTTGAGTTCAATTTATTTCAGACCTATGAAATTCTGTTTAGTTAAGACATTCTATTTAACCAAGTTTCCTCCAAATGAACAATTCCTTATTCCAAAAGATTTTTCAATTTTACACACATGACTAAAGTATTTTTTAGCACTACTTACTACTTATTCTTTTGGATTTATTTTCAATTCAGTTCAGTTCAGACTCATTAAGTCCAATTCAATTCAGATAAATTAAATTCAGTTCAATTCAGATCCATTATTCAGTTAATTCATTTATTTTTTATTTTATTTATTTTTATTTTTATTATTATTATTATTTCAATATTTCAAAATTAAATTAAATTGAACTTAATTTCATTCAAACCTATTAAGTTCAGTCACTTTAGCGAGTTCCAGTTCAAAAGAGCAGGTCTTTAATGTTGATAATGATTTATCATTAGTGACTTAATTTGTTTTTTAGAATATATTTGATTAATGATATATTTGATTATGTGGTGTTAAACCTTTTTAATAGCTTAGTTCTTAAAAAAATGTCCTAAATTAAAAATTATTCAAAAGTAACAATTGTTAAACATATTAAAAATTATCTTTTTAATCACTTAAGTCATATATAACAATTTTTGCCATTCTACAAATGTAACAATTGTTTATTTTTTTTAATTGTTAATGTATATTTCTTCTTTTAAGATTTGATTTGATTTGATAATTTTTGCATTTATATGATTTTGTTTGTTGCCATCTCATTATTTATTTATTTAATAATCTTATTTTCATTTTGAACATTATGTTTTCTAACCTATTATTATCTTAATTCTATTCATCAATCTATTAATTTTTGTCCTTTTATTTTGAAGATTTAAAGTTAATTAATTCAGTTTTTTATTTTATTTTTGATCAACACGCCATTTCATATTAAGTGATTAGTGACATAATCATATTTGATTATTGATTTATCAATTTAATTTTTTAGAATAGTTCATAAACTTTTGATGTTTGAATTTAAAAAAATAATTGACTAGATAGATAGTTGAAATATAAATAAAATAATTATTTAAAAAAATTAAATTTTTAACTATTCACTATTCATGATTTACACGGGTTATATGATTCAAAAGATTAATATATACATTAAAATGTTATTAAAAAACATTTTCAAGTTTTTTTAGTGTCTCATTCTAAAGAAAATTGATCGAGTAGGAATATTGTTAAAATATAAACAAAAGAATTATTTTAACAATTTAATTTTATTATGCTCAATTTAGTTCAAATTTCAGTTCAGTTTTGTTCAGACCTATAAAGTTATATTAAGTTTAAGTTATTTTACGACAATGTTCTTTTAGATTGAAACTAGGTGAACTGAACTGAACTAAACTCAATATAGGTCTCAGGCCATCTCCAACCGAGAAACCAAAACTTAAACATAAAATAAGTTTAAGTTTAAGTTTACAGTAATTTGACTCCAACCGAAAAACCAATATTCAAACTTAAAAGAATATTTTTTAAATATTATTTTTATAGAATTATTTATACTATTTTTATAAATAACCTACATCTTTATAAATTTACTATTTAACCACATAACTTTTGACATCAAAAAAATTTAATAAATATTATTTTCAATTTACCTGCTTATCGATCAATTTTGTTGTTGTGATTCATAATTTATTTATTTTTGTAATTCGTAGCATTTTATTTTAAGTATTTTATTTTATTTTATTTTTATTATCAATTAAATATTTAATATTTAATTATATTTCATATTGTGATATTTATTTTGTTTTATAAAATAATTTGTTTTAATTATTAATGATATGATTATTTAAAAATATTACATTACAAAAAATATTAAATAAGAAATAAAAAAGATTAATGTATCATTTTTATTAATTTATAAAAAAAGATCATTTTATAAATAATGAATAGTTTTTGGTTTGTGTTTACGATAGACGTAAATTTAAGTATTTTTTTGGTGGGTCCCACCATAAAACCTATATTAGGTTTATGTTTTGGTATCGGTCGGAGCATCTATCCTACTCCAAAATAGGTGTTTGGTATCGGTTGGAGATGCTCTCAATTGAATTGAAATTAATAGGTTTGAACTAAACTTATATAAACTGAACTTAATATGTCTCAACTAAAATGAATTGAACTGAACAGAACTAAAATTAAGTTCAATTTAATTTGAAAATATTTAAAATAATAATAAAAATTAATAATAATAAAAAATAAATAATTGAACTAAACTAAACATAATGGATCTGAATTGAACCGAACTTAGGACCTTTTCTTTTGAACTTATTATTTTTTTCAGTTAAGCTTAGTTCAGTTTAGTTCATTTCAATTCAGACTCATTCAGATTAGTTCAAACCTATTAAGTTCAATGAATACCTATTAAGTTCAGTTCAATTCAGCAATTTAATTTTTTTTTGTTTTATTTCAATATTTTAAAATTAAATTAAATTGAACTTAATTTTTAGTTCAGTTTAGTTCATTTCAAACACGTTAAGTTTAATTCGATTTAGTTCAACGAGTTTCAATCCAAAAGAAATAAGTCCTTAATGAATCTGAACTGAATTTAATGAGTCTGAAATAAATTGAACTGAATTAAAGTGAAATTAGAATAAGACCAAAAAAACATGTGGTAAATGGTCTTTTTTATTGTTATTTAAATATTTTAAAATTTAATTTAATTGAACTTAATTTCAGTTAAGTTCAGTTCAGATTAAGTTCACTTTATTTCAGATCTATTAAATTCTGTTGAGTTCAGACATTCTATTCAACCCGTTTTAGTTCAAATGAACAGTTTATTAGTCCAAAAGATTATTCAATTTTACACACATGAATTAAATATTTTTTTAATACCACTTCAACCCATTTCAGTCTAAATGAACAGTTTCTTAATCCAAAAGATTTTTCAATTTTACATACATGAATAAAATATTTGTTTAACACCACTTAGTGCTGGGATTCGATGTCCCGGGCTATCAAAAATTATGCGGAACCGATAACCCGACCGAAACCCTATCGCCGGAAACCGATCGCGAACACCGAACGAGCTAGAGCATGACAAAGGCGTCGCCACGGGCGAACCCGCGGCTAAACCCTAGCCACGCCCCCGCCGGGGCTCGCGATCGCCGTGCATGGCGATCGCCGGGGTTGCGGGTGCAACCCCACGGGGCTGTGCGGAACAGCCCCCGGCGGTGAGTCCGGCGACTCACCGCCACCACCCTACGGGGTGGAGAGCCTACAGCCGCGGCACCAGCCCGCGGCTGCCCTCCGCGATCGACTTCGGTCGATCGCCCGCTCCGGCTTCGGCCGGAGCTCTTGCACTCCGTTCGAACGTCGTGTGGGCGACGATCTATCGAACTCCTATGGATCTCCTTCACTCTTCAAGACTTTATGATTGGCGTAGGTTAAGTTATGAATTGTGAAGACCATGTAGTGCTTTTATAGGCTACGTAGGGGATCAAAAGGAGGTGGAATATTGGGCTCCCAATATTGATGATTAAATTGAGCCCAGCCCAAATCTATTAATCCTTATCAATATTAATTAATTTATTTTCCACTATATAAATTAATTGCACTCCCAATATTAAACCATATTATATCAAATAATATTTCTCCGGTAGTATTATTTATTCCGTGTATTTAAGATTTAAATATCCATGAATAAATTTATTTATTGCTCAATAAATTATATTCATCTCTTATATCCGAGACTAGTACCGTTCAACCTTAATTATTGTGCGGAACGAATCCACTCATGAGGTTTACACAATAATTCCTTATGAACTCATCTCGGGGATATTATCAACCCTTTCGGGATACACTTTCCCGTCAAGTATTCACGGCATGTCATATATAAAATATAGCGACCCAATTTTACCGGTAATTAACCCAATAATTAAATCGGTTAATTCCTTTGGAAAATCAAAGCCTCTTATATTAAATATACACACCCGCAATAGTATCGGGGATTAAGAATAAAATACTCTGAGATTTAAATCAATTATCAACGGCAATCCTAATTGATAAATCTCAAGCGATCCGCCCAATACACCAAGTGTACAAGTGTGATAAAATAATTAAGATAAATTATTTTCTCTCTCACACAACGACTATACCGATGGATTGGTCCGTGTCCATCTAGGTCGTGAGCAACTGTTCGATTAAATACGAGTAACCGATAGTATGATCTTCTGTGTGGGCCCGACACACCATACTAACTACAACGTATAAAATCCAGGACTATATTTTGCATATTTAATTAATAATAATTAAATGCAAATAATTGTTTATTATTTAAATAGGTTAAATGCTATGACCGGGAGTTTACCGATACTTAAATCTAGACATTAAGTACACAACTCCAACAATCTCCCACTTGTACTAAGGTCTAGTCATTTCCTCCAAACTCCCGACTCCCATACTCATCACGTGCTTAAGTTATACTTCCCAGAAGTATCATGTGAATGAGCAATCTAGGTTGCCGCTCTGAAGTTATCTTGGTGACTACTGCGTCGTCTCCCTAGACGATGACTCGAATCAGGTGGTACTTGCTCTATGTGTTATCATCACCTTTTGAACTTATGACTTCTTCCAGTTTACCATGCACCGCTATATACATAGCCTTTGGTGAACCAAGAATCATATCCAAGTTCAGAGGTCATTCCCGAACCTAACCAAAAACTTCCGCTGCCTCTGAGGCTGCTATTCGGTTTATGATAGAGTCCGAGAAGCATCCCGCTTATCACTCTTTCATCTTTAGGTTCCACCTCTTTTAAAGTGAACACATAGCCTGATATCGACTTACACTGGTCTTTCTCTGATTTTGGATCTGAGAAACTGTAATCCAAGAAGATTTCGTCTTGCTTAGTAATCTAGTACTTCCAAGTACTTTTACAGCATTCGAATATCTCTTATCCAGATTACTTTGATATCCTCCCACTATGCTAACCGCATAGTTGATATCAGGTTCTTGTTTTTACAACACTGCATCTACAAAGCTCTCCACATTCGAAGTGTAGGAAACCGCTATGTCTTTATCTATCTCCTTCATGTGTCCAAGACACATACCTTTAGACAGATATACTCTGATTCTGAAAGGCAATAACCTTTCTCAGAATTATGCATGTTTAAAACAAACCATAATTGCATAAGATATCTAGAAGAAGTACAATGTTCTTATCTGGACATCGAAAGATTCCAAGAACATGTTCCAACTTACTCTCAATCTTATCTTCCATTTATTTAGACAACCTCTATTTTATGTCTGACAATACTTTTACATTGTTGCCAATGATGAAGTGTTATCTACATAAAATCTCCGAGAAACACCACCTTGTTTCCATTACTCTTCCAATACACCTTCCTCGTCTATGCCCTTTGATGAATCCATACAATGGACTATCTCATCAATTCGCAAGTTCCTCGATTCATAGCTTTGTAACAATCCATAAATGGATTTACTAAGCTTGTACTCCTAAATGATCTTGCCTCTTAACAATAATACTTTATTGCTATCCAAGAAGGCACATTTAGATTAGTACCGCCCCCTATGCAGAGCTAGGGATCGATTTCATATCTACTAGATCCAGAGTTCAAAACTCCTCTAGTCTTACGAACATCTCTGGTTGCTTGACAACCTCCCACTGCAATGGCGTTCCGGTGCATAACAATAATAACATTAGGTGCAGTTAGTGGTGTACTCCTACTCGGTCAGGCTGGTTCTCAGTCTTTTGTCCTTTGCTCATTTCAAGGTACCTTTGTCAGTTAGGGCATTGTAGTTCATCTAATAGTCTTCCTCTAAGAACCGGGCGAGGACACCCCTCTGGTTCATAGTACTATTGAACATACAATTACTTGTTCTTCTAGGATATTCTACAACCACATTGAATGTGCCGTTGTATCCAGAAATATCCATAGAACATAGGTAGTTCCGAATAAACTTGTCCTTTTACTATTAGAATTCCATTTCTTATTCTTGACACACCATTTCTACACGTGAGTGCATGGTGCAGTCCTTTGAGACTTAATCCCAATCTTTGATTTATGCTATGTGTCTTTTAGACAGGTGGTAGCCTCCGCGAACAAGTCGCAGGCTTCTAATGGATATACTTTGATGGTTCCCCATAATAGCTTTGTGTCTACTGACGGGTCAAAAACACTTTGCTTTTATGGCACATCAAGTATTCTAATCCATATTCGAGTATTCTGAAGAACGACTCGTACCTTTCTAATTGCACATGTTACCGCATTAATCATAAATCATTCTCAATACTTGTCCGAATTCTATCCTTTATCCAGAAAGGTTAACTTAGTTGTATCATCTTCCAATATCGATTCTTAGGTCGGGAGGTCCATTCCTCCAACTATAATTGATCAAATCAATTTCGACCTTTTGAATCCCTTTTGAATAAATACTACTAAGGTCAAGAATTCACAAGTATAATGATTAATAAAGAAATACATCTAATAAGTAAAACAAGTTATACATAACGGTTCGTTGCATCGTGGTAGACTAAGGATTCATCATTCATATATTGCTATCTAATGTACCATAATAGATATCACCATTATTTCTTATCCAAACTATCAAATGATTAAAGAAATAAAATATCCATTAATAATAGACAAACAGAACAGAGTTCTTTCTAAAATGAGGGTACATAAAGCAATAAACTTGAATTGAAATCCTATAGCTATTAAAGCAGATAAAAGTCTTCCACTGCAACCGCTGCTACCCCAACAGCTTCGCCCATGTAGACTCGAACTCTTCTTCTCTAAGTCGCCGGGTTTTCTGGAACCCCTGCATTCAAAACAATGCACATACCGTCAGTGGTTCCATATCTACACACCAGAATTCTGGTAGATAATACCGCTGACTATGTTTTTACGACTAAAGAAAAATTCGTACCTCTGAGAGGACATTCAGACTTCCAGTGTCCAGACTTGTTGCATCGGAAGCACTTGCCCCTTGGCTTACTAGCCCCCACTCGTGGTCCATTCCTCTTGGCACCACTGGGTTTCCAGGCTTGCTTCCTTTTCTTGCCCCTACCTCCAACAGCTTTCAAGCTTTTGGACTTGGTAGCTACAAGCGCTTGAGACTTGCCCTTCTTGTAAATCCCCTCTGCCGCCTTCAGTTCAGTCAGGAGTTGCGCAAGAGTATAAGATAGTTTACCCATATTATAGCTCATACGAAACTGCTCAAAACTAGGGGTCAGAGACTGGAGTATGATGTCGACTTGCGTCTCACCATCAATCTGAGCTCCTAGGACCTCAAGTTCATTCAACAAACTCATCATCTTAAGAACGTGTTCCCCAACGGGCGTTCCTTCAGATTGAGTAGTTGTCATAAGGACTCTCATGGCTTCTTGCCTTGCCGCACGATCTTGCTCCCCAAACATCTCCTTGAGGTTGAACATCATATCATAGGCAATGTCCATCGACTCATGTTGGGTTTGGAGTACATTTGACATGGAAGCCAAAATATAACACCTAGCCATTTCATCAGCCTTTTTCCACTTCCGATATGCTGCTTTTTCCTCATCAGTCGAGGCAGCCGTGGGCTCAGCAGGGCACAACTCATGGAGTACAAACTTGTACTCTTCAGAAGTCAAGACAATGTCTAAATTTCTCTTCCAATCAACGTAATTGGGACCAGTGAGTTTATGTTCCTTGAGTATCACAGAAAGTGGATTCATAGCTATTCTCTAAACCTATAAGCACATATAAACAAACAATCAATTTAATGTCCGATATTATCTCCCTCAAATAATATCATTAAATTACTAATTAAATCTAAAATCCCATCAGGTAAGGCAAGCCACGATAGTGTGGACGTTTACCCACCCAAATGACTTTGTAATTAGATTTGCTTTGGTCGTGCATCATCGATAGCGTTACTTCGATGGGAAGAATACTATGAAGCGCACCTAAGTGTAAACCATTACTCAGTACCAAGAAGTTCGTTTGGGAGTCGCATATCACCGCAAGCCACGATAGTGTGGACGTTTACGTTGATACACGGATCCTTTACTCCCTTCTAAAACTGTCTACATCAATCGTTCCAAAATCCCATTCAGTATAGCAAGCCACGATAGTGTGGACGTTTACTATACCAAAAGACTTTTACAATTGACATCCTTTTACTCGATCCATTGAATTCTCGCAAACCAAGACGCGGAGAATCATAAGTGAAACTCGAAGTTTCTAACCAGTGATTCACCATGCGAACGACCCTATCTCTCATAAATGAGGGAGCCGAGCAGACAATCGATCCACCTTCAAAAGATGGTACGAAGGTCTCTAATTTGTGTCATCCACATGACCAAGTGGCTTTGGCTCCATTCCACTCCCCGGGGTGAGAATGAGTCGACTTGAAGTCAGTTTCAGAAAGACAAATCAGGCATTGTTTGATAAACTTGATCAATATTTCTCGTAAAGGAATTACAAGAATTCTCCTCCAATGACTCGTCTATACGAACTTTGAAAATCCATAAGAGTCACCAAGAGAACAGCAATGGAGACCATGAGAATGTTTCCATCCCCTCTCCCACTTAGCTTTTTACAATAAAGGGATACGCTATCTAGTGCATAAAGTAAACACATATAGCATGCATACAAGCAATAAAGCACATAGTATCACATAGTCAAAATAATGCTAGAAAATTATTTTCCCGACTATCATGGCTTTATTCCATCTCCGTACGCATCTTCTAGTCTTCAGTCTTCGTTCTTGAATGCTCCATGTGACGAGAATATTAATTCCAATATTTAAATCTATTTATTTTTAATTAATCCAAAAGTTACTTAATTCGAAAATTAAGTCAATCGAATATATTAAAAAATAAAATTAAATATCATTAATATTTTTATTTATTTATTTCCTATCTAATTCCATTAAATCTCTAGAATAATCTATCCAAGTAAAACTTGGAATATTCTAGAAGACTTCTATAATAAAATAAGGAAATAAAATAAATTAGGACTCTTCTACTTTCCAAAATTAATTAATTTCCATGTCCATGAAAATTCCCATAAAATAGGAATAATCAATTAGGAAATAAATCAATTTATTAATTAATTATTTTCCTATCCAATTCTATTAAATCTCTAGGATCCTATTCCAAGTAGGACTTGGAATATTCTAGAAGACTTCCATAATAGAATAAAGAAATAAATTAATTCCAATTAATTCTTTTCCTAATCCATGAGATTTTCCAAAAGGTAGAACACTCAAATAGGAAAAATCCGAATCAATTAGGAAAGTAAATTTCCGGACCGGGATAGCATGGGGTGGGAGGCCCCACGCCACCCTCGACCGCGCCTAGGAGGTGGCCGACCACCATTGCCGGCGGCTCCTCCATGGCCGGATCGATCGATCCTCATGGATCGACCATGGGGTTGGTCGATCCGAGCCCTAGCTCCTCCCCGTCACTTCGTCTTCTCCGGCGGTCTCGATTCATCGATCCAATCGCAAAATAAATTACAATAATCTAAATTACAATTCCGGTATCGATTCTATACATGAAATCGACCCTATACATTTTCCGGAAAACATAGAACGTAATAATAAATCCTAAATTCGGTCAACCCCCGAATTTTTTACTATTACAAACATTCATCCACACAAAACGAATCTCGACATGTCCGAGAGTTTAATAAACGAATAATCATGATAATTAATTAACGCAATAATTAAATCCAACCATGATAGTCGGAAATCCCTGCAAGGTAGAACAATAATTGAACATATACATGAACACGAAACCAAACGCTCTGATACCAATTGCTGGGATTCGATGTCCCGGGCTATCAAAAATTATGCGGAACCGATAACCCGACCGAAACCCTATCCCCGGAAACCGATCGCGAACACCGAACGAGCTAGAGCATGACAAAGGCGTCGCCACGGGCGAACCCGCGGCTAAACCCTAGCCACGCCCCCGCCGGGGCTCGCGATCGCCGTGCATGGCGATCGCCGTGCATGGCGATCGCCGGGGTTGCGGGTGCAACCCCACGGGGCTGTGCGGAACAGCCCCCGGCGGTGAGTCGCACCGCCACCACCCTACGGGGTGGAGAGCCTCCAGCCGCGACACCAGCCCGCGGCTGCCCTCCGCGATCGACTTCGGTCGATCGCCCGCTCCGGCTTCGGCCGGAGCTCTTCCCCGCGCGCACGCCGCCGTCGAGGGCGGGGATCCGCCACGGCACCAGCCCGTGGCATCCCCAGCGATCGACTGCCGTCGATCGCTTGCCCCGGCGTCCAGCCGGGGCTCCCTTCGTCGCGCGGTACCGGCGGTCGAACCCTAGGGTTCGGCCGCCCCTTGTTCGATCCCGACGGGGATCGCGTGATCCCCGTATCCCGGTCTCGACGTTTTTCCCGGATCGTCTTGTTCATGTATATATCACAATTAAACGAACATATAATCATAGAGGGGGTTTATGATTATGTACCTCGATTCGTTGTACGGAGAAACGAAACCAAACGTTGATGACCTTACGATCTTCCCACGTATTCCTTGCACTCCGTTCGAACGTCGTGTGAGCGACGATCTATCGAACTCCTATGGATCTCCTTCACTCTTCAAGACTTTATGATTGGCGTAGGTTAAGTTATGAATTGTGAAGACCATGTAGTGCTTTTATAGGCTACGTAGGGGATCAAAAGGAGGTGGAATATTGGGCTCCCAATATTGATGATTAAATTGAGTCCAACCCAAATCTATTAATCCTTATCAATATTAATTAATTTATTTTCCACTATATAAATTAATTGCACTCCCAATATTAAACCATATTATATCAAATAATATTTCTCCGGTAGTATTATTTATTCCGTGTATTTAAGATTTAAATATCCATGAATAAATTTATTTATTGCTCAATAAATTATATTCATCTCTTATATCCGAGACTAGTACCGTTCAACCTTAATTATTGTGCGGAACGAATCCACTCATGAGGTTTACACAATAATTCCTTATGAACTCATCTCGGGGATATTATCAACCCTTCCGGGATACACTTTCCCGTCAAGTATTCACGGCATGTCATATATAAAATATAGCGACCAAATTTTACCGGTAATTAACCCAATAATTAAATCGGTTAATTCCTTTGGAAAATCAAAGCCTCTTATATTAAATATACACACTCGCAATAGTATCGGGGATTAAGAATAAAATACTCTGAGATTTAAATCAATTATCAACGGCAATCCTAATTGATAAATCTCAAGCGATCCGCCCAATACACCAAGTGTACAAGTGTGATAAAATAATTAAGATAAATTATTTTCTCTCTCACACAACGACTATACCGATGGATTGGTCCGTGTCCATCTAGGTCGTGAGCAACTGTTCGATTAAATACGAGTAACCGATAGTATGATCTTCTGTGTGGGCCTGACACACCATACTAACTACAACGTATAAAATCCAGGACTATATTTTGCATATTTAATTAATAATAATTAAATGCAAATAATTGTTTATTATTTAAATAGGTTAAATGCTATGACCGGGAGTTTACCGATACTTAAATCTAGACATTAAGTACACAACTCCAACACTTAGTACCTATTCTTTTGGATTTATTCTCAGTTTAGTTACTCATTAGGTTCAATTCATTTCAGATAAATTAAATTCAGTTCAATTTGGACCCATTAAATTCAGTTGATTCATTCATTTAATTTTTTTTTCTATTTTTTATTTTTATTATTATTTCAATATTTCAAAATGAAATAAAATTGAACTTAATTTCAGTTTAGTTCAGACCTATTAAGTTAACTTCAATTCCCTTTGCCCAGTTTCAGTCCAAAAGAGCTGGTCCTTAATGTTGATAATAATTTATGAAATGTTCTTTTGGACTTATTCTAAGCTAGCTTTATTTGAGTTTGGTTCATTTTAGGCTTATTAAGTTTAGTTTAGTTTAATTCAATTATTTAATTTTTTATTTTATTATTATTATTAAAATATTTTAAAATTAAATTCAATTGAACTTAATTTCAGTTAAGTTTAGTTCAGACCTATTAAGTTCAGTTCCCTTAAGTTCAGACCTATTAAGTTCAGTTCAGTTCAACCCTATTAAGTTTAGTGCAGTTCAGTTCAGCCATTTCGAATCCAAAATAACATTTTTAATCCGTAATAAATATTTTATATATTATTTCTGTAATTTCATTGATAAAGAACTCAAAATCATCCGATTGTTTATATTACTGAGTTATCATATATTCTATAAATACTCTAAATACTATAAATTATCTACTAAATTTTAAATTATTATAATAATAAAAAAAATTAAATCATTGAACTAAATTTAACTTAACTGAAGTTAATGAGTTTGAGCTGAACTTAATAAAAGCGTACTGGAAATATGTTCAAAAGAACAACTCATATGTTCAGTTCAGTTTAGATCTATTAAGTTCAGTTCATTTTATTTTAGTTTAGACCTATTAATTTCAGTTCATTTCATTTTAGTTTACACCTATTAAGTTCAGTTCGGATTAATTCATTTCAGTTCATTTCAATTCAAACCTATTAAATTCAGTTCACCCAGTTTTAGTCAAATTTTTTTTTCAATTTTAAACACATGAATAAAGTAATTTTTTAATCCCACTTAACACATGTTCTTTTAGACTTATTTTCAATTGTTTCAGTTCAGATCCATTAAGTTTAGTACAGTTCCGTTCCGTTCAAATCAATTAAATTAATTTAAGTTCGACTCATTAGTTTTAGTTCAGTTCACTTATTTATTTATTTATTATTATTATTATTTCAATATTTTAAAATTAATTTAAATTAAACTTAATTTCGTTAAGACTTATTTGTTTAACGTAATTGAATTATAATTATCTCAAATCAAATTTCTGAAGTATATCAAGTGTCGATAATGATGTTACGAAATATCGAACACACGATCGGTTTATGCAACGGAGAACGATTGATAATGATGTTTAGAAAAAAAGGATTCAGAAAATGTCGTATATATTCAAAATGCTAAGATCAAAATGTCAATCCATCCGATTACCGAATTCCGTTTCGGTTAATTCCCCCTAAGGTCAAAATGCTAAGATTAACAAGAGTAAATGTTAATCTTTGTCACGCTATATTTAACTAAACTCAACAACACCAAGGTCAAAATTTATAAATTAATTATGTGCTATAGTTTTGATATTTTTATAGTTATGTGTTTCATAAATATATTTAAGATTATAACCTTAAATCTAAAGTTACTAATCCAAGTACAATCTTTAACTGAGTGTAATAGAAAATTCAAAACATAAAATCTAACTACAATAATAATTATGATTCATTTTTCGTAAAATCCACTTTTATTAAACGAAATCAATTAATTTAAATTCTTACCATAGTACAACTTATTAGGTAATTGTTCAAAAATTTAATTAAAAATACACTAATAAAATAAAATTGTTTATAATTTTTAATAAGTATAAATTTATAATTAATATAAATATACAAATATTCAGTTTTTTTGCTTTAAGCAATTTTTAACTTAAAAAATTACATTAAATATTTCCGTGCATGCACGGGCAGTTGATACTAGTATATATAATTTCTAGATCTACTAATCACACGTGACCAATGAGAATGCTTTATTAATATTATGTTCACACAAAATAAATAATAAAAAATAAAAAATATTTATAAATTTGAATATTTAATAATTTCTTTTTTTGATAATTGTATAAGATTTAATAATTAGTTTATTCATATTTATTTATTTTTAGTAGTGATAAATTAATAATTACTAATTTTTTACGTTTCTTATTTTCTCTCCAAAACTCTATCACACGAAAATATATTTGCCGTCCTCTTCTTCCCGTGTCGCGTTGATCCGAGGAAAAAACCCTATCACACGGAAAGCATATGAGTCTGTTCTCCTTTTCCAGCTCCGCGTTGATCCGAGGACTTTCTTTCACCCTTCCAGTTTCATCCAACGTCCATGAACACCAATCAATTTGTAGTGGATCTGTCATCCAAAAATTCGACGTCTGGAATATGTTTGTTTTTCATATGCAGTATAAGTTTTAAGGGTCTTTATATTTTTTTGTTTAACTTCATATTCACATAACTAAATTTGAATACTATTAATATTATAATAAAACATTAACGATCATGATGCAAACATCGGCTAACGTACAAGAATAGCATAGCTATGCCAAGAAATCCAATCAACAACGTTTCGTCAATACTCCAGGTAACTACTTTACCGAATCCATTTTTTTTTTGTTCCTTTTTTCCTGTGATTTTTAATCAGTACGTTTTGTTTTGGATTCGTTATTTGTTCCGGTTCAATTAGTGAATTAATATCTGAATTTGGTTAATTTTGTTACTGTGTTATTGACTGTGTGTGTGACTTCGACGTTGTGTATTTTTAAAAATGTTGATACTTATTTTATGTTTTTACATTTCTTGATTCAAACTATATTATGATTCTCTTATTTTGTTTTTGTTTGTTTAGTTTGAGATAAGAAAAAAAATATGTCCAATCATTTTTTTTTATTCAATCGTGTCTATAGTTCTTTTGAACCCTTTTTACCTTTTTTTCATGGTTTTTTTACAGGTGGTGGACAATTTGATTCTGGGAGCCGTGTTGTTTGAGATGCTAGAGGGGCTGCGCGGGTTCTAGGAACAGGATCCCGAGGAGAGAAAGAAGTGGTACACGAGGTATATGAAGACAAGCCTGATTTACAATAGCAACTTTGATCTGTACATATTACATCGCAACAGCAGGTGCGAACTGAAAGGATGACTCCCCGTTTTCCAAGCCACGAGGAACTGCCTATATATAGTGCATTCTCTACTATGATTCCGTGTACATCGATTGACCGGTATTTATTTTGTTAATTTTTTGTTTTTACAGGTCGAATAATAAGTTTGATTTTTTGATTTTATTGCTTGGGCGTTGTGTCGCATAATTTATCAGGTTGCCTAATTAATTTTGCATGAAGTTCATCACATCGTCCGGCCCTTTTCCTGGTCCCACGTTACGTAGTGCGCCACCTCAGTAAGGTTTGTATTGTTGTTTTAATACATAGAATAATCATACCGAAATTATGTTTTTTTAATTACACGTGGGCGATGATGTTAATTTTAATGTTGCAATCTTGCAGTCAACCCAACTCCTCTTCAGCTACTCCTCTAGCTACCCAAGCTCCAATATTGTAATTATGGTGCTATGTTGTTAATCCTTTATGTTGTAATTAAAATGAGAATATTTGATTTTATATTTCTCTTTTTATTTTATAATTTGCTTTACATACTAAATATTACTTGAAACATGCATAACCTTTCAATTTTAATAAACATTTCATATTTGGAATAACAATTAATTGATAATGAGATTGAATACGAGTTTACAAATTATTAGGGATGAACACTTTGTCCTGAAATTTCGATTCCGTCCCGATCTCATCTCGAAAGTTAGCGAGATGGGACATGATCAATTTTAAAAATGACAATTCAGTTCCGTCCAGTTTGGATTTATTTTTTTCATAATGGGACGAGATGAGATCGGGACGATCCCGTTCTATCCAGTCCCGTCCCGCAAATTTATTAATATACATATAAATATTATTTTTTTAACAAATTATTTGATTTTATTTATGTTTTGATTATTTTATAAGTCGATAATATTTAATTTAATTTTATTGTTAATTTTATAATTTTAATTAAAATTTTGGGAGGTCCCGATCTCGTCTCGATCTCAACCCGAACTCAAACGGGATTGAGACATGCGAGACAAATTTTTTAAACGTCGATCCCGTCCCGAATATAAATTATTGAGACGGGATGAAATTTCCCCTAATCTAGTCTAATCCCGTCCAATGCCCACCCATACAAATTAGAGTGAGAGTTCGATTATAAAATAAAATAAAATTTTCATGGGCATCAATTTCAAAAAAAAAAAAAAATATCACGTGCACGGGCAGTGGTACTAGTTAATATAAAAACAAGAAAAAAATATTCATCCTTATAATATATAATTCAGCTAGCAATTGTCCTAGGTGGTATATGTTTACCCGTTAGATTATGTTGTGTTCACACCTATGAACGTTAGATTAAATTTGTGTTTTAGCGTAATTATTTTTAATTAATAAGCGTAATTTTTTTTTTATATAATATAATTTAAATTTATAATCTCCCCTAAATATTCACTTGAAATATTTAAAATATCATCTTTATTCCTTATATATCTCTTTTATTTATTCTATTATATTACTATTTATTTATAATACTAAAATTAATTAGAAGGGATGATGAGAGAGAATTTTCATTTTTTTTATTAATATATTTAATTGATTAATTAATCAATTTATATTATATAAGCAATAATATCGGAATTTTAGTTAAATCTACTCCTTATTTAAATCAACTAAATAAATTTGATATTATTTACTATTTATATTACTAATTCAAATCTTTGTTTAAATCTACTCCTTATTTAAATCAACTAAATAAATTTGATATTATTTACTATTTATATTACTAATTCAAATCTTTGTCTATATATAAATTACGTCATCTTCACTCACTTCCTATCTCTTCCTATTCTATTTTTTTTATTTGTTAATGCTCACACTTTTTTTTAGATAAGTTTTTTTTTTTTTTTTGTTAATGCTCACACTTTTTTTTTAGAGCTATATGTAAGTTTTTTTTATTTTTTTTATTTTTTGCAGCCTTCGATAGTAAACATTCTTTTATTAATTCGATTTTAATTTAAATATTATTGTTTTGTTTTATTTTTATTTTTTGCATATAGATAAACATTTTTTTACTAATTCGATTTTAATTTAAATATTATTGTTTGATAATTAACGTTTTTATTTTTTGTAGCCTTTCAAATGTAAGTATCTTTTAATAATTCGAATTTTAATTTTAATATTATCGTTTAATCATTAATATTTTTATTTTTTACGTAAGTATTTTTTACTAATTTGAATTTTAGTTTTAATATTTTTGTTTGATCATTAATATTTTTATTTTTTGCTAAGTATTTTTTACTTATTCGAATTTTAGTTTTAATATTATTTTTTGTTGATTATAATTGTATTGTAAATATAACAATTTATTTGGTAATGATTTTTGTATTTTTTTTCCAGTTTTTGAATTTTTTTAAATCTTTTTAATAATTATTTTTTTTGCATACCTTTTGTATTTCTTTTTATTTTTTTATTTTTTATTTCTTTTTATTTTTTTATTTTTTAATATCTTCTATTAATATCTTCACTTTATTCCTTATTTATCATATATTATTTATTTATTTACTTTATCATATAAATCTTAATAGATAATAATATTAATATTAATTTGTATTAATCATTATATTATATTAATATTAAGTAAATTAGGTTGCATTTAATTTAATTTACCTTATTCTATTTTCATTAGTCAACTAAATTATAAATTTTCAACCAAAATATCCGGATTTGATTCTATAATTTGCATTTTTATTCAATTAATTTTCAAAAATTATAGAAAACTTAATTCAATTTTACCCCTATAAAAAGTGTTCATCTTTTACTCATTCTCAAATTCGATAAATTATTTTTTCTAATATGATTATGATTTATTTATGTATTAATATTTTTGATAATGTTTTATTGTTATTATCATCATCATTAATAATTTTCTTTATGATTACATCAAGAATATCATTTTTGTTGGAGTTGTGTACTTAATGTCTAGATTTAAGTATCGGTAAACTCCCGGTCATAGCATTTAACCTATTTAATTAATAAACAATTATTTGCAATTAATTATTATTAATTAATTATGCAAAATATAGTCCTGGATTTTATACGTTGTAGTTAGTATGATGTGTCGGGCCCACACAGAAGATCATACTATCAGTTACTCGTATTTAATCAAACAGATGCTCACGACCTAGATGGACCCGGACCAATCCATCGGTATAGTCGTTGTGTGAGAGAGAAAATAATTTATCTTAATTATTTTATCACACTTGTACACTTGGTGTATTGGGCGGATCGCTTGAGATTTATTGATTAGGATTGCCTTGGATAATCAATTTAAATCTCAGAGTATTTTATTCTTAATCCCCGATATTATTGCGAGTGTGTATATTTAATATTAGAGACTTTGATTTTTCAAAGGAATTAACCGATTTAATTATTGGGTTAATTACCGGTAAAATTGGGTCGCTATATTTTATATATGACATGCCGTGAATACTTGACGGGAAAGTGTATCCCGGAAGGGTTGATAATATCCCCGAGATGAGTTCATAAGGAATTATTGTGTAAACCTCATGAGTGGATTCGTTCCGCACAATAATAAAGGTTGAACGGTACTAGTCTCGGATATAAGAGATGAATATTATTTATTGAGCAATAAATAAATTTATTCATGGATATTTAAATCTTAAATACACGGAATAAATAATACTAATCGGAGAAATATTATTTGATATAATATGGATAAATATTGGGAGTGCAATTTTATTTATATAGTGGAAAATAAATAAAATTAATATTGATAAGGATTAATGGATTTGGGTTGGACCCAATTTAATCTTCAATATTAAGAAGCCCAATATTTCATCTCCTTATGATCCCCTACGTAGCCTATATAAGCACTACATGGTCTTCACTTTTTCATAACACTTTTAACCTACGCCAATCATAAAGTCTTGGAGAGTGAAGGAGATCCATAGGAGTTCGATAGATCGTCGCCCACACGACGTTCGGACGAAGTGCAAGGAATACGTAGGAAGATCGCAAGGTCGTTTAATATAATCGAGAACCCCCTCTATGATTATATGTTCGTTTAATTGTAATATGTACATGAACAAGACGATCCGGGAACGTCGAGACCGGGATACGGGGATCACGCGATCCCCGTCGGGATCGAACAAGAGGCGGCCGAACCCTAGGGTTCGACCGCCGGCGCGCGGGCGTGAGGGGAGCCCCGGCTGGACGCCGGGGCGAGCGATCGACGTGAAGTCGATCGCTGGGGGTTCGGCCGTGGGCTGGTGCCACGGCGGGGCGAACCCCCCGGCCTCCCTTCGCCGGTGGTGCGCGCAAGGAGAGAGGCCGCGGCTGGGGCGATCGAGCCCTAGCTCGATCGCCGGGGACCGTCGCGGCTTCGCGCCGCGACTGGTGGTCCCCCCTCCTGTCGGTGATGGCGGTGAGTCGCCGGACTCACCGCCCGGGGCTGCCGGAGCAGCCCAGCGATCGCCATGCACGGCGATCGCGAACCCCAGCCGCGATGGGGTTCGGCTAGGGTTTAGCCGCGGGTTCATCCCGCGGCGATGCTCTTGTCGAGCCCGGTTCTTCGCGTGTGGTTCGCGTTCGTAGTTTCCGACTCGCGGGGGTTCGGCTGGGGGCGGACTGCGTGTCTTCGGGCGCGTAGTCTCCAAAGGCCGGACTCCGGCGGATGAGTCGGTGTTCGTGTAATCTCCGGCGACGGGTTTTCGGTCGGGTTATCGGTTCCGCAATTTTTTTTGATAGCCCGGGACATCGAATCCCAGCAATTGGTATCAGAGCGTTTGGTTTCGTGTTCATGTATATGTTCGATTATTGTTCTACCTTGCAGGATTTCCGGCTATCATGGTTGGATTTAATTATTGTTTTTTCTTTAATTAATTATCATGATTAAACTCTCGGACATGTCGAGATTCGTTTTTGTGTGGTTGAATGTTTGTAATAGTAAAAATTCGGGGGTTGACCGAATTTAGGATTTATTATTACGTTCTTTATTTTCCGGAAAATGTATAGGGTCGATTTCATGTATAGAATCGATACCGGATAGTGTAATTTAAATTTTGTAATTTATTTACGTTGGTTCGATGATGAGACGATCGCCGGAAGACGAAGACGTGTGACGAAGACGAAGAGGACGAACTACCGGGGATCGATCAAACCCCTTGATCGATCCCAAGCAATCGACCCAAGGAGAGGGGCCGATCGCCCTCGGCTAGGGCTGCTGCCGGCGACGGTGGTGGCTGGTGGCTGGGCTAGGCGGCGGCGCTCCTCCCGAGGTGGTGGTCGATCGATGGTGGGGATGGCGTGGGGTCTCCCAATCCCATGCTATTCCTACCAAGATCCACTTTCCTAAAATTAATTCGGTTTTCCTATTTGAGTGTTCTCCTTTTGGAAACTCTCATGGATTAGAAAAAGAATTAATTGGAATTAATTTTATTCCTATTGTTTATTTCCTTTATGGAGATATTCATGGATTAGGAATTTAATTGTACTAATTTATTTCCTATTTGACTATTCCTATTCTTGGGAATTTTCATTAGATGGAAATTAATTAATGGAAAGTAGTAGTCCTAATTTATTTTATTTCCTTGTTCTATTATAGATATCTTCTAGAATATTCCAAGTTTTACTTGGATAGATTATTCTAGAGATTTAATAGAATTAGATAGGAAAATAAATAAATAAAAATATTAATAATATTTAATTTTATTTTTGATATATTCAATTGACTTAATTTTCGAATTAAGTAACTTTTGGATTAATTGAAAATAAATAGATTTAAATATTGGAGATTAATATTCTCGTCACATGGAGCATTCAAGAAACGAAGACTGAAGACTAGAAGATGCATATGAAGATGGAATAAAGCCATGATAGTCGGGAAAATAATTTTTCTAGCATTATTTTGACTATGTGATACTATGTGCTTTATTGCTTATATGCATGCTATATGTGTTTACTTTATGCACTAGATAGCGTATCCCTTTGTTATAAAAAGCTAAGTGGGAGAGGGGATGGAAACATTCCCATGGTCTCCATCGCTGTTCTCTTGGTGACTCTTATGGACTTTCGAAGTTCGTATAGATGAGTCATTGGAGGAGAATTCTTGTAATTCCTCTTACAAGAGACATTGATCAAGTTTATCAAACAATGCCTGATTTGTCTTTCTGAAACTGACTTCAAGTCGACTCATTCTCACCCCGGGGAGTGGAATGGAGCCAGAGCCACTTGGTCATGTGGATGACACAAATTAGAGACCTTCGTACCATTCTTTGATAGATGGATCGATTGTCTGCTCGGCTCCCTCATTTATGAGAGATAGGGTCGTTCGCATGGTGAATCACTGGTTAGAAACTTCGAGTTTCACTTATGATTCTCCGCGTCTTGATTTACAACATCAAATGGTTCAAGTAATTGGATTTCAATTATATAAATCTTTTGGTGTAGTAAACGTCCACACGAACGTGGCTTGCTATACTGAATGGGATTTTAGAATAATTGATGTAGACAGTTATAGGAAATTGTGAGGGATTGCGAGTTATCGTAAACGTCCACACGAACGTGGCTTGCGGTGACGTAACAATTCTAAACGATTCGCCTTAGTACTGAGTGATGGTTTACACTTAGGTACGCTTTATAGTATTCTTCCCAACGAAGTAACGCTATAATGATGTACGACCAAAACAAACCTAATTGCTAAATCATTTGGGTGGGTAAACGTCCACACGAACGTGGCTTGCTTTACCTGATGGGATTTTAGACGCAATTAGTAATTTAATGATATTATTTGAGGGAGATAATATCGGACATTAAATTGATTGTTTGTTTACATGTGCTTATAGGTTTAGAGAATAGCTATGAATCCACTTTCTATGATACTCAAGGAACAAAAACTCACTGGTCAAAACTACATTGATTGGAAGAGAAATTTAGACATTGTCCTGACTGCTGAAGAGTACAAATTTGTACTCTATGAGCAATGCCCTGCTGAACCCACGGCCGCCTCAACTGATGAGGAAAAAGAAGCATATCGGAAGTGGAAAAAGGCTGATGAAATGGCTAGGTGCTATATTTTGGCTTCTATGTCAAATGTACTCCAAACCCAGCATCAGTCGATGAACACTGCCGAGGATATGTTATTTAACCTCAAGGAGATGTTTGGGCATCATGACCGTGCGGGTAGGCAAGAAGCCATGAGAGTCCTCATGTCGACTACTCAGTCTGAAGGAACGCCCGTTGGGGAGCACGTTCTCAAGATGATGAGTCTGTTGAATGAATTGGAGGTCCTAGGAGCTATGATTGATGGTGAGACGCAAGTCGACATCATAATCCAGTCTCTGACCCCTAGTTTTGAGCATTTTCGTATGAGCTATAATATGGGTAAACTGTCTTATACTCTTGCGCAACTCCTGACTGAACTAAAGGCGGCAGAGGGGATCTACAAGAAGGGCAAGTCTCAAGCGCTTGTAGCTACCAAGTCCAAAAGCTTGAAAGCTGTTGGAGGTAGGGGCAAGAAAAGGAAGCAAGCCTGGAAACCCAGTGGTGCCAAGAGGAATGGACCACGAGTGGGGGCTAGTAAGCCAAGGGGCAAGTGCTTCCGATGCAACAAGTCTGGACACTGGAAGTCTGAATGTCCTCTCAGAGGTACGAATTTTTCTTTAGTCGTAAAAACATAGTCAGCGGTATTATCTACCAGAATTCTGGTGTGTAGATATGGAACCACTGACGGTATGTGCATTGTTTTGAATGCAGGGGTTCCAGAAAACCCGGCGACTTAGAAAAGAAGAGTTCGAGTCTACATGGGCAAAGCTGTTGGGGTAGCAGCGGTTGCAGTGGAAGACATTTTATCTGCTTTTAGTAGCTTTAGGATTTCATTCAAGGATTATTGCTTTGTGTACCCCTTTAATTTTGAAAAGAACTTTTGTTCTATTTTTCTATTATTAATGGATATTTTATTTCTTTAATCATTTGATGGTTTGGATAAGAAATAATGGTGATATCTATTATGGTACATTAGATAGCAATATATGAATGATGAATCCTTAGTCTACCACGATGCAACAAACCGTTATGTATAACTTGTTTTACTTATTAGATGTATTTCTTTATTAATCATTATACTTGTGAATTCTTGACCTTAGTAGTATTTATTCAAAAGGGATTCAAAAGGTCGAAATTGATTTGATCAATTATAGTTGGAGGAATGGACCTCCCGACCTAAGAGTCGATCTTGGAAGATGATACAACTAAGTTAACCTTTCTGGATAAAGGATAGAATTCGGACAAGTATTGAGAATGATTTATGATTAATGCGGTGACATGTGTAATTAGAGAGGTACGAGTCGTTCTTTCAAGAATACTCGAAGATGGATTAGAATACTTGATGTGCCATAAAAGCGGAGTGTTTTTCCAACACAAAGCCATTATGGGGATCCTTCCAAGTATATCCATTGGAAGCCTGCGACTTGTTCGCGGAGGCTATCACCTATCTGAATAACACATAGCATAAATCAAAGATTGAGATTAAGTCTCAAACGACTACACCATACACTGATGTGTAGACATGGTGTGTCAGAAATAAGAAATTGAATTCTAATAGTAAAAGAACAAGTTTGTTCGGAACTACCTATGTTTTATGGATATTTCTGGATACAACGGCACATTAAATGTGATTGTAGAATATCCTAGAAGAACAAGTAATTGTATGTTCAATAGTACTACGAACCAGAGGGGTGTCCTCGCCCGGTTCTTAGAGGAAAACTATTAGATGAACTACAATGCCCTAATTGACAAAGTACTTTAAAATGAGGAAAGGAAAGACTGAGAACCAGCCTGACCGAGTAGTGGTACACCACTAACTGCACCTAATGTTATTACTGTTATACACCGGAATACCATTGCAGTGGGAGGTTGTTAAGCAACCAGAGATGTTCATAAGACTGGAGGAGTTTTTGAACTCTGGATCCAGTAGACATGAAATCGATCCCTAGTTCTGCATAGGAACTTGCGAATTGATGAGATAGTCCATTCTATGGATTCATCAAAGGGCATAGACCAGAAATGTGTATTGGAGACGTAATGGAAACAAAGGTGGTGTTTCTCGGAATCTGGTGTAGATAACACTTCATCGTTGGCAACAATGTAAAAGTGTTATCAGACATAAAATAGAGGTTGTCTAAATAAAACGAGATATGAGATTAAGATGAAGTTGGATCATGTTCTTAGAAATCTTTTGATCTCTAAGATAAGAACATTTGTACTTCTCTTAAGATATCTTATACGATCATGGTTTGTTTTAAACATGCATTAATTCTGAGAAAGGTTATTGCCTTTCGGGAACAGAGTACATCTATCTAAAGGTATGTGTTTCGAACGCATAAAGGAGATAGATAAAGACAAAGCAGTTTCCTACACTTCGGGTGTAGAGAGCTTTGTAGATGCAATGTTGAAAAACAAGAACCTGATATCAACTATGCGGTTAGCGTAGTGGGAGGATATCAAAGTTATCTGGATAAGAGATATTCGAATGCTGTAAGAGTACTTGGAAGTACTGGATTACTAAGCAAGACGAAATCTTCTTAGATTGCAGTTTCTCAGATCCAAAATCAGAAAAAGACCAGTGTAAGTCGATATCAGGCTATGTGTTCACTTTTAAGAGGTGGAACCTAAGGATGAAAGAGTGATAAGCGTGATGCTTCTCGGACTCTATCATAAGCCGAATAGCAGCCTCAGAGGCAGCGGAAGTTTTGGTTAGGTTCCGGAATGACCTCTGAACTTGGATATGATTCTTGGTTCACCAAAGGCTATGTATATAGCGGTGCATGGAGAATTGGAAGAAGTCATAAGTTCAAAAGGTGATGATAACACATAGAGCCAGTACCACCTGATACGAGTCATCGTCAGGGAGACGACGCAGTAGTCACCAAGATAACTTCAGAGCGGCAACCTAGATTGCTCATTCACATAATACTTCTGGGAAGTATGACTTAAGCACGTGATGAGTATGGGAGTCGGGAGTTTGGAGGAAATGACTAGACCTTAGTACAAGTGGGAGATTGTTGGAGTTGTGTACTTAATGTCTAGATTTAAGTATCGGTAAACTCCCGGTCATAGCATTTAACCTATTTAATTAATAAACAATTATTTGTAATTAATTATTATTAATTAATTATGCAAAATATAGTCCTGGATTTTATACGTTGTAGTTAGTATGGTGTGTCGGGCCCACACAGAAGATCATACTATCAGTTACTCGTATTTAATCAAACAGATGCTCACGACCTAGATGGACCCGGACCAATCCATCGGTATAGTCGTTGTGTGAGAGAGAAAATAATTTATCTTAATTATTTTATCACACTTGTACACTTGGTGTATTGGGCGGATCGCTTGAGATTTATTGATTAGGATTGCCTTGGATAATCAATTTAAATCTCAGAGTATTTTATTCTTAATCCCCGATATTATTGCGGGTGTGTATATTTAATATTAGAGACTTTGATTTTCCAAAGGAATTAACCGATTTAATTATTGGGTTAATTACCGGTAAAATTGGGTCGCTATATTTTATATATGACATGCCGTGAATACTTGACGGGAAAGTGTATCCCGGAAGGGTTGATAATATCCCCGAGATGAGTTCATAAGGAATTATTGTGTAAACCTCATGAGTGGATTCGTTCCGCACAATAATAAAGGTTGAACGGTACTAGTCTCGGATATAAGAGATGAATATTATTTATTGAGCAATAAATAAATTTATTCATGGATATTTAAATCTTAAATACACGGAATAAATAATACTAATCGGAGAAATATTATTTGATATAATATGGATAAATATTGGGAGTGCAATTTTATTTATATAGTGGAAAATAAATAAAATTAATATTGATAAGGATTAATGGATTTGGGTTGGACCCAATTTAATCTTCAATATTAAGAAGCCCAATATTTCATCTCCTTATGATCCCCTACGTAGCCTATATAAGCACTACATGGTCTTCACTTTTTCATAACACTTTTAACCTACGCCAATCATAAAGTCTTGGAGAGTGAAGGAGATCCATAGGAGTTCGATAGATCGTCGCCCACACGACGTTCGGACGAAGTGCAAGGAATACGTAGGAAGATCGCAAGGTCGTTTGATTTCGTTTCTCCGTACAACGAATCGAGGTAATATAATCGAGAACCCCCTCTATGATTATATGTTCGTTTAATTGTAATATGTACACGAACAAGACGATCCGGGAACGTCGAGACCGGGATACGGGGATCACGCGATCCCCGTCGGGATCGAACAAGAGGCGGCCGAACCCTAGGGTTCGACCGCCGGCGCGCGGGCGTGAGGGGAGCCCCGGCTGGACGCCGGGGCGAGCGATCGACGTGAAGTCGATCGCTGGGGGTTCGGCCGTGGGCTGGTGCCACGGCGGGGTGAACCCCCCGGCCTCCCTTCGCCGGTGGTGCGCGCAAGGAGAGAGGCCGCGGCTGGACGCCGCGGCTGGGGCGATCGAGCCCTAGCTCGATCGCCGGGGACCGTCGCGGCTTCGCGCCGCGACTGGTGGTCCTCCCTCCTGTCGGTGATGGCGGTGAGTCGCCGGACTCACCGCCCGGGGCTGCCGGAGCAGCCCAGCGATCGCCATGCACGGCGATCGCGAACCCCAGCCGCGATGGGGTTCGGCTAGGGTTTAGCCGCGGGTTCATCCCGCGGCGATGCTCTTGTCGAGCCCGGTTCTTCGCGTGTGGTTCGCGTTCGTAGTTTCCGACTCGCGGGGGTTCGGCTGGGGGCGGACTGCGTGTCTTCGGGCGCGTAGTCTCCAAATGCCGGACTCCGGCGGATGAGTCGGTGTTCGTGTAATCTCCGGCGACGGGTTTTCGGTCGGGTTATCGGTTCCGCAATTTTTTTTGATAGCCCGGGACATCGAATCCCAGCAATTTTTCTAGAAAGACCAGCGATTCTAGCGCCGATCCTGGATGACGTTAATGAAATCAACGATTACATGGTTGCAATGCATAATACGGACGAAAGGATTTACTTGAGTTCGGATAGTATTTTACCTAGCGAACGCGGAGATAATATGTTTGATTAAATGCATTCGGTTGAGTTCTTAAATACCGACAAGTGTTCCAAACTACCAAACCATAAAGTTGAAGGTTGGTATTATTATAATTTTTTTTTACTAAAATCTAAATATATTAATTAATATAGTAATATATATATATATAGACTTATTTTTCTTTCAATTTATATAATCATGTCATATTCTATTTGTTGTATATAATATACGAATTAATTAAATGTTATGACATGATATATAGTTTTTGGTACATGAACTGTTTCGTATTAGGTTGGAGTGACCGTTATACTATTGCAGAATATGGATGCTTTTTTCGGACTATGCAATAGTACTATGATAGTTGCAACACTACTTTGATAATTATATTATCCACGAGAAAATAATTTTGGGGAAATGGTTTTTAATACTCGAATTGCTCTGGTTTTTAATACTCGAATTGCTCTGACGCTCTCGAATACCAAATTCCAGTTTGCTTTACAACGAAGACAATTTCCGATTATTATATCGTATACCATGACTATTAATAAGAGTCAAGGTCAGTCGTTGACAAATGTTGGAATATTTTTTAAGAAACCAGTATTTACGCACGATCAATTGTAGTTGTCTAGAGTAACCAACACGACCGGGTTGAAGCTTCTGCTTTGTGACCAGCATGGTTGTCTTAAGAATAGAATAAATGTAGTCTACAAAGAAGTATTCCATAATTTGTAATATGAATGTAATTTTAAAGAGCACTACTCCGAGTAACAAATAGTTGAATTAAATACACGTACACGGGTAGGAGGACTAGTTAACATAAATTTATTTAAATAATAAAAATATAATTAATTACAATATAATTTTATTTTTATTTTTTATCATGTTAATAAATAACTTTAATTATTACTATTATTTAGTTATTACTATTTTATTTATGAATTGCATTATTTGAAATTAATAAATATTAAAATACTAGTAGTAAATTAAAACATTTGTTTTTCATGGTAATAAAGAGGAACAATTTATTATTTAATTGGTGTCTCTTATTTATATTTATTGATTATTAATTTAAATATAGCTACGGCTAGCCTAGAGATTGAACGGTTGGGGGTCATGCATAAAAACAAAAATTTTATTTTAAACACATATAACCAATTAATTACGTAAACATACTTACATAATTAATTCGCGTAAATTGAACAATTAACATAATCACATTATTTAATTCTAATTTACTTGAATTTTAATTTATATAATCACAATTAATTAATTCTAGTCGCTTCAATTTGACAATTAACATAATCACTTTATTTAATTCTAATCAACTTAAATATTAATTGACAATTAATTAATTCTAGTCAATTAGGAATTTAATACAAGAGGTTTAAGCCAATATACCTTGCTAACGGGGATGCATCTGACGAAACTAGGGTTCATCGGAAGTCGCGCGGGTGCGACGCGGAGATGTGCGGGTTGCACACGGGGAGAGCCGTGGCTCTCGACTGGTCGCTCGGGTCGACGCGGGGAGTCCTCGGGCAGACTCGTGCGTCGCGACTGTGGTGCTAGGGCGTATTAAAAACTAGAGTCCGTATATGCCTCTATTTTCAAATCGTGACCACCATAGACCAAGAACAGCTCTTTAGTCCTCCGTAAGTACTTAAGAATGTCCTTCACGGCTTTCCAATGAGCCGGTCCAAGATTTAACTGATATTTGCTCATTACACTCATATCATATGCAATATCAGGTCTAATACATAACATGCAATACATCACGCTTCCAATACTGGATGCGTATGGTGTGCAATTCATCTGCTCGATTTTCAGTTCCGTTGCTGGACACATGGATTTTGAGAGAGGAACTCCTTAACACATTGGTAAGAATCCTCTATTGGATTCTTCCATGCTAAACCATTTTAAAATGGTTTCTATGTACAAAAATTGTGATAGGTTGATCATCCTTCTAGATCTATCTCTATAGATTAGTATTCCCAATACGTAGGATGTATCGCTTAAATCCTTCATCGAGAAACGTGTGGACAACCAGGCTTTCGTTGCTTGCAGCATACCTACATCATTACCAATGTGTATAATGTCATCAACGTATAGCACTAGAAACGTCACAGCGCTCCCACTAACCTTCTTGTATACACAAGGTTCCTCAGAGTCTTTGACAAAATCAAACTCTTTGGTTCGATTGCAAAACGTTTGTTCCAACTTCGAGATACTTGTTTCAATCCATAAATGCATCGCTGGAGTTTGCAAACCTTTTGTTTTTATCCAGGAGATATGAAGCCTTCCGTTTGTGCCATATAAATTTCTTCCTCAATGTCCCCATTGAGAAACGCGGTCTTCACATCCATTTTCATATCTCGTAGTCGTACCACGCAAAGATGGCCAACAAAATCCTAATGGACTTAAGAATAGCGACTGTTGAAAAAGTTTCCTCATAGTCAACACCTTGCCTTTGAGTATATCCTTTCGCCACCAACCTAGCTTTAAAGATCGCAACCTTTCGATCTGCTCCAAATTTCCTTTTATAGATCCAATTGCAGCCTATGAGAACAATTCCCTCAGGTGGGTCTACAAACGTCCATACGTTGTTGGAATACATGGAGTCCAATTCGGATTTCATGGCAATAAGCCAATGTCCCTTGTCTGTATCCAATATGGATTCATTGAAGGTTCTAGGATCAGATCCAACATCAATGAATTCGTGATCATTATCAACGAGGAACAAAAAATTGTTGGGATATGTCCTTCGATTCTACGTGTGCAATCGATAAAGTCATAAGGTTGTCTATGAATGTTAAATGATTATTCTATAATATTAATTGTTGGGAACAATATAATATTGATCGATAAAATCATACCTACAGGGTCACACACGAGCTCAATATTGATATACATTGCTTGATAAATATATTGATTTAGAATCAATATTTACGTGGATTTAATACACATGCATGGGATGCATGGCTTGCATGGATGCATGTCACATAGTGTGACATGGCATGCCACACAAGCAAGTGGGACCACATACAATGCATAGTGGCATGTGTATGTGGCATGACCTTTCACCTCCTTTTTAATCCCTTTTGCATGTTAATGGTGCATCTTTATGCACATTATGATGGAGGTTACAAAGAGGTGTAATGGTGTGAATAATGAGGTGTTTATATAGATGAAAATCTGATTTTCATCACAGACAAGAGATAGCCACGAAATTCTACTCAAATAGAGAGAAAAGAGGTGATCTTGGAGATCCATTCTCAATCAAGCAAAGGTGTGCATTATCCGGGTTCGTGTGCAACACATAGAGGCCGGGACATTTGTGCGGCTTCAACATCCGAACGATCCAAAGGAGTTACGAGGTCATTCACAAGGAGAGCTTCAAGTTACTGATCCATTAAGGTGGTTCAATCGACTCAACACCACCTTAATCAACATCAACGAATCAATTCATTATCAAATGTAAGAACTCGTTGAACCTTATATATATATATATATATATATATATATATATATATATATATATATATATATATATATATATATATATATATATATATGTGTGTGTGTGTGTGTGTGTGTGTGTGTGTGTGTGTGTCTATACATATATTGTGGGTACTAGATCAAGCATGATAGATTTATATGCTTTACACGCTTCCGCACACACGGTATATCGACCAGATCGGTATATCGTAACCATCAATTGGTATCAGAGCCTAGGGCTCGTGCACACTTTTGTGTTGGACACGAAGGTTAAATCACATAATTGACTTTTATTTTTATTTGTATATATGTGATTAGATGTAAGGCCGGCCACCGTTAGTGGTCGGGTGAATGAAATTGTCGTTTTTTAAGTACGATTGACCATAGTCTTTTGAGGGCTGCGTCCCTTGGAATCATTTGTAATAGATAGGTTTTCTATTTCAATATGTATTGTTCAATGTGTAAGCAATGGATTGAATCCATGGATCGACATTGGATATCGGCTCTCCGGCGAAAACGAGAAGAAACGAAGCAAAACGAAGCGAAACGGGCGAAAACCGGGCTGCTGAAGCAAAACGGCGGGCGCCGATTTGTTGCCCGCCGATTTGTTTCGGCGGGCGCCGTTTTGGAAACGACGACTGCCGAAAGGCTGTTTTTTGGTCAGCCAGTTTTTGTACCCTTTCGGCGGGCGCCGTTTTGGAAACGGCGGGCGCTGTTCGTGGTTTTTTAGGTATGGAATAGGTTTGACCAAAATCGGCGGGCGTGGAACTGAAACAGCGGGCGCGGACCAGTCCAGAAGATGTTCAAGGCCTTTATTGTTGCTTTTATTCTTTTCTTTTGAGAGTTGTGAGGTTCTAGGGGCCTTTCGATTACGTATTTAATTGGTTTGCTAAGTTATAGGATGTTTTATGTTATACATGTTCAACTTACATATAAACACCTATGCATGCAAGTTCCCAAAATAATGAGTATAATGTCTTGTCCAAAAACATCACACTCATGAAGCCCTCGATCATAAGTTGGTAGGTCCGCCTCAACGGGGTACTACTTGTTATCTTGGGATAAGTGGGAGTAAGGGTTAGACCCTTACACGTGAGTTTGGTTTTCTCATCGATAGATCCACTGCAGGCGTGGCTATCGAGACATGAGATGAGAATGGGAATCTCATCGACCGAGAGTGACATTAGAAGTCATTGACATGGGATGTCTACCTATCTTGGAGTTCTTAAGTGCGGACTCAGTCGGCTTAAGGATTCTCAAGATGAGGGTCTTGGGATCGTTTTGTTCTAGTTTATTAAAATTTCAAAAAGAAATGTCTAATTTGTCTTTCATTTGATAAATTATAAGGTTAGGATTATTTACACCTCGGGGAGTGATTTAATCCAAAACACTTAAGTTTATCAATGACACCAATTAGAGACTTTCGAGCCATTGGATGGCGTGAATCGATTGTCTGGTTGGCTCCCTTATTTTAATGAGAGATAGGGTTTCAATTGCATGATAAGATCGCTGGTTAGAAAACCTTGAGTTTTCACTTACGATTTATCACGTTTTTTGACATTGAGATAATTGAGAACGATGATATTGGATATCGAATGAACAAAATGGAACAAATGAAGTAGTTTTGCTAGACAACCTTATTTGTTTACCGCTTTGTGGATGTTTACTTACTTAGTTTATCTTTCTTCTGTAGTATACTATGTTTGTCTCAACTCAATTCAAGTTCAGCTCTATCTTGGATAGAGAAAAGTTGAACAACACCAATTTCCTTGATTGGCAACGTAACTTGAGGATAGTCCTCAAATACGAAGAAAAGGAAAGTGTATTGGACAAACCCCTTCCCGTGCTTCCCGCTGATGGGGGCACGGATGTCCAAAAGGCATCATATGCCCTTGCTAAGAAAGCCTCAAATGAGGTGACATGTTTGATGTTGGCATCCATGGTACCCGAGTTGCAAAAACAATTCGAATTCATGGAAGCCTATGACATCATAGAAGAGCTCAAGAGCATGTTCGGGGAACAGGCTAGGATTGAGAGCTTCGGTGTCACCCGAGCTATAGCAACAGCTAGGCTGGAAAAGGGTAAACCCGTGTGACCACATGTGCAGCAAATGATTTGATTATTTGCTTCAAGTGCTCGCCTCGGTTTTGCATATGATGACCAGTTGGCTACCGATTTCATTCTCCATTCTCTTCATGATGGTTATGACGCCTTTAGGTTGAATTTCCACATGAATGGACTGAAGAAATCGCTTCATGAGCTCCATGGGATGCTTAAGGCTGCTGAGCCGACGATTAAGAAGGACCCTAGGAGGGAAGTTCTTATGATTCGGGAAGGAGGTACCAAAAAGTTCAAGGGGATTAAGAAACCGGAAGTGAAAGGCAAAGGGAAAGGGAAAGTTGTGGCAGCTCCTTCCAAAAGGTTCTTGAAATCTTCTAAGGTTCCTGGGGAATCTGAGTGTTTCTACTGCAAGAGTGTTGGACACTACAAGCGAGATTTCCCCAAGTTAAAGGAGGATGTAAAGAACGGTGTCGTTCCTTCATCTTCAGGTATTTATGTCATAGACATAAACTTTACAAATTCTTCTTCTTGGGTATTGGATACCGGATGCGGTGCTCACATTGTTTCACATGTGCAGGGACTGCAAAGAAGTAGAACTTTGGTAAAGGGAGATGTCGATCTGCGGGTTGGAAATGGAGAGAGGGTCGCTGCATTAGCCGTATGATCTTATGATTTGTGTTTGCCTTCGGGCCTTGTTTTATTATTGAATAATGTTTATTTCGTACCAAGTATTACCAAGAACATCATTTATATTTCAGTATTGGATACTGAAGGATTTTCCTTCACTATAATAAATAGTTTGTTTACTATTTCAAAAAGTGGAGTGTTCTATGGTTCGGCACGATTAGAACATAGTTTATATATACTTCTACTTGACAATCATATATATAACATTGATACCAAAAAGGCCAAATCGAATGATATCAATGAAACATACCTTTGGGATTATCGATTAGGCCACGTCAACATTAAACGTGTAGAGAAACTTCTTAAAGAAGGCATTCTCAAATCTTTTGACTTGGATTCATTTGATACATGTGAAGGATGTTTGATGGGCAAAATGACAAAGTCCCCTTTTCTAGGGAAAGGAGAACGTGCAAGTGATCTATTGGGTTTAATCCATACTGATGTATATGGTCCAATGAGCTCACAAGCACGTGGAGGTTATTTCTACTTCATAACTTTTACCGATGACTTAAGTAGATATGGTTATGTCTATTTAATGAGGCATAAGTCGGAAGCCTAAAATTCAAAGAATTCCAAAATGAAGTTGAGAATCAACTTGGTAAGAAGATAAAAGCCATTCGATCGGATCGAGGTGGTGAATATCTTAGCAAAGAATTCGATGATCATCTTATAAGTTGTGGTATTCTATATCAACTCACTCCACCTGGAACACCCCAGATGAATGGTGTTTCCGAAAGGAGGAATAGAACCTTATTAGATATGGTTCGATCGATGATGAGCCTTAGTGAACTACCAAAATCTTTTTGGGGACACGCACTTTTAACAGCGGCCTATACACTGAATAGGACACCGTCAAAAGCTGTTGATAAGACACCATACGAGGTATGGAAAGGGAAGGTCCCTAACTTGTCTTATATCAATGTTTAGGGATGTGAAGCTTATGTGAAGAGAAATATCTACAAAGCTTGAACCCAAATCGGATAAATGTTTCTTTGTGGGTTATCAGAAAGAAACACGAGGGTACCACTTTTACAACCAATCCGAGAACAAAGTCTTTGTTGCTCGAGATGGTGTATTTCTTGAAAAGGAATATCTTTCCAAGAAAGTAAGTGGGAGCTCAGTTGAATTGAACGATGTTCAAGAATACTTGATTGAGGTTCAAGAAGAACAAACTGAGATGGAAACTCAAGACTTAGTCGAGAGTACTTCAATGGTTTTGGAAACCACACCTAACCCTCGAAGGTCCGGAAGGATTAGAACTCAACCTGACAGATACTTAGGTATTTTGACAAATGAGAGTTATGAAATCATGCTTTTAGAAAGCAATGAACCTTCGGCCTATATCCAAGCTATGACGAGTCCAGATTCCGAGAAATGGCAGGGTGCCATGAAATCCGAAATGGAATCAATGTCTGAAAATCAAGTTTGGAACTTGGTCGATTTGCCTAAAGGGGCTAGGCCCATTGGATGCAAATGGATTTACAAGATAAAAACATGCATGAATAGAAAACCTAGTGTTTTCAAAGCAAGGTTGGTGGCAAAAGGATATAAACAAATTCACGGGGTGGATTATGATGAAACCTTTTCACCAGTTGCTATGATTAAATCCATTCGGATTCTCTTAGCCATTGCTGCTCATTATGATTATAAGATATGGCAAATGGATGTTAAAACCGCCTTCTTGAATGGGATTCTAGTAGAGGATGTGTTTATGACACAAACAGAGGGTTTTATCGATCCTAATCAGGCTTAGAGAGTATGCAAGCTTAATAGATTCATTTATGGATTAAAGCAAGCATCTCGGAGCTGGAATCTTCGGTTCGAAGAATCCATACAAGGTTTTGGATTTCAGAGGAACACAGAAGAATCCTGTTTTACAAGAAGATCAGTGGGAGTTACGTTGTATTCATTGTGTTGTATGTCGATGACATACTCCTTATTGGAAACAATATTCCTATGCTTAATTCTGTTAAAGAATGGCTTGGAAGATGGTTTTCAATGAAGGATCTTGGAGAAGCACAATACATATTGGGCATCAAGATCTCTCGGAACAGATCGCAAAGGATGCTGGGACTTAGTCAAGCAACCTATATTGATAAGGTGCTTGACAGGTTCAGAATGAAAGACGCCAAGAAGGGTCTTATTCCAATGACTCATGGTACATCTCTGAGCAAGAGGCAGTGCCCTTCGGAACCTGATGAACAAATGAGGATGGAAAATATTCCTTATGCTTCGGCAATAGGGTCTATAATGTACGCCATGATATGTACACGACCAGATGTATCAGCATGACGAGTCGGTTTCAAGGAAACCCAGGTGAGGCGCATTGGACTGCGGCCAAGAATATTCTTAAGTACCTTAGAAGGACTAAAGAATATTATCTTGTCTTTGGAGGACAAGATCAGTTGATATTAACAATCTATTTGAATGTATACTTCAAAATAGACTAAGATAATTTCCGATTTTTATCTGGTTATATCTTTTGTCTGGTTAGAGGTAAAATGTGCTGGAATAGTTCCATGCAATGCAATAGCTGATTGAACTAAAGAAGCTGAGTACAGCACTGCATTGGATGCAGTTATGTTGGCAGTTCAGATTTGAAAGTTCTTCGATGAACTAGGTGGCGTAACTAGCTCGGCCCATCCGATAGTTCTCTATTTATAGTAGAGCTATCGCGCAAGCCGAGCCTAGGGAGCACCACAAATCCAAAAATGTGCTCAAGAATTTCCACATTCTCAGGGAGATAGTTAGTCGTGGAGACATCGAGATAAATAAAGTTGCAACTGATGATAATGTTGCAGACCCGTTAACTAAACCTCTCCAGCAGTCTAAGCTTGAGGCTTTCACGACTGCAATAGAGATCAGACATCTTAGAGATGGATTGTGATTCCTATTACTGTATTGTCTACTTTTGATGTTTATGTAAACATTCACGTATCTTTTATGATATTCAATAATTTCTTCATATAATTGTGGTTTAAATTGTATGAATTGTCCAAATGATTAAATTATGTTAATTGGGTTATAAGGTCGATTTACCACATAATGAAGTCCCAATTGTTGAACTAATATAATTAAATCATAAAATTGTTCCTAGTTCGTATCATCGAGCACGGACAAACTAAAGATACAAAGAACTAGATTGCAATGTGTACTAAAGCGCCACTTCATGGGCTAGTGACGTGGGACGTCAAGTACAGTTGCATAAATATTAGCTGGGAGCTAATGATCGAACAGACCCGACTGGAATAGTATTTAAGATTTCGAGTCATAACACTATTTCATTGACTGTCGAGAAATTTCCTCTGACCTGAGTAGTCCAGAGTGATTCCATTGTGAAATGGTGTACTTTGATACAAGTAAACGTCTTTCGTAAAAGGAGGTTATAAAACTTGTTATTGGGTATATCAGGAAGCAAGTGGGAGAGCTTGGATTGACAAGATGAGATTGTCCTCCATTTTATAATGGGATACATGTCTTACCGGCCACTTGGAGAGTCGAGACTGTGGAAAATACGTGGCCACGTCCAGATTCCTATCATAGTGATAAATCTGGTTTTACAGTCTTTCTCAAAGTCCAAGAAAGGTTTGAACCGATTGAGGATGACTCAAGTCTTGCCTCAAGTTCAAACTTAGACATAAAGTGACAACATGAAGATGGCAGCACACTGGCTCTGAAGGCCAAGTGGAAGATTGTTGGGATATGTCCTTCGATCCTACGTGTGCAATCGATAAAGTCATAAGGCCTTCTATGGATGTTAAATGATTATTCGATAATATTAATTGTTGGGAACAATATAATATTGATCGATAAAATCATACATACAGGGTCACACACGAGCTCGATATTGATATACATTGCTTGATAAATATATTGATTTAGAATCAATATTTACGTGGATTTAATACACATGCATGGGATGCATGGCTTGCATGGATGCATGTCACATAGTGTGACATGGCATGCCACACAAGCAAGTGGGACCACATACAATGCATAGTGGCATGTGTATGTGGCATGACCTTTCACCTCCTTTGTAACCCCTTTTGCATGTTAATGGTGCATCTTTATGCACATTATGATGGAGGTTACAAAGAGGTGTAATGGTGTGAATAATGAGGTGTTTATATAGATGAAAATCTGATTTTCATCGCAGACAAGAGATAGCCACGAATTCCACTCAAATAGAGAGAAAAGAGGTGATCTTGGAGATCCATTCTCAATCAAGCAAAGGTGTTCATTATCCGGGTTCGTGTGCAACACGTAGAGGCCAGACCATTTGTGCGGCTTCAACATCCGGACGATCCAAAGGAGTGACGAGGTCATTCACAAGGAGAGCTTCAAGTTGCTGATCCATTAAGGTGGTTCAATTGACTCAACATCACCTTAATCAACATCAACGAATCAATTCATTGTCAAATGTAAGAACTCGTTGAACCTTATATATATATATATTGGATGTGTGTGTGTGTATATATATATATATATATATATATATATATATATATATATATATATATATATGTGTGTGTGTGTGTGTGTGTGTGTGTGTGTGTGTGTGTGTGTGTGTGTGTGTGTGTGTGTGTGTGTGTGTGTGTGTGTGTTCTATACATATATTGTGTGTACTAGATCAATCATGATAGATTTATATGCTTTACACGCTTCCGTACACACGGTATATCGATCGGATCGGTATATCGTAACCATAAAAAATCAAGGAATCTCCGAACTCTTTAGGATCTACGGACCCTCAGTTGTGGAGGTGTATTAGTGGTTTGTTCAATTGGCTCGGGTTCAGGGATTGGTACATGAACTTCAGTTTTTGGTTCATCATCTCGAACCTCTTTGAGATCTGCTACGTTTCCCTTTCCATCCGCAAGGAATTCCTTCTCAAGGAACACAACATTTCTTGATACAAACACTTTTGCCTCAGAAACATAGTAGAATTCATATCCCATGGAATCCACGGGATATCCCAAAAAATAGCATAAGTCGGATTTATTATCCAACTTATCTCCCACTAGCCGCTTCACGTAAGCGGGACAACCCCATATCTTTATATGTTTGAACGTGGGCTGTCGGGAGTGCCAAAGATAATAAGGTGTGGACTTAACTGCTTTAGTGTTATGTCTATTCAGCAAATAGGCGACTAACAAGAGTGCGTGACCCCACAAGTACGCCATTAACTCATTGACTCCCATTATAGATCGAACCATGTCCAACAGGGTTCGGTTACGACGCTCGGACACTCTGTTCAACTGAGGTATTCCAGGAGGAGTCCAGTGAGACAGAATCTCATTCACTTTTAGATAGTCTATAAATTCGGCGCTCAAGTATTCGCCACCACGATCGGATCGTAGTTGCTTAATATGAAGCCCAAGTTGGTTATATACTTCATGTCGGAAGTCTTTGAACATTTCTAAAGTCTCTGATTTGTGCTTCATTAAGTACACGTAACCATACCTTGAGTAATTTGCTTTTGGGGGATCATCATAAAAACTTAAAATTTAACAGACAGAATAATTGATTTTATCTTGTCGAAAGGAGCGGGATCGTTGCATGGTTTGCCCACGACTGTGTACATTTGATACTCTTCGTTGCAACTAGGTGTTGGAATTCTTTGGATATATCGAATATATCGATAGCTGAGTCGAGAGATGACTCTCTATCCTTAAGACGAATTTGCCTCATATAAGTGATTTACGGAATCACAGGTAAAATTCTCCCAAGATAAAACAACTATTAGACAGTTATCGAAGCACTCAATACTGAATCTGACGAACAAAAAAAGGGGGAATATATGCACTGAAAGAAATTAGAGAAGTTGAGAAATATCGATAACTCGAAAATTGAGTCCTCAGAAGATGAATTGAATTGTGTCAAATGAAATGAACTCGTCGTCTTTTTATAGTAGAAAGTGTCTTTTTCCGAAAAGTACATAACCATTCAAACCAAAAGAGGCGACTTTCTATATAATTAATATTAATAATATTATTAATACTAATAATAGATGGAGAAACAACCTTTAAAAAATGCAGCAACTGATTTCGGTCGATTTTAACAATTTAAGTGGGCCTTAGCATTTACAAAATTGAATAAAATTGTTTTAACCCACAACCAAATCATTTGTGTATTTATTAGGCCGGGTCCAACACCAAAATTCAAGTTTCACATTTCATAATCCACGGCCCAGGCGTGCGACTCTTTTTGAGTTTGAGTTCAACATATTTCACTTCTCTTTAATATTTTAGCAATTTAGAATACTAAATAGTCTCAAATTAAATTCTTATAATTTCAACTTTCAACTACCATACTTTGTACATTAATTACTCTTTCACCCTTAAATGGATTTTAGTAATTATGCTCAAGTAACATCTACTCTTATAGTAGAATAAACACGCTCAAAGAATTAGCAATTCCGTCGACGTGCTGGGCCCCGTAGTTTAATCGTTAAATTAAAAAAACCATGTCAAAATTCCAACAATTCCCGCATGAAAGAGAATTGATGAACATGCATTTTTCCAAGGGAACGATATTGCATCTAGAGAGATAACATACAACTTTGAATCTTCCGTAGTTGAATACTCTCGGATTTACGTACTGCGCGGTGAACGCGATGTCTCGAACCGTCAGTGTTTTGTGTAAACCAAGACAAGAATACCAACACAATATCTTCCGATTTGTTTTGTCCTTATCGTTTTGGCCGTTTTGGCCCGGGACAACTCTTGGATTCATAAGTGTTTTTACATTTTGAAGCAACCGGTCTTCACACTTACATAGGTGACTTTCCAACAAGGATATCCTGCTAATATCTCACTTTATAAGTTTGGAAATCATTAAAAGTTTTAAACTTATCCTCCACCCTTTATGCAGGTAGCAGTTAAAGTCTTACACGTGAATGAGTTGAGTTATATTCTTTTAGGCATTATAACTCGAACTGCTGTTACTTTGAAGTTTGTAGACTTCCAAAGTGATTCACTAAATCTTTATAACTTAGTTTTCCACAATGAACCAAATTCTTGGGATCTCCAGCCAGTATGGTTGGGTTACCACCACAAAGATTCTTAATTTATGGGTTTTAATCTCATTCCCCTAGACAGGCTTAACATTTGATCTCTGGGTAGGCCTTTTGTTAACGGATCCACAATATTTCCCTTAGATTTAACATAGTCTATGGTGTTTACCGACCTAGGTGCACTAGCACTTTTGATAGCCCGCAAACGTACGAGGTCACGTAGCTCGTAGTAAGTTAGTTCGGGTCGTGTTCTCAAGAAGTATTACAATCGAATTCAAGTTTGTGTCGATGTTTTGTGTCAAGTAGAAAATTAAAAGCAATTAATAAAGCAAATAAACTATCCTAAAACAAGCATGATCAACTATAAAGTACTAGGAAGAGATAGATAAAAATGAGAACCAAACAAGTAGCAAATAAGCAAATAAACGATAAGAGACGGGGGCTAGGGTGTTTGGGTGTTTGGGTAATTTCTCCAAGGATTCGAATTGGTTTTCAAACAAAACGGGCCAACAAGAGCTTCTCGATTAAGAGTGAGCTAAGATTGAAGGATCGAGGTTCTAAGAGGATCACCGAGTAGGTCTCCCCTACAAAACAAACGAACAATCGACCATGATAACAAAGTGAAACGTCTCCGGGTAGGTCTCGGTTTCAACAATCGATAAAGGCCAATCACAAGAAACCATTTTCATCCAAAACAATGCAAAGGCAATCATAAAATTCCAATTCAAAACCCCAAATCAATTAACCAAACACCCAAGCATTAAAAACTAGCCTATCATGCTACTAAGGAAAATAAAACAAGCAAACACATAAGCATGGTTCATGATATTAAAGCTAGAAAGGAAAGATAATACCTAGTTGAGGATGTAGATACCCAATTTCCAAACTCAACCAAATGAAAAATGAAATCGATCAAAATGAGCACAACGAAAAGACGAACAACGTTTGTGAAATGGAAAATAACAAACTCTCAATAAATAAAAGAAGATCTAAATTATGAAGTGGCTTGAACAATAAGCTAGATAATATTTCAAGAAAACTAATTAAAAATAAAAATAAAAATTGTTGGAAGACAAGAACAAGGACAATGCATTTCTCTCTCTATTTTATCTCTCCTAAAAGTTGTATTACATGAATTGTGTGTGCATCTTCTATTTATAACTTTCCAAGAGCATTAGGGTCTTCAAAATGTCGATTTTGCCCCCAAGGACTTCATTTTCTAGCAGTCAACACAATAGTCAACTTTTTAGATTGCGACGGGTGCGGTCGCTCCCGATTGGGCGCGGCCACTCCCACTAGTCGAAGTGAAAGTTGCATCGGGCGCGGTCGCTCCCGGTTGGGCGCGGTCGCTCCCACTGGTCGAAGTGAAGAGGTGCATCCGGAGCGGTCGCTCCCAATCTCTATTCCTCTTCGGCTCTTCATCCGTCCTCGTTTTTGGCTCGTTTTTCTCCGGAATCCTCTCGTTTGAGCTACAAATCCCTATTTCACCAAGAAACTTCAACAAAGTAAGGGATTCACTAATCATAGAGAATATTTCGCAAAAATATAAGAGAAACGAGCACATCAACACACAAATTGGGCATAATTCACACCAACTACGGGCGAAACATATGGAAATCACGCCCGTATAGATCAATTGCCTAATGGTATTATGTCTACGACGTATATGTCTAGACTTACCATTATACATGCTACTTCGTGCCCTTCCCAAAGCCGACTGGCTATCACAGTGAATCATTACTGAAGGCACAGGTTTATCCCAACAAGGCATATCCTCTAAGAAATCATGAAGTCATTCAGCTTCTTCTCCAGCTTTATCCAAAGTTATTAACTCTGATTCCATAGTGGATCGAGAAATACACGTTTGCTTAGAGGATTTCCAAGACACAACCCCACCACCAATAGTAAATACTGTTGGGATATGTCCTTCGATCCTACGTGTGCAATCGATAAAGTCATAAGGTCGTCTATGGATGTTAAATGATTATTTGATAATATTAAATTGTTGGGAACAATATAATATTGATCAATTAAATCATACCTACAGGGTCACACATGGACTCGAAGATAATGTACGATGCTTGATATATATATTGATTTAGAATCAATATTTACGTGGATTTAATATACATGCATGGGATGCATGGGATGCATGGCTTGCATGGATGCATGTCACATAGTGTGACATGGCATGCCACACAAGCAAGTGGGACCACATACAATGCATTGTGGCATGTGTATGTGGCATGACCTTTCACCTCATTTGTAATCCCTTTTGTGTGTTAAATGGTGCATCTTTATGCACATTATGATGGAGGTTACAAAGAGGTGTAATGGTGTGCATAATAAAGTGATTATATAGATGAAAATCTGATTTTCATCACACAATATATTCAGCCACGAAATTCCACACAAATAGAGAGAAAAGAGGTGATCTTGGAGATCCATTCTCAAGTAAGCAAAGGTGTTCATTATCCGGGTTCGTGTGCAACACGTAGAGGCCGGGCCATTTGTGCGACTTCAACATCCGGACGATCCAAAGGAGTGACGAGTTCATTCACAAGGAGATCTTTGAGTTGCTGATCCATTAAGGTGGTTCAATCGACTCAACACCACCTTAACCAAAGTCAACGATCACCAAAATTAAGTAATCGTTGAACCTTATATATATATATATATATATATATATATATATATATATATATTGGATGTGTATATATATATAAATATAATATAAATATATGTGTGTCTATACATATTTGTGTGCACTAAGATCATAGCATAGTAGATCTATCGCTTTACACGCCTCCGCACACACGGTATATCGATCAGATAGGTATATCGTAACCATCAATTGGTATCAGAGCCTAGGGCTCGTGCACACTTTTGTGTTAGACACAATATGTTTAATATCAACATAATTGGCTTAATTGTTTTATGTGATTATGTGATTATGTGATTAGATATAAGGCCGGCCACCGTTAGTGGTCGGGTGAATGAAATTGTCGTTTTTTACGTACGATTGGCCATAGTTTTGGAGGGCTGCGTCCCATGAAATCTTTTGTAATAGATAGTTTTTTTCTATTCAAAAATGTATTGTTCAATGTGTAAGCAATGGATTGAATCCATGGATCGACGTTGGATATCGGCTCTCCGGCGAAAATGAGAAGAAACGAAGCAAAACGGGCGAAACCGGGGCTGCTGGAGCCAAACGGCGGGCGCCTTTGGTGCTCCGGCGGTCGCCGTTTCCAAACGGCGCCTTTGGAGCCAAACGGCGCCCGCCGAAAGGCTGATTTTCGGTCTGCCCGCTTCTGTACCCTTTTGGCGGGTGCCGTTCGTGGTTTTTGGGGTACGAACTAAGGTTGACCTAAATCGGCGGGCGCGGAACTGAAACGGCGGGCGCGGACCAGTCCAGAAGATGTTCAAGGCCTATTTTGTTGCTTTTAATCTTTTAGTTTGAGAGTTGTGAGGTTCTAGGGGCCTTTCGATTACGTATTTAATTGCTTTGCTAGTTATAGGATGTTTTATGTTATAAATGTTCAACTTACATATAAACACCTATGTATGCAAGTTCCCAAAATAATGAGTATAATGTCTTGACCAAAAACATCACACTCATGAAGCCCTCGATCATAAGTTGGTATGTCCGCCACAGCGGGGTACTACTTGTTATCTTGGGATAAGTGGGAGTAAAGGTTAGACCTTTACACGTGAGTTTGGTTTTCTCATCGATAGATCCACTGCAGGCGTGGCTATCGAGACATGAGATGAGAATGGGACTCTCATCGACCGAGAGTGACATTAGATGTCATTGACATGGGATGTCTACCTATCTTGGAGTTCTTAAGTGCGGACTCAGTCGACTTAATGATTCGCAAGATGAGGGTCTTGGGATCGTTTTGTTCTAATTTATTAAAATTTCAAAAATAAATGCCTAATTTGTCTTTCATTTGGTGGATTATAAGGTTAGGATTATTTACACCTCGGGGAGTGATTTAATCCAAAACACTTAAGTTCATCAATGACACAAATTAGAGACTTTCGAGCCATTGGATGGCGTGAATCGATTTTCTGGTTGGCACCCTCATTTTAATGAGAGATAGGACTTCAATTGCATGATAAGATCGTTGGTTAGAAAACCTCGAGTTTTCACTTACGATTTATCACGTTTTTTGATATTGAGATAATTGGGAACGACGATATTGGATATCGAATGAACAAAATGAAACAAATAAAGTAGTTATTCTAGAAAACCTTATTTGTTTAACGCTTTGTGGATGTTTACTTACTTAATTTATCTTTCTTCTGTAGTTTACTATGTCTGTCTCAACTCAATTCAAGTTCAGCTCTATCTTGGATAGAGAAAAGTTGAACAACACCAATTTCCTTGATTGGCAACGTAACTTGAGGACAGTCCTTAAATACGAAGAAAAGGAAAGTGTGTTGGACAAACCCCTTCCCGTGCTTCTCGCTGATGGGGGCACTGATGTCCAAAAGGCATCATATGCCCTTGCTAAGAAAGCCTCGAATGAGGTGACATGTTTGATGTTGGCATCCATGGTACCCGAGTTGCAAAAACAATTCGAGTTCATGGAAGCCTATGACATCAAAGAAGAGCTCAAGAGCATGTTCGGGGAACAGGCTAGGATTGAGCACTTCGGTGTCACCCGGGCTATAGCACCAGCTAGGCTGGAAAAGGGTAAACCCGTGGGACTACATGTGCAGAAAATGATTGGATTATTTGCTTCAAGTGCTCGCCTCGGTTTTGCATATGATGACGAGTTGGCTACCGATTTCATTATTCATTCTCTTCATGATGGTTATGACGCCTTTAGGTTGAATTTCCACATGAATGGACTGAAGAAATCGCTTCATGAGCTCCATGGGATGCTTAAGGCTGCTGAGCCGGCGATTAAGAAGGACCCTAGGAGGGAAGTTCTTATGATTCGGGAAGGAGGTACCAAAAAGTTCAAGGGGATTAAGAAACCGGAAGTGAAAGGCAAAGGGAAAGGGAAAGTTGTAGCAACTCCTTCCAAAAGGTTCTTGAAAGCTTCTAAGGTTCCTGGGGAATCTGAGTGTTTCTACTGCAAGGGTGTTGGACACTACATGCGGGATTGCCCCAAGTTCAAGGAGGTTGTGAAGAACGGTGTCGTTCCTTCATCTTCAGGTATTTATGTCATAGACATAAACTTTACAAATTCTTCTTCTTGGGTATTGGATACCGGATGCGGTGCTCAAATTGTTTCACATGTGCAGGGACTGCAAAAAAGTAGAAGTTTGGTAAAGGGAGATGTCGATCTGCGGGTTGAAAATGGAGCGAGGGTCGCTGCATTAGCCGTAGGATCTTATGATTTGGGTTTGCCTTCGGGCCTTGTTTTAGTATTGAATAATGTTTATTTCGTTCCAAGTATTACCAAGAACATCATTTCTATTTCAGTATTGGATACTGAAGGATTTTCATTCACTATAATAAATGGTTTATTTACTATTTCAAAAATGGAGTGTTCTATGGTTCGGCACGATTAGAACATGGTTTATATATACTTCAACTTGACAATCATATATATAACATTGATACCAAAAAGGCCAAATCGAATGAATTCAATGAAACATACCTTTGGCATTGTCGATTAGGACACGTCAACATTAAACGTGTAGAGAAACTTCTTAAAGAAGGTATTGTCAAATCTTTTGACTTGGAGTCATTTGATACATGTGAAGGATGTTTGATGGGCAAAATGACAAAGTCACCTTTTATAGGAAAAGTAGAACGTGCAAATGATCTATTCGGTTTAATCCATACTGATGTATGTGGTCCAATGAGCTCACAAGCACGTGGAGGTTATTTCTACTTCATAACTTTTACCGATGACTTAAGTAGATATCGTTATGTCTATTTAATGAGGCATAAGTCGGAAGCCTTTGAAAAGTTCAAAGAATTCCAAAATGAAATTGAGAATCAACTTGGTAAGAAGATAAAAGCCATTCGATCGGATCGAGGTGGTGAATATCTTAGCCAAGAGTTCGATGATCATCTTATGAGTTGTGGTATTCTATATCTACTCACTCCTCCTGGTACACCCCAGATGAATGGTGTTTCCGAAAGGAGGAATAGAACCTTATTGGATATGGTTCGATCGATGATGAGCCTTAGTGAACTACCAAAATCTTTTTGGGGACACGCACTTTTAACAACAGCCTATACACTGAATAGGACACCGTCAAAAGCTGTTGATAAGACACCATACGAGGTATGAAAAGGGAAGGTCCCTAACTTGTCTTATATCATGGTTTGGGGATGTGAAGCTTATGTGAAGAGAAATATCTCTACAAAGCTTGAACCCAAATCGGATAAATGTTTCTTTTTGGGTTATCCAAAAGAAATATGAGGGTATTACAACCAATCTGAGAACAAAGTCTTTGTTGCTCGAGATGGTGTATTTCTTGAAAAGGAATATCTTTCGAAGAAAGTAAGTGGGAGCTCAGTTGAATTGAACGAAGTTCAAGAAAACTTGAACGAGGTTCAAGAAGATCAAACTGAGATGGACACTCAAGACCAAGTCGAGAGTACTCCAGTGGTTTTGGAAACCACACCTAACCCTCGAAGGTCCGGAAGGATTAGATCTCAACCTGACAGATACTTAGGTATTCTGACAAACGAGAGCTATGAAGTCATGCTTTTAGAAAACAATGAACCTTCGACCTATATCCAAGCTATGACGAGTCCAGATTCCGAGAAATGGCAGGGTGCCATGAAATCCGAAATGGAATCAATGTCTGAAAATCAAGTTTGGAACTTGGTCGATTTGCCTAAAGGGGCTAGGCCCATTGGATGCAAATGGATTTACAAAATAAAAACAGACATGAATGGAAAACCTAGTATTTTCAAAGCAAAGTTGGTGGCAAAATGATATAAACAAATTCACGGGGTGGATTATGATGAAACCTTTTCACCAGTTGCTATGATTAAATCCATTCGGATTCTCTTAGCCATTGCTGCTCATTATGATTATGAGATATGGCAAATGGACGTTACAACCGCCTTCTTGAATGGGATTCTAGTAGAGGAAGTGTTTATGACACAACCAGAGGGTTTTATCGATCCTAATCAGGCTGAGAGAGTATGCAAGCTTAATAGATCCATTTATGGATTAAAGCAATCATCTCGGAGCTGGAATCTTCGGTTTGATGAATCCATACAAGAGTTTGGATTTCAAAAGAACATGGAAGACTCTTGTGTTTACAAGAAAGTCAGTGGGAGTTACGTTGTATTCATTGTGTTGTATGTCGATGACATACTCCTTATTGGAAACAATATTCTATGTTTAATTCTGTTAAAAAATGGCTGGGAAGATGGTTTTCAATGAAGGATCTTGGAGAAGTACAGTACATATTGGGCATCATGATCTGTCGAAACAGATCACAAAGGATGCTTGGACTTAGTCAAGCAACCTATATTGATTAGGTGCTTGACAGGTTCAGAATGAAAGACGCCAAGAAGGGTCTCATTCCAATGACTCATGGTACATCTCTGAGCAAGAGGCAGTGCCCTTCGGGACCTGATGAGCAAAGGAAGATGGAAAACATTCCTTATGCTTCGGCAATAGGATCTATAATGTATGCCATGATATGTACGCGACCGGATGTATCGTATGCTTTGAGCATGACGAGTCGGTTTCAAGGAAACCCAGGTGAGGTGCATTGGACTGCGGCAAAGAATATTCTTAAGTACCTTAGAAGGACTAAAGAGTATTTTCTTGTCTTTAGAGGACAAGAAGAGTTGGTTATGACAGGCTATACGGATGCAAGCTTCCAAACAGACAAAGATGATCTCCGGTCTCAGTCCGGTTTTGTCCTTTGTCTGAATGGAGGTGCGGTGAGCTGGAAGAGTTCCAAGCAACCCACCGTAGCTGATTCTACTACAGAGGCTGAGTACATTGCTGCATCTGAAGCAGCAAAGGAGGCCGTTTGGATAAGAAAGTTCTTAGATGAGCTTGGTGTCGTACCTAGTTCGGCCCATCCGATATCTCTCTATTGTGATAATAGTGGAGCTATCGCGCAAGCCAAGGAGCCTAGGGAGCACCACAAATCCAAACATTTGCTCAGGAAGTTCCACATTCTCAGAGAGATAGTTAGTCGTGGAGACATCGAGACAAATAAAGTTGCAACTGATGATAATGTTGCAGACCCGTTAACTAAACCACTCCAGCAGTCAAAGCATGATGCTCATACGACTGCAATAGGGATACGATATCTTAGAGATGGATTGTGATTCCTATTATTGTACTGTCTAGTTTTCGAGTTTATGTAAACATTCACGTATCTTTTATGATATTCAATAATTTCTTCATATAATTGTGGTTTAAATTGTATGAATTGTCCAAATGATTAAATTATATTAATTGGGTTATGAGGTCGATTTACCACATAATGAAGTCCCAATTGTTGAACTAATATAATTAAGTCATAAATTGTTCCTAGTTCGTATCATCGAGTACGGATAAACTGACGATACAAAGAACTAGATTGTAATGTGTGCCGCTTCATGGGCTAGTGATGTGGGACATCAAGTACAATTACATATATATTAGCTGGGAGCTAATGATCGAACAGACCCGACTGGAATAGTATTTAAGATTTCGAGTCATAATACTATTTCATTGACTGTCGAGCAATTTCCTCTGACCTGAGTAGTCCAGAGTGATTCCATTGTGAAATGGTGTACTTTGATACAAGTAAACGCCTTTCGTAAAAGGAGGTTATAAAACTTGTTATTGGGTATATCAGGAAGCAAGTGGGAGAGCTTGGATTGACAAGATGAGATTGTCCTCCATTTTATAATGGGATACATGTCTTACCGGCCACTTGGAGAGTCGAGACTATGGAAAATACGTGGCCACGTCCAGATTCGTATCATAGTGATAAATCTGGTTTTACAGTCTGTCTCAAAGTCCAAGAAAGGTTTGAACCGATTGAGGATGACTCGAGTCTTGCCTCAAGTTTAAATTTAGACATAAAGTGACAACAGGAAATTGGCAACACACTGGCTCTGAAGGCCAAGTGGGAGTTTGTTGGGATATGTCCTTCGATCCTACGTGTGCAATCGATAAAGTCATAAGGTCGTCTATTGATGTTAAATGATTATTTGATAATATTAAATTGTTGGGAACAATATAATATTGATCAATTAAATCATACCTACAGGGTCACACATGGACTCGAAGATAATGTACGATGCTTGATATATATATTGATTTAGAATCAATATTTACGTGGATTTAATATATATGCATGGGATGCATGGCTTGCATGGATGCATGTCACATAGTGTGACATGGCGTGCCACACAAGCAAGTGGGACCACATACAATGCATTGTGGCATGTGTATGTGGCATGACCTTTCACCTCCTTTGTAACCCCGTTTGTGTGTTAAATGGTGCATCTTTATGCACATTATGATGGAGGTTACAAAGAGGTGTAATGGTGTGCATAATGAAGTGATTATATAGATGAAAATCTGATTTTCATCACACAATATATTCAGCCACGAAATTCCACACAAATAGAGAGAAAATAGGTGATCTTGGAGATCCATTCTCAAACAAGCAAAGGTGTTCATTATCCGAGTTTGTGTGCAACACGTAGAGGCCGGGTCATTTGTGCGGCTTCAACATCCGGACGATCCAAAGGAGTGACGAGTTCATTCACAAGGAGATATTTGAGTTGCTGATCCATTAAGGTGGTTCAATCGACTCAACACCACCTTAACCAAAGTCAACGATCACCAAAAGTAAGTAATCGTTGAACCTTATATATATATATATATATATATATATATATATATATATATATATATATATATATATATATATATATATATATATATATATATATATATATATATATATCATTTCTTCATTATAGATTGAGATCTTCTTCGAACTTGATGCACAAATAGATAGAATAGCAGCAAATAGCATCTTTCTAGCCTGCATATTCGTGGAACAAGATCTCATTTAGAAAACCTTATCTCTATCTTTCAGCAACTGAACGGGAAGTGGTTTAGGAAAGGACTTTAGAATCGGATGTGCTCGCCCAGCGAGAAAGGCCCTGACCCTGCCAACCAAGAAAAAGAAAGAAGATATATATATATATATATATATATATATATGTGCATTAAGATCATAGCATAGTAGATCTATCGCTTTACACGCTTTCGCACACACGGTATATCGATCGGATCGGTATATCGTAACCATCAAATACATAACCACTAGTAGATTTGGTGTTCTTTATATCCGATATCCAGTTAACATCACTGTATCCTTCCAATACAGCTGGATATCATGAGTAGTGCAAACCATAATTTTGCGTATATTTTAAATATCGCAATACACGGTTAATCGCTTTCTAGTGATCATAACCTGGATTATGCGTAAACCTCGTCAACTTTCTTTACTGTGTAAGCAATATCTGGTCGAGTGCAGTTTGTAATGTACATTAGACTGCCAATGATTTGCGCATATTTCTTTGCAATACGGGTTCACCACGATTTTTATCAATATTATGATTCATATCCATTGGTGATTTCATAGGTGGATTATCAAACATGTCAAATCTCTTCAAAACATCTTCAATGTAATGATATTGCGACAATACTAGTCCTTCAGATGTCTTAGAAATTTTAATTCTAGTATAACATCTGCCACACCCACATCTTTCATGTCGAAACAATTTTTCAACATATTATTTGTTTCCAGGATTAGATCCAGGTTACTCCCAGTAATGAGCATGTCATTTATGTAAAGGCAAATCATTACAAACGAATTTGTGTTTCCTTTCACGTAGATACATTTATCGCACTCATTAATTGAGAACCCTTTTGATAATAACGTATTATCTAACTTTTCATGCCATTGTTTAGGAGCTTGTTTCAGTCCATATAATGACTTGACAAGACGACATACTTTCTTTTCTTGTCCAGGAACTACATAACCTTCTGGTTGTTCCATGTATATTTCTTCTTCCAAATCTCCATTTAGGAAGGCAGTCTTAATGTGGTGTAATTCAAGGTCATGCAATGCAGCAATCGCTATAAACACTCTTATGGAGGTTATCCTGGACATAGGGGCGTATGTGTCAAAGTAATCAAGACCTTCTATTTGTTTATAGCCTTTTACTACAAGTCTGGCCTTATACTTATCAATTGATTCATCAGCTTTATACTTACATTTAAGTATCCACTTGCAACCAAGAGGCTTATTTTCTGGGGGAAGATCAACCATTTCCCATTTATGGTTTTGCATGATGGAACTCAATTCACTTTCTATAGCTTCTTTCCAGAGTGACGCTTCTGGAGAGGACAATGCTTATTTGAGAGTCCTTGGATCATTTTTTACCAAATAGGTCAGAAAATCTGGGCCAAAGGTCTTAGACTTTTTAGTTCTAGTACTCCGCCTTTGTTCATTTTCAGAAGTTTTGGTACCCTTCTGATTAGAATCAATAGGTTGTGAATTACCTTCATCCGAACTAATGGCCGTTTCATAATTTCTTTTAAGAGAAATTAAATCCTTCTTCTCTTTTCGAGGATAAGAATTCAGCATTTCTGGATTCAATGATTGTATCCACATGGATATTTGATATCGAAGACTTATAGACTATGAATCGATATGCACTACTGTTATAAGCATATCCGATAAATTGCAATTCACAGTTTTTGGATAAATTTTTGACTTGTTTTGGTTTAGGTACTTCAACCTTAGCCAAACAATCCCACACTTTTAAATATTTGTATGATGGTTTATGTCCTTTCCATAATTCATATGGAGTTTGATCTTTGCACTTGTAGGGAATTCTATTAAATATTGTATTCGAAGTAAGAATAGCTTTGCCCCACAAGTTCTGGCTTAATCCAGAATTTATTAACATTGCATTCATCATTAATTTTAAAGTACGGTTCTTCCTTTCGGCAATACCGTTGGACTGAGGCAAATATGGAGCGGTCGTTTGATGAATGATACCATATTGAGCACAATACTCTTCAAATGGTGCTCCATATTCTCCACCTCTATCACTACGAAGTGCTTTGATTCGTAGACTAAGTTGATTCTCAACTTCAACTTTAAATTTTTTGAAAGCTTCTAAAGCTTCATCTTTACTTCTTAACAAGTAAACATAACAATATCTCGTACAATCACCGATAAATGTAATAAATACTTTTTACCTCCTCTAGTTTGCACGAACTTCAAATCACAAATATTACTGTGAATAAGTTCTAGGGGAATAGTACTTCTTTCCACTGAATAGAAAGGAGATTTGGAAAATTTCGCCTCTACGCACACTTCACATTTATGCTGAGTGTCAATATTAAAAGAGGGCAACAAATCTTACTTCACGAGTTTTTGAATTGACTTGTAGTTAACATGTCTCAATCTATTATGCCACAAATTTGAAGATTCAACCAAGTAAACAGAATTAATAATTTTATTATCATCAAATTTGCGTAGTACAGACATTACATTCATCTTAAAGAGACCTTCACACAGGTAACCCTTTCCTACAAATATGCTACTTTTAGTAAGTACAAATTTGTCAGCGTCAAATACTAGTCTAAAACCAGCTTTGACCAACAGTGGTCCTGACACCAAGTTCTTCCGTATATCTGGAACATGGATCACTTCTATCAAAGTCAAATCTTTCCCGGAAGTCATCTTCAGAACCATGTTTCCAACTCCTTTTACTTCCGACGTTGCATCGTTTCCCATGAACAACTTCTTGTCAGACACCAGAGTGTATGTAGAGAACGAATCTCTATCGGAGCAAATATGACGAGTTGCTCCTGTATCGACCCACCACTGTCTTGGATTCTCCACTAGTTTAGCTTCGAGAACTACCGCTGAGAAATCAGTGATTAAATCGTCGATATCAGCAGGAATCGGCTTATCTTGAACGATGTTCGCATTTTCCTTCCCTTTGAAAGATCTGCAGTCTTTCTTCATGTGCCCAAGTTTTCCACAATGGTGACACTTCCTTCCCATTGAACTTTTTGGCACTTCCTTGTTGGGAACCAACTCCTTGAAACTTAATTTACTTATTAGTGCTAGTATTGGGTTCCACCAAGTTTGCTTTGGCCTCTAGGGGTTGTTTCCCTTTTCCCAAAGCTCTCTTATTGTATTCATGTATTTGTAACTTAACAATAAGTTCCTCGAGTCCTATTTCCTTAGACTTTAGTTTCAAGTAACTGATAAACTCGTTCCACGAAGGAGGAAGTTTTTCAATTAGAGAAGCAACTAAGAATGGCTCGCTAGGCTTCAAGTTTTCCGAGTCTAATTCACGGAGGATCACTTGAAATTCCTGAATTTGACTTGTCACGAATTTCATGTCCATCATTTTGAAGTTTAGGAACTTCCCCACGATGAACTTCTTTAGCCCTGCGTCTTGAGCGCAATATTTCTTTTCAAGCTTTTGCCAAAGCTCCTTTGCTGTATTAACTGTACAAAAAACGGTGTACAGCGAATCAGAAAGGTCATTAAGAATATGATTCTTACACATGAAATCATTATGTTTCCAATTGTCCTCAGTCATCTTGCTTTCCGAAAAGACTTGAACCGTCGGCTGAGATCCAGACTCAGTAGAAGAAGGCGACAAAGTACCAGATCCAGCGGAAGTCGGCGGAGTGCCGGACTCAAAAGAATCATTCCCAGAAGAAGAAGAAAAATCTTCTGTCAAGTACCTAGCCAGTCCGAGTGTCGTTATATAGAATAACAACTTGGTGCACCAAGTTGTTGGAATTCTTTCGGTATTTCGAATATATCGATAACTGAGTCGAGAGATGGCTCTCTATCCTTAAGACGAATTTGCCCTGTATAAGTGCTTTACGGAATCACAGGCAAAGGTCTCACAAGATAAAACAGCTATTAGACAGTTATCGAAGCACTTGATACTGAATCTGACGAACAAAGACATGGGTAATATATGCACTAAAAGAAATCAGAGAAGTAGAGAAATATCGATAACTCGAATTGTGTCCTCAGAAGATGAATTGAATTGTGTCAAATGAAATGAACTCGTCGTCCTTTTATAGTAGAAAGTGTCTCTTTCCAAAAGTTACATAACCATTCAAACCAAAAGAGGCGACTTTTTATATAATTAATATTAATTATAATATTAATACTAATAATACCTGGAGACACAACCTTTCAAAATGCAACAACTGATTTCGATCGATTTTAACAATTTAAGTGGGCCTTAGCCCATACAAAATTAAATAAAATTGTTTAAACCACAACCAAATCACTTGTGTATTTATTAGGCGGGCCAACACCCAAATTCAAGTTTCACATTTCATAATCCACGGCGGCCCGAGGCATGCGGCTCTTTTTGAGTTCGAGTTTAACATATTTCACTTCTCTTTAATATTTTAGCAATTTAAAATACTAAATATTCTCAAATTGAATTTTTATAATTTCAACTTTCAACTACCATACTTTGTATATTAATTACTCTTTCACCCTTAAATGGATTTTAGTAATTATGCTCAAAAGTAACATCTACTCTTATAGTAGAATAAACACGCTCGAAGAATTAACAATTCCGTCGACGTGCGGAGCCACGTAGTTTAATCGTTAAATTAAAGAAATCATGCTAAAATTCCAACACTAGGAATATTATTTAGTGTTTTTCTTTTCATTATGTCTGTGCAAAGATTTGATTTTGTTTTTTTGGTAAATTGGAATGTTGCCGGGCTTCTGTTTTTACATAATTCTGTGATAACAAAAACATTTTTGTACTCATTTTGTATGTACCTAAAAGTATGTGTTGTCCCCAAAAAAATTACTGCATATAATTTGTTTTGTTAATAGATTTAAAGAACGATGTGTGCTTGTTGAAATATGAAAATTCATACTTTTTCCCTCCCTTAAAATAGTGCACACTATCCTTTTTTGTTCATCCCTTAAGACATTGCATATTCCATAAATGAAATATATTTTCACAACTTTATCCTCAATACATATTTATTTACCTTTATATTACTATTTTTTTCAACTAACTACTTACACATGACTAAGGCTGCACACGAGTCAAGTGGCTCGCGAGCTACTCGCGAGCTGCTCGGTCAACGCTCGACTCGAGCTCGGTCAAACTCGAGCTCGAGTCGAGCTCGAGCTACTCGTTACTCAAAACGAGCCAAGCTCGAGCCATTCTTGTGAGCAATCGAGCAGCTCGTATATATTTATAAAAAAAAATATTATATACATTATATAATACTATATGTATATTAGTTTATTTATTTTGGCAAAGCCTAAAGTTAAAACCCATTTTCAAAGCCCAAATTAAAACCTAAATGACTTCTTCATTTAACCCGCTGCCTCTCCCAAAATCCAAATTTCCAAAATCCAAACCCCCCTTACGCTTCATCATCATCGCTCTTTATTTCTTCAGTCGCCTTCTCCTTCTTTCTTCTGTCAACGATTTTTTTTTTATTTCTTTATTACTTTTCTACAGCTCAGTGGTTAGTACTCCTCCTTTCCATTTTATGCAGAAAAAAAAAGCAAATTTGAAAAAATTGCTCGTGTATTGTGTTTTGTAACAGAGCAATTAGTAGATCGAACCGAGCTGAGCTCGAGCTCGAGCATGGCAATTGCCTGACGAGTCAAGCTCGAGCGCCGTTGAGTAAAGCTCGTCGAGCTCGAGCTCGAGCTCGAGCCCAGTAAATATTTTTTCGAGCATGCTCGAATAGCCCAAAGCTCGACTCGGCTCGTCTCGTTTGCAGCCCTATACACATCTATACCTATTATACTCTTAATTTATGTTATTAAACACATAAAAATCATTTTTTCTTAATTTACGTCCAATTTTCTCTATGCTGTATTAAGGGATGGAGGGAGCATTCAACTAAAATATAACGAAGTAAAAAAATTACACAAAATATTGACAACATTATAAAAAATACAAGAAAATATGTTAAGATATACAAGTAAATATTTTTTGTATCAGTTCTAAATACATATAATTATTGAATCACAAAATATTGACAACATTATAAAAAATACAAGAAAATATGTTAAGATATACAAGTAAATATTTTTTGTATCAGTTCTAAATACATATAATTATTGAATCGGATTATTAACCACTTTTGGTAACCCTGATTAATTGATTAAAAAGCTTCGTGTGAAATAAATTTATCTAAAATAAAAAAATAATGAATTTGGATTAAACTGAACTAACTTCAATCGAACAAATCTTAATTAACAAATTTGAACTATTTTTTTATAGTAATAATAAGAGTTAATTTGCATATAATTGTTGGTTTATAAAGTAAAATGAAGTAAACATAATGAAAATAAATAAATAATTTAAAATTTTAATTTGAAATGAATAACAAATAATTATATAAAAATTAATATACACAAATTATTCAAAATATATTAACTGAAAGACAAGAGATAAAATGTGATAATACATTGCATTGAAAATTATTGCACATACATTCTCATAATAAGTAAACTTGACGATTTATTTTTGTAAATATCGATCATATCATAGTAGAGAAAATTATCAATTTAGTCCCATAAAGATGGACCATTTTCTTTTTGGTACCACAAAAAGTCGGTTTTTCAATTTCATCCGCTAAAGCCTCAAATCGAGTCGATTACATCCAATTTTCGCCTGAAAATTCAAAAGTGACCGGAATTTATGCGCGTGACTCGCACGCGCCTGATGATTTGGGAATTTCCGATGACCTAATCCACGCAAATTCCGGCCACTTTTGAATTTTCAGGCGAAAATTGGATGTAATCGACTCGATTTGAGGCTTTAGCGGATGAAATTGAAAAACAGACTTTTTGTGGTACCAAAAAGAAAATGGTCCATCTTTATAGGACTAAATTGGTAATTTTCTCTATCATAGTACCATATATTACTCTTATTTGTTTTGTTTAACAACAATAGGACTTCTGACATAGTGATTTTTATCATCGACCCATGCAAACTCTCCAAACACATAATCTTTCACACCATCATGTTTTTCTGCTTGTACAAAGATGTTGAAAACTTTCTCCTCCCCAACCGATTCAAACTTCAATGTATTCGGTTCGATCTTAACTGATATTCCAGGCGGATTTTTAATTGGAGCTAATTTATAAGTAACCGGTACTGAACAACCAACATTCTTCACCTTTCTAGTCACAGTTACAATGCTAGTGCCGCTGAGGTTGGGTATTGTAATGGAAGGATAGTTAAAGTTGATGAGTTTAATCAGTTGTTAATGAATGAAGGCCACTTGTGAGTTGTCCCACATCGAATAATTGTGAGAGGGGAGTTTATGATATAAGCCTAGGGAGTTCTCCTACTTAACACCATATGGTTTTGAGTTAGATTGAGGCTCCCTAGTGCATATTCAAGCTCCCGCTCTCGTGTGTGCGCTAGGCGTGGGACCGCACGTTAGCACCCCCATTTGGAATTTGACATGGTATCAGAGCGGGAGCTCGATCCTGTTTGTGAGTGGTTTGACCACCCTTTGACTAGGACTCACAAGTGGAGGGGGTGTGTTGAAGTTGTTAATGTGTGAAGGCCACTTGTGAGTTGTCCCACATCGAATGGTTTGACCACCCTTTGACTAGGACTCACAAGTGGAGGGGGTGTGTTGAAGTTGTTAATGTGTGAAGGCCATTTAACTAGGACTCACAAGTGGAGGGGTGTGTTGAGGTTGTTAATGTGTGAAGGCCACTTGTGAGTTGTGGTTTGACCACCCTTTGACTAGGACTCACAAGTGGAGGGGGTGTGTTGAAGTTGTTAATGTGTGAAGGCCACTTGTGAGTTGTCCCACATCGAATAATTGTGAGAGGGGAGTACTCACAAGTGGAGGGGGTGTGTTGAAGTTGTTAATGTGTGAAGGCCACTTGTGAGTTGTCCCACATCGAATAATTGTGAGAGGGGAGTCTATGATATAAGCCTAGGGAGTTCTCCTACTTAGTACCATATGATTTTGAGTTAGAATGAGGCTCTCTAGTGCATATTCGAACTCCCGCTCTCGTATGTGCGCTAGGCGTCACCCCCATTGGATTTCGACATAATCGACTTAGGACAAATGTGCGAGTTGCCCGAGATCGACAAATGTGCGGGTTGCCCGAGATCAACTGGATTTGAGTTTGGTTATAACCAATGGCACATAAAAAGTTTAAGTAATCATTTGTACTTAAATCGTAAACGAGACCAGGATCCATTGCACGGTTTGGTTGCACGTGCCCTGCTCCAAAATTTAATGGCGTAGCTTTTCCGTTAGATGCATTTCTAATAGGATGTAATATGTTGTCCAATGTGCTTGCTGAAACATATCAATATAATGATCCATTTGTTTCTTTTCTCCTTGTTCATTCCAATCATACAAACTGTACGTACCTGTGGTCATGATTGCGGATTTAATAGCAGTCGGACTCCACTCTGGATGAAGACTCTTTAAAAGACCGACAACTCCGGCGATGTGTGGACAAGACATTGAGGTTCCTGATTCTGAATTGAACTTAACACGCCGCTTGTCAACATCTTGATCTGTTGGCCCTTGTGCTTCGGTGTATGCTGCTATAACGCTCACTCCTGGTGCAGTTATGTCCGGCTGAAAAATGAGAAAATAAACCAAACAGATGAAATAGTAGCTAGAGTAAAATAATAAACAACATTGGCATGATGATGATGACAGCTGTTTTGCAGTACTCAAGACCTTAAGAATTTCTGGTATCATTGTATTTGGCCCTACAGATGAAAGGGCCGCCATCATTGGAGCTGGCTTCGTGCCCAACTTAGTCGTAGGTTTGGTGAGTTTAGCCATAGGATAGCTTCAATTCACATGGTATCACATGTTAATTCCCACAATTCATTTTAAGGCAACAAAAGACTAAATAACATTATAATATATTAACCTTGTTGAATTGATGAAGGATAAAAGAGCGACCCCGTCTTTGTAACTTATATGCGTAGCCGGTAAAACATGAGCATCGGCTATGATTTCATCCCAAGAATGTTTGCCGTTTGCTAAAACCATTCCTACTGCACCTGCTAAGGCTGCTTGCATGCCTTTATCGACCCTGTCATTATTTCCCCTTAGGCAAACCAAAATTTTTCCTTTCACTTTGCTACTGTCCAGAGTTCCAGATAGACAGAGCTCGCTGCAATATTATTAATTTATATGTATACATGCATTATAAAATATACTATATGTTGTATCGACAATGACATAGTGATTGTATGGTTCTGTTTTTACGCTTGTTCGGCTGTTGCATTAGCAACCTTGGCCTTTCTGGCAGAAATGATTGGGAATTGCTGATTCGAGGGCAGTGATTTATCTGAAAGGCTTTCCCCCTGCCGATTTATTAATTAATTAATTAATGTGTTTTTTGTTATGAAGATTTATTTTAATTTGACATGATACCCTGAGTTTTCTATTGGTGGTATCGAAAATAACATAGCTTGGAAACTGGCGATCCATGGTGCTTGCCCCAACTGTGATCTGCCAAGGTGCAACATTCACTACCGTACCAAGATCAGGGCCTGAATTACCACCCGAGGCCACAACAACAATGCCATGCTTGACCGCATGAAACGACCCAATGGCAACAGAATCTTCATATAATGGACGAACAGGAGCACCAATAGAAGCAGACAACACATCAACTCCATCGTGAATTGCCATATCAAACGCAGCCAATGTATCTGCATCTGTGCCATTAAACCCAGGCCAAAAAACTTTGTAAGAAGCCACCCTTGCTCTTGGTGACCCTCCTTTCGCTGTTCCATTTCCAAAACCCAAAACATTAGCTCCATCCACAAAATTACCACCCGCTGTTGATAAGGTGTGTGTTCCGTGGCCTTTCACGTCTCTCGGTGTGTAGAAGGCAGAATTAAGCGGTCCCACGAATGAACGTAATCCCTTGTTGAAATATCTAGCCCCGATGAGTTTCCTTCAAATTTAACACCCAAGAGCATGTGTTGATTATGCGTTCAATTAAAAAATGATTTAGTGAACGAGAGAACTTATTGCAATTATATGATGAAACATAACTCAAGAGGATTAATAAAAACCTATTGCAAGGGAAGCTTTTGTTGATATCCTTTTCACAAGTTCCTTTCCACTTGCCAGGGATTTCCCCCATTCCTTCATCACTAAAGCTTTTCGACTCCGGCCACACACCTAATTCATGTTTTAATGTATAATGATAAATTTTCATAAACGTACTGCATCCATTAAAATACAATCTAGTAATCTCATAGTAACAAACCCGTATCAATATTCCCGATAATTATATTTTCTCCAAACTTGGCCTTCTCCCATAGAGAGCCAGGAATATTGTTTCCACTATCTTGCAGTCCAAGAAAATCCCATGACCTCGTCGTGTGCAATGTTTTCCCTTTATTCAAGAATACTGATACAACATTGGGATGATCTGCAGATCATGTAGCATTCATGAAATTGTGTATATATTGTACTTGGGTCTACCTACAATCCGGATGAGTAGGGTAGACCAGGAAATTGTATAAGTTGTACTTGGTTATACCTACTACTGGAAGGTGTAGGGTAGAGTACAATTACTTAACACAATTTGAGATTCTATAAAGTAAACTTGTATTGATATTGTAATGGGTGGAACCACTTTACAAAAACATCTACAAAATTCTAGCGAATCTTGTAGAAAGGTCACACGACCAAAAACTAAGTCTGGGTAGAACCAATCTAGCGATGAGTACTACAAAGACTAAATAGAGGGTACGACCGGAGCTTTCTAGCGAAGTCTCTCGGTCTACAATAATTCTCTCTCTAGAATATGTCTAATCAAAAGTGTGGTAAATGAATTCCAACAACCCACTATTTATAGGCATCGAAAAGTAGGGTTTCCGGAATTCACGCTTAATGGGCCAAGCCCATGACGGCCCAATGGAACAACCGAGCCCAAGGCATCTCCAACGAATATTCCATTGTTCCGTACTTGATGAACGTGGCTCTACCCGCTACCACACTAGCATGTGTTTGCGCTTCGAGCTTGTTGCATGCACAGTTAGTATACTTGGACATTTCTTCTTGGACTTGAATTCTTCTAGCGAAGTCTTCTAGTCGCACCCGTGGCTGGCTTCATTCCTTAGCAGTCATTCCCCCAGCTCCATGTCTACCTGTGCTTGCTCCGTGTCCATCAATGTGTTAGCTCTGATTCAAGGTATTCACGGTAAGCCTTGAACTCTCTTGTTGGTAGTGCGATAGTTAACTTGTGAATCACGTTGATCCACATAGATCCACGTTGAGATTATACGAAACTCTATGTTGACGCACTATGATAACTCCATGATATTTGTACACCCAAGTCTGCTTGTCCATCGCTGAGTGAGCCTTGCAAATCGTGGTCCTAGGAAGGGCCACTTGTATTTTCCACAGTCTACTCAGCTAGCAACACACATACCTAGCAAGCTTGTATGAATTAATGAATTAAAAACATACAATCATTAATCATGAAGTTACAATAAAACAAAGTGTAGTTCAAGGTAGTTCAAACAAGAACAACACGGTTCTATGTTGAACTAGGAAGAACTACACACTAACACTCTCTTGTTGGTGGTACATAGATCCACGTTGATGTTGTATGAAACTTCACATTGACGCACTGTGAGAACTCCATGTTGTTTGTACCACCAAGTCCGCTAGTCCAACGCTGAGTACGCTTTGCATATCGTGGCTCCAGGAAGGACCACTTGTTATTTCCTCAGCTAGCACTACTCATACCTAGCAGACTTGTATGAAACTTAGTAATAAAAACATACAAACAATATCCATGAAGTTGCCACAAAACAAGTGTATAGTTCAACGTAGTTCAAACAAGAACAACACGGTTCTATGTTGAACTAGGAAGAACTACACACTAACAATCTCCCCCTTTTTGAGTCAACTTCATAAGTGGGGGTTCGTAGAGAAACTCCCCCTCAAATTAGTATCATACTCAAAAGGTAAACGTATGACAACATGCATATAACTAATCATGCGGACAGTGAAGCATAGAACATAAGCAGTCATACGGATGAGGAGAAAAGATAACAAAATAAAATAACTCAAACTGAGCAAACCAAGGTGGCAAAAGTGTCATGCGTAGAACAGAGTTATGAACAACAACATGATAACAAAAAATAGTTCATGGGAAGATCAGGGTTAGAAAACACTTGATGTTCGCGTAGATCCCATCCAAGCGTGTATGAAGCATTTTTAGTGACCCTAGATCTTTGTAGGACGGCCTTAGATCTTCGTAGGACGACCCATCTCCCCCTAGACGAGCCGCTCGACGGGACTTGCGGTGTGTATAGCGCAGTTGAGTAAAGTCCTGTAGAAGCGCGGTCGTCTCACAAAAATACAAGTCGTCATGCGAAGAGTCAGAATATCAGATACAAGTAGTTATAGGTATGATAAGAATACTATAAGGAATTAGGCAAGAAAACCACAGTGAACATGGTAGACCGACGATGATAGAGGTAGCAAATACACTTGGTGGAACACTCATCAAAGAGATATGGGCTGCCAGAGAGTGTACATTAGGTAGTGTAGTTCAACGTGTCTGCAGCAACAAAAATCAAGGAAGAGCACGCACTACAAAAGCGGTTATGGGTGGGACAAACATACTTATAATGTAAAATCAGCAAACAACACAACAAGCAAAGAGTAACACGTTAGACAGGAACGACTTTCATGAGAACTCAAAGTAGCACACGTAGAGCAGGAGTAAATACACATAGACACACGTCGAATTACTCAGATTTCAAATTCACACAAAATTTGTCTTGTCCAACGAAGCCTAAGGAAGCACTTCAAGGGTAGAACATGCATGCTTCGTCGAACTGGAGTACTCTGCAAAATTTTATAACACGAAATACAGTTAAAGGCATAACAAGCACACACAAAGTGGACATACGTACCACCACACAGTGAATCAAAATCGCTGGAAAGAACATTAAGTAGAGATATTGGAGGTAGAGTGACAGTGCTTTATGGACGGTATTGCTATTTTGGCCAGTTCAGCGTGTAGCCACGACCATTTCACTTGCTTTTCAAGCGTAGATCAGGCCTATTAGGACCCAATCAGTGATAGGTGTTATAAAATGATGTTTCCATATATATATTTTTGTGTTTTCATCATTATATGTATAAGGCCATGTCTTTTGCATTTGCCCGAAGACCAAGTCAATCAAGACCCGATCCATCGAGGAAATCTTTAGGCCGACTTTTCCTGCTAGACATAGAGCAAACAAAGTTCACTCCAATGAATTGCTTATGTAAATATTTAAAGAACAGTATGTCCAAATACTACGTCACTTTGCAACTGTCAACAACTAACCTCACCTTACTCTACCTCATGGTTCCATTGAGAAAATAAACGGTTGTGGGTGGAGGTAGCCATTTGCGGCCTACTACCCTTCAAAATGCGCCCATGCAGAGAGACTTCCGTAAGCTCAAAAATCTTTCCGAAGCAAGTGGTTTTGTGAAGAAGTCTGAGAGTTGTTTCTCCGTAGGCACATGTTCCATTACAACCTTACCCCGTTCTACCAAGTCTCGAATGAAGTGATGTCGTATATCAATATGCTTGGTCTTTGAGTGTTGTACCGGATTCTGACTTATCTTTATAGCACTTTGGTTGTCACAATATAAAGTGAGTGGCGTGCTCTCGATTTGATAGTCGGCTAGCATTTGTTGAAGCCATAGCATCTGGGTACAACAACTCCCAGCAGCCACATACTCGGATTCAGCGGTAGATAGAGCAATGCAATTTTGCTTCTTGCTATGCCATGAAACAAGATTGTTTCCTAAGAAGCAACACCCACCACTAGTACTCTTCCTTTCATCATTGTCACCGGCCCAATCAGCATCTGCAAAACCAACAAGATAAGAAGAAGTATCTTTAGTGTACCATAGACCAAAGTTGGTAGACCCGGCCACATATCGAAGGATACGCTTCACAGCAGCAAGATGTTCTTCCTTAGGTTTGGCTTGGTAGCGGGCACAAAGGCACACACTATACATGATGTCTGGGCGAGTGGCGGTGAGGTAGAGCAAGCTTCCAATAAGGGACCTATAGGTAGAGATGTCAACATCCTTGCCCTGCTCTGCCTTGCTCAACTTGTCCGTGGTAGCCATTGGTGTCTTCATGTGCTTAGCATCCGCCATATCAAACTTCTTGAGCATGTTGATGGCATACTTGGTCTGAGAGACAAACATACCATTGTGACGTTGCGAGATTTGAAGACCAAGAAAGTGACTTAACTCCCCCTCCAAACTCATTTGAAAAGAGGAAGCCATGGCTTCAGTGAATTCTTTGACCAAGTGGTCATGGGTAGCACCAAACACAATGTCGTCAACATAGATCTGAGCAATAAGCATTTCATTCTTGACAATCTTAATGAAGAGGGTAGTGTCAGCGTTACCACGAGTGAACCCAAACTTCAAGAGAAAATCCGTGAGGCAGCTATACCATGCACGAGGTGCTTGCTTCAACCCATATAGAGCCTTATGAAGGAGGTAGACATGATCTGGTTTGTGAGGATCCACAAACCCCTTAGGTTGTTCAACGTACGCTTCCTCGTCCAACACTCCATTAAGGAAAGCCGCCTTCACATCCATTTGTCTCAACGGAATATTCTTGTAACACGCCACAGCAATGAGTAGGCGAATAGACTCTATGCGTGCTACCGGGGCAAACGTTTCCTCAAAATCTATTCCTTCCACTTGGGTGTACCCTTGAGCAACCAGTCGTGCCTTGTTTCGCACTATTTGATTGAACTCGTTAGTTTTATTCTTGTAGATCCACTTGGTGCCAATAACATTCACACCTCTTGGCCTTGGAACCAACGACCACACCTTATTCCTTTCAAATTCATGTAGCTCTTCCTGCATTGCCGCAATCCAAAACTCATCAAGAATGGCTTCCTTTATATTTTTGGGCTCCATTTCGGAGACAAAGCTCATTATGCCCACGTCCGGAGATAGGAGAGCCAAATTTGAGAGAGTGGTAGGATCGCTTGCGAGCACGGTGTCCATAGGACGGGTAGAGCGAGTAACACGTTGATTGAGATCACCAATCATTTGTTGATTTGGATGTCTCTTCCGAATGTAGGCGGGTGGACCAGAGTTCGGAACTCCGGTAGAGGTAGACGCTCCCGTGGTGCCCATAGCAGGATTAGAGGTACCCTGATTTAGACCTTCATCATCACTCTCTGAGGGGGTAGAGTCACCAGAGTTGTGAGGTGTGGAATTTCCATTGAGTTGAATGCATTGTCCATTTCCTTGATCTACCTCCCCCTCAACCAATACTTCCGTCGTGGGTAGAACAGGGTGAAAATCATCTCGGAGCATAGTGGACTTAGACGGATTCTCATGAAAATGATACTCATCAAATTTAATATTTTTGGACTCTTGTACCGTCTTAGTCCGGAGGTTGAACACCCGATAAGCATGACTGTTAAGGGCATAGCCAACAAAGATAGCCTTGTCTGACTTAGGATCAAATTTCTTCAACGGATCTCTATCATTCAAGATGTAGCAAAGGCACCCATAAACACGAAGATGTGCAACGTTCGGTTTCTTGGACGTTAAGAGCTCATATGCCGTACATTGAGTTCCGGCACGAATACTAATCCGGTTCACCACATAGCAAGCTGCACTCAATGCTTCTGCCCAAAAACCCTTTGCCATACCTGCAGCCACTAACATAACTCTTGCCATTTCTTGTAGAGTCCTGTTCTTCCTCTCCACAATACCATTTTGTTGTGGTGTCTTGGGCGCCGAGAATTCATGATGAATCCCTTTACGAGTGCAATATTCAACGAACACCCTATTTTGAAATTCACCACCATGGTCACTACGTATTCGTTGGACTCTTTTGGCGTAGGTGGTGCGGATCCTACGAGCTAAGGATCGAAAGGCTTCAAAAGCTTCATCCTTCGTTCCAAGGAAATTCACCCAGGTATACCTAGAGAAATCATCTACAATGACAAGTGTATACCACTTATTTCCCAAGCTTTGTACTTCCATGGGTCCCATAAGGTCCATGTGAAGCAATTCAAAGCACTCAGTAGTGCGGTTGTGAGTAGAGATAGCTGGATGAGGGGATCGAGTTTGTTTCCCCATTTGACAATCTCCACAAACTCTCTTGTCAAACTTGGGTAAGCTATCTATCCCTCTGACTGCCTTTATTTGGACCAACTTCTCGAGATTTCGAAGACTGGTATGACCAAGTCTTTGATGCCAAATATCTATCTCGTCATGAGTAGAAGCATTTAGACACGATTCACTGATGGCATAGCAGTTGTTCTTTGCTCGGGCAGCAGTAAGAATACACTCTCCTTTAGCATTGTACACTTCACAATTTTCCTTGTTAAACTTCACATTAAGTTCATCATCACACAATTGGCTAATGCTTATGAGATTAGCACAAAGACCGTCAACAAGTAAAACATTCTTCAATGCGGGTAGACCTTTAACATTCAGGGTACCACTACCCACAATACTCCCCTTTGCTCCCCCTCCATAAGTAACGGGACCACCGGAGTGTGGAACAAAATCAATCAGGGAGTCTTTGGTGCCGGTCATGTGTCTAGAGCACCCACTGTCGAAATACCATGTCTCTTTTGTAGTACCTTTAGCCACAGTGAATGCAACATTGCATTTTACTTCTTCCCTTCTTTTCCAAATTTGCTTTGGTTTGACTTCCACTGGTGTGGGTAGAGCTACTTTAACCTTCCAGACTTGTTTAACTCTACTTTGTATGGGTCTCCATATTTGCTTCAAGGTAGCTCCATGAGAGGTAAGTTTTTCAAGACGTTTATAGCAAAAAGGTTTGATATGCCCGTTCTTCCCGCAATAATGACATACATAAATTCTTTTATGAATGGTGGAAGACCTTTTCCTTTTCAACACAGTCAAACCCGCAGCAAGGGGTGCCGAAGTGGAGATATTGTTTCGTCCTTTCCACAGTGTTGCATTTTTAGATTGATATAACTTGGAGCGATCCGAAACATTTCGTGTGAAGGTATTTTTATCATGGGGAGAGCTAGACTTCTGAAGTTTAGTCGGTGTCATCGAGGACAATGAAGCATTAGAGGGGTTGGAGATGTTTCGTGTAAGGATTTTAACATTCGAGGTAGAGGCCAAGTTTCCTTTGGATGTTCGAGCATCCTCCGGCTCAGCCATATTAGATTCAATAGTAGTTTTGTCATTACCACGCACAAATTTAGGACAAGCATTAAGAGAATCGGAGTAAACGGAATCAAAGGTTTCCTTAAAACCAAGACCAAAATGCTTGGTGTTAACACAATTCAACATAGAGTCAAGCTTTGAAGTGCCAGTGTTGAGCTTTTTAAATAGACAATTTGCAACATCCAATTTGTCCTTTGCTTGATAAAGCTCCTTGGTGCGCACAGCATAGCCTTCCTCCATCTTAGCCAGAGAATCTCTGAGAAAGTCCTTCTCGGAGTCTTCCTTGTTGACAATCGCCTCCAGCTCCTTCACTTTCTTCAACGCTCTCTCCAGCTCCAACTTCACAACATCAAAATCCTTCTTGTTCACCTTCTCAGCAGAGGGGGTAGAGATGGCATTCTTCCCAGTCATGCCTGCAATCACAGAGGTATAGCAAAAAATATTTTCATGAGTGGCCAAGTCAGCTTGGTCTACCTCATACTCTTCATCACTCTCACTGTCAATAGCACTTAAGAGTGCATTCACATTATTTGGCTCCACCATCTTTCCTTGCTCTTCCTCAGACGAATACAAAGAGTCATCTCCATCAAACACCAAATAGCTAACATCCATATTGTTTTTCCGGTGTAGATTTGGGCACTCATTCTTCACATGCCCCATTCCCTTGCACTCAAAGCACTTGATCTTAGACATGTCCTTGCTGGGGGTGCTGGCAACAAACCTACGGTTGGGGCTATACCCTTTAGGGCCAGCAGCAGGTGGAGTAGAGTAGGAATTTCCAGGGCTCCTTTGGTTACGAAATTGTTTGAACCTCCTCTTCCTCTTGATGTCTTGGCGAACCAAGTAGCTAACCGAATCTTGGAGAGCAGCAAACTTATCGGGATTGGGAGAGTTGAGGAGAGAAAGAGCTTCACTTTCATCTTCGGAGTCCTCTGCAAGAAAAGCATTCTGATCGGTAGACTGAGAGGGATGTGTAACTCCTGTGTTGTTTGAGGTAGAGCTGGAGCCACTCTGAGTGATAGCAAGTGCCTTCATTGAATTTTCAAATGGAGTCATGGAGTAGGACTTGTCCTTCAGCTTCAGATTCAACTCATAGTTCTTTAAGTGACTCATGATCTCGTTGTAGTCCCCAGAGAGACCAAGCTTAGTATCTTCCATAGTTGTCACTTTGACAGAGAACTTCTCTGTTACACCTCGAAGAACTTTAGTACAGATGAGTGGTGGAGGTATGGGATCTCCAAGTTCTTGGCATTCACTGACGATAGCCATTATCTTGTTAAAGAATGAATCAAGGTCCTCATCTTCCCTCATTTCAAGTTTGTGGAAGGTAGTAGTAAGTCCTCTCAGCTTGGACCTTTTGATGCTTTCACTTCCTTCACACATTCTTTCCAATGTGTCCCACACATGCTTAGCAGAAACAAGGTGCCTCACGACCGAAAACATATGAACGTCGATGAGATCGGTGATAATGTGGATGGCCTTCGAATTGAAAGTAGCAGCTTCATGTTCGGCAGTAGTCCACGTAGTTTCTTCCTTGATGCGCACATCACCATCTCCATCGGTGTAGGTTGGCGGACTCCATCCGTGTAGAACAGCGGCCCATACACGTGAGTCTACGTTTTTCAGCTTCAACCTTGTCTTGCTCTTCCAGTAGGAGTAGTTTGTCGAGTTGAGAATGACGGGTTTGAGGACGGTAAACGACTCCATGGTAGAATCTCTTCCTAGGATCACACCGAAAGGGGTGAACTTGCTCTGATACCAATTGAAATTGTGTATATATTGTACTTGGGTCTACCTACAATCCGGATGAGTAGGGTAGACCAGGAAATTGTATAAGTTGTACTTGGTTATACCTACTACTGGAAGGTGTAGGGTAGAGTACAATTACTTAACACAATTTGAGATTCTATAAAGTAAACTTGTATTGATATTGTAATGGGTGGAACCACTTTACAAAAACATCTACAAAATTCTAGCGAATCTTGTAGAAAGGTCACACGACCAAAAACTAAGTCTGGGTAGAACCAATCTAGCGATGAGTACTACAAAGACTAAATAGAGGGTACGACCGGAGCTTTCTAGCGAAGTCTCTCGGTCTACAATAATTCTCTCTCTAGAATATGTCTAATCAAAAGTGTGGTAAATGAATTCCAACAACCCACTATTTATAGGCATCGAAAAGTAGGGTTTCCGGAATTCACGCTTAATGGGCCAAGCCCATGACGGCCCAATGGAACAACCGAGCCCAAGGCATCTCCAACGAATATTCCATTGTTCCGTACTTGATGAACGTGGCTCTACCCGCTACCACACTAGCATGTGTTTGCGCTTCGAGCTTGTTGCATGCACAGTTAGTATACTTGGACATTTCTTCTTGGACTTGAATTCCGCTAGTCCAACGCTGAGTACGCTTTGCATATCGTGGCTCCAGGAAGGACCACTTGTTATTTCCTCAGCTAGCACTACTCATACCTAGCAGACTTGTATGAAACTTAGTAATAAAAACATACAAACAATATCCATGAAGTTGCCACAAAACAAGTGTATAGTTCAACGTAGTTCAAACAAGAACAACACGGTTCTATGTTGAACTAGGAAGAACTACACACTAACAATTCACTCTAAGCTCAATACATATATATACTACTAACTACTTGAATTCACCAAACCCCACACGTACTGGATAATTTAGATGCCACTTCATGTGAAAGAATTGCAGCAAATCCATTTATGTGTTTACTGTAAGAGTAAACTATAACATCTTTTGCTTTGTCGGAACTGTATCAAAAGAGAATGAGTAAAATATGTGTACATAAAATAACTTTTTGAACATGAAAATATGTGATCGATCCATCATATATTCTCATGACTTGTGCAATTACCTTTCGAGGAATGATCCAAGAAACTCAATATGATTGCGCAGTACTCGGTCATCTCTATCATCATCGGTGAGTGTGATCATGCCTTGTGGATAAGCTCCCATGTACACCACATATGAATACTAGACCGCCACATCAAATGAGAATTATTATTATTATTATTATTATTATTATTATTATTATTATTATTATTATACTTTCATTAACATAACAACAAATAACAACTATACGAAAATATTACCTCTTCGGTGGCAAATGTTGTCGTAAAAAATGGTGCTAAAACGAATGAAAGGATGAGACACTCGAGCGAGGAAACATAGTATGATGTAGCTTTCATGATTCCTTGTATTCTTTGCTAATTGTTTATTTCTTATCTTCCAACTCCTCAATCAGAGTAGTCAAGTATTTATAGTCATGTAGTAATGCCAAACTTGCACATTTGGAAACTTGAAATTGCATTTTTTTTTTCCCGTAAAGCGTGGCTTTAGAATTGAAATGCGTCATATTCATAACATTGCCTTTTGACTTGGGAAAAAAGTGTGAATGACATAGAGAGTATATAAGTATATTAACTGACATTAGGAATTTGTAGGATTTTAATTGACATTAAAATGTCTATGGATTTGTAAAATCTATAGATTTTATGCAGAATTTGACTGACTTTATTATTGATTTTCATATATTTTTATAAATTTCAAAAAATTGTAAAATATATTTTTTATTGATTTACGTAAACTTTCAAAGATTTCAACTAGGGATACAAATGTATATAAACATACTTGTATATAAAAAAATTATTTTTTTCAGAAAAATAAAATAAATAATTTTTTTTATAATTTTTTTTATAATTTTTTTTTATTATTTTTATATATTAAACTCATTGTTTACCTCTCTAGCTTAAGCAATACTCATTTTTATCAACTTTCGTTAGTTGATTTTAAAATATAAAAAAAAATAAAAAAAATTTCATTGGTGTGGTGTCGAGATGAGACGTGGTGAATTTTGATCATATTATTAAACAATACACTTGCAAATAAATGATCATAAATAATTTTTAAAATAAATTAAATAATAATATTAATAGTATAAATTTATTATATTTGAATTGTCAATGAAAAAATATATTATTGTATATAATAAATATTAAATAATTTATTAGTAATATGATATATAAATAATTATTTTTAAATAAAATATGATAAGATAAATTTTTTTATATAGATATATATGTGTAATACTTTTGTTAAATAATGAGTCTTTTTTTTTTTTTGGTGTTTGAGTTCGTGTTAGAAAAAATCCGAAATCTCTTCTAATTGTGAAAGATTTTGAAAAGTCAAATTTAATTATAATTTTTAAAGAAGATCCATTAAAATCCGCAAACTATTAAAATTTATTAAAATCCATAGAATGTTAAGACTTTTTCAAATCTTAATTGAATACCTCCGCATTTTAATTGACTTTTAAAAATCTGAATTGAATTTCTCTAAATTTTAAAAGTCAATTAAAATCTCCTGAACGAATAGACCCCTCTAAGAATGCGTATATTTCCAGATATAAAAATGAAAAATGAAATACAAAATATTTTGAAAGTTAAAATTTTGTCTCCCATTAGAAAGTAGTTATTCGTGTCATTACAATTTATTATTTCAGTTTTATATTAATAGTCACACTTTACTTTTCGAATTGTCTCATATAAATAAATAGTCAAACTTTCTATTTCGAATTGTCTCATATCAATAGTCATTCCTCGTTTAAAAAAAATAATTATTCGTAATTTTTTCATTGAAAAATGCATATATACCCTTACACAATATTTTGTTAAGATATAGTCACAGATATAAAATATAATGTTATTGACTTTTAGATTAAAAAGTTGATTTTAAAAATGGATTTTTAAATTAATAAACTAAATAGTTGACAATAGTATTTAAAAAAGTAAGTGAAAAGGTAAAGGTATATTTCTTTTTAAATGAAAAAGTAATAAACATTATTTTTTGAAATGAGGTTTGACTATTAATATAGGATAACCTGAAAAGAAAAATATGACTATTAATATAGAATAAGTATTAATTAATACAATATATAAATTTAGAGTCCTATAATTTCCATAAATATTTTGCATTCACACTAGCCCTACAAAAAATTACTCTTTTCTTGACGATATTTTTGTGACGACATAGAATTCGTCACTAATTATTACTTTAAAAGCGACCAATTCAGTTTTTGTCACTTAATATATTTATTTAGAGACAAAACTTTATTTTGTCATCAAATATATTGTTTTTCTTGACAAAAATTTAGTTTGTCAATGAAAATATTTTTTTTGTCGTTAATTCAAAATTATCATGACAAAAATAAAATTTTCGTCAAATAAATCTTTGATGGATATTTATAATGATTAGGGACAATATAAAAGATCATTAAATAATATATTTGTTATGACCAAATTATGTGTTGTCATTAATTATTCAAAACTAGCAATGAGATAATTATTAGTCAAAAAATTATTATTATGGAATAAGTATTAGTTAATACAATATATAAATGTAGAGTCCTATAATTTTCAAATAAATATTTTGCGTTCACACTAAGAATTACAAAAAAATACACTTTTCTTAATGATATTTTTGTGACGACATAGAATTCGTCACTAATTATTACTTTAAAAGTGACAAATTCAATTTTTTATTTTAATATACAGTAAAACTTTTATAAATTATTACTCGATTAATAACCTCTTTAAATTAAAAAAATGTTTTGGTACCGACTTAGTCTTTTAAATAGAAAAATAAATTAATAAACTCTTTAAATTAATAATATTTCGAAACTATTAATTTATAAAGATTTTACTTTATATATTTAGAGACAACTTTATTTTGTCACCAAATATATTATTATTTAAAAAAAAAATTAGTTTATCAATGATTTTTTTTTTCTTCATTAATTCAAAATTATCTTCACAAAAATAAAATTAGTTAATTAATACAATATAAAAATCTAGAGTCCTCTAATTTTCAAATAAATATTTTGCATTCACACTATAGCTCGTACTCACCAATCAAAATCTCCATTTAAATTTGTTTCACGCCTAAATAATACATAAACAAATTATTTAAATAAAAAATAGTAATAAAAATCATAAATTCGTTTCCTACATATGATTAATTCTCTCTCATACCACATTTTATGAATGATAAATTCTGATTATATTCAAATATAAACAATTTATAAAAGTCAAATTAAACATATATTAATAGAATAAATACATTAATAACGTGACTCTTTAAATTTCAAAAATAAAAATATATTTAATTTTTTTTTATAAATACATTTCATTATTTTTTTGGTAAGATTTTATTCTTAGAGGATATTATAGTAAATAATATTGCACTCCCTCTAAATCACAATAGATGCAATACTTTTGTGGCGACGGAGATTAAAAAAAATGTTATTTTTGAATTTTTGATTAAAAAGTAAAGGGTAAAAATATACTTTTAAGTTGAAAAATAAAGTATTTGTAAGTGGAGTTTAAAAAGTAAGTAGATAAAGTAGGGGTAAAATAGTATTTTAAAGTGAAAAAGATAGAATTTTTTTTGATGTATCAACTATTGTGAGAAACCTAAAAAAGAAAAGTGTTTCATATTTTGTGGGAGGGAGTATCTTCTCTAATGATATTTTATTTTACACGTATATTTATTAATTTATATAATATAAAATGAAATAAACACAATGAAAATAAATATATAATATAAATATTTAATTTGAAAAGAATAATAAATAATTATATAAAACTTAATATACATAATTTATTCAAAATATATTATTGATGGGTAACGAGATAAAATGTGATAATATATCACGATCTCACAAATATTACTTACTGAATAACACATAAGTATACTGAATGACACATAAGCATACGAAATGTCAATGTCAACATATGGAATATCTCATTTTTACACTGAATGTTATAAAAACACACTAAATATCAACATACTGAATGTCAAATTTTTATATCAAAGGTTATAAAAACATATCGAATATCATAAAAACACACTAAAAATAAAATAAAAATTTCGAAAAAATTAAAAATTAAATATCTACGTACAATCCAAATCACAACAATCTCGAATTTTTCGTAATCGATTTCGTTCGGTCCTTTGTCTCCAAACCCGAGATCGAGGACCGATTCATCATCCGCGCCTCCTTGCTATTTTTACCTATGGGAATATGATGTATATTTGTTTGTCGAAAGTTTTGCAGGTCATGGAATATGCATATTGATGGGAATTATCACACACCGGAAAGGCGGGCGGTGCTTTACGTCAACGAGACCACCGACTACTCGTCGGACCACCGAAACTCGCCTAAAGAGCACGAGGACTTTTTCCTTGACTCGTCGATACCCGATCGACCGGACACGCCCAATGCGTGACGGAAACTCCGATTGATCCTCCAAACGAATCCACCCCGTACTCTACTACCAATCCCCCGAGAACAACCGACGTCCAACCGTTGTCGGGAATCCACTCACCCCGTATGTTCTGAATTTCCGACCAACCAACAACGACACCAACCTATCACAAGCAATATATATATATCTCCAATGCACCCAAGCATACACAATATACATATTCAAGCAATAATAGAGTTATCCACAATCGAAGCAATCAACACAATATGAAACAAGAAAGCAAACAAACACGACACCGAAAATTATAGTGGTTCACCTTTAAATAGGCTACATCCACTTTGCCGCCACGATTTCACCTTTAAATAGGCTACATCCACTTTGCCGCCACGATTTCACTTCACTTGATAAACCGAATCGTTACACCGAGCTTTACAAGAATTCTCCCTCGAATTCTAACTCTCACGACTCTCTCTAGGACCCTCACACTCTAGCCTACCAAACGAGATACACCGAAAAATACAATCGAGAGATTACAAGATTTTCCCCAAAATCTAACCCTAACTCTCTTCCCCAATTTTTCTCTCTTTATGGTGGCTAGCAATGGTGTTGGATAAGATAAAAGTGAGGGAGGAGGAGCTATTTATACCCATAAGTCAAGACCTAGTCAAAGACCCCCCAAAAAACGCGAGTCAAACCTTGGTCCACCTGGGAACGGGACGAAGTGCTCGCTCGAACCCCAAGCGCCCGCCTGACACGATTTGCGGTTCTCTGAAACTGGGACCAAGCGCCTAACAAAGCCCTTTTTATGGGCTTCACTAATATCAGGCCCAATATAAATATTTTGGGCTCTTTTGTATTTTTAGTATAATGCGCATTCTTTTAGGTCTTCCTTATTTAGCCCATTCTTTATTGTATTTAAATCCTTGTATCTGTACATTGATAATTATCGAAGTATATCAATAAGATTATACATTCTTCAAGTTTCTCTTCATCTAATTTTGAAACTTGTTATGGTATCAGAGCGAGGTTCTCTGTGAATCTTGTTCTAATATTCTTTTCCGCTTTCTTTTTACTGAAACCTACCAATTTTTTTTCTTTTCTCTCGTTCTCTCAAAAATTCCCAAATGGAAGAAACAACCCTAATTTCCAAATCTTGAAATTCAAAGCCCTCTACTCCGAATGATGATCCCACCTCTCCCTACTATATCCATCCAACAGATCACCTTGGCATCAAGATGATTTTTGAAACCTTCACAGGTGTCAATTACGGAGCTTGGAAGAAGGCTGTTCATTTGGCCCTCGATTTCAAGAACAAATTAGGGTTCCTCGATGGCCCTATTCCAAAACCAGCTCAAGATGATGCGATTCTATACGCTGCGTGGCATAAGGTAAATGCTCTACTAACCTCCTGGATTACCTACTCTATCAGCCCAGAAATTTGAGCTACCTTGTTGTATCGCACCAATGCGAAGGAAGTATGGGATGAAATCCGACTTAGGTATGCGAAATCTGATGGCCCTAGGGTTTTTCAATTGAAAAAGGGCTTAAGCACTATCTCCCAAGGATCCCATAATTTAACCACCTACTACAACACATTCAAGAGCCTCTGGGATTAATACACCAACTACCGTTCCATCCCTGCCTGCAGTTGTGGAAATTGTGTCTGCCAAATTGGGTCTGCATTCTTGGAACTTCAGCAAAAGGACTATGTGCTAGAATTCTTGGTTGGTCTCAATGATTCCTTCTCTCACATCCGCAGCCAAATTCTAATGAATCAGACTCTGCCCTCCCTCTCCAAAGTCTACTCAATTCTCATTCAAGAAGAAAGTCAGAGAACTCTACAACCCCATGGAAATGCAATGGGCCTCTACAGCAATGTCTCTTCTGAATCTAATGCTCTCATTGCAAAATCTGGAAACAGGGACAATGCCTCAACCAAACAGAAATACACTGGAAAATGTAACTTTTGTGGTTACAATGGAAACCTCACTGATAGGTGTTTCCAGTTAAGAGGCTACCCCAGTTACTGAAAAGGAACTAGAGCAGCTAGAATTGTACCAGGCCATGTGCCACCTTCTCCACTACACCCAAGCATCCAGGCCTTGTCCTTTGCAAACCAAGTATCCACTGATGATCAGGGAAGTGAGTTAGACTTTTGTGATCCAAAGCTTTATGCACAGTTCCAGAAATTCATGAGATCTCAAGATCAACCTCAAGAAGGGACTGGAAGACATCATGCTGCTGCTGCAGCAATGGAACTCAAAGGCTCATACCTTCCCAATAGCCCTCCTTCTCATCAGCAGGAATCAGGTACCTCTAAAGCTTTTACTTCTTCATACCAGTAATCTCTATGGATAATTGACACTGGTGCCTCAGATCATATGGTTAGTTCTTTGGATTTTTTTTCTGACTGCCCTACAAAAATTCATTCAAAAGTTCAATTGCGTACTGGACACTATACTTATGCTACTCACAGAGGCACAGTAAAATTGAACAACTCTTTAACCTTACATGATATTCTTTGTGTACCCTCTAAATTTAATTTAGTATCTTTTTCTCATCTAACTCTAAAAGAGGGCATCTCTGTGAGTTTTGCTTCAAATTACTGTCTCCTGCAGGACCAGACAACAAAACAAACTATTGGCTATGCTGAAATCATTCATGGACTCTATCATTTAAAGTTTTCTACTCCCACAGACACTACATTGAATAAGAAGCACATTGCTTCCACTAGTACTACTTCTGATAACTCTTTACTTTGGCATTTAAGATTGGGGCATGTTCCTTTTAAAAGACTTTCTTCTATTCATTCTTTGCATATTAATAAAACTCTTGCTCATAAACCTTGTGATATTTGCCATTTTGCAAAACAGAAAAAATTACATCTATCTGAAAGTAGTTCATATGCCTCTGCTAATTTTGATCTTGTTCACATGGATATATGGGGCCCTTTTAGGGTTGAATCCTACTCAGGTTTTAAATATTTTTTAACTGTGGTTGATGACCATTCCAGATGTACTTGGATTTTGTTGGAATTCGATATCCCGGGCTATTAAAATTTGCGGAAACCATAGCCCGATCAAAAACCCTTCGCCGGAGATCACGTGAGCACCGCCATGCGAACCGGAGCACGACCGAGGAGCCCACGCACCCGAAGGCACGCGGCTGCCCCAGCCGAACCCCCGCACGCCGGGGTTCACGCGATCGATGATCGCGTGCGATCATCATGATCGATGGGGCTGCCCAGCAGCCCCCGCGGCGAGTCCGGCGACTCGCCACCGCATGGGAGGTCGGCCCGCCTCCAGCTGGGCCGTCGCGGGGCCCAGCCCGCTGCCGGCGATCGATCCTTGGATCGATCGCACCCCCGGCGTCCAGCCGGGAATCGCTCCATGCGCGCACGCCGAAACCCTAGCCGGGCGGTCCTCGTGGTTCGGTGGCTTCGCCACCACCACGCGATCGTCCGTCTACTCCGGGGTTCGATCTTTGGATCTTGCGTTCACGGTATTTCACGATAATCCAAATCAAATAAAATCAAGGGCGTTTAGATTTTATACCTTCGATTCGTTGTTCGGAGAAACGAAATCAAGATGACCTTGAGATCTTCCCACGTATTCCTTGCACTAGCTTGAACGTCGGGTGGGCGACGATCCTCCAAGCTTATGGATCTCCTTCACGAACTCTCTAGATTATCAAGTGTGATAATCTTGTCTTAGGATGTCTTGAATTGTGAAGGCCATGTAGTGCTTTTATAGGCTACGTAGGGGATCTAAAGGAGGTGGAATATTGGGCTTCCAATATTGATGATTAAATTGAGCCCAAGCCCAAATCTATTAATCCCATCAATATTAATTAATTTATTTTCCACTATATAAATTAATTGCACTCCCAATATTAAACCATATTATATCAAATAATATTTCTCCGGTAGTATTATTTATTCCGTGTATTTAAGATATTAATATCCATGAATAAAATTAATTTATTGCTAATTAATTTATTCATCTCTTATATCCAAGAATAGTACCATTCAACCTTAATTATTATGCGGAACGAATCCACCTGCAGGGTTTACATAATAATTCTTTATGAACTCATCTCGGTGATATTATCAACCCTTACGGGATACACTTTCCTGTCAAGTATTCACGGCATGCCATATATAGAATATAGTGACCCAACTTAACCGGTAATTGACCCAATAATTACACCGGTCAATTCCTTTGGAAAATCAAAGTAACTTATATTAAATATACACACCCGCAATAGTATCGAGGATTAAGAATAAAATACACTGAGATTTAAATCGATTATCCAAGGCAATCCTAATCGATAAATCTCAAGCGATCCGCCCAATACACCAAGTGTACAAGTGTGATAAAATAATCAAGACAAATTATTTTCTCTCTCACACAACGACTATACCGATGGATTGGTCTGTGTCCATCTAGGTCGTGAGCAACTGTTTGATTAAATACGAGTAACCGATAGTATGATCTTCTGTGTGGGCCCGGACACCATACTAACTACAACGTATATAATCTAGGACTATAATTTGCATATGTTTAATTATAAATAATTAAACGCAAACAATTGTTTATTTAATTAAATAGATTAATGGCAATAGATCGGGAGTTTCCGTTACTTAAATCTAGACATTAAGTACACAACTCCAACAATCTCCCACTTGTACTAAGGTCTAGTCATTTCCTCCAAACTCCCGACTCCCATACTCATCACGTGCTGAAGTTGTACTTCCAAGAAGTACTATGTGAATGAGCAATCTAGGTTGCCGCTCTGAAGTTATCTTGGTGACTACAGCGTTGTCTCCCTCGACGATGACTCGTATCAGGTGGTACTTGCTCTATGTGTTATCTTACACTTATGGACTTGTGATTTCTTACCATTTGCCATCGCACCGCTATTTACATAACCTTTGGCAAATTAAGAATCACATCTAAGTCCCAGAGATTATCCCGGAGTTATACCAAAACTTCCGCTGCCTCTGAGGCCGCTATTTAGTTACCTATGGCAGAGTCCGAAAAGCATCGTGCTTATCACTCTTCCATGTTAAAACTCCTTCTCCTTCAATAGTGAAACACATAGCCTGATATCGACTTACACCGGTCCTCATTCGATTAGAAATCTAAGAGAATGTAATCAAAAGGAAAAACTTGTTTGCTCCGTAATCCAGAACATAGTTTCCAGTACTTCGAAAGTACTTAAAATGTTCATTACAGCAATCAAGTATTCTTTTCCAGGATTACCTTGATATCCTCCCACTATGCTAACCGCATAGCCGATATCAGGTTCTTGTTTTCAACAATGCATTTATTAAGCTTTCCACACTTAAAGTGTAGGAAACTGTTTTCATTGCTTCTATCTCCTTTTGTGTTCCTCAAACACATGTCCTTAGATAGATGCATTCCGTGTCTGAAAGGTAATGAACCTTTCTCGGAATCTTGCATGTTAAAACGAACCATAATCATATATATGTAAGATGTCCAGGAGAAATACAATGTTCTTTCCTAGAGATCCAAGATCTCAAGAACATGTCCAACTTCTTCCTATATCTTTCATATCGATTTATCTAGACAATCATCATTTTATGTCTGACAACATCTTTACATTGTTGCCAATGATAAGAGTGTCATCTACATAAAACCCGAGAAACACCACTTTGTTTCCATCACGTTTCCAATACACACGATTCGTCTATGCTTTGATGAATCCATAAAATGGACTATCTCATCAATTTGCAAGTACCACGAACTCAATGCTTTGTTCCAATCCATAAATGGATTAACTAAGCTTGTACTCTAAATGATCTTGCCTCTTAGCAATAATCCTTATTGCTTTCCAAGAAGGCACATTTAGATCTAGTACTGCCTCCATGTAGATCCAGGGATCGATTTCATGTATGCTAGGTCTAGAGTCCGAAAACTCTCCTAGTATTATGAATATCTCTGGTTGATCCACAACCTCCCACTACAACGGAATTCCGGTGTATAAACAGTAATAACAGTAGGTGCAGTTAGTGGTGTACCGCTACTCGGTTCGGCTGGTTCTAAGTCTTCTTCGTTCTCTCTCATTTCAAAGTATTACGTCACTTTGGGCTTGTGGTTCATCTAATAGTCTTCCTCTAAGAACCGGGCGTTAGAACTTATAACGTTCTTATGGTTCATAGTACTATTGAACACACATCTTTTGTTCTTCTAGGATATTCTACAACCGCATTTGAATGCGCCGTTGTTTCCAGACATATCCATAGAACACAGGTAGTTCCGTATAACTCATGCTTTTACTATCTCTATAAGAGTTCCATTTCTTGTTTCCGACTCACCACTTCTACACAAGAGTGTATGGTGTAGTCTCTGGGGATCTAATCCCAATCTCTGATTAGCATGCCATGCATTCCTCAGATAGGTACTTGCCTCCGCGATTAAATCGCAGGCTACAAATGGATATACCTTGAAGGTTCCCCACAATAGCTTTGTGTCCATTGACTTGTCAAAACACTTTGCTTTTGTGGCACATCGGGTATGCTAATCCATTTTTCGAGTAATCATAAAATGAAGTACTCGTACCTTATTGTCTGAGTAGACATAGGTCTGCATACATCAGAGTTAATCAATTCTTATACTTGTCCGGATCTTATATCTTATATGCATAAAGGATTGCTTAGTCATGTTATCTTCCACATCAGATTCTTAGGTCGGAAGGTCCACTCCTTCAACTTAATTGATCAAACTATCAATTTTCAACCTTTGAACTTCTTATTTGAATAAACATGACTTAGCATAAGAATCCACAAGTATAATTGATTCATTACAGAAACATCTCTTAAAAGTAAAACGAGTTATATACTACGGTTCGTTGCATCGTGGTGGACTCAGGATTCATCATTTATATATTGCTAGCTAATGTACCAGAATAGATAATATCATTATTTCTTCTTATAACCATCAAATGATTAAAAGAAATAAAATATCCATTCATTAGAAATCCAGAACAAAGTTCTTTCTAAAAGGTACATAAAAGCAATAACTCAAAATGAAATCCTATAAAAAAGTCCTCCACTGCAACTGCTGCCTCCTCTACAGCATTGCCCAGGTAGACTATGATTTCTTCTTTTCCATGTCGTCGGGTTTCCTGGAACCATTGCATTTAAAATGCACATACCGTCAGTGGTTCCATATCTACACACCAGGTTCCGGTAGATAATACCACTGACTATCTTTTACGACTAAAGAAAATTTCGTACTTTCTTTGAGAGTATAATCAGACTTCCAGTACCCAGACTGTTTGCATCGAGAACACTTGCCTATTGGCTTTCTCGTCCCATCTCGTGATCCAAGAAACTAAGGACCACTGGGTTTCCTTGCTTGCTTTTCCTTCCCCCCCGGTTTTGCCCTTGGGTTCGAAACCTTTGGCACTGGCTACAAGAGCTCGCGATTTCTGTCTCAACTCGTCTAAAAGGTCCATTATCTCAAAAACGTGTTTAAGCGTTTCCTTGAATCGAATGGCCTTTATGAGTATCCTCATCGCCTCTTGTCTAGCCACTACGTTATGTCTAAACATCTCCTTGAGTTTGAACATGATATCAAAATCAGTCATTTCCTCATCAGTTAAGACATTGGTAGGCTCGGGAGGACAAAGCTCACTGAGTACAAACTTGTACTCTTTAACAGTCTGGGCAATGTCCAGATCTCTATTCCAATCAATACATTCAGGGACCAGTGAGTTAAAATCCTTAAGTATCATATAAAGTGGGTTCAAAGCCATATCCTAATCTATGAGCACATATAACAACAAACAATCGATTTAATCTCCGACATTATCTCGCTCAAATAATATCATTAAATCACTAATCACATCTAAAATCCCATCAGATATAGCAAGCCACGATAGTGTGGACGTTTACCTATCCAAATGATTTAGCAATTAGATTTGCTTCGGTCGTACATCATCATTAGCGTTACTTCGATGGGAAGAATACTAAGAAGCGTACCTAAGTGTAAACCATTACTCAGTATCTAAGAAGATTGTTTGGGATACGCATATTCACCGCAAGCCACGATAGTGTGGACGTTTACGTTAACATGCGCTCCTTTACTCCCTTCTATAACTGTCTACAGCAATTGATCCAAAATCCCATTTAGTGCAGCAAGCCACGATAGTGTGGACGTTTACTACACCAAAAGACTTTTACAATTGACTCCCAATTACTTGATCCATTCGATTTTTGTAAATCAGGACGCGGAGAATCATAAGTGAAACTCGAAGTTTCTAACCAGTGATTCACCATGCGAACAACCCTATCTCTCATAAAATGAGGGAGCCGAGCAGACAATCAATCCACCTTCAAAAGGATGGTACGAAAGCCTCTAATTTGTGTCCTTGACATGACCAAGTGGCTTTGGCTCCATTCCACTCCCCGGGGTGAGAATGAGTCGACTTGAAATGAGTTTCAGAAAGACAAATTAGGCATTGTTTGATAAACTCAATCAATGTTTCTCGTAAGAGGAATTACAAGAATTCTCCTCCAATGACTCGTCTATACGAACTTCGAAAGTTCATAAAAGTCACCAAGAGAACAGCAATGGAGACCATGGCATTGTTTCCAATCCCTCTCCCACTTAGCTTTTTATAACAAAGGGATACGCTATCTAATGCATAATTAAATACACATAAGCATGCATACATGAAATAAAGCACATAGAATATTATCACATAGTCAAAATAATACTAGAATATTATTTTCCGACTATTATGGCTTTATCGCATCCCCGTACGCATCTTCTAGTCTTCAGTCTTCGTTCTTGAATGCTCCATGTGACGAGAATATTAATTCCAATATTTAAATCTATTTATTTTTAATTAATCCAAAAGTTACTTAATTCGAAAATTAAGTCAATCGAATATATCAAAAATAAAATTAAATATTATTAATATTTTTATTTTCCTCTCTAACTTCATTAAATCTCTAGAATCCTATTTCAAGACTCACTTGGAATATTCTAGAAGATTTCCATAATGAAATAAGGAAATAAAATAATTTAAAACTCCTAATCATTCCAAATTAATTCCTTTCCTAATCTATTAAAAAATTTCATAAAGGAATAATTAAATAGGAAAAATTAATTAAGGACTTTCAAAACTTTCCAAATTAATTATTTTCCTAATCTATTAAAAATTCCATAAAGGAATAATTAAATAAGGAAAATAAATTAATTCCAAATTAATTCTTTTCCTAATCCATGAATATTCCAAAAGTAGGAATAATCAAATAGGAAGACCAAATTAATTCTAAATTTATTCCTTCCTTATCCATGAAAATTCCCATAATAGGAATAATCAATAAGGAAATAAATTTATTCTAAATTTATTCTTTTCCTATTCCATGAGAATTCCCAAAAATAGGAATACTCAAAATAGGAAAACCGAATAATTTAGGAAAGTTGAATCTCGGTAGGAGTAGCACGAGATCACGAGGACCCCGCACCACCCCCACCACCATCGACCACCCCCGTAGGAGCACGCCGCCGCCGCCCAGCCGGCCAGCCGCCGTCGCCGGCGACCCAAGGCCGAGAAGCCCGCGGGCAGCCCCCTCGGTGGTCGATCGATCTCATGGGGATCGATCCTCGAGCCCTTCGTCTTCTTCGTCACACGTTTTCTCCGGCGGTCGTTTCGGCATCGAACCAACGTAAATAAATTACAAGAACTTAAATACAATTATCCGGTATCGATTTTATACATGAAATCGACCCTTTACATTTTCCGGAAAAGTAGAACGTAATAATAAACCTAAATTCGGTCAACCCCCGAATTTTTACTATTACAAGCATTCACCACACATAAAACGAATCTCGACATGTCCGAGATTTTAATAATCAACATATCATGACAATAATTAACAAAAATTATATCTAGCCATAATAGTCGGAAACCCTGCAAGGTAGAACAATTTTATCGAAAATACCGCGAACGTAAACCACGCTCTGATACCAATTGTTGGAATTCGATATCCCGGGCTATTAAAATTTGCGGAAACCATAGCCCGATCAAAAACCCTTCGCCGGAGATCACGTGAGCACCGCCATGCGAACCGGAGCACGACCGAGGAGCCCACGCACCCGAAGGCACGCGGCTGCCCCAGCCGAACCCCCGCACGTCGGGGTTCACGCGATCGATGATCGCGTGCGATCATCATGATCGATGGGGCTGCCCAGCAGCCCCCGCGGCGAGTCCGGCGACTCGCCGCCGCATGGGAGGTCGGCCCGCCTCCAGCAGGGCCGCCGCGGGGCCCAGCCCGCTGCCGGCGATCGATCCTTGGATCGATCGCACCCCCGGCGTCCAGCCGGGGTTCGCTCCATGCGCGCACGCCGAAACCCTAGCCGGACGGTCCTCGTGGTCCGGTGGCTTCGCCACCACCACGCGATCGTCCGTCTACTCCGGGGTTCGATCTTTGGATCTTGTGTTCACGGTATTTCACGATAATCCAAATCAAATAAAATCAAGGGCGTTTAGATTTTATACCTTCGATTCGTTGTTCGGAGAAACGAAATCAAGGTGACCTTGAGATCTTCCCACGTATTCCTTGTACTAGCTTGAACGTCGGGTGGGCGACGATCCTCCAAGCTTATGGATCTCCTTCACGAACTCTCTAGATTATCAAGTGTGATAATCTGGTCTTAGGATGTCTTGAATTGTGAAGGCCATGTAGTGCTTTTATAGGCTACGTAGGGGATCTAAAGGAGGTGGAATATTGGGCTTCCAATATTGATGATTAAATTGAGCCCAAGCCCAAATCTATTAATCCCATCAATATTAATTAATTTATTTTCCACTATATAAATTAATTGCACTCCCAATATTAAACCATATTATATCAAATAATATTTCTCCAGTAGTATTATTTATTCCGTGTATTTAAGATATAAATATACATGAATAAAATTAATTTATTGCTAATTAATTTATTCATCTCTTATATCCGAGAATAGTACCATTCAACCTTAATTATTATGCGGAACGAATCCACCTGCAGGGTTTACATAATAATTCCTTATGAACTCATCTCGGGGATATTATCAACCCTTACGGGATACACTTTCCCGTCAAGTATTCACGGCATGCCATATATATAATATAGTGACCCAACTTAACCGGTAATTGACCCAATAATTACACCGGTCAATTCCTTTGGAAAATCAAAGTCACTTATATTAAATATACACACCCGCAATAGTATCGGAGATTAAGAATAAAATACACTGAGATTTAAATCGATTATCCAAGGCAATCCTAATCGATAAATCTCAAGCGATCCGCCCAATACACCAAGTGTACAAGTGTGATAAAATAATCAAGACAAATTATTTTCTCTCTCACACAACGACTATACCGATGGATTGGTCCGTGTCCATCTAGGTCGTGAGCAACTGTTTGATTAAATACGAGTAATCGATAGTATGATCTTCTGTGTGGGCCCGGACACCATACTAACTACAACGTATATAATCTAGGACTATAATTTGCATATGTTTAATTATAAATAATTAAACTCAAACAATTGTTTATTTAATTAAATAGATTAATGGCAATGGATCGGGAGTTTCCGTTACTTAAATCTAGACATTAAGTACACAACTCCAACAGATTTTTCTCATGAAACAAAAATCAGAAACTAGACATCATATGGAAAACTTTTACAAAATGGTTCTCACCCAATTTGAAAAGAAAATCAAATCCATTAGGGCTGACAATGGTGTGGAATTTTCCTCTACTGATTTTTATCTTTCTAATGGCATTCTACACCAAACTTCCTGTGTTGAAACACCCCAACAAAATGGAAGGGTGGAAAGAAAACATGAACACCTTCTCCAAGTTGCTAGAGCTCTCCTTTTCCAGTCCTGCTTAACTTTGAATTTTTGGGCTGATTGCATACAAACTGCTGCACATTTAATAAACAGAACACCTTCAACTCTTTTACAAAATAAATCTCCTTTTCAGATTCTATATGACAAGATACCTGATTATTCTCATTTAAAAACTTTTGGATGTTTATGTTATACTTCCACATTAAGTGTTGATAGACACAAATTTGATAGCAGAGCATCAAAATGTGTTTTTATTGGATATGAATTGGGAACAAAAGGTTACAGGTTATATAATCTTGTTACTCATCAAATTTCCATTTCTACTCATGTCAAATTTTATGAATTAACATTCCCTTTCCAGAGAGATAGTGATGATAATATTTTTCAAACACAAGATTTTCAAAATATGTCTGAATCTCATCACAATCTGGACAACTATACTGATTTTTTCTTACAGGATTTAGCTCCAACTATACCAGCTGATTCCTCCTCTACAAACATCAACACTGACTCCTACTTTGGCAATTCACTCCATCCAGAAACAGGGAGTAACTCTTCCTCAACTCATAAATCCACTTCTTCTGTTTTTCCCATTACTAACAATCATCCTACATCACCTATTCAAGAAGATGATACTCCAGAGATAGCTCAAATTCATAATCCTACAGATAACTCAACTCAACCATTACAACATGAGACAACAACTACTTCTGATCAAGTACAAGTAAGAAAATCTTCCAGAACAAAAAGGATCCCCTCTCACTTAGGTGAATATGACCTCCAGAGGGATTCTTCCTCCAACTTCACCAAAAATTATGAGGTAGTCAAAATAAACCCTAAAACTAAATATCCTATATCTCTATTTGTTGGTTCTGATACTTTACCTCCTTCTTATAAACATTATGTGGCTGCTATATCTGTTCTCTCTGAACTTAAAACATACAATCAGGCTATTAAACATCCTGAATGGAAACATGCTACGCACTTAGAAATAAAAGCCCTGGAATCTAATAAAACATGGGAATTAGTTGATTTACCCCTAGGAATGCATACTATAGGTTGCAAATGGGTTTATAAAACTAAACTAAAATCTGATGGTAGCCTTGAAAGGTACAAAGCTAGATTAGTTGCTAAGGGTTATACTCAAGAAGAAGGAATTGATTTTTTTGAAACTTTTTCACCTGTTGTCAAACTAACTACTGTTAGAGTCTTACTCTCTATTGCTGCTTCAAAAGGTTGGTTTTTAAAACAACTTGATGTTAATAATGCCTTTTTACATGGAGATTTAAATGAAGTTATATATATGACCCCACCCCCTGGTTATTGTGCTTCTGGTGACAAAAGAGTTTGTAAACTTCTTAAAAGTCTATATGGCCTAAAACAAGCTTCTAGACAGTGGTTTTGTAAACTAAATGATTCTTTACTCTCTTTTGGTTACACTAAGTCTCCAGCAAACAACTCCCTCTTCATCAAGAAATCTGGTAATAACATCACTGCCCTTCTCATTTATGTTTATGATATCATTATTTCTGGAAATGATTTAACTGCCATTAATGAAGTCAAAATTTACTTACATGATCAATTCACAATTAAAGACTTGGGTGATCTCAAATACATTATTGGCATTGAAATCATTAGAGACTCTACAGGTATCTGCCTTTCTCAAAAATAATATTGCATTGACATACTTTCTGAAAATGGTTACCAAAACTGCAAACCTTTAACCAGCCCCATGGATTGTAATCTTAAACTTTCAAAAGATGATGGTTCTCCCCTGTCAGATCCAAAAACATATAGAACCTTGATTGGCAAACTATTATACCTCACTGTTACTAGACCTGATATTTCTTATTCTGTCCAGACACTCAGTCAATTCCTCTCCTGCCCTAAAGATACTCACATGACTGCTGCCCATAGAATACTTAGATATTTAAAACACTCCATTGGGCAAGGATTATTCTATAGTAGCTCCTTTAACCTTTCTTTGACAGGTTATACAGATGCAGAATGGGCAGGTTGCATTGATACAAGAAAAAGTGTTTCAGGCTATTGCTTTTTACTAGGCACTTCTCTCATTTCTTGGAAATCCAAGATGTTGTTAGCAGATCATCAACAGAAGCAGAATATGAGCTGCGGCAAACACAATATGTGAAGGACAATGGCTCCTTTACCTTCTTGCTGATTTTAACATTTTTCCTTCTCTTGTGCAGATTTACACTGACAGCCTTTCCACATATCATCTAGCACACAATCCTGTTCAACATCAAAGAACCAAACATATAGAGCTGGATTGCCATTTAATCAGAGAAAAATTGGAATCAGGATCCTTTCAACTACACCATCTTCCTACAGAACAACAACTGGCTGATGTCTTCACCAAATCTCTACCAGGACACTGCTATACTTCTCTACAGTCCAAGTTGAACTTGAAGAACCTCCATGTTCCACTTGCGGGGAGTAACAAAGCCCCTTTTATGGGCTTCACTAATATCAGACCCAATGTAAATATTTTGGGCTCTTTTGTATTTTTAGTATAATGCGCATTCTTTTAGGTCTTCCTTATTTAGCCCATTTTTTATTGTATTTAAATCCTTGTATCTGTACATTGATAATCATCGAAGTATATCAATAAGATTATATATTTTTCAAGTTTCTCTTCATCTAATTCTGAAACTTGTTAGCGCCTTGCTTGGTTCTCAGGCGCTCGCTTGGTGCGAGTCGCGGGCGACCGCTTGGCCCACTGGCGCTCGCTTTCCTCGGGGCTGAGCTTCTGAAGACGGGACCAAGCGCCGCTTGGTCCCCAGGCGCCTGTGGTGAAAAACGCTCCGTTTTTCGCCTCGTTTCGCCTTCGTCTTCGGCTCTTCGTCTTCCGGTTTGGTTTGACTCCACCAAACCCAACACATATTCCCCCGAAGGTACGTGTTTTATAGTTTAAAAGTCGAAACATATCCTATCTATCTATGCGTCGCCTTATGTGGAATTCGAAGGATAAATTCCCATGGACGCGTAATAAGTTCTTTCCGCGCAATCTTCATCCGATCTTTGAACATATATATCCCACTCTATGCGGCACCTTTGTCTCACCAAAAACAATCGATAGAAAAATCATAGTACCCAGAGAGAGAGAAGCCATCATATATCAGAGTACATAAATATTTCCAAAGGTTGTTCTTTTCTTGAAGAAAAAAAAGAGCAACAGTAACAGGAACTTGGGCTCGGAATTGAGGGAGTGCTTGTAGATGGATTTATAGGCCAAGAAGGAGTCCGTAGCGTCGCAGCAGCGGTAGACGATGCCGAATCGACCGAGCTCGTGCTGGGGATGGAGATGCACGATGAAATTTGGGAGTAATAAGGTCTTTACACATTTTAATTATTTTTTTAATTTTCAAAACTACAAATCTCATTTGCCTAAAAACATTTGTAAAAATACCCTAAGTGCCAATTTTTCCAAAAAATTAAAACTAAAAATATTGTATTTTTTCATATAAATTTAAATATGAAATAGACTTTATGAATAATATATATATATATATATATATATATATATATATATATATATATATATATTAAATAGGCCGAGCTTATAGGCTTAAAAGGCTTAGAAAAATGCTTAAGTCTGATCTTTTTATATAAATTTGCAGATTTGCTTTTAAAAAAGCTTGAGTTTGGCTTGTTTATTAAACGTACCGAGCTTTTGTAGGCTTTTGTCGGTTAGCCTGAGGCCCTGACTCATTCCCACTCCTAGCTACTGGTAACTATTTTTATTATATATTTAATAAATTTTTTTAAAGTTTTTTTAAATTTTTTATTATATATTTAATGAATTACTTTTAAAATATTTTAAAACAGAGGCTAAGGCAGATAAGAGGGCTTGGAACAGTACTTCCAATATAGAGTACTCTTACTTTGTCTAAGAGTTCTAAAAGTGATAATTATCATACCAGTTCTCACGTTGTTAATAAGTCTCATAGCAGTCAAAAGAGGGCTTAATAGATAGAGTGTCTAAGTCTGGAGTAACGGTAAGACCCTCTAGGGCTATTCTTGCTATAAGGTTCCATAGGAAGATACCATTGTATGTTTTCCCATCCTTGCCCTACTCTAACCTGATATCACTTTCTACCATGGGTAAGTTCAAGAGAATTGAAGTACTTTAGTAATCAGAAAGATAAAAAAAAACTAACCAATAACTAAACATAGCAGAGTTCTGTTTTCCTTTCGTACGTACCCAGCCATGTGACAGATGATCAAACTCTGGTACAATCAAAATTTATTTTTCTCCACATATGATTCTATCCACTTAAGTCATAACCAACCTCCAAAGTCCAAACTCACATTTTGCTTTTACCTAAAAAGTTTAAGATTTTGAATTCAGGTGCTAAGAATTAGCATGGAGAGTGTGGTGGGGATGAGGAAGAACCAGACATTAATATGTGCACCATTGATGGGTGACACGGTGGGTCGAGTGTTGGAGTTGATGAGCATAGTGAAATCGAAGGGAGCCGATATAGTTGAAATCCGGTTGGATCACTTGAAGAGCTTTAGCCCTGAAGCCGATATTAAAAAGTTAATCAAAGGCTGCCCTTTGCCTACTCTCTTTACTTACAGGTGATGTGATTAAAATTGCAATTGGAATTAATTAATATACAAGTTCTTTCAATGTGAAGGAAGTGTATATGAAAAAATAAAGAAATATTTCGATTGTGAAGTTTGAGCATCTTTCTTTGTACTCTTGAAAACTAGACCGATATGGGAAGGTGGTGAGTATGATGGTGATGAAAGCAGTCGTCTTAATGCGCTTAAACTGGCCATGGAGTTGGGAGCCGATCACATCGACATTGAGCTCAAGGTATACGTACAGTCTCATCATGTTGTTATTTTCATTTCACGGGCTTATACGTACTCTGACTGATTCTCTGAAGGCTGCTCACGAGTTCAATGACTTGATGATGCGTGGGAACAAGCCCGGAGGAAATTGCAGAGTTATAGTTTCTTCACACAATTACGATAATACCCCTTCAGCCGAGGACCTGGGGAATCTCGTTGCCAGAATACAAGCAACGGGGGCCGACATTGTTAAATTTTCCACAACAGCAAAGGATATCACGGATGTAGCTCGGGTTTTCCAGATAACAGTCCATTTTCAAGTAAGTATATATACAGAACATATATATATTCATTCTGACAATTCTTTGTTTTACAATACATAGTTAAATCTTCAGGTACCAATAATTGGTATGGTCATGGGAGAAAGGGGACTCATATCGAGAATACTCTGTCCGAAATTCGGAGGATACCTAACGTTCGGCACTCTGGAAGCAGGACAGGTGTCGGCTCCCGGGCAGCCGACAATAGACGAGTTGGTTAAGTTATTCAACTTTAGATTAATCAACTCCGATACAAAGATGTTTGGGGTCATCGGGAATCCAGTCGCCCATAGCAAATCTCCCAAACTGTATAATGCAGCTTTCAAAGCGGATGGATTTAACGGAGTGTATGTACATTTGTTGGTGGACGATGTCCGTAAATTCTTCGAGACGTATTCCTCGCCAGATTTTTCTGGTTTCAGGTGAATTAGTTCTTCTTCGACTCATGTTGTACAGAACTTTCATGCATGCATGATTAATGAACAATTAAATATTAATTGCAGCTGCGGAATTCCTCATAAGGAAGTGGCACTCACATGTTGTGATGAAGTTGATCCCGTTGCAAAGGTAGTTTTTTTCAGGTTCGGTTCTCTCGTGTTTATCGCTGCATCGATCTAATCCTCGTTCTTGAACACCACCAGTCGATAGGGGCAGTTAATTGTGTCGTCAGGGGGATTAGTGATGGAAAGCTATTTGGTTGTAATACGGATTACATCGGTGCAATTTCCGCAATTGAGAGTGGCCTACTACTGGGTATTTTCTTTGGGACAATTATAAAAAAAAGTACCCAAACATGGATTTTGTTAGTTTGATTAATATCTTCTTCTTCTTCTTCTTCTTCTTCTTCTTCTTCTTCTTCTTCTTCTTCTTCTTCTTCTTCTTCTTCTTCTTCTTCTTCTTCTTCTTCTTCTTCTTCTTCTTCTTCTTCTTCTTCTTCTTCTTCTTCTTCTTCTTCTTCTTCTTCTTCTTCTTCTTCTTCTTCTTCTTCTTCTTCTTCTTCTTCTTCTTCTTCTTCTTCTTCTTCTTCTTCTTCTTCTTCTTCTTCTTCTTTTGAGCAGGCTCACAACATGGAGCAAGTGGGATTGGGTCACCCTTGGCTGGTAAAGTGTTTATAGTAATTGGTGCGGGTGGTGCGGGCAAAGCACTTGCTTACGGCGCCAAAGAAAAGGGAGCTCGTGTTGTGATTGCTAACCGTACCTATGGTTAGAACAACAATATTATTTATGTTGCATGTAATGATGTTTATATTTGCGCTTTTCCAAAAAATTAAACAATATTTAACCCATGTATACAAACACTGCAATAATCATAAGTCTTAATTTTATGATTCTTTCTTTCTTACCTTTGCCATATATCTACGGTAGATCGAGCTAAAGATCTTGCTGAGGTAATTGGAGGGCAGGCTTTGTCTCTTGCTGACCTGGACAGCTTCCATCCGGAAAATGGGATGATACTTGCAAACACAACTTCTATAGGCATGCAACCCAAGGTCGAAGAGACACCTGTTTCTAAGGTTGGTTGTGTCATTTAGTCTTATCAATTTGTAATCCCATGCCAAGAATTTTAGCCTATTGTTTGTAAAAAAAACATCTTGTATATAAGAATATAAGCTAGTAAATCTTGTCTTGCAGGAAACTTTGAGACATTACGAGCTCGTTTTTGATGCGGTTTACACTCCCAGAATCACTAGACTTCTCCGCGAAGCTGGAGAAGCCGGAGCCACAGTTGTATCTGGAGTAGAAATGTTCATTGGACAGGCATATGAACAATATGAAAGATTCACCGGCTTGCCAGGTAACATTAATAATTACAACTTTATAAGAAAAGGCTTCTCGTTGTCATTGATATATCATTGGGCAATGGCTTCCTTTAGCTTATTATTTCATTGTCCCATTACAGCTCCAAAGCAACTATTCAAGGAAATCATGAAAGATTACTAACAAGGAGGTTTTCAGCTTTTATGACGCATGAATTCAACCTCGAGTTGAATAATGAGCAATGAGCAAGGATGTGTTTTTGTTGATAATAAAATTCTGAGAACGGATCCTGTGTTGGATAAAAAGACGAATTCAACTGACATCTGACAAACAATAAATTTAAGTGGGGATTTATATGTATCTTCTGTCACTTTGGAAAAAATAAAGAACCTAATGAATCGTCTAAGGTGAGTATTCTACTCGTTTTATTAATTGTATTTTATACTTCTTCTGTCTCACTTGAAGTGAATATGTATTTAATTTTGAGATGTCTTATTGTAAATGGTACATTTCTTTTAGTGATAAAAGTAACTTGTTGAAAGACACATAATACTGTTTTTTTTTTTGGGTGAAATGTTGAAAAAAAAATCGTTTATAGTCGTTGCAAACGGCGATTCTGGTTGTCATTAGGCAAGTTATAATTATAAGAATACTTCATTCACTTCAAACCAAAATCTTGATTTAATATATCAATTTGAGAATTGTATTTAGGCTACCGTTATTTACACCTCGGTTTTATCTATGTTATACCTGGTGGAGTACACCATGTTAATGTACATCTTAACCGTAAATTCACACACCCGACGTGTATGATGTATAAATCTACGGTTAATATGCCACCAAAAGTATTGCTCCCGGTGTAGCATCTTATAGACCTTTACACCTCCACAATTTATTTACACACCTCTACACTTCTTTCAATACCTATTTTACCCTTTTACACAAAAGATTTATTTTACTACGTACACCTCCTACATTCTCACGTCGGTCTAACCCAGACACACTAAGAAAATTCATCTGTAACATGAATTTCCATTTCAATGAACTTCCACGACCATGGTAATTGGAAATCTATTTCAGATCTAAAGTAAGACCTTGTTTGCAAATTAAAATCCATTATAAAATTGAAAATTTGCACAACCGACTTATCAACATCAGATGCACTCCACTAGAATTTTGGGAAGAAAAAAAAATTATAGACTTAAATCCGTATTGGAATTTACGGCATAGAAATAATCAAATTATAAAAAAAATCATAGAAAATTGATTATACAGAAGAAAGATGAGCGAGAATTTTCAAGAAAGATGGGAAGACCATTGGAGTCCGGAGACTCTTGTGTAGGTGTGTATAGGTGTATAGGGTAATTATTATTAATGTTAATGTCAAAGTTGGATTACTAACACTTTAAAGGGTCTTGTTAAGGTGATAAGGTTGTCCAACTTATATGTGAACCCAAGGATCTTTATCCAACCGATGTGGGATACTCTAACACTCCCCCTCACGAGTAAGCCGGAAATTCCATCGGAATTACTCGTGGCCGAAAATTTCATCTATCGAGCCCCACATCGTGTTGGGCCTGCTCTGATACCATGTCAAAGTTGGCCCAGTAACACATTAAAAGGCCTTATTAAGGTGATAAGATTGTCCAACTTATATGTGAGCCCAAGGATCTTTATCGACCTGGAATACTCTAACAGTTGTATTCATGGTCTAGGAGACGCTACTCCAGGTGCAATACACTTGGTGGCATATTAACTGTGGATGCATACACAATACACGTCGCGTGTGTGTGATTGTGTGTATTGAATATAATAATATTAAATCAACGGTTAAGATCTATATAGTGTACTTCACCGAGAGTAGCATAGATAAAACTTTCATGGTCTAGGAGACGCTACTCAGGTGCAATACACTTGATGACATATTAACTGTGAATGCATACACAATACACGTCGAGTGTGTGTGATTGTGTGTGTATTGAATATAATAATATTAAATCAACAGTTAAGATCTATATAGTGTACTCCACCGGGAGTAGCATAGATAAAACTTTGTATTCATCGTCATAATTCATGAGATAAAATATGTCATTTACACTCACTCAAAATCAATATCTCCGCAAATGACATTATAATATACTAAATACCTTTTCTTAAATTAAAAAGCTTCTACAATATTCATACATAACATTCTATGAAATCAAATTACAATAAAACCTATATAAATTAATACTCGATACATTAATAATCTCTTTAAATTAATAAAATCTTCCGTTCTCGATTTGGTCTTTTAAATAAAAAAAATACCTCCATAAATTAATAATTTCTCTAAATTAATAAAATTTCACTATCCGAAACTATTAATTTATAAAGGTTGTAATGTAATACTATTTTCTTGTTTTTGAAATTAATATTACGTTACAAGCCCTTATTTAATTATATCATCCACAACGGAAAATTCACTAATATTATCTATATTGAATAACAAAATCCTTGCACAAGTTATAAACCACAAAATGAGTTGCAAATTGTTTTTTCTGTTGATCTCAGCTTGTGACGCAGCGTAAGCTATTATGGTTCTTAAAGAACTCTTTTATTTCATCAAAATCATATATAATACTCAAACCCTAAACATACTGAACTTTACTAAAAAGATAAATAAATAACTTAATTAATTATTGGGTCTAATCCACATCAGCTTGTGTTTGTTCAGTCTCACGACATTAGCTCAATCTACTAATAATGTTCAATCTCAGATCGAACCGGAAAAACTCATGGATATTCGAAATTATTTGGAGAAAATCAATAAACCGACAGTTAAAACAATCAGTACGTTTATTGAAAAATAAGTATTGACATTTAAAGTAGTAATTATATTGTAAAATGTTCGTTTTTACAGTCCAGATGGTGATTCGATAGCTTGTGTATTATTTTATCAACAGCCAGCGCCCTTTTGATCATCCTTTACTACAAGGACATAAACCAATAACGGTACATGATCGAACATGATCGAACGAAAAGTTTATTTATAACTACTTATGTACTTTAATTATTGTACGTCGATCGAATTCACAGGTTCCGCCTGAACTGCCAACGGAATCATTCTTATCCGACAACAACAACAACAACACTTTTTGTTGTATATTTTTATAGATATAGGAAACAAAAACAAAAAACCTTGAGGCGTGTTGATCACTATCCGAAAAACAATATTTCCACTGTGTAGAAATTTGTTAACAGAATACAACAAGCCACAAAATTCTTATTGAGAAACTTATTGGAGATTCATTTTCTCGTTTGTATGTACTGTACTCTTTTGTACTTCTCTGTTTTGACTTGTACTCTTTTTGTACTGTGTCTTGCTCTTTATTGCGTAAATATATTTTTATACGCAAACCACAACCGTTCAAAGGGACGCAATTTGTTTCATGTGTGTTGCTCTTTATTGCGTACATATATATTTATACGCAAACCACAACCGTTCAAAGGGACGCAATTTGTTTCAAAATTATACGCTACCTTTTAGCGTTAACCGATACAACGTTCGTTAACATTATACACAACGTTTTAGATTGTAACTTTGAACGCAATTTTTAGATTGTAACTTTCAACGCAATTTCTTCCAGATGCAACTATTAACGTTATACACAACGTTTCACATTCTAATTAACTTTTCAGTGTTAATATTAAACTTTATTTGAAAATTAATTTATCTATTTTATTAATTATTAATTTATATCTTTGGAACTGATATAATTAATTTGTTTACGTAAAATATTATATCTATTTTAAACAGATATAATTTATTTTATTTACGTAAAATAACAGATACAAATTACTTAACACTTTCGAGGACGAAGTTTCCCAGCTTTGGAGATTGCGTGGTGAATCTTGTCCGGAAAACACAATCGCGATAAAAAGAACGACCGAAGATGTATTAAGGGCATGCCCGCTCCAAACATTTGGACACAAACGATCGATAAATATCGTAGATAAAGCAGCCCTCCACGAGGTGAGTGCATGCATGCATATATAAATATTGTCGTCGACGTCGTCCCTCATCGACATTTTTGTTTCTAGCATGCTGTAGTGTATGCGACGGGAGATTATAAGTATCACGGAGGGGAGGCGTTTATAAACTTGGGGCATCCCAAAGTCGAAAGCAAAGGGGAGCTTAGGGCAAATATGGTCAACAGGGTGGTTGCGGGCACACAAGACGGTGGTGACCTAAACTCGAAGTCGGTTACATGATTAATTATGGCAAAAAGTACTCATATTTTTAGGAGAGAATTCAATAAAATTAATTGAGTTTTAAAATCCGTAGACTTTTGAATAGTAAATTTTTAAAAACTTTTTAAAATCCTTATTAAATACTTGAAAATTCTTTTTTATTTTTTAAAATCTTGAGAATACCGCTAAACTTTAAAAGTTTTAAAAAATCCAACATTACTCTCTAACCTATACACCCTCCTGAGTTTATTAAATTTATGAAAAAACAAATTTCGTCATATTTAACAGTTTATATTTGCTAGATGACATTTGGTTGTGGAGAGAGCTGGCTTGTTAGCTCGTGTGGAGCGATAGGGATATTTTTTTTCCAAAGCGCAGTTTTGTACTATTACACCATTTACTTTATATGATATTGACATTTATAAAAAAAAAAAAACAATTTTTAGTAGAATTTTGAACGAATAATTGATAGCTCATTAGGATCTAACGGTTCTGTTTTGTTTGACGTCAATTTAATGAATGTCACGAAAACATAACTTTACAAAACAAACATAACTTAACAAAACAAAATACCGTCCATTCAATTTTTTAGGAAAACATAACTTTACAAAACAAACATAACTTAACAAAACAAAATACCGTCCATTCAATTTTTTTATATATTTGTGCGACAACTGCTTAGTTAAATAAGTATTAAATAAATAAATAAAAAAAACTAGATTAATCTAGATTAAATAAGTATTTCGAGTATATATCCACTATTCACATAACAAATTCACAACTATATATATTGAATAGAAATGCCTGCAACTGATAGTATAAAACAAACAAAAATGAGTTGCAATATTTTTCTTTTTCTATTGATCTCTTTTTCAGTCACGACAACATTGGTTCAATCTCGGATCGAACCAGAGAAACTCCTGGATATTAAAAATTATGTGAAGAACATCAATAAACCGGCCGTTAAAACAATCAAGGTGCGTGTGTGTACGTAGTCGTTTTCATACCTCGAATCCATTGAATGAGTATCATCCACACATAGTAATTATATCGTAAAATGTTTGTGTTTTTTTTTTTTCAGAGTCCGGATGGTGATTTGATTGATTTTGTACTATTTCATCAACAACCGGCTTTCGATCATCCTCTACTGCAAGGACATACACCAATAACGGTACGTGATCGAACACGAATGTTATTTATAACGACGACGTATGCGTTTTACATTAACATATTAGTATCGAATTCACAGGATCCGCCTGAACTGCCAACGAGCTCATCCGACAACAACATCAACAACACCTTCGATGAAGAAGTTTACCAGCTTTGGAGAATGTCGGGTGAATCTTTTCCGGAAAACACAATCCCGATAAGAAGAATGACCGAAGAAGATGTTTTGAGGGTCCGTTCGCTCCAAAGGTTTGGACGTAGACGAGCGAATCTTACTGATCATAGGAATGATTTCGGAGATGACGACCCATTCCTTCACGAGGTGATCATCGATCAATATGCATGCTTAAATTATAATAATGTTAATTTTTTAAAATTTTTGTTTTCTGACGTGCGTGGTGCATGCACCGATATTCTCTCAGCATGCGATACTGTATAATAGGGGGGTAGGTATTTCGGAGGGCAGGTGCACATAAACGTGTGGCGTCCAAAAGTCGAAAACAATGGGGAGTTTAGCCTCACACAAATGTGGGTTATCGGAGGCGCAACTAGCAAACCCAATGACGTCAACAGCATTGAGGCTGGCACCATCACTTTGTACGGTGACGAATATCCCAGGCTCTTCACTTATTATACGGTAATTTATCTTATTGATCGAGTCTGCTCTGATAGACTGATACTATGTCAAAATGAAGTCTAAACACCTTAAAAGTTTTTGTTAAGGTGATAAAGTTGTCCAACTTATATGTAAGTCAATAATCTTTATCCAATCGACGTGAGATATATCTAACACTCCCCCTTCCATCATGCAGAATGAAGGGTAGGGGAAAACTATGTTATAACTTGGATTGCGAAGGTTTTGTTCAGCTGCGCTTCTCCCGTTTTCGACTTATAACGGCCCACAAAAATCGTTTACAATAACCGTGTGGAAGTCTCGGGTGAATGGGCATTGGTGGCTGGCCGTAAACAGGAAATCGGTCGGCTATTGGCCGTCCACGTTGTTTCCGCTCCTTCGAGAAAGTGCGGACAGCGTGGAGTTCGGGGGTGAGATTGTGAATTATAAATTTTTTGGACTTCACACGTCGACCCATATGGGCAGCGGTCATTTTACGGAAGAAAACTTCGGGAAACCGGCGTATGTGAGGAATGTAGAACTGGTTAATTCCAACAATAAACCTGGGGTACAAACCGGGAAGGGTAAAACCTGGGGTACTTATATGTATTATGGAGGGCCAGGAGGAGACGCACTGAAGTGTATTTGAACAATATATGTTGTACTAATTTGACCTCTTCTCAATTTAAAGATTTTTGTTTGGGACATTATATCACACCAGTAACATTATATCACACCAGATCCTTTTGTGGTATTACCCCAACAATTTATAAAATTTATTCTCGTGGCACGAAGATTACTAGTTTGACTTAATATACCAAAGAAAAATATTGACTTATTGACGCAGGAAAGCGATAGAACAAGATTAAAACTCGTTGATTCCGAAAAATATCGAGAATTAACCGATCAAAGATCATTGATTCTTTCGAATACCGATACTTGATAAACAAAGAGAAAACTCTTTTATTTTTATTAATCTCCAAAACAACTAATTAATAAATGAATGAAATGAAATATAAATACTAATTCAAAACCCTAAACATTATGGGCTTTATTAAAAACATACTTAAATATTGGGCTTCAATATCTGCATCAATTTCCTCTTCTAGGAGAAGGTTCGACCGCGAACCAAAAGCGTCTGCATTTGTATTTGTCATAATCCCTTTCGGTAGTAAAGACATCAGAATTATGCAAGTGATGAGGACATGAAGTGGACTGAATAGTAACAAGAGATTAGCAAGGCCCTCGAGTGTACTGGTCGTGCTGCCATCGAATTGTAATGAACGACCAGGAATTAACAAGGCCCAAACTAAGATGCCAGGATCAAACGTGAATTGTCGACGAACTTTATTATCGACGGACTTGTAGGCAGTAGTGGAGGCGATTAGCTGGTCATGTCTAGCACGTTGGGTACAATAGGGAGCCAAAATCATCCCAAAAACTTGGAGAGTAAAATCCCGCGTACCAAAGACAAAGACGTCGCGCAATCCCTTTCGTCCCTTAATCTTGGAAAGAGCTCGACGATCAACACACCTTCGCCAAGAATTATTTTTTAAGAGGGGTGGGGCTTTCGTGTTGAGATGTGGAGTCAAATAGGAGTTGTTTGGGACAAGAACGAGTTGAATCGAACAAGAAACGGGGTCAAATGGGCATCCGGAAGTGTAGATGCCCGCGCCGGTGGGAAAACTCGCTCCTGGCGGGCAGCCACCCTACCACTCCCAGAACCCGCGCTGGCGGCACTTGTAGGGCCAGCGGGTTTTAGGCCCTTTTTGGGCGGATTTTTTGACTTCTTTCCCAAGTTTGGGATATTTATCTCTCTCCTATATATATGTAATCCTAATACTAATTAGGGTTAACACCTATTAACGCTAGAATCAATTAGTATAGAGATTACAGAGCTTGTAATTGGGATCTATATTTTTCTAGTGAAAAACTATTGCAGCGGCAAAGTAGACGTAGCCCTCGTTAACGGGTGAACCACTATAATTTCTCGTGTCATTTATTTTCGTATTTTCGTTCTTTGTGTGTTCGTGTGCTTTTCAGGAAGGGAATTCGGACGCGAATTTCCCAACAACTGGTATCAGAGCGCTAGGGCTATAGCGATCGGGGAAAAGCGATGACGGACACCACCACCTCGTTCGGGTTTACGAAATTTGACGGGAATAACTATGGACATTGGAAGATGCAGATCGAGGACTACCTTTATGGGAAGCGACTCGGAATTCCTTTGAAAGGTAGACCGAAGAAGATCAAGGATGACGAGGAATGGGAAAGCCTCGACAGGCAGGTGTTGGGATTGATACGTTTGTCTTTGGCTTCAAACGTGTCATTCAATGTGCGCTCAATTCCCACAACCAAGGGCTTGATGGAAGCCCTATCGAATATGTACGAGCAACCCTCAGCGAACAACAAGGTGTACCTCATGAAACAGTTGTTCAACCTTAAGATGTCGGAGAATGCGGCAGCGGCCAACCATATAAATGAGTTGAACTCAATCTTGGACAAGATGAAGGAGGTTGGGGTGAACTTCGATGATGAGATATATGCCTTGCTCCTACTTGCATCTCTACCGGATATTTGGGAGCCCATGCGGGCAGCTGTTAGCAACTCTATGGGGAAGGAGAACCTGAAGTTCTCCGATGTTAGAGATCGTATCCTTGCCGAGGAAATCCGGAGAATGGATTTCAAGGGAAAGACTCCTAGTTCGGCCTTGAGTGTGGAGAACCGGAGGAGGAACTCGGGCAGGAATGCTAACAGGAACAGAGGGAGATCCAAGTTTAGGAATGGGAGAGATAGCTCAAAGTTCGAGGATAATGAGTGCTGGAATTGTGGGAAGACGGGGCACTTCAAGCGGGATTGTCGCTCTCGGGGGAAGAACGACAACAAGAAGAAGGGAACCGCCAACGCGGTAACTCAAGAGGATGACGACGGGGACGTCCTCCTATCGGTCGACTCACCGATCGATTCCTGGGTGCTGGACTCAGGAGCTTCTTTCCATACTACTGCACAGCGAGAGGTAATGCTTAATTATGTTTTGGGTGACTATGGAAAGGTTTTTCTTTCAGATGACGAGCCACTCGATATAGTCTAGATGGGAGATATCAACCTGAAGAAGTCTAATGGGCAAACTTGGAATATCACCAAGGTCAGACACGTGTCGGGGTTGATGAGGAACCTTATTTCGGTGGGCCAGCTTGACAGTGATGGCTACCGAACGCCATTTGGAGATGGGTCGTGGAAGGTTTCGAGGAACGCCATGACCATCGCTCGAGGTCATAAGACGGGCACACTTTATTTGACGACGAGCATGAGGGATTCGGTTGGTGTGGTTGATAGCACCCAGAAGACCGAACTGTGGCATTGCAGGCTGGGGCATATGAGTGAGAAAGGGATGAAGATCATGGCAAAGAACGGGCTGCTGCCCGAACTCAAGGCGATTGAGTCTCACGTGTGCGAAAGCTGCATTCTTGGAAAGCAGAAACGAGTGAGTTTTTCCAAAGGTGGAAGGGAGCCCAAGGCGGAGAAGCTGGAACTAGTACACACGGATGTTTGGGGACCAACTCCCGTCGCCTCACTCGGAGGGTCACTCTATTACGTTACCTTCATCGATGACTCCACAAGGAAGGTATGGGTATACTTCATGAAAAATAAGAGTGACGTGTTCTCTGTTTTCAGGAAATGGAAAGCCGATGTTGAGAATGAAACAAATCTCAAGGTGAAGTGTTTGAGGTCCGACAACGGTGGTGAGTACGTTGACGCCGACTTCAAACAATTTTGTGTCGAGAGTGGGATCAAGATGGTGAAGACTATTCCGGGGACCCCACAACAAAACGGAATAGCGGAGCGAATGAACAGGACGCTAAATGAGAAGGCCCGGAGTATGCGGTTACATTAGGGGATGCCCAAAATGTTTTGGGCGTATGCCATCGACATGGTAGCTCATTTAATCAACAGAGCACCGTCAGTTCCTTTGGAATATCAGATTCCTGAGGAGGTTTGGAGTGGGAAGAATCTGAATATGTCCTACTTGAGGGTGTTCGGGAGCTTGGCGTATGTTCATGTCGACACAGCTGCTCGTAGAAAGCTTGATCCTAAATCCAAGAAGTGCTTCTTCATTGGATATGGCGGCACAGAGTTCGGGTACCGATTTTGGGATGCCGAAAATCATAAGGTGATCCGAAGCAGGGATGTGATCTTCAACGAGGTGGTCTTGTACAAGGGTAAAGACGAGGTGGTTGAAGAAAGCATCGATCCCGTGGGAGGAACGGAGGAGGTTCCGGTGGAGGTTGTGGAGACCGAGGAGATCGAAGAGAGCAACACGAGCAGCGAGGATGAGCAAGATGAGAATGCTCATCCCAACATCGTTCCAGTTACACTGAAGCCGTGGAGGTCGACTAGGGTAAGAAGACCTCCCCATAAATTTTCATCATCTCTTAACTATATTTTGCTGACTGATAGGGGTGAGCCGGAGAGCTACACCGAGGCTATACAAGCGAGGGATTCGATCAAGTGGGAGTCTGCCATGAAAGAAGAAATGAGTTCTTTGATGTCGAATCAGACTTGGGAACTAGTCGAGCTTCCGAAGGAGAAGAAGGCCTTGCACAATAAATGGGTCTTCCGGGCAAAGGAAGAACACGATGGAAGCGTTCGGTACAAGGCAAGATTAGTGGTGAAAGGCTTCCAGCAGAAGGAAGGGATCGACTACACGGAGATCTTTGCTCCGGTATTCAAGATGGTAACCATCCGGGTGGTGCTTTGCTTGGTGGCACATGAGAACTTACATCTTCAGCAAATGGATGTAAAGACCGCATTTCGTCACGGGGATCTAGATGAAGAAATCTATATGAAGCAATCGGAGGGTTTCGAAGTCCGAGGAGGAGAAGCTGATGTGTAAGCTTCGGAAGAGCTTGTATGGGTTGAAGCAAGCTCCGAGGCAGTGGTACAAGAAGTTCGACATGTTCATGAAGCGGGTCGAATTCACGCGGTGCGTGGCGGACCACTGCTGCTATTTCAAAAAACTCGGAGGTACCTACATAATTTTACTCCTTTATGTAGATGACATGCTGATAGTCGGGACGAGCTTGGCGGAGATCGACAAGCTCAAGAAGAGTCTATCGAGGGAGTTCTCTATGAAGCATTTGGGCGCTGCCAAACAAATCCTGGGGATGAGAATCATGAGGAGTAAAGAGGTTTTTGAGTTGTCTCAAGAGGAGTACCTGAAGAAGGTATTGGCGAGGTTTAGCATGGAGGATGTGAAACCTGTGAGCACCCCTTTGGCTAGTCACTTCCGTTTGTCAAAGGAGGACTCGCAGGTGAGCGAGAAGGAGCTAGAGCATATGGATAAGGTCCCTTACGCCTCTGCGATTGGGAGCCTTATGTATGCCATGGTGTGCACGAGGCCTGACATTGCCCATGCAGTGGGAGTGGTCAGCCGGTTTATGAGTAATCCGGGGAAGCAACATTGGGAAACAGTCAAGTTGATCTTTCGATACTTGAGAGGGACTTCCAATTTTGTTTTGAGGTTCTAGAAATAAGATTTGGGGTTACTTGGGTTCGTGGACGCAGATAACGGAGGTGACATGGATAGTAGGAAGAGTACTACTGGGTACGTGTACACTTTCGGGGGTACCGCGATAAGCTGGGTGTCGAGGTTGCAGAAGATCGTAGCACTATCGAGTTGCGAGGCGGAGTACGTTGCTGTGACGGAAGCCGCGAAGGAGATGATGTGGCTACAGGCTTTTCTGCTAGAGCTGAGGCAAGACCACTCAGGGAGTGTCTTGTATTCCGACAGTCAGAGCGCCATTCACTTGGCGAAGAATCCGGTGTACCATGCTCGAACGAAGCATATCCAGCTGAGATATCACTTCATTCGATCGGCCTTAGAGGAAGGCGTTTTGGTGTTGGAGAAGATTCTTGGGAGTAAGAATCCGGCCGACATGTTCACGAAAGTAGTACAATATGATAAGCTGAAGTTGTGTTCAACTTCAGTCGGTCTTCTAGGATGAGGATCGGGAGGATGCCGCTGCAGTGGGAGGTAATGGATGAAATTTGCCTCCAAGTGGGAGATTGTTGAGATGTAGAGTCAAATAGGAGTTGGTTGGGACAAGAACGAGTTGAATCGAACAAGAAACGGGGTCAAACGGGTATCCGGAAGTGTAGATGCCCGCGCTGGTGGGAAAACCCGCTCCTGGCGGGCAGCCACCCTACCTCTCCCAGAACCCGCGCTGGCGGCAAAACCCGCGCTGGCGGCACCTGTAGGGCCAGCGGGTTTTAGGCCCTTTTTGGGCGGATTTTTTGACTTCTTTTCCAAGTTTGGGATATTTATCTCTCTCCTATATATATGTAATCCTAATAATAATTAGGGTTAACACCTATTAACGCTAGAATCAATTAGTATAGAGATTACAGAGCTTGTAATTGGAATCTATATTTTTCTAGTGAAAAACTAATGCAGCGGCAAAGTGGACGTAGCCCTCGTTAACGGGTGAACCACTATAATTTCTCGTGTCATTTATTTTCGTATTTTCGTTCTTTGTGTGTTCGTGTGCTTTTCAGGAAGGGAATTCGAACGCGAATTTCCCAACATTTCGGCGTCAAGCACGAGTGTCATAGAAGATGTAGTGGTCTTACAACCCTAAGAGCGGGTGTTGCGGTTAGGTTCAACGGGGACTCCTCATCAAACCTAGGCGGACCATCATACGTGGAGGTCTCCGAGACGGGCAACGAGGCCAAAGGTATTTTGTCCCGGAGGTGGCGTAGCAGGCCACCCACGTCTTCGATCATGTGCTCTTCGGGCATGGCCAATGGATCAACTTCAACAAAACGAGGAGGTCCATCGTAATGGATTGATTCACTTTCATAAAAAAATAGCAGGTAAGGGTGTGTGAATGGGCAAACCTTACAACGGTGGCTGGTCGCACCACACGCAGAGCAACATACCTCAGCCGAGGGCGATGGGGACTCCACGCTGGAAGTGCAAAGCGGCCCGAGGGGGCGATACGAGTCGGTGAGGACGACGGACGTCGCCGGGGGTGGATGTAGTTGGCGGGGACGCCGATCGTCAAGGGTGATAGCAAGTCGGAGTTCCTCAAGTTCGACGGCAAGGACTGCGATCTGGCGGCTTAAGGCGGCAACTTCGGAATCGCGACGAGCTACGACCTCAACGGCGGATTCGCGAGCATACTAGCAATGGGGAGGCATCGTTCCGGCTCTGATACCATTTGACGCAGAGAAGCGATAGAACAAGATTAAAACTCGTTGATTCCGAAGAATACCGAGAATTAATCGATCAAAGATCGTTGATTCTTTCGAATACCAATACTTGATAAACAAAGAGAAAACTCTTTTATTTTAATTAATCTCCAAAACAACTGATGAATAAATGAATGAAACGAAATATAAATACTAATTCAAAACTTTAAACATTATGAACTTTATTAAAAACATACTTAAATATTGGGCTTCAATATCTGCATCACTTATTTTTTTCCATCTTCCTATTTTTTATTTTTTTTACTAATTTGTCTTGCTCTGAATAAAAGAAAATTACATATTCAAATGATCATAAATACTTGATTCATTCATATATACTTAAAATAAATATTAAAAAAACATATTCAAATTATCATAAAATAAAATATGAAATACAATTTCTTAAAAAAGTTAAAATTATCAATATCTCGGCAAATGGCATATTATAATAGGAAATACTCCCTCCGACCCTAAGAAATGGTCACAGGTGGTCAACATTGACTTTTTTCGTTCGTTCAATACGTATGATAAACAATATACAAAAATTATGAAAAAAATACTAAAATAAAATTTAATAGTTAAATTTTATTTTAGTAATTTTTTTATAATTTTTTAACACTGTTTATCGTATGTATTGGACGGACAAAAAAAGTCAACGTTGACCACCTGTGACCATTTCTTAGGGTCGGAGGGGAGTACAATTTCTTAAAAAGCTGAAGTATTGATACGTACATTTCATCAAATCAAATACATTATAATGTAGTATGTGACAACTTACAAGCCCCTTATATATCCACTATTCACACACACATATATATATATTGAATAGAAATGCCTGCAACTCAGAGTACAAACCACAAAAAATGAGTTGCAATTTCCTTTTTCTACTGATCTCTTGTGTGTTTTCAGTCACGACATTAGTTCAATCCCAATTCGAACCGGAGAAAGTCGTGGATATTCAAAATTATTTGAACAAAATCAATAAACTAGCCCTTAAAACAATCAAGGTAATTGCTTCGTATGTATTTTTCTTTCCTCGAATCCATTGAATAAGTATTGGCAAATGTTTGTTTTTTACAGAGTCCAGATGGTGATTTGATAGATTGTGTATTATTCACTACAAGAAAAAACTAATTTAGAGACGAAATGGTTTTGTCTCTAATCGATAGAATTTGGTCACTTGTTAGCATACGTGAGAAAATTATTTTGTCACCAAGTTTGTCTCCTATAGTGGGTTGCAAATACTTTTTAGTGGCAAATATTATTTTTTGTTACAAATATAAATTTGAATCAAAAATTTATTTCTCTCCCATTTAATATAATTTTCTCTCCCAAAGTATGTCCATTATCTTGAAAAATCCAAATATTTTTATTTATTTATTAATTAATTTATTATTTATTAGATATTGTTATACCATATACAAACCAAAGAATAGAAATAAAAAATTATCATTAAGAAAATAAAATAAAATTCTTTATTAGATAGAAAAACAAACTTACAATATTTTATAGCATCCATTAAAGTACATTATAATACACCAAATCAAACAATAATATTCTAAAAAGTGATATTCAATCTTGAATCTCTCTGAAAAAATTGTCACACATCCTCTTGAAATAACTCAACTCTTGTTAGTGAAAGCCATTAAAGGACATCCCTGTTACAACATAAACATAAAGTACGTAGTAATTAGAATACATTTCAATCCCTGTTACAACGTAACCACAAATATTCTTTGAACATACCATGATAGTTTGTGACTCTCATAGCCTTCTCAATATATATTTTTTCTTCTCAACAGATAACAATTCTGTCAAAACAATAGGCACGTAAATATGATAAAACAAATTCAAAACCATTGATACCAATCAAGTAAAAATTCGACTTACTAATAGAAAACGATGAAAATAATAGCTGCTAAATCTTTGTTGAGATCATTCTCCTACAAAGTTACGTGGGGCATAATGGTGTGTATAAGAATAGTTTATAACAATCAAACACAAAACAACACTAAAGACAATTTTTGATGGAGTTGTATTCTAAATGTCTAGTTTAGTGCAAATACGGAACTCCTTATCTATACCTTAATTCGATATATGATTCAAGCATAATTGCATTTAATGCAATAGTCCTTGATGTATACGTTGTAGACAGTATGGCGTGAGGAGACACGCGGAAGATCATACTGTCGGTTACTCGTTTACTATCGAACAGTAGCTCACGACTTAGATGGACAGGGACAATCCATCGGTACGTCGTAGTGTGACTGGTAGATAGTCGGTCTTGACTATCATGTTACACTCGTACACTTGGTGTATTGAGCAGGACCACGGGAGGGCGTTCGATTTATACTAATCGCAGTAATCGAACTAGACCTCAGAAATTACGGATATACGAATTCTTAATCCCTATATAATTATAGGTGCGTGTGTCCAATTCTCGGTTCTTTAATATGCCAATGAGTGAGACTAAATGATTGGTCGAGATTCTCGGTAAATTGGGGATCGTAATTGTACGCACGGCATGCTATAGATTATAGACAGGAAACCGTGTCCCGTTTATCGGGTTGATGACGTCCCCGAGATGAGCTCATAAAGTTTATCATGTAAACCCTGCAGGTGGATTCGTTCCACATGATAATAAGGATGAGTGATACTAGTCTCGGATAATAAGAAACGAATTAATTTAATTATTAGTAATTAAATAAATTCGTGGACGTTCGATATCTTAAACACGGGGAAAGTCGTATATGTAATTTCGGCGGAAATATTATTGTTGATATAATATTAAATTAATTTCGGGAATTCAATTATAATTTTATAGTGGAATTAATTATAATTAAAATTGTGGAATTTAATTAAAGGTTTTCTTTTAAGGACACCGATTTAATTAAATTGCAATTTAGCCCGGAATTTATTTACCTAAGAGGTCCCTAGTGTAACTCTATTTAAACCCCCCTTGCCCTCTCTTAAACCTAAGAAACGCCGCAACTATTATTTCAGCAGAGAAATTAAATTGCTTAGCGCAATTATATTTTTCTCTGTTTAAATAAAAGAGTTAACGCAATTATTTTTCTGATGAAATTAATTGCAATTATATTTCTGAGATAGAAAAATTATTCTTGCGCTGGTTTTGAGAAGAGAGAGCAGAAAAGGAGAATCCAGCAGATCGTTGCCCACACAACGGCTGGAATCGGGAAGAGGCATACGCTAGAAACGTCTAAGGTCTCAACAATTCGGCTCCTCCGAATCACGCGACAAAGGTATGAGATCGGACTTTATTCCGCAATTCATCGATCTCAATTATTTATCTCGTTGATCATACATTGAACAAAGATCGGGTCCCGTGGCTTGGATGTGATATTCTCGGACTGCTGGGAGGTTTCTGACCTCCGGCGTGGCAGTCGGATCGAGAAAATCGCGTCGGAAAAGCCGGAACGGGCGAATCGGGTCGCTGTTCGCAGCAGGCAGGCGCCCGCCTGAGGGGCAAGCGCCCGCTCGCGACAGGTCGCGGGCGCTCGCCTGGGCAGCAAGCGCTCGCTTGCCTTGCTGCGCGAGCGCTCGCCTGGTGGGCAGGCGGCCGCCTACTCCGGGCAGATCGCGAGCCGCGGCTTCGGCCGCGGCGGACGCGCGATCTCTTAGGTGGGCGGCCATGGCTGTCCGAGGGTGACTTCCAGAAGTCGATTGGGGACGTCCGGATGTTCGAGGGTTCGAACGGACGTGTCCCGGGTAGTCGATTTCCAACAATTGGTATCAGAGCGAGGTTTTGTACGTTCTTTGTATGTTTTGCGAGAATTGTTTTGCAGGATGAACCCGATTATTATGGCCAACATTATGGGATGTTGTATGATAATTTTGTTGTGGTTTGTTAAACTCTCGGGCTTATCGAGATTGTTTTGTTTTTGGAATAACGTTGCTTGTTTGTAATAGATAAAAACGACGGGTTGAGTCGTTAGGTTTATTTATTTATTTCGTCGTTTCCGGGCATGTATAGGGTCGATCACCTTGTATAGGATCGATGCCGGAATTAGTAGATTTATTCTTGTAATTTTTCTTACTAATTTTGGTGGATTGAGACGAGACCAAAACCCGGAGAAACGAGGATCGAGGAGGGCGAACCGGCAACGGGCAGCCATCGAACACACCCCGTGTTCGCGACGGGCAGCAGCGGGGCTGGGGTTCGTTCGACCCCACGGACGACTCAACGAGGCTCGAGACGAGGCTCCAGTGGGAGGAGTTTGTCTCCTGACCCTCGAGCGAGTCGGTGGTGGACCGAGATCGAGACGAGCAACGAGATGAAGTTCCAAGAGACGTGCATTGGAGAATACTTAAGGCCATAATAATCGGGGCCACGTTAATTGCTTTTTATGTGATTTACGTGCTTTTTATTATGCTTAATTATTTTATGCATGTTATCCCTCAATCGTAAAATACTAAGTGGGAGAGGGATTGGAAACAATCCCGCGGTCTCCATTCTCTGTTTTGAATGTGATGTGTATTGACTTACGAGTTGGCTTTAGTGTCATCCTCCCTATCGGATAAAGTCGATACACGGATATCACTGGATCAAAATTCGAATTCAATTCCACTTATAAAAATCGAACAATTATATTTTTCAAAAGCAAGTGCCTAATCTGTCTTTCAAAGACTAAGTTCAACTCGACTCATTCTCACCCCGGGGAGTGGAATGGAGCCAAAGCGCTTGCTTATGTCGATGACACAGATTAGAGACATTCGAGTCATTCGATGACTAGATCGATTGTCTGGTTGGCTCCCTCACCTAGTGAGAGATAGGGCTCAATTGCATGATTGATCGCTGGTTAGAAACTTCGAGTTTCACTTACGAGATATCAAGCTTTGAATAATAAAATTGTGATATTTAATAAATGTAAGAGTCAATTAACAAAGTTGTTTGTTTTAGTAAACGTCCACACTATTGTGGCTTGCTAAATGGAAACGGTACTTTGGGTTAATTGAGACTCTATGACATTTAAATAAATGGGATTCAATTAATAAAGTTGTTTGTTTTAGTAAACGTCCACATTAACGTGGCTTGCTAGATGGAAACGGAACTTTAGGATTAATTGAGGCTCGACAGTTATAGAAAGTCGTGGAGGACCGCATGTCAACGTAAACGTCCACATGAACGTGGCTTGCGGTGGGCATGTAGTTCCCGAGCGGTGGACTTAGTACTGAGAAATGGTATACACTTAGGTACGCTTTATAGTATCCTCCCCATCGGAGTCACTGCTATAATGATGTACGACCGAAGTAAAAATCCAATTATAAAATCGTTTGGATTAGTATACGTCCACAAGAACGTGGCATGCTAGTCTGATGGGGTTTTGGAAATGATTGGTAGTTTAATGATATCACTTGAGGGAAATGATATCGAATTAAACTCATTGTTTGTTTTATATGGTATTATTCCCATTAAAAGTCAACAAACTCGCCGACCCTGTTTGTATGGATAAGAGAGGTAACTTAGACATTGTCCTAACTGCAGAGGAGTACAAATATGTACTCCAAGTCAATTGACCTGCTGAACCAAATGATGCTTCCACTACTGAGGAAAGGAAGCTCATTGGAAATGGATCAAGGCTATGAGATGACACGGAGCAACATTATGACTTTCATGTCAAATGTGATGTGACATCAAGATCATGCCATGACCATTACCTATGATATGATGCTTAACCTCAAGAAGTTTTTGGTTATCAGGACAGGACAGCCGGGCAAAGTGAAATGAGGCAACTCATGACGGCCATCATCTCGGAAAGAACGCCCGTGAGGGATCACGTTTTTAGAATGATGGGCTATCATAATGAGATAGAGATTCTGGGAGAAATTATCAATGGGGTAACCCAAGTTGATATTGTGCTCCAGTCTCTGCCGAGAAGGTTTTTGAACTTCAAGCGGCTGAGGGAATTTTTAAGGGCTCTCAAAACACTTGTGGCTGAAAAATTGGCTCTTCCTAGGCCTTCGGGCGGCAAAAGGAAGAAGAAGCAAATACGGAAACCCAGTGTGCCTAATATATCTGGACCACGGAATGGGACATGCAAGCCCAAGGGGCAAGTGCTTCCGTTGTAAGCAGTCTGGATACTGGGAGTTTTAATTGTCCACTCAAGCAACAAGAAGTTGACTCTTCCTTAGTCACCGAAACATGTTTAGTGGTAGTATCTGCCAGTACCTGGTGTGTGGATACGGGAACCACTAATCATGTCTGCACTTAATGCGGGGGTTCTAGGAAACCCGGAGACTTAGAAAGGAAGAAGTTATAACCTACATGGGCAATACTGTTAAGGTAACAGCCGTTGCAGTGGGAGATGTTAAATGTTTTAACGGAAGGATTTTAGTTCTAACAAATTGTCATTATGTGCCGGCATTTAGAAAGAAATTTCATTTCGGATTTCTAAATTGGCTTAGAATGGATATTCCGTTTCTTTGGATGGTTTCATACCTATCAGAGTAGGAAACGGGGATATTATCTATTCTGGTACATTGATATACAATTTAATACTAAATCCGTGTTCTTCCACGATGCAACACACCGGAGCTAATAACACATTGTCAAAACCTAATAAGAGTAAAGATCCTTCTAGGATGAATCAAATGTACTTATGGAATCTTAGGATAGATCATTTTAACTTGAGTACGATTCAAAGGGTGAAAGCTGATGGACTACTCAGCTAGGTTGAAGGAAAGGACCTTCCAACCTTCGAATCATACTTGGAAGTTTTAAATGACCAAGCAACCCTTTACGGTTAAAGGGAAAAAGATCCAAGAAAGTACTAGAGTTGATTCGCTCTGATATATGCAGACCTCTTTTAGGAGTAAGGCATACTTATCAGAAAATGGGATTAACTCCCGACAGACTACACCATTTATGCCTCGGCAAAATAATGTGTTGTAAAGAAGGAATAGGACTCTTATAGATATGGGAAAGTAGACAATGAGTTATTCGGAGTTACCTAATTCGTTTTTGGGATATGGCTTGGAAACAGCGGCGTTTATCCTGAACTTGATTCCTTTGGAAACTTGTACAGATATTCGGCTGTTTATAGGATACCCTAAGAAAATGGATTGAGATATGTAATATAGTCCAAAGGACCAGATGTTCGTTGATTGCATCAATGTTCGGTTCTTAGACATGGACTATATATATGCAATATCACGAGCCCAAGAGGAGGGTAATACTTAATGTGCTTAGAGGGACTGATCAAAACTTAGAACCAGCCTAACTGAATAGTTCACTACTGTAATCTTTATCCACTAAAGACACACCGGAGCGTCGTCGTAGTGGGAGGGTTGTTAGACAACCCGACAGGTTCATGTCTATAGGAGAGTCTTCGGACTTGTTGCCTGGACAACATGAAGCCGACCCCTAGATCTTTGAAGAGACGCTGGAAGATCAAGATGCTCAGTCTTGGCAAAAGACAATGGAATCTGAGATTGAATCTATGGATTCAAATCATGTCTGGGATCTTGTAGCACCGCCCAAAGGTGTAAAAGCCATTGGTTGCAAGTAGGTGTACAAGATGAAAAGAGGGTCTGACGGGAAGGTGTAAACCTTCAAGGCTAGGCTTGTTGCGAGAGCGTGCACTCAGAAAGAAAGGGATCGATTATGAGTAAACTTTTTCGCCGGTAGCTATGCTAAAGTCGATCCGGATTCTTTTGTCTTCACATGGAAGATGGAAGTCAAGACGGATTTCTAAATCGAATTTTTGACGGGACCATCTATGTGGGATAGCCAGAGGGATTCATCGAAAAAGCCAAGAGCATTCGGTAAGCAAGCTTAATCAATCTTAGGATTGAAGGAAGCTTCAAGATCTTGGACACATGCGGACCTATGAGAATATCCATTTCATGGATTCATTCAAGGCATGTTTAGGTCCTGTGTGTAATAAAGAAGTGACAGAAAAGATGTGGTGTTTTCTCATTCTTTATGTAGACGACATCCTTCTAAATTGGCAACAATATGAAAGATGTTATCGGACATAAAGGGATGGTTGTCCGAGTAATTCAATGTAAGAGACTTAGGAGAAGTCAGGAATGTTCTTGGGATCAAAGTATTAAATGATCGCCAGAAAAGAACATAGAACTTATCTCGAGCCTCATACATAAATACAATTCTTACTCGTTGCAGCATACAGAATTCCAAGAAAGGTCTTCACCTTTTAGATGTGAAATTCATCTATCTAAAGTTTTGTGTCCGACACAATAAAGGAGATAGATGAAGATTAAGCAGTTCCCTACACCTTAATGGTGGGAAGCTTAATGTATGTAATGCTAGGCACGAGACTGATATCTACTATGCCGTGGGCATGGTGGTAAGATATCATAGTAATCCTGGAAAGGATCACTCGACTGATGTAAAGAACATGTTTAGGCTCCTGCAGATGACCAGGAATTATGTTCTGAGTTACAAAGCAGTCAAGTTGTTTCCTTTGGATTACATAGAATTGGATTTCCAAATCAAACAGGGACAGTCGAAAGTCGAAGTCAGGCTATGTGTTCTCACTGTGAAGTGGAGCAGTCACATGGAAGAATGTAAAGCAGCGATGCATTACGGACTCTACCATGGAAACTGAAAGGATAACGGCCTATGAGGCAGTTAAAAGGTCAGTGTGGCTCCAGAACTTCCTAAGGGACTTAGATGTGGTTTCTAGTTCACCCAAAGCTATTTTGAATAGCGGTATTGGCAAACTTGAAAAGCCACGAGTCCACAGTGGGAGATAACATGTAGAGCGCAAGTACCACCTGATTCGAGAGATCGTCTAGTAAGACGATGCAGTTGTCACCTAGATAGCATCGAGAGGATTGCCTGGTAAAACCCGTTCACAGAGGCACTTCCAGCGAAAGCGTTGGGTAGGCGTGATGAGGTTATGGGAATCTGATGTTTGGGAGAGGGCGACTAGACTTTTAGTATAAGTGGGAGATTGATGGAGTTGTATTCTAAATGTCTAGTTTAGTGCAAATACGGAACTCCTTATCTATACCTTAATTCGATATATGATTCAAGCATAATTGCATTTAATGCAATAGTCCTTGATGTATACGTTGTAGACAGTATGGCGTGAGGAGACACGCGGAAGATCATACTGTCGGTTACTCGTTTACTATCGAACAGTAGCTCACGACTTAGATGGACAGGGACAATCCATCGGTACGTCGTAGTGTGACTGGTAGATAGTCGGTCTTGACTATCATGTTACACTCGTACACTTGGTGTATTGAGCAAGACCACGGGAGGGCGTTCGATTTATACTAATCGCAGTAATCGAACTAGACCTCAGAAATTACGGATATACGAATTCTTAATCCCTATATAATTATAGGTGCGTGTGTCCAATTCTCGGTTCTTTAATATGCCAATGAGTGAGACTAAATGATTGGTCGAGATTCTCGGTAAATTGGGGATCGTAATTGTACGCACGGCATGCTATAGATTATAGACAGGAAACCGTGTCCCGTTTATCGGGTTGATGACGTCCCCGAGATGAGCTCATAAAGTTTATCATGTAAACCCTGCAGGTGGATTCGTTCCACATGATAATAAGGATGAGTGATACTAGTCTCGGATAATAAGAAACGAATTAATTTAATTATTAGTAATTAAATAAATTCGTGGACGTTCGATATCTTAAACACGGGGAAAGTCGTATATGTAATTTCGGCGGAAATATTATTGTTGATATAATATTAAATTAATTTCGGGAATTAAATTATAATTTTATAGTGGAATTAATTATAATTAAAATTGTGGAATTTAATTAAAGGTTTTCTTTTAAGGACACCGGTTTAATTAAATTGCAATTTAGCCCGGAATTTATTTACCTAAGAGGTCCCTAGTGTAACTCTATTTAAACCCCCCCTTGCCCTCTCTTAAACCTAAGAAACGCCGCAACTATTATTTCAGCAGAGAAATTAAATTGCTTAGCGCAATTATATTTTTCTCTGTTTAAATAAAAGAGTTAACGCAATTATTTTTCTGATGAAATTAATTGCTTAGCGCAATTATATTTCTGAGATAGAAAAATTATTCTTGCGCTGGTTTTGAGAAGAGAGAGCAGAAAAGGAGAATCCAGCAGATCGTTGCCCACACAACGGCTGGAATCGGGAAGAGGCATACGCTAGAAACGTCTAAGGTCTCAACAATTCGGCTCCTCCGAATCACGCGACAAAGGTATGAGATCAGACTTTATTCCGCAATTCATCGATCTCAATTATTTATCTCGTTGATCATACATTGAACAAAGATCGGGTCCCGTGGCTTGGATGTGATATTCTCGGACTGCTGGGAGGTTTCTGACCTCCGGCGTGGCAGTCGGATCGAGAAAATCGCGTCGGAAAAGCCGGAACGGGCGAATCGGGTCGCTGTTCGCAGCAGGCAGGCGCCCGCCTGAGGGGCAAGCGCCCGCTCGCGACAGGTCGCGGGGGCTCGCCTGGGCAACAAGCGCTCGCTTGCCTTGCTGCGCGAGCGCTCGCCTGGTGGGCAGGCGGCCGCCTACTCCGGGCAGATCGCGAGCCGCGGCTTCGGCCGCGGCGGACGCGCGATCTCTTGGGTGGGCGGCCATGGCTGTCCGAGGGTGACTTCCAGAAGTCGATTGGGGACGTCCGGATGTTCGAGGGTTCGAACGGACGTGTCCCGGGTAGTCGATTTCCAACAATTTTGTATACAAAAAAAGGACTTGCTTCCTCTGAATTATTCAGATAAACTAATGGTAAGCCAATTGAGCAAATTCAATTTCAAAATTTCTTTATTTAAACTAACAAATTAGAACAAAATCATACAATAAATACAAACCTTAAATCGCAAATTAACAACGGTTCAGTGGGAATTGAGGGGAATTTCCAAAATTACACGAGCCCTTATTAAGGTTGGATTACCTAATTTTGAAAATCGACACAAGCGAAAGAAGCTTTGTAATCGTTCTCGGTGAATCGTTTGAAATATTACTTGATGCTCCGATCGACCCAGACGCTGTTGGCGAAGGACTAGAGCGGCGAGCCGTCGGAAAACGCCTGCATCAATTGCTGCTGGAAGAGCTTGTTGAATTCCTCGACAGATTCGGACTTGAAAAAGCGCAGGATCTCTGGTCAGGGGCAGAGATGAGGGACTCCACTCTAGCTTCCGTGGAGATGAGATGAGGATACGTGAATGTGCTTGATCATTGATTTTTGTTAGCGCAATCTAGGATGAATTTGCTTGATTATTGATTTTTGTTAGTGCAATCGAGGATTATTAGTAAAATTAGTAGTAATAAATACAGTAAATAGCAAATACGTGAGGAGTGGGAGACTTTATTAGGATTTGGGAGTTGGAAGCGTAATTTTTCTCAATTTATTTTATTAAATTAAATTTTTTTGTTACAAATTTAATTTGTCACCTTTTTAAATTTAGTTTCTCAAAAATTTGTTTTAAAAACAAAAAATAAGTTTGTACACAAATGTTATTTATAATGATTAATGACGTATGTGACAAAGTTGGGCCAGTATACACCTTAAAAGGCCTTGTTAAGGTGATAAGGTTGTCCAACTTATATGTGAGCCCGAGGTTCTTTATCCAACCGATGTGGGATATTCTAACACTCCCCTTCACGAATAAGCCGGAAATTCCATCGGAATTACTCGTGGCCGAAAATTTCATCGGCAGGGGTGCCCACAGTCGGAAATTACATCGACCGGGGCCCCACATCGTGTTGGGCCTGCTCTGATACCATGACAAAGTTGGGTCAGTATACACCTTAAAAGGCCTTGTTAAGGTGATAAGGTTGTCCAACTTATATGTGAGCCCGAGGTTCTTTATCCAACCGATGTGGGATATTCTAACAGTATGCATTTTCCATTAGCATATTATCGAATTCGCAGGATCCGCCTGAACTGCCAACGAGCTCATCCGACAACATCAACAACACCTTCGATGAAGAAGTTTCCCAGCTTTGGAGAATGTCCGGTGAATCTTGTCCGGAAAACACAATTCCCGATAAGAAGAATGACCGAAGAAGATGTTTTGAGGGAACGTTCGCTCGAAACGTTTGGACACAGACAAGCGAATCTTACCGATCATAGTACGAATAATGTTATTGCAGACGACCCATCCATTCACGAGGTGATCAATAAATTAATGAATAAATACTAATAGTAGTACATTACATCTGTCCCAGATTAATTATCACCTCTCCTTTGTAATTTGAGACAGAGGGAGTATATAATATTGTTTTCCTACGGCCATTCGCCATTCCCCTACTGTATTGTTGGAAATCGATATCCCGAGCTATCAAAAATTGCGGAAACCGACAACCCGACCGAAATCCCTTCGCCGGAAAACAACCGCGAACACCGCGCGAGCCGAAGCCCAGCCAAAGCACCGCCGTGGGCGAACCCGCGGCATAAACCCTAGCCGAGCCCCCGTCGGGGCTCGCGATCGCCGTGCATGGTGATCGTTGGGGATGCGGGGCATCCCCGTGGGGCTGTTCGGAACAGCCCCCGGCGGTGAGTCCGGCGACTCACCGCCACCACCATCGAGGGGAGGGCGGTCAGCCCAGCTGACCCCCCGCGGCCCAGCCGCGGCTGCCCTAGCGATCGACTTCGCGTCAATCGCTTGCCCCGGCTTCAGCCGGGGCCCCCTTCAAGCGCACGCCGGCTCCCAGCCGAGGGCTTCTCTCGAGCTCCGCTGAGGTTCTCAAATCCTTGTCCCCGGAGTTCGTTCGTCCCGGATCTTTGTTCATGTATATTCTATGATAATTAATCGATTAAAATCATAACGGAGTTTATGATTTTATTACCTTCGATTCGTTGTTCGGAGAAACGAGATCTAGATTCGATGACCTTTGAATCTTCCTACGTATTCCTCGCACTTCGTTCGAATGTCGTGTGGGCGACGATCCTCCGAACTCCTATGGATCTCCTTCAACTCTCTAGAACTATCAAGTATGATATTCTTGGCTTAATGAATTGTGAAGGCCATGTAGTGCTTTTATAGGCTACGTAGGGGATCTAAAGGAGGTGGAATATTGAGCTTCTAATAATAGTGATTAAATTGAGCCCAAGCCCAAATCTATTAATCCTTACTATTATTAATTATATTTATTTTCCACTATATAAATATAATTGCACTCCCAATATTAAACCATATTATATCAAATAATATTATCTCCGGTAGTATTATTTATTCCGTGTATTTAAGATTTAAATATCCATGAATAAAATTTATTTATTGCTTAATAAATTTATTCATCTCTTATATCCGAGAATAGTACCATTCAACTTTAATTATTATGCGGAACAAATCCACTCATGAGGTTTACATAATAATTCCTTATGAACTCATCTCGGGGATATTATCAACCCTTATCGGGATACACTTTCCCGTCAAGAATTCACGGCGTGTCATATATAAAATACCGTGACCCAACTTTACCGGTAATTGACTGGTTATCCTAATCAATCAATTCCTTTGGAAAATCAAAGTCACTAATATTAAATATACACACCCGCAATAATATCGGGGATTAAGAATAAAATACACTGAGATTTAAATCGATTATCTAAGGCAATCCTAATCGATAAATCTCAAGCGATCCGCCCAATACACCAAGTGTACAAGTGTGATAAAATAATTAAGACAAATTATTTTCTCCTTCACACAACGACTATACCGATGGATTGGTCCCTGTCCATCTAGGTCGTGAGCTACTGTTTGATTAATATACGAGTAACCGATAGTATGATCTTCCGTGTGGCGTCGCACACCATACTAACTACAACGTATATAATCTAGGACTATATTTGCATATATTTAATTATCAATAATTAAAGCAAACAATTGTTATTTAATTAAATAGATTAAATGCTATGATCGGGAGTTTACGTTACTTAAATCTAGACATTAAGTATACAACTCCAACAATCTCCCACTTATACTAAGGTCTAGTCATTTCTTCCAAACTCCCGACTCCCATACCCATCACGTGCTTAAACTGTACTTCGAAGAAGTACCATGTGAATGAGCAATCTAGGTTGTCGTCCCTGAAGTTATCTTGGTGACTACAGCGTCGTCTCACTAGACGATGACTCGTATCAGGTGGTACTTGCGCTCTATGTGTTATCTTCACTTATGAACTTATGACTTCTTTCAGTTTACCATGCATCGCTATATACATAGCCTTTGGTGAACTAAGAATCATATCCAAGTCCAGAGGTTATCCCGTAACCCATCCAAAATTTCCGCTGCCTCTGAGGCTGCCATTCGGTTATGATAGAGTCTGAAAAACATCGTGCTTATCACTCTTTCATTTTAAGGTTCCACCTCTTTCATAAGTGAACACATAGCCTGATATCGACTTACACCGGTCCTCATCTGATTTGAGATCTGAGAAAATGTAATCCAAGAAGAATTCGTGTTGCTCCGTAATCCAGTACTTCGAAAGCACTTTTACAGCATCCGAATGTCTCTTGATAAGATTACTTTGATATCCTCCCACTACGCAAACCGCATAGTTGATATCAGGTTCTCCTTTTTCAACATTGCATTTATTGAGCTTTCCACACTCAAAATGTAGGAAACTGCTTTTTCTGCGTCTATCTCCTTTAAGTGTTCCAAACACATATCTTTAGATAGATGCATTCCGTGTCTGAAAGGTAACGTCCTTTCTCGGAATTCTGCATGTTTAAAACGAACCGTAATCGTATAAGATATCTAGGAGAAGTACAATGTTCTTATCTTGAGATTAAAGATCTTAAGAACATGCTCTAAGTTCTACTCAATCTTATATCTCGATTTATTTAGACAACCATTATTTTATGTCTGACAATATCTTTACATTTTTGCCAATGATAAAACACTATCTACATAAAATTCCGAGAAACACCACCCTGTTTCCATCACGTTTCTAGTACACCTTTCTCGTCTATGCCCTTTGATGAATCCATCAAATGGATTCTCTCATCAATTCGCAAGTACCACGATTCATAGCTTCGTAACAATCCATCAATGGATCAACTAAGCTTGTACTCTAAATGATCTCGCTTCTTAGCAATAATCCTTATTGCTTTCCAAGAAGGCACATTTAGTTCTAGTACTGCCTCTATGTAGATCTAGGGATCGATTTCATGTCTACTAGGTCCAGAGTTCGAAACTCTCCTAGTCTTATGAACATCTCCGGTTGTCCACAACCTCCCACTACAACGGCGTTCCGGTGTATAAACAGTAATAACAGTAGGTGTAGTTAGTGGTGTACTGCTACTCGGTTTGGCTGGTTCCCAGTCTTTTTTTCTCTCTCTCTTATTCCAAAGTATTATGTCACTTCGGGCTTTGTTGTTCATCTAATAGTCTTCCTCTACGAACCGGGCGATAACGTCCTTCTGGTTCATAGTACTATTGAACACACAACCTTTTGTTCTTCTAGGATATCCTACAACCACATTTGAATGTGCCGTTGTTTTTCCAGAAATATCCATAGAACATAGGTAGTTCCGAATAACTTATCCTTTTACTATTAGAATTCCATTTCTTATCTCCAGACACACCATCTCTACACTGGAGTGTATGGTGCAATCATTTGGGATCCTATCCCTATTTTTTGATTTATGCTATGCATTACTTAGATAGGTACTTGCCTCCGCGATCAAATCACAGGCTTCTAATGGATATACTTTGAAGGTTCCCCACAATAGCTTTGTGTCCATTGACTTGTCAAAACACTTTGCTTTTGTGGCACATCAAGTACTCTAATCCATCTTCGAGTACTCTTTAAAAGAAGTACTCGTACCTTCTCGAGTATACATATGTCTGCATATATCAGTTTAATCAATTCCAATACTTGTCCGGATTCTACCCTTTATCAAAAGGTTTGCTTAGTTGTATTATCTTCCAAATTCAATTCTTAGGTCGGAAGGTCCATTCCTTCAACTATAATTGATCAAATCAATTTCGACCTTTGAATTTTATTTGAATAAATACTACTGAGCACAAGAATTCACAAGTATAATGATTCAATAAAGAAATACTTCTAATAGGTAAAACAAGCTATATACTACGGTTTGTTGTATCGTGGTGGACTTAGGATTCATCATTCATAAATTGCTGACTAATGTACCAGAATAGATAATATCATAATTTCTGTTCTATAACCATCAAATGATTAAAAGAAATAAATATCCATTCATTAATAATAGAAAACCAGAACAAAAGTTCTTTCTAAAATAAAGGGGTACATAAAGCAATAACTTGAAATGAAATCCTATAATTATATATATGTCCTCCACTGCAACAGCTGCCTTCTCCACAGCATTTCCCATGACGATTCTTTCTTTTCCAAGTCGTTGGGTTTCCTGGTACCCCTGCATTAAAATGCACACATACCGTCAGTGGTTCCATATCTACTCACCAGGTTTCTGGTAGATAATACCGCTGACTATATTTTAATGACTAAAGAAAAATTTCATACCTTCTTGGGGAGAAAATATAGACTTCCAGTACCCAGACTGTCTTCTTTGAGAATAATTGCCAAAAGGCTTTCTCATCCCACCTCGTGGTCCAAGTACTTTAGGACTACTGGGCTTCTTTGCTTGCCTCTCCATTCCCCGATCTATGCCCTTAGGTTCGAAACCTTTGGCCTTGGCTATAAGAGCTTGCGATTGTCTTAACTCGTCCAAAAGGTCCATCATCTCGAAAACGTGTTCAAGCGTTTCCTCGAAGCAACTGGCCTTTATGAGTATCCTCATCGCCTCTTTTCTAGCCTTTACGTCGTGTCCAAACATTTGCTTGAGTTTGAACATGATATCATAATTAGTAGTTAATGCAAAAGCATTTTCCCACTTCTTAAAATCAGTTATTTCCTCATCAGTTGAGACACTAGTAGGTTTGGGAGGACAAAGCTCACTGAGTACAATCTTGTACTCTTTAACAGTCTGGGCAATGTCCAGATTTCTATTCCAATCAACACAGTATGGAACTAGTGCGTTGAACTCCTTGAGTATCAAAGAAAGTGGATTCATAGCTATTCTCTAAACCTATAAGCACATATAAACAAACAATCAATTTAATGTCCGATATTATCTCCCTCAAATAATAACATTAAATTACTAATTACATCTAAAATCCCATCAGGTATGGCAAGCCACGTGGTGTGGACGTTTACCTACCCAAATGATTTAGCAATTAGATTTTCTTTGGTGGTACATCATTTATAGCGTAACTTCGTGGGGAAGGATACTATAAAGCGTACCTAAGTGTAAACCATTACTCAGTGCTAAGGTAAATCGTTTGGAATTGCTACATCACCGCAAGCCACGTGGTGTGGACGTTTACGATAACTTCAATTCTTCACAATTTCCAATAATTGTCTACATCAATTATTCCAAAATCCCATTCAGTATAGCAAGCCACGTGGTGTGGACGTTTACTATACCAAAAGATTTTTATAATTGACTCCCAATTACTTGATCCATTCGATTTTTGTAAACCAAGACGCGGAGAATCATAAGTGAAACTCGAAGTTTCTAACCAGTGATTCACCATGCGAACAACCCTATCTCTCATAAAATGAGGGAGCCGAGCAGACAATCGATCCATTTCAAGAAATGGTACGAAGGTCTCTAATTTTTGTCATCCACATGACCAAGTGGCTTTGGCTCCATTCCATTCCCCGGGGTGAGAATGAGTCGACTTGAAATCAGTTTCAGAAAGACAAATTAGGCATTGTTTGATAAACATAATCAATGTTTTTTGTAAGAGGAATTACAAGAATTCTCATCCAATGACTTGTCTATACGAACTTCGAAAGCTCATAAAAGTCACCAAGAGAACAGTAATGGAGACCATGGGATTGTTTCCAATCCCTCTCCCACTTAGCTTTTTACAATAAGGGATACGCTATCTAATGCATAATTAAATACATAAGCATGAATAATTAAATACATAAGCACATAAATATTATCACATAGTCAAAATAATACTAGAATATTATTTTCCGACTATTATGGTTTTATCGCATCCCGTACGCATCTTCTAGTCTTCGGTCTTCGTTCTTGAATGCTCCATGTGACGAGAATATTAATCCCAATATTTAAATCTATTTATTTTTAATTAATCCAAAAGTTACTTAATTCGAAAATTAAGTCAATCGAATATATCAAAAATAAAATTAAATATTATTAATATTTTTTATTTATTTTTATTTTCCTTTCTAATTCCATTAAATCTCTAGAGTCCTATCCAAGTCAAACTTGGAATACTCTAGAAGACTTTTATAATAGAATAAGAAAATAAAATAAATTAGGACTCCTAAACTTTCCATAATTAATTAATTCCCTAGTCCATGAAAATTCCCAAAAATAGGAATAATCAACTATGAAAATAAATTAATACCAAATTAATTCTTTTCCTATTCCATGAGAGTTTCCAAAAAAATAGGAATACTCCAAATAGGAAAACCGAATTAATTAGGAAAGTCGGACCTTGGTAGGAGTAGCACGGGTTGGGAGTCCCCGCACCACGCCCACCATCGACCGGCCGGCCACCGGGGAGGAGCACCGCTGCCCAGCCACGCCGGCCAGCCACCATGCCGGCGGCAGCCCGCGGCCAGGGCGATCGAGCCCCCACCCCACGCCATCGATCTCCATGGGATCGATCTCGGTCGATCCCCGAGCCCTCATTTCTTCGTCACGCGTCTTCTTCTTCTCCGACGGTCGTTTCGGCATCGATCCAATGTAAATAAATTATAAAAATTTAAATTACAATTCCTGTTTCGATTCTATACATGAAATCGACCCTATACAATTTCCGGAAAAACGAATCTCGACATGTCCGAGAGTTTAATAAATCAACAATTATGACAAATAATTAACAAATAATTAAACTAGCCATAATAGTCGGAAATCCCTGCAAGGTAGAACAATATATCGAAAACATACATGAACTAGAACCATCGCTCTGATACCAATTGTTGGAAATCGATATCCCGGGCTATCAAAAATTGCGAAAACCGACAACCCGACCGAAATCCCTTCGCCGGAAAACAACCGCGGACACCGCGCGAGCCGGAGCCCGGCCAAAGCACCGCCGCGGGCGAACCCGCGGCTTAAACCCAAGCCGAGCCCCCGCCGAGGCTCGCGATCGCCGTGCATGGCGATCGCCGGGGATGCGGGGCATCCCCGTGGGGCTGTTCGGAACAGCCCTCGGCGGTGAGTCCGGCGACTCACCGCCACCACCATCGAGGGGAGGGCGGTCAGCCCAGCTGACCTGCCGCGGCCCAGTCGCGGCTGCCCTAGCGATCGACTTCGCGTCGATCGCTTGCCCCGGCTTCAGCCGGGGCCCCCTTCGAGCGCACGCCGGCGGTCGTGCCCTAGGCCGACCGCCACCCTCGGCTCCCAGCCGAGGGCTTCTCTCGAGCTCCGCCGAGGATCTCGAATCCTCGTCCCCAGAGTTCGTTCGTCCCGGGTCTTTGTTCATGTATATTCTACGATAATTAATCGATTAAAATCATAAGGGGGTTTATGATTTTATTACCTTCGATTCGTTTTTCGGAGAAACGAGATCTAGATTCGATGACCTTTGAATCTTCCGACGTATTCCTCGCACTTCGTTCGAACGTCGTGTGGGCGACGATCCTCCGAACTCCTATGGATCTCCTTCAACTCTCTAGAACAATCAAGTATGATATTCTTGGTTTAATGAATTGTGAAGGCCATGTAGTGCTTTTATAGGCTACGTAGGGGATCTAAAAGAGGTGGAATATTGAGCTTCTAATAATAGTGATTAAATTGAGCCCAAGCCCAAATCTATTAATCCTTACTATTATTAATTATATTTATTTTCCACTATATAAATATAATTGCACTCCCAATATTAAACCATATTATATCAAATAATATTATCTCCGGTAGTATTATTTATTCCGTGTATTTAAGATTTAAATATCCATGAATAAAATTTATTTATTGCTTAATAAATTTATTCATCTCTTATATCCGAGAATAGTACCATTCAACTTTAATTATTATGCGGAACAAATCCACTCATGAGGTTTACATAATAATTCCTTATGAACTCATCTCGGGGATATTATCAACCCTTATCGGGATACACTTTCCCGTCAAGAATTCACGGCGTGTCATATATAAAATACTGTGACCCAACTTTACCGGTAATTGATTGGTTATCCTAATCAATCAATTCCTTTGGAAAATCAAAGTCACTAATATTAAATATACACACCCGCAATAATATCGGGGATTAAGAATAAAATACACTGAGATTTAAATCGATTATCTAAGGCAATCCTAATTGATAAATCTCAAGCGATCCGCCCAATACACCAAGTGTACAAGTGTGATAAAATAATTAATACAAATTATTTTCTCTCTCACACAACGACTATACCGATGACTTGGTCCTTGTCCATCTAGGTCGTGAGCAACTGTTCGATTAAATACGAGTAACCGATAGTATGATCTTCCGTGTGACGACGCACACCATACTAACTACAACGTATATAATCTAGGACTATTTTTGCATATATTTAATTATCAAATAATTAAAAGCAAACAATTGTTTATTTAATTAATAGATTAAATGCTATGATCGGGAGTTTCCGTTACTTAAATCTAGACATTAAGTATACAACTCCAACAATCTCCCACTTATACTAAGGTCTAGTCATTTCTTCCAAACTCCCGACTCCCATACCCATCACGTGCTTAAACTGTATTTCGAAGAAGTACCATGTGAATGAGCAATCTAGGTTGCCGTCTCTGAAGTTATCTTGGTGACTACAGCGTAACTGATAGTATTAATATACGAGTAACCGATAGTATTAATATACGAAACCGATAGTACGTGAGCTACTGTTTGATTAATATACGAGTACTAGGACTATATTTGCATATATTTAATTATTCCCGTAGACATTCCCTATCCTTAGGGACTATACTGATGGATTGGTCCCTGTCCATCTAGGTCGTGAGCTACTGTTTGATTAATATACGAGTAACCGATAGGAGTAACCGATAGTACGTGAGCTACTGTTTGATTAATATACGAGTACTAGGACTATATTTGCATATATTTAATTATTCCCGTAGACATTCCCTATCCTTAGGGGATAAGTTCCCGTAGACATTCCCTATCCTTAGGGACTATACCGATGGATTGGTCCCTGTCCATCTAGGTCTTGAGCTACTGTTTGATTAATATACGAGTAACCGATAGGAGTAACCGATAGTACGTGAGCTACTGTTTGATTAATATACGAGTACTAGGACTATATTTGCATATATTTAATTATTCCCGTAGACATTCCCTATCCTTAGGGGATAAGTTTCCAAGCGGCTTTGTAATAATTATTCATATATATTGCATAGTCCAGAATTTGATCCCTTGACCTTATGAATGAAGAGGAGGATGATAACTATCTGAATTATATGTACAATTTTTAAAAGATAATATATATGTATCATTAACTTATATTTATTATGTAGTATAATATAATAATAATATAAAATACTATATATATTACAATATATATATATATATATATATATATATATATATATATATATATATATATATATATATATATATATATATATATATATCAAATTATAAATATAAATAGTGGTTTAAAAAAAAATAATTTTAAATAAAAGAGTATTTAAATATATTAAATTAAATAGAACTCTCAATCTTTTTTTTATTAATTTTAAGGGTTCTTATTTTTTAACTTTTTTGCGTTTACAAGTTTTACGTAGATTTAAATATTATTTAGTTGTAGTTTTTGAAATATTATTTGTAGATTTAAATATTATTTAGTAGTAGTTTTTGAAATATTATTTATAAAATTGTAATTGCGTAGTTGTAGTGCGTAAACAGTTAAAAAAAATTTAATTGTAATTTTATTATTTAGTAAAATAGTGGTTTAAAAAAAACATTTAAAACAATTTAACATAATTTTATAATAACATTAAATTAATTTATTATTATATAAATTAATAGTTAAAAAAAAAATCCCGGGAACCCCTACGGGAAAAATACCCGTAGGGACAATTTCTTACGGCTATCCGTAGGGGGCCCCGTAGGAAAAATCAAAATATGATCCCCGTAGGGAATGCCGTAGGGAAATACCTACGGGAAAAAGGCCGTAAGGATTCCCTGTTTTTTTTTGTAGTGTAAGAACGGGGATAGGTATTACGGAGCGCAGGGGCACATAAACATATGGCGTCGGAAACAAATGGGAGTTCACCATTACACAAGTCTGGGTTGTTGGAAGCGCATCTGGCAACGCCGGTGCCGTCAACACCATCAAGGTCGGCACCATGGTTATGCAAGGTGACAGATATCCCAAGCTCTTCATTTTTTGGACGGTAAATTTGTTTGAAATCGATTGAGATTCATATATAACTTACGAATATTGATTGACGATTTTTGATGAATTCTTGGATCATGCGTGCAGAACGATGGGTATAAGAGAACAAGGTGTTATAATTTGGTGTGCGGAGGTTTTATTCAGCTCCCGAGTGCCACTTACGTGGTGCTATGAGGTGCGCTTCACCCGGCCGGTCTCGACTTACAACGGCGAGCAATATTCGATGAAACTAATCGTGGGTACTTGAATACTCCCTCCGTTTTTTAGTAATAGTCACATTTTTTTTGTATTTCGTGAAAAAAGTGTGACTATTTTTACGGAACAGGCCTAGTAATATATACAGTAGTATTAATTTTTTTTCTCAATTTAAAGAAAATATGATCATAAATATAATTTTTTTTTTTTTGTAAAGGTCAATCACATAGAAAATAAAAAGGGTATGATACAGTAAAGCGCATAGGGGAAGAAACCCCCACCGCATCACCGAGCTAACAGACTAGCTCTCCAACTAACCAAAGTAAACATATATATATATACCTAAGATAAGTTATTTACAAAATCATAGAGTATTCAAAATTCAAATGACGGTATCATTTACATAACCATCAAATAATCACAACTTGATTCATACTTAACATAAACTTCTCAATTCTATAAATCGCAGTAAATGTTACATATATAACTTTGGACCTTACTGTCATTAATTTAATTGCTCAACCAACTAAGCAAACAACATTTTACGATTAAAAATACTTGATTCATACATATACCTAAAATAATTTTTCCAAAATTCATATTCTACAAGAGAAAAAAATATATTATATAATTATGTAAGTTTATAAACTTGTGAATATCTATAGATTATTTTAATTTTTTTTAATTTGTATTGAATAACTTAGGATTTTGTAGAATTTTGATAATCTGAATTCACTATCCTCAAACTGTTTTATCTATGCTACTTCAGGTGGAGTATACCATGTACATCTTGACTGCAAATTTAATATTATTATATTAAATACACACACAATCACCCACACACGACGTGTATGGTGTATAAATCTACGGTTAAGATGCCACCAGGAGTAATACTCCAGGAGTAGCATCTCATAGACCCCTCAAACTTTAGAAGTCTAAAACATTTTAATAGATAGACTCCACACCCAATACAACCTCTTACAAAAATTATACTAGTAATATATCAATTTTAGAATAAAATCATATCCTTATATGCATAGATTGTATATTAAAAAACCAAATACCAAGTTTTCTTAAAAAGTACATTCAATTAATCAAATTAATTATAATATATTGAATATTCTTTTGTTTTTGAAGTTATATTACTTTACAAACCCTTAGTACATTCAATCAAATCAAATTAATAATAATATATTTGTTGTAGGAACGGACGATGTATAGTATGATAATAACGGGATACCGAAGAAAAGAAATCAACAATAAAATAGAGAAGACAAGAATTTACGTGGAAACCCAAATCGGGAAAAAACCACGGGAGGAACGACGAATAATTCACTATAATATTGCTTCACGATTACAAGGATGATATACGCTCTAAACCCTCAAATCTCACGCAATAGCTGATTTATATGTTTTTGTGCTATTTTTCTTGTGCTATTTTGTGTCGTCTCGTGTCATTTGGTGTAGTGTTGCGTGTCATTCTCATGATTCTTGGTAGGTTTGATGATTTGTTGAGTGTGCAGGCATCCAGGCGAAAAAGGTGTCGAAAGAGGATTTTTCAGGCGAAATTTGCCTGCTGTCGGCGGACAGCGAAATTGCACTACGAGCCCGTCGGGCGACATTTGAATGTCTGGCGACAGCGTTTGGGCGTCGGCCGACAACATGAATTTAGAGCGTCAAATTGGAGTTGGGCAGAGATTTGAGCCTTCGCTCGAAGGAAAATCCCGCGGACGAAGAAGAAATGTCGACCGACATGGATTTCCCGTCGGCCGACAATGGACCCGGCGGCCGACAGCGTTTGGGCGTCGGCCGACATTTGACCGTCGGCCGACAGCGTTTAGGCGTCAGGCGACAGCGACGTTGAAATTCTGAAAAATTGCGTCCAGCGCGTTTAAAAGAGGGTTTTGCGACATTCATGTTTGATGAACCCGAAATCCTAGTCGTTTCTCTATATTCATTACATTACATTAATCGCTCTTTGCTTTATTTTAGTTTTTATTTATTTATTATTTTTAGTTAATTGTAGTTTAAACCAAAAACCAACTCAAACATCGCATTATGCTATATACTCCTTTCTCATTTCTATTGCAACCACTTGAACATTAGTACGAGTCCCGATAGTAGTGTTCCTCGAGAGATCGACTCGGGCGAATTTCTTCGGCAATTAGTTCGGATAATTTTTATTTGATTTTTGACGCACTAAAATGACTTAATCAATAGCTATAGAATTATAATTGGTGTCATCTGTGTCAATGGAGCAGCTCTCTTTATATAGGGGGAGGTCCTAATTAATGTATGGAAACATTAATTCTCGCCCATAAGGGTCCTAGAAGGAGTAAGAAAAAGTCCCACCTATTTTTGGAATTAATTCCAAAAAATCCCGCTGCTGAAGACTCGGTGTCGGCCGACGGGTCCAGGCTGTCGGCCGACATTCCTGACGCATCCGCGCCACTGCCCTAGAGTACCAACGCAAGTGCGTTGGAGAAACACGGGTTTGTCGGCCAACAAGAAATGGTGTCGGCCGATACTTACACAAATTTTCTCCCGGTTTCGTGGCACATGCAACAAATCTCCACCTTGACACTAAACCGCGAACATCCTTCGCCTATCGTCTCCCTCCGAACGCCCCTAAGGGCCTAATCTCTCGATCGAAGTCCAACCAAGCTAGAGCAAAGCTCAAACTTGGTTGCGGGTAATGTTGGGGAATATACGCTTCTTAGGCCGGTATATCCCCGTCGATCGTCAAAGGGTAGGTTCGATTTGTGAATAAAGCGGAATAAAAAGGAAGACAAAAAATTACGTGGTTCGGCCAAGAATGCCTACTTCCACGGACACCACACCCAATATTATTCGATAATAATATTCTCGTGTACAGGACCGGATCTCGATAGATCTCTTTTCGACTCACTATTTTGTGTTCTATGTGTTCTCTGTGTTATACATGAATGAGGGGAGGAGGTTCTTTTATAGATGAGAAGTGAGAAACCCTAACTTAATCCCCAAGAAACCGAAGTCAAAACGCGGTCAAACTTCCGCCTCTTCACTCCTCCCGATGCTTTAATCCGAGCAAGGGTTGGACTCCCAACAATCACCCCCTCCAACCCGAGTGAGCAATTATTCCACCAACGCCCAAGTTGATTACCAGCATCTCGACACCACCGAAATATGAGTCTTCAAAACAGTCCAACATGTCAACCCACCCCCTCAACGAGTGTCTCATATCCAAGCTCCATGAGTACGACCAACGAGGCATCCCATGCATCCTCTAAATGCATTAATGCCTCCAACGCCCCCACCGAGGCGTCACCCTTTAATGGATAGCAAGATTAGAAGATGATGTCGTGCGCGCCTCGACCCTCATCTCAATCTTCCGAACTTCCCGCTGAACCTTCTTCCATTGCATCCCGATCACCCTTGCCCTGTTGGAGCCGGCCCGCTCCTCATGCCCATGTGTTCGACAACGGTTGAAATCCCGTCCAGTCTTCATTGTATTACTCGACCCACGTCCGACATGTTCAAAATCGATATCCCGGGTCATCAAAAAAATATGCGGAACCGACAACCCGACCGAAATCCCGTCGCCGGAATCTACGCGAACCACCACACGGACAAGCCGCGGCAAAACCCTAGCCGAGCCCCCGCCGCGAGGGGGCTCGCGATCGCGCATCATGCAATCGCTGGGCTGCTCCGGCAGCCCTGGGCGGTGAGTCCGGCGACTCACTGCCTTCATCGGAGGTGGGAGGAACCACCAGCCGCGGCGCCAGCCCGTGGCAATTCCCCCCGGTGATCGAACTAGGGTTCGATCGCCCCAGCCCCGACGTCCAGCCGGGGCTTCTTCTCGATGCGCTCCGCCGGTCGAGGGGTGGCTGGGGGGTCCACCCGCCGTGGCAACAGCCCACGGCGAACCCCCAGCGATCGACGGGGTCGATCGCATGCCCCAGCCGAAGCTGGGGCTCCCCTTCGTCCGCGCCGGCGGTCGGAACCCTAGGGTTCGACCGCCACCCTCGGCGTCCAGCCGAGGGGTTGTGTTGCGTGCGATCCCCGCCGGGGATCTCTCGGCCTCCGCGGTCCGGTGATCCTCGATCACCACCGCGAGATCGATCCTCGTCCACGGGGTTCGTCCCTCGGATCTTGGTTCATGTGTATACGACGAATTAAAAATTAAAATCATCGAGGGGGTTTTCATGATTTTACCTTTGTTCTCGTTGTACGGAGAAACGAGATCTTATGAAGACCTTGAGACCTTCCCACGTATTCCTTGCACTAGCTCGAACGTCGGGTGGGCGACGATCTTCCGAACTCCATGGATCTCCCTCTCTACTTTCTCTCTCTAGAATTGTGATCTTCAAGTTATGAGAATAGAGAAGACCATGTAGTGCTTTTATAGGCTACGTAGGGGATCTTAAGGAGGTGGAATATTGGGCTTCCAATATTAATGATTAAATTGAGCCCAAGCCCAAATCTATTAATCCCATTAATATTAATTAATTTATTTTCCACTATATAAATTAATTGCACTCCCAATATTAAACCATATTATATCAAATAATATTTCTCCGGTAGTATTATTTATTTCGTGTATTTAAGATTTAAATATCCATGAATAAAATTAATTTATTGCTAATTAATTTATGCATCTCTTATATCCGAGAATAGTAACATTCAACCTTAATTATTATGCGGAACAAATCCACCTGCAGGGTTTACATAATAATTCCTTATGAACTCATCTCGGGGATATTATCAACCCTTACGGGATACACTTTCCCGTCAAGTATTCACGGCATGCCATATATAAAATATAGTGACCCAACTTAACCGGTAATTGACCCAATAATTAAACCGGTCAATTCCTTTGGAAAATCAAAGTCACTTATATTAAATATACACACCTGCAATAGTATCGGGGATTAAGAATAAAATACACAGAGACTTGAATCAATTATCAAAGGCAATCCTAATTGATAAGTATCAAGCGATCCGCTCAATACACCAAGTGTACAAGTGTGATAAAATAATTAAGACAAATTATTTTCTCTCTCACACAACGACTATACCGATGGATTGGTCAGTGTCCATCTAGGTCGTGAGCAACTGTTCGATTAAATACGAGTAACCGATAGTATGATCTTCTGTGTGGGCCCGACACACCATACTAACTACAACGTATAGAATCCAGGACTATAATTTGCATATATTTAATTATAAATAATTAAACGCAAATAATTGTTTATTTAATTAAATAGATTAGTGGAATGGATCGTGAGTTTCCGTTACTTAAATCTAGACATTAAGTACACAACTCCAACACGACACCAGTTCCTCGTGTCACCACACTACCCTCGAGCCTATACAAGCCGCCAACATTTCTACCACGCAGATGTTGGAGTTGTGTACTTAATGTCTAGATTTATGTACCGGTAAACTCCCGGTCATAGCGTTTAACCTATTTAATTAATAAACAATTGTTTGCATTTAATTATTATTAATTAAATATATGCAAAATATAGTCCTGGATTTTATACGTTGTAGTTAGTATGGTGTGTCGGGCCCACACAGAAGATCATACTATCGGTTACTCGTATTTAATCGAACAGTTGCTCACGACCTAGATGGACACGGACCAATCCATCGGTATAGTCGTTGTGTGAGAGAGAAAATAATTTGTCTTAATTATTTTATCACACTTGTACACTTGGTGTATTGGACGGATCGCTTGAGATTTATCAATTAGGATTGCCGTTGATAATTGATTTAAGTCTCAGAGTATTTTATTCTTAATCCCCGATACTATTGCGGGTGTGTATATTTAATATAAATGACTTTGATTTTCCAAAGGAATTAACCGATTTAATTATTGGGTTAATTACCGGTTAAGTTTGGTCAATATATTTTATATATGGCATGCCGTGAATACTTGACGGGAAAGTGTATCCCGTAAGGGTTGATAATATCCCCAAGATGAGTTCATAAGGAATTATTGTGTAAACCTCATGAGTGGATTTGTTCCGCACAATAATTAAGGTTGAATGGTACTATTCTCGGATATAAGAGATGAATAAATTAATTTTATTCATGGATATTTAAATCTTAAATACACGGAATAAATAATACTACCGGAGAAATATTATTTGATATAATATGGTTTAATATTGGGAGTGCAATTAATTTATATAGTGGAAAATAAATTAATTAATATTGATGGGATTAATAGATTTGGGCTTGGTCTCAATTTAATCATCAATATTGGAAGCCCAATATTCCACCTCCTTTAGATCCCCTACGTAGCCTATAAAAGCACTACATGACCTTCACAATTCATAATAATAACAAGCCTAGAATATCAATAGTTGATAGTTCTAGAGAGTTGAAGGAGATCCATAAGCTTGGAGGATCGTCGCCCACCCGACGTTCAAGCTAGTGCAAGGAATACGTGGGAAGATCGTAAGGTCATCAATTTGATTTCGTTTCTCCGCACAACGAATCAAAGGTAAAATCATAAACTCCCTTCTATGATTTTATGTGATATTAATTGTGACATATACATGAACGCACGATCCGGGAAAACGATGAACTTCGGGGACGGGGATTCGAGATCCCCGGCGAAGGTCAAGGTGAACCCTCGGCTGGGAGCCGAGGGTGCGATCGAGCCCTAGGGCGTCGATTGCGGGCCCACACGAGGACGCCCCGGTTGGACGCCGGGGCATGCGATCGACCAATCGGTCGATCGCGGGGGCAGCCGCGGCTGGGCCGCGGCGGGTGCGCTGGGCGCACCGCCCTCCTCGGCGGTGGCGGTGAGTCGCCAGACTCACCGCCGGGGGCTGTTCCGAACAGCCCCACGGGGATGCGCGTGCATCCCCGGCGATCGCTAGGGCAGCGATCGCGAGCCCCGGCGGGGGCTCGGCTAGGGTTTCGGCCGCGGGTTCATCCCGCGGCGATGCTCGGGTCGAGCCCGGCTCCGTTCGGTGGTTCGCGGTTTTCCGGCGATGGGATTTCGGTCGGGGTTATCGGTTCCGCAATTTTTGATTCCCCGGGACATCGAATTCCAGCAATTGGTATCAGAGCGTTTGGTTTCGTGTTCATGTATGTGTTCAATTATCGTTCTTCCTTGCAGGGATTCCGACTATCACGGTTTAATTAATTGTTAATTATTTTTACCATGATTATTCGTTATTAAACTCTCGGACATGTCGAGATTCATTTTGTGTGGATGAATGCTTGTAATAGTAAAAATTCGGGGGTTGACCGAATTTAGGTTTATTATTATTGTTCTTCGTTTTCCGGAAAATGTATGGGGTCGATTTCATGTATAGAATCGATACCGGAATTGTAAATTTATTTCTTGTAATTTATTTACGTTGGATCGATGCCGAGATGACCGCCGGAGAACACCTGTGACGAAGAAGACGAAGAGGACGAAGAGCTGGGGATCGATCAACCCCATGATCGATCCCGAGCGATCGACCGCAAGGAGGGAGGGCCGATCGCCCTCGGCTGGGGCTGCCGCCGGTCACGGTGGCGGCTGGCCGACTGGGCTGGGCGGCGGCGCTCCGCCGGTGGTGGTCGAAGGTGGGGGTGGCGCGGGGTACCCCATCCCGTGCTATTCCTACCAAGATCCAACTTTCCTAATTTAATTCGGTTTTCCTTATTGAGTGTTTTTCTTTATGGAAACTCTCATGGATTAGGAAAAGAATTAATTTGGAATTAATTTATTTCCTTATTGAGTATTCTCCTTTATGGAAACTCTCATGGATTAGGAAAATAATTAATTTGGAATTAATTTATTTCCTTATTGAGTATTCTCTTTTATGGGAACTCTCATGGATTAGGAAAAGAATTAATTTGGAATTAATTTATTTCCTATTTGATTATTCCTATTCTTGGGAATTTTCATTAGATGGAAATTAATTAATTTATGGAAAGTAGAAGAGTCCTAATTTATTTTATTTCCTTATTCTATTATAGAAGTCTTCTAGAATATTCCAAGTTTGACTTGGATGGAATTCTAGAGATTTAATAGAATTAGAAAGGAATAAAAATAAATAAAAATATTAATAATATTTAATTTTATTTTCGATATATTCGATTGACTTAATTTTCGAATTAAGTAACTTTTGGATTAATTGAAAATAAATAGATTTAAATATTGGATTAATATTCTCGTCACATGGAGCATTCAAGAACGAAGACTGAAGACTAGAAGATGCGTACGGAGATGGAATAAAGCCATGATAGTCGGAAAATAATTTTCTAGCATTATTTTGACTATGTGATACTATGTGCTTTATTACTTGTATGCATGCTATATGTGTTTACTTTATGCACTAGATAGCGTATCCCTTTATTGTAAAAAGCTAAGTGGGAGAGGGGATGGAAACATTCCCATGGTCTCCATTGCTGTTCTCTTGGTGACTCTTATGGACTTTCGAAGTTCGTATAGACGAGTCATTGGAGGAAAATTCTTGTAATTCCTTTTACAAGAAACATTGATTGAGTTTATCAAACAATGCCTAATTTGTCTTTCTGAAGCTGACTTCAAGTCGACTCATTCTCACCCCGGGGAGTGGAATGGAGCCAAAGCCACTTGGTCATGTGGATGACACAAATTAGAGACCTTCGTACCATCCTTTTGAAGGTGGATCGATTGTCTGCTCGGCTCCCTCATTTATGAGAGATAGGGTTGTTCGCATGGTGAATCACTGGTTAGAAACTTCGAGTTTCACTTATGATTCTCCACGTCTTGATTTACAAAAAATCGAATGGATCTTGTAATTGGGAGTCAATTATAAAAGTCTCTTGGTGTAGTAAACGTCCACACCACGTGGCTTGCTATACTAACGGATTTTGGATTAATTGATGTAGACAGTTAGTTATAAGGAATTGTGAAGAATTGCGAAGTTGTCGTAAACGTCCACACAACGCGGCTTGCGGTGATATAGCAATTCCAAACGATTTACTTTAGTACTGAGTAATGGTTTACACTTAGATACGCGTTATAGTATCCTTCCCAACGAAGTTACGCTATAATCGATGTATGACCAAAGAAAATCTAATTGCTAAATCATTTGGGTAGGTAAACGTCCACACAACGTGGCTTGCCATACTTGATGGGATTTTAGATGTAATTAGTAATTTAATGATATTATTTGAGGGAGATAATATCGGACATTAAATTGATTGTTTGTTTATATGTGCTTATAGGTTTAGAGAATAGCTATTAATCCACTTTCTGTGATACTCAAGGAGAATAAACTCACTGGTCCCAATTACATTGATTGGAAGAGAAATTTGGACATTGTCCTGACTGCTGAAGAGTACAAGTTCGTACTCTATGAGCTATGCCCTGCTGAACCCACGGCTGCCTCAACTGATGAGGAAAAAGCAGCATATAGGAAGTGGACAAAGGCTGATGAAATGGCTAGGTGCTATATTTTGGCTTCAATGTCAAATGTACTCCAAACCCAACATGAGTCGATGGACACTGCTGGAGATATGTTGTTCAACCTCAAGGAGATGTTTGGGCATCAAGACCGTGCGGCTAGGCAAGAAGCCATGAGAGTCCTCATGTCGACTACTCAATCTGAAGGAACGCCCGTTGGGGAGCACGTTCTTAAGATGATGAGTTTGTTGAATGAATTGGAGGTCCTAGGAGCTCAGATTGATGGTGAGACGCAAGTCGACATCATACTCCAGTCTCTGACCCCTAATTTTGAGCAGTTCCGTATGAGTTATAATATGGGTAAACTATCTTATACTCTTGCGCAACTCCTGACTGAACTAAAGGCGGCAGAGGGGATCTACAAGAAGGGCAAGTCTCAAGCGCTTGTAGCTACCAAGTCCAAAGGCTTGAAGCCTGTTGGAGGTAGGGGCAAGAAAAGGAAGCAAGCCTGGAAACCCAGTGGTGCCAAGAGGAATGGACCACGAGTGGGGGCTAACAAGCCAAGGGGCAAGTGCTTCCGATGCAATAAGTCTGGACACTGGAAGTCTGAATGTCCTCTCAAAGGTACGAATTTTTCTTTAGTCGTGAAAACATAGTCAGCGGTATTATCTACCAGAAATCTGGTGTGTAGATATGGAACCACTGACGGTATGTGCATTCTTGAATGCAGGGGTTCCAGAAAACCCGACGACTTAGAGAAGAAGAGTTCGAGTCTACATGGGCAAAGCTGTAGAGGAGACAACTGTTGCAGTGGAAGACATTTATAAATAGCTATAGGATTTCATTTCAAGTTTATTGCTTTATGTACCTTTTATTTTAGAAAGAACTTTTGTTCTGGATTTCTATTATTAATGAATAGATATTTTATTTCTTTAATCATGTGATGGTTTGGATAAGAAATAATGGTGTTATCTATTCTGGTACATTAGATAGCAATATATGAATGATGAATCCTTAGTCTACCACGATGCAACAAACCGTTATATAATTTGTTTTACTGATTAGATGTATTTCTTTGTTAAATCATTATACTTGTGAATTCTTATACTTAGTAGTATTTATTCAAATAAGATTCAAAAGGTCGAAATTGATTTGATCAATTATAGTTGAAGGAATGGACCTTCCGACCTAAGAATTGAATTTGGAAGATAATACAACTAAGCATAACCTTTCTGGATAATGGATAGAATTCAGACAAGTATTGAAATTGATTTATGATAGATGCAGAGATATGTGTAATTAGAAAGGTATGAGTAATTATTTAAGAATACTCAAAGATGGATTAGAATACTTGATGTGCCATAAAAGCAAAAGTGTTTTGACTAGTCAATGGACACAAAGCTATTATGGGGAACCTTCAAAGTATATCCATTAGAAGCCTGTGACTTGTTCACGGAGGCTACCACCTATCTAAATAACACGTAGCATAATCAAAGATTGGGATTAAGTCTCAAATGACTACACCATACACTTTCGTGTAGAAATGGTGTGTCGGAAATAAGAAATAGAATTCTAATAGTAAAGGGACAAGTTGGTTCGGAACTACCTATGTTCTATGGATATTCCTGGAAGACAACGGCACATTTAATGTGGTTGTAGGATATCCTAGATGAACGAAACATTGTGTTCAATAGTACTATGAACAAGAAGGACGTTATAAGCTCTAACGCCCGGTTCTTAGAAGAAGACTATTAGATGAACAACAATGCCCTAAGTGACAAATTACTTTGAAATGAGGAAAAGGAAGAGACTGAGAACCAGCCTAACCGAGTAGTAGTACACCACTAACTGCACCTAATGTTATTACTGTTATACACCGGAACGCCGTTGCAGTGGGAGGTTGTTAAGCAACCAGAGATGTTCATAAGACTAGAGGAGTTTTGAACTCTGGATCTAGTAGAGATGAAATCGATCCCTAGCTCTGCATAAGGGTGGTACTAATCTAAATGTGCCTACTTGGAAAGCAATATGTTTATTGTTAAGAGGCAAAGATCATTTAGAGTACAAAGCTTAGTAGATCCATTTATGGATTGTTACAAAGCTATAAATCGTGGAACTTGCGAATTGATGAGATAGTCCATGTGATGGATTCATCAAAAGGCATGGACGAAAGGTGTATTAGAAACGTAATTGAAACAAAGTGGTGTTTCTCGGAATTTTATGAAGATAACACTTTATCATTGGCAACAATGTAAAGGTGTTGTCAGACATTAAATAATGGTTGTCTAAATAAATCAAGATATAAGATTAAGATGAAGTTAGATCATGTTCTTAGAATCTTTCGATCTCTAGATAAGAACATTGTACTTCTCCTAGATGTCTTATACGATTATGGTTTGTTTTAAACATGCATAATTCTGAGAAAGGTTATTGCCTTTCAGACACAGAATACATCTGTCTAAAGATATGTGTTTTGAGCACATAAAGGAGATAGATGAAGACAAAGCGGTTTCCTATACCCTGATGTATGGAAAGCTTAACGAATGCAGTGTTGAAAAACAAGAACCTGATATCAACTATGCGGTTAGCGTAGTGGGAGGATATCAAAGTAATCTTGACAAAAGATGTTTCGAATGCTGTAAGAGTACTTTCGAAGTACTGGCTTACGGAGCAATGCGAATTCTTCTTAGATTACATTTTCTCAAATCCCAAATCAGAGAAGGACCAGTGTAAGTCGATATCAGGCTATGTGTTCACTTTTGAAAGAGGTGGAACCTCAAGATGAAAGAGTGATAAGCATGATGCTTCTCGGACTCTATCATAAACCGAGTAGCAGCCTCAGAGGCAGCGGAAGTTTTGGTTAGGTTCCAGAATAACCTCTGGACTTGGATATGATTCTTGGTTCACCAAAGGCTATGTATATAGCGGTGCATGGTTTCCTATACCCTGGTGTATGGAAAGCTTAACGAATGCAGTGTTGAAAAACAAGAACCTGATATCAACTATGCGGTTAGCGTAGTGGGAGGATATCAAAGTAATCTTGACAAAAGATGTTTCGAATGCTGTAAGAGTACTTTCGAAGTACTGGCTTACGGAGCAATGCGAATTCTTCTTAGATTACATTTTCTCAGATCCCAACTCAGAGAAGGACCAGTGTAAGTCGATATCAGGCTATGTGTTCACTTTTGAAAGAGGTGGAACCTCAAGATGAAAGAGTGATAAGCATGATGCTTCTCGGACTCTATCATAAACCGAATAGCAGCCTCAGAGGCAGCGGAAGTTTTGGTTAGTTTCCAGAATAACCTCTGGACTTGGATATGATTATTGGTTCACCAAAGGCTATGTATATAGCGGTGCATGGTAAACTGGAAGAAGTCATAAGTTCAAAAGGTGATGATAAAACATAGAGCAAGTACCACCTGATTCGAGTCATCGTCTAGGGAGACGACGCAGTAGTCACCAAGATAACTTCAGAGCGGCAACCTAGATTGCTCATTCACATAGTACTTCTTGGAAGTACACTTTAAGCACGTGATGGGTATGGGAATCGGGAGTTTGGAGGAAATGACTAGACCTTAGTACAAGTGGGAGATTGTTGGAGTTGTGTACTTAATGTCTAGATTTAAGTACCGGTAAACTCCCGGTCATAGCGTTTAACCTATTTAATTAATAAACAATTGTTTGCATTTAATTATTATTAATTAAATATATGCAAAATATAGTCCTGGATTTTATACGTTGTAGTTAGTATGGTGTGTCTGGCCCACACAGAAGATCATACTATCGGTTACTCGTATTTAATCAAACAGTTGCTCACGACCTAGATGGACACGGACCAATCCATCGGTATAGTCGTTGTGTGAGAGAGAAAATAATTTGTCTTAATTATTTTATCACACTTGTACACTTGGTGTATTGGGCGGATCGCTTGAGATTTATCAATTAGGATTGCCGTTGATAATTGATTTAAGTCTCAGAGTATTTTATTCTTAATCCCCGATACTATTTCGGGTGTGTATATTTAATATAAGTGACTTTGATTTTCCAAAGGAATTAACCGATTTAATTATTAGGTTAATTACCGGTTAAGTTGGGTCAATATATTTTATATATGACATGCCGTGAATACTTGACGGGAAAGTGTATTCCGTAAGGGTTGATAATATCCCCGAGATGAGTTCATAAGGAATTATTGTGTAAACCTCATGAGTGGATTTGTTCCGCACAATAATTAAGGTTGAATTGTACTATTCTCGGATATAAGAGATGAATAAATTAATTAGCAATAAATTAATTTTATTCATGGATATTTAAATCTTAAATACACGGAATAAATAATACTACCGGAGAAATATTATTTGATATAACATGGTTTAATATTGAGAGTGCAATTAATTTATATAGTGGAAAATAAATTAATTAATATTGATGGGATTAATAGATTTGGGCTTGGGCTCAATTTAATCATCAATATTGGAAGCTCAATATTCCACCTCCTTTAGATCCCCTACGTAGCCTATAAAAGCATTACATGGCCTTCACAATTCATAATAATAACAAGCCAAGAATATCAATAGTTGATAGTTCTAGAGAGTTGAAGGAGATCCATAAGCTTGGAGGATCGTCGCCCACCCGACGTTCAAGCTAGTGCAAGGAATACGTGGGAAGATCGTAAGGTCATCAATTTGATTTCGTTTCTCCGCACAACGAATCAAAGGTAAAATCATAAACTCCCTTCTATGATTTTATGTGATATTAATTGTGACATATACATGAACGCACGATCCGGGAAAACGATGAACTTCGGGGACGGGGATTCGAGATCCCCGGCGAAGGTCAAGGTGAACCCTCGGCTGGGAGCCGAGGGTGCGATCGAGCCCTAGGGCATCGATCGCGGGCCCACACGAGGACGCCCCGGCTGGATGCCGGGGCATGCGATCGATCAATCGGTCGATTGCGGGGGCAGCCGCGGCTGGGCCGCGGCGGGTGCGCTTGGCGCACCGCCCTCCTCGGCGGTGGCGGTGAGTCGCCGGACTCACCGCCGGGGGATGTTCCGAACAGCCCCACGGGGATGCGCGTGCATCCCCGGCGATCGCTAGGGCAGCGATCGCGAGCCCCGACGGGGGCTCGGCTAGGGTTTCGGCCGCGGGTTCATCCCGCGGCGATGCTCGGGTCGAGCCCGGCTCCGTTCGGTGGTTCGCGGTTTTCCGGCGATGGGATTTCGGTCGGGGTTATCGGTTCCGCAATTTTTGATACCCCGGGACATCGAATTCCAGCAGCAGAACCTCCCGGTTATCCTTCAACACCTTAATTTTCCCGCACTCGGCCTCGAACTTGCACCCCCTCTCGTCTAGCCTCCCGAGAGCAAGCAAATTCTTTCTTATGCTTGGCACGTGTTTTACTCCCACAACCGTGACGCTCCTTCCACCCGGCAATTGAAACTCGACGATCCCTTCCCCGACTACCCGATTCCTTGAACCATTAGCCATTTGAACCGTCTCTCTTTCTAATGCCTTGTACTCAGAAAATTGGGTTCGGTCATGGCATATATGAAATGCACTCCCCGAATCGAGAATCCAATCTTCCCTCCTAGCGTCGTTTTCCTCTAACACTGCCAACGCGTCGTGAATATACTCGTGTTGAACCGCTGCTGCGTTTTCTTGCAGGTCTTTCTTCGCCTTCAGCTTTGGACAATCCTTCTTCACGTGACCCTCCTCGTCGCAATAATAGCATATGACCTTCTTCCTCGGCCTCTCTCGGTTTCCACCACCATACCTCCGGTTCCCGCTGTGACCACCACCCGTGTAAAATGCTTTTTCACCCTCTGGCTCACTTTCAACCTCCTTCTTCCTCGCCTCCTCATTGAATAGGGCATCCGTGACCATCGTCATGGTCATCTTCCCCTCCGGCGCGGAATTACTTAGGGAAACCACCAGAGTCTCCCAACTGTCGGGCAGGGAGCTAAGCAAAAGCAATGCTTGAATCTTGTCATCCAGATTTAAGCCCACCGCGGTCATTTGATTCACAACATCCTGGAACTCGCTCACATGGTCGGCCACCGGAACACCATGCCTTAGCTTAAGGTTCACAAGCCTCCTCATGAGAAACGCCTGATTCCTCGGTGACTTCGATTGGAACATCTTCTCCAACTTAGTCCACAGAGAATAGGCCTCCTTCTCTTCCGACACATACGGGTACACGTCTGTCCAACGCACTGACGAACAAGGCACATCGCCTTCTTGTTCATTTGCTTCCACTTGTCTTCTTCGATGGTCGACGGTTTGACCCCCTTGCACTCGAACGGTATCTCGAGATCCCTAGTCGTGAGATAATCCATCATACGCGACTTCCAAATTGAATAATTTGTCGCCGTAAGAACCATCATCTTCGACGTCATACTCTCCTCCGTTGCTCCTGCCATTGATCAATACCACCCCCACAAGAAGCACAAGACAAATCCAACCAAGAAACAACCAAACACCGAAAAATAGAATCGATTCACCTGTTATTCCCTCTTTGTCTTCGCACCACTGGATCTTCCTCGTATCTCGAACTCCGTCTGGATATGGAACTGCCTCCGGTAACCTTCGCCCTTTGAAATAACCTTCGCTCTGATACCAATTGTTGGGGAATATACGCTTCTTAGGCTGGTATATCCCCGTCGATCGTCAAAGGGTAGGTTCGATTTGTGAATAAAGCGGAATAAAAAGGAAGACAAGAAATTACGTGGTTCGTCCAAGAATGCCTACTTCCACGGACACCACACCCAATATTATTCGATAATAATATTCTCGTGTACAGGACCGGATCTCGATAGATCTGTTTTCGACTCACTATTTTGTGTTCTATGTGTTCTCTAGGTTATACATGAATGAGGGGAGGAGGTTCTTTTATAGATGAAAAGTGAGAAACCCTAACTTAATCCCCAAGAAACCGAAGTCAAAACGCGGTCAAACTTCCGCCTTTTCACTCCTCCCGATGCTTTAATCCGTGCAAGGGTTGGACTCCCAACAGGTAAACTCTTCGTCAACATGTCCGCCGGATTATCGTGAGTACTAATCGTACTCACCTTAATATCGCCTCGAGCGATTACCTCACGGACAAAGTGACAACGAATGTCTATGTGCTTTGTTCTGTCATGGAACACTTGATCTTTTGTGAGGCAAATAGCACTTTAACTATCACAAAAGATTGACGTCGTCTTAGAACTCTTCGAGAGCTCTCTAAACCAACCTCTCAACCATAGAGCCTCTTTGCAAGCCTCGGTGACCGCCATATACTCCGCCTCGGTAGTCGATAAGGCCACCGTACTTTGCAAAATAGCTTTCCAACTTATGGCACACCCACCAATGGTAAAAACATACCCGGTAAGAGATCTTCTTTTATCTAGATCACCGCCATAGTTGGAATCTACGAACCCTCGCACATCATCTTGATTCCTCCCGAACACTAGCTTCTTGTTAGACGTACCTCTCAAGTAGCGCAACACCCATTGCACCGCCTTCCATTGCTCTCTTCCGGGATTCGCCATATACCGACTCACGGCACTCACGACGTGGGCCAAATCCAGACGCGTACACACCATGGCGTACATCAAAGACCCAACGGCATTGGAATAAGGGACTCGAGCCATATCCTCGATGTCCTTCTCCGTAGTTGGAGAGTAAGCAGAGGTAAGTCTAAATTGTGTTCCAAGGGGAGTACTTACCGGGTTTGCATTCTCAAGGTTGAACCGACGTAGCACCTTCTCTATGTACCCCTTTTGGCCAAGATACAACTTGCCATCCTTTCGATCTCTAGTGATTTCCATCCCAAGGATCTTCTTTGCCGCACCTAGATCCTTCATCTCGAACTCCTTGCTAAGTTGTGCCTTAACTCTCTCCACCTCTGACTTATCCTTTGCCGCTATCAACATATCGTCGACGTAGAGGAGAAGATATACTAAAGACCCATCACGGCCTTTCCGGAAATACACACAACTATCATAGGAGCTCCTTCGGAAACCATTCTTAATCATAAACGTGTCGAAACGTTTATACCATTGCCTAGGAGACTGTTTCAAACCATATAAGGACTTCTTGAGAAAACACACCTTGTTCTCTTGGTTTGAACCCTCGAACCCCTCGGGTTGGACCATGTAGATATCTTCATCAACCTAGAGTGCTCATTCACATAGTACTTCTTGGAAGTACGACTTAAGCACGTGATGAGTATGGGAGTCGGGAGTTTGGAGGAAATGACTAGACCTTAGTACAAGTGGGAGATTGTTGGAGTTGTGTACTTAATGTCTAGATTTAAGTAACGGAAACTCACGATCCATTGCCACTAATCTATTTAATTAAATAAACAATTATTTGCATTTAATTATTTATAATTAAATATATGCAAATTATAGTCCTGGATTCTATACGTTGTAGTTAGTATGGTGTGTCGGGCCCACACAGAAGATCATACTATCGGTTACTCGTATTAAATCGAACAGTTGCTCACGACCTAGATGGACACGGACCAATCCATCGGTATAGTCGTTGTGTGAGAGAGAAAATAATCTTTCTTGATTATTTTATCACACATGTACACTTGGTGTATTGAGCGGATCGCTTAAGACTTATCAATTAGGATTGCCTTTGATAATTGATTTAAGTCTCAGTGTATTTTAGTCTTAATCCCCGATACTATTGCGGGTGTGTATATTTAATATAAGTGACTTTGATTTTCCAAAGGAATTGACCGGTTTAATCATTGGGTCAATTACCGGTTAAGTTGGGTCACTATATTTTATATATGACATGCCGTGAATACTTGACGGGAAAGTGTATCCCGGAAGGGTTGATAATATCCCCGAGATGAGTTCATAAGGAATTATTATGTAAACCCTGCAGGTGGATTTGTTCCGCATAATAATTAAGGTTGAATGGTACTATTCTCGGATATAAGAGATGAATAAATTAATTAGCAATAAATTAATTTTGTTCATGAATATTTATATCTTAAATACACGGAATAAATAATACTACCGGAGAAAATATTATTTGATATAATATGGTTTAATATTGGGAGTGCAATTAATTTTATATAGTGGAAAATAGAATTAATTAATATTAATGGATTAATAGATTTGGGCTTGGTCTCAATTTAATCATTAATATTGGAAGCCCAATATTCCACCTCCTTAAGATCCCCTACGTAGCCTATAAAAGCACTACATGGTCTTCTCTATTCTCATAACTTGAAGATCACAATTCAAGAGAGAGAAAGGAGAGACGGAGATCCATAGGAGTTCGGAGGATCGTCGCCCACACGACGTTCGAACGAAGTGCAAGGAATACGTGGGAAGATTTAAAGGTCATCGATTGATCTCGTTTCTCCGAACAACGAATCGAAGGTAAAATCGTAAACACCCTTTATGATTTTAATCGATTATTTATTGAAAATACCGTAGAACAAAGATCCGAGGATCGAGACCCGTGGAAGAGGTCGAACCGGGCGGTGGTGGTCGAACCACCGGACCGCCGGCGGATCGACGGCTCGCCCACAAGGGTCGCATGCGAGGAGGCGATCGAGCTCGGAGCTCGATCGCGGCTGGGCTGCAAGGTTTCTCGCAGCGCCCAGTAGCGGGATGCGGGTGTTCCCGCATCAACCCCGCAGCGGCTCGCATGGCGAGCCGCACCTCCATGGGCAGCGAGTTCGTAGACTCGCTGCGGGCTGCTACGAGGCAGCCCAACGATCGCAAGGGGCAAACCCCGGCTGGGAGCCGGGGACGCGATCGATCACCCCGATCGATCGCGAGCCGCGAGGGCTGGGCCCCGCGGCTGTCCGCTGGTCGGACCGACACCCCAGGCGGCGGCGAGTCGCCGGACTCGTCGCGGGGGTCTGCGGGGCAGCCCCATCGATCACGATGATCGACGCGATCATCGATCGCATGTGCCCTAGCCGCGGGAGCTCGGCTGGGCGTGCGTGCGTGGCTTCGGCCACGTCGTGCGTTCGGTCGTGCTCCGGTTCGCATGGCGGTGCTCACGTGATCTCCGGCGAATGGTTTTTGATGGGGTTATTATTTTCCGCAAATTTTAATAGCCCGGGATATCGAATTCCAACAGATTGTTGGAGTTGTATACTTAATGTCTAGATTTAAGTAACGGAAACTCCCGATCATGACATTTAATCTATTTAATTAAATAAACAATTGTTTGCTTTTAATTATTGTTAATTAAATATATGCAAATATAATCCTAGATTATATACGTTGTAGTTAGTATGGTGTGCGTCGTCACACGGAAGATCATACTATTGGTTACTCGTATTTAATCCAACAGTAGCTCACGACCTAGATGGACAAGGACCAAGTCATCGGTATAGTCGTTGTGTGAGAGAGAAAATAATTTGTCTTAATTATTTTATCACACTTGTACACTTGGTGTATTGGGTGGATCGCTTGAGATTTATCGATTAGGATTGCCTTAGATAATCGATTTAAATCTCAGTGTATTTTATTCTTAATCCCCGATATTATTGCGGGTGTGTATATTTAATATTAGTGACTTTGATTTTCCAAAGGAATTGATTGATTAGTATAACCAGTCAATTACCGGTAAAGTTGGGTCACTGTATTTTATATATGACACGCCGTGAATTCTTGACGGGAAAGTGTATCCCGATAAGGGTTGATAATATCCCCGAGATGAGTTCATAAGGAATTATTATGTAAACCTCATGAGTGGATTTGTTCGGCATAATAATTAAAGTTGAATGGTATTATTCTCGGATATAAGAGATGAATAAATTTATTAAGCAATAAATAAATTTTATTCATGGATATTTATATCTTAAATACACGGAATAAATAATACTACCGGAGATAATATTATTTGATATAATATGGTTTAATATTGGGAGTGCAATTATATTTATACAGTGGAAAATAAATATAATTAATAATAGTAAGGATTAATAGATTTGGGCTTGGGCTCAATTTAATCACTATTATTAGAAGCCCAATATTCCACCTCCTTTAGATCCCCTACGTAGCCTATAAAAACACTACATGGCCTTCATAATTATTAAGACAAGAATATCAATACTTGATAGTTTTAAAGAGTTGAAGGAGATTCATAGGAGTACGGAAGATCGTCGCCCACACGACGTTCAAACGGAGTGCAAGGAATACGTAGGAAGATTCAAAGGTCATCGAATTGATTTCGTTTCTCCGAACAACGAATCGAAGGTAAAATCATGAAACCCTCTTTATGATTTTATGTATTAATTATCGGCCCTAGGGCTTCGACCGCCGGTGCGCGACGAGGGGAGCCCCGGCTGGACGTCGGGGCATGCGATCGACCTCGGTCGATCGATGGGAATGCCGCGGGCTGGTGCCGCGGCAGATCCCAGCCGCCCCTCGACGGCGGCGTGCGCAAGGGCACCCCGGCTAGGCCGGGGTGGGCGATCGATCGCAGGATCGATCGCCGGGGCGAGCCGCGGTGGTCAGCTGGGCTGACCGCCCCTCCGGGAGGCGACGGCGGTGAAGTCGCCGGACTCACCGCCACCTAGGGGCTGCCGGAGCAGCCCCATGCGATCGCCATGCACGGCGATCGCGAACCCCAGTCGCGATGGGGTTCGGCTAGGGTTTAGCCACGGGTTCATCCCGCGGCGACGCTCTTGTCGAGCCCGGCTTCGCGTGTGGTTCGCGATTGGTTTTTCCGGCGACGGGATTTCAGTCAGGTTATCGGTTCCGTATTTTTTTTAATAGCCTGGGATATCGATTTCCAACAGAGTAAAGGTTTTTGGGCTGAAGCGGCTTCTTCAGCATGTTACCTTATCAACCGCTCTCCGTCCATGGCGATTAATAAGAAGACTCCACAAGAATTGTGGAAGGGATCTCCGGCGAATTATGAGGACTTGAGGGTGTTTGGGTGTCCGGCCTACATGCACGTCAACGACGGGAAATTGAATGCACGAGCTAAGAAGTGCATATTCGTTGGCTTTAAGGAAGGAGTTAAAGGATACAAGCTTTGGTGTCTAGAGACGAAGAAGATCATTCTAAGCCGTGATGTAGTCTTCGATGAGGCTTCTATGATTGGTGATCGGGCGTCTAAAGGGAATCTCGAGATTCCAAGTACTTCTATTGAGGTGGAGCCGGACAGGGTGCAAGAGGAAGATGATGGGTCAAGTTCCCCGACTGACGAGACGAGTAGTTCGACTACTCCGGAAGATCCAAAAGAGATGGAGCCGCAATGCATAGCACGAGATAGGCCAAGACGTGAGACTCGACCACCCAAAAGGTTAGCCGAGTATGAGTTAGTTGCCTATGCTCTAAACGTAGCCGATGAAGTTGATTCGTATGAGGAACCTTCCTCGTATGCCGAGGCGGTTGCGTGTGATGACTCAAGTAAGTGGGTCTTGGCTATGCAAGAAGAGATGGAGTCTCTTCATAAGAATGGCACTTGGGAGTTGATTGATCTCCCTAAAGGCAAGAAGGCCATAAAGTGCAAATGGATCTTCAAGAAGAAAGAGGGCATCCCTGGGGTTGAGGACGAGAGATACAAGGCGAGATTGGTGGCTAAAGGTTTTAGTCAAATTCCCGGAGTAGATTTCAATGATGTGTTTTCACCGGTGGTCAAGCATAGCTCGATTCGGGCAATTCTAGGCATTGTAGCAATGCATGATTTGGAGCTTGAGCAAATGGATGTGAAGACGGCCTTTCTACATGGGGAGCCCTGAAGTTATCTTGGTGACTACAGCGTCGTCTCCCTCGACGATGACTCGTATCAGGTGGTACTTGCACTATGTGTTATCTTACACTTATGGACTTGTGATTTCTTACCATTTTCCATCGCACCGCTATTAACATAGCCTTTGGCAAATTAAGAATCACATCTAAGTCCCAGAGATTATCCCGGAGTTATACCAAAACTTCCGCTGCCTCTGAGGCCGCTATTTGGTTACCCATGGCAGAGTCCGAAAAGCATCGTGCTTATCACTCTTCCATGTTAAAACTCCTTCTCCTTTAATAGTGAAACACATAGCCTGATATTGACTTACACCGGTCCTTATTCGATTAGAAATCTAAGAGAATGTAATCCAAAGGAAATGCTTTCTTGCTCCGTAATCCAGAACATAGTTTCCAGTACTTCGAAAGTACTTAAAATGTTCATTACAGCAGTCAAGTATTCCTTTCCAGGATTACCTTGATATCCTCCCACTATGCTAACCGCATAGCCGATATCAGGTTCTTGTTTTCAACATTGCATTTATTAAGCTTTCCACACTCGAAGTGTAGGAATCCGCTTTCATTGCTTCTATCTCCTTTTGTGTTACAAAACACATATCCTTAGATAGATGCATTCCGTCTCTGAAAGGTAACGAACCTTTCTCGGAATCTTGCATGTTAAAACGAACCATAATCGTATAAGATATCTAGAGAAGTACAATGTTCTTTTCTTGAGATCCTAGATCTTAAGAACATGCTCTAACTTCTTCTTTATCTCATATATCGATTTTTCTAGATAACCATCATTTTATGTCTGACAACATCTTCACATTGTTACCAATGATAAAATGTTATCTACATAAAACCTCCGAGAAACACCACCTTGTTTCCATCACGTTTCCCATACACACGATTCGTCAATGCCTTTTGATGAATCCATCAAATGGACTTTCTCATCAATGTGCAAGTTCCACGAACTCTAGCTTTGTTATAATCCATAAATGGATCAACTAAGCTTGTACTCTAAATGATCTTGCCTCTTAACAATAATCCTTATTGCTTCCCAAGAAGGCACATTTAGATCTAGTACTGCCTTCATGTAGATCAAGGGATCGATTTCATGTATACTAGGTCCAGAGTCCGAAGACTCACCTAGTCTTATGAATATCTCTGGTTGTCACACAACCTCCCACTACAATGGCATTCCGGTGTATAAACAGTAATAACAGTAGGTGCAGTTAGTGGTGTATCGCTACTCGGTTCGGCTGGTTCTCAGTCTTCTTCGTTGTCTCTCATTTCAAAGTATCATGTCACTTTGGGCTTGTGGTTCATCCTATAGTCTTTCTCTAAGAACCGGGCGTTAGAACTTATAACGTCCTTCTGGTTCATAGTACTATTGAACACACATCTTTTGTTCTTCTAGGATATTTTACAACCGCATTTGAATGCGCTGTTGTTTCCAGACATATCCATAGAACATAGGTAGTTCCGTATAACTCATGCTTTTACTATTTCTATAAGAGTTCCATTTCTTGTTTACGACACACCATTTCTACACAAAAGTGTATGGTGTGTTCATTTGGGATTAAATCCCAATCTCTGATCAGTATACCATGCATTCCTCAGACAGGCACTTGCCTCCGCGATAAGATCGCAGGCTTTCAATGGATATACCATGATGGTTCCCCACAATAGCTTTGTGTCCATTGACTTGTCAAAACACTTTGCTTTTGTGGCACATCAGGTATGCTAATCCATCTTTTCGAGTAATCATAAAATGAAGTACTCGTACCTTATTGTCTGAGTAAACAAAGGTCTGCATACATCAGAGTGAATCAATTCCAATACTTGTCCGGATCTTATACCTTATATCCATAAAGGATTGCTTAGTTATGTTATCTTCCAAATTAGATTCTTAGGTCGGAAGGTCCACTCCTTCAACTTAATTGATCAAAATATCAATTTTCGACCTTTGAACTTCTTATTTGAATAAACATGACTTAGCATAAGAATCCACAAGTATAAATGATTCATTAAAGAAATATCTCTTAAAAGTAAAAATGAGTTATATACTACGGTTCGTTGCATCGTGGTGGACTTAGGATTTATATATTGCTAGCTAATGTACCAGAATAGATAATATCATTATTTCTTCTTATAACCATCAGATGATTAAAAGAAATAAAATATCCATTCATTAGAAATCCAGAACAAAAGTTCTTTCTACAAGGTACATAAAAGCAATAACTCAAAATGAAATCCTATATAATTGTCCTCCACTACAACAGCTGCCTCCTTCACAGCATTGCCCATGTAGACTACGATTTCTTCTTTTCCAAGTCGTCGGGTTTCCTGGAACCCTCGCATTTAAAATGCGCATACCGTAAGTGGTTCCATGTCTACACACCAGGTTCTGGTAGATAATACCACTGACTATGTTTTACGACTAAAGAAAATTTCGTACTTTCTTTGAGAGGATAATCAGACTTCCAGTACCCAGACTGTTTGCATCGAGAACACGCTTTCTCGTCCCATCTCGTGGTCCAAGTAATCTTAGAACCACTGGGTTTCTTTGCTTGTTTTTCCTTTCCCCCGGTTTTGCCCTTAGGTTCGAAACCTTTGGCATTGGCTACAAGAGCTTGCGATTTCCGTCTCAACTCGTCCAAAAGGTCCATCATCTTAGAAACGTGTTCAAGCGCTTCCTCGAATGAATGACCTTTATGAGTATCCTATTCGCCTCTTGTCTAGCCACTACGTCATGTCTAAACATCTCCTTGAGTTTGAACATGATATTAAAATCAGTCCCTTCCTCATCAATTAAGACATTGGTAGGCTCGGGAGAACAAAGCTTACTTGAGTACAAACTTGTACTCTTTAACAGTCTGGGCAATGTCCAGATCTCTATTCCAATCAATACATTCAGGGACCAATGAGTTAAATTCCTCAAGTATCACATAAAGTGGGTTCAAAGCCATCCATAATCTATGAGCACATATAACAACAAACAATCGATTTAATCTCCGATATTATCTCCCTCAAATAATATCATTAAACCACTAATCACATCTAAAATCCCATCAGATATGGCAAGCCACGATAGTGTGGACGTTTACCTACCCAAACGATTTCGCAATTAGATTTGCTTCGGTCGTACATCATCAATAGCGTTACTTCGATGGGAAGGATACTATGAAGCGTACCTAAGTGTAAACCATTACTCAGTACTAAGAAGTTTGTTTGGGATTCGCATATCACCGCAAGCCACGATAGTGTGGACGTTTACGTTGACACACGGATCCTTCACTCCCTTCTATAACTGTCTACATCAATCGATCCAAAATCCCATTCAGTATAGCAAACCACGATAGTGTGGACGTTTACTACACCAAAAGACTTTAACAATTGACTCCCAATTACTTGATCCATTCGATTTTTGTAAATCAGGACGCGGAGAATCATAAGTGAAACTCGAAGTTTCTAACCAGTGATTCACCATGCAAACAACCCTATCTCTCATTAGATGAGGGAGCCGAGCAGACAATCGATCCATTTCTAGAAATGGTACGAAGGTCTCTAATTTGTGTCATCCACATAACCAAGTGGCTTTGGCTCCATTCCACTCCCCGGGGTGAGAATGAGTCGACTTGAAGTCAGCTTCAGAAAGACAAATTAGGCATTGTTTGATAAACTTAATCAATGTTTCTCGTAAAAGGAATTACAAGAATTCTCCTCCAATGACTCGTCTATACGAACTTCAAAAGTCCATAAGAGTCACCAAGAGAACATTAATGGAGACCATGGCATTGTTTCCAATCCCTCTCCCACTTAGCTTTTTATAACAAAGGGATACGCTATCTAATGCATAATTAAATACACATAAGCATGCATACATGAAATAAAGCACATACTATTATCACATAATCAAAATAATACTAGAATATTATTTTTCCGACTATTATGGCTTTATCGCATCTCCGTACGCATCTTCTAGTCTTCAGTCTTCGTTCTTGAATGCTCCATGTGACGAGAATATTAATCCCAATATTTAAATCTATTTATTTTCAATTAATCCAAAAGTTACTTAATTCGAAAATTAAGTCAATCGAATATATCAAAAATAAAATTAAATATTATTAATATTTTTATTTATTTTTATTTTCCTATCTAATTCTATTAAATCTCTAGAATCTCATCCAAGTCAAACTTGGAATATTCTAGAAGACTTCTATAATAGAATAAGGAAATAAAATAAATTAGGACTCCTAATCCTTCCAAATTAATTCCTTTCCTTTTCTATTAAAAAATTCAATAAAGGAATAATTTAATAAGGAAAAATTAATTAAGGATTATTAAAACTTTCCAAATTAATTATTTTCCTAATTCTTTAAAAAATCCATAAAGGAATAATTAAATAGAAAAATAAATTAATTCTAAATTTATTCTCTTCCTAATCCATGAAAATTCCCATAATAGGAATAAACAATAAAGAAATAAATTTATTCTAAATTTATTTTTTTCCTATTCCATGAGAATTCCCAAAAATAGGAATACTCAAAATAGGAAAACCGAATAATTTAGGAAAGTTGGATCTTGGCGGGAGAGCACGGGTTGGGAGTCCCCGCGCCCCACCACCATCGATCGAGAGCCGAGGTGACACGCCACCGCCGCCGCCTAGCCGGCGCACCACCTCCCTTGGTGGCTCCGCGCACGGCCGAGAGGCTTGTTGGCCGCCCCTCCTCCTTTGGGTCGATCGATCCTCATGGATCGATCATGGGGATGATCGATCCGAAGTCCTCACTCTCTTCGTCTCCACCGTCACACGTCTTCTTCTCCGGCGGTCGTTTCGGCATCGATCCAACGTAAAATAAATTACATAATTTAATTACGATTATCCGGTATCGATTCTATACATGAAATCGACCCTATACAATTTCCGGAAAAAAAGTAGAACGTAATAATAAATCCTAAATTCGGTCAACCCCCGAATTTTTACTATTACAAGCATTCACCACACATAAAACGAATCTCGACATGTCCGAGAGTTTAATCAAAACATATTATGACAATAATTAACGGAAAAATTATATCTAGCCATAATAGTCGGAAACCCTGCAAGGTAGAACAATTTATCGCATATACACATGAACTAGAACCACGCTCTGATACCAATTGTTGGAAATCGATATCCCGGGGTCGTCGGAATTGCGGAATACACGACCCCGATCAAAATCCCTTCGCCGGAAAAACATCACGAACCACCTCACGAGCCGGAGCCCGACCGAGAACACCCGCCGCGGGATGCATACATGAAATAAAGCACATAGAATATTATCACATAGTCAAAATAATACTAGAATATTATTTTCCGACTATTATGGCTTTATTGCATCTCCGTACGCATCTTCTAGTCTTCAGTCTTCGTTCTTGAATGCTCTATGTGACGAGAATATTAATCCCAATATTTAAATCTATTTATTTTCAATTAATCCAAAAGTTACTTAATTCGAAAATTAAGTCAATCGAATATATCAAAAATAAAATTAAATATTATTAATATTTTTATTTATTTTTACTTTCCTTTCTAATTCTATTAAATCTTTAGAATCCTATCCAAGTCAAACTTGGAACATTCTAGAAGACTTCTATAATAGAATAAAGAAATAAAATAAATTAGTACTCCTAATCCTTCCAAATTAATTCCTTTCCTAATCTATTAAAAATTCCATAAAGGAATAATTAAATAGGAAAAATTAATTAAGGACTTTAAAAACTTTCCAAATTAATTATTTTCCTAATCCATTAAAAATTTCATAAGGAATAATTAAATAGGAAAAATAAATTAATTCCAAATTAATTCTTTTCCTAATCCATGAATATTCCAAAAGGAATAATCAATTAGGAAGACCAAATTAATTCTAAATTTATTCCTTCCTTATCCATGAAAATTCCCATAATAGGAATAATCAATAAGGAAATAAATTTATTTCAATTTAATTCTTTTTCTATTCCATGAGAGTTCCCAAACTTAGGAATACTCAAAAAAGGAAAACCGAATTAAAATTGGAAAGTGAATCTTGGTTAGGAGTAGCACGGGTTGGGAGTCCCCGCGCCACCCCCACCATCGTCCGCCGCCACCGGAGAGGAGCACCGCCGCCCAGCCGGCCCTTCCAGCCACCACCATGACCGGCGGCAGCCCCAGCCGAGGGTGATCGAGCCCCCTCCCCACGGTTGACCTTGAGGGTCGATCATGGGGATGATCATCCCTCTCGTCCTTCGTCTTCTTCGTCACACGTCTTCTTCTCCGGCGGTCGTTTCGGCATCGATCCAACGTAATTAAAATTACAAGAATTAAATTACAATTATCCGGTATCGATTCTATACATGAAATTGACCCTATACATTTTCCGGAAAAGTAGAACGTAATAATAAACCTAAATTCGGTCAATCCCCGAATTTTTACTATTACAAGCATTCACCACACATAAAACGAATCTCGACATGTCCGAGAGTTTAATAATCAACATATCATGACAATAATTAACAAAAAATATATCTAGTCATAATAGTCGGAAACCCTGCAAGGTAGAACAATTTTATCGAAAATACCGCGAACGTAAACCACGCTTTGATACCAATTGTTGGAATTCGATATCCCGGGCTATTAAAATTTGCGGAAAATAATAACCCGATAAAAAACCATTCGCCGGAGATCACGTGAGCACCGCCATGCGAACCGGAGCACGACCGAACGCACGACGTGGCCGAAGCCACGCACGCACGCCCAGCCGAGCCCCCGCGGCTAGGGCACACGCGATCGATGATCGCGTCGATCATCGTGATCGATGGGGCTGCCCCGCAGTGCTGGAAATCGATATCCCGGGCCATTAAAATTTGCGGAAGATAATAGCCCGAACGAAATCCCGTCGCCGGAAACCGCGAACGCGAACCACACGCGAAGCCGGGCCCGACGAGAGCTCCACCGCGGACAAGCCGCGGCAAAACCCTAGCCGAGCCCCCGCCGCGAGGGGGCTCGCGATCGCGCATCATGCGATCGCTGGGGCTGCTCCGGCAGCCCCGGGCGGTGAGTCCGGCGACTCACCGCCATCGCCGGAGGTGGGGGGAGCCACCAGCCGCGGCAGTTCCCCCCGGCGTCCAGCCGCGGCCCTCTCTCCGTGCGCACGCCACCGGGCGATGGTGGCCGAGGGGGTTCGTCCGCCGTGGCACCAGCCCACGGCTGTACCCCCAGCGATCGACTTCACGTCGATCGCTTGCCCCGGCGTCCAGCCGGGGCTTCCCCTTCGCCCGCGCGCGCCGGCGGTCGAACCCTAGGGTTCGGCCGCCCCTTCGATCCTCGCCGGGGATCTCGAATCCCCGTCCCCGAGGTTCGTCGTTTTCCCGGATCGTGCGTTCATGTATATATCACTATTTAATTCACATAAAATCATAGAAGGGGGTTTATGATTTTATACCTCGATTCGTTGTGCGGAGAAACGAAATCAAACGTTGATGACCTTGCGATCTTCCCACGTATTCCTTGCACTCCGTTCGAACGTCGTGTGGGCGACGATCTATCGAACTCCTATGGATCTCCTTCAACTCTCTAGAACTATCAAATATTGATATTCTTGTGTTATGATTTATGAAGGCCATGTAGTGCTTTTATAGGCTACGTAGGGGATCAAAAGGAGGTGGAATATTGGGCTTCCAATATTGAAGATTAAATTGAGCCCAGCCCAAATCTATTAATCCTTATCAATATTAATTAATTCTATTTTCCACTATATAAATTAATTGCACTCTCAATATTAAACCATATTATATCAAATAATATTTTTCCGGTAGTATTATTTATTCCGTGTATTTAAGATTTAAATATCCATGAATAAAATTAATTTATTGCTAATTAATTTATTCATCTCTTATATCCGAGAATAGTACCATTCAACTTTAATTATTGTGCGGAACAAATCCACCTGCAGGGTTTACATAATAATTTCTTATGAACTCATCTCGGGGATATTATCAACCCTTCCGGGATACACTTTCCCGTCAAGTATTCACGGCATGTCATATATAAAATATAGTGACCCAACTTAACCGGTAATTGACCCAATGATTAAACCGGTCAATTCCTTTGGAAAATCAAAGTCACTTATATTAAATATACACACCAGCAATAGTATCGGGGATTAAGAATAAAATACACTGAGACTTAAATCAATTATCAAAGGCAATCCTAATTGATAAGTCTCAAGCGATCCGCTCAATACACCAAGTGTACAAGTGTGATAAAATAATCAAGACATATTATTTTCTCTCTCACACAACGACTATACCGATGGATTGGTCCGTGTCCATCTAGGTCGTGAGCAACTGTTCGATTAAATACGAGTAACCGATAGTATGATCTTCTGTGTGGGCCCGACACACCATACTAACTACAACGTATAGAATCCAGGACTATAATTTGCATATATTTAATTATAAATAATTAAATGCAAATAATTGTTTATTTAATTAAATAGATTAGTGGCAATGGATCGTGAGTTTCCGTTACTTAAATCTAGACATTAAGTACACAACTCCAACACAATCTCCCACTTATACTAAGGTCTAGTCATTTCTTCCAAACTCCCGACTTCCATACCCATCATGTGCTTAAACTGTACTTCGAAGAAGTACCATGTGAATGAGCAATCTAGGTTGCCGTCCCTGAAGTTATCTTGGTGACTACAGCGTCGTCTCACTAGACGATGATTCGTATCAGGTGGTACTTGCGCTCTATGTGTTATCTTCACTATGGACTTATGACTTCTTTCAGTTTACCATGCACCGCTATTTACATAGCCTTTGGTGAACTAAGAATCATATCCAAGTCCAGAGGTTATCCTGGAGCCCAACCAAAATTTCCGCTGCCTCTGAGGCTGCCATTCGGTTATGATAAAGTCCTAAAAGCATCGTGCTTATCACTCTCTCATCTTAAGGTTCCACCTCTTTCAAAAGTGAACACATAGCCTGATATCGACTTACACTGGTCCTTATCTGATTTGAGATCTGAGAAAAATGTAATCCAAGAAGAATTCGTTGCTCTATAATCCAGTACTTCGAAAGTACTTTTACAGTATCCGAATATCTCTTGATAAGATTACTTTGATATCCTCCCACTACGCTAACCGCATAGTTGATATCAGGTTCTCGTTTTTCAACATTGCATTTATTAAGCTTTCCACACTCGAGGTTTAGGAAACTCCTTTCTCTGCATCTATCTCCTTTAAGTGTTCCAAACACATGTCTTTAGATAGATGCATTCCGTGTCTGAAAGGTAACAACCTTTCTCGGAATTCTGCATGTTTAAAACGAACCATACTCGTATAAGATATCTAGGAGAAGTACAATGTTCTTCTCTTGAGATCAAGGATCTTAAGAACATGTTCTAACTTCTACTTAATCTTATATCTCGATTTATTTAGACAACTATCATTTTATGTATGACAATATCTTTACATTGTTGTCAATGATAAAATGTTATCTACATAAAATTCCGAGAAACACCACCTTGTTTCCATCACGTTTCTAATACACCTTGCTCGTCTATTCCTTTTGATGAATCCATTAAATGGACTATCTCATCAATTCGCAAGTTCCACGATTCACAGCTTTGTAACAATCCATGACACATTTAGATTTAGTACTGCCCCTGTGCAGAACTAGGGATCGATTTCATCTATACTAGATCCAGAGTTCGAAACTCTTCTAGTCTCATGAAGATCTCCGGCTGTCAAACAACCTCCCAGTGCAATGGCATTCCGGTGTATAAACAGTAACAACAGTAGGTGCAGTTAATGGTGTACTGCTACTCGGTTTGGCTGGTTCCCAGTCATTTCTTTTCTCTCATTCCAAAGTATTACGTCACTTCGGGCTTTGTGGTTCATCTAATAGTCTTCCTCTAAGAACCGGGCAACAACGTCCTTCTGGTTCATAATACTATTGAACACACAACCTTTTGTTCTTCTAGGATATCCTACAACCACATTTGAATGTGCCGTTGTTTTTCCAGAAATATCCATAGAACATAGGTAGTTCCGAATAACTTATATTTTAACTATTAGAATTCCATTTCTTATTTCCCGACACACCATTTCTACACAAGAGTGTATGGTGTAGTCATTTGGGATCTAATCCCATTCTCTGATTTATGCTATGCGTTAATTAGATAGGTACTTGCCTCTGCGATCAAATCGCAGGCTTATAATGGATATACTTTGAAGGTTCCCCACAATAGCTTAATACTTTGCTTTTGTGGCACATCAAGTACTCTAATCCATCTTTGAGTATTCTTTAAAAGAATTACTCGTACCTTAAGTACGCATATCTCTGCATATATCGGTATTTAATCAATTTCAATACTTGTCCGGATTCTGTCCTTTATCCAGAAAGGTCTGCTGACGGCGACGAATGCTTGTCGTTTGAGCAAACGCGCTGCCAAAATAAATTTTATAATTCTGCCAAACTCAACACTACGGTGTATATTGATAAGTATGAGGGGTCGGTCCCACGAGTAAGCAATTGCAATAAGTGATCTCGGCTAGCCCAAGGGTTGTCACGTTTTAAAAAGGTTTTGATTGGTTGCTGTGGGCACAGCGGTTTTAATCAAGCTACCAAACTCAAACAATTAAATATAAACTCACTATGACTAAACTGAACAGACATAAAATAAACTAAACACTATGACCAAACTGAACAGATAACTAAAATAACGAAAATTAAATAATGGAAAACAAACATCTGGGCATACAGCGTCTCTCAGGGTCATCTGGGCAAACTACCGGTCATCGGCACTAAGGATTTCTACCAGCGGTTTGTCAGCAGTTATAGGGTGCAAAAACAAAAGTGGTCCTATTGCGTCACGCCCAGCAATTGCCCCACCCCTTATCTATCCATACTGTGTAAAGAGAAGGCAAGCTAACACTATGCCTAAACCCCTGGATCTGAACAATTCGATAACCTATGCGACCAAACATGGATCTAGTTTGCCCAAACCCGCATTACCCTCTAGACAGACCCGCTCGGCCAATAGCATGCTCGAAACATACGACCGCATCTCCTGCAAGTTCTAGTGCTATGCCCGCAACAATACTACAAGGTACATCTATGCGGTTTGCCAATCACCAGTATCCCGGTTTGTAAAGGTTCACTAGTGGTCGTCCTAGTTTGCCCAACCTCCCCAGAAATAAACCTCAACCAACTTTGCTTCGGGAACAAACGCCCAACCGGCTACTCTAGCCCCTTCAGCCTCTCGGTCTCACTTAGCCCAAAATCCCCCTCGATCTGCCTTTGCCCAGACACAGATTACTAGCTATGCATAATCAAATCGAAAATAAATAAAATAAAAACAGAATAAAACATGCTGAAATTGAATCTTGAATTAAAGTACTGAATGTCTAGAACATAAAGAAATTAATTGACGAAATTAAAAACATTAAATCGAAACGAATTCGCCCTGCTATGCCTGAAGGCCCATAACCGGCGAGAACTCGACTCCTTCTTCTTCAGCCCATCAATGGCGTTTTTCTGAATTTTTGGGTGTTGATTTCGTCCCTCTCTCTCTCTCTGGTGTGCTCCCGTCTTCTCCTTTTTGGGTTTTTCTGATCAACGATTATATATGTGTGGTCTCTAGGGCATCAGATTTGTATTAATGGGCTGATGGGCCTGGTGGGCTTGGGTCGTTTGGGCGTAGTCCGTCCAGAGTTTGTTCTTGCCGGAACTCTTGGCGGTCAAAGATTGTCCTGGTCTTTAGGGTCTCTTTCCTTATCAGCTGACCGGATAGAGATGTGGGGATAAGGCAGAATCCCCCAATTTTCGGACTTTGTTGCTCTGGTGTGGCAGATACTCGTCGTTTGCCCAAAGTGTGTCTTCACCCAAGGTGGTTACTTTGCCCAAAGTGGTGACTTTGCCCATAGTGGTGACTTTGCCCATAGTGTCGACTTTGCCTCCTTTGGAAAAACTGCTCCAGTCACTTTGCCCATAGTGTCGACTTTGCCTCCTTGGGTCAAACTGCTCAAGTCACGTTGCCTTGGATCCCCGTGTTTGCCCAAACTGGGCAACTTTCTGGCCTCTTTCGCACAATCCACCACCTACTACCTGCAACCCTGCATACTTTGCCCAAACACTCCATTGTGCCCTCCCAGACACACTAAAGACTCAAACTGACTCAATAAAAGAATAAAAAGTGCTCTAAGATGAGCAAATAAAATGGCTCATCAGAACCGCACACACTTGGAACACGCTTGTCCCCAAGCGTGGGGTCTGATTTACCTGACTCAAGACCAAAATGAAAAAGAAATAAAGGAAAGAGGGGGAAACAAAACAACGGACTTTAGCATGATCAGTACAGGGCATAGTACATACAGACAAATCAAAATTCAAGTTAAGATAAAAACAAGTCAAGATTATGTTCCAGGTCTTTGGGTCTCTCCCTCACAATGTGTTTCTCTCTTTGTAGTGTATGGGCTCAATGACACTCATTTCTGCTGTGATTCTACTTTGCCCAAATTTGACACATTGCTGCTCTAAGCTTGTTTTAACTTAGTAGGGGTCTTATCAAAGGGGCTTTTATTGGGTTGTAATGTGGGCTCATATGAGTGGATTTTGAGGAGTAGGCTCTATTTGGGCAGAAGACTTTTTGATGTTAGCCTTTTTCTGCCACTTTGCCCCTTCTTACGGGCCTTAACACAACAACTTTATTTTTTTTTTTCCTTTTTTTCTGATTTTTTTTTTTTTTTTTCTGAACACTATGCCTTTACTCCCTCATTTTCTCTGGCTGCCTATGTACTGTATGGGCATAATACCAGATGGGTTTACAAAGAAATATCAATTCAGGCTCAAAGGGGTTAGCAAGGGACAATGTTATTTATTCAGGCAAACAAACGAAAGAAAATGCCCTAATCATCTAATAACTCCACTCAGTCAAACTACTTATTACAGGAAATAGGCAAAGACAGGCATTGTAAAAATTCACAGCAGACTCTCAAGAAAGAAATCATATTTTCATGTATAGCTCAAGTCTCACAGTTTGCCTAGAACAGTTCCATCGTCCCTATTTCATGCATCTTAACTACAAATTTTGAGTTGTTGTACATATAAGTTTGCCCAAAGTTATCACATAATCATGCTGACTCGATTAGAAACAGGGGTGTGCCCTTTCCCTTTCCCCCCTCACACACTTTGCCTTGGCAAAGTGTGCAAAAGTAATAAGATTGGTAGGGGCTACCCACGACCAGACTGTGACTCTAAAATCGTCGGTGCACCTTCCCCCTCACACACTTTGCCTTGGGCAAAGTGTGTCAATGAAAAGATCAACCCTTGACTCAAAGGATAACCGACTCAAAAATAAAAGAAAAAAAGAAAACAATTGGGAGGGCAAATAAGGAGGATGTAAATGCAAGGTAGAACCTGAATTAGGCACGGGCAAAGTGGGTCATTAGTGTGTTCAGCAGCTCCACGAGGCCTTATTACATGCTGCCTTGTCGCCTTAGGACTTTGCCTGGAATCAGTAGTTTGAGCTCGTTTGTCCAGTCCTTGACTTCGTTCCAGGGGTCATCCTTGTAACTTTAGAGTGCTCATCCATCTTCTAGCATAATCTGCTGTTTGACCAAGTAGCCGGTACGCCCACACAACTACCACTTCGCCCTCCTTTGACCTGCACCTCAAAAACAAAGAAATCCTTTCCCCTTCTGGGATCAAACAAGTCAAAGTTCTCCATTCAATTTATTTAAAATAAAACAAAACTAAAATATTATACAAAAAGATACCAGGTTGTCTCCCGGTCAGCGCCTTAGTTATCGTCATGGGCATGACGTGATGTATGCTCACCATTCTTCATGGTGCGAGGTTTAAGCTTCTCCTCATTGTGCCCATAAGAAGCCTTCAGATACTTAAGAAGATCTGAAAAGTTGCTCATCATCCATCCTTTTAAAGTATCAGGAGCTTTGCCCAAACCAAATGTTATTCGCATGTTGGTGGTGGGTGTCTTCCTCTTGTCTTCTGGATGTTGGGCAAACGACTCATGGGCTTTCCTCTCTGAACTTTCGCTTGACTCATCACTGCTGCTCTCGGAGATTTTATTCACTTGTCCTAGGTAGAGATATTTGATAAGTTTGTGCAACTTCTTCAACTCTAGCTTGGGTTCTTGCTCAAAGGGCGGCACCAATCTCTCCTCTGGGACAAATTTATTACTTGGGATCGTGGGGATGAAAGTGCTAGATGGTTCTAGGATTCCAATATGTAGTACTGCCTCCATTTTCTCTTCCATTTCGTCATCTTTGGCAAACTGTTCAACATTCGCCGCTTTGCCCAAACCGTTTTCTACGTTTAGACCTGCTTCTCTGCCCAGACTATCAGGTGTGCCCAAATGTTTGTTTTCTGATTTATTGACCTTTGCTAACCTTCCTGGAAATGGAGGTTTGATCACTATAGTTTGTGGTTTGGGCTTTGACTCCTTTATTTGGGCAGACTTGTCTTCACGTTTGAAAAGTCTCTTTAGGGCTTCATATTCTACCATGTCTCGGTTAGGTCTCTTTCCCTTCTCTGGAAGTATGTCTTCACTCTTCATTTGGACGGTACTATGTTGCGCCTCTTGGGCAGATTGCTCCTCTTAGGCAGACTGCTCCTCTGTTTTCTCTTCCAATCTTGCCACAGTCTGGGCAAGCTGTGATATTTGGGCATTAAGATTCTGAAATCCTTCCACCATCTCCTTCTTGAAATTTTCGGTCTCTTGTTGAGCTTTTATGTTCTCTTGTTGAGCTTTCATGTTCTCCATCATGACACGGTTCACAAGCTCGGCTAGAGACGACTCTTGATTTTCATCATATTGTTGGGGTTCAAAGTATTGTTGATCTCGATCTTGGCTTCCCTCTTGATAGTTGTCTTGCCCATACCCAAAATTCTCTTGATATCTGATTTTTGGTATGCTGGTATGGGCATACGGGTCATAGTAATCCGTTCTGCTTTGCCCAAAGCTGTTAAGTTCACATCTATCGACTGGCTTGAGTGGTCATGTGACCATATGCTCCATGAATTTCTCAATGGTGCTGCAAAGCTGATCGATTTTATTATCAGTTGCTATGGGCATAGCAACTATCTGTTTGGGCAATTCGTACTCATCTTCACGGGATTCTTCAGCCAACTCTTTGAATATTTTGAACGCCTCACTTGCACTTTTATTCAGAATAGAACCCCCACATGCTGCACGAATTATCATTCTCTCTTGTCCTCTTAGCCCGGATACGAAGTATTGGACCAACTCATGATTTGGAATCTGGTGGTATGGGCATAGCGCTAGAATTTCTTTGAATCGAACCCAATAGTCATAGAACGATTCCTCGGTGCCCATTTTGATATTGTAAATTCTCTTCTTCATTTGCAAGATTCGAGACATGGGGAAGTACTTCTTCAAAAATTGGTGCTGCAATTCTTGCCATGTTGTAATTTCGCCTCTAGGCAAACTGTAAAGCCATTCTCTTGCCCCATCAGCAAGGGAGAAAGGAAAGGCTAGCAGTCGAATGTATTCTGCCAGTGTGCCCATAACACGTATAGTACCACATGCCATCTCAAAATCTTGCAAATGTCGTTGAGGGTCCTCCCAGGGCATATCGCTGAATCTGGGTAAGATCTGAATAAAACTCTGCTTCATCTCCCAATCTGCAGTTATTCTGGGCAAAGTGATGCCCAGAGGTCCGAAGCTCAAATCGGTGGGGAACATCATTTCCCTCAAGGTCTGGACTACTGGTGGGTCATACTGGTCACCCATCTCTCTTCTCTAGCCAAAAGGGTACTGCCCTCTTGCTCTTCTTTGGACTGCACGTGCTCTTTGCCCTGCTCTTCTCGTTCTGCCCTCCTTTGCCCTGTACGGTCAAGCTGGAGAAAAAAAACAAAAAGTAAAAAGTCAAATAGCACAGAAGACTTATTGCTGGAATATTGCCTCCCCGGCAACGGCGCCAATTTTGACGGCGACGAATGCTTGTCGTTTGAGCAAACGCGCTGCCAAAATAAATTTTATAATTCTGCTAAACTCAACACTACGGTGTATAGTGATAAGTATGAGGGGTCGGTCCCACGAGGAAGCAATTGCAATAAGTGATCTCGGCTAGCCCAAGGGTTGTCACGTTTTAAAAAGGTTTTGATTGGTTGCTGTGGGCACAGCGGTTTTAATCAAGCTACCAAACTCAAACAATTAAATATAAACTCACTATGACTAAACTGAACAGACATAAAATAAACTAAACACTATGACCAAACTGAACAGATAACTAAAATAACGAAAATTAAATAATGGAAAACAAACATCTGGGCATACAGCGTCTCTCAGGGTCATCTGGGCAAACTACCGGTCATCGGCACTAAGGATTTCTACCAGCGGTTTGTCAGCAGTTATAGGGTGCAAAAACAAAAGTGGTCCTATTGCGTCACGCCCAGCAATTGCCCCACCCCTTATCTATCCTTACTGTGTAAAGAGAAGGCAAGCTAACACTATGCCTAAACCCCTGGATCTGAACAATTCGATAACCTATGCGACCAAACATGGATCTAGTTTGCCCAAACCCGCATTACCCTCTAGACAGACCCACTCGGCCAATAGCATGCTCGAAACATACGACCGCATCTCCTGCAAGTTCTAGTGCTATGCCCGCAACAATACTACAAGGTACATCTATGCGGTTTGCCAATCACCAGTATCCCGGTTTGTAAAGGTTCACTAGTGGTCGTCCTAGTTTGCCCAACCTCCCCAGAAATAAACCTCAACCAACTTTGCTTCGGGAACAAACGCCCAACCGGCTACTCTAGCCCCTTCAGCCTCTCGGTCTCACTTAGCCCAAAATCCCCCTCGATCTGCCTTTGCCCAGACACAGATTACTAGCTATGCATAATCAAATCGAAAATAAATAAAATAAAAACAGAATAAAACATGCTGAAATTGAATCTTGAATTAAAGTACTGAATGTCTAGAACATAAAGAAATTAATTGACGAAATTAAAAACATTAAATCGAAACGAATTCGCCCTGCTATACCCGAAGGCCCATAACCGGCGAGACTCGACTCCTTCTTTTTCAGCCCATCAATGGCGTTTTTCTGAATTTTTGGGTGTTGATTTCGTCCCTCTCTCTCTCTGGTGTGCTCCCGTCTTCTCCTTTTTGGGTTTTTCTGATCAACGATTATATATGTGTGGTCTCTAGGGCATCAGATTTGTATTAATGGGCTGATGGGCCTGGTGGGCTTGGGCCGTTTGGGCGTAGTCCGTCCAGAGTTTGTTCTTGCCGGAACTCTTGGCGGTCAAAGATTGTCCTGGTCTTTAGGGTCTCTTTCCTTATCAGCTGACCGGATAGAGATGTGGGGATAAGGCAGAATCCCCCAATTTTCGGACTTTGTTGCTCTGGTGTGGCCGATACTCGTCGTTTGCCCAAAGTGTGTCTTCACCCAAGGTGGTTACTTTGCCCAAAGTGGTGACTTTGCCCATAGTGGTGACTTTGCCCATAGTGTCGACTTTGCCTCCTTTGGAAAAACTGCTCCAGTCACTTTGCCCATAGTGTCCACTTTGCCTCCTTGGGTCAAACTACTCAAGTCACGTTGCCTTGGATCCCCGTGTTTGCCCAAACTGGGCAACTTTCTGGCCTCTTTCGCACAATCCACCACCTACTACCTGCAACCCTGCATACTTTGCCCAAACACTCCATTGTGACCTCCCAGACACACTAAAGACTCAAACTGACTCAATAAAAGAATAAAAAGTGCTCTAAGATGAGCAAATAAAATGGCTCATCATCTGCTTAGTTGTATTACCTTCCAAATTTAATTCTTAGGTCGGAAGGTTCATTCCTTCAACTACAATTGATCAAATCAATTTCGACCTTTGAATCTTATTTGAATAAATACTACTGAGCACAAGAATTCACAAGTATAATGACTTAATAAAGAAATACATCTAATAAGTAAAACAAGTTATAGAATGGTTTGTTGCATCGTGGTAGACTTAGGATTCATCATTCATATATTGCTATCTAATGTTACTGAATAGATAATACCATTATTTCTTATCATAACCATCAAATGATTAAAGAAATAAAATATCCATTCATTAATAATAGAAAACCAGAACAAAGTTCTTTCTAAAATAAAGGGGTACATATGTTGGAATTCGATATCCCGGGCTATTAAAATTAGCGGAAACCATAGCCCGATCAAAAACCCTTCGCCGGAGATTACACGAACGCCGATGAACGCGCCGGAGTCCAGCCGAGGAGACCACACACCCGAAGGCGTGCGGCTGCCCCCAGCCGAACCCCCGCGTCGCGGGGTTCATACGATCGCCGATCGCATCGCGCGATCGGTCGGGATGGGGCTGCCCAGCAGCCCCCGCGGCGAGTCCGGCGACTCGCCGCCGCCTGGAGGGGGCCCACCTTCACGGTGGGGAGGGTCGGCACCAGCCCGCACCCTCCGCGATCGATTCATGCGATCGATCGCATGCCCTCGGCCCAGCCGAGGGTTCGACCCTCTCGCCCCTTCGAAACCCTAGCCGGGCGGTCCACGTTAGGGGTGTTCATCGGTCCAAAACCGGACCGAACCGGACCGGAACCGACTTGGACCGGAACCGGAATCGTGAAAAATCATGACCCGGAAACCGGACCGGAATAATACCGGTTTGGACCGAACCGGACCGGTAAATTCGGGTTCGGTCCGGTTTTGGACCGGATAAAACCGGAATAATTAAAATTTTAATAAATTAAATATAAAATAATAATTAAAATTAATTTTTATATTTATAAAATTTAAATTTTATTCAATAAAAATAAAATATCATTTTAAAGTAAATAAAATATTTTAAAATTACAAAAATATATTTTTATTTATTTATTTATAAATTATTTTGTTATATTAATTATATTAATACTATATTAATTATATTAAGTATTAATAATTTAATATATAGTGAAATGTTTAGTTAATAAAAAAATTATATTTGATAAGTAGAACAATTTTTAAATTAGAAAAAATAATTTATCAAGTTATTTATTTATTTTTTTTAAATATAACAATTTATATTATTAAAAAATATTATATATATTAATAAATTAAATTCCTGTTCAATCCCGTCCGAACCGGATTTTACCGGTTTTTAACCGGAACCGGACCGAAAACCGGAATCTAGATTTTAGTTAAACCGGAAACCGGTCCGGAATTTTACAGGTCCAGACCGAACCGGACCAACCGGTCCGGTTCCGGTCCGGTTTCCACGTGGTCCAGCCATTTTATGAACACCCCTAGTCCACGTGGTCCGGTGGTTTCACCACCACCATGCGATCGTCCGTCTACTTCGGGGTTCGTACCTCGGATCTTGGTTCGTCGTTATTTTCAATAATAATCGAACAAAATCATAAAGGGCGTTTAGATTTTATACCTTCGATTCGTTGTTCGGAGAAACGAGATCAAGATGACCTTTGAATCTTCCCACGTATTCCTTGCACTAGCTTGAACGTCGGGTGGGCGACGATCCTCCAAGCTTATGGATCTCCTTCACGAACTCTCTAGATTATCAAGTGTGATAATCTTGTCTTATAATTTGTGAAGACCATGTAGTGCTTTTATAGGCTACGTAGGGGATCTAAAGGAGGTGGAATATTGGGCTTCCAATATTAATGATTAAATTGAGCCCAAGCCCAAATCTATTAATCCCATTAATATTAATTAATTTATTTTCCACTATATAAATTAATTGCACTCCCAATATTAAACCATATTATATCAAATAATATTTCTCCAGTAGTATTATTTATTCCGTGTATTTAAGATTTAAATATCCATGAATAAAATTAATTTATTGCTAATTAATTTATTCATATCTTATATCCGAGATTAGTACCACTCAACTTTATTATTATGCGGGAACAAATCCACTCGCGAGGTTTACATAATAAATCCTTATGAGCTCATCTCGGGGATATTATCAACCCTTACGGGATACACTTTCCAGTCAAGAATTCACGGCATGTCATATATAAAATATAGTGACCCAACTTTACCGGTAATTGACCCAATAATTAAACTGGTCCATTCCTTTGGTAAATCAAAGTAACTCATATTAAATATACACACCCGCTATTGTATCGGGGATTAAGAATAAAATACTCTGAGATTTAAATCAATTATCAAAGGCAATCCTAATTGATAAATCTCAAGCGATCCGCCCAATACACCAAGTGTACAAGTGTGATAAAATAATTAAGATAAATTATTTTCTCTCTCACACAACGACTATACCGATGGATTGGTCCGTGTCCATCTAGGTCGTGAGCAACTGTTCGATTAAATACGAGTAACCGATAGTATGATCTTCCGTGTGACGTCGCACACCATACTAACTACAACGTATATAATCTAGGACTATTATTTGCATATATTTAATTAACAATAATTAAAAGCAAATGAATGTTCATTTATTAATAGATAAATGACAGTGTACAAGGAGTTCAGAATACTCAAAACTAGACATTAAGTATACCACTCCAACAATCTCCCACTTATACTAAGGTCTAGTCTTATCCTCCAAACTTCTGACTCCCAAACCCTTCAAGTGCTTGAAATATACTTCCTTAGGAAGTATCTTTGTGAAAGGGTCTGCTAGGTTGTCATCTGAAGCTATCTTGGTGACTATAGCATCGCCTCTCTTGACGATGTCTCGAATCAGGTGGTACTTGCGCTCTATGTGTTTCGTAGCAATATGGGATTGTGGTTCCTTACTGTTTGCCACTGCACCGCTATTGTCACAATAAATTGTCATAGCTTTTGGTGAACTAAGAATCATAACCAAGTCCAGAGGTTATCGGAGTCCAACCAAAATTTCCGCTGCCTCTGAGGCTGCCATTCGATTATGATAGAGTCTGAGAAGCATCGTGCTTATCACTCTCTCATCTTAAGGTTCCACCTCTTTCATAAGTGAACACATAGCCTGATATCGACTTACACCGGTCCTTATCTGCTTGGAAATCCGAATCTGTGTAACCCAAAGGAATCAGATTGTCTGCTCCGTATCTTAGAACATAATCCTTAGTATTTCGCAAATACTTGAAAATGCTCTTTACGGCAGTCCAATGAGCCTTTCCAGGATTACTCTGATATCTTGCCACTATGCCAACTGCATAGCAGATATCAGGCCTCGTGCATAACATTGCATACATTAAGCTTCCCACAGCCGAGGCGTAGGGAACTGCTTTCATTTCATCTTTCTCCTTCTGTGTCCGAGGACACATCTCTTTAGAAAGATAAGTTCCTTTACTGAAGGGTAACTCACCCTTCTTGGAATCTTGCATGCTAAAACGAGCCAGAATCGTGTCTATGTAAGATTGCTGGGAAAGGTACAATGTTCTATTCCGGCGATCCCTTATAACCTTGATCCCGAGAACATGTCCAACTTCTCCCAAATCTTTCATATCGAATTGTCTAGACAACCATCCCTTTATGTCTGATAACATCTTTACACTGTTGCCAATGAGAAGTATGTCGTCTACATAAAGCACGAGAAACACCACCTTCTTTCCATCACGTTTCCAATACACACACGATTCGTCCATGCTTTGAATGAATCCAAAAGATTGGACTACTTCATCAAACCGCAGGTTCCACGATCTCGAGGCTTGTTTCAATCCATAAATGGATCGATTAAGCTTGCACACTAGATGATCTCGCCCCTTAGCAATGAATCCTTCTGGTTGTTTCATATAAATCGTCTCGTCAAGACTTCCATTCAGGAAAGCTGTCTTGACATCCATTTGCCACACCTCATAGTCCATATGAGCAGCTTATGATAAGAGAATCCGGATCGACTTTATCTTGGCTACCGGCGAGAAGGTCTCCTCATAATCGATTCCCTCTTTCTGAGTATATCCTTTCTCAACAAGCCGAGCTTTAAAGGTTTCAACCTTTTCGTCAGATCCTCTCTTTCTCTTGTAGACCCATTTACATCCAATTGGCTTTACGCCGTTTGGTGGTTCTACAAGATCCATGACTTTATTAGAATCCATAGATTCAGTTTCGGATTTCATCGCTTTCTTCCAAGAAGGCGCATCTATATCTTGTACCGCCTCATCATAGGTCCAGGGATCGATTTCATGAACTCCGGGTGCAGAGTCCGAAGACTCACCTAGTCCAATCCATCTGTCCGGCTGTTTAACAACCCTCCCACTACGACGGCGTTCCGGTGTATTAACAGTGACAGTTTCAGGTGCAGGTTCTAGTGGTGTATCATTACTCGGTTCGGCTGTATCTAAGTCTTTATCGTTACCTCTCAACTAATCAAGCATTATGTCACTTTTGGGCTTGTGGTCCATGACATAGTCTTCCTCTAAGAACCGAGCGTTAGTACTTATAACGATCTTCTGGTCCGTAGGACTATAGAACATGCCACCTTTAGTTCCTCTAGGATATCCTACAAACAACCGCACTTCAGTACGAGGTTCTAACTTATCGGCCCCTGTCCTCAACACGTGTGCAGGGCACCCCCAGATCTGAACGTGTCTTAAGCTAGGCTTACGCCCGCTCCAACGTTCCATGGGTGTTGAAGGAACCGTTTTAGATGGAACCAAGTTCAGAATGTGCGCCGCTGTTTCCAAGGCATATCCCCAGAACATAATAGGTAAGTCCGAGTAACTCATCATTGAACGTACCATTTCCATAAGAGTCCTATTCCTTCGTTCCGAAACACCGTTCCGCTGAGGAGTATATGGTGATGTCATTTGGGAATCAATCCCATTCTCTGCTAAGTATGCCTTGAATTCCCCAGACAGGTACTCGCCTCCGCGATCAGATCGCAGGCATTTTATGGATTTACCATGAAGGTTCTCCACAAGAGCCTTGAATTCCTTGAACTTGTCAAAAGATTCGCTCTTGCGTCGCATCAGGTATACAAATCCATACCTTGAATAATCATCAGTAAAAGTGATGAAATATTCGTACCCTCCCCTTGCCTGGGTAGACATAGGTCCGCATACATCAGAGTGAATCAAATCCAATACATGCTCGGATCTTCGTCCTTTACCAGAAAAAGAACGCTTGGTCATTTTACCCTCCAAACAGGATTCGTAGGTTGGAAGGTCCTCTCCTTCAACACCACTGATGAGACCATCAGCTTTCAACCTTTGAATTCTATTTGAATTAATATGACCTAGCCTTAGATGCCACAAGTATAATTTATTCATTTTAGAAGGTTCCTTTCTCTTATTGGTGATCGTAGATGTGTTATTACTCTCGGTTAGTTGCATCGTGTTAGACTCAGGATTTAGTACATATAAATCGTCTATCAATGTACCAGAACAGATAATATCACTATTTCTTCTTATGACCACAGAGTGATCAAAAGAAACAGAATACCCATTCAGAATTAGCTTAGAAATCGAAATTAAATTCTTTCTAAAATTCGGTACATAAGGACAATTTTGTAAAACTAAAATCCTATCACTACTAAAGCGTAAGTGAATGTCTCCCACTGCAACAGCCGCCACCTTTGCGGCATTGCCCATGTAGACCACGATCTCTCCCTCTCTAAGTCTCCAAGTTTCCTGGAACCCCTGCATTGAATTGCAGACATGGTCAGTGGCTCCCGTATCTACACACCAGGTGCTGGTAGATAACACCGCTGACAATGATTCGGTGACTAAGGAAAATTTCGTACCTTTGATGAGAGGACAATCAGACTTCCAGTGCCCAGACTGCTTGCATCGAAAGCACTTGCTTCGCAGCTTGCTTTTCCCAATCCGTGGTTCGAAACCACTGGGCTTCTTTGCTTGCACTTCCTCCTTTACCAGCTTGGCCACAAGAGCTTGTGATTTCCTTAACTCACGCACAAAATCCGCTCTCAATGAATCGTTTTTAAGAGACTCGTTGAGAGAGAATTTTGTGAGTATGTTAATCACCTCTTGCCCAGCTTCCACACTATGTCTCAACATCGCCCTGAGGTCAATCTTAATGTCCTCATCAGTTGGGACAACAGTGGATTCGGAAGGCTCAACAGTCTGAACAATGTCCAGATTTCGTTCCCAATCATTACTATATGGAACCAGTGAGTTTTCATCCTTAAGTATATCACAAAGTGGGGTCACAGTCATTCTTAACCTATAAGCACATAAAACAAACAAACAATTTAATACCGATATTATCTCCCTCAAATATTATCATTAAATCACTAATCACATCTAAAATCCCATCAGGTATGGCAAACCACGATAGTGTGGACGTTTACCTACCCAAACGATTTCGCAATTAGATTTTCTTCGGTCATACATCATCAATAGCGTTACTTCGATAGGAAGGATCCTATGAAGCGTACCTAAGTGTAAACCATTACTCAGTACTAAGAAGTTCGTTTGGGACTCGCATATTATCGCAAGCCACGATAGTGTGGACGTTTACGTTAACACACGGATCCTTCACTCCCTTCTATAACTGTCTACATCAATTGATCCAAAATCCCATTCAGTGCAGCAAGCCACGATAGTGTGGACGTTTACTACACCAAAAGATTTTTACAATTGACTCCCAATTACTTGACCCATTCGATCTTGTAAATTAAGACGTGGAGAATCATAAGTGAAACTCGAAGTTTCTTACCAGTGATTCACCATGCGAACAACCCTATCTCTCATAAATGAGGGAGCCGAGCAGACAATCGATCCACCTTCAAAAAGATGGTACGAAAGCCTCTAATTTGTGTCCTCGACATGACCAAGTGGCTTTGGCTCCATTCCACTCCCCGGGGTGAGAATGAGTCGACTTGAAATCAGTTTTGGAAAGACAAATTAGGCATTGTTTGATAAACTTAATCAATGTTTCTTGTAAGAGGAATTACAAGAACTCTCCTCCAATAACTTATCTATATAAACTTCAAAAGTTTATAAAAGTCACCAAGAGAGCAGCAATGGAGACCATGGGAATGTTTCCATTCCCTCTCCCACTTAGCTTTTTATAACAAAGGGATACGCTATTCTAGTGCATAAAGAAAACACACATAGCATGCATACATGTAATAAAACACATAGTATTATCACATAATCAAAATAATACTAGAATATTATTTTCCGACTATTATGGCTTTATTCCATCTCCGTACGCATCTTCTAGTCTTCAGTCTTCGTTCTTGAATGCTCCATGTGACAAGAATATTAATCTCCAATATTTAAATCTATTTACTTTCAATTAATCCAAAAGTTACTTAATTCGAAAATTAAGTCAATCGAATATATCGAAAATAAAATTAAATATTATTAATATTTTTATTTATGTTTATTTTCCTTTCTAACTCTATTAAATCTCTAGAATCCTATCCAAGTCAAACTTGGAATATTCTAGAAGACTTCTATAATAGAATAAGGAAATAAAATAAATTAGGACTCTTCTACTCTCCATAAATAATTAATTTCCATCCATGAAAATTCCCAAGAATAGGAATAATCAAATAGGAAATAAATTAATTCCAAATTAATTCTTTTCCTTATCCATGAGAGATTCCATAAAGAAAAACACTCAATAAGGAAATAAATTAATTCCAATTTAATTCTTTTCCTATTCCATGAGAGTTCCTAAAAATAGGAATACTCAAAATAGGAAAACCGAATTATTTAGGAAAGTGAATTTCCGGTAGGAGTAGCACGGGGTGCACCACCCCCACCGGACCGCCGATCGCCGGCCGAGGACCACCGCCGCCACCGCCCAGTCGGCGCGCCACCACCGCCGGTGGCATCTTCGCCGGGAGGCGCGAATTCGGCGCCTCTCCGAGCCTTCGATCGATCCTCCTTCATGGATCGATCATGGGTTGATCGATCCAAGCTCTATCTTCCTCTTGTCACTTCGTCTTCTCCGGCGGTCATCTCGGCATCGATCCAACGTAAATAGATTACAAGAATTTAAATTACAATTCCGGTATCGATTCTATACATGAAATCGACCCTATAAAATTTCCGTAAAAACATAGAACGTAATAATAAATCCTAAATTCGGTCAACCCCCGAATTTTTACTATTACAAGCATTCACCACAAAAAACGAATCTCGACATGTCCGAGAGTTTAATAAAACCAACAATCATGACAAAATAATTAACGAATAATTAACTAAGCCATAATAGTCGGAAACCCTGCAAGGTAGAACAATTTTATCGAAAATACCGCGAACGTAAACCACGCTCTGATACCAATTGTTGGAATTAGATATCCCGGGCTATTAAAATTAGCGGAAACCATAGCCCGATAAAAAACCCTTCGCCGGAGATTACACGAACGCCGATGAACGCGCCGGAGTCCAGCCGAGGAGACCACACACCCGAAGGCGTGCGGCTGCCCCCAGCCGAACCCCCCGCGTCGCGGAGTTCATGCGATCGTCGATCGCATCGCGCGATCGGTCGGGATGGGGCTGCCCTGCAGCCCCCGCGGCGAGTCTGGCGACTCGCCGCCGCCTGTAGGGGGCCCACCTTCACGGTGGGGAGGGGCGGCACCAGCCCGCACCCTCCGCGATCGATCCATGCGATCGATCGCATGCCCTCGGCCCAGCCGAGGGTTCGACCCTCTCGCCCCTTCGAAACCCTAGCCGGGCGGTCCACGTGGTCCGGTGGTTTCACCACCACCACGCGATCATCCGTCTACTCCGGGGTTCGTACCTCGGATCTTGGTTCGTCGGTATTTTCAATAATAATCGAACAAAATCATAAAGGGCGTTTAGATTTTATACCTTCGATTCGTTGTTCGGAGAAACGAGATCAAGATGACCTTTGAATCTTCCCACGTATTCCTTGCACTAGCTTGAACGTCTGGTGGGCGACGATCCTCCAAGCTTATGGATCTCCTTCACGAACTCTCTAGATTATCAAGTGTGATAATCTTGTCTTATAATTTGTGAAGACCATGTAGTGCTTTTATAGGCTACGTAGGGGATCTAAAGGAGGTGGAATATTGGGCTTCCAATATTAATGATTAAATTGAGCCCAAGCCCAAATCTATTAATCCCATTAATATTAATTTATTTATTTTCCACTATATAAATTAATTGCAATATTAAACCATATTATATCAAATAATATTTCTCCGGTAGTATTATTTATTCCGTGTATTTAAGATTTAAATATCCATGAATAAAATTAATTTATTGCTAATTAATTTATTCATCTCTTATATCCGAGATTGGTACCACTCAACTTTATTATTATGCGGGAACAAATCCACTCGCGAGGTTTACATAATAAATCCTTATGAGCTCATCTCGGGGATATTATCAACCCTTACGGGATACACTTTCCCGTCAAGAATTCACGGCATGTCATATATAAAATATAGTGACCCAACTTTACCGGTAATTGACCCAATAATTAAACCGGTCAATTTCTTTGGAAAATCAAAGTAACTCATATTAAATATACACACCCGCAATTGTATCGGGGATTAAGAATAAAATACTCTGAGATTTAAATCAATTATCAAAGGCAATCATAATTGATAAATCTCAAGCGATCCACCCAATACACCAAGTGTACAAGTGTGATAAAATAATTAAGACAAATTATTTTCTCTCTCACACAACGACTATACCGATGGATTGGTCCGTGTCCATCTAGGTCGTGAGCAACTGTTTTATTAAATACGAGTAAACGATAGTATGATCTTCCGTGTGACGTCGCGCACACCATACTAACTACAACGTATATAATCTAGGACTATTATTTGCATATATTTAATTAACAATAATTAAAAGCAAATGAATGTTCATTTATTAATGGGATAATTATAGTTTAGTACCTGAACTATAGGCACTTTCGTGCTTTGGTGACTGATCTTTTTTTTTTGGGGTTTTGGTACCTGAACTTAGGCAAAATTAGACTTTAGCGGCTGGAGTGGCGGATCCCGGCGACACGTGCCTGGCACATGCTTAATTTCGTGGTCAAGATGTGAGATGAAGGGTATTACCGACCTTTCCTTATATTATTAATATATAAATAATTAAAAATATTTATAAATAATTATAAAAATAATTAAAAATATTTATAAATAAATATAAATAATTAAAAATATTTATAAATAATTAAAAATAATTAAAAATATTTATAAATAAATAGAAATAATTAAAAAATATTTATAAATAATTATAAAATATTAATAAATAATTATAAAAATAATTATAAATATTTATAAATAATTATAAAAATTATTAAAAATATTTATAAATAATTATTTATAAATAGATAATTATAAATAATATATAAATAATCAAAAATATTTATGAATATTTATAAATAATTGTTTATAAGTAGATAATTATAAATAATATTTATATATTATTAACATGATTAAATGATATTAATAAAAAACAAAAAAAAGGACGGAGTCATCTCAATCCCACGTAAAAAACAAAATAATTACTCACGATAATTCAATCTCCAATTTCCAGTTGCAAGAACTATACAAATTCGAAATCGCTTCAAACTTAAATTCAGTGCAAACCTAAATCCTAAATGGGGGGTCCTCTCGTTTCTCCTTTTTCATAGAGTCGATTCAGATCCCAGAAAAAGGATTCCAGGTGAAGAATCAGCCTAGGACGGCGGCCCTAAGAGTGCCGACGAACGTTGACCCTCCATCGCCGCTCTCGCCTTCGCCGGCGAGCCCGTCGTGAAACCCGCCGCCGAATCCGGTGATTTTGAGCTCACAGTTGGAGTTGCTGAGAATGATCTTGTGGGTTATCGGGTTGAGAAACTCGCTGCTCCCGATGGACCTCGGGTCTTGAACGTCCGCCGGCTTCGATTTGCTGAGTGCAGCGATGGATTACGGATCGGGCCACGTCCATTCCCGCATCTATCCTTCATGAAGATTTTTGCTCTTCAAATTGAATTTAGGGTTCTGAAAATTGGGGTAATCGAATTCAGCTGCTGCGGAGGGGGACGACATGGAGCTGTTGCTGGTAGAAGATCTCTGCGGGCTCCCGTATTAGGGTTCTTTCGTTTCTGAATTGGGGAGAAACCCATTTGTCCCAAATACACAATATATACATATGTCGTATGTCGTTATAATTTGGACCGTATATAAATCAGAATACATATTAATATATTTTAAAAATAAATCGAATATATAATGAAAAGGGTAAAATAGTAACTTCCCACCGTCAGCCAACGTAATCGTGACACCTGTCAACTGAAGGCACGTGCAAGGCACGTGTGGCCGGGATCCGCCACTCCAGCCGCTAAAGTCTAATTTCGCCTAAGTTCAGGTACCAAACCCCCAAAAAAAAAAGATCAGTCACCAAAGCCCGAAAGTGCCTATAGTTCAGGTACTAAACTATAATTATCCCTTTATTAATAGATAAATGACAGTGTACAAGGAGTTCAGAATACTCAAAACTAGACATTAAGTATACCACTCCAACAACATAAAGCAATAAACTTGAAATGTAATCCTATAACTACTAAAGCAGATAAATGTCTTCCACTGCAACAGCTGCCTCCTCTACAGCTTTGCCCATGTAGACTTGAACTCTTCTTCTCTATGCCGCCGGGTTTTTCTTGTCTATTGAGAGGACAATTAGACTTCCAGTGTCCAGACTTCTTGCATCGGAAGCACTTGCCCTTGGGCTTACCAACCCCTCCTCGTGGTCCATTCTTGGCACCACTGGGTTTCCAGGCTTGCTTCCTCTTCTTGCCCCTACCTCCAATAGGCTTCGAGCCTTTGGACTTGGTAGCTACAAGCGCTTAAGACTTGCCCTTCTTGTAGATCCCCTCTGCCGCCTTCAGTTCAGTCAGGAGTTGCGCAAGAGTTTAAGATAGTTTACCCATATTATAACTCATACGGAACTGCGCAAAACTAGGGGTCAGAGACTGGAGTATGATGTCGACTTGCGTCTCACCATCAATCTGAGCTCCTAGGATTTCCAATTCATTCAACAAACTCATCATCTTAAGAACGTGCTCCCCAACGGGCGTTCCTTCAGACTGAGTAGTTAACATGAGGACTCTCATGGCTTCTTGCCTAGCCGCACGGTCTTGGTGCCCAAACATCTCCTTGAGGTTGTACAACATATCCTCGGCGGTGTCCATCGACTCATGTTGGGTTTGGAGTACATTTGACATAGAAGCCAAAATATAGCACCTAGCCATTTCATCAGCCTTTGTCCACCTCCTATATGCCGCCCTTTCCTCATCAGTTGAGGCACCCGTGGGTTCAGCAGGGCATTGTTCATAAAGTACAAACTTGTACTCCTCTGCAGTCAGGACAATGTCCAAATTTCTCCTCCAATCAATGTAATTGGGGCCAGTGAGTTTATTCTCCTTGAGTATCACAGAAAGTGGATTCATAGCTATTCTCTAAACCTATAAGCACATATAAACAAACAATCAATTTAATATCCGATATTATCTCCCTCAAATAATATCATTAAATTACTAATCACATCTAAAATCCCATCAGATATGGTAAGCCACGTGGTGTGGACGTTTACCTACCCAAATGATTTAGCAATTAGAATTTCTTTGGTCGTACATCATTTATAGCGTAAATTCGTGGGGAAGGATACTATAAAGCGTACCTAAGTGTAAACCATTACTCAGTACTAAGGTAAATCGTTTGGAATTGCTATATCACCGCAAACCACGTGGTGTGGACGTTTACGATAACTTACAATCCTTTACAATTTCCAATAACTGTCTACATCAACTATTCCAAAATCCCATTTAGTATAGCAAGCCACGTGGTGTGGACGTTTACTATGCCAAAAGATTTTTATAATTGACTCCCAATTACTTGATCCATTCTCACCCCACGGAGAATCATAAGTGAAACTCGAAGTTTCTAACCAGTGATTCACCATGCGAACAACCCTATCTCTCATAAAATGAGGGAGCCGAGTAGACAATCGATCCATTTCAAGAAATGGTACGAAGGTCTCTAATTTGTGTCATCCACATGACCAAGTGGCTTGGGCTCCATTCCACTCCCCGTGGTGAGAATGAGTCGACTTGAAATCAGTTTCAGAAAGACAAATTAGACATTGTTTGATAAACTTAATCAATGATTCTCGTAAAAGGAATTACAAGAATTCTCATCCAATGACTTGTCTATATGAACTTCGAAAGCTCATAAAAGTCACTAAGAGAACAGTAATGCAGACCATGGGATTGTTTCCAATCCCTCTCCCACTTAGCTTTTTACAATAAGGGATACGCTATCTAATGCATAATTAAATACACATCAGCATGCATACATGTAATAAAGCACATAAATATTATCACATAGTCAAAATAATACTAGAATATTATTCTCCGACTATTATGGCTTTATCGCATCCCCGTACGCATCTTCTAGTCTTCAGTCTTCGTTTCTTGAATGCTCCATGTGACGAGAATATTAATCCCAATATATTTAAATCTATTTATTTTTAATTAATTCAAAATTTATTTAATTCGAAAATTAAGTCAATCGAATATATTAAAAATAAAATTAAATATTATTAATATTTTTATTTATTTTTATGTTCCTTTCTAATTCCATTAAATCTCTAGAGTCTTATCCAAGTCAAACTTGGAATACTCTAGAAGACTTCTATAATAAAATAAGGAAATAAAATAAATTAGGACTCTTCTACTTTCCATAATTAATTAATTTTCATCCATGAAAATTTCCAAGAATAGGAATATTCAATAAGGAAATAAATTAATTCAAATTTAATTCTTTTCCTATTCCATGAGAGTTCCTAAACTTAGGAATACTCAAAATAGAAAATCCGAATTAATTAGGAAAGTCGGATCTTGGTAGGAGTAGCACGGGTTGGGAGTCCCCGCACCACCCCCACCATCGACCACCACCACCGTCGCCGGCCAAGGCCCACGCGCCACCTCCCTTGGTGGCCGGCGTGACCGAGAGCCCTTGGGCAGCCCGGGGTCGATCGATCCTCATGGGGATCGATCATGGGGTTGATCGACCCCCCCCCCTCTTTTTGTCCTCGTCTTCTTCGTCACACCTTCGTCTTCTCCGGCGGTCGTTTCGGCATCGATCCAACGTAAATAAATTACAAAAAATTAAATTACAATTCCGGTATCGATTCTATACATGAAATCGACCATATACAATTTCCGGAAAAATAAGAACAATAATAATAAAACCTTAAATTCGGTCAACCCCCGAATTTTTACTATGACAAGCATTCATCCACAAAAACGAATCTCGACATGTCCGAGAGTTTAATAAACCAACAATTATGACAAACAATTAACAAATAATTAAACAAGCCATAATAGTCGGAGATCCCTGCAAGGTAGAACGATATATCGAAAACATACATGAACTAGAACCAACGCTCTGATACCAATTGTTGGAAATCGATATCCCGGGCTATCAAAAAAAATACGGAACCGATAACCCGACCGAAATCCCGTCGCCGGAAAAACCAATCGCGAACCACACGCGAAGCCGGGCTCGACAAGAGCGTCGCTGCGGGATGAACCCGCAGCTAAACCCTAGCTGAACCCCATCGCGGCTGGGGTTCGCGATCGCCGTGCGTGGCGATCGCATGGGGCTGCTCCGGCAGCCCCCGGGTGGCGGTGAGTCCGGCGACTTCACCGTCGTCGCCTCCCGGAGGGGCGGTCAGCCCAGCTGACCACCGCGGCTCCAGCCGTGGCTCGCCCCGGCGATCGATCCCGCGATCGATCGCCCACCCCGGCCCAGCCGGGGTGCCCTTGCGCACGCCGCCATCGAGGGGCGGCTGGGATCCGCCGCGGCACCAGCCCGCGGCATCCCCAGCGATCGACCGAGGTCGATCGCATGCCCCGGCGTCCAGCCGGGTCTCCCCTCGTCGCGCACCGGCGGTCGAAGCCCTAGGGTAGACCGCCACCCTCGACTCATGTCGAGGGTTTCTCTCGATCCTCGCCGGGGATCTCGAATCCCAGTCCGCGAAGTTCGTTTGTCCCGGATCGTTGTTCATGTATGTTCCACGATAATTAATACATATAATCATAAAGGGGGTTTCATGATTTTACATTCGATTCGTTGTTCGGAGAAACGAAATCAATTCGATGACCTTTGAATCTTCCTACGTATTCCTTGCACTCCGTTTGAACGTCGTGTGGGCGACGATCTTCCGAACTCCTATGGATCTCCTTCAACTCTTTAGAACTATCAAGTATTGATATTCTTGTCTTAATAATTATGAAGGTCATGTAGTGCTTTTATAGGCTACATAGGGGATCTAAAGGAATTGGAATATTGGGCTTTTAATAATAGTGATTAAATTGAGCCCAAGCCCAAATCTATTAATCCTTACTATTATTAATTATATTTATTTTCCACTATATAAATATAATTGCACTTCCAATATTAAACCATATTATATCAAATAATATTATCTCCGGTAGTATTATTTATTCCGTGTATTTAAGATATAAATATCCATGAATAAAATTTATTTATTGCTTAATAAATTTATTCATCTCTTATATCCGAGAATAGTACCATTCAACTTTAATTATTATGCGGAACAAATCCACTCATGAAGTTTACATAATAATTCCTTATGAACTCATCTCGGGGATATTATCAACCCTTATCGGGATACACTTTCCCATCAAGAATTCACGGCGTGTCATATATAAAATATCGTGACCCAACTTTACCGGTAATTGACTGGTTATACTAATCAATCAATTCCTTTGGAAAATCAAAGTCACTAATATTAAATATACACACCCGCAATAATATCGGGGATTAAGAATAAAATACACTGAGATTTAAATCGATTATCTAAGGCAATCCTAATCGATAAATCTCAAGCGATCCGCCCAATACACCAAGTGTACAAGTGTGATAAAATAATTAAGACAAATTATTTTCTCTCTCACACAACGACTATACCGATGGCTTGGTCCTTATCCATCTAGGTCGTGAGCTACTGTTTGATTAAATACGAGTAAACGATAGTATGATCTTCCGTGTGACGACGCACACCATACTAACTACAACGTATATAATCTAGGACTATATTTGCATATATTTAATTAACAATAATTAAAAGCAAACAATTGTTTATTTAATTAAATAGATTAAATGTCATGATCGGGAGTTTCCGTTACTTAAATCTAGACATTAAGTATACAACTCCAACATACTCAACCCATAAGTTGCTAACAAGCAACGTACCTTGTCCATAATCGTGCGATTCATCCTCTCGGCTACTCCATTTTGTTGGGGCGTGTATCTCACAGTGTGGTGCCTCACAATCCCCGAACTTTTACAAAACTGGTTGAATTCGTCGGGCACAAATTCTAGGCCATTGTCCGTACGCAGGTTCTTCAAGATTTTCCCGGTTTGTTTCTCTATCATCACCTTCCAATCTTTGAAGGTAGAAAACACATCGCTCTTGTGCTTCAAGAAGAACGACCAAACCTTTCGGGAATAGTCATTGATGATGGTAAGCATGTAGTAAGAACCTCCAGTGGAGGGACCGAGGATGGTCCCCATAGATCGGAATGGACATACCCGAGTATTTCCTTCGTCGTGTGAGCGCCGGTAGTGAACTTCACTCGCGTTTGCTTCCCAAAGACGCACTGCTCACAGAACTCCAACTTCGACAAGCCCTTATCCCCAAGAAGCCCTTGTCTACTCAACTCGGCCATTCTGGAATCACTCATATTCCCTAGACGCATATGCCAAAGTCTCGTTGTATCGACATTCGGGACTTTGGAATCGCCCACGGCTACTTCACCTTTCACCGTAGTGCCTTGAAGAACATAAAGCCTATTCGACTTACGTTCGCCTCTCATAACCACCAACGAACCTCTGGCAACCTTCACGACTCCACCTTCTCCGGTGAATGAGTAACCCTTAAGCTCCAAAGTACTAAGCGAAATTAAATTCCGCTTTAAGCCGGGAACGTATCTAACCTCGCTTAGGGTGCGGATCGCGCCGTCAAACATCTTGATCCGGATGCTTCCTATCCCTTCGATCTTGCATGACGCGTTGTTTCCCATAGTCACCGCACCTTGCTCCTCCTTCTCAAAAGTCTCGAACCACTCACGATTCGGGCACATGTGGAACGTACATCCCGAGTCTAGAATCCATTCCTCGCTTGATTTGGAGACCTCACCCAAAGCCATAAGGAGATCACAATAATTCTGGGCTACACAACCTTCACCGGAACTCTTACCGGAATTATTATTGTTGTTGTTGCCACCTTCTCTCTCCTTCCTATTTTTCAAGGCGTAGCAATCAGCTTTGATGTGGCCCTTCTTTTTGCAATAGTTGCAAACTTTGTTACTATGCCGTGACTTCGATCGAGACCTATCTTGCCCCGTCGATCTCTGGTTGGTCCGCCCACGGACATTCAATCCTTCACTTGACGTCTCTCCCGAATTAGGATTCTCCATCATCAAAATATTCTCTCTAGATGAGAGAGCCGAGGTTACGTCTTTAAAAGTGAGGCTATCTCGAGAATATAGGAGAGTATCACGGAAGCCCGCCATAGAAGGAGGTAGCGAAATTAGGAGCCAAAACGCAAGATCATCATCTTCGAGCTTCACGCCAATGTTGCCGAGGTCGGCGACTTTCTCCTTGAATTTCGCTACGTGCGCGGGGATAGAAGAACCCTCCGCCATCTTGAGAAAATATAAACTTCTCTTCAAATTGTGCTTACTTGACACCGTCTTGGTAATGCACATCTCTTCAAGCTTCTCCCAAAATTCTTTTGATGTCTTTGTATGCATGATGTCCTCCGCCAATGCGTTCGAAACATGGAGCCCTATGGTCACCATAGCCATCTGATCGAGCGTCACGCGGTCGTCATGCTCCATGTGAACCGGCATGTTGTCAATACCATTGAGGGCGATCTCTTGCTTCAGGGATCGTAGAACTAACCTCCTCTTGTATTGCCAAGTCGGGAACCTTGTGTTGAGATCCAGCAACGGTATGTCATACCTCACGATCGTCATAGATCCTTAGCTCTGATACCACTTGTTGTAGGAACGGACGATGTATAGTATGATAATAACGGGATACCGAAGAAAAGAAATCAACAATAAAATAGAGAAGACAAGAATTTACGTGGAAACCCAAATCGGGAAAAAACCACGGGAGGAACGACGAATAATTCACTATAATATTGCTTCACGATTACAAGGATGATATACTACGCTCTAAACCCTCAAATCTCACGCAATAGCTATAGAATTATAATTGGTGTCATCTGTTTCAATGGAGCAGCTCTCTTTATATAGGGGGAGGTCCTAATTAATGTATGGAAACATTAATTCTCGCCCATAAGAGTCCTAGAAGGAGTAGGAAAAAGTCCCACCTATTTTCGGAATTAATTCCAAAAAATCCCGCTGCTAAGACTCGGTGTCGGCCGACGGGTCCAGGCTGTCGGCCGACATTCCTGACGCATCCGCGCCACTGCCCCAGAGTACCAACGCAAGTGCGTTGGAGAAACACGGGTTTGTCGGCTGACAAGAAATGGTGTTGACCGACACTTACACAAATTTTCTCCCGGTTTCGTGGCACATGCAACAATATTGAATATTCTTTTGTTTTTGAAGTTATATTACGTTACAACTTACAAACCCTTAATTTTATTCACTATCCACATACAAAATTGACATAAACAACAAAATGAGTTGCAATTTTCTTTTTCTATTGGTCTCTTGTATATGTTCAGTCAAGACATTAGCTCAATCCACGAATGTTCGATCAGAGCTCGAACCAGAGAAACTAGTGGATATTCGAAATTATTTGAAGAAAATCAATAAACCAGCCGTTAAAACAATCAAAGAAAGATGCATTGTTTTCTTGACTCGAATCCATTGAATAAATGCATTGACACACACACAAACACACACACACACACACACACACATATATATATATATATTAATTATATTTTAAAATGCTCGTTTTTACAGAGTTCGAATGGTGATTTGATAGATTGTGTATTATTTCATCAACAACTGGCTTTTGATCATCCTCTACTACAAGGACATAAACTGATGAGCGATTTTATTTGCTCATCTTAGAGTCCTTGTTGAGTCAGTTTGAGTCTGTTTTATGTGTGAGAGGGCACAGTAGAGTGTTTGGGCAGAGTGTGCAGGCAAACAGATAACAGGTGGCGCACTGGGCAAAAGAGGCAAGGAAAACCCCTTCTTTGGGCAAACAAACAATCTGGAGTGGTAATGACTGAACAGTTTGGCCTATTCAGGTAAACAAGCCAGTTTGGGCAGAGTCATGAAACAGAAGACCCATATAAATTACCAAGTACCGTGCCTGGTCCGTTCACCTGTGGAGAAGGAGAATATCTGTGATGAGTTTGAGCAGAGAATCGCCAGCAGGCAAAGGCAAAGGCCAACAATTCCAAATTTATGATATTTTGTTTCCTTTTGTTCGTGACTTATTTTTCAAGTTATTTTCTTTGCTTTATTTTTAGGTTTTGTCTATTTAAAGGCCCCCCAAGGAATTATTTTAATTAAGACTTTTTATGATAAAAATTATGTTTCGTGAGTTTTCATAAAATTTTCTCTTGGGTTCGAATTCTACCCGATTATCCCAAAGAATTCAACTGACGAATCAACGAAGCGACCACCATTCGTTCGTGTGTCTTCAACATCCCCGAGTTGCTACGACAACTACGCGTTGGGGTTTAGATTATCGATCTAAATCATTTCGTGAGTTCGATCTAGAGGTTTTGGGACCTTCCGCAGGTATCTTCTATCTTTCTCGTTCTTCGTTCTTTTTTATCCATCAATCCCCAAACGAGGTTCGTATCATTTGGTATCAGAGCTCAGGTTAGGGTTCTTTGTTTTCTGAATACGTAGCCTCGTTTCTTTATTTCTTTCTTTCGTTTCTTCTTCTTTCTTTTCGTTTCTTCTTCTTGTGAAAAAAAAATATATTTTCGAAATTACTGTTCATCCGGAAAAAAAAAACCAAATTCATGATGCCTGAGGTTGACGATGTTGTTGTTAAAACTCAAGCTAAATTTATCGTGGAGGCATTGCGCTCTGAAATGAGAAAGCTCATTACGTCGTAGATGAAGGTGGTGCATGAGCGAATCACCGCCCTCGAGAAGCGACCTCATCGAGATACTGCAGGGTATCGGAGAGGTGGCGGATACCGAGAAGGTCGGAATGGTCAACCTCGACACCATGGTCGTAGTAAGGACTTCTACTACGAGGTGAAAGAAGCTTCCGACATTGATGAGAGGAGGTCCCGAGTTGAATCCCAGCACGAGAGGTGGATCAAGGTGGAGTGTCTGTTAGAGGACTTGATTCATATGTCGAGGGATGACGAGAAAGCGGTGACTGATGATGAGAGCGAGAAGCCAGAACCGTCGGCTTCGGTGGAGTCCGAAGAAGAGTCGGCTTCGGTGGAGTACGAGGATGAGGATTCGGTGGAGTACGAGGACCTTCTTCACATGAGTAGTTGCACGAATGTGGTTGGTGCAACCGTGATTCGGAAGTTAGAGTTAACCATGGTGAAACGTTCTGAGCCATATCGACTACAATGGCTGCATGAAACCGGTGTCAACCAGGAATTTCATGATGTCCTCTATGATGATGTATCTCCTGGTTTACCACTACATCGAAGGATTGAACATCAGACTGACGTGGTTCCGAGTGTGTTCGTGAGAGTGGTGTTCGAGCCTGGCATCGACTTGGATTTGAGGACAAATCCTTTTGAAGAGGAAGGGAATGATGCAACCCAAGGACCAGCAATTCCAAATTTATGATATTTTGTTTCCTTTTGTTCGTGACTTATTTTCCAAGTTATTTCATTTGCTTTATTTTAAGGTTTCGCCTATTTAAAGGTCCCCAAGAAATTTTTTTAATTAAGACTTTTGATAATAAAAATTATGTTTCGTGAGTTTTCATAAAATTCTCTTGGGTTCGAATTCTACCCGATTATCCAAAAGAATTCAACTGACGAATCAACGAAGCGACCACCCTTCGTTTGTGTGTCTTCAACATCCTCGAGTTGCTACGACAACTACGCGTTGGGGTTTAGATTATCGACCTAAATCATTTCGTGAGTTCGATCCAGATGTTTTGGGACCTTCCGCCGGTATCTTCTATATTTCTCGTTCTTCGTTCTTTTTTATCCATCAATCCCCAAACGAGGTTCGTATCACTAGATCCATGCGCCCACATAGGTATCGAATTGACTAGACTCAGGGGATTAGGCATAAGTATACCTTGCATTTTCTTTACCCAGTAAGGACGAATTGGGGTGGGGTAATTGTAGGCGCGACTTAATAGGACTACTTTTGCCTTGTTAGACATCCTATAACCGATTGACAAACCATCAGTTAAAACTATTAGTGTCAGGGATCGGTAGTTTGCCCAGATAACCCAGAGAGAAGCCGTGAGCCCAGAAGCCTGTTTTCCTTTATTTGAGTTCAGTTTGATTTACTGTTTTCTATTTATTCAGTTTGGTCAAAGGGTTTAGTTTATATTTTCTGCATGTTAGTTTGGGTTAATTAGATTTGTTATTCCTGTTAAGTAGTAGTTTAATAAAACGATGTGACCACAACAACCAACTCAAAACCTTTTTATTGTGACACTATTTGGGTAAAGTCGAGATAAACTATTTTGCAATTTCTTTCTCATGAGATCGACCCTATACTTATCACTTGTTATCTTGTGTTCAGTTTAGGAAACATTATAAATTTATTTTGATCGCATTACTTCCACGAAAAAGTTTTCATGTCGTCATAAACCAATAACGGTACGCCATCGAGCACAAATCTTATTTATAACTACGTACTTTAATTATCTTACGAATTCACAGGATCCACCAACTGCCAACGGGATCATTCTTATTCGACAACAACAACAATACTTTCGAGGACGAAGAGGTTTCCCAGCTTTAGGGAATGTACGGTGAATCTTGTCCAGCAAACACAATCCCCATAAGAAGAACGACCGAAAAAGATGTTTTGAGGGCAAGTTCGTTCTAAACATTTGGACGCAAACGAGCGAATTTTACTAATCATAGGAAGTATCATATTCTAAATAACCCATTCCTTCACGAGGTGAGTGCATCCATATATATATATATTTATAGCCCTCGAGTACTAGTAGTAGGTGTGGATTCATTGTTGTTTGAGTGCATCCAAGAAAAAATAATGACCAAGTTTGTATTCATTGTTGTTTTGATGTTAACAACAATTGTGAGGATTTTTCATACATGTTTTTTTTTTTGGTAAATGATATATTAATTATTATTATTAATTCTCAGTATTTTTGTTATGTTTTTAATAAATATATTAGGTGTGGGCAACTGGAGATCAGATTCACAATCAAGAGGTGTTTAAACTGTATTTTCTCTATCTTTTTAATTTACCACTGATTATTAATTATATACTATATATTTATTTTAAAAATATGTATCGTTATGTTAGAGCTAGTAATATATACTGTACTTAATTTTCTTGAATGGCCGGCAGAAGTGGATTGAACACGAGGGGAGACGCATATTAGCTGCTTTTACTGGTCCTCGTCCTCCTTGTACGTACATTACATTAAACTTGTCGATTATAATTGTATATACCGACACCCTACAAACATACCCGACGATCGACCTAACGTATTTTTTTTTCTATTTAAAATGACCAGCGCCGGCAAAGCCAAATTGCCCCAAGGAGTGCTGCGGTGGTATGAAAATAAATTATTCCTATTTCATGAAAATTGTTTTACATCATTATATTCTATGATGAATCGATCATTTGCAAATTAATTATATATGCTCCATTTGGCAGGAAGAAAAAATGTGAAGAGCTGCCCCCCACCCAGTGTATGTAATTGCTGATATATATACATGCAGCGTCTTCTCTCTCCCTTGTTTTAGTTCGTCGTCTCTCTCTTCTGCGGGCTTGCTTTGCGATGTATCACTTCTCGATCGGATCCATCGATCTATATATATATATATATATATATATATATATATATATATATATATATGTAATGTAAGGTGTATTGCATACTACGCCGGTACTTGATCATCTTATAATATACAATAAATCAATAATGGTTCGTGTTATAGCGACTTGTCTCACCTCCATCGGTATTGGTTAATTATTGAATCAAATGTGTTTGATTTTCGTTTTTCATTGTCTATGGGCTAGATGACTCCATACACATATCATATTCAATTCGATATTGTATGTATACAATATACATATATATGAAGAGATAAAATCATTTGTATATGAAGAGATAAAATCATTTTTCGTCCTCACGTGGGACTCCGGAAAAATCACCTGGCATAATCATCTTCACCTCAGCAATTTTAAGTAATTCAATGAAAAATAAAATTTGAGTAGAAAGGGATTCGAACCTTGGCATTTCAATAAAAAAAAATCAATAAAAAAATGTTTAGTAAAAACAACTGAAATCTTATAAGTAATATTATGATTATATCATAATAAAAAAAATATTAAAACATAGTAAATAGTTGAATATTTTACTAAATTGTATAACCTATATAAATGATCATATTATAAATATTTACGTAGAATCTTTTTATTCTAATGGTGAATTCATGTTTATGGATCTTGAAGACCCAGGTTCTGAGTCCCTTCCATTTAATTTAATATTTAACTCTAATGCACCCTTAATTTCATCATCTTTTTTTTTTTATAAATTAATTTTCTTTCTTTCACATTGTTATATAAATTTTTATCGAGAATATGGATTATAAAGATTTTACAGAAATTACTAATGTAAGTTTGTATTATAATATTTCAAATTTTTGTTACTAGTCAAAAAAAAAAATTGGGGTTGAAATATAATAAAACTGTAAATGTTGATTTTGGCGACAACATTTTTCGTGTTTTGTTTGTTGTTTTTGATTTCAGGATTGAAGGTTAAGATCCCGTTGCCAATAGCTGGAGTCGCTGATTTTGAAGACTTGCATCGAAACCGGCGACTGGCAAATGACCTAGGATCCAGCGACTGGCGACCCGCATGCATCTAAACCGGCGACTGGCGAATGCACTTGGAACGGCGACTGGCGAATGCACATGACCCGGCGACAGGCGACTCCGTTGCATGACCCGGCGACTGGCGACTCCGTTGCCTTACCCGGCGACTGGCGACTCCTTGCCTCATACCCGGCGACTGGCGAATCCTCGTTGACATGAGACCGGCGACTGGCGACTGGCGACTCTCGCCCTTGAAACCGGCGAACGGCGAACGACTTCTCATGTATTGGATTCGGCGTTTTTGTATTTCAACCTCAATGATATCGACGACCATTAAGACGATAAAAATCCGAAGCTTCAACACTTAGAATTTTTCACAAGAAATTGAAAATGAAGATTTGAGATCGATGGAGTCAAGGATTTAAATTGAAGTATGAAATTGAAGATTCAAGATTCGAAGATTCAAGATTCCAAGAATCAAGAATCCAAGTTCCACAACAGTGATGTCATCCATGGAGAAGTGACATCAGCCAAGCATGTGACGAATGAGAATGTGCCACGTCATCACCCCACATGTGCGGGCTGCCTATATAAACCCATGGATTTGCGTGCCATCACTTGACGATTTTGAGAGAACGAAATCTGATTTTTAGAATCGTAACCGACAGATTTCAGCTTCGAGTTTGTGTAGTTTGCTTTTGCGCTGTACGCCAATATTAGAGTTAGGAGATTTAGCTCTAGGTGCACTTGTGCTAGATTACAAGTTAGTGGGAGTTGTTGCGACACTCGGAAAACTTCTTGTAATCGTTTTGCCTACCATACTCCGTGTAATAGTTTCGTTTTGTTTTCAATGAAATGAAATATATTACATAAACTTTGTCTCCACTTTTTATACTACGAACTAGTGTGAGTGTGATCTTCGACTGAAGCTGCTGTCTGTGTGTTTAAGGCCAACTTTGCGAAAAGTTGGTATCATACGTCGAAGACGTAATTTCAATTGGTATCAGAGCAGGACGTCATACGTATAAGACGTGATCCGTTACTTGAGTTCATATTTCCGCTACAATGGAGTCACCAATGTTTGTCCAGAAACCGATTATGCTCACTCATCAAAACTATTCAAACTGGAAAGCTAAAGTTTCAGCGAGAATCAAAGGTCATGACTCGCGTGCTTGGATGGCGGTGTTGGAAGGATGGGAGTGTCCGTACACCGAAGACGCTGATGGTATTAGAATTCCAAAACCTGAACGAAATTGGACAAGAGAAGAGCATGATTTGTCTACGGCTAATAGCAAAACACTTCTACTTATTTGTGAATGGTTGGAACTCAGTATGTACCAGCTGGTCAAAAATTGCACCTCGGCAAAAGACGCATGGGAAACTCTTCAGAGGACATGTGAAGGAAATCATGCTGTCAAACGATCTAAAATCCGAACTATCACTGCTCAATTCCATCAACTCCGTATGAGAGAGGATGAGGACATAAATGAGTACCTGGATAAGATCATGAGATATGTCAACGAGGTTTGCGAACTTGGCGAAACTTTTCCAGCTGTCATGGTCTACGAGAAAATTTTGAGTAGCGTGAACTCGAGATTCGAAAGCAAAGTGCTAACGCTTGAAACACGAGAAGAGAAAGAACAAAAATGGGACTATGCTGACTTGATGGCTGATCTGAGAAATTATGACTTGACTCTCAAGGTACGAAGCAACCCAGAAATGTCTCTCATCTACGAACCGATGACCGCACTCAAGATTTCTGAAAAAGGAAAAAGTTCTAAGAGCACGAAATCTCGGAAAACTCATTTGAAAAATGAGAAAACCGAAAGTAGTTTTTCCGCTGACTTGGATGAATCTGATGATGAGGAGGCTGAGGATATTGAGAGACTGATGAACTCTAATAATCCGGACAAACTTGCTGCACTGACTGAAATAGTCACTTATCTTGTGAAATAGTCACTTATCTTGTGAAATAGTCACTTATCTTGTTAACTCATACCCAAATACTCCTGACAACCGAAATCAGGGATCGTCGTCTGACAAAAAGTTTAAAGGGACAAAACTTTCAACATACTCTTCTACTAGCAAGGATGTCTCTAAGATGCAATGCTATGAGTGTAAGGGATATGGACACGTCAAAAATGAATGCCCGAACTTACATCGTAAGAAGAGGCTACCAGTTAGCTATGTTGTGATTGACGATGAGGATGTCATTTCTGAGAACGACGAGTCTGAAGACGATAACACTGATGACGATGAAGACAACGCTCTAGTTGTTACTTTTGGTGAAGATTTTGATCTAGCGAATTTCGAAGTTGAAAACTTTGAAGTTGACACTTTACTGAAGGACACTGCTACAGCAGACAACATATTTTGTGTGGCCTCAGTGAATCGAAATTGCTGTGATGATGATATTTTCTCAGATGATGAATCCGTGTCTGAAGCTGAAGAGACATAAATGACACCTGAAGTGTCACAAACTGAAGATGTATACGTTGAGTTACTCACTCTGAAAGAGAGTCACTCTAAACTCGAACATTTATATGACACAGCTATCACTGAGAATAGCACACTTGAAGTGTCTCTGAAGTTCTTGACAGAATCTTTTAATGAACTCTCGATTGAGAAACGAATGATGTATGATGAGGCTGTTGAGTTGAAAAACTCAGTTGAGAAGACGAAGGATGAGAAAAAGAGGTTGAACAATTCTCTGAAAATTCTTAAAATCAAATTTGATGATCTTTTCGAAGAGAAGCATAAGTATTTCAAAGAAGTTGTCGAACTGAGAGAAGTGTGTGAGAAATTGAGTTCTGAAAACTCAAAACTGAAAACTTCACTGAAAAAGGAAACAACTGAAGTTAAGAAACTGCAGACTCTGTTCAAGAATTCAGATGCTGAAAATGATGAACTAAAGTCATCACTGATGAACTAAAGTCATCACTGATGAAAGCTCAAACTGACCTTGCTATGACTGACAAAGAGCGATATGTTTTGAAGGAAAAACTTCAGATGACTGATGAACTTTTGAGGAAGATGAACACGAACTCTTCCGTGTTTGATAACGCAGCATCGTACATGAATCCTAATCGCTATGGACTCGGGTTTCAAAAGGTGTTTGAGTCTATTTATTCTACACCCGAGAAGAAATATGTGATTTTTGTTAAGGCTTCGAACGATCAGCCAGAAGATAAAAGTAAGGATGATGCTGAATCATCTAAACAGAAGGATATTGCTGAAGGGAAGAAAATTGTTAAGTCTCCTGAATCTAAAATTCAAAAGTCGATCTCGACTTCTCACTCTGAATCTGAGACATATCAATTTCCGAAAAATATTGTGAAACATCCTCGTGGTATCCTACCATATGAGAAGGCGTTGCTGAAGAAGTTAGACAAATCTCAGAACGTGAAGCAAAATGAAAAACCCTCTCATTCTAAAACTGCTTTGTTCAAAACGTCTACGAAGGTTGAAACTCGTCAAAGGCGAAAATATGTAAGTCACTACTGTGACCAACCTGGACACATTCGACCATTTTGTTATAAGATGAGAGATGACGTGAATCGAGAGCTACTGACTGTGAAGAAAAAGGTTGAGGTTGCTAAGAACACGAAGAAACCCATTTCTCCAAAACCGAAAGTTAAGACAAATCTGAAAACTGTGACTGAGAGAAATGGTCAAACTTTTAATGATAAGAAGAGATGGGTGGCAAAAACACAAAAGAGTGAAGTTAAACTCAACTTCACTAAAACTGCATGGCGACCGAGAGAACTTATTTTCTGCAATGTTGCATTAAATGCTTCTGAAGCTGGCAACAAAGGCATTTGGTACTTTGACAGTGGCTGTTCCCGACATATGACCAGCACTAAGAAATTCTTGAAGGAATATGAGCCGATGACTGGTTCTCCCGTGGTGTTTGGAGGGGGAGCAAAAGGTGTTGTCAAGGGAAAGGGAACACTACACATCAAAGGTTTACCTCCGATAAGAAATGTTGTTCATGTAAAGGGACTTCTCGCCAACCTTATCTCTATCAGTCTGCTATTTGATGAAGGATTCAATGTGAGTTTTGATAAGGAATCCTGCAGAGTTTTTGATGTAGAAGGAAAGTGCATTATGGAAGGTCCGCGTGCTAAAAATAACTGCTATACAACTGAGTATAGTTGCTTTTCTGTGACCGTTCCTGATGAAGTTGATTTGTGGAACCAACGACTTGGCCACACTAGCACTCGCAATTTGAGTAAACTGGTTAAGGGGGAGATAGTCCGAGGAATCTCTCAACTCCCCAAAATCGAGAAGCGAGTGTGTGGTGACTGTCAGAAGGGTAAGCTGACACGAACTCCTCATCCAGCACTTCCAACACTCATGAGTACTTCAGCTCCCTTTGAACTTCTCCACATGGACTTGATGGGTCCAATGGAAGTCAAGAGTATAGCAAAGAAAGAATATGTGTTGGTTGTTGTTGATGATTTTTCTAGATATACTTGGACAAGATTTCTGGCATCCAAGGATGAAACTTTTGATGCCTTCAAAGGCATAGTGAAATGGATTAGAACAAATCATGAAGCTAAGGTGAAGAGGATCAGGAGTGATCATGGGACAGAATTTGAAAATTCTAGCTTCAATGAATTTTGTATGATGAAGCGAAATCATCATGAATACTCGGCCCCAAAAACGCCTCAACAAAATGGGATCGCCGAACGTAAAAATCGAACACTGCAAGAGATGGCTCGCGTGATGTTAATCTCGAAAAATCTTGCACGAACTTTTTGGGCAGAAGCCGTCTCTACAGCTGGCTACATTTTGAATCGAATAAGTATTCGATCTGGCACAACTGCTACTGCCTATGAACTTGTAAATGGCAAGAAACCTTCGGTTGCACACTTTCGAGTCTTTGGCTGTACTTGTTATATTTTGAAGGATCGTGATCCTCTAAAGAAATTTGAAGCCAAAGCTGATCGTGGTATTTTTGTTGGTTATAGCCAAAGTAGTCATGCTTATCGTGCCTACAATCTTTGAACAAAGAAAGTCATGGAAACAGTGAATATCAATTTTGATGAACAAGACTTTCTCGGAAAAGATGCAGAGGCTGATTGGGTTAAAGAGGAAATTCTGGAATATCAGACTTTCCCATCAACACCCACAACTGTGATTTCCGAAAATGCTACTCCAAACACTTCACCTGAAGTTGGAGACTCTAGCAACCAAAATGATGACACTCTATTGTCTGAGGATGACGACGATGATCAGGTTGAAAATCCAGCTGATGCTCCAAAAGAAGCACCTGGTCACATTCAAAAACGTCATCCACCGAATCAAATGATCAGAAATTTGAATGAGCGAACTACGCGCTCAAAGAAACCGACTAATTCTCCTGATGAACTCTACAACATCTGCACTTCTGCAATCTGCAATGAAATCGGCATCTCCTGTTTTCTCTCTGAAAATGAGTCGAAAAATTACAAGAAAGCCATGCAAGATGATTTTTGGATCATGGCTATGCAAGAAGAGTTGAATGAGTTCACACGAAACAATGTTTGGTCCTTAGTTCCCAGAACTTCAAATATCAATGTTGTTGGACCTAAATGGATTTTCAAGAATAAAACAGATGAGCATAACCAAGTTGTCCGAAACAAAGCTCGTCTTGTTGCACTGGGATATGCCCAAGTGGAAGGCATTGATTTTGATGAAACCTTCGCTCCTGTTGCAAGAATTGAATCCATTAGACTTTTGATCGCTATTGCATGCCATCTTGGCATTAAACTCAGACAAATGGATGTCAAAGCTGCTTTCTTGAACGGTGTGCTGGAAGAAGAAGTCTACGTTGCTCAACCTAAAGGCTTTGAGGATCCTAAAAAGTCAAATCATGTCTACAAGCTTCATAAAGCTCTATATGGCTTGAAACAAGCTCCTCGTGCTTGGTATGGTTGTCTGACTGACTATCTTCTCAAATTTGGTTTCGAACGTGGATCAGTTGACAAGACGCTCTTTATCAAACGTGATGGCAAACACATGATAGTTGCCCAAATTTACGTTGACGATATTGTCTTTGGAGCTACTTGCTCGAAACTCGTGGACGCATTCACGAAATCGATGTCTTCAACATTTCAGATGAGTCTTGAGGGAGAGTTGCATCAATTTCTTGGACTTCAGATTTCTCAACGACCGGATGGGATTTTCGTATCCCAAAGCAAATATGCAAAAAATATGGTCGAAAAGTTCGGAATGCAACATGCTACTTCTGCAAAAACTCCAATGGCAACCACTGAACGGTTATCAAAATTGACCAAGAGTCGAAGTGTTGATCAAACTCTATTTCGTTCCATGATTGGAAGTTTACTCTATTTAACTGCTACTCGTCCTGACATAATGTTTAGTGTTTGCATGTGTGCCAGTTACCAAGCAGATCCGAAGGAAGATCATCTTTGAGCTGTCAAACGGATTCTCCGCTACATCTCGGGAACTTCTGACTTGGGAATTTGGTATACACGTCACACTTCATCAAATCTTGTCGGCTTCTCCGATGCAGATTGGGCAAGTAATACGGATGAAAGAAAGAGTACCTCCGGATGTTGTTGCTTCCTTGGCAATAATATCGTTTCTTGGCATAGTCGAAAACAAAATTGTATCGCACTGTCAACTGCCGAGTCGGAGTATGTTGCAGCTGGAAGTTGCTACACTCAACTGCTATGGTTGAAACAAATGTTGAATGACTACCTTCTTGAGATTGCTCCATTGGTGTTGTATTGTGATAATCAAAGTGCTATCAAAATCAGCGAAAATCCTGTCCAGCATTCAAGAACTAAACACATCGACATTCGACATCATTTCATTAGAGATTTGGTTGATCGTGATATAGTCAGTCTACAGCATATTTCAACGGAAAAACAGCTTGCTGACATCTTTACCAAACCTCTTGACTTTGAGAGATTCAAAACTCTAAGAAATTCTCTCTGCATGTGTTCTCTCTAAGAGTTCACGAAAATTTTGAAGTCTGAAAGATTATTTTCTTTACTTCTAAATATGCACTCGGAATCGTCGTGGACTAGTCTTATCAGTTAAACATGGATTCGAGGCCGCTTTAGTATTCGGACCCAAGAGTATTTATTCCGCTGAGTGCAAATATGTGAACATGGCTTACAACTCCTCGCTTCATTTGCATAGATCCATAAAGCCAAGTAACGGAGGACGTCGGTACCCCCGGCTCCCCTCTTCAAAAGGTTGTACATGGACGCTGAACTTTAAGACACTCTCCTATCACACTTCGGAGGACGCAAGTGAACCTTGCTCCCCTCTGACTGCTGTAAAGAGTGTCTGTTGCATTTCATTTAAAGCTAAAAACTCGTCTGGAGGACGTCGGTTACCCCGACTCCCCTCTGATTGTAGTAATGCTAGTTCCTGATTGGAGTGCCTTAAGTGTTCACCTTGCACTTACGAATTAAAATCTCTTGTGCGGTGCTAACTCATCAAATATGTTTCGACGAAACACGACAGCTTCCTTGTGATTGTGAAGAAGGACAAGTAAACATGTCTTTCAACATACTTCGGTCCATCTCACCGGTTTTTAATATGAGAGATTTTCATTAACTCAAAGTTGCTATCACCTTGTGTGAAAATTTTTGGTTTTTGGAAAATGATGAAATGTGGACTCTTTTCTGGGAAAATATTTGCTCTTCACTGCCTAATATCACCCCTCGAATCTCCACTAAAATGTGTTTGAATGTTTTTTGTGTGTTGAACACTTGAATGACTAACTCGGGATGTGTTGTTTTTGATTTTGCATTTTTGTAGTTCATATTCAGTGCTACGTGGTTTACCATCTCGGGAGTCTAAACATTGAGTGCAGCGACGACAAAATTCAACTGCTGGCGAAAAGAGGATCAAATTCCGGAGACTCCAAAAACGGAGACTCGTCTTTTTCGGTGATGCACAAAAACGGAGACTCACATTCCCCAAATCCGGAGACTCGCGTGACTGCCTACAACCAGATGATTGACGCTCAGGCTAAACAGAAGTTATCTTTTCAAAAACTTTAACGTGAGATCCAACAAGGGGGAGGACTCGGTGATGTTGGAACCCCCGATGCAAGTTTGAAAGATACCTTCATTTTGAAGATGGTAAGGGACGCTATTCAGGAAGCTCATGTGCAGCTGTCAAAAGGAAACCACATAGCTGTCGAATGTGTGGCAGATGATGGTGAGAAAACTGATGACGATATCTTTGAAGGTGTGATGGATGTTCGTGATAAGGGGAAGGCGAAGATGGGTGAAACTTCAAATCCAGAGGCGTCGCGCGCGATGCCGTCTGATGGACTCAAGGATCAAGATGATGATTTTGTCAACATTATAGATGTTGAAGATGAAGCAGGGAATGACTTCGGTGAATATGAAATTTTTCAAGATCTGGGTGTTGGGTCTGATGGCGATGAGAAGGAAGACTCGAGCTCTGACGACGGCTTTGATTATGATGATGATGAAGAGGAGCTGATCGAGAGCCCAGAACGTGATCCGACTCCCACCGGCTCGCCAAAAGACTAAAGTCAAGTTCAAGTTTTTAATTTCTGTTTTTCATAACTCTTGAACTCGTTTTTCATATTGTGTTTTTGCATGCTTAACTTTGGATTCGTTCATGCTTGGTTTTTCATATTTCTCTATCTCTCGAATATTGTTTTGATTCGGCACTTGGTGCAAACTTTGATTCTTTGGTTTCAATTATTATCTATGTTTTTGCTTATTTGCTTTGATTTTTGTCTAAGTTTTTATGGTTTTTCATTGATAAGTGTTATCATGTTTTTCCATTTTACTTAGTTGTTTTTACTCGTTTATCTGTTTGAGGGGGAGATTGTCGTATCTCCTATATACTTTTTTTTTGTGTTTAAGTTGTGCCAAAAAGGGGGAGATTGTAAATGTTGATTTTGGCGACAACATTTTTCGTGTTTTGTTTGTTGTTTTTGATTTTAGGATTGAAGGTTAAGATCCCGTTGCCAATAGCTGGAGTCGCTGATTTTGAAGACTTGCATCGAAACCGGCGACTGGCGAATGACCTAGGATCCAGCGACTGGCGACCAGCATGCATCTAAACCGGGGACTGGCGAATGCACTTGGAACGGCGACTGGCGAATGCACATGACCCGGCGACAGGCGACTCCGTTGCATAACCCGGCGACTGGCGACTCCGTTGCCTTACCCGGCGAATGGCGACTCCTTGCCTCATACCCGGCGACTGGCGAATCCTCGTTGACATGAGACCGGCGACTGGCGACTCTCGCCCTTGAAACCGGCGAACGGCGAACGGCTTCTCATGTATTGGATTCGACGTTTTTGTATTTCAACCTCAATGATATCGACGACCATGAAGACGATAAAAATCCGAAACATCAACACTTAGAGTTTTTCACAAGAAATTGAAGATGAAGATTTGAGATCGATGGAGTCAAGGATTTAAATTGAAGTATGAAATTGAAGTTGAAGAAATTGAAGATTCAAGATTCGAAGATTCAAGATTCCAAGAATCAAGAATCCAAGTTCCACAACAGTGATGTCATCCATGGAGAAGTGACATCAGTCAAGCATGTGACGAATGAGAATGTGCCACGTCATCACCTCACATGTGCGGGCTGCCTATATAAACCCATGGATTTGCGTGCCATCACTTGACGATTTTGAGAGAACGAAATCTGATTTTTAGAATCGTAACCGACAGCTTTCAGCTTCGAGTTTGTGTAGTTTGCTTTTGCGCTGTGCGCCAATATTAGAGTTAGGAGATTTAGCTCTAGGTGCACTTGTGCTAGATTACAAGTTAGTGGGAGTTGTTGCGACACTCGAGAAACTTCTTGTAATCGTTTTGTCTACCATACTCCGTGTAATAGTTTCGTTTTGTTTTTAATGAAATGAAATATATTACATAAACTTTGTCTCCACTTTTTATACTACGAACTAGTGTGAATGTAATCTTCGACTGAAGCTATTGTCTGTGTGTTTAAGGCCAACTTTGCGAAAAGTTGGTATCATATGTCGAAGAAGTAATTTCAAAAACCGATAAACTTCACCAACGCGATCATTTCGATGTGAAAATGTTAAAAAAAATTGCTCGACATTATTATTTTGTGACTGATCAACTACATACGCCCCCGCTGATCTTGCCATTTTGGCTCATGATCTCGAGCTCATCTCAACCTCAACCGTCTATGAATAAATGAAAATTTCGTTTTCGAATAAATATGTTTAGTGTTTCAATAGTATAAATGATAAGGTTAGAATTTTCTTATAAAGTTCAACAGAATTATAAATTATTAAATCATTAATAATGGTATTTTTTTATTCTAAAGGCAGAATAAACATTTACCAATTTTAGGAGTTGTCCCAAAATATAAATAAAAACTCTCATCACTTATTTTATAAACAATGAAAGAATATAAAACACTAAGAGAGGTGTATTCAATTGGAATTTTGATGTATTTTTTTGAACTTTTAGAAGTCGGTGGATTTTTATGGATTTTCTAAATTCACGGAGTTTACGTAGAGTTTGACTGACTTTTTCCATTGATTTTGATGAATTTTCATAAATTTGACTTTTTCCATTGATTTTGATGGATTTTCATAAACTTGTAATATAATTTTTTTAATTGTTTTATTTGAATTTTTATAAACTTTTATATATAAAAAATCTTAATTATTTAAAAAAAATCCAAATTGTTCATAAATAAATATTATTATTAATCAAAAAATGCATTTGTTAAAAAATAAATAAATATTATTATTTATCATTATTATCATCTTCATTTACATTATTGTTATGTATCGGCCTCATTTCCCACGTAAGATTAGAATACTCGCTCTCCATGTTTTTTTTGAATTTTAAAAAATCAATAAATTTTGAAAATCTATAGATTTTATGAAGAGTTTAACTCATTTTATTATTGATTTTATATGAATTTTCATAGATTTTAAAGAATGGTAAAATATATATGATTTACGTAAACTTTCATAAACATCAACTATATCTAATTTATAGTAAATTTATATCTAATTATGAACATACTTTTACATTAAAAAATCAATTTTTTTAAAAAACAAAAAAGTAAATTATTATTCTAATTTTTATAATTTTTATTTTTATCACAAAATAATTTATTATTAATATCATGTATAAATAATTATTTTTAACAAAAATATGATAATATCAATTTTCTCAAATAAAATTTTTAATAGAGTGATTTGTGTAACTCTTGTTAAATGACTAACAATTGTTTTATTTTTATTTTTCGAGTTTTCGGTGTTGTATAGAAGTGCATCGAAATCTCTCCTAATTATGAGAGATTTCGAAAAGTCAAATTTAGTTATATTTTGTAAAGAGAATTCATCAAAATTCATAAACTTTTAAAATCTATTATAACCCATGGACTTTTGAATACTTACAGATTTTTTAAGAATTTTTAAAATCCTAATTGAATACCTCCGGATTTTAATGGACTTTTAAAAATCCGGATTGAATACACCTAGACTTTAAAAGTCCATTAAAATCCTATAAAGTCTTAGGGGGAGGTATTCAATTAAAACTTTATAGGATTTTAATGGACTTTTAAAATCTAGGTGTATTCAATCCGGATTTTTAAAAGTCCATTAAAATCCGGAGGTATTCAATTAGGATTTTAAAAAGTCTTAAAAAATATGTAAGTATTCAAAAGTCCATGGATTATAATAGATTTTAAAAGTTTATGGATTTTGATGGATTCTCTTTACAAAATATAACTAAATTTGACTTTTCGAAATCTTTCATAATTATGAGAGATTTCGATGCACTTCTATACAACACCGAAAATTCAAATACGAAAAATAAAAATAAAACAATTGTTAGTCATTTAACAAGAGTTACACAAATCACTCTATTAAAAATTTTATTTGAGAAAATTTATATTATCATATTTTTGTTAAAAATAATTATTTATACATGATATTAATAATAAATTATTTTGTGATGAAAATAAAAATTATAAAAATTAGAATAATAATTTACTTTTTTGTTTTTTAAAAAAATTGATTTTTTAATGTAAAAGTATGTTCATAATTAGATATAAATTTACTATAAATTAGATATAGTTGATGTTTATGAAAGTTTACGTAAATTATATATATTTTACAATTCTTTAAAATCTATGAAAATTCATATAAAATCAATAATAAAATGGGTTAAACTCTTCATAAAATCTATAGATTTTCAAAATTTATTGATTTTTTAAAATTCAAAAAAAGCATGGAGAGCGAGTATTCTAATCTTATGTGGGAAGTGAGGCCGATACATAACAATAATGTAAATGAAGATGATAATAATGATAAATAATAATATTTATTTATTTTTGAACAAATGCATTTTTTGATTAATAATAATATTTATTTATGAACAATTTGGATTTTTTTTAAATAATTAAGATTTTTTATATATAAAAGTTTATAAAAATTCAAATAAAACAATTAAAAAAATTATATTACAAGTTTATGAAAATCCATCAAAATCAATGGAAAAAGTAAGTTTATGAAAATCCATCAAAATAATGGAAAAAGTCAGTCAAACTCTACGTAAACTCCTTGAATTTAGAAAATCCATAAAAATACACCGACTTCTAAAAGTCCAAAAAAATCCATCAAAATCCCAGTTGAATACACTTCTCTTAATTGAATACCTACCCCAAAGATATTTTATGACAATATAATTTTTTTATAATTTATAAATTAATATGCCTTATTCTCTAAAAATAATAATTTTAGTAATCCATCAAAAATAATAGGGTCCGAATTTTCCCTCCAAAATCGTAAATAGGGCTAAAATTTCCCTCCGATTAATTTTCCCTCCCCACGACGTCCAGCTCACTTTTCTTTTCTGTTCAATTAGTTTGTGCCCAGTACCAAATCGTGGCTCTCTGTCCAGCGAAGGCAAAATCTTGAGATTTTTATTTTGTGCAGATGAAAAATGGGTTCTTTCGAAGATGACGATGCCCGCAAAGACAATCATAGTTCAACAATCAACGATTCGGATGAAGATTCTCGCGACTTCGATACCCAGAAAATCAACACTCAATATTCCGGTATTTTATTTATTTATTTGTTTTATTTATATGATTTACGTTATAGATTGTCATTTAACTGATTATCTCAGTAGCGAAATTAATTTACAAAATTTTGAGCTGAAAATCTCATTATTACTCGATAAAGTAATGCTTTTTTTTGTGGTATAAATAATTTTTGTTAGTCATATGGTGTAAATATCTCAGATTATAGTGATTCGTCATTCATAGGATGAAAATTGTGTTTTTGCGGTTTAGGGGTTTTGATTGATGTATGTAATTTGATGAATGAATGATTCTATTTCGTGCTCGACACAACCGAGTAATAGTTGGATCTGATTCTTACTTATGTAAAATGCAAGATGTCGAAACCGAGGACATTCAATCCCTCACAAGTACAGTCCCTGTTGATGATTCTTATCTGTTCGATGATGCTTTTGAAACTCAATTCATGAATCTTGATGGGGAAACCCAAGTGGTAGTAGATCTTGATGAACAAACTCAAGTATTGGACGATCCCGATTGCATGAGAGATATGCCCATTGAATTCTCAAATGCCGCTGTTAACACATTTGACACTGAGCCTATCTGTGAGACCCAAGTATTATCTCAGGGAAATGATGACAAGGACTCGGTTGGTCCGGAGAATACTGAAGAAATTTATCCTCAGAGACAAGGTAACATAGTTTACAGGAATATTTTTGCGTTCATTACTGTATCTGTGATGTTGAATTATTAGTTTTATCGGTAGCTGTATCTTTTTTTATTTGGAAAAAGAAACCTTGACACACACATCTTACATTTTGAACACATCTACTATTAGTTGTTGATATCATCATATAGTTTCCACATCAGACCTCCTCGACTCTTCCAAAATTTTCATTTTTACATATGAACCCAATTCTCGTCCTGCTGTTTACATTTACTTCCTTACATTAGTTAATCATCAAAAATAGTCAGAAACGAAAAAATTGGTGTTATTTGTGATAGTCCAAAAAGTTGAGTAGCGTTAATGTGAGATACTTGGTTTTATCGACTAACAATTAAGGCAAAATATAAGTGAAATCAAGCCTCCGGGGCGTTTTTTGCATTTCACATAGAAACCTCGTTCTTTTATGTAAATACCAAAAACCTCGGGTAGATTCATCCCTTTTTGTTACTATCATACTATTCTTGATTGTGTTTTTGCATTTTTGATACCACATGCTTTTAAAAATTGTGATATAAAATCATGTTTCCCTAATCAGTTAATAGAGTATTATCTGACTCAATTGGTATGAGAATGGGAGCCAATATGTTTCAGTTTTATCTGAAATTTCATTTTACTAATATCTGAACTGTATTTTGAGTGTTAGATAAATTATGCCAAAAATAAGGTTGCTGTTTCTTCTTTCTGTTTTTATTTTAGTTTCTCTTGAGTGTAATATTTAAAATCGTGTTAATAATAGAGGTTTTGTTTGACTGATGCCAAAAAAAAAAAAAAATCTGGTGATGTGACGTCATTATTTAAATTCGTTTATACACTGACATCATTTTCTCTTAGTTGATGTATCAATAACATTATTGATACACTTTTTTGAGTGGTAAAATGGGAATATATATATATATATATATATATATATATATATATATATATATATATATATATATATATATATATATATATATATAGTAATGAAAGTTGCACCATTGTTTATCAGCTGTGATTGTGTTGTTTCAGATACGTTCACCGGAGGATTTACCTCAATACGTTGTGCATCTATGCGAGCCTCGGGCTTGGAGGCCCGTAAACGTGGTTCCATTCGTAATTCGTGCCCCTCGAGAAGTGAAAAATCTTCCTTGGAACAACAAACTTGTAATAAAGATGATGCGTCCCTTCAAACTGAATGCACTGAAAAAACTAAGGACCCGAAAAACTATAACAAACGCATAATTGCTCCTAGTGCAGCTGTTAGGAAGCTTTTCAATGACGATGAAATTGACCAATTTGACATCGCCAGCTCGGATGCTAATAGTATTGACGTTGCTTCCGAAAAATGTGTGGCTGCTGGGTTAAGCTATGTTGGCTCTCAGGAACCCAGTGAGCTGTCTCAAGTCCACGCGCTCGAGGTTGTGGACAAGTTTCTTGATCTTAATGTTATGGATTTTGAGGAAAGGTTCGGGTGGACAGTTAAAAATGTTGGGAAAACGAAGATTACTGTCCGTGGTGTGAAAGGATCCCGAGAATTGGCGGAAAAACGGAGTACTGTGAAAAATGTGGAAGGTGAAATTGGAACTTATGATTGGGATGATAACCGGGAGGATGATGGTGGGGGAGATTTTTTCGTGAAGAAAAAGGAACTCTTTTTTGACAACCCAAAGCCGAAAGGCCTTACCGAACCTAAGGTTAAAGCTGTTGCAAGACATAATGGAGACGCAAAAGAGCAAAGGCGGCTGAGTACTAATAAATTGAAGAATTCTGCGTATTCTGAGTCAAGGCTGATGTCGCGTATAACGAGAGCAAATGCGAAAAAATCTATTAATTGTCGGGGGAAAGAAAAAAGTTTGCGAAAGAATCTCATAAAGGATTTAGACAGGCAGGTGAACACGGGCACAAAAGATGACACAGTAGGCTCAGATACTCAAATGGCTGCTGAAACAATGGAGACTCTGCTCCAATCGGCCAACAATAATAACGCTAACGTCCCCTATAAAGCAGAAGCAACTGGAAAAAAACAATCGGCCAGAAAAAGAAAATGCCACGCCAGTGTTGGGGTTGTTACTAGGCGAGCCAAAAAATTAACGGCGAGTAATGACTCCCCTCTCCCAGCGAAAAATCCGGGTTCGATCACTTCCGAGACTCGCGGGACTAAGTCGACTGTGGAGGACTACCTTGACTTGCCTGTGGCACACTGCACTAGGCAACGCATGGAGTTGAGTCGATCAGAAAAAGTCGCAAAGCCTTTTGATGCTCGCATCACGAGAAAAAGTACTAGAGTCATTGATAAAAAGGTTTGGTCAAATGGGCTCACTGCCTCAGATACTGACGCAATACCCGGGCAAGAAAGTCTTGTTCAGGCTGACCCAAATTATAATACTGGACGGTTAAAAAGATCGAGAAAAGATGGAGAGAATTATTTTGGCACACAGCATGAAGAATTTCACTTGCCAAAAAATGCTTCTAATTGTGCGAAAATGGATTCTGAGAAAGCAAAGGCAGATGGGGGACTAGAAGCATCTTCGCCGCCTGCTTCATGTAGAATGCCTTTAAACAATGGGTCTCCTATCTGCATGGGGGACGAATATTACAAACAGTCATGCAGAAGGAACTTGTCTAAGTTGTCTCTTATTACGGAAATTGATAATGCGGTGACTGGGTCACCAGGAATGCATGGTGGAATGACAGAGTCGAGAAAGAGGAAAGACATTAAGGGTGTTAGGGTCTTGTTTAGCCAGCACCTGAATGAAGATATCGTCAAGCAGCAGAAGAAGGTTTTATTTCTTTCTATCGTTTTTTTTAATCTTTTTTGGTAAAATTTATATAACTAACCTTGAGGTTTGGTCAAATTACAAAAAAAAAACAAAAGGTGAAAAATGGTCTTTAAATACAAAATGCAACCTTGGGTTACATTCTTCTTACATTTTGCGATTCTCTCGCATGTAACTTGGAGTTATTTTGTAATAATTTAAAAGGCTGAGGGTGTCATCAAATATTTGATGATTTCACTAAATTCCGTTTAAGTCAGTCAACAAAGTCTGTTTAACTCTATTTTTTTGTGTGTTCTTATTCATCTGCAACTTAAGATGTCAAATATTTGTTTTTTTTTTACTTCAGATATTGGCTAGGTTGGGGGGCACAGTTGCTACCTTCATGTCAGATGCCACACATTTTGTGGCAAATGAATTTGTACGCACTCGTAATATGCTAGAAGCCATTGCTTTTGGAAAACCCGTTGTTACTCAGTTATGGCTTGAGAGCTGTGGGCAAGCCAGTTGTCTTATTGACGAGAAGAATTATGTACTTAGAGATTCAAAAAAGGAAAAGGAGTTTGGCTTCTGTTTGTCAGCTTCCCTCTCTAGAGCATGTCAACAGTCACTTTTGCAGGTACATTATGTGCGATTATCGTTAAGATTCTGTAATTTAGATTTTAGCATTCTCTCATACTTTTATTCTACTGCAGGGACAAAAAGTTTTAGTTACCCCAAATACAAAACCTGGAAAAGTCATTCTTGCAATCTTGATCAAGGCCGTTCATGGTCTGGTAAGTTCCGTGTGTCATCTTTTTCTTCCTAGCTTAGCCAAAACTCTCGAGGGTAGCATACTGTTAGAAACCAAAATATGAAAATCAGCGGAAAATACCACTGCCCAAAGCCAACCGGCTGTTCTCAATAATCTTAATGAATGCTCCAATTAAACCCTAAGAGAGGACTTATATAGAGTCCTGATAAAAATAGAAAACCCTAATAACATAGAAATATAATAAAAATCTAAATAATAAAAAGAAATAGAATATTAATCATTAGCCCACGAATAGTGGGCTCAAGCCCGTTTCCGCTTCATATCAACTCCATCCTCCTTCGAAACAACCTTGTCCTCAAGGTTGAAATTTAGACATGGAATAAACCGCAAAATTTCTATTTTCTTCGTCCACACCCATCTCGTGTCCTTCAAATTCCTCCTGCCCTGTCACATTATAGTACTCATACTGGTGGAGGTCAAACTCCTCCTCCTCCTCAGCTACCATCACTCGGAGTTCTTTTAAAGGACATTTGTGCCCAACTGTAAATGGTTTTTTACATTTAAAGCACAGGCCCTTCGCTCGCAATTCTGCTAATACTTTTGGCTGAAGTCGGGTAAATCTAGAACGAGCAGAGGATTGTCTGGACAGCCCTGAATATGCTCCTGAAGGTTGCCCGGACAACCTCGAGTTTGATCCCGGAGACTGCCTCTCTCCTTTAGAAAACCCGCCGATCGACCCCAGCTCACCGCCGCCCCCTGCTGCTGTATTACTTCCCTCGGACAACCTAGAAATATTGTTGGGATGCATCCCCGAAGCACTAAAGGTTTGGCTCCCTCGCCCTCCATTCGAAAAGGACATATTATCTTCAATATCCCTAGCTAGTTCCATTGCCGTCTCCAAATCAGTCGGGCGAAGAAGTCGTAATGAGCCTCGAATCGGTCCTTTCAACCCATTCATGAAATAACCTAAATAATGCGCTTCAGCAAGTCCGGGAACCTGACCTGCCAATTGGACAAACACCGAAATATAATCATCCACTGTACCAGATTGCTCGACTCCGGACAGCCGCTCGTATCTGTTCCCTTTAAATCGCGTGTGAAAACGCGCCACCAACGCGTGTGTGAACTCGTACCACGACATCTCAGGTTTTCGCGCCCTCATCCATGCCAACCAGTGCAAGGCTGCTCCATCCATGGCAACTCCAGCCGCTGCCACTTTCTTCTCCGGCGGAGTGTTGTGCAATTCAAACTGCTGTTCAGCCCTCGCTATCCATCCGATCGGATCTTCCCCCTCAAACGATGGTAGAAGCGCCAAGGTAGCGCCCTTACTCGTTTGATCGCTCTTAGTCGAGTCATCGCCCGCGGGCTTCTCTGGTGTCGAGTGCTCCTCCTCCGATGACTTCATAATTACCTTTGATAGCGCTGCCAAGGACGCTACGATCTCTGCCAATTGTGCTCCATGCGTGCTTAATTGTGCTCCCTGCGTGTTCAATTTCTCCTTCACCTCGGCCTGATCGGCCTCCATCTTATCCATACGCTGCTCGATGGTCGCTCTCGTATTCGTCATTCCGGCGGAAACGGGATCCGGCAGGTCGGACCAATTGTTAGAAACCAAAATATGAAAATCAGCGGAAAATACCACTGCCCAAAGCCAACCGGCTGTTCTCAATAATCTTAATGAATGCTCCAATTAAACCCTAAGAGAGGACTTATATAGAGTCCTGATAAAAATAGAAAACCCTAATAACATAGAAATATAATAAAAATCTAAATAATAAAAAGAAATAGAATATTAATCATTAGCCCACGAATAGTGGGCTCAAGCCCGTTTCCGCTTCATATCACATACATATCTTGTTAAAACTACACATGAAATTGTTTTCCATCAGGTGATTGAGAGAGTGGGCAGGTCTGTAATGAAGGGTGATAAACTTCCAGACGATCTCTTGATTTTATCATGTGAAGAAGATTACGGCGCATGTGTTCCTTTTCTCGAGAAAGGTAAAAATATTACCTCCTCGGACTACTACTTCTCTTTACACCAGCTTATAACTGGAAAGTTACTATTGCAGGTGGCTCAATTTATAGTTCAGAGCTGCTGTTGAATGGAATAGTTAAACAGAAGTTAGAATATGAAAGGTTTGTTCTTTACTGCATGCATACACAGTATATGTGATTATTGCTGTGTAGTGTGTACTCACAAATTTTTGGTTTAATACAATTATTACTCCCTTGAGTTTAGTTTTTTTTTCTTTCTTATTTTGGCAGGCATCGAATCTTTGAAGGTTGTGTGAAAAGGACTCGATCGTCAATGTGGACGAAAAAGAATAACACATATCTTCCTGTAACGAAACGCAAATAAGGAGATCACCCTTCTGCATCTAGTGTTTCGTTCTGCGTTATTGTATATATTGTGAAAATCGTGTGGTTTTCTTTATCGAGTTTTGTTTCCTTCTTTTTTAGATGCTTTTATGTTTTAATAACATAACAGAATTATTGAACTATATACTAGTACTGTATACATGTTTTTATGAAAGTTGTGTGTTTTCAGTGGCGACGAAAATATATTTGAATGATGGCTGAAGAGAGAGCCAAAGTAAGAATGTTGATTGTGGAATATGACCATCTCCCAAGCTCCCAGGAGGAGGAATGAGTAGGGGCCCTTAGAGAATCTCGTGATGAATGTATCACAAGTTGAAGATTCTAAGTCCCTTAATATGTGTTCGGATCTTCGTAGTGAATGTATCTTAATGAAGATATTATGAACTAGTGTATAATTTTGTGGCACTTACTATACAGATTGTGTTGTTGCTCCGGCTTGTTCCTTTACTACCCTTTTGTTATAAAATAAAAAAAAATCAAAGGTTTAAGGTTTCAGCTCGAATTGGCGGCCCAGGACTGGCCGATCCCGACCCGTGAACCTGTTTTCACCGGGCCGGTCCCGAGCCATCCAAAGCCCGAACCGGTAATTCATAGTTCTTTATTCTTTTAAAACAAATATATATATTTTAAATGGGATATAACAATTGATTTTAAAAAACTCAAAAATGAAAGTTTAAGAAAAAAAATAAAATTTGACTCTGTAGTATTTTTTTCTACTGTCTTTTACTATTTGTGTTCTTCTCAATTTAAAAATAATACTACTAGTAATATTCAAATGATAATAAATACGTGATGAATACATAAAATAATTTAATAAAATCAAATGAACACTTGATTAATACCTAACTCTTTTTTAAAACATCAAATGATCATAAATACTTGATTAGAATTAGAATATTTATGAGATTTAGAAAGTTAAAAGTCAAAATAATGATTCCTATCAAGAATTTAAAAATTAAAAAGAAAAGCAATGGGTAAAAAAGAAGAAGAAAACATTTTCAAAGACCAGATAATATTGTTTATTTCAGGAGTGATCAATTATCAATTTTGTTTTCTGAGAACAATCATCATCTCCGCAAATGACGTAAGACTCGAAATCATCATCTCCGCAAATGACGTATAGTAATACTTCAAAATAGGTACTGTAAAATAGGTACTGTACATTTTCTTAAAAAGAACCATGCCGGCCAACCCTCTATCTTCCTACATACATTCAAACAAATCAAGTCAATTAATTATACATATATTGACTTAGAAAAATACAATTAATTATACTTTTACTTTTAAATATTTTTCCAATTGTACTCTTTACTACTACTTTTTTTTTTGCTCGACAAAGCATGAAAATATTTGTCTGAGATGAAGTTACAAGCCGTTCATATTTATATCCACTACCCACTGTGGAAAACTTCACAAACATATTGAATTGAAAAACTCCCTTCAAATTAATACTAGTATAAACCACAAAATGAGTTGGAATTTCCTTTTTCTATTGATCTCTTGTGTTTGCTCAGTCACGGCATTAGTTCAATCCCAGATCCAACCGGAGAAATTCTTGGATATTCAAAATTATTTGAACAAAATCAATAAACCGGCTGTTAAAACAATCGAGGTACGCATCTGGTTTTCTTAAATATTTCAATATAATTATTTTTCAAATTGAAATCAATGTTTGCTGTTTTACAGAGTCCAAATGGTGATTTGATAGATTGTGTATTATTTCATCAACAACCAGCTTTTGATGATCCCATGTTACAAGTGCACAAGAAAAAAATGGTGGTGTACATGAAAAGTCTTATTTACTGTATGTAGTATAATTTGAGCCTGTTTTCCATTGACATATTGTCGATTATTAATTATGTCGCAGGATCCACCTGAATTGCCAAAGGGACTCTTATCCGACAACAACGATACTTTCGACAAAGAAGTTTTCCAGCTTTGGAGAATGTCGGGTGAATCTTGTCCGGAAAACACAATCCCGATAAGAAGAACAACTGAAGAAGATGTTTTGAGGGCAGGTTCCCTAAAAACATTTGGACGCAAACGAGCGAGTAGGAATAATAATAATAATAATAATAATAATAATAATAATAATAAATAATAATAAATAATAATAATAATAATAATAATAATAATAATAATAATAATAATAATAATAATAATAATAATAATAATACTATAGCCAATTCTAATAGAAAGGTAGAGGTTCACGAGGTGAGTGCATGAGTAAACATTGTCGCTAGTCGACTCTCCTCTCTGTTATGCATCATCATATCATCATTTTATTCCTCGTATATATATTGTTTCAGCATGCGATAGTGTATGCGAGGGATGCTAAGTATTACGGAGCCGAGGCGCTTATAAATGTGTGGCATCCCAAAGTCGAAAGAGATAGGGATTTAAGCACAGCGCAAATGTGGGTTGTTGCCACGACATCAAATGGTGTTATCCTCGACTCCATTGAAGCCGGTTCCATCGTTACTTACGACCACCAATATCCAAGGCTCTTTGTTTATTGGACTGTAAGTATGTAACTAAATTTAATTTTAATTTTAATTTTAATTTTTAATTAATAGAAGATCGATTATATTCATGCAGAGTGATGGGTATCAGAACAGTGGCTGTTATAATTTGTTGTTCCAAGGTTTTGTTCAGGTCAGTGCTGACGTGGCACCCGGAGCTGCAATTTACCCGGTTTCAACTTATAATGGCAATCAATGTGTGATTAGAGTAACCGTGTGGAAGGTAACAATATATGATTAAATACTATATTTTTAAGTTTAAAAAGTAAAAATAATTATAATAAAATAAGGATGTAATGTATTACTCCATTATTTACGAATTCTACGAGAGGAGTATCTATCGGTTTATAAATCAAATAGATGCTGCTAAAGTTAACAAAGATTGTTTATTTTTCCAATAGTATTATTATAAGTGATTTATAGATGAAGTAATTTTTGAAGGATCCTAAGAATGGGAATTGGTGGGTAGCACTAAATCAGATACCACTTGGGTATTGGCCATCCTCATTATTTCAACACCTCGGAGATTACGCAGACACGGTGGAGTTCGGAGGTGAAATTGCAAATATTAAAACTCGAGGGCAAACGACCACGAACCAAATGGGTAGCGGTCATTTCTGTACAAAGAAGAAGCAGAAGTTTGGAAGAACAGCGTATCTGCGAAATCTTAAAATGGTTAATTCAAACAATCAACTATACACACCACAAAAATTAGACATTGTTATTGACAACTCGGATCAATATAGTGCCGATATGGACAAGGGTAAAATTTGGGGTACTTATATGTATTATGGAGGGCCATGGAGAGACGATTCGGGGTGTACTTGATGAAGAATATATGTAGAGAGTGTTGAAGTTGTTAATGTGTGAAAGCCATTTGTGAGTTGTTCCACATCGAATAATTGTGAGAGGGGAGTCTATGATATAAGCGTAGGGAGTTCTCCTACTTAGTACCATATGGTTTTGAGTTAGAATGAGACTCTCTAGCTCATATTTGAGCTCCCGCTCTCGTGTGTGCGCTAGGCGTGGGACCGCACGTTAGCACCCCCATTCGGATTTCGACATGGTATCAGAGCTCGTGTGTGCGCTAGGCGTGGGACCGCACGTTAGCACCCCCATTCGGATTTCGACATGGTATCAGAGCGGGAGCTCGATCCTGTTTGTGAGTGGAGGGGGTGTGTTGAAATTGTTAATGTGTGAAGACCACTTGTGAGTTGTCCCACATCGAATAATTGTGAAATAACCACATCGAATAATTGTGAAATAATTGTGAGAGGGGAGTCTATGATATAAGCCTAGGAAGTTTATGGTTTTGAGTTAGAATGAGACTCTCTAGTGCATATTTGAGCTCCCGCTCTCGTGTGTGCGCTAGGCGTGGGACCGCACGTTAGTACCCCCATTCAGATTTCGACAGAGAGTATTATTTGGGAGTTCTCCTACTTAGTACCATATGGTTTTGAGTTAAAATGAGACTCTATAGTGCATATTTGAGCTCCCGCTCTCGTGTGTGCGCTAGGCGTGGGACCGCACGTTAGCACCCCATTCAGATTTCGACAGAGAGTATTATTAATAATGTGTTTTATATATTGTGCACAATGGCTCGTTAATGGGTTATCGAAGCCTCATTTCAAACCCCAAGTTGGTGGTCATTAAGTCCGTCGGTAATTAAGAGTTGAATGGTAATTTTCAGCAACTAAATATTTATATTTATGGAGCAGCATTTTACTGACTAATTCGACAGTAGATATTTGGCTGTTTTTTGTAATGATAATTGTGGTACTCACAGGTAGGTCTGGCAAAAAAATGCACGATCCATGGCCGGCCCGATCAGCCCAATCAAAGGATGGGCTGGACCTCAAATATAGAGGCACAACAAGAGTTGGGTTTTTTTTGGCCCGACCCGACAAGCTTGATGAATCGATAGGCTTGGGCCTGGGTTTGACCCGATTTTATTGGACTGACCCGATTTATTTTTTATTAATATATATTTTCATTTTTTTTAATTATTACTAATTTTAAAACTAATTATTTTTAAATATTTATTTTTATATATAATTTAAAATCACAATATTTATTTATTTATCTATAATTTAGTTAAATAAATATTATTTTTAGTAGGAAATATATATTAAATTATTATTTAAAATTATTTTAGTGACTTTAAATTAATTTAATTATTTTTTAAAAAATGAAATTTTATAATTTATTATTATTTTTAATTAATCAATATAATTAATAATTTTTATAATATAAAATAAAATAAAGGAAAAATGGCAATAAGGCCAATTTTCAGCATTTTTTCGGCAATAAGGCTTTCGAGAAATTACGCGTGCCAATTAGGCCGCCTAAAATGTGCAAAGACATCGTTGCCCTTGCATATATACAAATTTGAACAAACGGTTTCCTCATTAATTTCTTTTCCCGCACACGAAGCCCCCCACGAAACCCACACCTCCTACTCTCTCTTTTTTCTCTCTCGGCTCCCGCTAGAACAACACACAGAAAACCAAGCTTCGTAACCACCACCAACAACACACGAAATCCTCTCATCTCAGCTATCTGTTCGATTATCATATGGCTCCGTCGAAGAAAACTGCTGCCGCGAAGAAAACCGCCGGGAAAAAATCGACTCCAACCGCCGCTGCTGCTTCCGACAACACTGAACGGAGGCTTGTTCAGTACACTCCGTCGAGTGAAGATCAGGAGAGCCCTCAGCCTGCCGCCGGCGAGAAGAAGGAGAGGAAGTAAGTATTTCGAACCCTAATTCGATTTTCACTTTCAATCTGTTAATTTCCATTGCATGAATGAATGTCTAGTGTTTTTTATGTGTTTTGATGGAGGTTCGGTGTGATTATGTGTTGATTAGTGTTGATTGTGTGTTTTTGGTGCCTGTTCAGTGTTTTTATGTTCCGTTCAGTATTGTATATGCCTGTTCAGTGTCTCTGCATGCCACCCAGTGCCATTACATGGCCACTCAGTGTTGATTGTGTGTGTTGGTGGCTGTTCAGTGTTAATATGTTCTGTTCAGTGTTAAAATGTCATGTTCAGTGTTGTACATGCCATTTAAGTGCCTCTGCATGCCACTCAGTGTCATTGCATGGCCACTCAGTTTTGATTGTGTGTGTTGGTGTATGTTCAGTGTTAAAATGTTCTGTTCAGTGTTGTATATGCCTGTTCAGTGCCTCTTCTTGCCATTCCAGTGCCTCTTCATGCCACTCATTGCCATTACATGGCCACTCAGTGTTGATTGTGTGTTTTTGGTGGCTGTTCAGTGTTGTATATGCCTGCTCAGTGCTTTGTGTGTGCCACTCGGTGTTTGTACTCACATCGGTGTGTGTTTTTGGGGTTCCAGGTCCTATGAACAGATGAGGTCCAACTTGCTCACCATCATCAGGACTTTTAATGATATCAAAGACAAGCTGAAAGCGAGCCACGACGAGTATTTGAAGAAGACCCCCTTCTACCATCTCTTCAAGAGCATCAAGGATCAGAGGCTGACCATCCTCCACACCTGAAAGAGCAACGCTGCGATAGCTGCCGTGCTGGAGCAGATGGATGTCGGTGCTCGTACGATAAAGCTGGGCAGCAAAGATGTCCGGATCACTCCCGAGGATGTCGATCTTATTTTCGGCATCGTTGGCGGCAGTAGGAAGCTCAATATTACTTCCAGGTCCAAGAGTAATAAAAGATTCAGGGAGAGGATGTTCCCGGGAGAGAAGACGCTAAACCCGAAGCTGCTGAAGGAAAAGCTTGATAGTTTGGTGAAGCGTCGGAGTCGCAAGCCTCAGACTCTTGCTGATGTAGCTCGGCTCTTGTCGTTGATAGTGATCGGCACTGTCTTCTTCTCCACTTCCTCCGTCACAATCCAATGGAAATGGTTGGATTATGTGGTGGATTTGGACTCGATGCAGAGCTACAACTGGGGCGAGGCGATTCTGAAGGCCCTTTGTGACTCGGCAGCTCTGAACAGGGACAAACCGCAGAAAACACAAGGCTGCACGATACTGCTACTGGTATGTGCTTCTACTTGCTATTCTTCACATTCGTCTTACTGTACTTCTACTTGCCGTCTTTTTTATTTTTCATTCCTTGATATTTACCTTGAGTTTTTTTTTTTTTTTGGTTTTTGTGCAGTTCTGGCTTTGTGAGCACACGAAGCTGGCAAACAGGCTGGAGAACGAGCACCTCCCCCGGGTCCTGAACTGGCATCTCCCTGATCTTACGAATGTGACCAAGGAGACTCTAGCGGGCCTTGCGGACGAGGCGGTAAATATCTTCTCTCTTTCTTCTTCTTTTAAGTCTGTTTGTTTTATGAATCAGTGTCAGGGTAATTCTGATTGACCAGTGTGTGAAATATTAAGGTTCAGTGTTTATTGCTTGCATTCAGTGTGATATTCATGCATACAGTGCTTGTGGATGGACAGTGTGAATGATGTTCATGTTGGAGTTGTGTACTTAATGTCTAGATTTAAGTATCGGTAAACTCCCGGTCATAACATTTAACCTATTTAATTAATAAACAATTGTTTGCATTTAATTATTATTAATTAAAATTATGCAAAATATAGTCCTGGATTTTATACGTTGTAGTTAGTATGGTGTGTCGGGCCCACACAGAAGATCATACTATCGGTCACTCGTATTTAATCAAACATATGCTCACGACCTAGATGGACCCGAACCAATCCATCGGTATAGTCGTTGTGTGAGAGAGAAAATAATTTATCTTAATTATTTTATCACACCAAGATAACTTCAGAGCGGCAACCTAGATTGCTCATTCACATAGTACTTCTGGGAAGTATGACTTAAGCACGTGATGAGTATGGGAGTCGGGAGTTTGGAGGAAATGACTAGACCTTAGTACAAGTGGGAGATTGTTGGAGTTGTGTACTTAATGTCTAGATTTAAGTATCGGTAAACTCCCGGTCATAGCATTTAACCTATTTAATTAATAAACAATTGTTTGCATTTAATTATTATTAATTAAAATTATGCAAAATATAGTCCTGGATTTTATACGTTGTAGTTAGTATGGTGTGTCGGGCCCACACAGAAGATCATACTATCGGTCACTCGTATTTAATCAAACAGATGCTCACGACCTAGATGGACCCGGACCAATCCATCGGTATAGTCGTTGTGTGAGAGAGAAAATAATTTATCTTAATTATTTTATCACACTTGTACACTTGGTGTATTGGGCGGATCGCTTGAGATTTATTGATTAGGATTGCCTTGGATAATCAATTTATATCTCAGAGTATTTTATTCTTAATCCCCGATATTATTACGGGTGTGTATATTTAATATAAGTGACTTTGATTTTCCAAAGGATTTAACCGATTTAATTATTGGGTTAATTACCGGTTGAGTTGGGTCACTATATTTTATATATGACATGCCGTGAATACTTGACGGGAAAGTGTATCCCGTAAGGGTTGATAATATCCTCGAGATGAGTTCATAAGGAATTATTATGTAAACCCTGCAGGTGGATTTAATCCGCATAATAATTAAGGTTGAACGGTACTATTCTCGGATATAAGAGATGAATAAATTAATTGAGCAATAAATTAATTTTATTCATGGATATTTAAATCTTAAATACACGGAATAAATAATACTACCGGAGAAATATTATTTGATATAATATGGTTTAATATTGGGAGTGCAATTAATTTATATAGTGGAAAATAAATTAATTAATATTGATAAGGATTAATAGATTTGGGCTGGGCTCAATTTAATCTTCAATATTGGAAGCCCAATATTCCACCTCCTTTTGATTCCCTACGTAGCCTATAAAAGCACTACATGGCCTTCATAAATCATAAGACAAGAATATCAATAGTTGATAGTTCTAGAGAGTTGAAGGAGATCCATAGGAGTTCCATAGATCGTCGCCCACACGACGTTCGAACGGAGTGCAAGGAATACGTAGGAAGATTCGAAGGTCTTCAAAGGTGTTTGATTTCGTTTCTCCGCACAACGAATCGAAGGTAAAATCATAAAACCCTTTCTATGATTTTATGTGAATAATATTGTAATATATACATGAACACACGATCCGGGTAAACGTACGAACTTCGGGGACGGGGATTCGAGATCCCCGGCGAAGGTCGAGAAACCCTCGAAGGGATCGAGGGTGGCGGTCGAGCCCTAGGGCTTCGACCGCCGGCGCGCGGGCAAGGGGAAGCCCCGGCAGGACGTCGGGGCAAGCGATCGACGTGAAGTCGATCGCTGGGGGTTCAGCCGTGGGCTTGTGCCACGGCGGACGAACCCCCTCGGCCACCCCGCCCGGTGGCGTGCGCACGGAGAGAGGGCCGCGGCTGGGGGCGATCGAGCCCTCGCTCGATCGCCGGGGGGACTGCCGCGGGCTGGTGCCGCGGCTGGTGGCTCCCCCCACCTCCTGTGATGGCGGTGAGTCGCCGGACTCACCGCCGGGGGCTGCCGGAGCAGCCCCACGCGATCCCACGCGATCGCGAGCCCGCGGTGGGGCTCGGCTAGGGTTTCGGCCGTGGGTTCATCCCGCGGCGATGCTCGGGTCGAGCTCCGGACATCGTGATGCTCGCGTTCGTGGTTTCCGGCGACGGGATTTCGGTCGGGGTTATCGGTTCCGCATATTTTGATACCCCGGGATATCGATTTCCAGCAATTGGTATCAGAGCGTTTGGTTTCGTGTTCATGTATATGTTCTATTATTGTTCTACCTTGCAGGGATTTCCGGCTATCATGGTTGGATTTAATTATTGTGTTAATTAATTATCATGATTATTCGTTTATTAAACTCTCGGACATGTCGAGATTCGTTTTGTGTGGTTGAATGTTTGTAATAGTAAAAATTCGGGGGTTGACCGAATTTAGGATTTATTATTACGTTCTATGTTTTTCCGGAAAATGTATAGGGTTGATTTCATGTATAGAATCGATACCGGAATTGTAAATTTATTTCTTGTAATTTATTTACGTTGGTTCGATGTTGAGACGATCGCCGGAAGACGAAATGTGACGAAGAAGACGATGGACGAGAGGGTCGATCAACCCCATGATCGACCCCATGACCGAAGCCATGGGGAGGGGCCGATCGCCCCTCGGCTGGGGCTGCCGCGGGTGGTGGTGGCCGGCCAGCTGGTGGTGGCGGCGGCGTGCCCTCTTCCGGTGGTGGCGGCGGTCGGTGGGGGTGGCGTGGGGTCTCCCAATCCCATGCTACTCCTACCAAAGATTCACTTTCCTAAATTAATTCGGTTTTCCTATTTGAGTGTTCTTCCTTTTGGAAACTCTCATGGATTAGGAAAAGAATTAATTGGAATTAATTTATTTCCTTATTCTATTATGGAAGTCTTCTAGAATATTCCAAGTTCTACTTGGAATAGGATTCTAAAGATTTAATAGAATTGGATAGGAAAATAATTAATTAATAAATTGATTATTCCTATTTTATGGGAATTTTCATGGACATGGAAATTAATTTATTTTGGAAAGTAGAAGAGTCCTAATTTATTTTATTTCCTTATTCTATTATAGAAGTCTTCTAGAATATTCCAAGTTTTACTTGGATAGATTATTCTAAAGATTTAATGGAATTAGATAGGAAATAAATAAATAAATAAATAAAAATATTAATGATATTTAATTATATTTTTGATATATTCGATTGACTTAATTTTCGAATTAAGTAACTTTTGGATTAATTGAAAATAAATAGATTTAAATATTGGGATTAATATTCTCGTCACATGGAGCATTCAAGAACGAAGACTGAAGACTAGAAGATGCGTACGGAGATGGAATAAAGCCATGACAGTCGGAAAAAATAATTTTCTAGCATTATTTTGACTATGTGATACTATGTGCTTTATTACTTGTATGCATGCTATATGTGTTTACTTTATGCACTAGATAGCGTATCCCTTTTATTGTAAAAAGCTAAGTGGGAGAGGGGATGGAAACATTCCCATGGTCTCCATTGCTGTTCTCTTGGTGACTCTTATGGACTTTCGAAGTTCGTATAGACGAGTCATTAGAGGAGAATTCTTGTAATTCCTTTTACGAGAAACATTGATCAAGTTTATCAAACAATGCCTGATTTGTCTTTCTGAAACTGACTTCAAGTCGACTCATTCTCACCCCGGGGAGTGGAATGGAGCCAAAGCCACTTGGTCATGTGGATGACAAAAATTAGAGACCTTCGTACCATCTTTTGAAGGTGGATCTATTGTCTGCTTGGCTCCCTCATTTATGAGAGATAGGGTTGTTCGCATGGTGAATCACTGGTTAGAAACTTCGAGTTTCACTTATGATTCTCCGCGTCTTGGTTTGCGAGAATTCAATGGATCGAGTAAAAGGATGTCAATTGTAAAAGTCTTTTGGTATAGTAAACGTCCACACTATCGTGGCTTGCTGTACTGAATGGGATTTTGGAACGATTGATGTAGACAGTTTTAGAAGGGAGTAAAGGATCCGTGCATCAACGTAAACGTCCACACTATCGTGGCTTGCGGTGATATGCGACTCCCAAACAAACTTCTTGGTACTGAGTAATGGTTTACACTTAGGTACGCTTAATAGTATTCTTCCCATCGAAGTAACGCTATTGATGATGTACGACCAAAGCAAATCTAATTGCAAAATCATTTGGGTGGGTAAATGTCCACACTATCGTGGCTTGCCTTACCTGATGGGATTTTAGATGTAATTAGTGATTTAATGATATTATTAAAGGGAGATAATATCGGATATTAAATTAATTGTTTATTTATATGTGCTTATAGGTTTAGAGAATTGCTATGAATCCACTTTCGTTGATACTTGAGGAATTCAACGCACTGGTTCCATACTTTGTTGAATGGAAAGAAGAGTTAGACATTACTCAGACTGTAAAAGAGTACAAAGATGTACTCAGCGAAACTTGTCCTCCTAGACCTACCAATAACTCAACTGATGAGGAAATAGTTGACTTTGAGAAGTGGGATAGTGCTCATGCATTAGCCGCTAATCATGATGTCATGCTTAAACTCAAGTTGATGTTTGGACATGATGTAAAGGCTAGAAAAGAGGCGATGAGGATACTCATAAAGATCAGTTGCTTCGAGGAAACGCTTGAACACGTTTTTGAGATGATGGATCTTTTAGACGAGTTGAAACAATCGCAAGCTCTTATAGCCAAGGCCAAAGGTTTCGAACCTGAGGGCATACATAAGGAAAAGGAGAAGAAGACAAGGGGATCCAGTGGTCCTAAGGGACTTGGACCAAAGGGCGGGATAAAGAAGCCTTCTGGCAAAAATCCCCGAGGGAAGCAGTCTGAGTACTGGGGGTCTATATCTTGTCCTCTCAAAGGTACGAATTTTTTCTTTAGTCGTAAAAACATAGTCAGCGGTATTATCTACCAGAATTCTGGTGTGTAGATATGGAACCACTGACGGTATGTGCATTTTAAATGCAGGGGTTCCAGAAAACCCGGCGACTTAGATAAGAAGAGTTCGAGTCCACATGGGCGAGGCTGTTGAGGAAGCAGCGGTTGCAGTGGAAGACATTTATCTGCTTTAGTAGGATTTCATTTCAAGTTTATTGCTTTATGTACCTTTTATTTTAGAAAGAAATTTTGTTCTGGTCTTCTATTATTGATGGATATTTTATTTCTTTAATCATTTGATGGTTTGGATAAGAAATAATAGTGATATCCATTCTGGTACATTAGATAGCAATATATGATTGATGAATCCTTAGTCTACCACGATGCAACGAACCGATATGTATAACTTGTTTTACTGATTAGATGTATTTCTTGGGTAAATCATTATACTTGTGAATTCTTGTGCTTAGTGGTATTTATTCAAATAAGGTTCAAAGGTCGAAATTGATTTGATCAATTATAGTTGAAGGAATGGACCTTCCGACCTAAGAACTAAATTTGGAAGATAATACAACTAAGTGGACCTTCTGAAAGGTGGAATTCGGACAAGTATTAAGAATGATCAAAGATGATATATGCAGACATATGTGTAATTAGAAAGGTGTGAGTATTTCCTTGTAGGAATACTTGAAGATGGATTAAAATACTTGATGTGCCATAAAAGCAAAGTGTTTTGACTAGTTAATAAACACAAAGCTGTTATGGGGAGCCTTCGAAGTATATCCATTAGAAGCCTGCGACTTGTTCGCGGAGGCTACCACCTGTCTAAAGAACACATAGCATAAATCAAAGATTGGGATTAAGTCTCAAAGGACTGCACCATGCACTCACGTGTAGAAATGGTGTGTCAGGTATAAGAAATGGAACTCTAATAGTAAAAGAACAAGTTTATTCGGAACCACCTATGTTCTATGGATATTTCTGGATACAACGGCACATTCAATGTGGTTGTAGGATATTCTAGAAGAACAAGTAATTGTATGTTCAATAGTACTATGAACCAGAGGGGTGTCCTCGCCCGGTTCTTAGAGGAAGACTATTAGATGAACTACAAAGCCCTAACTGACAAAGGTACTTTGAAATGAGGAATAAAGAAAGACTGAGAACCAGCCTAACCGGGTAGTAGTACACCACTAACTGCACCTAATGTTATTACTGTTATACACCGGAACGCCATTGCAGTGGGAGGTTGTCAAGCAACCAGAGATGTTCATAAGACTAGAGGAGTTTTGAACTCTGGATCTAGTAGACATGAAATCGATCCCTAGCTCTGCATAAGGGGCGGTACTAATCTAAATGTGCCTTCTTGGATAGCAATAAGTATTATTGTTAAGAGGCAAGATCATTTAGGAGTACAAGCTTGGTAAATCCATTTATGGATTGTTACAAAGCTATGAATCGTGGAACTTGCGAATTGATGAGATAGTCCATTAAGATGGATTCATCAAAGGGCAACGACGAGGAAAGGTGTATTAAGGACGTAATGGAAACAAGGTGGTGTTTCTCGGAAATTTTATGTAGATAACACTTCATCATTGGCAACAATGTAAAAGTATCGTCAGACATAAAATAGAGGTTGTCTAAATAAATCGAGACATAAGATTAAGAGTAAGTTGGATCATGTTCTTGGAATCTTTCGATCTCTAGATAAGAACATTGTACTTCTCCTAGATATCTTATGCGATAATGGTTTGTTTTAAACATGCATAATTCTGAGAAAGGTTGTTGCCCTTCAGAAACAGAATACATCTGTCTAAAGGTATGTGTCTTGAACACATGAAGGAGATATATTAAGACAAAGCGGTTTCCTACACTTTGAGTATGGAAAGCTTTATAGATGCAATGTTGTAAAAACGAGAACCTGATATCAACTATGCGGTTGGCGTAGTGGGAGGATATCAAAGTAATCTGGACAAGAGATGTTCGAATGCTGTAAGAGTACTTTCGAAGTACTAGGTTACTAAGCAAGACGAAATCTTCTTGGATTACAAATTCTCAGATCTCAAATCAGAGAAGGACCAGTGTAAGTCGATATCAGGCTATGTGTTCACTTTTGGAAGAGGTGGAACCTTAAGATGAAAGAGTGATAAGCATGATGCTTCTCGGACTCTATCATAAACCGAATAGCAGCCTCAGAGGCAGCGGAAGTTTTTGGTTAGGTTCCGGGATGACCTCTGAGCTTGGATATGATTCTTAGTTCACCAAAGGCTATGTATGTAGCGGTGCATGGTAAACTGGAAGAAGTCATAAGTTCAAAAGATGATGATAACACATAGAGCCAGTACCACCTGATTCGAGTCATCGTCTAAGGAGACGACGCAGTAGTCACCAAGATAACTTCAGAGCGGCAACCTAGATTGCTCATTCACATAGTACTTCTGGGAAGTATGACTTAAGCACGTGATGAGTATGGGAGTCGGGAGTTTGGAGGAAATGACTAGACCTTAGTACAAGTGGGAGATTGTTGGAGTTGTGTACTTAATGTCTAGATTTAAGTATCGGTAAACTCCTGGTCATAGCATTTAACCTATTTAATTAATAAACAATTGTTTGCATTTAATTATTATTAATTAAAATTATGCAAAATATAGTCCTGGATTTTATACGTTGTAGTTAGTATGGTGTGTCGGGCCCACACAGAAGATCATACTATCGGTCACTCGTATTTAATCAAACATATGCTCACGACCTAGATGGACCCGGACCAATCCATCGGTATAGTCGTTGTGTGAGAGAGAAAATAATTTATCTTAATTATTTTATCACACTTGTACACTTGGTGTATTGGGCGGATCGCTTGAGATTTATTGATTAGGATTGCCTTGGATAATCAATTTAAATCTCAGAGTATTTTATTCTTAATCCCCGATATTATTACGGGTGTGTATATTTAATATAAGTGACTTTGATTTTCCAAAGGAATTAACCGATTTAATTATTGGGTTAATTACCGGTTAAGTTGAGTCACTATATTTTATATATGACATGCCGTGAATACTTGACGGGAAAGTGTATCCCGTAAGGGTTGATAATATCCCCGAGATGAGTTCATAAGGAATTAAACCCTGCAGGTGGATTTAATCCGCATAATAATTAAGGTTGAACGGTACTATTCTCGGATATAAGAGATGAATAAATTAATTGAGCAATAAATTAATTTTATTCATGGATATTTAAATCTTAAATACACGGAATAAATAATACTACCGGAGAAATATTATTTGATATAATATGGTTTAATATTGGGAGTGCAATTAATTTATATAGTGGAAAATAAATTAATTAATATTGATAAGGATTAATAGATTTGGGCTGGACTCAATTTAATCTTCAATATTGGAAGCCCAATATTCCACCTCCTTTTGATCCCCTACGTAGCCTATAAAAGCACTACATGGCCTTCATAAATCATAAGACAAGAATATCAATAGTTGATAGTTCTAGAGAGTTGAAGGAGATCCATAGGAGTTCGATAGATCGTCGCCCACACGACGTTCGAACGGAGTGCAAGGAATACGTAGGAAGATTCGAAGGTCTTCAAAGGTGTTTGATTTCGTTTCTCCGCACAACGAATCGAAGGTAAAATCATAAAACCCTTTCTATGATTTTATGTGAATAATATTGTAATATATACATGAACACACGATCCGGGTAAACGTACGAACTTCGGGGACGGGGATTCGAGATCCCCGGCGAAGGTCGAGAAACCCTCGAAGGGATCGAGGGTGGCGGTCGAGCCCTAGGGCTTCGACCGCCGGCGCGCGGGCAAGAGGAAGCCCCGGCTGGACGCCGGGGCAAGCGATCGACGTGAAGTCGATCGCTGGGGGTTCAGCCGTGGGCTGGTGCCACGGCGGACGAACCCCCTCGGCCACCCCGCCCGGTGGCGTGCGCACGGAGAGAGGGCCGCGGCTGGACGCCGCGGCTGGGGGCGATCGAGCCCTCGCTCGATCGCCGGGGGGACTGCCGCGGGCTGGTGCCGCGGCTGGTGGCTCCCCCCACCTCCTGTGATGGCGGTGAGTCGCCGGACTCACCGCCGGGGGCTGCCGGAGCAGCCCCACGCGATCCCACGCGATCGCGAGCCCGCGGTGGGGCTCGGCTAGGGTTTCGGCCGTGGGTTCATTCCTCGGCGATGCTCGGGTCGAGCTCCGGACATCGTGATGCTCGCGTTCGTGGTTTCCGGCGACGGGATTTCGGTCGGGGTTATCGGTTCCGCATATTTTGATACCCCGGGATATCGATTTCCAGCAGTTCAGTGCTTATTAATGCCATTCAGTGTCAAAGTAGGATAACTGTGATAATCAGTGCTTATTAATGCCATTCAGTGTCACTCACTTGAGGATGATGTTTTTTTCAAGTTCTAATGCGTGTTGTCTGTGTCTGACAGGTGGATGCTCGTCTTCTGAAACACGGCAAGACGGTGGCGGAGATCCAGGCGTACAAGGGCCACCTTTCTTATAAAGCAATCGTGAACACTCCGCGTGCGGCGGAGAGCGAGGACGAAGAGCAGTCTGAAGAGCTGCCTTCTGGAGAGGAGAGTGACGATGATGAGCATCCGAGCTCTGATTCGTCGAGCGAGGAAGAGGAACGAAAAGGAAAAGGCCCGGAGGGCGGGCCTTCTGGAGAAGACCAGTCGTCCGATGGGGAAGACGACGATAGTTCTTCCGGGCATCAGGAGATGACCTGCATAGTCCCGGAGCCGGAGGAGGGTGGGCCTTCCGAACAGCAGCCCGATGAGGAACGCCCTGCTGTTTCTGCTGCTGAAGCTGAGAAGTTGCTCAACAACCTCCTGTCGGAGAATCAAGATCTCTCCGATACTGTGAGGGATCTCCAATCCAAGCTCGAGAGAACGACTTCTCAGCTGAACGAACTGACAAGTGCTAACGTCGAGCTGGAAGGTGATAACCAGCGTCTGAAGAGCGAGCTTTCGGAGCAGCTTGCGAAGATCGACGCAGAGACGGAGTTCCCCGGGGCAGCAGACGAGGCAGGTGGAAGCTCCGAGGAGGAGGAGTTGAAACTTCTGAGGATGCGAGTGAAAGAGCTCGAGGAAGAATTGATCAAGTCGAATGATCAGAATCATCCGGTGACCGAGGACCCCGGGGCGGGCGAGGCTGGAAGCTCCGGTGAGGAGGAAGTGCAACTTCTGAGGGCTAGAATGAAAGAGCTCGAGGATGAAGTGACAAATTTGAAGAATGCGTTGGCTGACCTTCAGTTGTCGTCGGTAATGAATGACTACGAAAAAGTCCAGCTCGAGTCTCTGGAGACGACCATGAAAGCAAAAGAAACTGTCTATAGAGCCCAGATCGAGAGTCTGCAGAAGACCGTCAAGGAACGGGAAGATGAAATCTTAAGTCTCCAGGCAGAGTTGTGCGTCTACGAGATTGACGGCAACAAGGATGATGAAGAAGAAGGAAGCCCGTTGAGACCGGAAGCCGAAAAAATAGAGTCTTCAAGCAAGGCGAAGACCAGGTCGATGGTACGACGGGTCAAGGACAGGAAAAGGAAGCCAGCCAACGGCGATGACGATGATTTTGAGTACGATCCCGTTGCCCCTGCCGCTAAGAAAAAGGCGATCAAGAAGAGTAAAAAGGTGGAAGCAAGCCAGAAACCAATCCGCAGTGATTTCAATGACGAACATATCAATTTCTTGGTCGCCGTGAACAAGAAATTTGACCAGAACTGCGGATTCGAATTGGAGCCGGAAGTCCTCGACAAAATCATCCTGCACAGCAGCGAACAAAAAATGTAAGTGAAGTTTCTTTTATTTCTTTCTTTCACATTCTGTCTTTCTTTCTTTCTTTCTTTCTTTCTTTATTTCTTTCTTTTTTTTGTGCTAAGAATGTGTTTTTTTTTCCTTTTTGACAATCAGGTGGACAATGAGGTACTTTCCCCGTATATCCACAGTTGTTTCGGTGTCTGACATGACCGACATTATGAAGTGCACCTTCATCAGCAATCATGTGGTCGACGCCTTTGCTGAGTTGCTGCATCGAGACCACAACAAGAAGTTGGAGGCTCTGATACTCCCTGCGCACTGTTAGGTGAGTCTTTCTACCTTTGTATTCAGTGTTTTTAGTGGTTATACAGTGTGTTAGGGGTTGTCAGTGTTTATATGTGCTGTTCAGTGTTATTGATGGTTGATCAGTGTTTATATATGTTGTTCAGTGTTTTGATGTGATACTCAGTGTTTATATGTGTTGTTCAGTGTTATTGATGGTTGATCAGTGTTTATATATGTTGTTTAGTGTTTTAATGTGATACTCAGTGTTTATATGTTCTGTTCAGTGTTATTGATGGTTGATCAGTGTTTATCATCAACAGTCAGTGCTTTTATGTGACATTCAGTGTTATAATGTCCTGTTCAGTGCTCATTGAATTCGTTCTTCTTAATAAAAACTCTGTTTTTTTGTTTTTTTTTTCTCGGAGACCTCCATTGTCATGGGACGTCATGACCACCAGAAATTGTACAAAACAATCACAGATATGATCCCGTGCGTGCGAAAAGGGATTATAATGTTCCCGATTGTGTCGCCTGGGTTGAGAAAGAATACAGAACCGAACCATTGGACGCTGCTCGTCTGCGACTTCGTCCAACAGAAATGGCGATTCTACAACTCTATTCAACTCAGGGGGCGAAATCGAAGGACCATTACATGGCGAATGCAGCGGAATTGGTACGTCTACTGTATTTTAGTCGATTTTTAAAAAATGTTCCCTTTCTAACGATAACTGATAAACTGTTTTGTTTCATACGTTTCAGAAGGAAAAGGTAGAAACCAACGTGGGCCAAATGCTGGAGAAAGCGGGGAAGGATGGTTTCCCGATACATGAAATCGAGGCCGTGAAGCCTCTCCCACAGCAAGCCCCAACTCTGTAAGTATCAGTGCATAATTAACCCATTCAGTGTTGTGTTTCTGTGTTCATTTTATGTAGTCAGTGTTTTATTTATGCATTCAGTGTTAGTGTTTCTTTTTTTTCTTTTTTCTTTGACTCCTCCGCGTCTGTGTGTGTCCAGGAATGAATGTGCTTTGTACGTATGCTACTACATGGAGAAGATTCTGAAGAAAGAGGCCATTCCAGACAAGGTCAGGACGGAAGAGTTCCAAGTATTCAAGGCTCACGTGATACGAACCATCCTGACCATGAAGGAAAAGTAGTGCGCGTCTTGGCTGATTATGATTGTGTTTTTCTGTAAAATGTATGAACATGATTATGATTGTGTTTTGGATTTAGTTTCTGTAAAAAAAAAAAAAAACAAACATGTTTTTTGTTCATATTTCTATGTAATTGGTGGGATTCAGTGTTAATATTGTCTGTTCAGTGTTATAAGTGTTTATTCTGTATTTCATTGTTATCAGTGTTAATCTTGTCTACTCAGTGTCAGCAGTTGAAACTTATTGAATTGCAACATTAAAAAACAACCAAATGCAAAAATTACAACACAAGAACAATTAAAAACACTCTAAGAGCATAAACTGAGCAAAAGCAAATCACATAATGTTAAATCCTGTGTTTTTTAAATGACAGACAGTCAGGGTGTTTATGAGCCAAACAGTGTCTGTCACTGACAGTCAGTGTCTTTTCACCCCATTCAGTGTTTGATCACAGAAATCATGTAAAAAAAAAAACAACAAAAATCCAATAAGAAAAGCCTACTAGGGTGCATCTGCTACTAACTACTGTATAGACTCTATGCACGTTTTCTTGTTGTGATTGCCGACACGTCCGCACCTCCCACACTTCAAGCTCTCGGGATGTGCTCACCCCTGGACGGATTCCTCTTCTTCTCAGGTCTTCCAGGAGACCTCTTCGATGTTGGCGGCTCGATCAGGACATTCTCTGGTACGTTCGAAGGTTGATCAAACATGGAAACCGGCTGAAGGGGATCGGCATAAGACCTGGCGTAGCTCTCTACATGGTAAAACTTGTCCACGAACGAGGCCATCGGCTTCCTGGACTGCAGAATGCACGCAGCTGCGTGGGAACACGGAACCCCTGTAATCTGCCACTGACAGCAGGTGCACGTCTGATCCACAATATTGACCACGACGGACGGAATGCACTGCACTTTGAAAACCGTTTCGGACGACCCCACAACCACCCATTTCCTGCCTTCATTGACGGGTTTACTCAGCGTCTTTTCAACGGACGGGCAGAAAGCCGAAGTCCATTCCCTTCTCCTTGCCCCCCTGTCTGATTCAGTGTTAAACAAGGCCAGTCAGTGTTTGAACAAGGGGCAACAGTGTTAAAAAAGGGCCATCAGTGTTTGAGATGTGTATTTTTTTTTTCATACCGTGGAAAAAGGTCATCACCTTCAGCCTGATGTTGTTGACCAATGCCATGATCGGAAGATGCCGGGCTTCCATGATCCATTTATTGAACGACTCCGCGGCGTTGGACGACATGTCTCCGTATCTCTTCCCTGAGAAGTGCACGTTGGCCCAATTCTTTGGATCCATGTTCTCGAAAAACACTTTCGCGGTCTGGCCTCCCTCTTCTAACAGCTTGTCCATGCTCTGTTGGTAGGCTTCGACGGTGGTTGCGTACGCATATTTCAGGAAATTCCACACCAAGCTGTTCCGTAGCATCCTGGTCGCCCATCTGCCCCTGAATTTGTCTTTCAGGTTCATCTTCAAGTGATTGATACAGTAGTCGTGCGGGGACCTTGGGAACACCCTTCTCATCGCCTCGAGCAGCCCGAGATTCCTGTCTGACACGAACGTAATAGTGCGAGAAGGAGATAGGATGTGCTTCAGGTTATCCAAAAACCACTTCCAGTTAGCATAGTTCTCGGAATCGACCACGGCGTAAGCCAGTTGGTACAACCCTGCATTCACGAGACACGAACAAAAAAAAAAAAAAAACACTTCACTCATTGTGAATATCACCCATTCAGTGTTGAAAATACAGATTCAGTGCTGCATGCAACAAGTGTCGGTTTCAGTGTGCATTTCAGACCAGTCAGTGTTAAAGAGATGGATTCAGTGCTCAAAAACTGTACTACCTACCTCCATCGCCGTCCTTGCCCGTAGCAGCAAGCAAATGGCCCTTGAACCTTCCCTTCAGAAATGTGCCGTCCAGAAACAACAAAGGGCGACAATAGTTCATCCCGTCGATACAAGCCTTCATCGAGATGAAGACTCTGCGAAACTTCATGGACGCCTCGTTGAATTCAAGCAACAAGTGCGACCTAGGGTTGGAATCCGATATTGCCTGCAGGTGCTTAGTCAGTGCGCCGAAGGTATCTTTATCGTCGCCGTGAATCAGGTTCCTGGCCTTCTCGAGCGCATCCAGAGCGAGGCCAGACGAGATCTCCAGGCCGTAGTGATGCTGGAAGTTTCTCACGATTTGGACCAGACGAGTCAGTGTGCTTTTCCGTACCTCCTCGACTATCAAACTGGAAACCAAGTCTGAACAGACGCGCCTGTGTTTCAGGTATCGAAAGCACGCGCCGCAGCTGTGCTCGTTACTCAGCTCCTTGACGTAGAAGAAGCTGGTGCTCCGATCCATCACGGCGCATCCCGTGCTGCTTTTCTTCGAGCACACGGCAGAAACCTTTTCGGGTCTGTTCTTCACGTACTCGAAATCGAATCCGACTCCGACGGCCGTCATACAGAGTGCATTTCGAAAGTTCGGGGCACCTCCCTGGAACACCTGACCGACACCTGAAATCTCTTTGTCCCAGCCATCGGTTAACAACACTTTGGAACTCGACGGACCAAACAGGCGGAACATATCTACTTCAAGGCCCTCGTTGTTTTCTGTTCCGGTCGCACTAACACCGGTACTGTTGGACACCGTCGAGAATACATAACTAGAGGTGTTGTCTTCATTCGCTACGGAAATGTTGATGCTCACCCGAGGCAGCTTGTGAAGAGCAGCTAGGGATACCATGTTCGACATGTCGGCATCGGTTGAGAGCACACAGTTTGGGAAATCGGGTACAGAGTAATGCATGCCGTACGCAACGTCTCGGAGCTCAGGCCACTGAAGCTCGACTGTTTCCTTCAGCTGGTGAAGGGCGGCCGCACGGGAGGTATCGATTCTGGACACCAGATTCTCACCGCCGAATGCACAAAATGCGAAGAGCGAGGTCCCTGAAAAACACAAAGTAATGACTCACAGTCAGCGCACGATTTTTTAATGAATGGATGAATGCATGAAAATGAACACTAAACTCAGACAGCGTGATTCAATGTGTGTTCAGTGCTATTAAAGGGTGTTCAGTGCTATGAAAGTGTGTTCAGTGCTATTAAAGTGTGTTCAGTGCTATTAAAGTGTGCTTAGTGTTAGATTGTGTGATTCAATGTGTGTTGTCTCAGACAGTGTTTTTAAGACCTGTTCAATGTTAAATCCACAGTCAAACAAACAGTGTTTTTAAGACCTGTTCAGTGTTAAAGTCAGACAAGACAGTGTGTTTTTTTGAAACTCAAAGTCTTATTAAGCAAGCAGCAAGTCACGACGAGTACACCCGATAACAAAAAAAAAGAAGAAACAAAAGATAAAAAGAAACTTAATGATTTCAAAAAGATTATCCGAGCAGTACGACGAAGACAAGTCATCAATCACAGGAAACAAAAAAAAAGCACAAGAACATTGTCTAATAGTAACGAGATGGAGGAGGAACAGATGGGTCCCGACGACGGCCCCAAGGGCTGTTCCTGACCGGGCGCACCATCGACTGGCCATTTTGATCGAATACACCAACCGAGAAACTACTTCCTCCGGTCCAGGTAACCCGGATGTTCCAGCCCTTCTGCACTCCAAACTCTCGAACGAGGCGTTCCCAGTCATATCCACGGAGGGCCGTTTGATTCCGATGACTGGTGAGAGGCACGTACCATTTCTGGTCCAGGGAGTCCGTCAGAACGACGAAATCCCCCATTTCATCCTTGATCGGACGAACAAAAGCAGCCGGGAGAGGGAACTTTTCTTTATGCCAACGGCCATTGAATCTTTGCTCGGTCCAGTGAGAACCATTCCAAGATTCAACCCGACTTGGCGTCGGTCCTGGCCCCCAATCGAGTGTACCCGGTCGCCTCGGCATCATTGGTGCCCCCCGACAGAGTGGCCCACCATTGAATCTTTTTTCGGGCGAGGGAGGACCATCATTGAAAAATTCAGCCTCACTTGGCGTCGGTCCTGGCCCCCGATCGAGTGTACCCGTTCGCCTCGGCATCGTTGCTGGCTGCCCCGGATCGAGTAGAAATGGATGAGGAGACCAGAGAAATGACGAGGTATTTATAACCGTCCTGACACTAACATCGCAGTAAATGCCTCAACCCTTAACTAACATGGCAGGCATTTATTGAAAAAGGAGACAGGTCAATGCATCAAAGAAAACAAAGTCAACACACACTGATTCCTGTAACACATTGCATTTCCAAAAAATAACAGAGTATCCTAGGGAAACTGGTATTCATTCAGACACTGAATGAAGCAAATCAGCACTGAGTCCACATGGTTGAGTATGGATTCAGTGTGCAACAGGTGGGTACAGTGTGTAAGTGCAATTAGCCAAGCTCAATGCACACTGAGTAAAGCCATTAAACACTGAATGAAGCAAATCAACACTGAATCCACATGGTTGAATATGGATTCAGTGTGCAACAGGTGGGTACAGTGTGTAAGTATAATTAGTCCATCTCAATGCACACTAAATCAAGCAATTAGACACTGACTGAACCAATAAGACACTGACTGAACCAATTTAGCACTGAATGGCAAGCTCAGTGCAGGAACACTGAATGCATGCTCACTGAACACTGAATGCATGCTCAATTAACACTGAATGCAACGAAAAAACACTGAACATGCATAATAAAAAACAATGAACACTGAATGCATGCTCAATGCACACTGAATCAATTCACACACTTTGCATGCATGCTGAATCAAGCTTTTAAGCACTGATCGGGTACGTGGATTCGAAATCGCGTACCTGGATTCGAAATCGACGGAAAGGAGGGCGGCGGCGCATCTGACATTTGAACTGAGACAGGAACGGCGGCGGCGGCGGCGGAGATGAAATCGATCGATCGATCGATGCCGAGGGAGACGGACTGCATGAAATCGATTCTCCTTAGCGGCGGAGAATTGAAGCTGCTCACCGGTGGCGACCTTCCCCCTCTCCTTAGCTTGAACGCGGCGGCGACGGAGATGAATTCCCTCGGCTCGGAATTGAATAGCGACGGCGCGCAGGTGAGAGAGAGAGAGAGAGCAGAATTTATTTTTGGGAATTGAATGTGTCGTGAATGATTTCCCCTCGGCTCGATTTGTGAAGGTAATATGGGAGGGTAAATTCGTCTTTCCGGATACATTTTTTTGGCCTAATTGGAACATTTTGGCCTAATTGACACCAAAATTGGAGATTGGCCTTATTGATAAAAAAATGCTGAAAATTGGTCTTATTGCCATTTTTCCCATAAAATATTAATATTTAATTATGGGCCAAAAAAAGCCCATTGGCCCGACCTGGGTTGGACTGGGCCCTTGAATTTTTTGTCCAATTAAAAATTGGTCCGCCCCAGTGTTGGAATTCGATATCCCGGGCTATTAAAATTTGCGGAAAACAATAACCCGATCAAAAACCTTCGCCGGAGATCACACGAACACCACGTACGAGCCGGAGCACGGACCGAACGCACGACACGGCCGAAGCCACGCGCACGCCCAGCCCGAGCCCCAGCACGCGGGGCTCGCGATCGATTGGATCGATCGCTCAAGGCGATCGATTGGATCGATCGCTCAAGGCGATCGATGGGGCTGCAGCGGGCAGCCCCGCGGTGAGTCCAGCGAGCCACCGCCGTCGGGGAAGGGGGCAGCTCGCCCAACGAGCCGTGGCGGCACCAGCCGCCACCCCGCGATCGAACCTAGGGTTCGATCGCACCCCGGCGTCCAGCCGGGGTTTCCTCGATCGCGCATCCCCGGCGTCCAGCCGGGGTGCTCTTGGTTCGATCCCCACGGGGTCCTCGAGCCGCGGCGGTCAGGTGGTTTCACCACCACCGCCCGGTTCGTCCTCGTTCCGGGGTTCTTCCACGGATCTTGGTTCTACGGTATTTATGATAATTAATCGATTAAAATCATAAAGGGTGTTTACGATTTTATACCTTCGATTCGTTGTTCGGAGAAACGAGATCAATCGATGACCCTTGAATCTTCCCACGTATTCCTTGCACTCGTTCGAACGTCGGGTGGGCGACGATCCTCCGAACTCTATGGATCTCCTTCACGAACTCTCTAGAATATCAAGTATGATAATCTTGTCTTATTAAATTGTGAAGACCATGTAGTGCCTTTATAAGCTACGTAGGGGATCGAAAGGAGGTGGAATATTGGGCTTCCAATATTAATGATTAAATTGAGCCCAAGCCCAAATCTATTAATCCCATTAATATTAATTTATTTTATTTTCCACTATATAAAATTAATTGCACTCCCATTATTAAACCATATTATATAAAATAATATTATCTCCGGTAGTATTATTTATTCCGTGTATTTAAGATTTAAATATCCATGAATAAAATTTATTTATTGCTTAATAAATTTATTCATCTCTTATATCCGAGATTAGTACCACTCAACTTTATTATTATGCGGGAACAAATCCACTCGCGAGGTTTACATAATAAATCCTTATGAGCTCATCTCGGGGATATTATCAACCCTTACGGGATACAGTTTCCCGTCAAGAATTCACGGCATGTCATATATAAAATATAGTGACCCAACTTTACCGGTAATTGACCTAATAATCTAATCGGTCAATTCCTTTGGAAAATCAAATTCACTTATATTAAATATAAACACCCGCAATAGTATCGGGGATTAAGAATAAAATACTCTGAGATTTAAATCAATTATCGAAGGCAATCCTAATTGATAAATCTCAAGCGATCCGCCCGATACACCAAGTGTACAAGTGTGATAAAATAATTAAGACAAATTATTTTCTCTCTCACACAACGACTATACCGATGGATTGGTCCGTGTCCATCTAGGTCGTGAGCAACTGTTTGATTAAATACGAGTAACCGATAGTATGATCTTCCGTGTGGGCCCGCACACCATACTAACTACAACGTATAGAATCCAGGACTATATTTTGCATATATTTAATTATCGAATAATTAAAAGCAAACAATTGTTTATTAATTTAATAGGTTAAATGCTATGACCGGGAGTTTACCGTTACTTAAATATAGACATTAAGTACACAACTCCAACAATCTCCCACTTGTACTAAGGTCTAGTCATTTCCTCCAAACTCCCGACTCCCATACTCATCACGTGCTTAAAATGTACTTCCAAGAAGTACCATGTGAATGAGCAATCTAGGTTGCCGAAGTTATCTTGGTGACTACAGCGTCGTCTCCCTCGACGATGACTCGAATCAGGTGGTACTTGCTGTTGGAGTTGTGTACTTAATGTCTCGATTTAAGTAACGGAAACTCCCGATCCATTGCCACTAATCTATTTAATTAAATAAACAATTATTTGCGTTTAATTATTTATAATTAAATATATGCAAATTATAGTCCTGGATTCTATACGTTGTAGTTAGTATGGTGTGTCGGGCCCACACAGAACATCATACTATCGGTTACTCGTATTTAATCGAACAGTTGCTCACGACCTAGATGGACACGGACCAATCCATCGGTATAGTCGTTGTGTGAGAGAGAAAATAATTTTTCTTAATTATTTTATCACACTTGTACACTTGGTGTATTGAGCGGATCGCTTGAGACTTATCAATTAGGATTGCCTTTGATAATTGATTCAAGTCTCTGTGTATTTTATTCTTAATCCCCGATACTATTGCGGGTGTGTATATTTAATATAAGTGACTTTGATTTTCCAAAGGAATTGACCGGTTTAATTATTGGGTTAATTACCGGTTAAGTTGGATCACTATATTTTATATATGGCATGCCGTGAATACTTGACGGGAAAGTGTATCCCGTAAGGGTTGATAATATCCCCGAGATGAGTTCATAAGGAATTATTATGTAAACCCTGCAGGTGGATTTGTTCCACATAATAATTAAGGTTGAATGGTACTATTCTCGGATATAAGAGATGAATAAATTAATTAGCAATAAATTAATTTTATTCATGGATATTTAAATCTTAAATACACGGAATAAATAATACTACCGGAGAAATATTATTTGATATAATATGGTTTAATATTGGGAGTGCAATTAATTTATATAGTGGAAAATAAATTAATTAATATTAATGGGATTAATAGATTTGGGCTTGGGCTCAATTTAATCATTAATATTGGAAGCCCAATATTCCACCTCCTTAAGATCCCCTACGTAGCCTATAAAAGCACGACATGGTCTTCTCTATTCTCATAACTTGAAGATCACAATTCTAGAGAGAGAAAGTAGAGAGGGAGATCCATGGAGTTCGGTAGATCGTCGCCCACACGACGTCCGAGCTAGTGCAAGGAATACGTGGGAAGATCCCAAGGTCTTCAAATTGAGTTCTTCGTTTTTCCGAACAACGAGAACGAGGTAAATCGTAAAACCCTCTTTATGATTTTATCGTTTAATTATCGTGAAAATACCTTGAACCAAGATCCGAGGAACGAGCCCATGACGAGGATCGACCGGGCAGTGGTAGTCGAGGACCACCGGACCGCCGGCGGTCGAAGGAACCCCATCGGATGGGATCGTACGAGGGCGATCGAGCCTAGGGCTCGATCGTGCGGCTGGGCTGCGGGTTTTCCCGCAGCGACCTGTAGCGCCCAGTAGCAGCGAGTCAGGCGACTCGCTGCAGGTTGCTGCGAGCTGCTACGGGAGGATCGCTGGGTGCTGCGGGTTTTCCCGCAGCGGACCCGTAGCGATCCAGCAGCGTCCCAGCAGCAGCGAGTCAGGCGACTCGCTGCGGGTTGCTGCGGGCTGCTGCGAGTCACCCCGCGTGGCTGCTGCGAGGTTCGTGGGTTCACGCGAGTTCTCTCGTGTTTTTACCGCGTAACCCTCGTATAACTTTTTCGTAAGGTCATGTACGTGTTCCGGGAGTCGATTGGAGTTGTCGTTCCGCAATTTAGACAATTTTGGATATTCGATCTCCGTAGGATTTCGGTCGGAATTAATTAGATAATTTATTTATTTAAATTTATTAATTCCGGGATATCAATTTCCAACAATTGGTATCAGAGCGTTGGTTTTAGTTCATGGTATTTTTTGATAAATTGTTCTACCTTGCAGGGTTTCCGATTATTATGGCTAGATTTAATTTTTTATTAATTAATGTCCATAATATTGCTCTTGATTATTAATCTCTCGGTGATGTCGAGATTCGTTCTTGTGTGGTGAATGCTTGTTCTTATTTTTTCGGAAATTGTTTGAGGTCGATTTCATGTAGAGAATCGATACCGGATAGCGTAATAATAAATTTGTAATTTATTTTACGTTGGATCGATGCCGAAACGACCGCCGGAAAATTGTGACGGAGGAGACGAAGAGAGGGTTAGGGCTCGGTTCGGCTATCCCCATAGCCGAACCATGGATCGAGCGCGTGGGGGGCACTCGATCGCACCCTCGGCCGTGCGATGTCACCGGCGGTGGTGGCGCGCCGGTTGGGTGGTGGCGGTGGTGGGCGTGCTCCTCGGCCGAGCTCGGGGATAGACCGGAAATCCCCATTCCGTGTTAATCCCGGTAAAGATCCTATTCCTAATATAATTCGGTTTTCCTAATATAATTATTCTTATTTTATGGGAATTTTTATGGATTAGGAAAAGAATTATTTTTCCTAAGATTAGTTCGGTTTTCCTATTTTGAGTATTCCTAATTTTGAGAATTCTCATGGAATAGGAAAAGAATTAATTTGGAATTAATTTATTTTCCTCATTTAATTATTCCTTTATGGAATTTTTAATGGATTAGGAAAATAGTTAATATGGAAAGTTTAGGAGTCCTAAATTAATTTTTCCTTATTTAATTATTTCTTTATGGAATTTTTAATGGATTAGGAAATGAATTAATTTGGAAGGATTAGGAGTCCTAAATTATTTTATTTCCTTATTTCATTATGGAAATCTTCTAGAATATTCTAAGTGGGTCTTGGAATAGGATTCTAGAGATTTAATGAAGTTAGAGAGGAAAATAAAAATAATAAATAATATTAATAATATTTAATTTTATTTTTGATATATTCGATTGACTTAATTTTCGAATTAAGTAACTTTTGGATTAATTAAAAATAAATAGATTTAAATATTGGAATTAATATTCTCGTCACATGGAGCATTCAAGAACGAAGACTGAAGACTAGAAGACGCCTACGGGGATGCGATAAAGCCATAATAGTCGGAAAATAATATTCTAGTATTATTTTGATTATGTGATAATTCTATGTGCTTTATTTCATGTATGCATGCTTATGTGTATTTAATTATGCATTAGATAGCGTATCCCTTTGTTATAAAAAGCTAAGTGGGAGAGGGATTGGAAACAATGCCATGGTCTCCATTGCTGTTCTCTTGGTGACTTTTATGAGCTTTCGAAGTTCGTATAGATAAGCCATTGGAGGAGAATTCTTGTAATTCCTCTCACGAGAAACATTGATTAAGTCTATCAAACAATGCCTAATTTGTCTTTCCAAAACTGATTTCAAGTCGACTCATTCTCACCCTGGGGAGTGGAATGGAGCCAAAGCCACTTGGTCATGTCGAGGACACAAATTAGAGGCTTTCGTACCATTTGTATGAATGGATCGATTGTCTGCTCGGCTCCCTCATTCTATGAGAGATAGGGTCGTTCGCATGGTGAATCACTGGTAAGAAACTTCGAGTTTCACTTATGATTCTCCGCGTCTTGATTTACAAGATTAAATGATTCAAGTAGTTGGATGTCAATTGTAAAAATCTTTTGGTGTAGTAAACGTCCACACTATCGTGGCTTGCTACATTAAATGGGATTTTGGAACGATTGATGTAGACAGTTATAGAAGGGAGTAAAGGAGCGTATGTTAACGTAAACGTCCACACTATCGTGGCTTGCGGTGAATATGCGTATCCCAAACAATCTTCTTAGATATTGAGTAATGGTTTACACTTAGGTACGCTTCTTAGTATTCTTCCCATCGAAGTAACGCTAATGATGATGTACGACCGAAGCAAATCTAATTGCTAAATCATTTGGATAGGTAAACGTCCACACTATCGTGGCTTGCCATATCTGATGGGATTTTAGATGCAATTAGTGGTTTAATGATATTATTTGAGGGAGATAATATCGGAGATTAAATCGATTTTTTGTTGTTATACGTGCTCATAGATTAGGAAATGGCCTTGAACCCACTTTCTGTGATACTTAAGGAATTTTAACTCATTGGTCCCTATATGTAATGATTGGAATAGAGATCTAGACATTTTCCAGACTATTAAAGAGTACAAGTTTGTACTCAAGTGAGCTTTGTCCTCCCGAGCCTACCAATGTCTTAACTGATGAGGAAAGAACTGATTTTAAGAAGTGGAAAAATGCTTTTGCAAATAACCACTGATTATGATATCATGTTCAAACTCAAGGAGATGTTTAGACATGACGTAGTGGCTAGACAAGAAGCGATGAGGATACTCATAAAGGCCAGTCGCTTCGAGGAAACGCTTAAACACGTTTTTTGAGATGATTGACCTTTTAGACGAGTTGAGACGGAAATCGCAAGCTCTTGTAGCCAATGCCAAAGGTTTCGAACCTAAAGGCATGAATCGGGGGAAAGGAAAATAAAGCAAAGAAACCCAGTGGTCCTAAGTTTCTTAGATCACGAGATGGGACGAGAAAGCCAATAGGCAAGAGTTCTCGATGCAAACAGTCTGGGTACTGGAAGTCTAATTATCCTCTCAAAGAAAGTACGAAATTCTCTTTAGTCGTGAAACATAGTCAGTGGTATTATCTACCGGAACCTGGTGTGTAGATATGGAACCACTGACGGTATGTGCATTTTAAATGCAAGGGTTCCAGGAAACTCGACGACTTAGAAAAGAAGAAATCGTAGTCTACATGGGCAATGCTGTAGAGGAGGCAGCTGTTGCAATGGAGGACATTTTATAGGATTTCATTTTGAGTTATTGCTTTTATGTACCTTTCATATTAGAAAGAACTTTGTTCTGGATTTCTAATGAATGGATATTTTATTTCTTTTAATCATTTGATGGTTATAAGAAGAAATAAAGATATTATCTATTCTGGTACATTAGCTAGCAATATATAAATGATGAATCCTGAGTCCACCACGATGCAACGAACCGTAGTATAAAACTCGTTTTACTAATAAGAGTTTTCTTTATTAAATCGAATATACTTGTGGATTCTTATGCTAAGTCATGTTTATTCAAATAAGAAGTTCAAAGGTCGAAAATTGATAGTTTGATCATTTAAGTTGAAGGAGTGGACCTTCCGACCTAAGAATCTAATTTGGAAGATAACATGACTGAGCAATCCTTTATGGATATAAGACATAAGATCCGGACAAGTATAAGAATTGATTGACTCTGATGTATGCAGACCTATGTCTACTCAGACAATAAGGTACGAGTACTTCATTTGATGATTACTCAAGAAATGGATTAGAATACCTGATGTGCCACAAAAGCAAGTGTTTTGACAAGTCAATGGACACTAAGCAATTGTGGAGAACCATCAAAGTATATCCATTTGTAGCCTGCGATTTGATCGCGGAGGCAAGTACCTGTCTGAGGAATGCATGGCATACTGATCAGAAATTGGGATTTGACCCCAAATGACTACACCATACACTTTTGCGTAGAAATGGTGTGTCGTAAACAAGAAATGAAACTCTTATAGAAATAGTAAAAGCACGAGTTATACGGAACTACCTATGTTCTATGGATATGTCTGGAAACAACGGCGCATTCAAATGCGGTTGTAGAATATCCTGGAAGAACAAAAGATGTGTGTTCAATAGTACTATGAACCAGAAGGACGTTATAAGTTCTAACGCCCGGTTCTTAGAGGAAGACTATTAGATGAACCACAAGCCCAAAGTGACGTAATACTTTGAATGAGAGAAAACGATGAGGACTGAGAACCAGCCGAACCGAGTAGCGGTACACCACTAACTGCACCTACTGTTATTACTGTTTATACACCGGAATGCCGTTGTAGTGGGAGGTTGTGGATCAACCAGAGATATTCATAAGACTAGGAGAGTTTTCGGACTCTGGACCTAGCATACATGAAATCGATCCCTGGATCTACATGGAGGCAGTACTAGATCTAAATGTGCCTTCTTGGAAAGCAATAAGGATTATTGCTAAGAGGCAAGATCATTTAGAGTACAAGCTTAGTTGATCCATTTATGGATTGGAACAAAGCATTGAGTTCGTGGTACTTGCAAATTGATGAGATAGTCCATTTTGGATTCATCAAAGCATAGACGAATCGTGTGTATTGGAAACGTGATGGAACAAGGTGGTGTTTCTCGGGTTTTATGTAGATAACATTTTATCATTGGTAACAATGTAAAGATGTAATCAGACATGAGATGATGGTTGTCTAGATAAATCAATATGAAAGATAAAGGAAGAAATTGGACATGTTCTTGAGATCTTGGATCTCTAGGAAAGAACATTGTACTTCTCCTGGACATCTTACATATATATGATTATGGTTCGTTTTAACATGAAAGATTCCGAGAAAGGTTCGTTACCTTTCAGACACGGAATGCATCTATCTAAGGACATGTGTTTGAGGAACACAAAAGAAGATAGAAGCAACGAAAGCAGTTTCCTACACTTCGAGTGTGGAAAAGCTTGATAAATGTAATGTTGAAAACGAGAACCTGATATCTACTATGCGGCTAGTATAGTGGGAGGATATCAAGGTAATCCTGGAAAGGAATACTCGACTGCTGTAATGAACATTTTAAGTACTTTCGAAGTACTGGAAACAATGTTCTGGATTACGGAGCAAACAAGCTTTTCCTTTGGATTACATTCTCTTAGATTTCTAATCGAATGAGGACCGGTGTAAGTCGATATCAGGCTATGTGTTTCACTATTGAAGGAGAAGGAGTTTTAACATGGAAGAGTGATAAGCACGATGCTTTTCGGACTCTGCCATGGGTAACCAAATAGCGGCCTCAGAGGCAGCGGAAGTTTTGGTATAACTCCGGGATAATCTCTGGGACTTAGATGTGATTCTTAATTTGCCAAAGGCTATGTTAATAGCGGTGCGATGGCAAATGGTAAGAAATCACAAGTCCATAAGTGTAAGATAACACATAGAGCAAGTACCACCTGATACGAGTCATCGTCGAGGGAGACGACGCTGTAGTCACCAAGATAACTTCAGAGCGACAACCTAGATTGCTCATTCACATAGTACTTCTTGGAAGTACAACTTAAGCACGTGATGAGTATGGGAGTCGGGAGTTTGGAGGAAATGACTAGACCTTAGTACAAGTGGGAGATTGTTGGAGTTGTGTACTTAATGTCTAGATTTAAGTAACGGAAACTCCCGATCCATTGCCAATAATCTATTTAATTAAATAAACAATTATTTGCGTTTAATCATTTATAATTAAATATATGCAAATTATAGTCCTGGATTCTATACGTTGTAGTTAGTATGGTGTGTCGGGCCCACACAAAAGATCATACTATCGGTTACTCGTATTTAATCGAACAGTTGCTCACGACCTAGATGGACACGGACCAATCCATCGGTATAGTCGTTGTGTGAGAGAGAAAATAATTTGTCTTAATTATTTTATCACACTTGTACACTTGGTGTATTGAGCGGATCGCTTGAGACTTATCAATTAGGATTGCCTTTGATAATTGATTCAAGTCTCTGTGTATTTTATTCTTAATCCCCGATACTATTGCGGGTGTGTATATTTAATATAAGTGACTTTGATTTTCCAAAGGAATTGACCGGTTTAATTATTGGGTCAATTACCGGTTAAGTTGGATCACTATATTTTATATATCCAAGTCCAGAGGTTATCCCGGAGCCCAACCAAAATTTCCGCTGCCTCTGAGGCTGCTATTCAGTTGTGATAGAGTCCGAAAAGCATCATGCTTATCACTCTTTCATCTTAAGGTTCCACCTCTTTCAAAATGAACACATAGCCTGATATCGACTTACACCGGTCCTTCTCTGATTTGAGATCTGAGATTATGTAATCTAAGATGAATTCGTGTTGCTCCGTAATCCAGTACTTCGAAAGTACTTTTACAGCATCCGAATATTTCTTGTTGAGATTACTTTGATATCCTCCCACTACGCTGACCGCATAGTTGATATCAGGTTCTTGTTTTACAACATTGCATTCATTAAGCTTTCCACACTTAAAGTGCAGGAAACCGCTTTTTCCGCGTCTATCTCCCTTTAGTGTTCCAAACACATACCTTTAGATAGATGCATTCTGTATCTGAAAGGCAATAACCTTTCTCAGATTTATGCATGTTTAAAACAAACTATAATCATATAAGATATCTAGGAGAAGTACAATGTTCTTATCTTGAGATCAAAAAATCTTAAGAACATGCTCTAACTTCTACTCAATCTTATATATCGATTTATTTAGGCAACCATCATTTTATGTTTGATAACATCTTTACATTGTTGCCAATGATAAAACGTTATCTACATAAAATTCCGAGAAAACACCACCTTGTTTCCATTACTTTTCCAATACACCTTTCTCGTCTATGCCCTTTGATGAATCCATCAAATGGACTATCTCATCAATTCGCAAGTTCCACGATTCATAGCTTTGTAACAATCCATAAATGGATTACTAAGCTTGTACTCTAAATGATCTTGCCTCTTAGCAATAACACTTATAGCTTTCCAAGCAGGCACATTTAGACTTGGTACTGCCCTATGCAGAACTAGGGATCGATTTCATCTTTACTAGATCGAGAGTTCGAAACTCTTCTAGTCTTATGAATCCTCGGTTGTTCAACAACCTCCCACTGTAATGGCATTCCGGTGTATAACAGTAATAACATTAGGTGCAGTTAGTGGTGTACTACTACTCGGTTAGGCTGGTTCTCAGTCTTTTTTTCTCTCTCTACAAAGTATTACGTCACTTCGGGCGTTGTAGTTCATCTAATAGTCTTCCTCTAAGAACCGGGCGATTGAACGTCCTTCTGGTTCATAGTACTATTGAACATACAATCTCTTGTTCTTCTAGGATATCCTACAACCACATTGAATGTGCCGTTGTTTCTAGGAATATCCATAGAACATAGGTAGTTCTGAACAACTTGTCCTTTTACTATTAGAATCCCATTTCTTATTTCCGACACACCATTTCTACACGTAAGTGTATGGTGCAGTCATTTGGGATTCAATCCCATTCTTTGATTTATGCTATGTGCTACTTAGATAGGTGGTAGCCTCCTCGATCAAATCGTAGGCTTCTAATGGATATACTTTGAAGGTTCCCCATAATAGCTTTGTGTCCATTGACTTGTCAAAACACTTTGCTTTTGTGGCACATCAAGTACTTTAATCCATCATTGATCATTCTTAAAAGAATACTCGCACCTTTCTAAGTACACATATTTCTGCATATATCATTGTTAATCAATTTCAACACTTGTCCGAATTCTATCCTTTATCCAGAAAGGTTTCCTTAGTTGTATTATCTTCCAAATTTAATTCTTAGGTCGGAAGGTCCATTCCTTCAACTATAATTGATCAAATCAATTTCGACCTTTGAATCTTATTTGAATAAATACCACTAAGTGCAAGAATTCACAAGTATAATGATTTAACCAAGAAATACATCTAATCAAGTAAAACAAGTTATATAACGGTTTGTTGCATCGTGGTAGACTTAGGATTCATCATTCACATTATTGCTATCTAATGTACCATAATAGATAATACCATTATTTCTTGTCAAAATCATCAAATGATAAAAGAAATAAAATATCCATTAATAATAGAAAACCAGAACAAAGTTCTTTCTAAAACAAAGGGTACATAAAGCAATAAACTTGAAATGAAATCCTATAGCAGATAAATGTCTTCCACTGCACCAGCTGCCTCCTCTACAGCTTTGCCCATGTAGACTCGAACTCTTCTTGTCTATGTCGCCGGGTTTTCTGGAACCCCTGCATTCAAAATGCACATACCGTCAGTGGTTCCATATCTACACACCAGATTTCTGGTAGATAATACCGCTGACTATGTTTTTACGACTAAAGAAAAATTCGTACCTTTGAGAGGACATTCAGACTTCCAGTGTCCAGACTTATTGCATCGGAAGCACTTGCCCCTTGGCTTGCTAGCCCCCACTCGTGGTCCACTCCTCTTGGCACCACTGGGTTTCCAGGCTTGCTTCCTCTTCTTGCCCCTACCTCCAACAGGCTTCAAGCCTTTGGACTTGGTAGCTACAATCGCTTGAGACTTGCCCTTCTTGTAGATCCCCTCTGCCGCCTTTAGTTTAGTCAGGAGTTGCGCAAGAGTATAAGATAGTTTACCCATATTATAACTCATACGGAACTGCTCAAAACTAGGGGTCAGAGACTGGAGTATGATGTCGACTTGCGTCTCTCCATCAATCATAGCTCCTAAGATCTCAAATTCATTCAACAAACTCATCATCTTAAGAACGTGCTCCCCAACGGGCATTCCTTCAGACTGAGTAGTTGTCATAAGGACTCTCATGGCTTCTTGCCTTGCCGCACGATCTTGATGCCCAAACATATCCTTGAGGTTGTACAACATATCCTTGGCAGTGGTCATCGACTCATGTTGGGTTTGGAGTACATTTGACATAGAAGCCAAAATATAACACCTAGCCATTTCATCAGCCTTTTTCCACTTCCGATATGCTTCTTTTTCCTCATTAGTCGAGGCATCCGTGGGCTCAGCAGGGCACGCATCATAGAGTACAAACTTGTACTCTTCAGCAGTCAGGACAATGTCCAAATTTCTCCTCCAATCAATATAATTGGGGTCAGTGAGTTTATTCTCCTTGAGTATCACAGAAAGTGGATTCATAGCTATTCTCTAAACCTATAAGCACATATAAACAAACAATTAATTTAATGTCCGATATTATCTCCCTCAAATAATAATATTAAATTACTAATCACATCTAAAATCCCATCAGGTATGGCAAGCCACGTGGTGTGGACGTTTACCCACCCAAATGATTTAACAATTAGATTTTCTTTGGTCATACATCGATTATAGCGTAACTTCGTGGGGAAGGATACTATAATGCGTATCTAAGTGTAAACCATCACTCAGTACTAAAGTAAATCGTTTGGAATTGCTACATCACCGCAAGCCACGTGGTGTGGACGTTTACGACAACTTCACAACTCTTCACAATTCCTTATAACTGTCTACATCAATTAATCCAAAATCCGTTAGTATAGCAAGCCACGTGATGTGGACGTTTACTACACCAAGAGACTTTTATAATTGACTCCCAATTACAAGATCCATTCGATTTTGTAAATCAAGACGCGGAGAATTATAAGTGAAACTCGAAGTTTCTAACCAGTGATTCACCTTGCGAACAACCCTATCTCTCATTAGATGAGGGAGCCGAGCAGACAATCGATCCATTTCAAGAAATGGTACGAAGGTCTCTAATTTGTGTCATCCACATAACCAAGTGGCTTTGGCTCCATTCCACTCCCCGGGGTGAGAATGAGTCGACTTGAAGTCAGCTTCAGAAAGACAAATTAGGCATTGTTTGATAAACATAATCAACGTTTTTTGTAAAAGGAATTACAAGAATTCTCCTCCAATGACTCGTCTATACGAACTTCGAAAGTCCATAAGAGTCACCAAGAGAACAGTAATGGAGACCATGGGAATGTTTCCATCCCCTCTCCCACTTAGCTTTTTACAATAAGGGATATGCTATCTAGTGCATAAAATAAACACATATAGCATGCATACAAGCAATAAAGCACATAGTATCACATAGTCAAAATAATGCTAGAAAATTATTTTCCGACTATCATGGCTTTATTCCATCTCCGTACGCATCTTCTAGTCTTCAGTCTTCGTTCTTGAATGCTCCATGTGACAAGAATATTAATCCCAATATTTAAATCTATTTATTTTCAATTAATCCAAAAGTTACTTAATTCGAAAATTAAGTCAATCGAATATATCGAAAATAAAATTAAATATTATTAATATTTTTATTTATTTTTATTTTCCTTTCTAATTCTATTAAATCTCTAGAATTCCATCCAAGTCAAACTTGGAATATTCTAGAAGACTTCTATAATAGAATAAGGAAATAAAATAAATTAGGACTCTTCTACTTTCCATAATTAATTAATTTCCATCTAATGAAAATTCCCAAAAATAGGAATAATCAAATAGGAAATAAATTAATACCAAATAAATTCTTTTCCTAATCTATGAGAGTTCCCATAAAAGAGAATACTCAATAAAGAAATAAATTAATTCCAATTAATTCTTTTCCTATTCCATGAGAGTTCCTAAAAATAGGAATACTCAAAATAGGAAAACCGAATCAATTAGGAAAGTGAATCTTGGTAGGAGAAGCACGAGATCACGAGGACCCCGCGCCCCCCCCACCTCGATCGCTGGCCGGGAGAACCACAGCCGCCGCCCCCAGCCCACGCACCACCACCACCGGTGGCCGGCGTGGCCAAGGAGCATCGCGGACAGCCCCCGCGATCGATCTCCATGGGATCGATCTCATGATCGATCCCGAGCCCTAGTCCTCTTCGTCTTCTTCGTCACACGTGTCTCCGGCGGTCGTCTCGGCATCGATCCAACGTAAATAAATTACAAAAAATAAATTTACATTTCCGGTATCGATTCTATACATGAAATCGACCCTATACAATTTCCGGAAAATATAGAACGTAATAATAAATCCTAAATTCGGTCAACCCCCGAATTTTTACTATTACAAGCATTCATCCACACAAAACGAATCTCGACATGTCCGAGAGTTTAATAAACGAATAATTATGATAATTAATTAAGAAATAATTAAACCATGATAGTCGGAATCCCTGCAAGGTAGAACGATAATTGAACACATACATGAACACGAAACCAACGCTCTGATACCAATTGTTGGAAATCGATATCCCGGGGTATCAAAAATTGCGGAACCGATAACCCCGACCGAAATCCCATCGCCGGAAACACACGAACCACCAAACGGAGTCGGGCCCGACAAGAGCTTCACCGCGGACAAGCCGCAGCAAAACCCTAGCCGAGCCCCCGGTGGGGCTCGCGATCGCACGCGATCACCGGGCTGCTCCGGCAGCCCTGGGCGGTGAGTCCGGCGACTCACCGCCATCGCCGGAGGTGGGGGGAGCCACCAACCGCGGCGCCAGCCCGCGGCAATCCCCCCTTGGCGATCGAGCTAGGGCTCGATCGCCCCCAGCCCCGGCGTCCAGCCGGGGCGTCTCCTTTTGTGCGCCGCCGTCGAGGGGCGGAGGGGACCCACCACGGCACCAGCCCGTGGCGTCCCCGACGATCGACCCCCGTCGATCGTCTGCCCCGCGTCCAGCCGGGGCTCCCTTCTCGACGCACGCCGGTGGTCGAACCCTAGGGTTCGGCCGCCCCCTCTCGATCCTCGCCGGGGATCTCGAATCCCTGTCCCCGAGGTTCGTACGTTTTTCCCGGATCTTATGTTCATGTATCTATCACAATTAATTCACATAAAATCATAGAAGGGAGTTTATGATTTTACCTTTGATTCGTTGTGCGGAGAAACGAAATCAAATTGAAGACCTTTGAATCTTCCCACGTATTCCTTGCACTAGCTTGAACGTCGGGTGGGCGACGATCCTCCAAGCTTATGGATCTCCTTCACGAACTCTCTAGAATATCAAGTATGATAATCTTATGGTGTATATATATTGAATTGTGAAGACCATGTAGTGCTTTTATAGGCTACGTAGGGGATCTAAAGGAGGTGGAATATTGGGCTTCCAATATTGATGATTAAATTGAGCCCAAGCCCAAATCTATTAATCCCATCAATATTAATTAATTTATTTTCCACTATATAAATTAATTGCACTCCCAATATTAAACCATATTATATCAAATAATATTTCTCCGGTAGTATTATTTATTTCGTGTATTTAAGATTTAAATATCCATGAATAAAATTAATTTATTGCTAATTAATTTATTCATCTCTTAAATCCGAGAATAGTACCATTCATCCTTAATTATTGTGCGGAATAAATCCACTCATGAGGTTTACACAATAATTCCTTATGAACTCATCTCGGGGATATTATCAACCCTTACGGGATACACTTTCCCGTCAAGAATTCACGGCCTTTCATATATAAAATATAGTGACCCAACTTTACCGGTAATTGACCCAATAATTAAATCAGTCAATTCATTTGGAAAATCAAAGTCACTTATATTAAATATACACACCCGCAATAGTATCGGGGATTAAGAATAAAATACTCTGAGATTTAAATCAATTATCTAAGGCAATCCTAATTGATAAATCTCAAGCGATCCACCCAATACACCAAGTGTACAAGTGTGATAAAATAATTAAGACAAATTATTTTCTCTCTCACACAACGACTATACCGATGGATTGGTCCGTGTCCATCTAGGTCGTGAGCAACTGTTTGATTAAATACGAGTAACCGATAGTATGATCTTCCGTGTGGGCCCGCACACCATACTTAAATCCAGGACTATATTTTGCATATATTTAATTATCGAATAATTAAAAGCAAACAATTGTTTATTAATTTAATAGGTTAAATGCTATGACCGGGAGTTTACCGTTACTTAAATCTAGACATTAAGTACACAACTCCAACAGGTTCGTCCCTCGGATCTTCGTTCACATGCATATACGAATTAAATTAAAATCATCGAGGGGGTTCGCATGATTTTACCTTTGTTCTCGTTGTACGGAGAAACGAGATCTTTGAAGACCTTTGAATCTTCCCACGTATTCCTTGCACTCGTTCGAACGTCGGGTGGGCGACGATCCTCCGAACTCTATGGATCTCCCTCTCTACTTTCTCTCTCTAGAATTGTGATCTTCGAGTTATGAGAATAGAGAAGACCATGTAGTGCTTTTATAGGCTACGTAGGGGATCTAAAGGAGGTGGAATATTGGGCTTCCAATATTAATGATTAAATTGAGCCCAAGCCCAAATCTATTAATCCATTAATATTCATTATATTTATTTTCCACTATATAAATATAATTGCACTCCCAATATTATACCATATTATATCAAATAATATTATCTCTCCGGTAGTATTATTTATTCCGTGCGTTTAAGATAGAAATGTCCATGAATAAAATTAATTTATTGCTAATTAATTTATTCATCTCTTGTAACCGAGACTAATACCATTCAACCTTAATTATTATGCGGAACAAATCCACCTGCAGGGTTTACATAATAATTCCTTATGAACTCATCTCGAGAACATTATCAACCCTTATCGGGACACACTTTCCCGTCAAGAATTCACGGCATGTCATATATAAAATATAGTGACCCAACTTTACCGGTAATTGACTCAATGTTCAAATCGGTCAATTCCTTTGGAAAATCAAAGTCACTCATATTAGATATACACACCCGCAATAGTATCGGGGATTAAGAATAAAATATACAGAGATTTAAATCAATTATCAAAGACAATCCTAATTGATAAATCTCAAGCGATCCACCCAATACACCAAGTGTACAAGTATGATAAAATAATCAAGACAAATTATTTTCTCTCTCATACTACGACTATACCGATGGATTGGTCCGTGTTCATCTAAGTCGTGAGCAACTGTTCGATTATATACGAGTAACCGATAGTATGATCCTCCGTGTGACGCCGCACACCATACTAACTACAACGTATATAATCTAGGACTATAATTTGCATATATTTAATTATAAATAATTAAACGCAAATAATTGTTTATTTAATTATATAGATTAATGGTAATGGATCGGGAGTTAATATCACTTAAATCTAGACATTAAGTATACAACTCCAACAACAGCGTCGTCTCACTAGACGATGACTCGTATCAGGTGGTACTTGCTGTATGTGTTATCTTCACTTTTGGACTTATGACTTCTTTCAGTTTACCATGCACCGCTATATACATAGCCTTTGGTGAACTAAGAATCATTTCCAAGTCCAGAGGTTATCCTGGAGCCCAACCAAAATTTCCGCTGCCTCTGAGGCTGCCATTCGGTTATGATAGAGTCCGAAAAAGCATCGTGCTTATCACTCTCTCATCTTAAGGTTCCACTCCTTTCAAAAGTGAACACATAGCCTGATATCGACTTACACCGGTCCTTATCTGATTTGAGATCTGAGAAAATGTAATCCAAGAGGAATTCGTCTTGCTCCGTAATCCAGCACTTCGAAAGTACTTATACAGCATCCGAATATCTCTTGATGAGATTACTTTGATATCCTCCCACTACGCTAACTGCATAGTTGATATCAGGTTCTCGTCTTCCAACATTGCATTTATTAAGCTCTCCACACCCTAGGTGTAGGAAACTGCTTTTTCTGCGTCTATCTCCTTTAAGTGTTCAAAACACATATCTTTAGATAGATGCATTCCGTATCTGAAAGGTAACTCACCCTTCTTGGAATCTTGCATGTTAAAGCGAGCCAGAATCGTGTCTATGTAAGATTGCTGGGAAAGGTACAATGTTATATTCCGGCGATCCCTTATAACTTTGATCCCTAGAACATGTCCAACCTCTCCTAAATCTTTCATATCGAATTGTCTAGACAACCATCCCTTTATGTCTGATAACATCTTCACACTGTTGCCAATGAGAAGGATGTCGTCTACATAAAGCACGAGAAACACCATCTTCTTCCCATCACGTTTCCAATACACACACGATTCGTCCATGCTTTGAATGAATCCAAAAGATTGGACTACTTCATCAAACCGCAGGTTCCACGATCTCGAGGCTTGTTTCAATCCATAAATGGATCGATTAAGCTTGCACACTAGATGATCTCGCCCCTTAGCAATGAATCCTTCTGGTTGTTTCATATAAATCGTCTCGTCAAGACTTCCATTTAGGAAAGCTGTCTTGAGATCCATTTGCCACACCTCATAGTCCATATGAGCTGCTATGGATAAGAGAATCCGGATTGACTTTATTTTGGCTACCGGCGAAAAGGTCTCCTCATAATCGATTCCCTCTTTCTGAGTATATCCTTTCGCAACAAGCCGAGCTTTAAAGGTTTCAACCTTTCCGTCAGATCCTCTCTTTCTCTTGTAGATCCATTTACATCCAATTGGCTTTACGCCGTTTGGTGGTTCTACAAGATCCCAGACATTATTAGAATCCATAGATTCAATTTCGGACTTCATCGCTTTCTTCCAAGAAGGCGCATCTATATCTTGTACCGCCTCATCATAGGTCCAGGGATCGATTTCATGACCTCCGGGTGTAGAGTCCGAAGACTCACCCAGTCCAATCCATCTGTCCGGTTGTCTAACAACCCTCCCACTACGATGGCGTTCCGGTGTATCAACAGTGACATTATTAGGTGCAGGTTCTAGTGGTGTGCTACTCGGTTCGGCTGTATCTAAGTCTTCCTCGTTACCTCTCAACTCATCAAGCATTATGTCACTTTTGGGCTTGTGGTCCATGACATAGTCTTCCTCTAAGAACCGAGCGTTAGTACTTATAACGATCTTCTGGTCCGTAGGACTATAGAACATGCCACCTTTAGTTCCTTTCGGGTATCCTATAAACAACCATATTTCTGATCTAGGTTCTAACTTATCGGCCCCTTGTCGCAGCACATGTGCTGGACATCCCCAGATCCGAATGTGTTTCAAGTTAGGCTTGCGCCCACTCCACAATTCCATGGGTGTAGTCGGTACCGTTTTGGTTGGAATCCTATTCAAAATATACGCCGCTGTTTCTAAGGCATGTCTCCAGAACATGATAGGTAAATCCGAGTAACTCATCATTGATCGCACCATTTCCATAAGAGTCCTATTCCTTCTTTCTGACACACCATTCTGCTGAGGAGTATATGGTGAAGTCAGTTGGGATTCAATACCATTCTCTGCCAAGTATGCCTTGAATTCTCCAGACAGGTACTCGCCTCCGCGATCAGATCGCAGTCATTTTATGGATTTACCACGAAGGTTCTCCACAAGAGCCTTGAATTCCTTGAACTTGTCAAAGGAATCACTCTTGTGTCGCATCAGGTATACATATCCATATCTTGAGTAATCATCAGTAAACGTGATGAAGTACTCGTACCCTCCTCTTTCCTGAGTAGACATAGGTCCGCATACATCAGAGTGAATCAAATCCAATACTTGTTCGGATCTTCGTCCTTTACCAGAAAAAGAACGCTTGGTCATTTTACCCTCCAAACAGGATTCGCAGGTTGGAAGGTCCTCTCCTTCAACACCACTGATGAGACCATCAACTTTCAACCTTTGAATTCTATTTGAATTAATATGACCTAGCCTTAGATGCCACAAGTATAATTGATTTATTTTAGAAGGTTCCTTTCTCTTATTGGTGTTCGTAGATGTGTTATTACTCTCGGTTAGTTGTATCGTGTTAGACTCAGGATTTAGTACATATAAATCGTCTATCAATGTACCAGAACAGATAATTTCACTATTTCTTCTTATGACCACGGAGTGATAAAAAGAAACAGAATACCCATTCTGAATTAGTTTAGAAACCGAAATTAAATTCTTTCTAAAATTCGGTACATAAAGACAATTTTGTAAAACTAAAATCCTATCACTACTAGAGCGTAAGTGAACGTCTCCCACTGCAACAGCCGCCACCTTCGCGGCATTGCCCATGTAGACCACGATCTCTCCCTCTCTAAGTCTCCGGGTTTCCTGGAACCCCTGCAATGAATTGCAGACATGGTCAGTGGCCCCCGTATCTACACACCAGGTGCTGGTAGATAACACCACTGACAATGTTTCGGTGACTAAGGAAAATTTCGTACCTTTGATGAGAGGACAATCAGACTTCCAGTGCCCAGACTGCTTGCATCGAAAGCACTTGACTTGCAGCTTGCTTTTCCCAATCCGTGGTTCGAAACCACTGGGCTTCTTTGCTTGCACTTCCTCCTTTACTAGCTTGGCCACAAGAGCTTGTGATTTTCTTAACTCACGCACAAAATCCGCTCTCATTGAATCGTTTTTAAGAGACTCGTTGAGGGAGAATTTTGTTAGTATGTTAATCACCTCTTGCCCAGCTTGTTGGAATTCGATATCCCGGGCTATTAAAATTTGCGGAAAAAAATAACCCGATCAAAAACCATTGGCCGGAGATCACGTGAGCACCGCCATGCGAACCGGAGCACGACCGAACGCACGACGTGGCCGAAGCCACGCACGCACGCCCAGCCGAGCCCCCGCGGCTAGGGCACACGCGATCGATGATCGCGTCGATCATCGTGATCGATGGGGCTGCCCCGCAGCCCCCCGCGGCGAGTCCGGCGACTCGCCGCCGCCTGGGGTGTCGGTCCGACCAGCGGACAGCCGCGGGGCCCAGCCCTCGCGGCTCGCGATCGATCGGGGTGATCGATCGCGTCCCCGGCTCCCAGCCGGGGTTCGCCCCTTGCGATCGCTGGGCTGCCTCGTAGCAGCCCGCAGTGAGTCTACGAACTCGCTGCCCATGGAGGTGCGGCTCGCCATGCGAGCCGCTGCGGGGTTGATGCGGGAACACCCGCATCCTGCTGCTGGGCGCTGCGAGAAACCTTGCAGCACAGCCGCGATCGAGCTCCGAGCTCGATCGCCTCCTCGCATGCGACCCTTGTGGTCGAGCCGTCGATCCGCCGGCGGTCCGGTGGTTCGACCACCACCGCCCGGTTCGACCTCTTCCACGGGTCTCGATCCTCGATCTTTGTTCTACGGTATTTTCAATAAATAATCGATTAAAATCATAAAGGGTGTTTACGATTTTACCTTCGATTCGTTGTTCAGAGAAACGAGATCAATCGATGACCTTTAAATCTTCCCACGTATTCCTTGCACTTCGTTCGAACGTCGTGTGGGCGACGATCCTCCGAACTCCTATGGATCTCCTTCTCTCCTTTCTCTCTCTTGAATTGTGATCTTCAAGTTATGAGAATAGAGAAGACCATGTAGTGCTTTTATAGGCTACGTAGGGGATCTTAAGGAGGTGGAATATTGGGCTTCCAATATTAATGATTAAATTGAGACCAAGCCCAAATCTATTAATCCATTAATATTAATTAATTCTATTTTCCACTATATAAAATTAATTGTACTCCCAATATTAAACCATATTATATCAAATAATATTTTCTCCGGTAGTATTATTTATTCCGTGTATTTAAGATATAAATATCCATGAACAAAATTAATTTATTGCTAATTAATTTATTCATCTCTTATATCCGAGAATAGTACCATTCAACCTTAATTATTATGCGGAACAAATCCACCTGCAGGGTTTACATAATAATTCCTTATGAACTCATCTCGGGGATATTATCAACCCTTCCGGGATACACTTTCCCGTCAAGTATTCACGGCATGTCATATATAAAATATAGTGACCCAACTTAACCGGTAATTGACCCAATGATTAAACCGGTCAATTCCTTTGGAAAATCAAAGTCACTTATATTAAATATACACACCCGCAATAGTATCGGGGATTAAGAATAAAATACACTGAGACTTAAATCAATTATCAAAGGCAATCCTAATTGATAAGTCTCAAGCGATCCGCTCAATACACCAAGTTTACAAGTGTGATAAAATAATCAAGAAAGATTATTTTCTCTCTCACACAACGACTATACCGATGGATCGGTCCGTGTCCATCTATGTCGTGAGCAACTGTTCGATTAAATACGAGTAACGGATAGTATGATCTTCTGTGTGGGCCCGACACACCATACTAACTACAACGTATAGAATCCAGGACTATAATTTGCATATATTTAATTATAAATAATTAAATGCAAATAATTGTTTATTTAATTAAATAGATTAGTGGCAATGGATCGTGAGTTTCCGTTACTTAAATCTAGACATTAAGTACACAACTCCAACAATCTCCTACTTGTACTAAGGTCTAGTCATTTCCTCCAAACTCCCGACTCCCATACTCATCACGTGCTTAAGTCGTACTTCCAAGAAGTACTATGTGAATGAGCACTCTAGGTTGCCGCTCTGAAGTTATCTTGGTGACTACAGCGTCGTCTCCCTCGACGATGACTCGTATCAGGTGGTACTTGCACTATGTGTTATCTTACACTTATGGACTTGTGATTTCTTACCATTTGCCATCGCACCGCTATTAACATAGCCTTTGGCAAATTAAGAATCACATCTAAGTCCCAGAGATTATCCCGGAGTTATACCAAAACTTCCGCTGCCTCTGAGGCCGCTATTTGGTTACCCATGGCAGAGTCCGAAAAGCATCGTGCTTATCACTCTTCCATGTTAAAACTCCTTCTCCTTTAATAGTGAAACACATAGCCTGATATTGACTTACACCGGTCCTTATTCGATTAGAAATCTAAGAGAATGTAATCCAAAGGAAATGCTTGCTTGCTCCGTAATCCAGAACATAGTTTCCAGTACTTCGAAAGTACTTAAAATGTTCATTACAACAGTCAAGTATTCCTTTCCAGGATTACCTTGATATCCTCCCACTATGCTAACCGCATAGCCGATATCAGGTTCTTGTTTTCAACATTGCATTTATTAAGCTTTCCACACTCGAAGTGTAGGAATCCGCTTTCATTGCTTCTATCTCCTTTTGTGTTACAAAACACATATCCTTAGATAGATGCATTCCGTCTCTGAAAGGTAGCGAACCTTTCTCGGAATCTTGCATGTTAAAACGAACCATAATCGTATAAGATATCTAGAGAAGTACAATGTTCTTTTCTTGAGATCCTAGATCTTAAGAACATGCTCTAACTTCTTCTTTATCTCATATATCGATTTTTCTAGACAACCATCATTTTATGTCTGACAACATCTTCACATTGTTACCAATGATAAAATGTTATCTACATAAAACCTCCGAGAAACACCATCTGTTTCCATCACGTTTCCCATACACACGATTCGTCAATGCCTTTTGATGAATCCATCAAATGGACTTTCTCATCAATGCGCAAGTTCCACGAACTCTAGCTTTGTTATAATCCATAAATGGATCAACTAAGCTTCTCTAAATGATCTTGCCTCTTAACAATAATCCTTATTGCTTCCCAAGAAGGCACATTTAGATCTAGTACTGCCTTCATGTAGATCAAGGGATCGATTTCATGTATACTAGGTCCAGAGTCGGAAGACTCACCTAGTCTTATGAATATCTCTGGTTGTCACACAACCTCCCACTACAATGGCATTCCGGTGTATAAACAGTAATAACAGTAGGTGCAGTTAGTGGTGTATCGCTACTCGGTTCGGCTGGTTCTCAGTCTTCTTCGTTGTCTCTCATTTCAAAGTATCATGTCACTTTGGGCTTGTGGTTCATCCTATAGTCTTTCTCTAAGAACCGGGCGTTAGAACTTATAACGTCCTTCTGGTTCATAGTACTATTGAACACACATCTTTTGTTCTTCTAGGATATTCTACAACCGCATTTGAATGCGCTGTTGTTTCCAGACATATCCATAGAACATAGGTAGTTCCGTATAACTCATGCTTTTACTATTTCTATAAGAGTTCCATTTCTTGTTTACGACACACCATTTCTACACAAAAGTGTATGGTGTGTTCAATTGGGATTAAATCCCAATCTCTGATCAGTATGCCATGCATTCCTCAGACAGGCACTTGCCTCCGCGATAAGATCGCAGGCTTTCAATGGATATACCATGATGGTTCCCCACAATAGCTTTGTGTCCATTGACTTGTCAAAACACTTTGCTTTTGTGGCACATCAGGTATGCTTATCCATTTTTCGAGTAATCATAAAATGAAGTACTCGTACCTTATTATCTGAGTAGACATAGGTCTGCATACATCAGAGTCAATCAATTCTTATACTTGTCCGGATCTTATATCTTATATCCATAAAGGATTGCTTAGTCGTATTATCTTCCAGATTAGATTCTTAGGTCGGAAGGTCCACTCCTTCAACTTAATTGATCAAAATATCAATTTTCGACCTTTGAACTTCTTATTAGAATAAACATGACTTAGCATAAGAATCCACAAGTATAAATGATTTATTACAGAAAAATCTCTTAAAAAGTAAAACGAGTTATATACTATGGTTCGTTGCATCGTGGTGGACTCATGATTCATCATTTATATATTGCTAGCTAATGTACCAGAATAGATAGTATCATTATTTCTTCTTATAACCATCAAATGATTAAAAGAAATAAAATATCCATTCATTAGAAATCCAGAACAAAGTTCTTTCTAAAAGGTACATAAAAGCAATAACTCAAAATGAAATCCTTTATAAATGTCCTTCACTGCAACAGCTGTCTCCTCCACAGCAATGCCCATGTAGACTACGATTTCTTCTTTTCCAAGTCATCGGGTTTCCTGGAACCCTTGCATTTAAAATGCACATACCGTCAGTGGTTCCATATCTACACACCAGGTTCCGGCAGATAATACCACTGACTATGTTTTACGACTAAAGAAAAATTTCGTACTTTCTTTGAGAGGATAGTCAGACTTCCAGTACCCAGACTGTTTGCATCGAGAACTCTTGCCTATTGGCTTTCTCGTCCCATCTCGTGATCCAAGAAACTTAGGACCACTGGGTTTCTATGCTTGCTTTTCCATTCCCCCAGTTTTGCCCTTAGATTCAAAACCTTTGGCATTGGCTACAAGAGCTTGCGATTTCCGTCTCAACTCGTCCAAAAGGTCCATCATCTTAGAAACGTGTTCAAGCGCTTCCTCGAATGAATGACCTTTATGAGTATCCTCATCGCCTCTTGTTTAGCCACTACGTCATGTCTTAACATCTCCTTGAGTTTGAACATGATATCAAAATCAGTCCTTTCCTCATCAGTTAAGACATTAGTAGGCTCGGGAGGACAAAGCTTCAATGAGTACAAACTTGTACTCTTTAACAGTCTGGGCAATGTCCAGATCTCTATTCCAATCAATACATTCAGGGACCAGTGAGTTAAAATCCTTAAGTATCACATAAAGTGGGTTCAAAGCCATATCCTAATCTATGAGCACATATAACAACAAACAATTGATTTAATCTCCGATATTATCTCCCTCAAATAATATCATTAAATCACTAATCACATCTAAAATCCCATCAGGTAAGGCAAGCCACGTTGTGTGGACGTTTACCCACCCAAACGATTTTGCAATTAGATTTGCTTTTGTCATACATCAATTATAGCGTAACCTCGTTGGGAGGAATACTATAACGCGTATCTAAGTGTAAACCATTACTCAGTACTAAAGTAAATCGTTTGGAATTGCTATATTACCGCAAGCCACGTTGTGTGGACGTTTACGACAACTTCACAACTCTTCACAATTTCTTATAAATGTCTACATCAATTAATCCAAAATCCGTTGTGTGGACGTTTACTACACCAAGAGACTTTTATAATTGACTCCCAATTACTTGATCCATTCGATTTTTGTAAATCAGGACGCGGAGAATCATAAGTGAAACTCGAAGTTTCTTACCAGTGATTCACCATGCGAACAACCCTATCTCTCATAAAATGAGGGAGCCGAGCAGACAATCGATCCATTTCAAGAAATGGTACGAAGGTCTCTAATTTGTGTCATCCACATGACCAAGTGGCTTTGGCTCCATTCCACTCCCCGGGGTGAGAATGAGTCGACTTGAAGTCAGCTTCAGAAAGACAAATTAGGCATTGTTTGATAAACTTAATCAATGTTTCTCGTAAAAGGAATTACAAGAATTCTCCTCCAATGACTCGTCTATACGAACTTCAAAAGTCAATAAGAGTCACCAAGAGAACAGTAATGGAGACCGTGGCATTGTTTCCAATCCCTCTCCCACTTAGCTTTTTATAACAAAGGGATACGCTATCTAATGCATAAATAAATACACATTAGCATGCATACATGAAATAAAGCACATAGAATATTATCACATAGTCAAAATAATACTAGAATATTATTTTCCGACTATTATGGCTTTATTGCATCTCCGTACGCATCTTCTAGTCTTCAGTCTTCGTTCTTGAATGCTCCATGTGACGAGAATATTAATCCCAATATTTAAATCTATTTATTTTCAATTAATCCAAAAGTTAATTCGAAAATTAAGTCAATCGAATATATCAAAAATAAAATTAAATATTATTAATATTTTTATTTATTTTTACTTTCCTTTCTAATTCTATTAAATCTTTAGAATCCTATCCAAGTCAAACTTGGAACATTCTAGAAGACTTCTATAATAGAATAAGGAAATAAAATAAATTAGGACTCCTAATCCTTCCAAATTAATTCCTTTCCTAATCTATTAAAAATTCCATAAAGGAATAATTAAATAGGAAAAATTAATTAAGGACTTTAAAAACTTTCCAAATTAATTATTTTCCTAATCCATTAAAAATTCCATAAGGAATAATTAAATAGGAAAAATAAATTAATTCCAAATTAATTCTTTTCCTAATCCATGAATATTCCAAAAGGAATAATCAATTAGGAAGACCAAATTAATTCTAAATTTATTCCTTTCTTATCCATGAAAATTTCCATAATAGGAATAATCAATAAGGAAATAAATTTATTTCAATTTAATTCTTTTCTTATTCCATGAGAGTTCCCAAACTTAGGAATACTCAAAATAGGAAAACCGAATTAAAATTGGAAAGTGAATCTTGGTTAGGAGTAGCACGGGTTGGGAGTCCCCGCGCCACCCCCACCATCGTCCGCCAACACCGGAGAGGAGCACCGCCGCCCAGCCGGCCGGCCAGCCACCACCATGACCGGCGGCAGCCCCAGCCGAGGGTGATCGAGCCCCCTCCCCACGGTTGACCTTGAGGGTCGATCATGGGGATGATCATCCCTCTCGTCCTTCGTCTTCTTCGTCACACGTCTTCTTCTCCGGCGGTCGTTTCGGCATCGATCCAACGTAATTAAAATTACAATTATCCGGTATCGATTCTATACATGAAATCGACCCTATACATTTTCCGGAAAAGTAGAACGTAATAATAAACCTAAATTCGGTCAATCCCCGAATTTTTACTATTACAAGCATTCACCACACATAAAACGAATCTCGACATGTCCGAGAGTTTAATAATCAACATATCATGACAATAATTAACAAAAAATATATCTAGCCATAATAGTCGGAAACCCTGCAAGGTAGAACAATTTTATCGAAAATACCGCGAACGTAAACCACGCTCTGATACCAATTGTTGAAATTCGATATCCCGGGCTATTAAAATTTGCGGAAAATAATAACCCGATCAAAAACCATTCGCCGGAGATCACGTGAACACCGCCATGCGAACCGGAGCACGACCGAACGCACGACGTGGCCAAAGCCACGCACGCACGCCCAGCCGAGCCCCCGCGGCTAGGGCACACGCGATCGATGATCGCGTCGATCATCGTGATCGATGGGGCTGCCCCGCAGCCCCCCGCGGCGAGTCCGGCGACTCGCCGCCGCCTGGGGTGTCGGTCCGACCTGCGGACAGCCGCGGGGCCCAGCCCTCGCGGCTCGCGATCGATCGCTGGGCTGCCTCGTAGCAGCCCGCAGTGAGTCTACGAACTCGCTGCCCATGGAGGTGCGGCTCGCCATGCGAGCCGCTGCGGGGTTGATGCGGGAACACCCGCATCCCGCTGCTGGGCGCTGCGAGAAACCTTGCAGCCCAGCCGCGATCGAGCTCCGAGCTCGATCGCCTCCTCGCATGCGACCCTTGTGGTCGAGCCGTCGATCCGCCGGCGGTCCGGTGGTTCGACCACCACCGCCCGGTTCGACCTCTTCCACGGGTCTCGATCCTCGGATCTTTGTTCTACGGTATTTTCAATAAATAATCGATTAAAATCATAAAGGGTGTTTACGATTTTACCTTCGATTCGTTGTTCAGAGAAACGAGATCAATCGATGACCTTTAAATCTTCCCACGTATTCCTTGCACTTCGTTCGAACGTCGTGTGGGCGACGATCCTCCGAACTCCTATGGATCTCCTTCTCTCCTTTCTCTCTCTTGAATTGTGATCTTCAAGTTATGAGAATAGAGAAGACCATGTAGTGCTTTTATAGGCTACGTAGGGGATCTTAAGGAGGTGGAATATTGGGCTTCCAATATTAATGATTAAATTGAGACCAAGCCCAAATCTATTAATCCATTAATATTAATTAATTCTATTTTCCACTATATAAAATTAATTGCACTCCCAATATTAAACCATATTATATCAAATAATATTTTCTCCGGTAGTATTATTTATTCCGTGTATTTAAGATATAAATATCCATGAACAAAATTAATTTATTGCTAATTAATTTATTCATCTCTTATATCCGAGAATAGGACCATTCAACCTTAATTATTATGCGGAACAAATCCACCTGCAGGGTTTACATAATAATTCCTTATGAACTCATCTCGGGGATATTATCAACCCTTCCGGGATACACTTTCCCGTCAAGTATTCACGGCATGTCATATATAAAATATAGTGACCCAACTTAACCGGTAATTGACCCAATGATTAAACCGGTCAATTCCTTTGGAAAATCAAAGTCACTTATATTAAATATACACACCCGCAATAGTATCGGGGATTAAGAATAAAATACACTGAGACTTAAATCAATTATCAAAGGCAATCCTAATTGATAAGTCTCAAGCGATCCGCTCAATACACCAAGTGTACAAGTGTGATAAAATAATCAAGAAAGATTATATTCTCTCTCACACAACGACTATACCGATGGATTGGTCCGTGTCCATCTATGTCGTGAGCAACTGTTCGATTAAATACGAGTAACCGATAGTATGATCTTCTGTGTGGGCCCGACACACCATACTAACTACAACGTATAGAATCCAGGACTATAATTTGCATATATTTAATTATAAATAATTAAATGCAAATAATTGTTTATTTAATTAAATAGATTAGTGGCAATGGATTGTGAGTTTCCGTTACTTAAATCTAGACATTAAGTACACAACTCCAACACAGCTTCCATACTATGTCTCAACATCGCCCTGAGGTCATTCTTAATGTCCTCATCAGTTGGGACAACAATGGATTCGGAAGGCTCAACAGTCTGAACAATGTCCAGATTTCGTTCCCAATCATTACTATATGGAACCAGTGAGTTTTCATCCTTAAGTATATCACAAAGAGGGGTCACAGTCATTCTTAACCTATAAGCACATAAAACAAACAAAAAATTTAATACCGATATTATCTCCCTCAAATAATATCATTAAATCACTAATCACATCTAAAATCCCATCAAGTAAGGCAAGCCACGTGGTGTGGACGTTACCCACCCAAACGATTTCACAATTAGATTTGCTTCGGTCATACATCACTTATAGCGTAACTTCGTGGGGAAGAATACTATAATGTGTATCTAAGTGTAAACCATTACGGGGGAGATGAAAAGATAAGTTCAACTTTCTAGACTAGATTAATAATGATACTTTTTATTATAATATTAATAGTAATAAAAAGGAATGAGAAGTTGAAGGGATGCTTTGAGTAACGCACCTTACTCAAACATTTATATTTATATAATTGGATATATATATATATATATATATATATATATATATATATATATATATAATATTAATATTTCGGTTTTTGGTTATTTAATCGGTTATATCCGTAAAATAACCGAACCAAGATACTTCTAAATTTTAAAACTATATCCAAACCGATAACTAAATAACCGAACCGAAATGCATATTTTGGTTTGGTTCGGTCGGTTATTTGGTTATAACCGAACTCTGCTCACCCCTATATCTCGCCACTATGCTCCCGACATAGCAGATATCAGGTCTCGTGCATAACATACATTAAGCTTCCATAGCCGAGGCGTAGGGAACTGCTTTCTTTCTTCTATCTCCTTTTGTGTCTCAAGACACATATCTTTAGATAGATAGATTCCATATCTGAAAGGTAAAAACCTTTCTAGGAATCTTTGTATGTTTAAACGAGACAGAATCGTGTCTATGTATGAAGCTTGGGATAGGTACAATGTTCTTCTCTTGTGATCCCTTGTAACTTTGATCACAAGAAAATATCCTTACCTCTCCTAAGTCCTTCATATCGAATTGTCTAGAACAACCATTCTTTTATGTCCGATAACATTTTCACATTGTTGCCAATTAGAAAGATGTCGTCTACATAAATTACGAGAAACCACTTTTGTTTCCATCACGTTTCCAATATACACACGATTCGTCCATGCTTTGAATAAATCCATATCAATGGACTATCAAATCGAATTTTCCACGATCTTGTATCTTGCTTCAATCCATAAATGGATCGACTGAGCTTGCACACTAAATGTTCTCGCCCCTTAGCAATGAATCCTTCTGGTTATTTCGTAAATGGTTCCGTCAAGACTTCCATGTAGGAAAGCTGTCTCGACAACCATTTTACCACACCTCATAACCCATATGAGATGCTAAGAGAATCCAGATTGACTTTAGCATTGCTACCGGCGAAAAGGTCTCCTCATACTCGATCCATTTCTTTATGAGTATATCCTTTCACTACAAGCCTCGCTTTGAAGGTTTCGACCTTCCCATCATATCCTCTCTTTGTCTTGTAGACCCATTTACACTCGATTGGCTTCACGCCTTTCGATGGTTCTACAAGATCCCAGAATTGTTTAGAATCCAAAGATTCTATTTCGGATTTTATCGCCTTTCTCCAAGAAGGCACATTTAGATCTTGTACTGCCTCATCATAGGTCCAGGGATCGATTCCATGTACTCTAGGTGCCGAGTCCGAAGACTCACCCAGTCCCATGAATCTTTTCCGGTTGTCTCACAACCCTCCCACTATGACGGCATTCCGGTGTATTAATAGTGATAATAGGTGCAGGTTCTAGTGGTGTACTACTCGGTTCGGCTGGTTCTAAGTCTCGATCATTCTCTCTCACTTCATCAAGTATCACATCACTTTTGGGCTTGTGGTTCATCACATAGCCTTCCTCTAAGAACCGGGCGTTAGAACTTATAACGACCTTCTGGTCCTTAGGACTATAGAACACACAACTTTTGTTCTTCTAGGATATCCCATAAATAACCGCATTTCCATACGAGGTTTTAAGGAACCAAGTTAAGGGTGTGCGCCGATGTTTCCAAGGCATATCCCTAGAACATAAGGTAAGTCCGAATAACTCATTATCGTTTTCACCATTCCCATAAGAGTCATTTTCCTTCTTTCTAACACACCATTCCTTAGAGGAGTAAATGGTACAGTCGGTTGGGAGTTAATCCCATTCTCTGATCAGTATGCCTTGAATTCTCCAGACAGGTATTTGCCTCCACGATCAGATCGTAGGCATTTAATGGATTTACCATGAAGGTTCTCCACAAGAGCTTTATACTCCTTGAACTAGTCAAAGTACATGCTTTTTCGGCGCATCAGGTACCTAAATCCATGTATCGAGTAATCATCAAAGATGAAACACTCGTACCCTCCTCATGTCTGAGTAGACATAGGTCCGCATACATCAGAGTGAATCAAATCCAATACTTGTCCGGATCTATAGCTTTTATCCTTAAAAGGTTACTTGGTCATTTATTACCATCCAAAATCGATTCACATGTAGGAAGGTCCTCTCCTTCAACTCCACTGATTAGTCCATCAGTTGTTCAACCTTTGAATCCCATTTAGATTAATATGACCTAGCATAAGATGCCACAAGTATAATTGACTCATCCGAGAAGGTTTCTTTCTCTTATTGGTGTTAGATAATGTGTTACTAGTTTCGGTTTGTTGCATCGTGGTAGACTCAGGATTTAACATATACAAATTGTCAACCAATGTGCTAGAACAGATATCAGAATATCCATTTCTTTAGAAACTGAAATCAAATTCTTTCTAAATCCAGGCACATAAAGAAAATTTATAAAATCCTTTCATTACTCAAAAGTAAATGAATCTCTCCCACTGCAACAGCCGCCACCTTCGCAGCATTGCCCATGTAGATGGTGATCTTTTCTTTTCTAAGTCTTCAGGTTTCCTGGAACCTTTGCATCGAAATGCAAACATGATCAGTGGCCTCCGTATCTACACACCAGGTTCTGGTAGATATCACCATTGAAAATGTATCAATGACTAAGAAAAAATTCACTCCTTGTTTTTATGAGAGGACAATCAGACTTCCAGTGCCCAGACTATTTGCAACGGAAAATACTTGCCTTGCGGCTTGCATACCCCATCTCGTAGTTCCAAACTAGGACCACTGGGTTTCCGTATCTTGCTTCTTCTTTTCCATCTACCCGTTAATAGGTTCAAAACCATTTCTTGACACGGGAGGACAAAGAACACGAAGTACATACTTGTACTCTTCAGCAGTTAGGACATTGTCCAGATTTCAATTCCAATCAACATTCTAAGGGTCATTGAGTATAAAATCCTTATCATATATCACATAGTGGGGCAAAGTCATTTCTGCTGGGATTCGATGTCCCGGGCTATCAAAAAAAATTGCGGAACCGATAACCCGACCGAAAACCCGTCGCCGGAGATTACACGAACACCGACTCATCCGCCGGAGTCCGGCCTTTGGAGACTACGCGCCCGAAGACACGCAGTCCGCCCCCAGCAGAACCCCCGCGAGTCGGAAACTACGAACGCGAACCACACGCGAAGAACCGGGCTCGACAAGAGCATCGCCGCGGGATGAACCCGCGGCTAAACCCTAGCCGAACCCCATCGCGGCTGGGGTTCGCGATCGCCGTGCATGGCGATCGCTGGGCTGCTCCGGCAGCCCCGGGCGGTGAGTCCGGCGACTCACCGCCATCACCGACAGGAGGGGGGACCACCAGTCGCGGCGCGAAGCCGCGACGGTCCCCGGCGATCGAGCTAGGGCTCGATCGCCCCAGCCGCGGCGTCCAGCCGCGGCCTCTCTCCTTGCGCGCACCACCGGCGAAGGGAGGCCGGGGGGTTCGCCCCGCCGTGGCACCAGCCCACGGCCGAACCCCCAGCGATCGACTTCACGTCGATCGCTCGCCCCGGCGTCCAGCCGGGGCTCCCCTCACGCCCGCGCGCCGGCGGTCGAACCCTAGGGTTCGGCCGCCTCTTGTTCGATCCCGACGGGGATCGCGTGATCCCCGTATCCCGGTCTCGACGTTCCCGGATCGTCTTGTTCATGTACATATTACAATTAAACGAACATATAATCATAGAGGGGGTTCTCGATTATATTACCTCGATTCGTTGTACGGAGAAACGAAATCAAACGACCTTGCGATCTTCCTACGTATTCCTTGCACTTCGTCCGAACGTCGTGTGGGCGACGATCTATCGAACTCCTATGGATCTCCTTCACTCTCCAAGACTTTATGATTGGCGTAGGTTAAAAGTGTTATGAAAAAGTGAAGACCATGTAGTGCTTATATAGGCTACGTAGGGGATCATAAGGAGATTAAATATTGGGCTTCTAATATTGAAGATTAAATTGGGTCCAACCCAAATCCATTAATCCTTATCAATATTAATTTTATTTATTTTCCACTATATAAATAAAATTGCACTCCCAATATTTATCCATATTATATCAAATAATATTTCTCCGGTTAGTATTATTTATTCCGTGTATTTAAGATTTAAATATCCATGAATAAATTTATTTATTGCTCAATAAATAATATTCATCTCTTATATCCGAGACTAGTACCGTTCAACCTTTATTATTGTGCGGAACGAATCCACTCATGAGGTTTACACAATAATTCCTTAGAAAATCATCTCGGGGATATTATCAACCCTTCCGGGATACACTTTCCTGTCAAGTATTCACGGCATGTCATATATAAAATATAGCGACCCAATTTTTTACCGGTAATTAACCCAATAATTAAATCGGTTAATTCCTTTGGAAAATCAAAGTCTCTAATATTAAATATACACACCCGCAATAATATCGGGGATTAAGAATAAAATACTCTGAGATTTAAATTGATTATCCAAGGCAATCCTAATCAATAAATCTCAAGCGATCCGCCCAATACACCAAGTGTACAAGTGTGATAAAATAATTAAGATAAATTATTTTCTATCTCACACAACGACTATACCGATGGATTGGTCCGTGTCCATCTAGGTCGTGAGCTACTGTTCGATTAAATACGAGTAACCGATAGTATGATCTTCTGTGCGCCCATGCACACCATACTAACTACAACGTATAAAATCCAGGACTATATTTTGCATAATTAATTAATAATAATTAAATGCAAATAATTGTTTATTAATTAAATAGGTTAAATGCTATGACCGGGAGTTTACCGATACTTAAATCTAGACATTAAGTACACAACTCCAACAATCTCCCACTTGTACTAAGGTCTAGTCATTTCCTCCAAACTCCCGACTCCCATACTCATCACGTGCTTAAGTTATACTTCCCAGAAGTATTATGTGAATGAGCAATCTAGGTTGCCGCTCTGAAGTTATCTTGGTGACTACTGCGTCGTCTCCCTGACGATGACTCGTATCAGGTGGTACTGGCTCTATGTGTTATCATCACCTTTTGAACTTATGACTTCTTCCAGTTCTCCATGCACCGCTATATACATAGCCTTTGGTGAACCAAGAATCATATCCAAGTTCAGAGGTCATTCCGGAACCTAACCAAAACTTCCGCTGCCTCTGAGGCTGCTATTCGGCTTATGATGGAGTCCGAGAAGCATCACGCTTATCACTCTTTCATCCTTAGGTTCCTCCTCTTCTAAAAGTGAACACATAGCCTGATATCGACTTACACTGGTCTTTCTCTGATTTTGGATCTGAGAAACTGTAATCTAAGAAGATTTCGCTTTGCTAGTAATCCAGTACTTCCAAGTACTCTTACAGCATTCGAATATCTCTTATCCAGATTACTTTGATATCCTCCCACTACGCTAACCGCATAGTTGATATCAGGTTCTTGTTTTTCAACATTGCATCTACAAAGCTCTCTACACCCGAAGTGTAGGAAACTGCTTTGTCTTTATCTATCTCCTTTATGCGTTCGAAACACATACCTTTAGATAGATGTACTCTGTTCCCGAAAGGCAATAACCTTTCTCAGAATTAATGCATGTTTAAAATAAACCATGATCGTATAAGATATCTTAAGAGAAGTACAAATGTTCTTATCTAGAGATCAAAAGATTTGTAAGAACATGATCCAACTTCATCTTAATCTCATATCTCGTTTTATTTAGACAACCTCTATTTTATGTCTGATAACACTTTTACATTGTTGCCAACGATGAAGTGTTATCTACACCAGATTCCGAGAAACACCACCTTTGTTTCCATTACGTCTCCAATACACCTTTCTGGTCTATGCCCTTTGATGAATCCATAGAATGGACTATCTCATCAATTCGCAAGTTCCTATGCAGAACTAGGGATCGATTTCATGTCTACTGGATCCAGAGTTAAAAAACTCCTCCAGTCTTATGAACATCTCTGGTTGCTTAACAAACTCCCACTGCAATGGTATTCCGGTGTATAACAGTAATAACATTAGGTGCAGTTAGTGGTGTACCACTACTCGGTCAGGCTGGTTCTCAGTCTTTCCTTTCCTCATTTTAAAGTACTTTGTCAATTAGGGCATTGTAGTTCATCTAATAGTTTTCCTCTAAGAACCGGGCGAGGACACCCCTCTGGTTCGTAGTACTATTGAACATACAATTACTTGTTCTTCTAGGATATTCTACAATCACATTTAATGTGCCGTTGTATCCAGAAATATCCATAAAACATAGGTAGTTCCGAACAAACTTGTTCTTTTACTATTAGAATTCCATTTCTTATTTCTGACACACCATGTCTACACATCAGTGTATGGTGTAGTCGTTTGAGACTTAATCTCAATCTTTGATTTATGCTATGTGTTATTCAGATAGGTGATAGCCTCCGCGAACAAGTCGCAGGCTTCCAATGGATATACTTGGAAGGATCCCCATAATGGCTTTGTGTTGGAAAAACACTCCGCTTTTATGGCACATCAAGTATTCTAATCCATCTTCGAGTATTCTTGAAAGAACGACTCGTACCTCTCTAATTACACATGTCACCGCATTAATCATAAATCATTCTCAATACTTGTCCGAATTCTATCCTTTATCCAGAAAGGTTAACTTAGTTGTATCATCTTCCAAGATCGACTCTTAGGTCGGGAGGTCCATTCCTCCAACTATAATTGATCAAATCAATTTCGACCTTTTGAATCCCTTTTGAATAAATACTACTAAGGTCAAGAATTCACAAGTATAATGATTAATAAAGAAATACATCTAATAAGTAAAACAAGTTATACATAACGGTTTGTTGCATCGTGGTAGACTAAGGATTCATCATTCATATATTGCTATCTAATGTACCATAATAGATATCACCATTATTTCTTATCCAAACCATCAAATGATTAAAGAAATAAAATATCCATTAATATTAGAAAATTAGAACAAAAGTTCTTTTCAAAATTAAAGGGGTACATAAAGCAATAATCCTTGAATGAAATCCTAAAGCTACTAAAAGCAGATAAAATGTCTTCCACTGCAACCGCTGCTACCCCAACAGCTTCGCCCATGTAGACTCGAACTCTTCTTTTCTAAGTCGCCGGGTTTTCTGGAACCCCTGCATTCAAAACAATGCACATACCGTCAGTGGTTCCATATCTACACACCAGAATTCTGGTAGATAATACCGCTGACTATGTTTTTACGACTAAAGAAAAATTCGTACCTCTGAGAGGACATTCAGACTTCCAGTGTCCAGACTTGTTGCATCGGAAGCACTTGCCCCTTGGCTTACTAGCCCCCACTCGTGGTCCATTCCTCTTGGCACCACTGGGTTTCCAGGCTTGCTTCCTTTTCTTGCCCCTACCTCCAACAGCTTTCAAGCTTTTGGACTTGGTAGCTACAAGCGCTTGAGACTTGCCCTTCTTGTAGATTCCCTCTGCCGCCTTTAGTTCAGTCAGGAGTTGCGCAAGAGTATAAGACAGTTTACCCATATTATAGCTCATACGAAACTGCTCAAAACTAGGGGTCAGAGACTGGAGTATGATGTCGACTTGCGTCTCACCATCAATCATAGCTCCTAGGACCTCCAAATCATTCAACAAACTAATCATCTTAAGAACGTGCTCCCCAACGGGCGTTCCTTCAGATTGAGTAGTCGACATGAGGACTCTCATGGCTTCTTGCCTACCCGCACGGTCTATATGCCCAAACATCTCCTTGAGGTTGAACAACATATCCTCGGCAGTGTTCATCGACTGATGTTGGGTTTGGAGTACATTCGACATAGAAGCCAAAATATAGCACCTAGCCATTTCATCAGCCTTTTTCCACTTCCGATATGTTTCCTTTTCCTCATTAGTTGAGGCAGCCGTGGGTTCAGCAGGGCAGTGCTCATAGAGTACAAACTTGTACTCTTCAGCAGTCAGGACAATGTCCAAATTTCTCTTCCAATCAATATAATTGGGACCAGTGAGTTTATTCTCCTTGAGTATTACAGAAAGTGGATTCATAGCTATTCTCTAAACCTATAAGCACATATAAACAAACAATCAATTTAATATCCGATATTATCTCCCTCAAATAATATCATTAAATTACTAATCACATCTAAAATCCCATCAGGTAAGGCAAGCCACGTGGTGTGGACGTTTACCCACCCAAATGATTTAGCAATTAGATTTTCTTTGGTCATACATCGATTATAGCGTAACTTCGTGGGGAAGAATACTATAACGCGTATCTAAGTGTAAACCATTACTCAGCTCCAAAGTAAATCGTTTGGAATTGCTACATCACCGCAAGCCACGTGGTGTGGACGTTTACGATAACTTTACAACTCTTCACAATTACTTACAACTGTCTACATCAATTAATCCAAAGTCCGTCAGTATAGCAAGCCACGTGGTGTGGACGTTTACTACACCAAGAGACTTTTATAATTGACTCCCAATTACAAGATCCATTCGATTTTTGTAAATCAAGACGCGGAGAATCATAAGTGAAACTCGAAGTTTCTAACCAGTGATTCACCATGCGAACAACCCTATCTCTCATAAATGAGGGAGCCGAGCAGACAATCGATCCATCTATCAAAGAATGGTACGAAGGTCTCTAATTTGTGTCATCCACATGACCAAGTGGCTTTGGCTCCATTCCACTCCCCGGGGTGAGAATGAGTCGACTTGAAGTCAGTTTCAGAAAGACAAATTAGGCATTGTTTGATAAACTTGATCAATGTTTCTTGTAAAAGGAATTACAATAATTCTCCTCTAATGACTCGTCTATACGAACTTCGAAAGTCCATAAGAGTCACCAAGAGAACAGCAATGGAGACCATGGGAATGTTTCCATCCCCTCTCCCACTTAGCTTTTTACGATAAATGGATACGCTATCTAGTGCATAAAATAAACACATATAGCATGCATATAAGCAATAAAGCACATAGTATCACATAGTCAAAATAATGCTAGAAAAATTATTTTCCCGACTATCATGGCTTTATTCCATCTTCATATGCATCTTCTAGTCTTCAGTCTTCGTTTCTTGAATGCTCCATGTGACGAGAATATTAATCTCCAATATTTAAATCTATTTATTTTCAATTAATCCAAAAGTTACTTAATTCGAAAATTAAGTCAATTGAATATATCAAAAATAAAATTAAATATTATTAATATTTTTATTTATTTATTTTCCTATCTAATTCTATTAAATCTCTAGAATAATCTATCCAAGTAAAACTTGGAATATTCTAGAAGATATCTATAATAGAACAAGGAAATAAAATAAATTAGGACTACTACTTTCCATTAATTAATTTCCATCTAATGAAAATTCCCAAGAATAGGAATAGTCAAATAGGAAATAAATTAGTACAATTAAATTCCTAATCCATGAATATCTCCATAAAGGAAATAAACAATAGGAATAAAATTAATTCCAATTAATTCTTTTTCTAATCCATGAGAGTTTCCAAAAGGAGAACACTCAAATAGGAAAACCGAATTAATTTTAGGAAAGTGGATCTTGGTAGGAATAGCATGGGATTGGGAGACCCCACGCCATCCCCACCATCGATCGACCACCACCTCGGGAGGAGCGCCGCCGCCTAGCCCAGCCACCAGCCACCACCGTCGCCGGCAGCAGCCCTAGCCGAGGGCGATCGGCCCCTCTCCTTGGGTCGATTGCTTGGGATCGATCAAGGGGTTTGATCGATCCCCGGTAGTTCGTCCTCTTCGTCTTCGTCACACGTCTTCGTCTTCCGGCGATCGTCTCATCATCGAACCAACGTAAATAAATTACAAAATTTAAATTACACTATCCGGTATCGATTCTATACATGAAATCGACCCTATACATTTTCCGGAAAATAAAGAACGTAATAATAAATCCTAAATTCGGTCAACCCCCGAATTTTTACTATTACAAACATTCAACCACACAAAAACGAATCTCGACATGTCCGAGAGTTTAATCATGATAATTAGTTAAAGAAAAAACAATAATTAAATCCAACCATGATAGCCGGAAATCCTGCAAGGTAGAACAATAATCGAACATATACATGAACACGAAACCAAACGCTCTGATACCAATTGCTGGGATTCGATGTCCCGGGCTATCAAAAAAAATTGCGGAACCGATAACCCGACCGAAAACCCGTCGCCGGAGATTACACGAACACCGACTCATCCGCCGGAGTCCGGCCTTTGGAGACTACGCGCCCGAAGACACGCAGTCCGCCCCCAGCAGAACCCCCGCGAGTCGGAAACTACGAACGCGAACCACACGCGAAGAACCGGGCTCGACAAGAGCATCGCCGCGGGATGAACCCGCGGCTAAACCCTAGCCGAACCCCATCGCGGCTGGGGTTCGCGATCGCCGTGCATGGCGATCGCTGGGCTGCTCCGGCAGCCCCGGGCGGTGAGTCCGGCGACTCACCGCCATCACCGACAGGAGGGGGGACCACCAGTCGCGGCGCGAAGCCGCGACGGTCCCCGGCGATCGAGCTAGGGCTCGATCGCCCCAGCCGCGGCGTCCAGCCGCGGCCTCTCTCCTTGCGCGCACCACCGGCGAAGGGAGGCCGGGGGGTTCGCCCCGCCGTGGCACCAGCCCACGGCCGAACCCCCAGCGATCGACTTCACGTCGATCGCTCGCCCCGGCGTCCAGCCGGGGCTCCCCTCACGCCCGCGCGCCGGCGGTCGAACCCTAGGGTTCGGCCGCCTCTTGTTCGATCCCGACGGGGATCGCGTGATCCCCGTATCCCGGTCTCGACGTTCCCGGATCGTCTTGTTCATGTACATATTACAATTAAACGAACATATAATCATAGAGGGGGTTCTCGATTATATTACCTCGATTCGTTGTACGGAGAAACGAAATCAAAACGACCTTGCGATCTTCCTACGTATTCCTTGCACTTCGTCCGAACGTCGTGTGGGCGACGATCTATCGAACTCCTATGGATCTCCTTCACTCTCCAAGACTTTATGATTGGCGTAGGTTAAAAGTGTTATGAAAAAGTGAAGACCATGTAGTGCTTATATAGGCTACGTAGGGGATCATAAGGAGATTAAATATTGGGCTTCTAATATTGAAGATTAAATTGGGTCCAACCCAAATCCATTAATCCTTATCAATATTAATTTTATTTATTTTCCACTATATAAATAAAATTGCACTCCCAATATTTATCCATATTATATCAAATAATATTTCTCCGGTTAGTATTATTTATTCCGTGTATTTAAGATTTAAATATCCATGAATAAATTTATTTATTGCTCAATAAATAATATTCATCTCTTATATCCGAGACTAGTACCGTTCAACCTTTATTATTGTGCGGAACGAATCCACTCATGAGGTTTACACAATAATTCCTTATGAACTCATCTCGGGGATATTATCAACCCTTCCGGGATACACTTTCCTGTCAAGTATTCACGGCATGTCATATATAAAATATAGCGACCCAATTTTTTACCGGTAATTAACCCAATAATTAAATCGGTTAATTCCTTTGGAAAATCAAAGTCTCTAATATTAAATATACACACCCGCAATAATATCGGGGATTAAGAATAAAATACTCTGAGATTTAAATTGATTATCCAAGGCAATCCTAATCAATAAATCTCAAGCCATCCGCCCAATACACCAAGTGTACAAGTGTGATAAAATAATTAAGATAAATTATTTTCTCTCTCACACAACGACTATACTGATGGATTGGTCCGTGTCCATCTAGGTCGTGAGCTACTGTTCGATTAAATACGAGTAACCGATAGTATGATCTTCTGTGCGCCCATGCACACCATACTAACTACAACGTATAAAATCTAGGACTATATTTTGCATAATTAATTAATAATAATTAAATGCAAATAATTGTTTATTAATTAAATAGGTTAAATGCTATGACCGGGAGTTTACCGATACTTAAATCTAGACATTAAGTACACAACTCCAACAATTTCTAACCTATAAGCACATAATACAAACAATCGATTTTATTCCGATATTATCTCCCTCAAATAATATCATTAAATCACTAACCGCATCTAAAATCCCATCAGATATGGTAAGCTACGATAGTGTGGACCTTTACCTATCCGAACGATTTCGCATTTAGATTTGCTTCGGTCGTACATCATCAATAGCGTTACTTCGATGGGAAGGATACTATGAAGCGTACCTAAGTGTTAACCATTACTCAGTATCTAAGAAGATTGTTTGGGATTCGCATATTCACCGCAAGCCACGATAGTGTGGACGTTTACGTTAACATACGGTACTTCACTTTCTCCTATAACTGTCTACATCAGTTAATCCAAAATCCCATTCAGTGCAGCAAGCCACGATAGTGTGGACGTTTAATACACCAAAAGATTTTTATAAGTGACATCCAACTACTTGAATCATTCAATCTCGTTAATCAAGACGCGGTGAGTCATAAGTGAAACTCGAAGTTTCTAACCAGTGATTCACCATGCAATCAACCCTATCTCTCATAGAATGAGGGAGCCGACCAGACAATCGATCTAGTCATCAAATGACACGAAAGTCTCTAATTTGTGTCTTCGACATGACCAAGTGGCTTTGGCTCCATTCCACTCCCTGGGGTGAGAATGAGTCGACTTGAAATCAGTTTCAGAAAGACAAATTAGGCATTGTTTGATAAACTTAATCAATGTTTCTCGTAAGAGGAATTACAAGAATTCTCCTCCAATGACTTATCTATACAAACTTCCAAAGTTTATAAAAGTCACCAAGAGAACAACAATGGAGACAATAGGATTGTTTTCAATCCCTCTCCCACTTAGCTTTTTACAACAATGGATACGCTATCTAATGCATAAATAAATACACATAAGCATGCATACATGAAATAAAGCACATAAGATATTATCACATAATCAAAATAACACTAGAATATTATTTTCCGACTATTATGGCTTTATCGCATCTCCTTACGCATCTTCTAGTCTTCAGTCTTCGTTCTTGAATGCTCCATGTGACGGGAATATTAATTCCAATATTTAAATCCATTATTTTTAATAAATCCAAAAGTTACTTAATTCGTAAATTAAGTCAATCGAATAAATCAAAAATAAATTAAATATTATTAATATTTTTATTATTTTTATTTTCCTTTTCTATTCCATTAAATCTTTAGAATCCTATTCAAGACCCACTTGGAATATTCTAGAAGATTTCCATAATGAAATAAGGAAATAAAATAATTTAGGACTCCTAGTCCTTCCAAATTAATTCTTTTCCTAATCCATTAAAAATTCCATAAAGAAATAATTAAATAAGGAAAAATTAATTAAGGACTTTCAAAACTTTCTGTTTTGGGTTGTTTTATGATTTGCGGGTGGAATTCGCTGGTAACAGAGGGATTTGGTAACAACTCAAAATGGTATATTTGTTATAGGTAAGTTAGCAAGAGGATTAAGTTATAGCAGAAATCGTAAGTAAGAACATGGAAGCTCAAGGCTCCTCTTTATTCATATATTCATACTTAGAATTCATAATTAAAATACAAGGTTTCATGTCCCTCTTCCTCTCTTACAAACCCTCTATTTATAATAACCCATGCATGGCTAGAATATGCCACCTAATGCCCACTTATCGGATGCTCGTTGGACCCCAACTCCACTAATATCAAGCATTAAAAACCCACTTAGCCTTTAAGTATGACTTTTGCTCCTTTCCCCGTCAAGTCCCGGCTACTTTCCTGATGGCTCTAACACCTTCCCCACGGATATTCCCGTGAAATAAGTCTGACTCTACCGTGCAATCTTTCCTGTCCAAGCTCTTCTTCTTCTTCTGAGATATGCCTTTCAAGGTCTTTTTGTCTGGTTGTTTCTGACATATATCTTTGATAACGTGGCTGACCCATTGTTGACACGTGTCGGTGACAGTTTTCTCGGGTATAACATAGGCCCCCAGGAAAATTGGAGTTTTCAACTTCGATTTCCCTGAAGTTTGTGTTTGACTATCTTGATCTTCGCGTCTTGAAATTTGTATTCTGACTTTCTGCTGGTGGTTGACTCTTCATTTAATGTTGTTTTTACACCTTTAAAGGCTCTTCAAACGGTATCATGGCTTTAAATCATGGCTTTCACTTGGAATAGAGAAGTGTACCCGAATAAAATAACGAGCTTCTCCTTTAGGATTAGAGATCGGTCGATGAAAGCTAAGCTGCCTTTGTCTTTGTCTTTTTCACAGAAGTTTCTGGAGCTTTCAGGACAGGATGTTGCTTTGATAGATGCTTTTGAAAGAATCTGGACGGTGAAAATGGAGAAGGATGGCCTGCACCTGGTACTGACTGAAGGTTGGAGCAAGTTTTGTGAGCGTCGATTGGTTCCAGTAAGTGGAATCATCTTTCTGGAGTTGCGTGGGCAAAAGTCTTTCAGCATTGGTGTGTTTGGGAGGGATGGAGAGGAGATCATTGATCTGGGAATTGACTCTGAAAGATAGCTCGATCAATTCTGAGCCGGAAAATTCTCCTGCAAAAGATGACTAGGGATATCTTTCCCCGTGAAATCTATTCGAAAAGTATTTTGTAATTTATTATGTAAAATTGTCTTTCCTGGGTTTATTTTCCTGGGTTTATTCCTCGGGGATTTTTCCCGGTGAAATAAATAAGAGTTTCGATCCTTAAAGGATTTTGTGATTTTATTTGAATTTGATAAGAATTCTGATACTTATCCTTAATTAAGAGTAATAAAATAATAATAAATTTGAAAAGGATGGTAACTTTTTCAACTTACCTTGTCAGGCGTCAATCGCCATGTGGCGATATCCTGGCCAAGTATTTTTAGGGTTTGATGGGTAGTGGAGAGGCACTCGAGTGCGTTTTTCCTCGGTAACTGCCATCTCTTCCCCTCCTTCAATCCCCACCGTTAGATGCAAAAACGGCAGAATTGGTTTTCAGAAATCAATAAACAATTTGGGTTTTGAATTTCAAAGTTCACCACATTATTTTTCAACTTTTCAGATCCAAAAATCGGTAAGAACTCTCTTCTCTTCTCTGTTCTTTTTCTTTGTAATTTGTAGTGTAAATTTCTTTTTACCAACTCGACAATATGCCGAAAATCTCAAAAGTCGTACGCCCGAAAGTTGAAGAACCGGAAGTACTCCTTGCCCGACAATACAAGAAATTCATGGAGGAGGCCGCGCCGGCCCTGCCGGCGTTCCGCCTGGATTAACTGGAGGAGGCCCACCCGTACGTACCCGTCGAGAGGACCGTCACAGCGGTTCAACCCGACCCAAACCACCAGGAGTGGGGTGCTCACGGCCGAAAAAGCATGGTGACGGCGGCCCAACTAGCCGTCTGGAGGGACGATTGGCGGATTCCATACAACGTGCATTTTCATGCACCAGAAGAGGGTGAGTCCGCCTGTTGCCCGCCTCCGGGCATGGTGGCCATCGGTGCCGATGCTATGGATCAAGGATTTCGGTTTCCCCTGCATCCTTCCATTTCAGGCTTGTTCAACCGATGGGGTGTGGCTCCTCATCAGATCCATCCGAATGGGTGGGCCCAGATCTATGGAGTTTTGACTGTATTGGGCAAGTGGGATTTTCTCGACCCATTACTGGGGATGAATTCCATCTGTTCTTCTGTCCAGTCAACTTCAACAAAAATTCACTGGGAGACTACACCGTCCGCCGCAGGAAGTATATGTTGAAAATTCAAGAGCCAGAAGAAAAGGATCCGACTTGTTGGGATAGTTGGTTTTTTGTTTCGGGGAGATGGAGAACTCAAAGCCGGGAAGGGGAGATCGAAGTCCCCTTGAAATATGGTGTTAAGGAAGAAAGTACGTATTTAAAATGTTAATATCTTACAGTTTAAACTGATCTAAACTCGTTTGTATTTTGTAGGTGCGCGGCTCAAACGGGCGACTTGCTCCTTCCCGTGGGATTTGGAGACTGCAAATCTTTTGGCACAGTGTATCCCGGCCGAGGAAAGGGATTCAGAATATTTAAACGACGACAACATCCGTGACGCAACAGGCTTGTTTTGCCCTCCTTTTGTTGAAGATCAACCTTGCTTTGGTAATTTATCTTTGTTTTTCATAATTTTCTTTTATTTCCTGGGAGCATATTTCCCAGGGAAATTTTATTAATTTTTTGTCGGGTGTAATAGTTTTACTTTTCCCGTGCAGAATTCTTTTCTACAGTGTTTGAACTGAAACACACCGAGATGGCTGACAACAAACTGTTCGAACGCCTGGGACTCCCCAACCCAGCCCTGGCAGCTAAGGCCCGTAAAGCGAAAACCAGTTCCACCAGTGTCGGTAGAAGGGAATCTGTGAAAACTCGGGGTGGAACATCTGGTGCCCCGGCTTCCCGTACCAGATCCCGCACGGTTTCGGCTCAAGGTGGTGAGACAGATCCCTCGGGGATAATGGATGTGGTGGACTCATATAAGGAAACCTCTCAGCCATCAGATGTGGTGATGACTGATGTTGTTCCAAGTCAAGGCTTACCCTCTTCTGGGTCATCAACTCTTCTGAAAGTCAAGCTCGAAGGCGACAAGAAGAGGAAAAAGATTGATGAGGGTGTTATTGATGTGACGGACTCTCCCCCTCGTGCTGACAAAAATCAGTCTGTTTTTGGAGTTGAAAAGATACTCTATGATAAGTAAGTTTTATTTATTTGTACTCTTTTTATATTGCACAGTTCATTCAATTTACTCTTCTGTTTTATTTCTTGGTTAGGTTTTCCCAGGAAAATCTCCCGTCAGCTCTGCTTCGCTTCTTCTCTGGTAAAGGCCCCATTGACCCTGTGACTACCCTGGGCAATCCAGTAGGTGACTCAATTGATGTTGTTGGTAGGTGTTGTACTTCAGAGCTCAATGATATGATGAACCATGAGGAACATGCCTTTTCCCTGGCCCTAAAATTGGCCGGTCAAAGTGTAGTTGCCATCACTGGTGCCCACAACATGGCTGAAAAAATCAGAACTGAAGTTGCCAAGCTCAAAACTACTAGCAGCACACAAGAGACACAAGTACAGGAGTTTAAATCTGCATACACTTCCACAACAGGGGACAGAGATAGGTGGAAGAAGGCTGCACACATTGCACGGGCAGAGGTGGGAAAGCTGAAATCTGAGATGCAGGAGGCCTTGAAAACCGTAAAATAAAAAGAAGAAGAAATTGAGGATACCCAGGACAGCTTTGCCAGGGAAAAGAAAGAGCTCAAAAAGGAGGTGGCCAAAGTTACCAGGGAGTGGAAACAGGCTAAAGATGACTTTGGACAGTCCATGGAGAGAGTTTTAGAGCTTGAAGCCCTATTGGATTCTCCTGCTCACAACCCCCGGATACTGACTGACCTACTCTATGTCACTGCTTATGCTGATCTCATCAGGTCTGCAGCAAAGGAGAAGAATGATGTGGCCAAAGATTATGGTGTGCAACTCCTCAAAAATCACATGAAAGGGTGCATTCTGGATTCCAGAGTTCCACAGCCTTTCATGGATCTGGAAGTTGCCCATGGGATTGACATGAAGTGGTGGCCCATATACAATCTTCTCTCCATGCCTGGTGAGCCTGCTAAAACTCCTGTTGAAGCTTCTGATGATGAGGGTGATGCTGAAGGTGAAGGAATGGATCTTCTTTGTTGGAGTAGTATACTTAATGTCTAGATTTGAGTATTCTGAACTCCTTGTACACTATCATTTATCTATTGAAATAAACATTCATTTGCTTTTAATTAATTGTTAATTAAATATATGCAAATTATAGTCCTAGATTATATACGTTGTAGTTAGTATGGTGTGCGCCGTCACACAGAAGATCATACTATCGGTTACTCGTATTTAATCAAACAGTTGCTCACGACCTAGATGGACACGGACCAATCCATCGGTATAGTCGTTGTGTGAGAGAGAAAATAATTTGTCTTAATTATTTTATCACACTTGTACACTTGGTGTATTGAACGGATCGTTTGAGACTTATCAATTAGGTTTGCTCTGTGATAATTGATTTAAGTCTCGGAGTATTTTATTCTTAATCCCCGAAACAATTGCGGGTGTGTATATTTAATATTAGTGACTTTGATTTTCCAAAGGAATTAACCGATTTAATTATTGGGTTAATTACCGGTTAAGTTGGGTCACTATATTTTATATATGACATGCCGTGAATTCTTGAAGGGACAGTGTATCCCGGAAGGGTTGATAATATCTCCGAGATGAGCTCATAAGGATTTATTATGTAAACCTCGCGAGTGGATTTGTTCCCGCATAATAAATAAGGTTGAGTGGTACTATTCTCGGATTTAAGAGATGAATAAATTTATTAAGCAATAAATAAATTTTATTCATGGATATTTAAATCTTAAATATACGGAATTTTATTTATATAGTGGAAGCCCAATATTCCACCTCCTTTAGATCCCCTACGTAGCCTATAAAAGCACTACATGGTCTTCATAAATCATAAGACAAGAATATCATTATTTGATAGTTCTAGAGAGTTGAAGGAGATCCATAGGAGTTCGATAGATCGTCGCCCACCCGACGTTCGAACGGAGTGCAAGGAATACGTGGGAAGATTCAAAGGTGTTTGATTTCGTTTCTCCGAACAACGAATCGAAGGTATAATATCTAAACTCCCTCGATATTATTTTGATTTGAATTTATCGAGAATACCGTAGGACGAAGATCCGAAAGTCGAACCCGGATTAGACGAACGATCACGCGGTGGTGGCGAAGCCACCGGACCGCGGGATCGCCCGCTAGGGTTTGGCGGCGCGCGGAGGAGAAAACCCTCGGCTGGGCCGAGGGCTTGCGATCGATCCAAGGATCGATCGCTGGGGGCGGGCTGGTGCCGTCCCCTCCCCACCTCGACGGTGGGGGAGCCTCCAGGCGGCGGTGAGTCGCCGGACTCACCGCGGGGGCTGCTGGGCAGCCCCGGTCGATCGCCTTGAGCGATCGACTCCATCGATCGCGCGAGCACCGCGGACGGGGGCTCGGCTGGGCGTGCGCGTGGCTTCGGCCGCGTCGTGCGTTCGGCTCGTGCCTCGGCTCGTACGTGGTGTTCGTGTGATCTCCGGCGAAGGGTTTGATCGGGTTATTGGTTTCCGCATATTTTTTAATAACCTGGGATATCGAATTCCAACAATTGGTATCAGAGCGTGGTTTACGTTCGCGGTATTTTCGATAAAATTGTTCTACCTTGCAGGGATCCGACTATTATGGCTTCATTAATTACTCGTTTAATTTATTTTGTCATGATTGTTGGTTTTATTAAACTCTCGGACATGTCGAGATTCGTTTTTGGTGGTGAATGCTTGTAATAGTAAAAATTCGGGGGTTGACCGAATTTAGGATTTATTATTATGTTCATCGTTTTTCCGGAAATTGTATAGGGTCGATTTCATGTATAGAATCGATACCGGAATTGTAATTTAGATTTTGTAATTTATTTTTGCGATTGGATCGATGAATCGAAGACCCCGGAGAAGACGAAGTGGCGAGAAGACGAAGGACCGGGGATCGATCAATCCCCATGATCGATCCCATGAGGATCGATCGACCCTCGGCCCAAAAAGGGGCTGTCCGTGGGAGTCTCGGCCACGCCGGCGACCAGTGGTGGTGGTGCGTGGGTCGGGCGGCGGCGGCGTGCCCTAGGCGGCGGTCGGACGAGGTGGGGGTGGCGTGGGGTCTCCCAACCCATGCTACTCCTACCGAAGATCCACTTTCCTAATTCGATTCGGATTTTTCCTTTTTGAGTACTCCTATGTTTTTAGGAACTCTCATGGATAAGGAAAAGAATCAATTTGGAATTAATTAGGATTCCTATTTGATTATTTCTATTTTATAGAAATATTCATGGATTAGGAGTCTAATTAATTTATTAATTTATTTCCTATTTGATTATTCCTATTCTTGGGAATTTTCATTAGATGGAAATTAATTAATTATGGAAAGTAGAAGAGTCCTAATTTATTTCATTTCCTTATTCCATTATGGATATCATCTAGAATATTCCAAGTGTATCTTGGATAGATTATTCTAGAGATTTAATGGAGTAGAAAAGGAAAATAAAAATAAATAAAAAATATTAATAATATTTAATTTTATTTTCAATATATTCGATTGACTTAATTTTCGAATTAAGTAACTTTTGGATTAATTGAAAATAAATAGATTTAAATATTGGAAATTAATATTCTCGTCACATGGAGCATTCAAGAAACGAAGACTGAAGACTAGAAGATGCGTACGGAGATGTGATAAAGCCATAATAGTCGGAAAATAATATTCTAGTGTTATTTTGATTATGTGATAATACTATGTGCTTTATTACATGTATGCATGCTATATGTGTTTACTTTATGCACTAGATAGCGTATTCCTTTATTGTAAAAAGCTAAGTGGGAGAGGGTATGGAAACATACCCATGGTCTCCATTGCTGCTCTCTTGGTGACTTTTATAAACTTTTGAAGTTTATATAGATAAATCATTGGAGGAGAGTTCTTGTAATTCTTCTTACGAGAAACATTGGTTAAGTTTATCAAACAATGCCTAATTTGTCTTTCCAAAACTGATTTCAAGTCGACTCATTCTCACCCTGGGGAGTGAAATGGAGCCAGAGCCACTTGGTCATGTAGAGGACACAAATTAGAGACCTTCGTACCATTCTTTGATAGATGGATCGATTGTCTGCTCGGCTCCCTCATTTATGAGAGATAGGGTTGTTCGCATGGTGAATCACTGGTTAGAAACTTCGAGTTTCACTTATGATTCTCCACGTCTTGATTTACAAGATTGAATGGATCAAGTAATTGGGAGTCAATTGTAAAAGTCTTTTGGTGTAGTAAACGTCCACACTATCGTGGCTTGCTGCACTGAATGGGATTTTGGAACGATTGATGTAGACAGTTATAGAAGGGAGTGAAGGATCCGTGTGTCAACGTAAACGTCCACACTATCGTGGCTTGCGGTGATCTGCGAGTCCCAAACGAACTTCTTAGTACTGAGTGATGGTTTACACTTAGGTACGCTTCATAGTATCCTTCCCATCGAAGTAACGCTATTGATGATGTACGACCGAAGGAAATCTAATTGCGAAATCATTTGGGTGGGTAAACGTCCACACTATCGTGGCTTGCCTTACCTGATGGGATTTTAGATGTGATTAGTGATTTAATGATATTATTTGAGGGAGATAATATCGGTATTAAATTGTTTGTTTGTTTTATGTGCTTATAGGTTAAGAATGACTGTGACCCCACTTTGTGATATACTTAAGAATGAAAACTCACCGGTTCCATATAGTAATGATTGGGAACGAAATCTGGACATTGTTCAGACTGTTGAGCTTTCCGAATCCACTATTGTCCCAACTGACGAGGACATTGAGAATGACCTCAGGATAATGTTGAGACATAGCGTGGAAGCTGGACAAGAGGTGATTAACATACTCACAGAATCTTCTCTCAACGAGTCTCTTAAAAAGGATTCGGCGAAAGCAGAGTTTGTGCGTAAGTTAAGAGAATCACAAGCTTTTGTGGCAAGGCTAAAGGAAAAGCGTGCAAAGAAACCCAGTGGTTTAAAGCCACTGATTGGGAGAGGCAAGCCATTAGGCAGATGCTTTCGATGCAAACAGTTTGGACACTGGAGGTCTGATTGTCCTCTCATCAAAGGTACGAAATTTTCCTTAGTCACTGAAACATTGTCAGCGGTGATATCTACCAGCACCTGGTGTGTAGATACGGGCGCCACTGACCATGTCTGCAATTCATTGCAGGGGTTCCAGGAAACCCGGAGACTTAGAGAGGGAGAGATCGTGGTCTACATGGGCAATGCCGCGAAGGTGGCGGCTGTTGCAGTGGGAAACGTTCACTTACGCTTTAGTAGTGATAGGGTTTTAGTTTTACAAAATTGTCTTTATGTACCGAATTTTAGAAAGAATTTGATTTCAGTTTCTAAGTTAATTCTGAATGGATATTCTGTTTCTTTTGATCACTCTGTGGTCATAAGAAGAAATAGTGAGATTGTCTGTTCTAGTACATTGATAGACGATTTGTATATTCTAAATCCTGAGTCTAACACGATGCAACTAACCGAGAGTAATAACACATCTACGAACACCAATAAGAGAAAGGAACCTTCTAAAATGAATCAATTATACTTGTGGCATCTAAGGCTAGGTCATATTAATTCGAATAGAATTCAAAGGTTGAAAGCTGATGGTCTCATTAGCGGCATAGAAGGAGAGGACCTTCCAACCTGCGAATCCTGTTTGGAGGGTAAAATGACCAAGCGTTCTTTTTCTGGTAAAGGACGGAGATCCGAACAAGTGTTGGATTTGATTCACTCTGATGTATGCGGACCTATGTCTACCCAGGCAAGAGGAGGGTACGAATATTTCATCACTTTTACTGATGATTATTCAAGGTATGGATTTGTATACCTGATGCGCCGCAAGAGCGAATCTTTTGACAAGTTCAAGGAATTCAAGGCTCTTGTGGAGAACCTTCATGGTAAATCTATAAAATGCCTGCGATCTGATCGCGGAGGCGAGTACCTGTCTGGAGAATTCAAGGCATACTTGGCAGAGAATGGGATTGATTCTCAAATGACTTCACCATATACTCCTCAGCAGAATGGTGTGTCGGAACGAAGGAATAGGACTCTTATGGAGATGGTACGTTCAATGATGAGTTACTCGGATTTACCTATTATGTTCTGGGGATATGCCTTGGAAACAGCGGCGCACATTCTGAACTTGGTTCCATCTAAAACAGTTCCTTCAACACCCATGGAACGTTGGAGTGGGCGCAAGCCTAGCCTAAGACACGTTCGGATCTGGGGGTGTCCTGCACACATGTTGAAGATAGGAGCTGATAAGTTAGAACCTCGTACTGAAGTACGGTTGTTTATAGTATATCCTAGAGGAACTAAGGGTGGCATGTTCTATAGTCCTACGGACCAGAAGATCGTTATAAGTACTAACGCTCGGTTCTTAGAGGAAGACTATGTCATGGACCACAAGCCCAAAAGTGACATAATGCTTGATGAGTTGAGAGGTAACAAGGAAGACCTAGATACAGCCGAACCGAGTGTAGATACACCACTAGAACCTGCACCTAATACTGTCACTGTTGATACACCGGAACGCCGTCGTAGTGGGAGGGTTGTGAGACAACCAGACAGATGGATTGGACTGGGTGAGTCCTCGGACTCGGCACCCGGAGTTCATGAAATCGATCCCTGGACCTATGATGAGGCGGTACAAGATATAGATGCGCCTTCTTGGAAGAAAGCGATGAAATCCGAAATAGAATCTATGGATTCTAATAAAGTCTGGGATCTGGTAGAACCACCAAGCGGCGTAAAGCCAATTGGGTGTAAATGGGTCTACAAGAGAAAGAGAGGATCTGACGGAAAGGTTGAAACCTTTAAAGCTCGGCTTGTTGCGAAAGGATATACTCAGAAAGAGGGAATCGATTATGAGGAGACCTTCTCGCCGGTAGCCAAGATAAAGTCAATCCGGATTCTCTTATCCATAGCAGCTCATATGGATTATGAGGTGTGGCAAATGGATGTCAAGACAGCTTTCCTGAATGGAAGTCTTGACGAGACGATTTATATGAAACAACCAGAAGGATTCATTGCTAAGGGGCGAGAGCATCTAGTGTGCAAGCTTAATCGATCCATTTATGGATTGAAACAAGCCTCGAGATCGTGGAACCTGCGGTTTGATGAAGTAGTCCAATCTTTTGGATTCATTCAAAGCATGGACGAATCGTGTGTGTATTGGAAACGTGATGGAAAGAAGGTGGTGTTCCTCGTGCTTTATGTAGACGACATACTTCTCATTGGCAACAGTGTAAAGATGTTATCAGATATAAAGGGATGGTTGTCTAGACAATTCGATATGAAACATTTGGGAGAAGTTGGACATGTTCTAGGGATCAAAGTTATAAGGGATCGCCGGAATAGAACATTGTACCTTTCCCAGCAATCTTACATAAACACGATTCTGGCTCGTTTTAACATGCAAGATTCCAAGAAGGGTGATTTGCCCTTCAGTAAAGGAACTTATCTTTCTAAGGAGATGTGTCCTCAGACACAGAATGAGAAAGATGAAATGAAAGCGGTTCCCTACGCTTCGGCTGTGGGAAGCTTAATGTATGCAATGTTATGCACGAGGCCTGATATCTGTTATGCGGTTGGCATAGTGGCAAGATATCAGAGTAATCCTGGAAAGGCTCATTGGACTGCCGTAAAGAGCATTTTCAAGTATTTGCGAAATACTAAGGATTATGTTCTGAGATACGGAGCAGACAATCTGATTCCTTTGGGTTACACAGATTCGGATTTCAAAGCTGATAAGGACCGGCGTAAGTCGACATCAGGCTATGTGTACACTTTGGGAGGTGGAGCCGTATCATGGAAGAGTGTTAAGCAAAAGTGCATTTCGGACTCTACCATGGAAGCTGAATATGTTGCAGCCTCAGAGGCAGCGAAAGAGTCAGTGTGGTTCCTTAATTTCCTCCAGGACTTAGATGTGATTCCGAGTTTGCCCAAGGCTATGACAATTTATTGTGACAATAGCGGTGCAGTGGCAAACAGTAAGGAACCACGGTCCCATAGTGCTACGAAACACATAGAGTGCAAGTACCACCTGATTCGAGACATCGTCAAGAGGGGCGATGCAGTAGTCACCAAGATAGCTTCGGAAGACAACCTAGCGGACCCTTTCACCAAAGTACTTCCCAAGGAAGTTTACTTCAAGCACTTGAAGGGTTTGGGAGTCAGAAGTTTGGAGGATAAGACTAGACCTTAGTATAAGTGGGAGAATGTTGGAGTAGTATACTTAATGTCTAGATTTGAGTATTCTGAACTCCTTGTACACTATCATTTATCTATTGAAATAAACATTCATTTGCTTTTAATTAATTGTTAATTAAATATATGCAAATTATAGTCCTAGATTATATACGTTGTAGTTAGTATGGTGTGCGCCGTCACACAGAAGATCATACTATCGGTTACTCGTATTTAATCAAACAGTTGCTCACGACCTAGATGGACACGGACCAATCCATCGGTATAGTCGTTGTGTGAGAGAGAAAATAATTTGTCTTAATTATTTTTATCACACTTGTACACTTGGTGTATTGAGCGGATCGCTTGAGACTTATCAATTAGGTTTGCTCTGTGATAATTGATTTAAGTCTCGGAGTATTTTATTCTTAATCCCCAAAACAATTGCGGGTGTGTATATTTAATATTAGTGACTTTGATTTTCCAAAGGAATTAACCGATTTAATTATTGGGTTAATTACCGGTTAAGTTGGGTCACTATATTTTATATATGACATGCCGTGAATTCTTGAAGGGACAGTGTATCCCGGAAGGGTTGATAATATCTCCGAGATGAGCTCATAAGGATTTATTATGTAAACCTCGCGAGTGGATTTGTTCCCGCATAATAAATAAGGTTGAGTGGTACTATTCTCGGATTTAAGAGATGAATAAATTTATTAAGCAATAAATAAATTTTATTCATGGATATTTAAATCTTAAATACACGGAATAAATAATACTAACCGGAGAAATATTATTTGATATAATATGGGTGAATATTGGGAGTGCAATTTTATTTATATAGTGGAAAATAAATAAAATTAATATTGATAAGGATTAATAGATTTGGGCTGGGCTCAATTTAATCATCAATATTGGAAGCCCAATATTTCACCTCCTTTAGATCCCCTACGTAGCCTATAAAAGCACTACATGGCCTTCATAAATCATAAGACAAGAATATCATTATTTGGTAGTTCTAGAGAGTTGAAGGAGATCCATAGGAGTTCGATAGATCGTCGCCCACCCGACGTTCGAACGGAGTGCAAGGAATACGTGGGAAGATTCAAAGGTGTTTGATTTCGTTTCTCCGAACAACGAATCGAAGGTATAATATCTCAACTCCCTCGATATTATTTTGATTTGAATTTATCGAGAATACCGTAGGACGAAGATCCGAAAGTCGAACCCGGATTAGACGAACGATCACGCGGTGGTGGCGAAGCCACCGGACCGCGGGATCGCCCGCTAGGGTTTGGCGGCGCACGGAGGAGAAAACCCTCGGCTGGGCCGAGGGCTTGCGATCGATCCAAGGATCGATCGCTGGGGGCGGGCTGGTGCCGTCCCCTCCCCACCTCGACGGTGGGGGAGCCTCCAGGCGGCGGTGAGTCGCCGGACTCACCGCGGGGGCTGCTGGGCAGCCCCGATCGATCGCCTTGAGCGATCGACTCCATCGATCGCGCGAGCCCCGCGGACAGGGGCTCGGCTGGGCGTGCGCGTGGCTTCGGCCGCGTCGTGCGTTCGTCTCGTGCCCCGGCTCGTACGTGGTGTTCGTGTGATCTCCGGCGAAGGGTTTGATCGGGTTATTGGTTTCCGCATATTTTTTAATAACCCGGGATATCGAATTCCAACATTCTTGGTGTTGGGCCTGATGGCAATCCAAAAGATCCCCTGGTGACTCCCCCAGGTGATGGTGGTTCCACCTCCTGAGTTTAACAACTCAGGAGTCTGCTAAAAATGATAACCACTCTGAGTGTAAAACGCTCAGAGATTTTAATCTTATTTTCTGTTCTGTTTCAGTTTAGGCTTAATGCCAAAAAACAATATTTGCTTATTTCTGCTTTGGAATTCTACAGGCAGTTTTGTCTGGAACAAGTATTTATATTTTGCTGGTGTGTAATAACTTAGTAAGCTATTTTGGATGTTTATCCTTTGGGTCTTATTGATGGCCCTCTCACCATTTTGTTTAGGTTTTATTTTACCTTTATTATCTACCACTTCACAAGTCAGTTTAGCTTGCTTAGTGAATTATTATTCTTGTGAATAGATAACTATTGTCTCACACCCAAGTTTTATCAAAACTTTGTTGGGATTCTTTGTGAGTTCTTTGTTATGTAAAAGTGATTTCTAGATTTAATTACCTTTCTGAATTCTTTATGATTCTAAGTAACATTTTTTTCTCCTTAATCTTTCCTTTCAACAGAACTGACCGATCCTGTGGTTTAGTTGTATACTTTACCTTTTAGGATTTTCTCGGACCAATATCTTCTCCAGGGCGATTCTTGAGTTTCTTTTACTCTTTTGAATCTTTCCACTGAATGAAGTGTTCGGCCCCATAATCTATAGATTTTTTGGGTCTTTACCGAACTTTAGTATTCTTTCCTCTAGGAATACTCAATATTGTTATCGCACCGGTGAATTTATATTATTTCTCGGGGAAATATATTTCTGTTTTACAGACAAAATGTAAAACCCAATATTTTTTAAAGGATAGAAATACTTTTTTATTACAAACTGTATAAATATATTTTGATAAGTATCAAAAGATTTACAAAAGTAGCCAAAAAGGTTTACTAAAATAACATTTTTACAAGAAGTCAAAAATAACTTTTTAGCTTATAATTTTTTAATGATAAAACTTCTTTAAATGTAACGCATTCCATCGATACTGATCCTTGGTACCGTCGAGTAGCTCTAACTCGTACGCTCCGTTCTGGAGGCAATGGCTCACTCTAAACGGTCCCTCCCAGTTCGGCCCCAGTGCTCCCTGGTGCGTTCCTAAGATCTTCTTCAGCACCAAGTCTCCCTCTTGGAATTCTCGTGCTTTTACTTTTGAATTGAATAGTTTTGAAATTCTTTGTTTGTTCATGGCATTCAGAGAATCAGAAGCTAACCTTCTTTCTTCAAGAAGACCCAATTCTTTACGAATGGTTGCTTTATTCTCCGGGGAAATTTCCTGAGCGGTTCGATGTGATAACACCGTTATTTCCGCTGGAATCACCGCTTCCGTACCAAAGGCCAAAGAATAAGGGGTTTCTCCAGTGGCATTTCTAGCTGTGGTACGATACGACCACAGAACCTCTGGGAGTTCATCCGCCCATTTTCCTTTGCGGCTCTCTAGCTTCGATTTGATTGTATGTTTTAGTATTTTATTAACCGCTTCAACTTGACCATTCGTCTGGGGGTGGTAGGGAGTAGAGAATAACCTTCTAATTTTCCATTTTTCACAGAATTCCTCTACCTCCGCCCCCATCGAATTGTTTTCCGTTGTCGAAAATGATCGTCTCGGGCAAACCAAAACGACATATTATATTCTTCCATATGAACTTGATGACCTGGGGTTGATCAATCTTATTCAATGATTCCGCTTTAACCCATTTGGTAAAATAGTCGACTGCTACAATCGCATATTTTACCCCGCCCCGTGCGGTTGCTAGTGGTCCGATCAAATCGATACCCCACCGAGCAAATGGCCACGGGCTGTAATTGGATTTCATGGTTTCTGGGGACGTACGGATGTTAGGCCCATTCGTCTGGCATTTGACACATTTACGTGCATATCCGACTGCGTCCTTTCTCAGGGTTGGCTAGTAAAATCCTTGCCCCATGGTTTTGTGTGCCTGGGATCTTCCCCCCGCATGGTTTCTACACACACCATCATTTATTTCTTCCAGGATTTTAAATCCTTCTTCCTTCGACACACACCTTAGTAGTGGAAGGGAATAACTTCTTCTGTAAAGTTGTGAATTTATCAAAGTATACTTTGCCGCTCGGGTACGAAGTTGTTTTGCTTCGGTTTTATCTGCTGGTAATTCCCCGGTATCTATGTACCGTTGAATGGGAATTCGCCAGTCTTCTCCGGCCCCTGCAAGTATTTGTACTTGTACTTCTCTTTGTTCCACTGATGGGAACATTAATTTTGTCAAAACAATATTTGACAAAGCTCTTCTTCTTCTTCTAAGATATGCCTTTCAAGGTCTTTTTGTCTGGTTATTTCTGACATATATCTTTGATAACGTGGCTGACCCATTGTTGACACGTGTCGGTGACCGTTTTCTTGGGTATAACACTTTCCAAATTAATTATTTTCCTAATCCATTAAAAATTCCATAAAGGAATAATTAAATAAGGAAATATTAATTTAGGACTTTCAAAATTTTCCAAATTAATTCTTTTCCTAATCTTTTAAAAATTCCATAAAAGAAACCTAATCCAAAATTAATTGGATTAATTCTTAAAATAGGAATAATTAAATAAGGATAACCGAATTAAATTAGGAATAGGATCTTTACCGGGACGAACACGGATTGGGAATCTCCGTGTCCATCCCCTACCCCCAATCGAGAGGAGCTACCCACCGTCGCCGGCGAGCCACCTAATGGGGATCGATCCATCATGGTTCGACCATGGGGTTGGCCGAATCGAGTCCCTCCCTCTCTTCGTCTCCTCCGTCAAACTTATTCTAAGCATTCACCACATAAAAATGAATCTCGACATGTCCGAGAGTTAAATAACCAAGACAATAATATCATGACATTAATTAATTAAAATTAAATCTAGCCACAATAATCGGAAACCCTGCAAGGTAGAACAATTTATCGAAAAATACCGTGAACGAAAACCATCGCTCTGATACCAATTGTTGGAAATCGACATCCCGGAATTAATAAATTTAAATAAAAATAATTAAATAAATTATCTAATTAATTTCGACCGATATCCCTTTGGAGATCGAATATCCGGAGTTGTCAAAATTGCGGAACTACAACTCCAAACGAAATCCCGATCGCCAGAGAAACCACGGGCACCCCATGTGACCGGAGGACCGACCGAACACCGCCACGGGTAAACCTGCGGTTGCCAGCCGAGCCCCCACGAAGGGGCTCGCAATCGCTCGACGCGATCGCTGGGGATGCTCGTAGCATCCCCGCAGCGAGTCCATGACTCACTGCTCGTGACGGGTGGCTCACTCACGCGAGCCGCTACGGAATTCCCCGCAGCAACGCGCGAGCGACTGCGGGTCGAGCCCGCAACACCCCGCGATCGAACCCTAGGTTCGATCGCATCTCCGGTGCCCAGCCGGGGCTTCTCACGCACGGCGATCCCCACGGGGATCCTCCGACCGCCGCGGTCCGGTGGTCTTCGACCACCACCGCCGGTCGATCCTTGTTCTGGGGTTCATCCCTCGGATCTTGTTCTACGGTATTTTCACAATAATAAACGATTAAAATCATAAAGAGGGTTTTACGATTTATACCTCGTTCTCGTTGTTCGAAAAAACGAAGAACTTTGATGACCTTGAAGTCTTCCCACGTATTCCTTGCACTAGCTTGAACGTCGGGGTGGGCGACGATCTTCCAAGCTTCCATGGATCACCTTCTCTCTCTACTTTCTCTCTCTAGAATTATGTTATGAATAATTCATGTCTTGAGACTTATTAAAGAAGAGAAGACCATAGGAGTGCTTTTATAGGCTACGTAAGGGGACCTTAAGGAAGTAGAATATTGGGCTTTCCATAAATTAATTAAATTGAGCCAAAGCCCAAATCTATTAATTAATTCATGAATTATATATTACCTCCACTATATAAATATAATTGCACTCCCAATATTAAACCTATTATATCAAAATAATATTCTTCCGTTAGTATTATTTATTCCGCATGTTTAAGATATAAATGTCCATGAATAAATTATATTTATTGCTAATTAATTTATTCATCTCTTATAATTCCGAGAATAGTACCACTCAACTTTATTATCATGCGGATCATAATCCACTTGCAAGGTTTACATGATAATCCTTATGAGCTCATCTCGGTGACATTATCAACCCTTTCGAAGACATGCTTTTCCGTCAAGAATTCACAGCATGTCATTCACAAAATACAGTGACCCAACTTTACCGGTTATTCTAATCAATCAATTCCTTTGGAAAATCAAAGTCACTAATATTATATGCACACACCCGCAATAATATCAGGGATTAAGAATAAAATACACTGAGATTTAAATCGATTATCTAAGGCTATCCCAATCGATAAATCTCAAGCGGTCCGCCCAATACACCAAGTGTACAAGTATGATAAAATAATTAAGACAAATTATTTTCTCTTTCATACAACGACTATACCGATGGATTGGTCCTTGTCCATCTAGGTCGTGAGCAATTGTTCGATTATATACGAGTAACCGATAGTATGATCTTCCGTGTGACGTCGCACACCATACTAACTGCAACGTGTATAATCTAGGACTATGGTTTGCATATATTTAATTAAATATAATTAAATGCAAATGATTGGTTATTATTAAATAGGATAAATGCTTTAGACGGAGTTCAGATGTTACTTAGATCTAGACATTAAGTATACAACTCCATCACCTCTTTCTTACGATCCAACTTCTGAGTCGTTGTGAAACGACAATGGATAACAACAGAGGGAATAATGGCACGATAGTTGTGCATCAGGTGATGTGGATTCTCATGCGGAGGCAGCCCAGATCGAGGACCAAACTTCCGTGGGACAACATTCTCCACCTTCTCTACCTTCTCCACTATCTCTTCAATAACAACTTCTGGTTTCTGACGCTTAGTCACAGGAGTTTCAAGTTTCGCAGACGCGACACGCTTCTTTGAAGACTTCGGCGATGGTGGCGGAGTGATAGGATCAGGAACATCTTCCCTTTTCACGAACTTAGTCCATGGCAAGTCAAAAACTCGATTTTTCAAGAATGTTGGAGTTATGTTGACATGGGAGTTCTTCTTCGTCTTCTTCTCCATCTCCGTCATCGGAGAGAATTTCTGTTCAAGCAACATCCCGTATATCAGGCACGGATGAGTGAGATGCATGTGTCTCTCTTCTTCAAGATCATATTGTTGAGAGAGGGTGGAATCAGTTGCCTTAGATCCACCCGTTCACCGCAACCAAGGCGGAAAAGAATGTGCATGAGCTTGGGCGATAGATAGTTCTCATCAGGATGAGCAGCCCAGTTCGTCACCCCTAGATTATGAAGAGTGCCATAAAAGGTAGACAGCTTAGAGGGAGGAGGTAAAGGGGACTTCGCTTTCCCTTGGGTGAGAAACGAACCAGTCTTCAGTGCACTCGATCGGTCATCATCAGTCGGCGCCTTCCACTGGCCTTCAACCTCCAATCTCTTCAAGTAGTTGTTGATGTTAAGTGGACGAAATGTGTAGAGTTTATTTCGGAAAACAAACCGTCCATGCATCCTGCTCGAAGGATCAGCAAACTCTGGAGTCAAGTTAGCATAGAACTTGTTGATGATATGAATGGAGTATTTGTAAGTCTGTGTCACAGACGCAAGCAGATTCATGTCAGTAAAAAACTTAGCAAGTCCTTGCTTTTCATAATCAACAGTGCGGATGTTGCGATCCGCAAGAATGGGTAGAGATTCAATCAAGCCAAGGCGACGCTTAGCTTTATGAGTAAATAAATCAGGTTTGAAGCCTTCCCACAGTGTTCCACCTGTTGATAGTAGAACGGTTCGTCAGTGGCCCCAGTTGAGCCATAAGTGGTGGGAATAAGTGGTGGCTTAGCAGAGCCATGAGACAGTGACTTCTCTCCGTCACCAGTGCTGGAATTCGATGTCCCGGGCTATTAAAATTGCGGAAAATAATAACCCGACCGAAATCCTCGATCGTCGGAGATCCGATCACGAACCACCGCATGAGCCGAGGCTCGACCGAGCACCGCACGAGCGAACCCGCGCGCCCAGCCGAGCCCCCGCACGGGGCTCGCGATCATCTCACGATGATCGCTGGGATCGCTCGTAGCGATCCCCGGGGCTGCTCGTAGCAGCTCCGCAGCAAGTCCCCGACTCGCTGCCCAGCGGGGCGTTACCCCCGCACGCATCCGCTGCGGGCGAACCCGCAGCACGTACGGGGTCGCTGCGGGTGACCCCGCAGCTTACCCGCGATCGAGCTCATGGCTCGATCGCCCCTCGGCTCCAGCCGAGGGATTCCCGCGACGCGCCGCCGACGAGGTGGTCGGAGGGATCCGCCGCGGCGCCAGCCCGCGGCATCACCGGCGATCGACCGAAGTCGATCGCGTGCCCCGGCGTCCAGCCGGGGCTTCCCCTCGTCGCGCGTCCCGGCGGTCCGAACCCTAGGGTTCGACCGCCACCTTCGATCCTCGCCGGGGATCTCGAATCCCCTTCCCCGAGGTTCGTCGTTTTTCCGGATCGTGTGTTCATGTATATGTCACAATTAATATCACATAAAATCATAGAAGGGAGTTTATGATTTTACCTTTAATTCGTTGTGCGGAGAAACGAAATCAAATTGATGACCTTACGATCTTCCCACGTATTCCTTGCACTAGCTTGAACGTCGGGTGGGCGACGATCCTCCAAGCTTATGGATCTCCTTCACGAACTCTCTAGAATATCAAGTATGATAATCTTATGGTGTTATGATTGTGAAGGCCATGTAGTGCTTTTATAGGCTACGTAGGGGATCTAAAGGAGGTGGAATATTGGGCTTCCAATAATGATGATTAAATTGAGCCCAAGCCCAAATCTATTAATCTCATCAATATTAATTAATTTATTTTCCACTATATAAATTAATTGCATTCCCCATATTAAACCATATTATATCAAATAATACTTCTCCTGTAGTATTATTTATTTCGTGTATTTAAGATTTGAATATCAATGAATAAAATTAATTTATTGCTAATTAATTTATTCATCTCTTATATCCGAGAATAGTACCATTCAACCTTAATTATTGTGCGGAACAAATCCACTCATGAGGTTTACACAATAATTCCTTATGAACTCATCTCGGGGATATTATCAACCCTTACGGGATACACTTTCCCGTCAAGTATTCACGGCATGCCATATATAAAATATAGTGACCCAACTTAACCGGTAATTAACCCAATAATTAAATCGGTTAATTCCTTTTGAAAATCAAAGTCACTTATATTAAATATACACACCCGCAATAGTATCGGGGATTAAGAATAAAATACTCTGAGATTTAAATCAATTATCAACGGCAATCCTAATTGATAAATCTCAATCGATCCGCCCAATACACCAAGTGTACAAGTGTGATAAAATAATTAAGACAAATTATTTTCTCTCACACAACGACTATACCGATGGATTGGTCTGTGTCCATCTAGGTCGTGAGCAACTGTTCGATTAAATATGAGTAACCGATAGTATGATCTTCTGTGTGGGCTCGACACACCATACTAACTACAACGTATAGAATCCAGGACTATGTTTTGTATATATTTAATTAATAATAATTAAATGCAAACAATTGTTTATTAATTAAATAGGTTAAATGCTATGACCGGGAGTTTACCGATACTTAAATCTAGACATTAAGTACACAACTCCAACAATCTCCCACTTGTACTAAGGTCTAGTCATTTCCTCCAAACTCCCGACTCCCATACCCATCACGTGCTTAAAGTGTACTTCCAAGAAGTACCATGTGAATGAGCAATCTAGGTTGCCGCTCTGAAGTTATCTTGGTGACTACTGCGTCGTCTCCCTAGACGATGACTCGAATCAGGTGGTACTTGCTCTATGTGTTACCATCACCTTTTGAACTTATGACTTCTTCCAGTTTACCATGCACCGCTATATACATAGCCTTTGGTGAACCAAGAATCATATCCAAGTCCAGAGGTTATTCTGGAACCTAACCAAAACTTCCGCTGCCTCTGAGGCTGCCATTCGGTTTATGAAAGAGTCCGAGAAGCATCATGCTTATCACTCTTTCATCTTGAGTTTCCACCTCTTTCAAAAGTGAACACATAGCCTGATATCAACTTACACTGGTCCTTCTCTGATTTGAGATCTGAGAATATGTAATCAAGGAAGAATTCGTGTTGCTTAGTAAGCCAGTACTTCGCAAGTACTCTTACAGCATTCGAACATCTTTTGTCAAGATTACTTTGATATCCTCCCACTACACTAACCGCATAGTTGATATCAGGTTCTTGTTTTACAACATTGCATCCATTAAGCTTTCCATACTTAAAGTGTAGGAAACCGCTTTGTCCGCGTCTATCTCCCTTTAGTGTTCCAAAACACATATCTTTAGACAGATGTATTCTGTTTCCGAAAGGCAATAACCTTTCTCAGAATTATGCATGTTTAAAACAACCCATAATCGTATAAGACATCTAGGAGAAGTACAATGTTCTTATCTAGAGATCGAAAGATTCTAAGAACATGATCTAACTTCATCTTAATCTTATATCTCGATTTATTTAGACAACCATTATTTTATGTCTGACAATACTTTTACATTGTTGCCAATGATAAAGTGTTTATCTTCATAAAATTCCGAGAAACACCACTTTGTTTCCATTACGTTTCTAATACACCTTCGTCTATGCCTTTTGATGAATCCATCTAGTGGACTATCTCATCAATTCGCAAGTTCCACGATTCATATCTTTGTTACAATCCATAAATGGATTTACTAAGCTTGTACTCTAAATGATCTTGCCTCTTAACAATAATCTTATTGTTCTCCAAGTAGGCACATTTAGATTAGTATCGCCCTTATGCAGAGCTAGGGATCGATTTCATCTCTACTAGATCCAGAGTTCAAAACTCCTCTAGTCTTATGAACATCTCTGGTCGCTTAACAACCTCCCACTGCAGTGGCGTTCCGGTGTATAACAATAATAACATTAGGTACAGTTAGTGGTGTGCTACTACTCGGTTTGGCTGGTTCTCAGTCTCTTCCTTTTCCTCATTACAAAGTAATTTGTCAGTTAGGGCATTGTAGTTCATCTAATAGTCTTCTTCTAAGAACCGGGCGATGATGTCCTTCTGGTTCATAGTACTATTGAACATACAATCACTTGCTCTTCTAGGATATCCTACAACCACATTGAATGAGCCGTTGTTTCCAGGAGTATCCATAGAACATAGGTAGTTCCGAATAAACTTGTCCTTTTACTATTAGAGTTCCATTTCTTATTTCCAACACACCATTTCTACACGCGAGTGTATGGTGTAGTCCTTTGAGACTTAATCCCAATCTTTGATATATGCCATGTGTTATTTAGATAGGTGATAGCCTCCGCGAACAAGTCGCAGGCTTCTAATGGATATACTCTGAAGGTTCCCCACAATAGTTTTGTGTCCATTGACTTGTCAAAACACTTTTGCTTTTGTGGCACATCAAGTATTCTAATCCATCTTTGAGTATTCTTAGAGAATTACTCATACCTTTCTAATTACACATATCTCCGCATTTATCGTAAATCAATTCCAATACTTGTCCGAATTCTATCCTTTATCCAGAAAGGCTTGCTTAGTTGTATTATCCTCCAAATTCAATTCTTAGGTCGGAAGGTCCATTCCTTCAACTATAATTGATCAAATCAATTTCGACCTTTTGAATCTTATTTGAATAAATACTACCAAGTACAGGAATTCACAAGTATAATGATTAACAAAGAAATACATATAATAAGTAAAACAAGTTATATAACGGTTTGTTGCATCGTGGTAGACTAAGGATTCATCATTCATATATTGCTATCTAATGTACCAGAATAGATATCACCATTATTTCTTATCCAAACCATCAAATGATTAAAGAAATAAAATATCCATTCATTAATGATAGAAAACCAGAACAAAAGTTCTTTCTAAAATAAAAGGTACATAAAGCAATAAACTTGAAATGAAATCCTATAGCAGATAAATGTCTTCCACTGCAATAGCTGCCTCCTCTACAGCTTTGCCCATGTAGACTCGAACTCTTCTTATCTAAGTCTCCGGGTTTTCTGGAACCCCTGCATTCAAAATGCACATACCGTCAGTGGTTCCATATCTACACACCAAATTTCTGGTAGATAATACCGCTGACTATGTTTTTACTGCTGGAGTAGTATACTTAATGTCTAGATTTGAGTATTCTGAACTCCTTGTACACTTTCATTTACCTATTAATAATGAACATTCATTTGCTTTTAATTAATTGTTAATTAAATATATGCAAATTATAGTCCTGGATTTTATACGTTGTAGTTAGTATGGTGTGTATGGACACACAGAAGATCATACTATCGGTTACTCGTATTTAATCGAACAGATGCTCACGACCTAGATGGACACGGACCAATCCATCGGTATAGTCGTTGTGTGAGAGAGAAAATAATTTGTCTTAATTATTTTATCACACTTGTACACTTGGTGTATTGAGCGGATCGCTTGAGACTTATCAATTAGGATTGCTCTGTGATAATTGATTTAAGTCTCGGAGTATTTTATTCTTAATCCCCGATAATATTGCGGGTGTGTATATTTAATATTAGTGACTTTGATTTTCCAAAGGAATTAACCGATTTAATTATTGGGTTAATTACCGGTTGAGTTGGGTCACTATATTTTATATATGGCATGCCGTGAATATTTGGAGGGACAGTGTATCCCGGAAGGGTTGATAATATCCCCGAGATGAGCTCATAAGGATTTATTATGTAAACCTCGCGAGTGGATTTGTTCCCGCATAATAAATAAAGTTGAGTGGTACTATTCTCGGATACAAGAGATGAATAAATTTATTAAGCAATAAATAAATTTTATTCATGGATATTTAAATCTTAAATACACGGAATAAATAATACTAACCGGAGAAATATTATTTGATATAATATGGGTAAATATTGGGAGTGCAATTTTATTTACATAGTAGAAAATAAATAAAATTAATATTGATAAAGATTAATGGATTTGGGCTGGGCTCAATTTAATCATCAATATTAGAAGCCCAATATTCCACCTCCTTTTGATCCCCTACGTAGCCTATAAAAGCACTACATGGTCTTCACTTTTCATAACACAATTTAACCTACGCCAATCATAAAGTCTTGGAGAGTGAAGGAGATCCATAGGAGTTCGATAGATCGTCGCCCACACGACGTTCGGACGAAGTGCAAGGAATACGTAGGAAGATCGCAAGGTCGTTTGATTTCGTTTCTCCGTACAACGAATCGAGGTAATATAATCGAGAACCCCCTCTATGATTATATGTTCGTTTAATTGTAATATGTACATGAACAAGACGATCCGGGAACGTCGAGACTGGGATACGGGGATCACGCGATCCCCGTCGGGATCGAACAAGAGGCGGCCGAACCCTAGGGTTCGACCGCCGGCGCGCGGGCGTGAGGGGAGCCCCGGCTGGACGCCGGGGCGAGCGATCGACGTGAAGTCGATCGCTGGGGGTTCGGCCGTGGGCTGGTGCCACGGCGGGGCGAACCCCCCGGCCTCCCTTCGCCGGTGGTGCGCGCAAGGAGAGAGGCCGCGGCTGGGGCGATCGAGCCCTAGCTCGATCGCCGGGCACCGTCGCGGCTTCGCGCCGCGACTGGTGGTCCCCCCTCCTGTCGGTGATGGCGGTGAGTCGCCGGACTCACCGCCCAGGGCTGCCGGAGCAGCCCAGCGATCGCCATACACGGCGATCGCGAACCCCAGCCGCGATGGGGTTCGGCTAGGGTTTAGCCGCGGGTTCATCCCGCGGCGATGCTCTCGTCGAGCCCGGTTCTTCGCGTGTGGTTCGCGTTCGTGGTTTCGACTCGCGGGGGTTCGGCTGGGGGCGGGCTGCGTACCTTCGGGCGCGTGGTCTCCAAAGGCCGGACTCCTGCGGATGAGTCGGTGTTCGTGTAATCTCCGGCGACGGGTTTTCGATCGGGTTATCGGTTCCGCAATTTTTTTTGATAGCCCGGGACATCGAATCCCAGCAATTTGGTATCAGAGCGTTTGGTTTCGTGTTCATGTATATGTTCGATTATTGTTCTACCTTGCAGGATTTCCGGCTATCATGGTTGGATTTAATTATTGTTTTTTCTTTAATTAATTATCATGATTAAACTCTCGGACATGTCGAGATTCGTTTTTGTGTGGTTGAATGTTTGTAATAGTAAAAATTCGGGGGTTGACCGAATTTAGGATTTATTATTACGTTCTTTATTTTCCGGAAAATGTATAGGGTCGATTTCATGTATAGAATCGATACCGGATAGTGTAATTTAAATTTTGTAATTTATTTACGTTGGTTCGATGATGAGACGATCGCCGGAAGACGAAGACGTGTGACGAAGACGAAGAGGACGAACTACCGGGGATCGATCAAACCCCTTGATCGATCCCAAGCAATCGACCCAAGGAGAGGGGCCGATCGCCCTTGGCTAGGGCTGCTGCCGGCGACGGTGGTGGCTGGTGGCTGGGCTAGGTGTAACAACCGCAAAATTTAAATAAATTAATTAAGTAATTTCGGGCTCAATTAATTAACCATATAAAATAATTATACTATACATTAGTTCTAATCATTTGAAGTTCATATTAATTTTCATGTTAGTCTTATAATGCATTTTTCATGTTATGTCTTACTATGCATTTTGATTCACGAGTAATTTCATTTAAAATTCATGTTTCATATAGTTATCCTCAAAGTCCGATAAGCTTATTAGAAATAATCTTATTAAAAATATTCTACAATTAAATGAATACTATGATTATTATTATTATTATTATTATTAATGCTATTATTATAATTATTTAACATACGAATATAATTAATTAGTTTTTAAGGCTCAAAACCCTAATTCCAATTCAGCGTGTGTGTATATATAGAGAAGTAACTTGGCCCCCTCTAATAATCTCCATCTACATCCCATCTCAAACCTCAAACGATTCCAGCGGCCCTCAACCCAAGAAACAAATTCACTTCATTGAAGAGCCTTATGCCTGCTGAGCGTACAAGCATCCTAGCTTTCGTCCAGCCCGCTCAAGCTCGAAACCCGTCACCATAATTCCTCCGATCCTTCACCCTCCGAGAGATCGCGAGAAAACAAATCTTTTCCCGAGAACCGTAGTTGCTAGAACTGCTGCCACGCACAGCCACACGCAGCCGATTGTGATGGCCATAAAAGGTGAATGAGGTTGATGTTGCCACCGTCCACGAGCGTCTCCGATGGGCAGCCGCCAGTTACCGATGAAGGTAAAACCCCAGGTCATCGTAATCCCCCTTACAACCGTATCTCCTTCCCCTGAGTCGGCCGTCCTCGTGCCGGCACCGATATACGAGCAGTTAAAGCCTAGACGACTAGCCGCTGTCTCCCCGAATAGTTTGTAACCATTGCCCAATTGATTGTCATCCCTGACCCGAGAAGGAAGCCCGCGCTTGAAGAATAAGGTACTGTATTTAGATTAATTAGGATTTTCGAACAGTTCATTGAAGTATTTGTTTGGACCATACCATTATTAATTCTCGACCCATTAGTCCTTAACCCTTTTAATTTCTCGAACCATCAATATTATTTCTTTAAAACAATATTACAAACCTAATTTGAACTCCACAGCAGCCACTACATTCCAAAGGCTAGTGAACTTTAATTCTTCAATGCCCGTTTGTGTCAAATCCAATGAACCACTTTCCTAAGGTCAGCCCACTCACTCTTTTACCTTTCCAAGCCAATTCATCATTTTATTTAATTATCCATTACTAATATAATATATACTACATACTTTAGTTTGGTGATATAAATACTATATAATAACTACCTCTATTAATACTACACTAATTTATTAATGAAGGATTTACGGATAATGAGGATTAGGATTTCACGAGCATTCATTCACGCATTTTTCTCGTCAAGTCAAGTTCTGCATTGTCAAGGTAGGGATATTCTAAAACCTTTTTAAATACAGTTCATAATATTTATGGTACGTGGATAAACTGCGTGGTGGTTTGTGATGTACGATCTATTCATGTTATGTGCACATATTAGTCGCGCGACGAAATTCATGGCCGTGTTCACGTAGACGAGTGACGTGTTCACGGTAATCAAGCAAGTCATGTGACGGGAACGTTTAATCGTTCGGAAATTCATGTCATTGGGTTTATCCCACCGTCTATCAAGTTCAAGATGGTCTAAGTTATGAATCATCCGGTGAACACTGTATCGTATAGTTATATGAACTGTTATGCCTAATGAGTTGTTGATAACTCACCCCTTTTTAAAACCCCATCTTTTCAGGTTAAGCGAAATCGGAGCGAGACGGGGATGTGGCGACGATAGTAGTAGCAGCGTTTATTTTAAAGACAATATTTTTCTTTTATGCTTTCCGCTTTTAAAACTTAATACTTGAGTATTTTATTTAAATTTGACTACTGAGGGTTATTATTTTTAGTTAATGATTTTATTATGAAAAAGTTGTTTTGAAAATTTTCTTTTATTTTAATACTACAATTTCTTTTGAAAAATAAGAAAATCCTCTTTAGCTTATATATTGAAAAATGGGATGTTACACTAGGCGGCGGCGCTCCTCCCGAGGTGGTGGTCGATCGATGGTGGGGATGGCGTGGGGTCTCCCAATCCCATGCTATTACTACCAAGATCCACTTTCCTAAAATTAATTCGGTTTTCCTATTTGAGTGTTCTCCTTTTGGAAACTCTCATGGATTAGGAAAAGAATTAATTGGAATTAATTTTATTCCTATTGTTTATTTCCTTTATGGAGATATTCATGGATTAGGAATTTAATTGTACTAATTTATTTCCTATTTGACTATTCCTATTCTTGGGAATTTTCATTAGATGGAAATTAATTAATGGAAAGTAGTAGTCCTAATTTATTTTATTTCCTTGTTCTATTATAGATATCTTCTAGAATATTTCAAGTTTTACTTGGATAGATTATTCTAGAGATTTAATAGAATTAGATAGGAAAATAAATAAATAAAAATATTAATAATATTTAATTTTATTTTTGATATATTCAATTGACTTAATTTTCGAATTAAGTAACTTTTGGATTAATTGAAAATAAATAGATTTAAATATTGGAGATTAATATTCTCGTCACATGGAGCATTCAAGAAACGAAGACTGAAGACTAGAAGATGCATATGAAGATGGAATAAAGCCATGATAGTCGGGAAAATAATTTTTCTAGCATTATTTTGACTATGTGATACTATGTGCTTTATTGCTTATATGCATGCTATATGTGTTTATTTTATGCACTAGATAGCGTATCCCTTTATCGTAAAAAGCTAAGTGGGAGAGGGGATGGAAACATTCCCATGGTCTCCATTGCTGTTCTCTTGGTGACTCTTATGGACTTTCGAAGTTCGTATAGACGAGTCATTAGAGGAGAATTCTTGTAATTCCTTTTACAAGAAACATTGATCAAGTTTATCAAACAATGCCTAATTTGTCTTTCTGAAACTGACTTCAAGTCGACTCATTCTCACCCCGGGGAGTGGAATGGAGCCAAAGCCACTTGGTCATGTGGATGACACAAATTAGAGACCTTCGTACCATTCTTTGATAGATGGATCGATTGTCTGCTCGGCTCCCTCATTTATGAGAGATAGGGTTGTTCGCATGGTGAATCACTGGTTAGAAACTTCGAGTTTCACTTATGATTCTCCGCGTCTTGATTTACAAAAATCGAATGGATCTTGTAATTGGGAGTCAATTATAAAAGTCTCTTGGTGTAGTAAACGTCCACACCACGTGGCTTGCTATACTGACGGACTTTGGATTAATTGATGTAGACAGTTGTAAGTAATTGTGAAGAGTTGTAAAGTTATCGTAAACGTCCACACCACGTGGCTTGCGGTGATGTAGCAATTCCAAACGATTTACTTTGGTGCTGAGTAATGGTTTACACTTAGATACGCGTTATAGTATTCTTCCCCACGAAGTTACGCTATAATCGATGTATGACCAAAGAAAATCTAATTGCTAAATCATTTGGGTGGGTAAACGTCCACACCACGTGGCTTGCCTTACCTGATGGGATTTTAGATGTGATTAGTAATTTAATGATATTATTTGAGGGAGATAATATCGGATATTAAATTGATTGTTTGTTTATATGTGCTTATAGGTTTAGAGAATAGCTATGAATCCACTTTCTGTAATACTCAAGGAGAATAAACTCACTGGTCCCAATTATATTGATTGGAAGAGAAATTTGGACATTGTCCTGACTGCTGAAGAGTACAAGTTTGTACTCTATGAGCACTGCCCTGCTGAACCCACGGCTGCCTCAACTAATGAGGAAAAGGAAACATATCGGAAGTGGAAAAAGGCTGATGAAATGGCTAGGTGCTATATTTTGGCTTCTATGTCGAATGTACTCCAAACCCAACATCAGTCGATGAACACTGCCGAGGATATGTTGTTCAACCTCAAGGAGATGTTTGGGCATCAAGACCGTGCGGGTAGGCAAGAAGCCATGAGAGTCCTCATGTCGACTACTCAATCTGAAGGAACGCCCGTTGGGGAGCACGTTCTTAAGATGATGAGTTTGTTGAATGATTTGGAGGTCCTAGGAGCTATGATTGATGGTGAGACGCAAGTCGACATCATACTCCAGTCTCTGACCCCTAGTTTTGAGCAGTTTCGTATGAGTTATAACATGGGTAAACTATCTTATACTCTTGCGCAACTCTTGACTGAACTGAAGGCGGCAGAGGGGATCTACAAGAAGGGCAAGTCTCAAGCGCTTGTAACTACCAAGTCCAAAAGCTTGAAAGCTGTTGGAGGTAGGGGCAAGAAAAGGAAGCAAGCCTGGAAACCCAGTGGTGCCAAGAGGAATGGACCACGAGTGGGGGCTAGTAAGCCAAGGGGCAAGTGCTTCCGGTGCAACAAGTCTGGACACTGGAGGTCTGAATGTCCTCTCAAAGGTACGAATTTTTCTTTAGTCGTAAAAACATAGTCAGCGGTATTATCTACCAGAATTCTGGTGTGTAGATATGGAACCACTGACGGTATGTGCATTATTTCAAATGCAGGGGTTCCAGAAAACCCGGCGACTTAGAGAAGAAAAGTTCGAGTCTACATAGGCGAAGCTGTTGGGGTAGCAGCGGTTGCAGTGGAAGACATATTGTTTTAGGATTTCATTTTAAGTTATTGCTTTATGTACCTTTTATTTTAGAAGGAACTTTTGTTCTGGTTTTCTATTATTAATGGATATTTTATTTCTTTAATCATTTGATGATTTGGACAAGAAATAATGGTGATATCTGTTCTGGTACATTGGATAACAATAATGAATGATGAATCCTTAGTCTACCACGATGCAACGAACCGATATGTATAACTTGTTTTACTTATTAGATATATTTCTTTATCAATCATTATACTTGTGAATTCTTGAACTTAGTAGTATTTATTCAAAAGGGATTCAAAAAGGTCAAAATTGATTTGATCAATTATAGTTGGAGGAATGGACCTCCCGACCTAAGAATCAATCTTGGAAGATAATACAACTATGTTAACCTTTCTAAAGGATAGAATTCGGACAAGTATTGAAAATGATTTATGATTAATGCGGTGACATGTGTAATTAGAGAGGTACGAGTTGTTCTTTCAAGAATACTCAAAGATGGATTAGAATACTTGATGTGCCATAAAAGCGAAGTGTTTTTCGACACAAAGCCATTATGGGGAACCTTCAAAGTATATCCATTAGAAGCCTGCGACTTGTTCGCAGAGGCTATCACCTATCTGAATAACACGTAGCATAAATCAGAGATTGAGATTAAGTCTCAAACGACTACACCATACACTGATGTGTAGACGTGGTGTGTCAGGAATAAGAAATGGAATTCTAATAGTAAAAGAACAAGTTTATTCGGAACTACCTATGTTCTATGGATATTTCTGGATACAACGGCACATTCAATGTGGTTGTAGAACATCCTAGAAGAACAAGTAATTGTATGTTCAATAGTACTACGAACCAGAGGGGTGTCCTCGCCCGGTTCTTAGAGGAAAACTATTAGATGAACTACAATGCCCTAATTGACAAAGTACTTTAAAATGAGGAAAGGAAAGACTGAGAACCAGCCTGACCGAGTAGTGGTACACCACTAACTGCACCTAATGTTATTACTGTTATACACCGGAATGCCTTGCAGTGGGAGGTTGTTAAGCAACCAGAGATGTTCATAAGGCTGGAGGAGTTTTGAACTCTGGATCTAGTATACATGAAATCAATCCCTAGTTCTGTATAGGAACTTGCGAATTGATGAGATAGTCCATTCTATGGATTCATCAAAGGGCGTAGACAAGAAAGGTGTATTGGAGACGTAATGGAAACAAAGGTGGTGTTTCTCGGAATTTTGTGTAGATAACACTTCATCGTTGGCAACAATGTAAAAGCGTTGTCAAACATAAAATAGAGGTTGTCTAAATAAATCGAGATATGAGATTAAGATGAAGTTGGATCATGTTCTTAGAAATCTTTTGATCTCTAGATAAGAACATTTGTACTTCTCTTAAAATATCTTATACGATTATGGTTTGTTTTAAACATGCACAATTCTGAGAAAGGTTATTGCCTTTCGGGAACATAATACATCTATCTAAAGGTATGTGTTTCGAACGCATAAAGGAGATAGATATAGACAAAGCAGTTTCCTACACTTCGAGTGTAGAGAGCTTTGTAGATACAATGTTGAAAAACAAGAACCCGATATCAACTATGCGGTTAGCGTAGTGGGAGGATTTCAAAGTAATCTGGATAAGAAATATTCGAATGCTGTAAAAGTACTTGGAAGTACTGGATTACTAGCAAAGCGAAATCTTCTTAGATTACAGTTTCTCAGATCCAAAATCAGAGAAAGACCAGTGTAAGTCGATATCAGGCTATGTGTTCACTTTTAGAAGAGGAGGAACCTAAGGATGAAAGAGTGATAAGCGTGATGCTTCTCGGACTCCATCATAAGCCGAATAGCAGCCTCAGAGGCAGCGGAAGTTTTGGTTAGGTTCCGGAATGACCTCTGAACTTGGATATGATTCTTGGTTCACCAAAGGCTATGTATATAGCGGTGCATGGAGAACTGGAAGAAGTCATAAGTTCAAAAGGTGATGATAACACATAGAGCCAGTACCACCTGATACGAGTCATCGTCAGGGAGACGACGCAGTAGTCACCAAGATAACTTCAGAGCGGCAACCTAGATTGCTCATTCACATAATACTTCTGGGAAGTATAACTTAAGCACGTGATGAGTATGGGAGTCGGGAGTTTGGAGGAAATGACTAGACCTTAGTACAAGTGGGAGATTGTTGGAGTTGTGTACTTAATGTCTAGATTTAAGTATCGGTAAACTCGCGGTCATAGCATTTAACCTATTTAATTAATAAAAAATTATTTGCATTTAATTATTATTAATTAATTATGCAAAATATAGTCCTGGATTTTATACGTTGTAGTTAGTATGGTGTGCATGGGCGCACAGAAGATCATACTATCGGTTACTCGTATTTAATCGAACAGTAGCTCACGACCTAGATGGACACGGACCAATCCATCGGTATAGTCGTTGTGTGAGAGAGAAAATAACTTATCTTAATTATTTTATCACACTTGTACACTTGGTGTATTGGGCGGATCGCTTGAGATTTATTGATTAGGATTGCCTTGGATAATCAATTTAAATCTCAGAGTATTTTATTCTTAATCCCCGATATTATTGCGGGTGTGTATATTTAATATTAGAGACTTTGATTTTCCAAAGGAATTAACCGATTTAATTATTGGGTTAATTACCGGTAAAATTGGGTCGCTATATTTTATATATGACATGCCGTGAATACTTGACAGGAAAGTGTATCCCGGAAGGGTTGATAATATCCCCGAGATGAGCTCATAAGGAATTATTGTGTAAACCTCATGAGTGGATTCGTTCCGCACAATAATAAAGGTTGAACGGTACTAGTCTCGGATATAAGAGATGAATATTATTTATTGAGCAATAAATAAATTTATTCATGGATATTTAAATCTTAAATACACGGAATAAATAATACTAACCGGAGAAATATTATTTGATATAATATGGATAAATATTGGGAGTGCAATTTTATTTATATAGTGGAAAATAAATAAAATTAATATTGATAAGGATTAATGGATTTGGGTTGGACCCAATTTAATCTTCAATATTAGAAGCCCAATATTTAATCTCCTTATGATCCCCTACGTAGCCTATATAAGCACTACATGGTCTTCACTTTTCATAACACAATTTAACCTACGCCAATCATAAAGTCTTGGAGAGTGAAGGAGATCCATAGGAGTTCGATAGATCGTCGCCCACACGACGTTCGGACGAAGTGCAAGGAATACGTAGGAAGATCGCAAGGTCGTTTGATTTCGTTTCTCCGTACAACGAATCGAGGTAATATAATCGAGAACCCCCTCTATGATTATATGTTCGTTTAATTGTAATATGTACATGAACAAGACGATCCGGGAACGTCGAGACCGGGATACGGGGATCACGCGATCCCCGTCGGGATCGAACAAGAGGCGGCCGAACCCTAGGGTTCGACCGCCGGCGCGCGGGCGTGAGGGGAGCCCCGGCTGGACGCCGGGGCGAGCGATCGACGTGAAGTCGATCGCTGGGGGTTCGGCCGTGGGCTGGTGCCACGGCGGGGCGAACCCCCCGGCCTCCCTTCGCCGGTGGTGCGCGCAAGGAGAGAGGCCGCGGCTGGACGCCGCGGCTGGGGCGATCGAGCCCTAGCTCGATCGCCGGGGACCGTCGCGGCTTCGCGCCGCGACTGGTTGTCCCCCCTCCTGTCGGTGATGGCGGTGAGTCGCCGGACTCACCGCCCAGGGCTGCCGGAGCAGCCCAGCGATCGCCATACACGGCGATCGCGAACCCCAGCCGCGATGGGGTTCGGCTAGGGTTTAGCCGCGGGTTCATCCCGCGGCGATGCTCTCGTCGAGCCCGGTTCTTCGCGTGTGGTTCGCGTTCGTGGTTCCGACTCGCGGGGGTTCGGCTGGGGGCGGGCTGCGTACCTTCGGGCGCGTGGTCTCCAAAGGTCGGACTCCTGCGGATGAGTCGGTGTTCGTGTAATCTCCGGCGACGGGTTTTCGATCGGGTTATCGGTTCCGCAATTTTTTTTGATAGCCCGGGACATCGAATCCCAGCACCACTTTCCTAATTTGATTCGGATTTTTCCTTTTTGAGTACTCCTAATTTTTTAGGAACTCTCATGGATAAGGAAAAGAATCAATTTGGAATTAATTAGGATTCCTATTGTTTTATTATGGAAATATTCATGGATTAGGAATCTAATTAATTTGATATTAATTTATTTCTTATTTGATTATTCCTATTCTTGGAAATTTTCATTAGATGGAAATTAATTAATTATGGAAAGTAGAAGAGTCCTAATTTATTTTATTTCCTTATTCCATTATAGAAATGTCCTAGAATATTCCAAGTGGGTCTTGGATAGATTATTCTAGAGATTTAATGGAGTAGAAAAGAAAATAAAAATGAATAAAAAATATTAATAATATTTAATTTTATTTTCGATATATTCGATTGACTTAATTTTCGAATTAAGTAACTTTTGGATTAATTGAAAATAAATAGATTTAAATATTGGAAATTAATATTCTCGTCACATGGAGCATTCAAGAAACGAAGACTGAAGACTAGAAGATGTCTACGGAGATGTGATAAAGCCATAATAGTCGGAAAATAATATTCTAGTATTATTTTGATTATGTGATAATACTATGTGCTTTATTACATGTATGCATGCTATATGTGTTTACTTTATGCACTAGATAGCGTATCCCTTTATTGTAAAAAGCTAAGTGGGAGAGGGTATGGAAACATACTCATGGTCTCCATTGCTGCTCTCTTGGTGACTTTTATAGACTTTTGAAGTTTATATAGATAAGTCATTGGAGGAGAGTTCTTGTAATTCCTCTTACGAGAAACATTGATTAAGTTTATCAAACAATGCCTAATTTGTCTTTCCAAAACTGATTTCAAGTCGACTCATTCTCACCCCGGGGAGTGGAATGGAGCCAGAGCCACTTGGTCATGTAGAGGACACAAATTAGAGACCTTCGTACCATTCTTTGATAGATGGATCGATTGTCTGCTCGGCTCCCTCATTCATATGAGAGATAGGGTTGTTCGCATGGTGAATCACTGGTTAGAAACTTCGAGTTTCACTTATGATTCTCCACGTCTTGATTTACAAGATTGAATGGATCAAGTGATTGGGAGTCAATTATAAAAGTCTCTTGGTGTAGTAAACGTCCACACCACGTGGCTTGCTATGCTGACGGACTTTGGATTAATTGATGTAGACAGTTATAAGAAATTGTGAAGAGTTGTGAAATTGTCGTAAACGTCCACACCACGTGGCTTGCGGTAATGTAGCAATTCCAAACGATTTACTTTAGTACTGAGTAATGGTTTACACTTAGATACGCGTTATAGTATTCCTCCCCACGAGGTTACGCTATAAGTGATGTATGACCGAAGCAAATCTAATTGCTAAATCATTTGGGTGGGTAAACGTCCACACCACGTGGCTTGCCTTACCTGATGGGATTTTAGATGTGATTAGTGATTTAATGATATTATTTGAGGGAGATAATATCGGATATTAAATTGTTTGTTTGTTTTATGTGCTTATAGGTTAAGAATGACTGTGACCCCACTTTGTGATATACTTAAAGATGAAAACTCACTGGTTCCATATAGTAATGATTGGGAACGAAATCTGGACATTGTTCAAACTGTTGAGCTTTCCGAACCCACTGTTGTCCCAACTGATGAGGACATTGAGAATGACCTCAGGATGATGTTGAGACATAGCGTGGAAGCCGGGCAAGAGGTGATTAACATACTCGCAGAATCCTCTCTCAATGAGTCCCTTAAAAAGGATTCGGCGAAAGCGGAATTTGTGCGTAAGTTAAGAGAATCACAAGCTTTTGTAGCAAGGCTAAAGGAAAAGCGTGCAAAGAGACCCAGTGGTTCAAAACCACGGATTGGGAGAGGCAAGCCTTTGGGCAGATGCTTTCGATGCAAGCAGTTTGGGCACTGGAGATCTGATTGTCCTCTCATCAAAGGTACGAAATTTTCCTTAGTCACTGAAACATTGTCAGTGGTGATATCTACCAGCACCTGGTGTGTAGATACGGGGGCCACTGATCATGTCTGCAATTCATTGCAGGGGTTCCAGGAAACCCGGAGACTTAGAGAGGGAGAGATCGTGGTCTACATGGGCAATGCCGCGAGGGTGGCGGCTGTTGCAGTGGGAGACGTTCACTTACGTTTTAGTAGTGATAGGGTTTTAGTTTTACATAATTGTCTTTATGTACCCAACTTTAGAAAGAATTTAATTTCGGTTTCTAAACTTATTATGAATGGATATTCTGTTTCTTTTGACCACTCTGTGATCATAAGAAGAAATAGTGAGACTATCTGTTCTGGTACATTGGTAGACGATTTGTATGTACTAAATCCTGAGTCTAACACGATGCAACTAACCGAGAGTAATAACACATCTACGAACACCAATAAGAGAAAGGAACCTTCTAGGATGAATCAATTGTACTTGTGGCATCTAAGGCTAGGTCATATAAACTCGAATAGGCTTCAAAGGTTGAAAGCCGATGGTATAATCAGCGATGTTGAAGGAGAGGACCTTCCAACCTGCGAATCCTGTTTAGAGGGTAAAATGACCAAGCGTCCTTTTTCTGGTAAAGGACAAAGAGCTGAACAAGTATTGGATTTGATTCACTCTGATGTATGCGGACCTATGTCTACTCAGGCAAGGGGAGGGTACGAGTACTTCATCACTTTCACTGATGATTACTCAAGATATGGATATGTATACCTGATGAGCCGCAAGAGCGAATCTTTTGGCAAGTTCAAAGAATTCAAGGCTCTTGTGGAGAACCTTCGTGGTAAATCCATAAAATGCCTGCGATCTGATCGCGGAGGCGAGTACCTGTCTGGAGAATTCAAGGCATACTTGGCAGAGAATGGGATTGAATCCCAACTGACCTCACCATATACTCCTCAGCAGAATGGTGTGTCAGAAAGAAGGAATAGGACTCTTATGGAGATGGTGCGATCGATGATGAGTTACTCGGATTTACCTGTTATGTTCTGGGGACATGCCTTGGAAACAGCGGCGTATATTCTGAATAGGGTTCCGACTAAAACGGTACCAACTACACCCATGGAATTGTGGAGTGGGCGTAAGCCTAACTTGAAACACATTCGGATCTGGGGATGTCCAGCACATGTTTTGCGACAAGGGGCCGATAAGTTAGAACCTAGATCAGAATTACGGCTGTTTGTAGGATACCCGAAAGGAACTAAAGGTGGCATGTTCTATAGTCCTACGGACCAGAAGATCGTTATAAGTACTAACGCTCGGTTCTTAGAGGAAGACTATGTCATGGACCACAAGCCCAAGAGTGACATAATACTTGATGAGTTGAGAGGTGACAACGAAGACTTAGATACAGCCGAACCGAGTATAGATACACCACTAGAACCTGCACCTAATACTGTCACTGTTGATACACCGGAACGCCGTCGTAGTGGGAGGGTTGTTAAACAACCAGATAGATGGATTGGACTGGGTGAGTCTTCGGACTCGGCACCCGGAGTTCATGAAATCGATCCCTGGACCTATGATGAGGCGGTACAAGATATAGATGCGCCTTCTTGGAAGAAAGCGATGAAATCCGAAATAGAATCTATGGATTCTAACAAAGTCTGGGATCTTGTAGAACCACCAAGCGGCGTAAAGCCAATTGGGTGTAAATGGGTCTACAAGAGAAAGAGAGGATCTGACGGAAAGGTTGAAACCTTTAAAGCTCGGCTTGTTGCGAAAGGATATACTCAGAAAGAGGGAATCGATTATGAGGAGACCTTCTCGCCGGTAGCCAAGATAAAGTCAATCCGGATTCTCTTATCCATAGCAGCTCATATGGATTATGAGGTGTGGCAAATGGATGTCAAGACAGCTTTCCTGAATGGAAGTCTTGACGAGACGATTTATATGAAACAACCAGAAGGATTCATTGCTAAGGGGCGAGATCATCTAGTGTGCAAGCTTAATCGATCCATTTATGGATTGAAACAAGCCTCGAGATCGTGGAACCTGCGGTTTGATGAAGTAGTCCAATCTTTTGGATTCATTCAAAGCATGGACGAATCGTGTGTGTATTGGAAACGTGATGGAAAGAAGGTGGTGTTTCTCGTGCTTTATGTAGACGACATACTTCTCATTGGCAACAGTGTAAAGATGTTATCAGACATAAAGGGATGGTTGTCTAGAGAATTCGATATGAAAGATTTGGGAGAAGTTGGACATGTTCTAGGGATCAAAGTTATAAGGGATCGCCGGAATAGAACATTGTACCTTTCCCAGCAATCTTACATAAACACGATTCTGGCTCGGTTTAACATGCAAGATTCCAAGAAGGGTGATCTGCCCTTCAGTAAAGGAACTTATCTTTCTAAGGAAATGTGTCCTCAGACACAGAAGGAGAAAGATGAAATGAAAGCGGTTCCCTATGCTTCGGCTGTGGGAAGCTTAATGTATGCAATGTTATGCACGAGGCCTGATATCTGTTATGCAGTTGGCATAGTGGCAAGATATCAGAGTAACCCTGGAAAGGCTCATTGGACTGCCGTAAAGAGCATTTTCAAGTATTTGCGAAATACTAAGGATTATGTTCTGAGATACGGAGCAGACAATCTGATTCCTTTGGGTTACACAAATTCGGATTTCCAAGCTGATAAGGACCGGCGAAAGTCGACATCAGGCTATGTGTACACTTTGGGAGGTGGAGCCGTATCATGGAAGAGTGTTAAGCAAAAGTGCATTTCGGACTCTACCATGGAAGCTGAATATGTTGCAGCCTCAGAGGCAGCGAAAGAGTCAGTGTGGTTCCTTAATTTCCTCCAGGACTTAGATGTGATTCCAAGTTTGCCCAAGGCTATGACAATTTATTGTGACAATAGCGGTGCAGTGGCAAACAGTAAGGAACCATGGTCCCATAGTGCTACGAAACACATAGAGCGCAAGTACCACCTGATTCGAGACATCGTCAAGAGGGGCGATGCAGTAGTCACCAAGATAGCTTCGGAAGACAACCTAGCGGACCCTTTCACCAAGATACTTCCTAAGGAAGTATATTTCAAGCACTTGGAGGGTTTGGGAGTCAGAAGTTTGGAAGATAAGACTAGACCTTAGTATAAGTGGGAGATTGCTGGAGTAGTATACTTAATGTCTAGATTTGAGTATTCTGAACTCCTTGTACACTTTCATTTACCTATTAATAATGAACATTCATTTGCTTTTAATTATTGTTAATTAAATATATGCAAATTATAGTCCTGGATTTTATACGTTGTAGTTAGTATGGTGTGTATGGACACACAGAAGATCATACTATCGGTTACTCGTATTTAATCGAACAGATGCTCACGACCTAGATGGACACGGACCAATCCATCGGTATAGTCGTTGTGTGAGAGAGAAAATAATTTGTCTTAATTATTTTATCACACTTGTACACTTGGTGTATTGAGCGGATCGCTTGAGACTTATCAATTAGGATTGCTCTGTGATAATTGATTTATGTCTCGGAGTATTTTATTCTTAATCCCCGATAATATTGCGGGTGTGTATATTTAATATTAGTGACTTTGATTTTCCAAAGGAATTAACCGATTTAATTATTGGGTTAATTACCGGTTGAGTTGGGTCACTATATTTTATATATGGCATGCCGTGAATATTTGGAGGGACAGTGTATCCTGGAAGGGTTGATAATATCCCCGAGATGAGCTCATAAGGATTTATTATGTAAACCTCGCGAGTGGATTTGTTCCCGCATAATAAATAAAGTTGAGTGGTACTATTCTCGGATACAAGAGATGAATAAATTTATTAAGCAATAAATAAATTTTATTCATGGATATTTAAATCTTAAATACACGGAATAAATAATACTAACCGGAGAAATATTATTTGATATAATATGGGTAAATATTGGGAGTGCAATTTTATTTATATAGTGGAAAATAAATAAAATTAATATTGATAAAGATTAATGGATTTGGGCTGGGCTCAATTTAATCATCAATATTAGAAGCCCAATATTCCACCTCCTTTTGATCCCCTACGTAGCCTATAAAAGCACTACATGGCCTTCATACATTAACAAGACAAGAATATCATTATTTGATAGTTCTAGAGAGTTGAAAGAGATCCATAGGAGTTCGATAGATCGTCGCCCACCCGACGTTCGAACGAAGTGCAAGGAATACGTGGGAAGATTCAAAGGTCATCTTGATTTCGTTTCTCCGAACAACGAATCGAAGGTATAATATCTAAACACCCTTGATATTATTTGATTTGGATTTATCGTAAATACCGTAGAACGAAGATCCGAAGATCGAAGCCCGGAATAGACGGACGAACGCGTGGTGGTGGCGAAGCCACCGGACCACGGCGTACGCCCGCTAGGGTTTCGGTGGGGCAAGGGGGCGAACCCTCGGCTGGGCCGAGGGTTTGCGATCGATCACGGGGATCGATCGCTGGGCACGGGCTGGTGCCGTGCCCTACCCCGCCGTGAAGGCGGGAGCCTCCAGGCGGCGGCGAGTCGCCGGACTCGCCGCGGGAGCTGCTGGGCAGCCCCACCCCGACCGATCGCGTGATGCGATCGGCGATCGCACAACCCCGCGTTCGCGGGGGGTTCGGCCGGGCAGAGGCGTGCCTCCGGGTGCGTCGTGCGCTTGGTCGAGCTCCGGCGCGTTCATCGGCGTTCGTGTGATCTCCGGCGAAGGGTTTGATCGGGTTATTGTTTCCGCAAATTTTAATAGCCCGGGATATCGAATTCCAACATTTACGACTAAAGAAAAATTCGTACCTTTGAGAGGACATTCAGACTTCCAGTGTCCAGACTTGTTGCATCGGAAGCACTTGCCCCTTGGCTTGTTAGCCCCCACTCGTGGTCCATTCCTCTTGGCACCACTGGGTTTCCAGGCTTGCTTCCTTTTCTTGCCCCTACCTCCAACAGCTTTCAAGCTTTTGGACTTGGTAGCTACAAGCGCTTGAGACTTGCCCTTCTTGTAGATCCCCTCTGCCGCCTTTAGTTCAGTCAGGAGTTGCGCAAGAGTATAAGATAGTTTACCCATATTATAACTCATACGGAACTGCTCAAAACTAGGGGTCAGAGACTGGAGTATGATGTCGACTTGCGTCTCACCATCAATTTGAGCTCCTAGGACCTCCAATTCACTCAACAGACTCATCATCTTAAAAACGTGCTCCCCAACGGGCGTTCCTTCAGACTGAGTAGTTGACATGAGGACTCTCATGGCTTCTTGCCTAGCCGCACGGGCTTGATGCCCAAACATCTCCTTGAGGTTGAACAACATATCCTCGGCAGTGTCCATCGACTCATGATGGGTTTGGAGTACATTTGACATATAAGCCAAAATATAACACCTAGCCATTTCATCAGCCTTTTTCCACTTCCGATATGTTTCCTTTTCCTCATCAGTTGAGGCAGCCGTGGGTTCAGCAGGGCATTGCTCATAGAGTACAAACTTGTACTCTTCAGCAGTCAGGACAATGTCCAAATTTCTCTTCCAATCAATGTAATTGGGACCAGTGAGTTTATTCTCCTTGAGTATCACAGAAAGTGGATTCATAGCTATTATCTAAACCTATAAGCACATATAAACAAACAATCAATTTAATGTCTGATATTATCTCCCTCAAATAATATCATTAAATTACTAATCACATCTAAAATCCCATCAGGTAAGGCAAGCCACGATAGTGTGGACGTTTACCCACCCAAATGATTTCGCAATTAGATTTGCTTCGGTCGTACATCATCAATAGCGTTACTTCGATGGGAAGAATACTATGAAGCGTACCTAAGTGTAAACCATTACTCAGTACTAAGAAGTTCGTTTGGGACTCGCAAATCACCGCAAGCCACGATAGTGTGGACGTTTACGTTGACACACGGATCCTTCACTCCCGTCTATAACTGTCTACATCAATTGATCCAAAATCCCATTCAGTATAGCAAGCCACGATAGTGTGGACGTTTACTACACCAAAAGATTTTTACAATTGACATCCTATTACTCGATCCATTGGATTCTCGTAAATCAAGACGCGGAGAATCATAAGTGAAACTCGAAGTTTCTAACCAGTGATTCACCATGTGAACAACCCTATCTCTCATAAATGAGGGAGCCGAGCAGACAATCGATCCACCTTCAAAAGGATGGTACGAAGGTCTCTAATTTGTGTCATCCACATGACCAAGTGGCTTTGGCTCCATTCCACTCCCCGGGGTGAGAATGAGTCGACTTGAAGTCAGCTTCAGAAAGACAAATTAGGCATTGTTTGATAAACTTGATCAATGTTTCTCGTAAAAGGAATTACAAGAATTCTCCTCCAATGACTCGTCTATACGAACTTCAAAAGTCCATAAGAGTCACCAAGAGAACAGTAATGGAGACCATGGGAATGTTTCCATCCCCTCTCCCACTTAGCTTTTTACAATAAAGGGATACGCTATCTAGTGCATAAAGTAAACACATATAGCATGCATACAAGCAATAAAACACATAGTATCTCATAGTCAAAATAATGCTAGAAAATTATTTTCCGACTATCATGGCTTTATTCCATCTCCGTACGCATCTTCTAGTCTTCAGTCTTCATTCTTGAATGCTCCATGTGACGAGAATATTAATCCAATATTTAAATCTATTTATTTTCAATTAATCCAAAAGTTACTTAATTCGAAAATTAAGTCAATCGAATATATCGAAAATAAAATTAAATATTATCAATATTTTTATTTATTTTTATTTTCCTTTCTAATTCTATTAAATCTCTAGAATTCCATCCAAGTCAAACTTGGAATATTCTAGAAGACTTCTATAATAGAATAAGGAAATAAAATAAATTAGGACTCTTCTACTTTCCATAAATTAATTAATTTCCATCTAATGAAAATTCCCAAGAATAGGAATAATCAAATAGGAAATAAATTAATATCAAATTAATTCTTTTCCTAATCCATGAGAGTTTCCATAAAGAAAAACACTCAATAAGGAAATAAATTAATGTCAATTAATTCTTTTCCTAATCCATGAGAGTTTCCATAAAGAAAAACACTCAATAAGGAAAACCGAATTAAATTAGGAAAGTTGGATCTTGGTAGGAGACATGAGATCACGAGGACCCCACGCCCCCACCATGATCGACCGCCACCTAGGGCTCACCGCCGCCGCCGCCCAACCCACGCGCCACCTCCACTGGTGGCCGGCGTGGCCGGGACTCCCGCGGGCAGCCCCCCCTTCGGCTGAGGGTCGATCGATCCTCATGGGATCGATCATGGGGATTGATCGATCCCCGCTCCTTCGTCTCCTCGTCACTTCGTCATCCTCCGGCGATCGTTCCAACATCGAACCAACGTAAATAAATTACAAGAATTTAAAATACAATTCCGGTATCGATTCTATACATGAAATCGACCTTATACATTTTCCGGAAAACATAGAACGTAATAATAAATCCTAAATTCGGTCAACCCCCGAATTTTTACTATTACAAGCATTCATCCACACAAAACGAATCTCGACATGTCCGAGAGTTTAATAACGAATAATCATGGAAAAAATAATTAACAATTAATTAAACCATGATAGTCGGAATCCCTGCAAGGAAGAACGATAATTGAACACATACATGAACACGAAACCAAACGCTCTGATACCAATTGCTGGAATTCGATGTCCCGGGCTATTAAAATTGCGGAAAATATTAACCCGACCGAAATCCTCGATCGTCTGAGATCCGATCACGAACCACCGCACGAGCCGAGGCTCGACCGAGCACCGCACGAGCGAACCCGCGCGCCCAGCCGAGCCCCCGCACGGGGCTCGCGATCATCTCACGATGATCGCTGGGATCGCTCGTAGCGATCCCCGGGGCTGCTCGTAGCAGCCCCGCAGCGAGTCCCCGACTCGCTGCCCAGCGGGGCGTTGCCCACGCACGCATCCGCTGTGGGTGAACCCGCAGCACGTACGGGGTCGCTGCGGGTGACCCCGCAGCTTACCCGCGATCGAGCTCATGGCTCGATCGCCCCTCGGCTGGAGCCGAGGGCTTCCCGCGACGCGCCGCCGACGAGGTGGTCAGAGGGATCCGCCGCGGCGCCAGCCCGCGGCATCCCCGGCGATCGACCGAAGTCGATCGCGTGCCCCGGCGTCCAGCCAGGGCTTCCCCTCGTCGCGCATCCCGGCGGTCCGAACCCTAGGGTTCGACTGCCACCTTCGATCCTCGCCGGGGATCTCGAATCCCCGTCCCCGAGGTTCGTCGTTTTTCCGGATCGTGTGCTCATGTATAAGTCACAATTAATATCACATAAAATCATAGAAGGGAGTTTATGATTTTACCTTTGATTCGTTGTGCGGAGAAACGAAATCAAATTGATGACCTTACGATCTTCCCACGTATTCCTTGCACTAGCTTGAACGTCGGGTGGGCGACGATCCTCCAAGCTTATGGATCTCCTTCACGAACTCTCTAGAATATCAAGTATGATAATCTTATGGTGTTATGATTGTGAAGGCCATGTAGTGCTTTTATAGGCTACGTAGGGGATCTAAAGGAGGTGGAATATTGGGCTTCCAATATTGATGATTAAATTGAGCCCAAGCCCAAATCTATTAATCCCATCAATATTAATTAATTTATTTTCCACTATATAAATTAATTGCACTCCCAATATTAAACCATATTATATCAAATAATATTTCTCCGGTAGTATTATTTATTCCGTGTATTTAAGATTTAAATATCCATGAATAAAATTAATTTATTGCTAATTAATTTATTCATCTCTTATATCCGAGAATAGTACCATTCAACCTTAATTATTGTACGGAACAAATCCACTCATGAGGTTTACACAATAATTCCTTATGAACTCATCTCGGGAATATTATCAACCCTTACGGGATACACTTTCCCGTCAAGTATTCACGGTATGCCATATATAAAATATAGTGACCCAACTTTACCGGTAATTAACCCAATACTTAAACCGGTTAATTCCTTTGGAAAATCAAAGTCACTTATATTAAATATACACACCCGCAATAGTATCAGGGATTAAGAATAAAATACTCTGAGATTTAAATCAATTATCAACGGCAATCCTAATTGATAAATCTCAAGCGATCCGCCCAATACACCAAGTGTACAAGTGTGATAAAATAATTAAGATAAATTATTTTCTCTCTCACACAACGACTATACCGATGGATTGGTCCGTGTCCATCTAGGTCGTGAGCAACTGTTCGATTAAATACGAGTAACCGATAGTATGATCTTCTGTGTGGGCCCGACACACCATACTAACTACAACGTATAGAATCCAGGACTATGTTTTTGAAATTACGCCTTCAGCGTAGGATACCAATTTTTCGTGAAATTGGTCTTGAACTCACAGACAGCAGCTTCCGTCAAAGTAAACACTCACACAATTTGTAGAATAAAAAGTGGAGACAAAGTTATGTAATAGTTTTTCATTTCATTGATCAACAAAACTAAACTATGACACTTGAAGAGTATGGTAGGCAAAACGATTACAAGAAGTTTCCCGAGTGTCGCAACAACTCCCACTAACTTGCAATCTAGCACACGAGTACCTAGAGCTAAATCTCCTAACTCTAATCTTGGCACAAGGCGCAAAAGCTACTACACAAACTCAAAGCTCAACTACGATTCTAAAAATCAGATTTCGTTCTCTCAAAATCGTCAAATGATGAAAATCAAATCCATGGGTATTTATAGTAGAGCCGCACATGTGAGAGTGATGACGTGGCACGTTCTCATTCGTCGCATGCTTGGCCTATGTCACTTTTCCATGGATGACATCATTATTGTAGAATTTGGATTCTTGAATCTTGGAATCTTGAATCTTCGATTCTTGAATCTTCGAATCTTGAATCTTCAATTTTAAAAACAAACTTCAATTTCAATCTTGACTCCATCGATCTCAATTCTTCATCTTCATTTTGTTGTGAAAATCTTTAAGTGTTGAAGCCTCAGAATTTCATCGTCTTCATGGTCGTCGATATTGTTGAAGTTGCAAACCTGGAACAATTCTTCATTTTCTTGAACTGAGTACCTGGTGAAAGAAATCACGTTGTAAGTACTTAGTCTTAAAATCAAAACACAAAAAACAAGAGTCGTCGTTTTTCATGTAACACCAAACCGGCGACTACATTCTCCGGAAAAATGTCAAGGGCACGAGTCGCCGTTTTCGTAGCCATGTCCCAAAACCGGCGACCAGCGTCGCTGGAAAACTTGCATGCACCAAAAACGGCGACGCCAGTCGCCGTTTCCACAACACACATAAACGGCGACTCCAGTCGCCGTTTTCTTGTCACACCCAAAACCGGCGACACTAGTCGCCGTTTCCATGCACAACAGCATTGCACCAAAAGCGGCGACACGAGTCGCCGTTTTCCTCGCGTCACCAAAAGCGGCGACTGCTGTCGCCGTTTCCTAGTCACTTCACCCTTGCATCAAAACCGGCGACAGGAGTCGCCGTTTCCTTGCATCACCAAAAGCAGCGACTCTAGTCGCCGTTTTCATGTAAATCCAAAAGTGGAGACTCAAGTCTCCATTTCCATGTGCAAGGTAGTTGACTTCGGATTCTTAACCTGTAACCCTGAAAATCAACAAAAACAACAAAAAAAAAAACACAAGGAAAAAACGTTGTCGCCAAAATCAACATTTACAATCTCCCCCTTTTTGGCACAACTCATAAAAACAAGGTTAAGTAAAAACGAGATACAAGTATCTCCCCCTCAACCAAACAAACCACAAAAATAACTAAGTAAAAAGATGGAAAAACATCAATCATACAATCAATGAAAAACCATAAAAATACTTAGACAAAATTTCAACCAAACATCAAAACTTAGATTGAGAATCCAAACCACGGATAAACCAAGTATCAAAACAAGAATACCAGAGTTAAGCAAATATGAAAACCATGCATGGACGAATAGGTTCAAAGTTGTATGCATGCAAAATCAAAACAAGAAAAATGAGTTCAAGAGTTAAACAAAAAAAAAAACAGAAATTAAAAACTTGATCAAGAACTTGAACTTCAGTCTTGAGGCACGGCTGTTGGAGAAGGATCACGTTCCGGACTTTCGATCAACTCTTCTTCATCGTCTTCATAACTGAAGCCGTCGTCAGAGCTAGAGTCGTCACTTTCATCGGATTCGGTTTCCGGATCCCCGAAAATATCTCGCTCACCCAAACCATCACCTGCAGCTTCGTCAACGTCCACAACATTGACATCTTCTTCACCTTCATCTCTCAGACCATCAGACGGCATCGCGAACGACGCCCCTGGATTTGTAGTATCGTCCATCTTCCCTTTCCCTTTGTCACGGTAGTTCAAAATACCTTCAAAAATATCCTCATCAGTTTTCTCTCCGTCATCGCTCACAACTTCGATCAGCTTTCTTTTGGACAGCTGCGTATGAGCTTCCTGAATCGCGTCCCGCACCATCTTCAAAATAAATGTATCTTTCAAACTTGCATCTGGGGCTCCAACATCTCCAAGTCCTCCCCCTTGTTGGATTTCCCGTTGCAGTTTCCTGAAAGATTGTTTCTGTTTCTCCTGTGCCTCTATCATTCTGTTGTATGCATCAACATGTTCGGCTTGACGCTTTTCAACAGCCAAGGAGTCGACATAAAATTCCTGAACCACAGCCGAAGGAACCACAGCACGGTGACTATGGATCGGATGATGAGGATTCAGGTATGAAGGAATACTGGAAGTCGGGCCGAAACCTCGAGGAACAACTCTTGGAGACTTAGCACCCTCAGCTTCAGGTTCTTCGACAGCAGCAGTCGTCTTTGATTTCTGGCGCTTAACAGCTGGAGACTTAGTTTTTGGAGTTGCAGGCTTGCGCTTTCGGGAAGACTTAGGAGTTGGGGGCGGAGTTAAGATTTCTGGAAGCGCATTTCGATTGACAAGTTCGTGCCAAGGTAAGTCGATCACGCGCTTCGCAGGATTCAGATATTTTCCCGTAATCTTGACAGCCCCATTTTTCTTCATCTTTTTCTCTGGGCCAGGGTTCGGGATAAAGTCTTGAGCATGGAGCATCCCATAAATCAGACACGGATGTGTAAGATGGATTCTCTTTTCTTCGGGCAACTCAGCTTGCTTAATAATTCTTTCATCCGATGTTTTGGCGATTTTGCACAAGTCATTAAAAATGATTTGGCCAAGGTCAACCTGTTCGCCGCAGCCGAGGCGAAAGATCAGATGCATTAGTTCCGGAGTCATGACCGAGGAATCCCTGTTAGCTATCCAGTTTGACATCCCCAGCCGATGAAGGATGCCATAAAAAGCAGACAGCTTGGAGGGCGGTGGCAGTTCAGACTTGACTTTCTTTTGGGTGAGAAAGGTCCCAATCTCCAAGTCTTTAGCTCTCTCCGCAGCTGATGGTGTCGTCCAAGTACCATCAATGTCAAGTCTTTTCAGAAAATGATTAATGGTGAAAGGACGAAACTTGTAAAGCTTGTTGCGAAAGACAAAACAACCATACAACCGATTCTTCGGATCGGCAAATTCTGGAGTCAAGCTTGCGTAAAATTTGTGGATGATAGGAATCGAGTAACGGTAAGTCAGATGTACAGAGTCGAAAAGCTTCATCTGATTCAGAAAATCCATGATTCCATGGTTTTCGTAATCCTCTTTCAGGATAGTTCGGTCAGTGTGGATTGGAAGTGTGGTAATTAGTTTATGGCGACGTTCAGCAGTCGCCGTAAAAAAATTCTTCAGAGTGAGCTTTGGGACACTCTTCAAACCTTCGAATATACTTGAAGGCATCAGTCGATTTTTGGGATCCAGCTGATCCCGAAGAATGAGGCGCCAAGGGCGGTTTTTGAGAGCTGTGGGATTTGGATTTTGCAGCTGACCCACCAGCCGAAGTTTTTGGAGTTGAGGGTTTAGCTCCACTGCCACTGACGACAGGTTTCTTTCCAGCAAGGCTCCCAGATGGAGTCGTAGGAGTCGCAGTTTTTGGGACTTTGCCCGCAGTCACAGTCACGGTTGATGGAATGTTGACGACTTTCTTTCCATCCTTAGTTATCTCGCCAGCTGCGAATAACCGATGATATTCAGCCCTGGAAACGGTTCCACTGTAGATGCGGAGGGAAGAGTCTTTGTCCTTTGTTTTCCCTAACTTAGGTTCTTTTCCCGGCTGACGGGCAGTCGAGAGTTCAGGTGTAGCTGACCTAGTTAAGTCAACTGAAGTTTCAGCAGACGAAGCTTTGCGACGATCAACTCTGTCAAGATGAGTTTTGAGCTCTTCGTAAGCCGCTTTCTTAGATTCAGGAGTAGGAGCCTTTTCAAACTGCTCGTTCAGATACGCAGTCATGGCAGCCATCATGTCATCGAAATTTTTGTTTGCCATTAGAAGTTAAGGTAAGTGACTGAGAGTTGGTAGCTGCGAGAATAGTAAATCACGAAAACGAAGTTCAACTTCAGAAACAAGGACAGGGCGCCGGTTGTGCAAAGCTAGAGTTGCCTGATGCAACGGAAAAGCAAGAACTTAGAACTAAGGAACTTCGAACACAGAACTTGCAGTTGAGCTGAGAGATCGAGAGCTTGAGAGTTAGAGAGTTTTGATATAAGCGTAAATGAAACGATCTTCAACAGGACCTATATATAGGAGAAATTTTGGGCCGCCCGGCGGAATGAAAAAGCCCAGTCCATGACCTGCAAACAGCTCATCTCAAGAAGAAAATCAGGTCTAAAAGACGAACAAAAAATTAATAATTTGAAAATATTATTAAAATAATAATATTCAAAATTAATAAAAATTAAATAAACAAATAAAAACAATAAAAAAAAATCAAACCAAAGGCATGAGAACCGAAGTTGAGAACCATCGGTTGAGAAACGAAGTTGAGAGCCATTGGTTGAGAAATTTGAGTCACCGTTTTTGTGGCATAGGTTGAGTCGCCACTTATTCGGCGACTGGAGTCTCCGGAAATTTGCACAGCCAGTGATGCCAAGAAAATGGAGACACGAGTCTCCGGTTTTGAGTTGTGGTTAGGTCTCCGGTTTTTGGCATTTGAAGTTGCTGAAGAGACGGCGACAAGATTCTTCGGTTTTTGGAGTCTCCGTTTTTGGAGTGAGGGTTGAGTCTCCGGTTTTGTGCGCGTCTCCGATTTTAGGACATTGCGAGAAACCAGCGACTCTAGTTGATGGAGTTATATTCTAAATGTCTAGTTTAGTGACAATATGGAACTCCTTATCTGTGTTTTACATTATCTATTAATCAAACTATCGGCATTTTGTCTTTCATGTACTTTATGCAATAGTCCTAGATATATACGTTGTAGACAGTATGGCGTGAGGAGACACGCGGAAGATCATACTGTCGGTTACTCGTATACTATCGAACAGTAGCTCACGACTTAGATGGACAGGGACAATCCATCGGTACGTCGTTGTGTGACTGGTAGATAGTCGGTCTTGACTATCATGTCACACTCGTACACTTGGTGTATTGAGCAGGACCACGGGAGGGCGTTCGATTTATACTAATCGAAGTAATCGAACTAGACCTCAGATATTACGGATATACGAATTCGTAATCCCTATATAATTATAGGTGCGTGTGTCCAATTCTCGGTTCTTTAACTTGCCAATGAGTGAGACTAATTGATTAGTCGAGATTCTCGGTAAATTGGGAATCGTAATTGTACGCACGGCATGCTATAGATTATAGACAGGAAACCGTGTCCCGTTTATCGGGTTGATTACGTCCCCGAGATGAGCTCATAAAGTTTATCATGTAAACCCTGCAGGTGGATTTGTTCCACATGATAATAAGGATGAGTGGTACTAGTCTCGGATAATAAGAAACGAATTAATTTAATTATTAGTAATTAAATAAATTCGTGGACGTTCGATATCTTAAACACGGGGAAAGTCGTATATGTAATTTCGGCGGAATTATTATTGTTGAAATAATATTAAAATTAATTTCGGGAATTCAATTATTATTTTATAGTGGATTGAATAATAATTAAAATTGAAATCAATTAATTAAGGAATTGCGTTTACGTATTCCAAGTTAATTAATATTTCAATTTAGCCCTTAAATTAATTTACCTAAGGTCCCTAACGTACCTCTATAAATATCCCTACCTTGCCTATCCTAAACCTACATTCCGCAGCTTTTTATTTTTCTGAGAAAAATTATTGCGTTAGCGCAATTAAGTTTTTTCTCTGCAAAAATAATATAGTATAGCGCAAATATTTTTCTCTCATCAGAGAAAAGAAATATAACGCTGGTAGAAAAGGAGAAAGCAGAAAAGGAGACCCAACGGATCGTTGCCCACACAACGGTTGGAGTCAAAGGATCTGAGGCATACGTTAGAAGCATCTAAGGTCTCAACAATCGACCGAGAAGGTATGAGATCGATTCTCTTTTCCGCAATTTTATTCGATCTAATTTCTCGTTGATCATACATGAACGTAGATCGGGTTCCGGGGTTGTGGGTTGTATTCCTCGACTACTGGGGGTTCTAGGACCTCCGGATCGGTAGTCGGAAGAGGAAAAACGACCCGGAAACGAGCCCGGAACAGCAACGTCGCGTTGCTGTTCGCGGACAAACGGCGTTCGCCGGAGGGCATTCGGCGGTCGCCGTTTCCCTGTTTTTTGGGCAGCCTGTTTTGGTTCGCGCGGTTGTCCTTCGGGGCAATGGCTGGGCGTGAATCGGGATACGGGCTGGCACGTGAATGGAGTAACGGACCTGGAGGTCGACTAGGGATAGTTCGGATGTTCGAGCGATCGAACGAACGCATCCCGGGTAGTCGATTTCCAACAATTGGTATCAGAGCCGGTTTTGTACGTTCTTTGTATGTTTTGCGAGAATTGTTTTGCAGGTTAACCCGATTATTATGGTCATGTGTATGTACTGTATATTGTGGTTTGTTAAACTCTCGGGGTTGTCGAGATCTTTTGATTTTTATCGTTGCTTGAATGTAATAGTTAAAACGACGGGTTGAGTCGTTTAGGTTTTCTATTTCGTTTTTCGTTTTTATCCGGATGTATAGGATCGATCAATCTGTATAGGATCGATGCCGGAAGTAGTTAGCTTTACCTTGTAATGTTGCTGCTGCTTGGTGGATCGAGACGAGATCGAAGGCCGGACGAACGAGGGTCGAGAAGTCGAACCCGCGGCTGCTGAAGGGCAAATGGCGGTCGCCGTTTCTTAAACGGCGGTCGCCGTTTAGCTGGATTTCAGGCAGCAGCTCCGCGGGGGTTCGACGGACACCACGGATCGCTCGTCAAGGCCCGGGATGATACTCCAGTGGGAGGGGTTCGTCTCTTGGCGCTTAGACGAGTCGGTGGTGGATCGAGACCTAGACGAGCAACGGGACGAAGATCCGAGAAGACGTGCATCGAAGAATTTTAAAGGCCATAATAATTGGGCCACGTTAAATGCCTTTTGTGTGTTTACGTGCTTTATTATGCTTTAATTTTATATGCATGTGAATGTTATCCCTTTCTCTGTTTTGATGGTGATGTGTGTCGCTTACGAGTTGGCTTTAGTGTCATCCTCCCTATCGGATAAAGTGGACACACGGATATCACTGGATCAAAATTCGAATTCAATTCCATTTATAGACTAAGTTCAACTCGACTCATTCTCACCCCGGGGAGTGGAATGGAGCCAAAGCGCTTGCTTATGTCGATGACACAGATTTGAGACATTCGAGTCATTCGATGACTAGATCGATTGTCTGGTTGGCTCCCTCACTTTGTGAGAGATAGGGCTCAATTGCATGATTGATCGCTGGTTAGAAACTTCGAGTTTCACTTACGAGATATCAAGCTTTGATTAACGAAATTGTGAAATTTATTAAATGGAATTCAATTAACAAAGTTGTTTGTTTAGTAAACGTCCACACTATCGTGGCTTACTAGACGGAAACGGAACTTTGGGTTAATTGAGGATCGACAGTTATAGGAAATCGTAAAGGGACCGCATGTCAACGTAAACGTCCACACTAACGTGGCTTGCGGTGGATATGTAGTTCCCGAGCGGTTAACTTAGTACTGAGAAATGGTATACACTTAGGTACGCTTTACTGTATCCTCCCCATCGGAGTCACTGCTGTAATGATGTACGACCGAAGTAAAAGTCCAGTTATAAAATCGTTTGGATTAGTATACGTCCACATGAACGTGGCATGCTAGTCTGATGGGATTTTAGGATTGATTGGTAAATTTAATGATATTAATTAAGGGAGTTAATATCGAATTAAATTTGACGGTTTGATTTGTCTCTTTTATAGATATGGCACTCAACCCGCTGTCTGTGATACTAAAAGAAAACAAACTCACTGGTCCAAATTATGTTGATTGGAAACGAAACTTGGACATTGTCCTAACTGCTGAGGAGTACAAGTATGTACTCCAGGTCGAGTGTCCTAACGAACCCATTGATACATCCACTTCTGAGGAAAAGGAAGCTCATCGGAAGTGGGTCAAGGCTGATCAGATGGCGCGGTGCTACATTTTGGCTTCTATGTCAAATGTGCTGCAACATCAGCATGAAGCCATGGCCACTGCCTATGATATGATGCTTAACCTCAAGGAGATGTTTGGTAGTCAGGACAGGGCAGCCAGGCAAGATGCTATGAGGAAACTCATGACGGCCACTATGTCCAAAGGAACGCCCGTGAGGGATCACGTTCTTAGGATGATAGGTTATCTGAATGAGATAGAGATTATGGGAGGAGCTATCGATGGGGAAACCCAGATCGATATAGTGCTCCAGTCTCTGCCTAGGAGTTTTGAGCAGTTCCGACTGAACTATAACATGAACAAGAGGTTATATACGTTGGCGGAACTCCTGACTGAACTCCAGGCGGCAGAGGGTATCTTTAAGAACTCTCAAGCACTTGTGGCTGTGAAATCGACTCTTCCTCGCCCTTCGGGGATTAAGAAGAAGAAAAAGCAAGGACGGAAACCCAGTGGGCCCAGAGTTGGTGGACCACAGAATGGAGTGAACAGGCCTAAGGGCAAGTGTTTCCGTTGCAAGCAGTCTGGACATTGGAAGTCTAATTGTCCTCTCAGACAAGGAGGTATGAACATTTCCTTAGTCACTGAAACATGTTTAGCGGTGTTATCCACCGGTACCTGGTGTGTGGATACAGGAGCCACTGATCATGTCTGCAATTCTTTGCAGGGGTTCCAGGAAACCCGGCGGCTTAGAGAGGGAGAGATCACCATCTACATGGGCAACGCTACGCAAGTGGCGGCGGTTGCAGTGGGAGATGTTCATTTATCTTTTAATAATAATGTTTTGGTATTGAATAATTGTCTTTATGTACCGGATTTTAGAAAGAACCTTGTTTCGGTTTCTAAGTTGGTTTTGAATGGATATTCAGTTTCTTTTGATAATTCTGTGATTGTCAAGAAGAATGGTGATTATATCTGTTCTGGTACATTGATAGGCAACTTATATATACTGAATCCTAATTATTCCACGATGCAACGAGTAGAGTCGTATAACACATCTAGTACCAATAAGAGAAAGGAGCCTTCTAGGATGAATCAAAAGTACTTATGGCATCTTAGGCTAGGTCATATTAACTTGGGCAGGATTCAAAGGTTGATAACTGATGGAATACTCAGTGATGTGAAAGATGAGGACTTTCCAACCTGCGAATCATGCCTGGAAGGAAAAATGACCAAGCGACCCTTTAGTGATAAGGGGTATAGATCCAAGGAAGTACTGGAATTGATTCACTCTGATTTGTGCGGGCCTTTATCTGTCCAAGCGAGAGGAGGTTACGAATATTTTGTAACTTTCACTGATGATTACTCAAGGTATGGTTTTATATACCTGATGCGCCGCAAGAGCGAGTGCTTTGACAAGTTCAAGGAGTACAAAGCTCTTGTGGAGAACCTTCATGGTAAAACCATAAAGACTCTACGATATGATCGTGGAGGAGAGTACCTCTCGGGAGAGTTTAAGGCGTACTTATTAGAGAATGGGATTGACTCCCAGATGACTGCACCATACACGCCCCAGCAGAATGGTGTAGCAGAAAGAAGGAATAGGACTCTTATGGAAATGGTAAGATCTATGATGAGTTACTCAGAACTACCAGTTTCGTTCTGGGGATATGCCTTGGAAACAGCGGCTTATATCTTGAACTTAGTTCCTTCCAAATCAGTCCCTAAGACACCCTCGGAATTGTGGACCGGGCGTAAGCCAAACTTGAAACACATTCGGATCTGGGGTTGTCCAGCACATGTGCTGAAGCACGGGGCTGATAAGTTGGAGTCACGTTCAGATATTCGGTTGTTTATAGGATATCCTAGAGGAACGAAAGGTGGTCTATTTTATAGTCCTAAGGACCAGAAGATCGTTGTTAGCACCAACGCTCGGTTCTTGGAAGAGGATTATATAATGGACCACAAGCCCAATAGTGAGATAATACTTAACGAATTGAGAGGGAACGATCAAGGCTTAGATCCAACCCAACCGGGTGATACGCCACCACAGTCTGCACCTGTAGTTACTGAGGTTACACCGGAGCGTCGTCGTAGTGGGAGGGTTGTTCGACAACCCGACAGGTTCATGTTTATAGGTGAGTCTTCGGACTTGTTACCTGGAGAACATGAAGCCGATCCCTGGACCTACGACGAGGCGCTTAAAGATCAAGATGCTCAGTCTTGGCAAAAGGCGATGAAATCTGAGATTGAATCTATGGATTCAAATTAGGTCTGGGATCTTGTAGCACCGCCCAAAGGTGTAAAAGCCATTGGTTGCAAGTGGGTGTACAAGAGAAAAAGAGGATCTGACGGGAAGGTGGAAACCTTCAAAGCTAGGCTTGTTGCGAAAGGGTACACTCAGAAAGAAGGGATCGATTATGAGGAAACCTTTTCGCCGGTAGCTATGCTAAAGTCGATCCGGATTCTTTTGTCTATAGCATCTCATATGGATTATGAGGTGTGGCAAATGGACGTCAAGACAGCATTCTTGAATGGGAATCTTGACGAGACCATTTATATGAGACAGCCAGAGGGTTTCATCGAGAAAGGCCAAGAGCATCTAGTGTGTAAGCTAAAGCGATCCATTTATGGATTGAAGCAAACTTCTAGATCTTGGAACATGCGGTTTGATGAGGTTATCCAGTCTTATGGATTCATTCAAAGCATGGACGAGTCGTGTGTATACCGGAGAAGTGACGGAAACAGCGTGGCGTTTCTCGTGCTTTATGTAGACGACATTCTTCTAATTGGCAACAATGTGAAGATGTTGTCGGACATAAAGGGATGGTTGTCCAAGCAATTCGATATGAAAGACTTAGGACAAGTAGGGCATGTTCTTGGGATCAAGGTTATACGAGATCGCCAGAAAAGAACATTGAGCTTGTCCCAAGCTTCATATATTGATACGATTCTAGCTCGTTTCAACATGCAGAATTCCAAAAGAGGTTCTCAACCTTTCTGCCATGGAATTCATCTATCTAAGGATATGTGTCCCAAGACACAAAAGGAGATAGATTACATGAAGACGATTCCTTATGCTTCGGCAGTGGGAAGTCTAATGTATGCTATGTTGTGCACGAGACCTGATATCTGCTATGCCGTGGGCATTGTAGCTAGATATCAGAGTAACCCTGGACAGGGTCACTGGACTGCTGTAAAGAACATACTTAAGTACCTGCGAAGGACTAGGAATTATGTTCTGAGTTACAAAGCGTCTGAATTGATTCCTGTGGGTTACACAGACTCGGATTTCCAATCTGATAAGGAACAGCGAAAGTCTACATCAGGCTATGTGTTCACATTGGGAGGTGGAGCAGTTTCATGGAGGAGTGTTAAGCAGAAATGCATTTCGGACTCTACCATGGAAGCCGAATATGTAGCAGCCTCTGAGGCAGCTAAAGAATCGGTGTGGCTCCGGAACTTCATTATGGACTTAGATGTGATTCCTGATTTGCCTAGAGCTATCACAATTTATTGTGACAATAACGGTGCAGTGGCAAATGCGAAGGAACCACGAGCCCACAATGCGAGTAAACACATAGATCGCAAGTACCACCTGATTAGAGACATCGTCAGGAGAGGCGATGCGGTTGTCACCAAGATTGCATCAGCGGATAACCTGGCAGACCCCTTTACGAAGGCACTTCCAGCGGAAGCGTTCAAGAGACACGTGAAGGGGATGGGTATCGGATGTATGGGAGAGGGCAACTAGACTTTTAGTATAAGTGGGAGATTGATGGAGTTATATTCTAAATGTCTAGTTTAGTGACAATATGGAACTCCTTATCTGTGTTTTACATTATCTATTAATCAAACTATCGGCATTTTGTCTTTCATGTACTTTATGCAATAGTCCTAGATATATACGTTGTAGACAGTATGGCGTGAGGAGACACGCGGAAGATCATACTGTCGGTTACTCGTATACTATCGAACAGTAGCTCACGACTTAGATGGACAGGGACAATCCATCGGTACGTCGTTGTGTGACTGGTAGATAGTCGGTCTTGACTATCATGTCACACTCGTACACTTGGTGTATTGAGCAGGACCACGGGAGGGCGTTCGATTTATACTAATCGAAGTAATCGAACTAGACCTCAGATATTACGGATATACGAATTCGTAATCCCTATATAATTATAGGTGCGTGTGTCCAATTCTCGGTTCTTTAACTTGCCAATGAGTGAGACTAATTGATTAGTCGAGATTCTCGGTAAATTGGGAATCGTAATTGTACGCACGGCATGCTATAGATTATAGACAGGAAACCGTGTCCCGTTTATCGGGTTGATTACGTCCCCGAGATGAGCTCATAAAGTTTATCATGTAAACCCTGCAGGTGGATTTGTTCCACATGATAATAAGGATGAGTGGTACTAGTCTCGGATAATAAGAAACGAATTAATTTAATTATTAGTAATTAAATAAATTCGTGGACGTTCGATATCTTAAACACGGGGAAAGTCGTATATGTAATTTCGGCGGAATTATTATTGTTGAAATAATATTAAAATTAATTTCGGGAATTCAATTATTATTTTATAGTGGATTGAATAATAATTAAAATTGAAATCAATTAATTAAGGAATTGCGTTTACGTATTCCAAGTTAATTAATATTTCAATTTAGCCCTTAAATTAATTTACCTAAGGTCCCTAACGTACCTCTATAAATATCTCTACCTTGCCTATCCTAAACCTACATTCCGCAGCTTTTTATTTTTCTGAGAAAAATTATTGCGTTAGCGCAATTAAGTTTTTTCTCTGCAAAAATAATATAGTATAGCGCAAATATTTTTCTCTCATCAGAGAAAAGAAATATAACGCTGGTAGAAAAGGAGAAAGCAGAAAAGGAGACCCAACGGATCGTTGCCCACACAACGGTTGGAGTCAAAGGATCTGAGGCATACGTTAGAAGCATCTAAGGTCTCAACAATCGACCGAGAAGGTATGAGATCGATTCTCTTTTCCGCAATTTTATTCGATCTAATTTCTCGTTGATCATACATGAACGTAGATCGGGTTCCGGGGTTGTGGGTTGTATTCCTCGACTACTGGGGGTTCTAGGACCTCCGGATCGGTAGTCGGAAGAGGAAAAACGACCCGGAAACGAGCCCGGAACAGCAACGTCGCGTTGCTGTTCGCGGACAAACGGCGGTCGCCGGAGGGCATACGGCGGTCGCCGTTTCCCTGTTTTTCGGGCAGCCTGTTTTGGTTCGCGCGGTTGTCCTTCGGGGCAATGGCTGGGCGTGAATCGGGATACGGGCTGGCACGTGAATGGAGTAACGGACCTGGAGGTCGACTAGGGATAGTTCGGATGTTCGAGCGATCGAACGAACGCATCCCGGGTAGTTGATTTCCAACACTAGTCTCCAGTTTTGGGCGTCGCCGGTTTTAGATGCAAGCTGAGTCTCCGTTTTTGAGTCAGTAGTTGAGTGTCTCCGTTTTTGCATTCTCTGGACTTAGTTTATTTTACGTGTTCTAAGTCTCCAAAAAAGTTGTCACTTGAATTTTGCGAGTTGGCCGTCGCTACACTCAAAATTTAGACTTTAGAGATGATAAACCACGTAGCGCTGGATATGAACTACAAAAATGCAAAATCAAAAAACAACACATCCCGAGTTAGACAGTCAAGTGTTCAACACACTACAAACATTCAAAACCATTTTAGTGGAGATTCGAGGGGTGATATTAGGCAATGAAGAGCAAATATTTTCCCAGAAAAGAATCCACATTTCATCATTTTCCAAAAAACCAAAAATTTTCACACAAGGTGATAGTAACTTTGAGGTAATGAAGAAAAATCTCTCATATTAAAAACCGGTGGAATGGACCGAAGTATTTGATAGACATGTTTACTTGTCCTTCGTCACAATCACAAGAATGCAGTCGTGTTTCGTCGAAACATATTGGAAGAGTTTGCACCGCACAAGAGATTTTTAATTCATGAATGCAATGTGAACTTTTAAGGCACTCCACTTGGGACAGCTTTGCTACATCAGAGGGGAGCCGGCGGACATTGTGACCCGGCGTCCTCCAGATGAGTTTTGGCTTTAAATGAAATGCAACAGACACTCATTACAGCAGTCAGAGGGGAGCAAGGGGATTAAGTTTCACTTGCGTCCTCCGAAGTGTGATGAGAGAGTGTCTTAAATTCTAGCGTCCATGTGCTACCTTTCGAAGAGGGGAGCCGGCGGACAAATGATCCGGCGTCCTCCGTTACTTGGTATTATGGATCTATGCAAATGATAGCTATGGGAGTTTAATGCCAAGTTCACATGTTTGCATTCAGCGGAATAAATGCACTTGGGTCCGAAGACTAAAGCGGCCTCGAATCAATGTTTGTCTGACTAGACTAATCCACGACAATTACGAGTGCGTATTCAGAAGTAAAGAAACTACTCTTTCAGACTTCAAAATTTTTCGTGAACTCTTAGAGAGAACACATGCAGAGAGAATTCCTTAGTTTTTTGAATCTCTCAAAGTCAAGAGGTTTGGTAAAGATGTCAGCAAGCTGTTTTTCTGTTGAAATATGCTGTAGACTGACTATATCACGATCAACCAAATCTCTAATGAAATGATGTCGAATGTCGTTGTGTTTAGTTCTTGAATGCTGGACAGGATTTTCGCTGATTTTGATAGCACTCTGATTATCACAATACAGCACTAATGGAGCACTCTCAAGAAGACAGTCATTCAACATTTGTTTCAACCAAAGTAGTTGAGTGCAGCAACTTCCAGCTGCAACGTACTCCGACTCGGCAGTGGACAGTGCGATACAGTTTTGCTTTCTACTATGCCAAGACACGATATTATTGCCAAGGAAGCAACAACATCCGGAGGTACTCTTTCGTTCGTCCGTGTCCGTCGCCCAGTCGGCATCAGAAAAGCCGACAAGGTTGGATGAAGTGTCGCGTGCATACCACAGACCTAGCTGAGAAGTCCCAGAGATGTATCGGAGGATCCGTTTCACAGCTCGTAGATGGTCTTCCTTTGGATCAGCTTGGTACCTGGCACACATACAAACACTAAACATAATGTCAAGACGAGTGGCAGTTAAATAAAGTAAACTCCCAATCATAGAACGATAAAGAGTTTGGTTTACACTCCGACTTTTTGTCGACGTAGACAAGCGTTCCGTAGTTGCCATAGGAGTGTTTGCTGGCTTGGCATGTTGCATCTCAAACCTCTCAACCATGTTTTTAGCATACTTACTTTGAGACACAAAAATCCCATCTGGTCGTTGAGAAATCTGAAGTCCAAGAAATTGATGCAACTCTCCCTCAAGGCTCATCTGAAATGTTGAGGACATAGCTTCTGTGAATGCAGTCACGAGTTTAGAACAAGTAGCTCCGAAGACGATGTCGTCAACGTAAATTTGGGCAACAATCATGTGTTTGCCATCTCGCTTGATGAACAAAGTTTTGTCCACCGATCCACGCTCAAAGCCGAAGTTCAGGAGAAAATCCGTGAGACATCCGTACCAGGCGCGAGGCGCTTGTTTCAAGCCATATAGAGCTTTGTGAAGCTTGTAGACATGATTTGGCTTTTTCGGATCCTCAAAGCCCTTAGGTTGGGCAACGTAGACTTCTTCTTCCAGCACACCGTTCAAGAAGGCAGCTTTGACGTCCATCTGTCGAAGTTTGATGCCTAGATGGCATGCAATAGCAATCAAGAGTCTGATGGACTCAATTCGTGCGACCGGAGCAAAAGTTTCATCAAAATCTATGCCTTCCACTTGGGCATATCCTTGGGCAACAAGACGAGCTTTGTTTCGGACAACTTGGTTATGCTCATCTGTTTTATTCTTGAAAATCCATTTAGTTCCAACAACATTGATGTTTGAAGTTCGGGGAACTAAGGACCAAACATTATTTCGTGTGAACTCATTCAACTCTTCTTGCATGGCCATGATCCAAAAATCATCTTGCATGGCTTCCTTGTAATTTTTCGGCTCATTTTCCGAAAGAAAGCAAGAGATGCCGATTTCGTTATAGATTGCAGAGGTGCAGATGTTGTAGAGTTCATTCGGAGAATTTGTCGGTTTCTTTGAGCGCGAAGTTCGCTCATTTAAGTTCCCAATCATTTGGGTAGGAGGATGTTTCTTTTGAACGAGTCGAGGTGCCTCTCTAGTAGCATTAGCTGGGTTTTCAATGTTTAGCTCAGTTTCTTCATCTTCAGACGATGAAGTATCATTGTCCTGATTGCTAGAATCTCCAACTTCAGGTGAAGTGTTTGGAGTAAAATTTCCTGGAGACACATTCTCAGGAGCAGCAGTTGTGGGTGTTGGTGGAAAATTTTGATATTCAAAAATTCCTTCTTTAACCCAGTTTTCCTCAGTATCTTTTCCAAGAAAGTCTTGTTCATCAAAATTTATGTTTACAGTTTCGATGACTTTCTTAGTTCGAAGATTGTAGGCACGATAAGCATGGCTATTTTGGCTATAACCAACAAAAATACCACGATCAGCTTTGGCTTCAAATTTCTTCAGAGGATCACGATCCTTCAAAATATAGCATGTACAGCCAAAGACACGAAAGGGTGCAACTGAAGGTTTCTTGCCATTTACCAGTTCATAGGCAGTTGCGGTCGTCCCAGATCGAATACTTATCCGATTCAAAATATATCCAGCAGTGGAGACAGCTTCTGCCCAAAAAGTTCGTGCAAGATTTTTCGAGATAAGCATTACACGTGCCATTTCTTGCAGCGTTCGATTCTTTCGTTCGGCAATCCCATTTTGTTGAGGAGTTTTTGGGGCCGAGTATTCATGATGAATTCCCTTCATCATAGAGAATTCGTTGAAGCTAGCATTTTGAAATTCAGTTCCATGATCACTTCTGATCCTTTTTACTTTAGCCTCATGATTCGTTTTGATCCATTTCACAATGCCTTTGAAGGCATCAAAAGTTTCATCTTTGGTAGCCAAAAATCTTGTCCAAGTATAGCGAGAAAAATCATCAACGACAACCAACACATATTCTTTCTTTGCTATACTTTTAACCTCCATTGGACCCATCAAGTCCATATGTAACAGTTCGAAGGGAGCCGAAGTGCTCATTAAAGTTGGCAGTGCAGGATGAGAAGTTCTCGTCAGTTTGCCTTTTTGACAGTCACCACACACTCGTTTTTCAATTTTGGGGAGTTTAGAGATTCCTCGAACTATCTCCCCCTTAACCAGTTTACTCAGATTTCGAGTGCCAGTGTGGCCAAGTCGTTGATGCCACAAATCAACTTCATCAGGAACGGTCACAGAAAAACAACTATACTCAGTTGTATAGCAATTATTTTTAGCTCGTGGACCTTCCATTATACACTTTCCTTCACCATCAAAAACTTTGCACGACTCCTTATCAAAACTCACGTTCAGTCCTTCATCACACAGTTGACTGATGGAAATCAGGTTAGCAACAAGTCCTTTTACATGGACTACATTTCTGATAGGAGGTAATCCTTTGATTTGTAGAGTCCCCTTTCCCTTTACGACGCCTTTTGCTCCCCTCCAAACACTACGGGAGCTCCAGTCATAGGCTCGTAATTTTTTAGAAACTTTTTCGTGCCAGTCATATGGCGGGAACAGCCACTATCAAAATACCAAATTCCTTTGGTTCCAGTCTCAGATGCGTTAAGTGCAACATTGCAGAAAATGAGTTCTCTTGGTTGCCAACAATTTTTGGAGTTAGAGTTAAGTTCAACTTTACTCTTTTGAGACTTAGGCACCCATATCTTTTTGTCTTTCAAAATTTGGACATTTCTCTCAGTCACAGTCTTCAGAATTTGAGAAATGGGTTTCTTTATGTCCTTAGCAACCTCAACTTTCTTCTTATCAAAATTTTGTGACTTTGTTTGAACCATCGTGTTCATATTTTTCTCAACACTCAGCTTTTGAGAATTTCGTGATTTTTCATTCTTCGTCATCAACTCACGGTTCATGTCAGCTTTAAGTTTGTAGCAAAAAGGTCTTATGTGTCCAAGCACATTGCAGTAGTGACAGACATATTCTCGTCGTTGACGAGTTTCAACTTTCACAGGTGTCTTGACAAAAACAGGTTTAGATTGAGAGTGTCCTACATTCGGCTTAACACTCTGAGTTTTGTTCAACTTTTTCAACAAAGTTTTCTCATATGGCAGAATACCACGAGGATGTTTCACAATATTCCTTGGAAATTGATATGTCTCAGATTTAGAGTTCGAAGTCGAGACTGACTTTTGAGGTTTAGATTCAGGAGACTTAACAATCTTTTTCCCTTCAGCAATCTCTTTTCGTTTCAATATTTCAGACTCAGCTTTAAGTTCATCCTTTGGTTGATCATTTGATGCTTTGACGAAGGTCACATCTTTCTTCTCAGGTGTAGAGTAAATAGATTCAAACACTTTTTGAAATTCAAGTCCATAGCGATTATGATTCATGTACGAAGCAGCATTGTCAAACACCGAAGAATTTGTGTTCATCTTTTTCAACAGCTCATCAGTCATCTGAAGTTTTTCTTTCAAAACATAGCACTCTTTATCTGTCATAGCAAGATCAGTTTGAGTCTTCAAAAGTGATGATTTCAGATCATCGTTCTCAGAGTCAGAGTTTTTGAAAAGAATTTGAAGTTTCTTAACTTCGGACGTTTCCTTCTTCAACGAAGTCTTCAGTTTTGAGTTTTCAGAACTCAACCTCTCACACACTTCTCTCAGTTCGACAACTTCTTTGTAGTGTTTATGTTTTTCTTCGAAGAGGTCATCAAACTTGATTTTAAGTATAGTTAGAGAGTTGTTCAACCTCTTTTTCTCGTCCGTTGTCTTCTCAACTGAGTTTTTCAACTCAACAACTTCATCATACATTTTTCGGTTAGCAGTCGAGAGTTCGTTACAAGATTCTGTAAGAACTTTCAGAGACACTTCCAGAGTGCTATTCTCAGTGATAGCAGTGTCATGTAAAGTTTTGAGTTCAGAAAGACTCTCTCTTAGAGTGAGTAACTCAACACATACATCTTCAGTTTGAGACACTTCAGATGTCATTACAATCTCATCAGTCTCAGACACGGATTCAACATCCGAGAAAATATCATCGTCACAGAAGTTTCGGTTTGCTGAAGCCACACGAAAGATATTGTCAGCAGTTGCAGTATCTTTCAGAAAACCATCAAAAACAAAGTTTTCAACCTCCACATTTTCAAGGTCGAAATTTTCACCAAAAGTGACAACTAGAGCGTTGTCCTCATCATTATCAGAATTTTCATTCTCAGATTCCTCACTTTCTGAGATTACATTTTCATCATCAAATACAACATAGCTCACTGGCAGTTTCTTTTTGCGATGCAAGTTGGGACACTCATTTTTGACATGTCCAAATCCCTTACATTCGAAGCACTGCATTTTAGAAACATCCTTGCTAGTTGAAGAATATGGAGAAAGTTTTGTCTCCTTAAATTTTTTGTCAGTGAATGAAGTTTGATTTCGGTTGTCTAAGTTTCTCTGAAAAGAGTTAGAATTTTTCTGAAACTTTCGAAAATTTCGGGCACGATTCTTTCTCTTAAATTCTTGCTTCACAAGATACGTGACAATTTCAGTCAGTGCAGCAAGTTTATCAGGATTATTCGAGTTCATCAAACGTTCAATGTCCTCTGCTTCATCGTCATCAGATTCATTTACATCAGCTGAGAAACTACATTCAGATTTCTCATTTCTCGAAGGAGTTTTCTGAGGTTTCGAACTTCTTGAGCTCTTACCCTTCTCAGAAATTTTTAGAGTAGTCATCGGCTCATAAACAAGAGACATTTCAGGGTTGCTACGCACTTTTAAAGTCAAGTCGTAGTTTCTCAAATCAGCCATTAAGTCTGCATAGTCCCATGTCTGATCCCTTTCTTCTCGTGCTTCAAGAGTTAGCACTTTACTTTCGAACTGAGAACTTAGACTATGAAGAGTTTTCTCATAAATCATGACGGCAGGAAAAGTTTCTCCAAGTTCATGAACTTCGTTCACATATCTCATGATTTTGTCTAAGTACTCATTTATGTCTTCATCTTCTCTCATACGGAGTTGATGGAACTGAGCAGTGATAGTTCGAATTTTAGAGCGCTTCACGGCCTTACTTCCTTCGCATGTTCTCTGAAGAGTTTCCCATGCGTCTTTCGCTGAAGTGCAATTTTTCACCAGTTGGTACATACTTAGTTCCAACCATTCACAAATAAGAAGTAGAGCCTTGCTATTCGCAGTTGAAAAATCATGCTCTTCTCTAGTCCAGTTACGTTCAGGTTTGGAAGTTCTTACTCCATCGGCATCTTCAGTATACGGACACACCCAACCTTCCAAGACAGCCATCCATGCACGAGAGTCATGGCCTTTAATTCTAGCAGAAACTTTAGCTTTCCAGTTAGAGTAGTTCTGATGAGTAAGCATAATCAGTTTCTGAACAAACATTGGCGACTCCATTTTAGCGGAAATATGAAGTCAAGTTACGGATCACGTCTTGTACGTATGACGTCCCGCTCTGATACCACTTGAAATTACGCCTTCAGCGTAGGATACCAATTTTTCGTGAAATTGGTCTTGAACTCACAGACAGCAGCTTCCGTCAAAGTAAACACTCACACAATTTGTAAAATAAAAAGTGGAGACAAAGTTATGTAATAGTTTTTCATTTCATTGATCAACAAAACTAAACTATTACACTTGAAGAGTATGGTAGGCAAAACGATTACAAGAAGTTTCCCGAGTGTCGCAACAACTCCCACTAACTTGCAATCTAGCACACGAGTACCTAGATCTAAATCTCCTAACTCTAATCTTGGCACAAGGCGCAAAAGCTACTACACAAACTCGAAGCTCAACTACGATTCTAAAAATCAGATTTCGTTCTCTCAAAATCGTCAAATGATGAAAATCAAATCCATGGGTATTTATAGTAGAGCCGCACATGTGAGAGTGATGACGTGGCACGTTCTCATTCGTCGCATGCTTGGCCTATGTCACTTTTCAATGGATGACATCATTATTGTAGAACTTGGATTCTTGAATCTTGGAATCTTGAATCTTCGATTCTTGAATCTTCGAATCTTGAATCTTCAATTTTAAAAACAAACTTCAATTTCAATCTTGACTCCATCGATCTCAATTCTTCATCTTCATTTTGTTGTGAAAATCTTTAAGTGTTGAAGCCTCAGAATTTCATCGTCTTCATGGTCGTCGATATTGTTGAAGTTGCAAACCTGGAACAATTCTTCATTTCCTTGAACTGAGTACCTGGTGAAAGAAATCACGTTGTAAGTACTTAGTCTTAAAATCAAAACACAAAAAACAAGAGTCGCCGTTTTTCATGTAACACCAAACCGGCGACTACATTCTCCGGAAAAATGTCAAGGGCACGAGTCGCCGTTTTCATAGCCATGTCCCAAAACCGGCGACCAGCGTCGCTGGAAAACTTGCATGCACCAAAAACGGCGACGCCAGTCGCCGTTTCCACAACACACATAAACGGCGACTCCAGTCGCCGTTTTCTTGTCACACCCAAAACCGGCGACACTAGTCGCCGTTTCCATGCACAACAGCAATGCACCAAAAGCGGCGACACGAGTCGCCGTTTTCCTCGCGTCACCAAAAGCGGCGACTGCTGTCGCCGTTTCCTAGTCACTTCACCCTTGCATCAAAACCGGCGACAGGAGTCGCCGTTTCCTTGCATCACCAAAAGCAGCGACTCTAGTCGCCGTTTTCATGTAAATCCAAAAGTGGAGACTCAAGTCTCCATTTCCATGCGCAAGGTAGTTGACTTCGGATTCTTAACCTGTAACCCTGAAAATCAACAAAAACAACAAAAAAAAAACACAAGGAAAAAACGTTGTCGCCAAAATCAACATTTACAGTTTTGCATATATTTAATTAATAATAATTAAATGCAAACAATTGTTTATTAATTAAATAGGTTAAATGCTATGACCGGGAGTTTACCGATACTTAAATCTAGACATTAAGTACACAACTCCAACAACCAGAGCCAGACGACTTTTTCTTTGAACCATCGGCAGTAGCGCCAGAGATAGAAGGTTTAGACTTCTTAGGTTCAGAAGCAACGTCAGATGACGTTGGTTTCTTTGTAGTGGCACCAGAGCCAGAAATAGTCGGTTTCACGACTTCAACAGTTTTAGGTAGTGGAATGATCTTCTTTCCTTCCTTGGTCATGATCCCATCATCAACCAATTTCTTATACTCAGCAGGGGACACAGTGCCTTTGTAGCAACGCAAGTAGTTTGATGGGAATTTTGGATCCTTGTCTGACTTTGCGCTCTTGCCAGCACTCTGAGACACAGAGTGAGCTGGCTTCGCAGGTTTAGTAAGGTCGACGGACGGAGATCCAAAAACAGACTTGCCGGCACGTTTTTCCATCTTGTCCATATGTTTAGTTAAGGCATGAAGAGCCTTCTTCTTCGAATCAGGTGATGAAACATCTTTCCAGGCAGTGCGTAAGGACAAGAGAACTTCTTTGTCTAAGTCGTTGAATATGTTATCAGACGACGACATGGTTGATAGTAATGGGTGATGACGAGAGATAAGAAATCTAAAAATCCTAAGTAACACAACTCTAGCACCTGGTGTGCGAGGCAAGAGGAAAGAGTTATCGAACGTCGGATGCGTGAAGCTAGAAGATCACTGATAAAAAACCAACGAACAATCAACACGTCAAACGCCTGATGCGCGGAAACACAATCACAGAACACAAGAGCAAACAAACACGATGTAGGCACGACGAGTAGAGTACTTAGTGAATATCGTTTTGCAAGTAACCCTAAATCGAGTTTTGGAGGTCCTATATATAGGAAATTTTTTGGCCGGCCCATCCGGAACAAAACTAAACAGTCCAAGACCTGCAAAAGCCCAAAAAAAAGTACAAAAATCGGCCCATCAGTACAAAAATCGAATAAAATATAATAAAATATTAATTCGAAAAATCAAGAAAAATTTAAGTAAAGAAATCAAGGCTGGGAGGTGAGTCGTTGAACGACAGTCGCGCCATGCGCCAGTTGGCGCATGCGCCGATTGTCACACGTCTCAGGAGGGGATGGTGTTGAAAGGATGATGTTGTGTAGCGCGATCAGCATCACTACAAAAAAACCAGAAATATAAACCGACAAATCCGTTGGTGATCCTGTTGGTATTGAAAATACCAACGAAAACCCCAACGGAAACGTTGCGTTAGTATATTTTCGTTGGCAAATATTTACCAACAGATTATCAGCTACCGTTGGAGTTTATTAACGGCTATGCTGACGACCAAGTCGTTGGCATTTACTCGTCAAGTCGGTCGAATAAAGGTTGGGAAATACCAACGACTTAATCCTTGGCAAATACCAACGTCCCAGACCCGTTGGCATTTGCCAACGTCAGAGGGTCGTTGGCAAATACCAACGACGGATTCCCGTTGGCAAATACCAACATCAATGCCAACGTCAGAGGGTCGTTGGCAAATACCAACGACGGATTCCCGTTGGCAAATACCAACATCACGTAGACCATTGGCAATTACCAACCGTAGTAAAGAGAGGTACGCGTATGCTCGCATACAAGTTGAGATTGACATGGCCAAGCCTCTAGTGTATTCTATTCCTATCACTCTCCCTTCTGGCCCCTTTGTCCAGCGGGTGGTGTACGAGTCTCTGCCCAAGTTTTGTGCCGGCTGTAACATGCTTGGACACGACTCCGAGACATGCGGACATAGGACGAGTACCCGTCCTCACCCGGAAGAAGCCTCTAAGGAACCGACACATGAACAACCGAAAGAGCCACCACCTAAGAAAGAAAATCCGAAGCAACCTCCACCCCGGGCATCTCGTTCTCGATCCCGTAAGCCGAGAAACCAACTACCGAGTAAACCTCCCGTCTCTTTAGACATTCCTACCTCCCCTAACCCTTTCATTTCCCTATCCACCCAAAATGAAGATACTATTTCCACCATTCCTACCTCCTGCCCATCACCTATTCATACCAAACTTTCAAAATCTACCTCCTGCCAACCACCCACCATTCACACCATATCACCTAAATCCAAAAAATCCACTAAACATAATTCACCCGAGCCACCCAAACCCGAGAAACCTACTTCCGAGACCATACCTCCATCTTCACCCGACACTACCCACTTACCCATAAACGAAACCTCTACCCGTCCCTTCTCCTTGGACCTTGATTATTTGAAGCTATCCTCCAAAACCGAGGATGATCCCGAAAATAATCCCGAGGTTAGACCGAAGAAAGCTAGATCCCGGTCCCGTAAGAGAGCCGATATCCCCGATGACGGGGACCCGATTCCGGGGAAAGAGGATGTAGAGAAATGTACACGGGAACGCTCCAAGTCTAGGGGAATAGACAAGGAGAAAGGGAAAGGTGATACGGTGACCACTAAGGCCTCTACGAAGAAAGGGAGCGTGCCTCCCCACTCTTGGAATATAAGGGGCCTTTGCTTGCCCCTTAAACAGAATGGAGTTCAGTACTTCGTTCGTAATCACAGATTGGATATTATGGGTCTTTTGGAGACCAAGATGAAGAAAGATATGCTCGGTCGCTTCATGCGAACCAAGCTCCCTTTGTGGAGTGAATCAAATAACTTCGACACTTCTCCGGGAGGACGTGTCTTAGTTGTTTGGAACCCGACGATGGTTGGTTTTGAGACATTGGCCTTGACTCCGCAGGTTCTTTTTGGGAGGATCACTTGTAGGATCTCCTCTTCCTCCTACTACATCTCGTTCATCTATGGCTACAATACGTTAGTCCAGAGACGTGAGTTGTGGGCGGACCTTCGTGTCCATCATCGACTTGTTCAGGGTTGTCTGTGGTTGCTTTTGGGTGACTTCAACAACTTGTTATCCCGTGATGAGAGGATTGGGGGTGAGGTCCGACTGAGGGATTTGGTGGATTTTGCGGAGTGCTGTGATAGATTGGGTATTTCTGACCTACCCTTTACTGGTTGTGTTTATACTTGGTCCCGTGGACCTTCTTGGAGTAAACTTGATCGAGCAATGGTCAATCACCCTTGGATCTCAAGTTCCTATCAGACCTCCGTCTCTTTTGATCCTGCGGGTTGCCTTTCGGACCATTCCCCATGTCTGGTGAAACTGAACGATAGCGAGCTTTCGAGTTCTAAACCGTTCAAGTTTTTCAACATGTGGACCACTCATCCGGACTTCGTTCCCTTGGTCAAGGAAGGTTGGGATCTCGAGGTGCGAGGAAAAGATCAGTTCATCCTTGTTAAGAAGCTTAAGGGCATTAAGCATTCCCTAAAGCGACTTAACTCCCGACACTTCACCCATATTGCCACTCGTGCCAAAACAGCCACTACCCGACTTAACCATATTCAGATCGAGCTTCAGAACAACCCTACCGACCCTCATCTTCTATCCCGAGCCCTTACCCTTAGGCGAGAGGCGAGATTACTTGGCGAGGCGGAGAGATTGTTCTATATTCAGCAGATTCAGTCTGCGCATGTTAGAGATGGAGATCGTTGTACGAGCTATTTCCACGGCTTGTTCAAGAGATCCACCAGACGCAACCAGATCGCATCCATCCAGAAAGGCAACGGTACGTATACTTCTTCCTTGGATGAGGTTTCTCGAGAGTTCCATTCTTTCTACCTCGATCTTCTGGGTTCTTCGGACCATTGTCTTCCCCTTGATCTTGGTATTGCTCAGTCTGGTCCTACTCTCTCTTCCGAGCTTGCTCAATCCTTGTGTCTTCCTGTCACCCGGGATGAAGTGAAAAGTGCCCTCTTTAGCATCGGGAACGAGAAGTCGCCCGGACCCGATGGTTATACGGCCTTTTTCTTCAAATCCACCTGGGATGTCACGGGTGACGACTTTTGTAGCGCTATCCTTGAATTCTTCGAGTCCGGTCGCCTTCTGAAACAGGTTAACCACACCATCATCGCTCTTATTCCCAAATTCGATCATGTCACCAAAGTGGGTGACTTCAGGCCGATAGCTCTTTGTAATGTTACCTATAAGGTCATTTCAAAGATCTTGGCCTCCCGCCTTCGTTCTTTCCTTGACTCCATCATCGACCAGGCTCAGTCTGCTTTCGTCCCCGGACGTAGTATGATTGATAACATCCATCTCACCCAGGAGCTCCTTAGGAGATATCTTCGTACGAAGCAAGTCCCCCCGGGCTGTCTTCTAAAGATAGATCGTAAGAAAGCTTTTGACTCCATCGACTGGGGCTTTCTTCGTGATATGCTTTCAGCTCTTCTCTTCCCACCCTGGTTCATTGATCGAGTCATGGAGTGCGTCTCTTCTGCCTCCTATTCCATCGCCATTAACGGCTCTATTGGTCCCAAATTTGAGGGACGAAAAGGGCTCCGTCAAGGTGACCCTCTTTCGCCTTTCCTATTTGTGATTTGTCTCGAGTACTTCTCCCGAGCCGTTAATGTGCGCACCTCGGACCCGAATTTCAACTTCCATGCCAGATGTGAATCCTCGGGTCTTAGTCACCTTGCTTTTGCTGATGATCTCCTCCTTGTTGCTCGGGGGGATCTTTTCTCGGTTACCACTCTTTTTTACTGTCTCGTGGACTTTGGGGAGGTATCGGGCCTTCGGCTCAACCCTCTCAAATCCACTCTTTATTCGGTTGGTATTCCTGAGTCTGATCTTAGAGCCATTAGGGACCATACTCAGATTCCTCCTGGGCTTATGCCCTTCCGTTACCTGGGTATTCCGGTTAATCCTCATCATCTGAGTGTTATGGATTATGCTCCTCTTGTGGACAAACTCGAGTCTTCTGTACAGGGTCTTTGGCTGTCCTTTCCCACGCGGGGCGTGCTGAGCTTATTCGCACCGTGCTCCAGGGGACGGCCTGTTTTTGTCTCTCTGTACTTCCTGTCTCGGGTGACGTTCTCAAGCGTGTCATTTCTATCTTTCGGAGATTCCTTTGGGGATCGAATCGATGCTCTGTTGCCTGGGATGAGGTCTGTCTTCCTCGGGATGAGGGAGGCTTGGGTTTTCGGGACCTTCGTTCTTAGAACACAGCCCTCCTGATCCGGTCTATATGGGATATTCAGTCCAAAAGGGACTCTCTTTGGGTTAAGTGGATTCACAACCGCTATCTCAGGAGAAGATCTTTCTGGGACTGGCCCCATAATCGTGATGATTCTCCTATTGTCAGACATATCCTTATCACGCGCGACACCCTTGTGAGGCGTGAAGGATCTCCGGAGGCTGCCTTGACCCTCCTTCGGTCTTGGTTTGACGGACATACCATTTCGACTGCCAAGGCCTATGAGTATTTCCGTCCGAGGGGTACCCAGAAGCCTTGGGCTAGAGACGTTTGGAGACCTTTTCTCGTACCGAAGCATTCCTTTACACTTTGGCTCTGTGCTAAAGGGAAGCTTCCTACGTGCGATCGTCTGGACTACCTGAGGATTGATCCTACTTGTGTCTACTGTCGGACTGCACCGGAGTCACTGGATCACCTGTTCTTTTCGTGCCCCGTTACATCCCGCATCTGGGGCTCTATCCGGATGTGGGTGGGCATTGAACGGAACATGTCTACCATACTGAGTGCGCTGAAGTGGATCAAGAAAGAAGTTCGAGGGACGCTTCCGAAAAACAAGCTTAGGAGGATTGCTCTCGCCACGACTGTCTACACCATCTGGAATGTGAGGAATCGACATATCTTCCAGCAGAAGATCATTTCAGAGACGGCTATTACTAGGGCTATTCAGATTCATGTATGCAGAGCTATGTTAGCCATTCATCCTGATTATATTTTTAGATAGGTTCTTTTGACATTGAGAGTGTTTTGGAGAGCTATGACTAGACTTCGGGCTTGTCCGTATGCTAGTCTTATCTCTCCCGTTGTTCTCTACCGGGTATGCCCGGTTTTTGATGTAAAGGCTTCGGCCTAACCTTTTTGGTCTCGTATATATATTTACATTTCCGATCAAAAAAAAAAAAATTACCAACCGTAGTAACCGTTGGTATTTTCCTGAAGAGTGAAGAGTGACCAGTGCTGGATGAGCGCCCAGTGGCGCAAGCGACAATTTTCACACAAGGTGTGAGCGTCGATTGTCGCATGAGGTGACATTGATGCGTTGAGTATTTGATGTCATCGGATGCTGCTACACTCATCTTACGCCTTAAAGATTGAACTCCACGAGATGCTGAAAGTGTGCATTAGATGGCTTTTTGCCATTTATAAGTTCATAGGTCGTTGCCGTTGTGCCGGATCGAATACTTATCCGATTTAGAATGTATCCAGCAGTTGAGACGGCTTCTGCCCAAAAAGTACGAGCAAGATTTTTAGAAATTAGCATAACACGCACCATTTCTTGCAACGTCCGATTCTTCCGTTCGGTGATCCCATTTTGTTGAGGAGTTTTTGGGGCCGAGTATTCATGATGAATTCCCTTCATCAGACAAAATTCATTGAAGCTAGCATTTTCAAATTCAGTTCCATGATCACTCCTGATCCTCTTAACCTTAGCTTCATGATTCGTTCGAATCCATTTCACAATACCCTTGAAGGCATTGAAAGTCTCATCCTTAGTCGCCAGAAATCTCGTCCATGTGTAACGAGAGAAATCATCAACAACCACCAACACGTATTCTTTCTTATCAATACTCTTCACTTCCATTGGACCCATGAGATCCATGTGAAGTAGTTCGAAGGGAGTCGAAGTGCTCATTTTAGTGTTGGTAATGCAGGATGAGAAGATCTTGTCAGCTTACCCTTCTGACAGTCACCACACACTCTCTTTTCGATTTTGGGGAGTTGAGAGATTCCTCGAACTATCTTCCCCTTAACCAGTTTACTCAAGTTTCGAGTGCTATAAATCAATCTCATCAGGAACGGTCACTGAGAAACAACTATACTCAGTTGTATAGCAGTTATTCTTAGCACGAAGACCTTCCATGATGCACTTCCCTTCAACATCAAAAACTTTGCAAGAGTCCTTATCGAAGCTAACATTCAGCCCTTCGTCACACAATTGGCTGATGCTGATCAGATTTGCAACAAGACCCTTCACATGTACAACATTTTGGATTGGTGGCAATCCTTTGATATGGAGAGTTCCCTTACCCATGACAATGACTTTAGCTCCCCCTCCGAACACCACGGGAGCACCAGTCATCGGGTCGTAATTTTTCAAAAATTTCTTTGTTCCGGTCATATGACGCGAACAACTGCTGTCAAAATACCAAATTCCTTTGGAGCCGGTCTCAGAAGCATTGAGTGCAACATTGCAAAAAATATGTTCTCTTGGTTTCCAGACATTTGAAGTGGTGGAGTTAAGTTTAACTTCACTCTTTCGTGACGTCTGTACCCATCTCTTCTCCACATCAGATTTTCGAGACTTAGTCACTGGTCTCACATTTTTCTCAACTCTTAAGATTTGATTAATGAGTTTCTTCACACCCTTAGCAACCTCATTCTTCTTCTTCTTCTCAGTCATCAAACTCTGGTTAACATCATCTCTCAACTTATAACAGAACGGTCTAATGTGTCCGGGTTCATTGCAGTAGTGACACACAAATTTTCGCCTTTGACGAGATTCATTACTCAAGAAGGTCCTCATCATACCTGGCTTAGAGTGAGAAGGTTTTTCATTAGATTTCAAGATTTTAGGATTGCCCAACTTTTTCAACAAAGTCTTCTCATATGGCAGAATCCCTCTAGGATGCTTCACTATGGACTTAGGAAATTGATATGTCTCCGATTTCATGCAAGTAGTCGAGACCAACTTTTGGGTTTTAGATTCAGGAGACATGACAATCTTCTTTCCTTCAGCAATATCCTTTCGTTTCGATGATTCAGAGTCATCCTTACTTTCATCCTCTGGCTGATCGTTCGAAGCTTTGACAAAGGTCACTTTTTTCTTCTCAGGTGTAGCATAGATAGACTCAAACACTTTCTGAAAACCAAGTCCATATCGACTCGGGTTCATGTAAGATGCGGCGTTGTCAAACACTGAATAATTCGTGTTCATCTTTTTCAAGAGTTCATCCGTCTTGTGAAGTTTCTCCTTCAGAACATAACATTCCTTATCACACATGGCAAGATCAGTTTGAGCCTTCATCAAGGATGAATTTAGCTCATCATTCTCAGCATCGGAGTTCTTAAAAAGAGTTTGAAGTTTTTTAACTTCAGATGTTTCCTTCTTCAGAGATGCCTTCAGTTTCGTATTTTCAGAGTTCAAATTCTCAAATGATTTTCTCAGTTCGACAACTTCTTTGTAGTATTTATGTTTCTCTTCAAAGAGATCATCAAATTTGATTTTCAGAATCGTCAGAGAGTTTTTCAACTTCTGTTTCTCACATTCAGTCTTCTCAATCGAGTTTCTCAACTCAACAACTTCATCAGACATCTTACGTTTCTCTTCAAATAGTTCACCAAAAGATTCTTTCAAAAACTTCAGAGACACTTCGAGTGTGCCGTTCTCAGTAACAGCTGAGTCATATAATCTTTCGAGTTCAGAATGACTCTCTCTTAGAGTGAGTAGCTCAACACACTCTACTTCAGTTTGAGACACTTCAGGTATCATTTCTATCTCCTCAGCTTCAGACACGGATTCATCATCCGAGAAAATATCATCATCACAGAAATTTCGGTTTACTGAGGCCACACGGAAGATGTTGTCAGCTGTTGCAGTATCCTTCAGAAATGCATCAAAAAAAAAAGTTTTCAACTTCCACATTTTCAAGATCAAAATTTTCATCAAACGTGACAACTAGAGCATTTTCCTCATCTTCATCAGAGTTATCATCCTTAGATATCACGTTTTCATCATCCAACACCACATAGCTCACTGGTAGCTTCTTCTTTCGGTGTAAGTTAGGACATTCATTTTTGACGTATCCATATCCCTTACACTCAAAGCATTGCATCTTAGAAACATCTGTGCTAGTAGAAGTATATGGTGATAGCTTTGTGCCTTTATACCTTTTGTCAAATGACGATGCCTGATTGTTGTCCGGTGTACTTGGGTATAAGTTAGAACTTTTCTAAAATTTTCGAAAGTTTAGAGCTCGGTTCTTTCTCTTAAAATCTTGTTTCACAAGATACGTGACTATATCAGTCAACACAACAAGTTTGTCAGGATTATTAGAGTTCATCAACCTCTCAATATCCTCTGATTCCTCATCATCAAAATCATTCATATCGGCGGAGAAACTATTTTCGGTTTTCTCATTCGAGGAATGAGAATTTTGAGTTTTCATGCTCCTTGAACTCTTTCCTTTCTCAAATTTTTTAGTGTGGTCATTGGCTCATAGACGAGCGACATATCTGGGTTACTTCGCACTTTCAGAGTCAAATCATAGTTCCTTAAGTCAGCCATCAAACTAGCATAGTCCCATTTCTGGTTGCTTTCTTCACGTGCTTCAAGTGTTAGAACTTTGCTTTCAAATCTAGAGCTCAGACTATGATAGCAGGAAAAACTGCCCCAAGCTCATGCACCTCATTCACATATCTCATTATCTTGTCTAGATATTCGTTTATGTCTTCATCTTCTCTCATGCGGAGTTGATGAAATTGAGCAGTGATAGTTCGGATTTTCGAGCGTTTAACAGCTTGGCTTCCCTCACATTTTCTCTGCAGCGTTTCCCATGCCTTTTTAGCTGAGGTACGGTCTTTCACTAGCTGGTACATGCTGAGTTCCAACCATTCACAGATGAGTAGAAGAGCTTTGCTATTAGCAGTAGACATCTCATGCTCTTCTCTAGTCCATTCACGTTCAAGTTTATAAATTTTGACACCGTCATTGTCAACAATGAATGGGCGTTTCCATCCTTCTCGCACAACCATCCATGCACGAGAGTCGAATCCTTTGATTCTAGCAGAGACTTTAGCTTTCTAGTTCGAGTAGTTCTGATGAGTAAGCATAATCGGCTTCTGAGCAAACATAGACGACTCCATTGTAGCGGGAATATATGAAGTCAAGTAACAGATCACGTCGTATACGTATGACGTCCCTCTCTGATACCAATTGAAATTACGTCTTCGACGTAAGATACCAACTTTTCGCGAAGTCGGTCTTAAACACTAACACTTCAGCAACTTCATTCGCACACACTCTGCTGTCGCTTGCTCCAGATGTCACACGCTCCAGTTGGAGCACGGTTCGTGTTGTGTGTATATGTTCGAACTCAACGAATGCAAAGTACTGAAGATAAAGTTATGTAATATTTTTCATTTCATTGATCACAAAACAAAACTATTACACTTGAAGAGAAAGGAAAACGGAATGATCTAAGGTCGTATCCCAAGTGTCGCAACACTCCAACGAACCAGAGACCTAGTACTACTACACCTAGAGTTATATCTCCTAACTCTACTAGTGGTGCAAAGCACAAAACAACTACCAAAACTCTAAGGCCCAGCGCCAACAAACAACGATAGCGATACTCGAATATAATATTTCGTTCTCTTAAAATCGTCAAGTGAAGTCTTGAAATTCCATGGGTATTTATAGGTGAGCCGCACATGTGAAGCTTTGAAATGAAGCCATCTGATTGGCCACATGCTTGGCTGACTTCATCTTTCCATGGATCACATCACTTTTGAAGCTTGGATTCTTAAATCTTGGAATCTTGAATCTTTGATTCTTGAATCTTCGAATCTTGAATCTTCAACTTCTTAAACTTCATACTTCAACACAATCTTGAATCCATCGATCTCAATACTTCATCTTCAACTTCATCGTGATAAACACTCGTTGTTGAAACTTCAGCATTTCATCGTCTTCATTGTCGTCGACATTGTTGAAGTAGTAAATAGCACATCCACACATCGTTGGCACTAGAACTGAGATAGACATCTCATTCACTCATTGACGTTGATGGTGGGATGTAACACACCATGCGCCAGTTGGCGCATAAGGTGAAATGCACGGGGCGTGCGCCAGTTGGCGCACGAGATGAGGATGGCGAGCTGTGCGCCATTTGTCGCACGTGGTGGAGATGGATGAGTCGTGCGATTTTTGTCGCATGAGGAGAAGGAGGCCTGGCCGTGCGCCATTTCGCGCATGAAGTAGGAGTTGGCCTGGCGTGCGACTTTTGTCGCATGAAATGTAGATGGCCAAGCGTGCGCCTCTTGTCGCATGAGGTGGGCAATGGCAATCCATGCGCCAGTCAGCGCTTATCATGGCATTGAACGATCCTTTGATGCTTTGAACTTCAGTGATTCCATATTATCATGTTCTATGCCTTGCTTCCATTCATTCAACATTTGAAAATAAAAACATAAAACAAAAACATATGTTGTTGCCAAAACCAACATCTACAAGCTTCTTATACCTCACCTCATTAATACGACTGTGTATATATAGTCGTGAGACCCTCAAGTTTAAAGATGTATGTAGTTGCTGGTTTTGCGATCGAAGGAGAAGATGAAAGAGATATATATTGAGTGGTGAAAACTTGCAGGTGGTGAGTTGCAAAATATTGGAGGCCTGAATTGCTATGTTTCTGGGCCTAAAATTTCAAATACTTCTGTTATTTTGTCATCAGATGTTTATGGTATATATCTTGATTAATGAATCTTTTCATCTTTGAAATACTTCATTTTTACAAGACAACGTATATTAAAAATTAAATTTATTTATTCAGAGAAAAAATATATAATAAAATGAGACATTTTGATTGTCACAATTTACATCTTATGTTTCACAACATCTATAGATGAATTTTTTTTATCTTTATCTTTGGAGTACTCATGTATTTATATTAATATCATTAATTTTTCACTTAATTCATTAATTACTTACACAATAATATTTATTATATTTTTACTTTTTATTATTTAATACATAAAAACTTTCTTTTTCTTAATTTAAATAAAATTTTATTTATGCAAATTTTAAAGAATTTGAAGAAAAAATTATATTTTTTTTTTGTTTCCGCAGGATATGAGGTTCCCCACTTAAGGTACTTGTTGTGATTTAAAGTACAAATCGCGCAGGGCACTCGCGAATATAAACATGAGAAGACACAAGAAAAAGATATGCGAAAAGAACGAACACAGAATTTACGTGGAAACCCAAAACACGAGAAAAAACCACGAGAAGGAAGAAATAATTCACTGTATCATTGAGACTTACAATAACTCGTCTAGTCTAATTTTCGTCTACCGGAGAACCTCAATTTATAGGTGTAGCAAACCTATCAAATTGGAAACCATTATAATTAGGAATAAATCTTTTTCCTAATATATGACTCCTAAATTAATAAGGAATAAAATTATATTACATATAATTCTAATTCCCTAATTAAAACAAATAACCCACGCAAAAACTCCAACGAAAATAATCTGCGCAGCGCACAGAGAATTTCCGCAAAACAGTTTTGCTCGAACTCTGACCCTTTTTCTCCATGTTCAGCGACCGCCGATCTTCTCCCGCGCCCGACGGTCACCTCCAGCGCCCGCTAGAACCCTCCAGCGCCCGCTGAAATAACTTTCGGCGATTTTGCCCTCTTCTGCGTTTCGATTGGAGTCATAATTCAACAGTACTCCTGAACCTCAAGTCGTATGAATTTTCACATTCATCAACTCCTTCACTAAATATTAATTAATATGAATTCAAAGTTTTACAGAGATTTTTGTAGTATCTTTTTGTGTAGGAGTGGTGTGTATCCATTAAAGGAAGATGGAAGAAAAAAAATTGAATAAATCGAGGCTCGTGTTCAACACGATTTCCTTAAAACAAATTCGTCCTCTACGAGTACGATTGTTTCCCAGGATACAACGATTATTAAGCAAACATATGTTTGGCGAACCGAGATGTTGTCTGGATACAACGATTATTAAGCAAACATATGCTTGGCGAACCGAGATGTTGCCTGAATAATATCACCGGAAGGTCAAAGAAATGGGATAAACAAAAGAAAAACGAGAGCGATTGCTCGGAAGATGTTTGTTTAATCTCTTTTTCATCTTTTATTTTCTCGACGTTTCAAGTCGTATCTTCTAGTGTGTTTTTGCAGCCCACTTGACTGCTCTTATATAAAGATGGTTGGAGTCGAAGATTCGTTGAATATGGACAGTCAAATCACCATTTGTAAATGTCTCAACATTCAAAACCATACTAATGGTCACTAAATACCATTATTCAAATATTAAAATTCAATTATGTAACTTATTATTATAATAATAATAATATCATATTATTATTATATTCATAATAAAATATCATGAAGAAAAATAGCAACAAGTGTGCATAATAAGGTACTCCCCTTTATATATTTACTACACTTTGCATGTTTTTCTATTTAAAATATTTTATTCTCTTTGGAATACTCTTCCAATTAGTTACATTTTTTAAAATTAATTTATCATTTATACTACTTGAAATTGAGCGTATGAGATATCAAATCGAAGCTCTCTACGAGACGCTCATTTTCCAACAATTTTTCGTTATGTTGCTTTGTATAATTGATCACACGTTTCGCTCGTTTTGATTCTTAACCTAAAAGGAAGATAGCAGATAAAATTGGTGCAACTGGATTTTCTTTTGTGGTTCCAGATTACTTCCGTGGTGATCCATTTGTACCTAGTCAGCCTTTTCAATATTGGATTCAAAAGCACCAATCCGTGAGTGTCTCTTTATTCGCCCTTGCGAAATAGTTGATACACTTTTCCGTAGACAGTTTAAAAAATGTAATTTTTAAATTTAAACAAAAAATAAAGAATAAAAATTTAATTTTAAGTTGAAAAATAAAATTATTTTGAGTGAAATTTAAAAAGTAAAAGTAAATTTGTATTTTAAGTGAAAACAAAAACAATTATTTTTATGTGGTCAATTATTGTGAGGAGACTCAATAAATATAAAAAGTGTTAGAAAAATTACTGGGACACAAAAAGTAGTATAGTAGTAGTTTTTAATTTTGTATTTTATTAGGGTAAAGGAATGGAAGATGCAAAGCCACTTATTACAGCTCTAAAAAAGGAAGGCATAACTAGGATTGGAGCAGCAGGTTTCTGCTGGGGAGGTATGTTAAGTATATACACCTTTCAAGTCAAAGAATAGTCACAATTTTTTTGTAATTTACAAAAAAAGTGTGACTATTCTTATGAAAAATAAGTAGTATATGTATGTGTCAGTGTGTGTGCTTACAAATTATAGTACTACATCTTTTATTCATCCATTTCACAATTTACGACATTCGAATATCATTTCAGGCAAGCTTAATGCCGACCTTGCAAAGTAGCCCAATTTAATTCAAGCTACGATGTTGTTACATCCTACGTATGTTGCGGTCGAAGATATTCGAGGTAAAGTAGTAATTAATTAGTAACTCAATGTTAATGTTAGCAAGTTTAAGGACTCAAAATGCAATTAGAAATTGATCTGCAGGAGTCAAAGTGCCAATCTCAATTCTCGGATGTCAGAACGACACATTGTTTCGATAAGCCTTCTAAAACAATTCGAAATTGCTTTGAAGGATAACCATAAGGTAGCGTCATTCAACCCTTAATTTGAGCACCTTGATGAGACATAATTTCTGTATATTTTACTTTTAAATGATTGTATGTTTTGTGGTACGTAGATCAATAGCTCGTTAAAGATATTTCCTGGAGCTCAACATGGATGGACTACACAGTACAACGATATGGATATTGTTGCTGTAAAGAGAGCTGAAGAAGCTCAGAATGACCTGCTGAACTGGTTTCTTAAGTATCTCAATTAAATTGGGATGGGAACTAAATATCAATAACTAAGCAAACACAGAAGAAGTTAAGATATATACATGCCTCATATGAGTCCTATTGTAATAATGAATTTTTATTAACCTTCTTGTTGTTTGAACTTCAATGGTATTAAAACGATATTTTGAAATAAAAATAATAAATAACACGATAATTTTTGTGAAAACGCAAATCAAGAAAAAACTACAGGAAGAGAATGAAATCACTATGAACCTCAATATCTTAATTACAAAGAACATATATCTATCTAAATTCCATAGAATATATTCATTGAGTTGTTAATTAGGTAAAGACTAAAGAGGGTTCATCATTTATATATGGTGTTAGAGATAATAACAGCATGCTTAAACCCTAATTGCATGATTATGCTTTTCTTAATATCCAGCTCATACACCAGTACATTATCCAGCTCATGCACCAGTACATGGTGTCTCTCTTGTCTTCTTGCGCAACCACTGGATGGTTTACACGTGGCTCGCTCTTACCCCTAGGATCTATAGCTAGGGTTTAGCTTGTCACTATATAAACATTCTCTGTGTATCTGCAGCTTTTTATGTTGAACATTTATTGATTATTTTCCAGTTATGGAATGATGCCATTCAAAGCTTAAAGCTTGTTTTTCTCTTTCATATTTTTATCATCAAAACCTTTCATGGTATCAGAGCTAGGATCAGATCAACATCTTGTCACCATCAGCATCTGCTTATAACTGAGCACGTGACATTTGAAGATGAGTGTAGACAACAGGTCTACATCTGACGGCTCACAACACTCCATCCAAAATCAGAGTGGGAGTCTCACATCCACAACATCAGCTTGTTTCTATCAAGCTCAATGAAGATAACTTTCTGCTTTGGAAGATGCAGATCTCCACAGCTATCAGAGGCTATGGACTTGAGAGTTTTCTTCAACCGGATGCAACTCCAGAAAGGGTCACCTTCAATCCTGAAACAAACAAGGTAGAACCTAATCCTGATTTTGTGCACTGGAATAGACAAGATCAATTACTAGCATCTTGGATCTTGTCATCTCTCACTGAGAGCCTACTCATCATGATGGTTGGTCTAGGAACCTCAGCTAAGATCTGGGAAGCCCTAGATCTAAATTTCTCATCACAATCAGCTGCCAAGAAGATGCAATATAAGCTGCAACTGAGTTCTATTAAGAAGGGCTCTATGTCTGTCAGAGATTACTTGAACAAAGTGAAAACTTGCTGTGATCTTTTGCACTCAGCTGGCCAGAAAATCTCTGAAGAAGATCAGGTGTTGCAGATTTTGGCTGGTTTAGGTAATGAGTTTGATCCTATAGTGGTTGCCATAACCTCCAGACCAGAGAGTTACAAATTGAGAGAAGTATACTCCATGTTGATGAGTTATGAAACAAGGTTGGAGAGTCTTAATCCTTCATCTGTGTATGTTGATGGTTCAAACCCCTCTGCTAATGCTGCCCAGCTCCAGAAAAAGTTCAACAACAACAGCAACTCCTATGGGAGAGGTAGGGGCAGCAGTAACAACGGTAATAACCACAGTAACTCAAGGGGTAGAGGAAGGTCACCTTATAGAGGAAGAGGTGGAAAAGGTGGAGTAGCTAGAGGGAGAGGTGCTGCACCTTGTCAAATATGCAACTACTCTAACCACACAGCAGACAAATGCTACTATAGATATGATTCCACTTTTGGACCTTCTGCTGAACCATCTCAGGGTAACACTTCCAACAACAGTCAAAATATCACAGCCTACAATGCTAGTCAAGGTTCTTCTTCTTACTCTGAGGAAGGAGGTGATGGTGGCTCTTGGTTTGCTGATTCTGGAGCTACTAATCACTTAACTAATGAGTTCAACAACTTGACAACAGCATCTGAGTACAATGGAAGCAACAGGGTTCAGATTGCCAATGGTGCAGGTATTGCTATTTCTCATATTGGTAGATCCACTGTTACCTCACCTAGTTCAAACAAATGTTTAACCCTTTCTGACCTTTTGCTTGTCCCTCACATTGCTAAAAATCTCCTTAGTGTGTCTCAGTTTTCAAATGACAATAATGTGTATTTTGAATTTCATCCTCATACTTGCTTTGTTAAGGATCAGGTCACTCACAAAGCTCTACTTCAAGGCACACTTGATCAAGGATTATATAAGTTTGACCTTCAACCTGTTCATCATTCTGCTTCTCAGCCCTTATCAACCTACAAATTTCCAGCTCAACTCTCTCCTTCAGCTCACCTAGTGAATAAAGAGTCTACCAATCTTACACTGTGGCATGCAAGATTTGGTCATCCCTCAAATAAAGTTGTTAAATTAGCACTAGGTTCTGATTTTGTTAAAACTTGTAATGACTCTTCTGTTCTTAATGAAAATTTGCTTTGTGATTCTTGTCTTAAAGCCAAATCTCATGCTCTTCCTTTCAAACTTTCTAATATTGTCTATAATAAGCCTTTTGAACTTATTCACACAGATGTGTGGGGTCCATCTCCACAAAAATCCAGTAATGGATTTATCTATTATGTTGCCTTTGTGGATCAGTTTACTAGATATACCTGGTTATACTTACTCAAAGCCAAATCAGAAGTTGCCACAGCTTTTTCTCATCTGTTTAATCTTGTCCAAACTCAATTTAAAACCAACATTAAAACTGTACAATCTGATGGAGGTGGTGAATTCATTGGATTAACTAATTTCCTTCAAAACCATGGTATTTCCCACAGAATTTCTTGCCCTTATACCCCCCAACAGAATGGATTAGCTGAAAGGAAACATAGACATGTTGTTGAGGTTGGTTTATCTCTGTTAGCTCACTCACATTTGCCTTTGAAGTTCTGGGATGATGCTTTTGTGACTGCAGTATACCTCATTAATAGACTCCCATCCAAAGTGATTCATTTCAAGTCTCCATTTGAGCTTCTTTACCAGAAAAAGCCAATCTATTCTCACCTCAAAACTTTTGGTTGTCTCTGTTACCCTAACCTCAGACCTTTTAATAAACATAAGCTTGAATACAGGTCTTTACCCTCTACCTTTTTGGGATATAACAGCAAATACAAAGGGTATAAAGCTCTTCTTCCCTCTGGTAAAGTGGTAATCTCAAGAAATGTTGTCTTTAATGAAACAGTGTTTCCTTTTGCTCCTTCATTCAAATTGAATCCTGCTGTTTCTCAACCACTGTCTTCTTCTGTTGGTCCCCTTCCCACTATACCACAACCTATATCTGATCCTATATCCTCACCTTCATCCACTGGTCAATTAATTTTTAGCCAGTTTGATTCCCCAATTCAAAATGTCTCACCAATTCAGTCTAGCTCAAATCACTCACCTGTTAATTCTCCAAATTCAGTATCTTCTTCCAATTCTACCCACTCTCATCATACACCTATATCTGTACCCACTTCTGCTACCAGTAACACTACTATACCCCTCTATGTGGATTTACCAATATGTAATGATAGTGTACCTGTTACTACGGCTGATCCTGGTGTTTCCAGTGTTCCTAATGTTGTTGCAGGTACTCACCATATGGTCACAAGGTCCAGAACTGGTTCTCTGAAACCCAAAGTCTATCAATCTCAAGTTAATAATGAGATTCCCTCATCCTTCAAAGAAGCCTTGCTAATACCACACTGGAAACAAGCAATGGAGGAAGAGTATATGTCCTTGATCAAAAACAAAACCTGGACCCTCTGTGAACCTCCTTCACATCAGAAACTTATTGGTTGCAGGTGGATTTTCAAAGTCAAAACTAAGGCAGATGGGAGTATAGCCAGATACAAAGCTAGGCTAGTAGCTAGAGGTTATGATCAAGTACAAGGTTTTGACTTCTCAGAGACTTTTAGTCCAGTTGTGAAAGCTACTACTATCAGAATTATAATCTCCATTGCTGTCACCAAAAATTGGCCTATAAAACAGCTTGATGTCAACAATGCGTTTTTAAATGGAGATTTGCAGGAGCAAGTATTTATGGTACAACCTGCAGGTTTTGAAGTTAATTTTAACTCCCCTCAACTACCTGTTTGCAAGCTGTCTAAGGCCATTTATGGTCTTAAACAGGCTCCTAGAGCTTGGTCTGATAAGCTCAAGATCACACTGCTTAACCTTGGTTTTAACTGCAGTAAATCAGATGCCTCCTTATTCTATAAGTCCACTGACAAAGGTTGTATTTGGCTGCTGGTTTATGTTGATGATATCCTAGTTACTGGTAGTGATTTATGTGGTATTCAATCTCTGATCAAGGCTCTTGATACTAAATTCTCGCTCAAAGATCTTGGCTCTCTTCATCATTTTCTGGGGATTGAAGTTACTTCCACAGCCACTGGTCTTCATCTTCATCAAGGACAGTATATAAGGGAATTACTTCGAAGATCTGGAATGACTCATGCTAAAAGTACCCCTACTCCTATGGTTTCTTCTCTAAAGCTATCAAAAACTCATGGTGATCCAGTGTTGGATAGCACAACATACAGGAGTATTGTTGGAGCTCTCCAATATGTCACTTTGACCAGACCTGATATTGCTTTCTCAGTCAACAAGGTCTGCCAATTCATGCATCACCCTCTTGACACTCATTGGCAAGCTGTCAAGAGAATACTCAGATACCTAGCTGGAACTATGGATCATGGTCTTCATGTCACTTCATCTTCTGATTTCAACATTTTAGCTTATTGTGATGCTGACTGGGGTTCTGATATAGATGATAGGAAATCGATTTCTGGCTCATGTACCTATCTTGGGTCCAATATCATTTCTTGGTTTTCTAAGAAGCAGACCTCTGTGTCTAGGAGTTCTGCAGAGGCTGAGTACAGAAGCTTGGCAAATGCAGCTTCTGAAGTTGTTTGGTTGAAAGGTATCCTTTCTGAGCTCAAGGTCACCTCTCACCAATCTCCAACTATTTGGATTGATAATCAAAGTGCAATGTCCATGGCTGCTAATCCTGTTTTTCATGCGCGCACCAAACATGTGGAATTGGATATGCATTTTATCAGAGACTTGGTTAAGAAAAAGATGTTCAAAGTGTCCTTTGTTCCATCTATAGATCAGTCTGCTGATATTCTCACCAAGCCTCTCAGTAATCACTTGTTCACTCGAATGAGATACAAACTCACTGTTTTGGCTCTCTCCTCACTCCAATTGAGGGGGGATGTTAGAGATAATAACAGCATGCTTAAACCCTAATTGCATGATTATGCTTTTCTTAATATCCATCTCATACACCAGTACATTATCCAGCTCATGCACCAGTACATGGTGTCTCTCTTGTCTTCTTGCGCAACCACTGGATGGTTTACACGTGGCTCGCTCTTACCCCTAGGATCTATAGCTAGGGTTTAGCTTGTCACTATATAAACATTCTCTGTGTATCTGCAGCTTTTTATGTTGAACATTTATTGATTATTTTCCAGTTATGGAATGATGCCATTCAAAGCTTAAAGCTTGTTTTTCTCTTTCATATTTTTATCATCAAAACCTTTCATATGGGAGAGACCCAATGCCAAATTATAAATTAATATTACTAGAAGGTAGGAAATCAATTTCGCCCAATCTTTCATGTATAGTATCCCCACATCCGAGCTTAATCTCTTGAGCGAAATTCATCTAAGTTTGAGCACAATTCAAACTTAGTCACGACTCACGAGAAAACTATTAGTCAACATGTCGGCTTGATTGTCATGAATACTAACCGTAATTACCAAAATATTACATCGAACAATCGCATCCTAAACAAAGTGATTACAAATATAAATGTGTTTCGTCATCTCATGAAACATTTGATATTTGTTAAAGTATGACTCGAATTCGAGGTCGGAAGATCAAGCTTGAGCATGCTATGAATAGTACTAATGAAGAATTAGTGAATGCAAGGGTGTTGATAGTCGGTACAAGGCAAGATTGGAGAAAGGTGATTGTGAGAGGTCAAAGAGCATGGAGGTACACAAGCAAGGGTGGATCTTCATGTAGACTGGGTCGGGCTCTTGCCCGCCCTAATATAAAATTTATGCTATTTAAAAAAAAAATTGAGGTAGTTCAAGTGGTTAGCCCGCCTTCTTTTTAATGAAAAGTCTTAAGGTCGTGGGTTCAAACTTAGGGTACTCATGATGTTGAGTGATCCCTTCGAGGTTGGAGGGAAGGAAGAGAAATAGGGAATCTTTGATCGTTGGTGGTATAATCAGTCGGGAGGCAAAAGAGGCGATGGTTTACCCTGCGGGCTGAGATTCTCGTCAAGGTGAAAATTTAATGAAGTATGACTCGAATCCGAGGTCGGACCAAGAAAAAATCCACTTTGAAATCTTATGTTTTCTGTTCATAAATAAATTTTAAGAATTATCTCATTTTTTATGTTATTGTTCATGAGTTGAATAAATAAACTTTAAATTTTGTTAGGAACACCTACACGGGCTACACCGTACTCCATAATAATTAAGATTACATTAAAATTACATGGTTAACTACACTTATTAGATCAAGATTCTATGATTTTATTGATTATATACGAAAAATATAGAGTACATTGTTCATTAATTTTTAAAAGTATGGTAACTATTAAAATAAAAAAATAATGTAATATACCATATAAAATATATTATGTCAGTGTCACATACTTAGTTGTCAGACTTATTAATTTGTAAATTACAAAAGAAGTGCGCTAGGAAAAAATGATACTGCTCAAACTAGCTACTTAAAAAAATCTTGACTCATTTTAATAAATCATTTAAAAAAATAATACGCTTGGGTCAATTTTGGTTTCAATAAAAAAAATCAATATGATATTTTTTTTCTTATTCAGTTGAAATTTTTTAAATTATTCTAGAAACTGTTAACAAAATAAATATTTGTTGAGGATTCGACAAGACAAACAAACAATCGAGCTGCGCAAGCTCAAAAGCTTCTAATCAGAGTTCCAAACTCAACAATGGTGAAATCGGGATTCGACGACGAACACGCGATCTATAGATCCTAAAAGTATCTCTGAATTTTAAAGAACACAATGCAAAAGAAATCACACAAAATGACACAGAATTTTACGAGTTTCGATCGATTGAAAATTCAAACGAGTGCGGATATTTCGGTACAAACTCGAATACTCGAACCCTAATAGTCACCCTTATTGGTAGCCATTTTAAAACATTGTCCCCTTCAAAATTGGGCCATGGGCCATCACACCCCTGCCTAAGCCCAGGGCCAGCCCTGTATCCACATCTATCTACCTCATTTTTCACATCACTGCGACGCCATCACTGGCATATGCATGATTCGTCAAAGTAAAAGAGGCATAACCTAACCACTACGCTTTATTGAAATAAAATTAAAATCTTTTTAAAAGTATGACTTTGCATCCTTATAATACGGTGGAATAGCACATATTAATACTCATTATTATCACAATTAAGTTTCAATATATTTTCCATTCAAAATAAATTAAATTTAATCGAGATCACCATATGGCCAATCACTGGTTCAAACTACTCCTTTGTTTAGATATTGTCCTAAATTCTCATCGAGTTCACGCAACAGGTTTTTTTTCTATATATATATATATATATATATATATATATATATATATATATATATATATATGATCAATAAATGTTGTTTAATTTTAAATTAGTTCCATGTGGTACTGGTGACGTCCGAATTGGAGGCATATGTTGCTATGTTTCTGGGTCTAAAGATTCAAATATTTCTGTGATTTTGTCATCGGATATTTTTGGTATGTGTATGTAACTTTGTCACATTTTCTTGTATATATATACATATATGTATATATATATTTATTTTTTCATTTTTCTTACAGGTTATGGGGTTCTCCACTTAAGGTAATTAGTTTACGGGGTTTTTAATCTTTCGTAATTAATTCTACTTTGATACCATATTGAAATTGGATTAATAATACCTTAAATGACATTTTGTTAAAGTGATAAGGTAGTCCAATTTATATGTGAGTCCAAAGTTCTTTTTCTGATATCGATGTGGGATATCTAACAACTTCCGGATCCCTGCGCTCCATTTTTATTAATCGTTCGTGATCTTGTGTGTTGGTCAGTTATACTAATATTTCCTTTCCTTTAGTTTGAATTGCATATTCTTCATGATCATCTAAGATTCGTGATTCGTTGTTTGTATAATCGTATCTCACATTATTTAATATCTTATATGTATATCGACGATTGTAGACTTAATAATCACAAAATTTGGGGTTTTTTCGTTTGGATGTAAAAGGCAGTTTGCGGATAAGGTAAGTGCAGCATCTAGGTTTTATGTTGTGGTTCCAGATTTCTTCTTTGGAGATTCATTTGTAGCTAATGTATCTAAGAAGGAGTCTTGGCTAAACAAGCACTCGCCTGTGAGTAATTTAGTGCTGTAATTGATTGTACAAGAAACATAAATTAACGAACTACCTACTGTCGAAGTTAGCTGACATAATCTTATTGTTTTTGTAGATAAACGGAACTAAATACGCAAAGAGACTTATTAGTGCTTTAAAAGCCGAAGGCATAAAAAAGATCGGAGCTGCAGGTTTCTGTTGGGGAGGTATGAGTACGTTATTTATTTATTAATTCATCTCACAAATTACGTACTGATATTCGAATATTATTAATTGTTTTAGGTAACGTTACTGTCGGCCTTGCAAATTCGTCTCACTACATTCAGGCTGCGGTGTTGTTACATCCTACATATGTCACCGTCGAAGATATTCAAAGTATTAAACAATTAATAATAACTCTTGTTTTAGGACATATCATTTTATCTGATCACAACTAAAAAATCAATCTTGTTACAGATGTTACGGTCCCAATCTCTATTCTTGGAGGTCAAAATGACTCGACGCTTCTACCAACTCTTGTGGAACAATTCAAATCTGCTTTGAAGAAGAACCATAAGGTACGTAGCAATCAACCATTAACGAGTGTTTGATTAATGATAAGGCATTTATAAATATTGTATGTTGCTCGGAAATGATTGTTTTGTAGATCCATAACCATAGCTCGATCAAGATATTTCCCAATGCCACGCATGGATTTAGTACAAAGTACACTGATGGAGATTTTCCTGCTGAAGTGAGAGCTGAAGAGGCTCGCAATGATACCTTGAAATGGTTTCTCAAGTATCTCAAATGAAATTATGTGTAAGGTGGATGAGAAAGCTTTGCTTATTTTTAAGATAGAGGAGAGTCCTCAATTTCCAAAATAATTTTAAGTTATTTACCCTTGTTTGTTTGGTTTACAATAAATTAAGTCAATTAAATAAAAATAATATATGGTCATGTTACTATTTTCTCAATATATATCCTTCTTTCTCAAACAAATTATCATATTTTCTATATTTCCTTTCGTTTCAATCGAATGGTAAAAATTAATTATTTTTTATTTTTTTATTAAAAAAATATCTTTAAATTTTCACATAAACTCTTATCATTTTCAAATGTTACTCTCGACTGGGGAAAATATCATATTTAGTCCTGTCTGGATGTAATTTCCAATAAATAGTCATTTATCTTATAAAATTATCAAAATTGGTCCTTTGACCGACTACACCAAGTTAAGTCATTTATCTTATAAAATTATCAAAATTGGTCCTTTGACCGACTACACCAGGTTAAAACATGACGTGGTAATTGGTTGACTCATTCAACCAGTAATTGTGTCAAATAAATTAAATAAATAAATAGATGGATAGAATTCGAATTTTGACCTATACCAATTTTGATAATTTTATAAGATAAATGACTATTTATCGGAAATGACACATAGAAAAGACCAAGTGTGATATTTTCCTCACTGCTTAAATTATTAATTTAAGAATATTTTTTATTTTAATATTTTTGTCAAGTCAATAAAACAATTATTTTTTAAATTATTTTATCTACTCGAACACATGTGACCACTTACCTGCAACAGGCATGAATATACCTTTTATTACTCACAAAACATGTACAAACAATTGAAGGTGTAGTTTTGTTCATTAATGGCTTCTTATACCTCGCTCATTGATACGACTGTGTATAGTTGTGAGATCTTCAAGTTTAAAAGATGAAGGAGATATGTATTGAGTGGTGAAAACTTGGAAGAAGGTCTTTGCATCCAACGCGGGGTGAGTAAAAAGAAATTCGACTGATTTTACATGAATAGTAACAACTTGGTTACCGATGATTACTTTCGAGAATGATATTTTGACCCCACGACTCAGTCAATACATGTTTTTTTCAGCACATTTTGTGGTTGCGCACTTCAAACACTTAGTCAAAGGGTCACCCTTCTTGTGATTGCTAGTTATAGCATGCACACTACTAAAAACGATGTCTAAAAAAATAAAATGCATCTTCGTAATATGACTATATGAGAGTAACTTATTCATTTATTTTAGACATTTCTTTGCATTGAAGTATTACACTACTCAAAAAGTTGGTTAGTAGCATTTCTAAAGGCATCCTATAATTAAGAATTTTAGGTGTCAAAGGCAATGAATGTAGAATTTCAAGAGTACGTCATTTTTATTTAGTGTTAAAGACTATCCTAAGTAGCTTAGTAGTATATAACTAGTCTTTTAACGTGTGGAATACGAATATATACCACAATTAAATTACTTGTAACATATTTGGAAAAAATGGCAATAAGGTCAATTTTCATCATTTTTTCGGCAATAAAGCTTTCGTTTTTCCGGATCGTGTGCTCATGTATATGTCACAATTAATATCACATAAAATCATAGAAGGGAGTTTATGATTTTACCTTTGATTCGTTGTGCGGAGAAACGAAATCAAATTGATGACCTTACAATCTTCCCACGTATTCCTTGCACTAGCTTGAACGTCGGGTGGGCGACGATCCTCCAAGCTTATGGATCTCCTTCACGAACTCTCTAGAATATCAAGTATGATAATCTTATGGTGTTATGATTGTGAAGGCCATGTATTGCTTTTATAGGCTACGTAGGGGATCTAAAGGAGGTGGAATATTGGGCTTCCAATATTGATGATTAAATTGAGCCCAAGCCCAAATCTATTAATCCCATCAATATTAATTAATTTATTTTCCACTATATAAATTAATTGCACTCCCAATATTAAATCATATTATATCAAATAATATTTCTCCGGTAGTATTATTTATTCCGTGTATTTAAGATTTAAATATCCATGAATAAAATTAATTTATTGCTAATTAATTTATTCATCTCTTATATCCGAGAATAGTACCATTCAACCTTAATTATTGTGCCGAACAAATCCACTCATGAGGTTTACACAATAATTCCTTATGAACTCATCTCGGGGATATTATCAACCCTTACGGGATACACTTTCCCGTCAAGTATTCACGGCATGCCATATATAAAATATAGTGACCCAACTTAACCGGTAATTAACCCAATACTTAAACCGGTTAATTCCTTTGGAAAATCAAAGTCACTTATATTAAATATACACACCCGCAATAGTATCGGGGATTAAGAATAAAATACTCTGAGATTTAAATCAATTATCAACGGCAATCCTAATTGATAAGTCTCAAGCGATCCGCCCAATACACCAAGTGTACAAGTGTGATAAAATAATTAAGATAAATTATTTTCTCTCTCACACAACGACTATACCGATGGATTGGTCCGTGTCCATCTAGGTCGTGAGCAACTGTTCGATTAAATACGAGTAACCGATAGTATGATCTTCTGTGTGGGCCCGACACACCATACTAACTACAACGTATAGAATCCAGGACTATGTTTTGCATATATTTAATTAATAATAATTAAATGCAAACAATTGTTTATTAATTAAATAGGTTAAATGCTATGACCGGGAGTTTACCGATACTTAAATCATTCATATCGGCGGAGAAACTATTTTCGATTTTCTCATTCGAGGAATGAGATTTTTGAGTTTTCATGCTCCTTGAACTCTTTCCTTTCTCAAATTTTTTAGTGTGGTCATTGGCTCATAGACGAGCGACATATCTGGGTTACTTCGCACTTTCAGAGTCAAATCATAGTTCCTTAAGTCAGCCATCAAACTAGCATAGTCCCATTTCTGGTTGCTTTCTTCACGTGCTTCAAGTGTTAGAACTTTGCTTTCAAATCTAGAGCTCAGACTATGTAGAGTTTTCTCGTATATCATGATAGCAGGAAAAACTGCCCCAAGCTCATGCACCTCATTCACATATCTCATTATCTTGTCTAGATATTCGTTTATGTCTTCATCTTCTCTCATGCGGAGTTGATGAAATTGAGCAGTGATAGTTCGGACTTTCGAGCGTTTAACAGTTTGGCTTCCCTCACATTTTCTCTGCAGCGTTTCCCATGCCTCTTTAGCTGAGGTACGGTCTTTCACTAGCTGGTACATGCTGAGTTCCAACCATTCACAGATGAGTAGAAGAGCTTTGCTATTAGCAGTAGACATCTCATGCTCTTCTCTAGTCCATTCACGTTCAAGTTTATATATTTTGACACCGTCATTGTCAACAATGAATGGGCGTTTCCATCCTTCTCGCACAACCATCCATGCACGAGAGTCGAATCCTTTGATTCTAGCAGAGACTTTAGCTTTCTAGTTCGAGTAGTTCTGATGAGTAAGCATAATCGGCTTCTGAGCAAACATAGACGACTCCATTGTAGCGGGAATATATGAAGTCAAGTAACAGATCACGTCGTATACGTATGACGTCCCTCTCTGATACCAATTGAAATTACGTCTTCGACGTAAGATACCAACTTTTCGCGAAGTCGGTCTTAAACACTAACACTTCAGCAACTTCATTCGCACACACTCTGCTGTCGCTTGCTCCAGATGTCACACGCTCCAGTTGGAGCACGGTTCGTGTTGTGTGTATATGTTCGAACTCAACGAATGCAAAGTACTGAAGATAAAGTTATGTAATATTTTTCATTTCATTGATCACAAAACAAAACTATTACACTTGAAGAGAAAGGTAGACGGAATGATCTAAGGTCGTATCCCAAGTGTCGCAACACTCCAACGAACCAGAGACCTAGTACTACTACACCTAGAGTTATATCTCCTAACTCTACTAGTGGTGCAAAGCACAAAACAACTACCAAAACTCTAAGGCCCAGCGCCAACAAACAACGATAGCGATACTCGAATATAATATTTCGTTCTCTTAAAATCGTCAAGTGAAGTCTTGAAATTCCATGGGTATTTATAGGTGAGCCGCACATGTGAAGCTTTGAAATGAAGCCATCTGATTGGCCACATGCTTGGCTGACTTCATCTTTCCATGGATCACATCACTTTTGAAGCTTGGATTCTTAAATCTTGGAATCTTGAATCTTTGATTCTTGAATCTTCGAATCTTGAATCTTCAACTTCTTAAACTTCATACTTCAACACAATCTTGAATCCATCGATCTCAATACTTCATCTTCAACTTCATCGTGATAAACACTCGTTGTTGAAACTTCAGCATTTCATCGTCTTCATTGTCGTCGACATTGTTGAAGTAGTAAATAGCACATCCACACATCGTTGGCACTAGAACTGAGATAGACATCTCATTCACTCATTGACGTTGATGGTGGGATGTAACACACCATGCGCCAGTTGGCGCATAAGGTGAAATGCACGGGGCGTGCGCCAGTTGGCGCACGAGATGAGGATGGCGAGCTGTGCGCCATTTGTCGCACGTGGTGGAGATGGATGAGTCGTGCGATTTTTGTCGCATGAGGAGAAGGAGGCCTGGCCGTGCGCCATTTCGCGCATGAAGTAGGAGTTGGCCTGGCGTGCGACTTTTGTCGCATGAAATGTAGATGGCCAAGCGTGCGCCTCTTGTCGCATGAGGTGGGCAATGGCAATCCATGCGCCAGTCAGCGCTTATCATGGCATTGAACGATCCTTTGATGCTTTGAACTTCAGTGATTCCATATTATCATGTTCTATGCCTTGCTTCCATTCATTCAACATTTGAAAATAAAAACATAAAACAAAAACATATGTTGTTGCCAAAACCAACATCTACAAGCTTCTTATACCTCACCTCATTAATACGACTGTGTATATATAGTCGTGAGACCCTCAAGTTTAAAGATGTATGTAGTTGCTGGTTTTGCGATCGAAGGAGAAGATGAAAGAGATATATATTGAGTGGTGAAAACTTGCAGGTGGTGAGTTGCAAAATATTGGAGGCCTGAATTGCTATGTTTCTGGGCCTAAAATTTCAAATACTTCTGTTATTTTGTCATCAGATGTTTATGGTATATATCTTGATTAATGAATCTTTTCATCTTTGAAATACTTCATTTTTACAAGACAACGTATATTAAAAATTAAATTTATTTATTCAGAGAAAAAATATATAATAAAATGAGACATTTTGATTGTCACAATTTACATCTTATGTTTCACAACATCTATAGATGAATTTTTTTTATCTTTATCTTTGGAGTACTCATGTATTTATATTAATATCATTAATTTTTCACTTAATTCATTAATTACTTACACAATAATATTTATTATATTTTTACTTTTTATTATTTAATACATAAAAACTTTCTTTTTCTTAATTTAAATAAAATTTTATTTATGCAAATTTTAAAGAATTTGAAGAAAAAATTATATTTTTTTTTTGTTTCCGCAGGATATGAGGTTCCCCACTTAAGGTACTTGTTGTGATTTAAAGTACAAATCGCGCAGGGCACTCGCGAATATAAACATGAGAAGACACAAGAAAAAGATATGCGAAAAGAACGAACACAGAATTTACGTGGAAACCCAAAACACGAGAAAAAACCACGGGAAGGAAGAAATAATTCACTGTATCATTGAGACTTACAATAACTCGTCTAGTCTAATTTTCGTCTACCGGAGAACCTCAATTTATAGGTGTAGCAAACCTATCAAATTGGAAACCATTATAATTAGGAATAAATCTTTTTCCTAATATATGACTCCTAAATTAATAAGGAATAAAATTATATTACATATAATTCTAATTCCCTAATTAAAACAAATAACCCACGCAAAAACTCCAACGAAAATAATCTGCGCAGCGCACAGAGAATTTCCGCAAAACAGTTTTGCTCGAACTCTGACCCTTTTTCTCCATGTTCAGCGACCGCCGATCTTCTCCCGCGCCCGACGGTCACCTCCAGCGCCCGCTAGAACCCTCCAGCGCCCGCTGAAATAACTTTCGGCGATTTTGCCCTCTTCTGCGTTTCGATTGGAGTCATAATTCAACAGTACTCCTGAACCTCAAGTCGTATGAATTTTCACATTCATCAACTCCTTCACTAAATATTAATTAATATGAATTCAATGTTTTACAGAGATTTTTGTAGTATCTTTTTGTGTAGGAGTGGTGTGTATCCATTAAAGGAAGATGGAAGTAAAAAAATTGAATAAATCGAGGCTCGTGTTCAACACGATTTCCTTAAAACAAATTCGTCCTCTACGAGTACGATTGTTTCCCAGGATACAACGAATATTAAGCAAACATATGTTTGGCGAACCGAGATGTTGCCCGGATACAACGATTATTAAGCAAACATATGCTTGGCGAACCGAGATGTTGCCTGAATAATATCACCGGAAGGTCAAAGAAATGGGATAAACAAAAGAAAAACGAGAGCGATTGCTCGGAAGATGTTTGTTTAATCTCTTTTTCATCTTTTATTTTCTCGACGTTTCAAGTCGTATCTTCTAGTGTGTTTTTGCAGCCCACTTGACTGCTCTTATATAAAGATGGTTGGAGTCGAAGATTCGTTGAATATGGACAGTCAAATCACCATTTGTAAATGTCTCAACATTCAAAACCATACTAATGGTCACTAAATACCATTATTCAAATATTAAAATTCAATTATGTAACTTATTATTATAATAATAATAATATCATATTATTATTATATTCATAATAAAATATCATGAAGAAAAATAGCAACAAGTGTGCATAATAAGGTACTATATTTACTACACTTTGCATGTTTTTCTATTTAAAATATTTTATTCTCTTTGGAATACTCTTCCAATTAGTTACATTTTTTAAAATTAATTTATCATTTATACTACTTGAAATTGAGCGTATGAGATATCAAATCGAAGCTCTCTACGAGACGCTCATTTTCCAACAATTTTTCGTTATGTTGCTTTGTATAATTGATCACACGTTTCGCTCGTTTTGATTCTTAACCTAAAAGGAAGATAGCAGATAAAATTGGTGCAACTGGATTTTCTTTTGTGGTTCCAGATTACTTCCGTGGTGATCCATTTGTACCTAGTCAGCCTTTTCAATATTGGATTCAAAAGCACCAACCCGTGAGTGTCTCTTTATTCGCCCTTGCGAAATAGTTGATACACTTTTCCGTAGACAGTTTAAAAAATGTAATTTTTAAATTTAAACAAAAAATAAAGAATAAAAATTTAATTTTAAATTGAAAAATAAAATTATTTTGAGTGAAATTTAAAAAGTAAAAGTAAATTTGTATTTTAAGTGAAAACAAAAACAATTATTTTTATGTGGTCAATTATTGTGAGGAGACTCAATAAATATAAAAAGTGTTAGAAACTTTACTGGGACACAAAAAGTAGTATAGTAGTAGTTTTTAATTTTGTATTTTATTAGGGTAAAGGAATGGAAGATGCAAAGCCACTTATTACAGCTCTAAAAAAGGAAGGCATAACTAGGATTGGAGCAGCAGGTTTCTGAAGGCATAACTAGGATTGGAGCAGCAGGTTTCTGCTGGGGAGGTATGTTAAGTATATACACCTTTCAAGTCAAAGAATAGTCACAATTTTTTTGTAATTTACAAAAAAAGTGTGACTATTCTTATGAAAAATAAGTAGTATATGTATGTGTCAGTGTGTGTGCTTACAAATTATAGTACTACATCTTTTATTCATCCATTTCACAATTTACGACATTCGAATATCATTTCAGGCAAGCTTAATGCCGACCTTGCAAAGTAGCCCAATTTAATTCAAGCTACGATGTTGTTACATCCTACGTATGTTGCGGTCGAAGATATTCGAGGTAAAGTAGTAATTAATTAGTAACTCAATGTTAATGTTAGCAAGTTTAAGGACTCAAAATGCAATTAGAAATTGATCTGCAGGAGTCAAAGTGCCAATCTCAATTCTCGGATGTCAGAACGACACATTGTTTCCGATAAGCCTTCTAAAACAATTCGAAATTGCTTTGAAGGATAACCATAAGGTAGCGTCATTCAACCCTTAATTTGAGCACCTTGATGAGACATAATTTCTGTATATTTTACTTTTAAATGATTGTATGTTTTGTGGTACGTAGATCAATAGCTCGTTAAAGATATTTCCTGGAGCTCAACATGGATGGACTACACAGTACAATGATATGGATATTGTTGCTGTAAAGAGAGCTGAAGAAGCTCAGAATGACCTGCTGAACTGGTTTCTTAAGTATCTCAATTAAATTGGGATGGGAACTAAATATCAATAACTAAGCAAACACAGAAGAAGTTAAGATATATACATGCCTCATATGAGTCCTATTGTAATAATGAATTTTTATTAACCTTCTTGTTGTTTGAACTTCAATGGTATTAAAACGATATTTTGAAATAAAAATAATAAATAACACGATAATTTTTGTGAAAACGCAAATCAAGAAAAAACTACAGGAAGAGAATGAAATCACTATGAACCTCAATATCTTAATTACAAAGAACATATATCTATCTAAATTCCATAGAATATATTCATTGAGTTGTTAATTAGGTAAAGACTAAAGAGGGTTCATCATTTATATATGGTGTTAGAGATAATAACAGCATGCTTAAACCCTAATTGCATGATTATGCTTTTCTTAATATCCAGCTCATACACCAGTACATTATCCAGCTCATGCACCAGTACATGGTGTCTCTCTTGTCTTCTTGCGCAACCACTGGATGGTTTACACGTGGCTCGCTCTTACCCCTAGGATCTATAGCTAGGGTTTAGCTTGTCACTATATAAACATTCTCTGTGTATCTGCAGCTTTTTATGTTGAACATTTATTGATTATTTTCCAGTTATGGAATGATGCCATTCAAAGCTTAAAGCTTGTTTTTCTCTTTCATATTTTTATCATCAAAACCTTTCATGGTATCAGAGCTAGGATCAGATCAACATCCTGTCACCATCAGCATCTGCTTATAACTGAGCACGTGACATTTGAAGATGAGTGTAGACAACAGGTCTACATCTGACGGCTCACAACACTCCATCCAAAATCAGAGTGGGAGTCTCACATCCACAACATCAGCTTGTTTCTATCAAGCTCAATGAAGATAACTTTCTGCTTTGGAAGATGCAGATCTCCATAGCTATCAGAGGCTATGGACTTGAGAGTTTTCTTCAACCGGATGCAACTCCAGAAAGGGTCACCTTCAATCCTGAAACAAACAAGGTAGAACCTAATCCTGATTTTGTGCACTGGAGTAGACAAGATCAATTACTAGCATCTTGGATCTTGTCATCTCTCACTGAGAGCCTACTCATCATGATGGTTGGTCTAGAAACCTCAGCTAAGATCTGGGAAGCCCTAGATCTAAATTTCTCATCACAGTCAGCTGCCAAGAAGATGCAATATAAGCTGCAACTGAGTTCTATTAAGAAGGGCTCTATGTCTGTCAGAGATTACTTGAACAAAGTGAAAACTTGCTGTGATCTTTTGCACTCAGCTGGCCAGAAAATCTCTGAAGAAGATCAGGTGTGAGTTTGATCCTATAGTGGTTGCCATAACCTCCAGACCAGAGAGTTACAAATTGAGAGAAGTATACTCCATGTTGATGAGTTATGAAACAAGGTTGGAGAGTCTTAATCCTTCATCTGTGTATGTTGATGGTTCAAACCCCTCTGCTAATGCTGCCCAGCTCCAGAAAAAGTTCAACAACAACAGCAACTCCTATGGGAGAGGTAGGGGCAGCAGTAACAACGGTAATAACCACAGTAACTCAAGGGGTAGAGGAAGGTCACCTTATAGAGGAAGAGGTGGAAGAGGTGGAGTAGCTAGAGGGAGAGGTGCTGCACCTTGTCAAATATGCAACTACTCTAACCACACAGCAGACAAATGCTACTATAGATATGATTCCACTTTTGGACCTTCTGCTGAACCATCTCAGGGTAACACTTCCAACAACAGTCAACATATCACAGCCTACAATGCTAGTCAAGGTTCTGCTTCTTACTCTGAGGAAGGAGGTGATGGTGGCTCTTGGTTTGCTGATTCTGGAGCTACTAATCACTTAACTAATGAGTTCAACAACTTGACAACAGCATCTGAGTACAATGGAAGCAACAGGGTTCAGATTGCCAATGGTGCAGGTATTGCTATTTCTCATATTGGTAGATCCACTGTTACCTCACCTAGTTCAAACAAATGTTTAACCCTTTCTGACCTTTTGCTTGTCCCTCACATTGCTAAAAATCTCCTTAGTGTGTCTCAGTTTTCAAATGACAATAATGTGTATTTTGAATTTCATCCTCATACTTGCTTTGTTAAGGATCAGGTCACTCACAAAGCTCTACTTCAAGGCACACTTGATCAAGGATTATATAAGTTTGACCTTCAACCTGTTCATCATTCTGCTTCTCAGCCCTTATCAACCTACAAATTTCCAGCTCAACTCTCTCCTTCAGCTCACCTAGTGAATAAAGAGTCTACCAATCTTACACTGTGGCATGCAAGATTTGGTCATCCCTCAAATAAAGTTGTTAAATTAGCACTAGGTTCTGATTTTGTTAAAACTTGTAATGACTCTTCTGTTCTTAATGAAAATTTGCTTTGTGATTCTTGTCTTAAAGCCAAATCTCATGCTCTTCCTTTCAAACTTTCTAATACTGTCTATAATAAGCCTTTTGAACTTATTCACACAGATGTGTGGGGTCCATCTCCACAAAAATCCAGTAATGGATTTATCTATTATGTTGCCTTTGTGGATCAGTTTACTAGATATACCTGGTTATACTTACTCAAAGCCAAATCAGAAGTTGCCACAGCTTTTTCTCATATGTTTAATCTTGTCCAAACTCAATTTAAAACCAACATTAAAACTGTACAATCTGATGGAGGTGGTGAATTCATTGGATTAACTAATTTCCTTCAAAACCATGGTATTTCCCACAGAATTTCTTGCCCTTATACCCCCCAACAGAATGGATTAGCTGAAAGGAAACATAGACATGTTGTTGAGGTTGGTTTATCTCTGTTAGCTCACTCACATTTGCCTTTGAAGTTCTGGGATGATGCTTTTGTGACTGCAGTATACCTCATTAATAGACTCCCATCCAAAGTGATTCATTTCAAGTCTCCATTTGAGCTTCTTTACCAGAAAAAGCCAATCTATTCTCACCTCAAAACTTTTGGTTGTCTCTGTTACCCTAACCTCAGACCTTTTAATAAACATAAGCTTGAATACAGGTCTTTACCCTCTACCTTTTTGGGATATAACAGCAAATACAAAGGGTATAAAGCTCTTCTTCCCTCTGGTAAAGTGGTAATCTCAAGAAATGTTGTCTTTAATGAAACAGTGTTTCCTTTTGCTCCTTCATTCAAATTGAATCCTGCTGTTTCTCAACCACTGTCTTCTTCTGTTGGTCCCCTTCCCACTATACCACAACCTATATCTGATCCTATATCCTCACCTTCATCCACTGGTCAATTAATTTTTAGCCAGTTTGATTCCCCAATTCAAAATGTCTCACCAATTCAGTCTAGCTCAAATCACTCACCTGTTAATTCTCCAAATTCAGTATCTTCTTCCAATTCTACCCACTCTCATCATACACCTATATCTGTACCCACTTCTGCTACCAGTAACACTACTATACCCCTCTATGTGGATTTACCAATATGTAATGATAGTGTACCTGTTACTACGGCTGATCCTGGTGTTTCCAGTGTTCCTAATGTTGTTGCAGGTACTCACCATATGGTCACAAGGTCCAGAACTGGTTCTCTGAAACCCAAAGTCTATCAATCTCAAGTTAATAATGAGATTCCCTCATCCTTCAAAGAAGCCTTGCTAATACCACACTGGAAACAAGCAATGGAGGAAGAGTATATGTCCTTGATCAAAAACAAAACCTGGACCCTCTGTGAACCTCCTTCACATCAGAAACTTATTGGTTGCAGGTGGATTTTCAAAGTCAAAACTAAGGCAGATGGGAGTATAGCCAGATACAAAGCTAGGCTAGTAGCTAGAGGTTATGATCAAGTACAAGGTTTTGACTTCTCAGAGACTTTTAGTCCAGTTGTGAAAGCTACTACTATCAGAATTATAATCTCCATTGCTGTCACCAAAAATTGGCCTATAAAACAGCTTGATGTCAACAATGCGTTTTTAAATGGAGATTTGCAGGAGCAAGTATTTATGGTACAACCTGCAGGTTTTGAAGTTAATTTTAACTCCCCTCAACTACCTGTTTGCAAGCTGTCTAAGGCCATTTATGGTCTTAAACAGGCTCCTAGAGCTTGGTCTGATAAGCTCAAGATCACACTGCTTAACCTTGGTTTTAACTGCAGTAAATCAGATGCCTCCTTATTCTATAAGTCCACTGACAAAGGTTGTATTTGGCTGCTGGTTTATGTTGATGATATCCTAGTTACTGGTAGTGATTTATGTGGTATTCAATCTCTGATCAAGGCTCTTGATACTAAATTCTCGCTCAAAGATCTTGGCTCTCTTCATCATTTTCTGGGGATTGAAGTTACTTCCACAGCCACTGGTCTTCATCTTCATCAAGGACAGTATATAAGGGAATTACTTCGAAGATCTGGAATGACTCATGCTAAAAGTACCCCTACTCCTATGGTTTCTTCTCTAAAGCTATCAAAAACTCATGGTGATCCAGTGTTGGATAGCACAACATACAGGAGTATTGTTGGAGCTCTCCAATATGTCACTTTGACCAGACCTGATATTGCTTTCTCAGTCAACAAGGTCTGCCAATTCATGCATCACCCTCTTGACACTCATTGGCAAGCTGTCAAGAGAATACTCAGATACCTAGCTGGAACTATGGATCATGGTCTTCATGTCACTTCATCTTCTGATTTCAACATTTTAGCTTATTGTGATGCTGACTGGGGTTCTGATATAGATGATAGGAAATCGATTTCTGGCTCATGTACCTATCTTGGGTCCAATATCATTTCTTGGTTTTCTAAGAAGCAGACCTCTGTGTCTAGGAGTTCTGCAGAGGCTGAGTACAGAAGCTTGGCAAATGCAGCTTCTGAAGTTGTTTGGTTGAAAGGTATCCTTTCTGAGCTCAAGGTCACCTCTCACCAATCTCCAACTATTTGGATTGATAATCAAAGTGCAATGTCCATGGCTGCTAATCCTGTTTTTCATGCGCGCACCAAACATGTGGAATTGGATATGCATTTTATCAGAGACTTGGTTAAGAAAAAGATGTTCAAAGTGTCCTTTGTTCCATCTATAGATCAGTCTGCTGATATTCTCACCAAGCCTCTCAGTAATCACTTGTTCACTCGAATGAGATACAAACTCACTGTTTTGGCTCTCTCCTCACTCCAATTGAGGGGGGATGTTAGAGATAATAACAGCATGCTTAAACCCTAATTGCATGATTATGCTTTTCTTAATATCCATCTCATACACCAGTACATTATCCAGCTCATGCACCAGTACATGGTGTCTCTCTTGTCTTCTTGCGCAACCACTGGATGGTTTACACGTGGCTCGCTCTTACCCCTAGGATCTATAGCTAGGGTTTAGCTTGTCACTATATAAACATTCTCTGTGTATCTGCAGCTTTTTATGTTGAACATTTATTGATTATTTTCCAGTTATGGAATGATGCCATTCAAAGCTTAAAGCTTGTTTTTCTCTTTCATATTTTTATCATCAAAACCTTTCATATGGGAGAGACCCAATGCCAAATTATAAATTAATATTACTAGAAGGTAGGAAATCAATTTCGCCCAATCTTTCATGTATAGTATCCCCACATCCGAGCTTAATCTCTTGAGCGAAATTCATCTAAGTTTGAGCACAATTCAAACTTAGTCACGACTCACGAGAAAACTATTAGTCAACATGTCGGCTTGATTGTCATGAATACTAACCGTAATTACCAAAATATTACATCGAACAATCGCATCCTAAACAAAGTGATTACAAATATAAATGTGTTTCGTCATCTCATGAAACATTTGATATTTGTTAAAGTATGACTCGAATTCGAGGTCGGAAGATCAAGCTTGAGCATGCTATGAATAGTACTAATGAAGAATTAGTGAATGCAAGGGTGTTGATAGTCGGTACAAGGCAAGATTGGAGAAAGGTGATTGTGAGAGGTCAAAGAGCATGGAGGTACACAAGCAAGGGTGGATCTTCATGTAGACTGGGTCGGGCTCTTGCCCGCCCTAATATAAAATTTATGCTATTTAAAAAAAAAATTGAGGTAGTTCAAGTGGTTAGCCCGCCTTCTCTTTAATGAAAAGTCTTAAGGTCGTGGGTTCAAACTTAGGGTACTCATGATGTTGAGTGATCCCTTCGAGGTTGGAGGGAAGGAAGAGAAATAGGGAATCTTTGATCGTTGGTGGTATAATCAGTCGGGAGGCAAAAGAGGCGATGGTTTACCCTGCGGGCTGAGATTCTCGTCAAGGTGAAAATTTAATGAAGTATGACTCGAATCCGAGGTCGGACCAAGAAAAAATCCACTTTGAAATCTTATGTTTTCTGTTCATAAATAAATTTTAAGAATTATCTCATTTTTTATGTTATTGTTCATGAGTTGAATAAATAAACTTTAAATTTTGTTAGGAACACCTACACGGGCTACACCGTACTCCATAATAATTAAGATTACATTAAAATTACATGGTTAACTACACTTATTAGATCAAGATTCTATGATTTTATTGATTATATACGAAAAATATAGAGTACATTGTTCATTAATTTTTAAAAGTATGGTAACTATTAAAATAAAAAAATAATGTAATATACCATATAAAATATATTATGTCAGTGTCACATACTTAGTTGTCAGACTTATTAATTTGTAAATTACAAAAGAAGTGCGCTAGGAAAAAATGATACTGCTCAAACTAGCTACTTAAAAAAATCTTGACTCATTTTAATAAATCATTTAAAAAAATAATACGCTTGGGTCAATTTTGGTTTCAATAAAAAAAATCAATATGATATTTTTTTTCTTATTCAGTTGAAATTTTTTAAATTATTCTAGAAACTGTTAACAAAATAAATATTTGTTGAGGATTCGACAAGACAAACAAACAATCGAGCTGCGCAAGCTCAAAAGCTTCTAATCAGAGTTCCAAACTCAACAATGGTGAAATCGGGATTCGACGACGAACACGCGATCTATAGATCCTAAAAGTATCTCTGAATTTTAAAGAACACAATGCAAAAGAAATCACACAAAATGACACAGAATTTTACGAGTTTCGATCGATTGAAAATTCAAACGAGTGCGGATATTTCGGTACAAACTCGAATACTCGAACCCTAATAGTCACCCTTATTGGTAGCCATTTTAAAACATTGTCCCCTTCAAAATTGGGCCATGGGCCATCACACCCCTGCCTAAGCCCAGGGCCAGCCCTGTATCCACATCTATCTACCTCATTTTTCACATCACTGCGACGCCATCACTGGCATATGCATGATTCGTCAAAGTAAAAGAGGCATAACCTAACCACTACGCTTTATTGAAATAAAATTAAAATCTTTTTAAAAGTATGACTTTGCATCCTTATAATACGGTGGAATAGCACATATTAATACTCATTATTATCACAATTAAGTTTCAATATATTTTCCATTCAAAATAAATTAAATTTAATCGAGATCACCATATGGCCAATCACTGGTTCAAACTACTCCTTTGTTTAGATATTGTCCTAAATTCTCATCGAGTTCACGCAACAGGTTTTTTTTCTTATATATATATATATATATATATATATATATATATATATATATATATATATATGATCAATAAATGTTGTTTAATTTTAAATTAGTTCCATGTGGTACTGGTGACGTCCGAATTGGAGGCATATGTTGCTATGTTTCTGGGTCTAAAGATTCAAATATTTCTGTGATTTTGTCATCGGATATTTTTGGTATGTGTATGTAACTTTGTCACATTTTCTTGTATATATATACATATATGTATATATATATTTATTTTTTCATTTTTCTTACAGGTTATGGGGTTCTCCACTTAAGGTAATTAGTTTACGGGGTTTTTAATCTTTCGTAATTAATTCTACTTTGATACCATATTGAAATTGGATTAATAATACCTTAAATGACATTTTGTTAAAGTGATAAGGTAGTCCAATTTATATGTGAGTCCAAAGTTCTTTTTCTGATATCGATGTGGGATATCTAACAACTTCCGGATCCCTGCGCTCCATTTTTATTAATCGTTCGTGATCTTGTGTGTTGGTCAGTTATACTAATATTTCCTTTCCTTTAGTTTGAATTGCATATTCTTCATGATCATCTAAGATTCGTGATTCGTTGTTTGTATAATCGTATCTCACATTATTTAATATCTTATATGTATATCGACGATTGTAGACTTAATAATCACAAAATTTGGGGTTTTTTCGTTTGGATGTAAAAGGCAGTTTGCGGATAAGGTAAGTGCAGCATCTAGGTTTTATGTTGTGGTTCCAGATTTCTTCTTTGGAGATTCATTTGTAGCTAATGTATCTAAGAAGGAGTCTTGGCTAAACAAGCACTCGCCTGTGAGTAATTTAGTGCTGTAATTGATTGTACAAGAAACATAAATTAACGAACTACCTACTGTCGAAGTTAGCTGACATAATCTTATTGTTTTTGTAGATAAACGGAACTAAATACGCAAAGAGACTTATTAGTGCTTTAAAAGCCGAAGGCATAAAAAAGATCGGAGCTGCAGGTTTCTGTTGGGGAGGTATGAGTACGTTATTTATTTATTAATTCATCTCACAAATTACGTACTGATATTCGAATATTATTAATTGTTTTAGGTAACGTTACTGTCGGCCTTGCAAATTCGTCTCACTACATTCAGGCTGCGGTGTTGTTACATCCTACATATGTCACCGTCGAAGATATTCAAAGTATTAAACAATTAATAATAACTCTTGTTTTAGGACATATCATTTTATCTGATCACAACTAAAAAATCAATCTTGTTACAGATGTTACGGTCCCAATCTCTATTCTTGGAGGTCAAAATGACTCGACGCTTCTACCAACTCTTGTGGAACAATTCAAATCTGCTTTGAAGAAGAACCATAAGGTACGTAGCAATCAACCATTAACGAGTGTTTGATTAATGATAAGGCATTTATAAATATTGTATGTTGCTCGGAAATGATTGTTTTGTAGATCCATAACCATAGCTCGATCAAGATATTTCCCAATGCCACGCATGGATTTAGTACAAAGTACACTGATGGAGATTTTCCTGCTGAAGTGAGAGCTGAAGAGGCTCGCAATGATACCTTGAAATGGTTTCTCAAGTATCTCAAATGAAATTATGTGTAAGGTGGATGAGAAAGCTTTGCTTATTTTTAAGATAGAGGAGAGTCCTCAATTTCCAAAATAATTTTAAGTTATTTACCCTTGTTTGTTTGGTTTACAATAAATTAAGTCAATTAAATAAAAATAATATATGGTCATGTTACTATTTTCTCAATATATATCCTTCTTTCTCAAACAAATTATCATATTTTCTATATTTCCTTTCGTTTCAATCGAATGGTAAAAATTAATTATTTTTTATTTTTTTATTAAAAAAATATCTTTAAATTTTCACATAAACTCTTATCATTTTCAAATGTTACTCTCGACTGGGGAAAATATCATATTTAGTCCTGTCTGGATGTAATTTCCAATAAATAGTCATTTATCTTATAAAATTATCAAAATTGGTCCTTTGACCGACTACACCAAGTTAAGTCATTTATCTTATAAAATTATCAAAATTGGTCCTTTGACCGACTACACCAGGTTAAAACATGACGTGGTAATTGGTTGACTCATTCAACCAGTAATTGTGTCAAATAAATTAAATAAATAAATAGATGGATAGAATTCGAATTTTGACCTATACCAATTTTGATAATTTTATAAGATAAATGACTATTTATCGGAAATGACACATAGAAAAGACCAAGTGTGATATTTTCCTCACTGCTTAAATTATTAATTTAAGAATATTTTTTATTTTAATATTTTTGTCAAGTCAATAAAACAATTATTTTTTAAATTATTTTATCTACTCGAACACATGTGACCACTTACCTGCAACAGGCATGAATATACCTTTTATTACTCACAAAACATGTACAAACAATTGAAGGTGTAGTTTTGTTCATTAATGGCTTCTTATACCTCGCTCATTGATACGACTGTGTATAGTTGTGAGATCTTCAAGTTTAAAAGATGAAGGAGATATGTATTGAGTGGTGAAAACTTGGAAGAAGGTCTTTGCATCCAACGCGGGGTGAGTAAAAAGAAATTCGACTGATTTTACATGAATAGTAACAACTTGGTTACCGATGATTACTTTCGAGAATGATATTTTGACCCCACGACTCAGTCAATACATGTTTTTTTCAGCACATTTTGTGGTTGCGCACTTCAAACACTTAGTCAAAGGGTCACCCTTCTTGTGATTGCTAGTTATAGCATGCACACTACTAAAAACGATGTCTAAAAAAATAAAATGCATCTTCGTAATATGACTATATGAGAGTAACTTATTCATTTATTTTAGACATTTCTTTGCATTGAAGTATTACACTACTCAAAAAGTTGGTTAGTAGCATTTCTAAAGGCATCCTATAATTAAGAATTTTAGGTGTCAAAGGCAATGAATGTAGAATTTCAAGAGTACGTCATTTTTATTTAGTGTTAAAGACTATCCTAAGTAGCTTAGTAGTATATAACTAGTCTTTTAACGTGTGGAATACGAATATATACCACAATTAAATTACTTGTAACATATTTGGAAAAAATGGCAATAAGGTCAATTTTCATCATTTTTTCGGCAATAAAGCTTTCGTTTTTCCGGATCGTGTGCTCATGTATATGTCACAATTAATATCACATAAAATCATAGAAGGGAGTTTATGATTTTACCTTTGATTCGTTGTGCGGAGAAACGAAATCAAATTGATGACCTTACAATCTTCCCACGTATTCCTTGCACTAGCTTGAACGTCGGGTGGGCGACGATCCTCCAAGCTTATGGATCTCCTTCACGAACTCTCTAGAATATCAAGTATGATAATCTTATGGTGTTATGATTGTGAAGGCCATGTATTGCTTTTATAGGCTACGTAGGGGATCTAAAGGAGGTGGAATATTGGGCTTCCAATATTGATGATTAAATTGAGCCCAAGCCCAAATCTATTAATCCCATCAATATTAATTAATTTATTTTCCACTATATAAATTAATTGCACTCCCAATATTAAATCATATTATATCAAATAATATTTCTCCGGTAGTATTATTTATTCCGTGTATTTAAGATTTAAATATCCATGAATAAAATTAATTTATTGCTAATTAATTTATTCATCTCTTATATCCGAGAATAGTACCATTCAACCTTAATTATTGTGCCGAACAAATCCACTCATGAGGTTTACACAATAATTCCTTATGAACTCATCTCGGGGATATTATCAACCCTTACGGGATACACTTTCCCGTCAAGTATTCACGGCATGCCATATATAAAATATAGTGACCCAACTTAACCGGTAATTAACCCAATACTTAAACCGGTTAATTCCTTTGGAAAATCAAAGTCACTTATATTAAATATACACACCCGCAATAGTATCGGGGATTAAGAATAAAATACTCTGAGATTTAAATCAATTATCAACGGCAATCCTAATTGATAAGTCTCAAGCGATCCGCCCAATACACCAAGTGTACAAGTGTGATAAAATAATTAAGATAAATTATTTTCTCTCTCACACAACGACTATACCGATGGATTGGTCCGTGTCCATCTAGGTCGTGAGCAACTGTTCGATTAAATACGAGTAACCGATAGTATGATCTTCTGTGTGGGCCCGACACACCATACTAACTACAACGTATAGAATCCAGGACTATGTTTTGCATATATTTAATTAATAATAATTAAATGCAAACAATTGTTTATTAATTAAATAGGTTAAATGCTATGACCGGGAGTTTACCGATACTTAAATCATTCATATCGGCGGAGAAACTATTTTCGATTTTCTCATTCGAGGAATGAGATTTTTGAGTTTTCATGCTCCTTGAACTCTTTCCTTTCTCAAATTTTTTAGTGTGGTCATTGGCTCATAGACGAGCGACATATCTGGGTTACTTCGCACTTTCAGAGTCAAATCATAGTTCCTTAAGTCAGCCATCAAACTAGCATAGTCCCATTTCTGGTTGCTTTCTTCACGTGCTTCAAGTGTTAGAACTTTGCTTTCAAATCTAGAGCTCAGACTATGTAGAGTTTTCTCGTATATCATGATAGCAGGAAAAACTGCCCCAAGCTCATGCACCTCATTCACATATCTCATTATCTTGTCTAGATATTCGTTTATGTCTTCATCTTCTCTCATGCGGAGTTGATGAAATTGAGCAGTGATAGTTCGGACTTTCGAGCGTTTAACAGTTTGGCTTCCCTCACATTTTCTCTGCAGCGTTTCCCATGCCTCTTTAGCTGAGGTACGGTCTTTCACTAGCTGGTACATGCTGAGTTCCAACCATTCACAGATGAGTAGAAGAGCTTTGCTATTAGCAGTAGACATCTCATGCTCTTCTCTAGTCCATTCACGTTCAAGTTTATATATTTTGACACCGTCATTGTCAACAATGAATGGGCGTTTCCATCCTTCTCGCACAACCATCCATGCACGAGAGTCGAATCCTTTGATTCTAGCAGAGACTTTAGCTTTCTAGTTCGAGTAGTTCTGATGAGTAAGCATAATCGGCTTCTGAGCAAACATAGACGACTCCATTGTAGCGGGAATATATGAAGTCAAGTAACAGATCACGTCGTATACGTATGACGTCCCTCTCTGATACCAATTGAAATTACGTCTTCGACGTAAGATACCAACTTTTCGCGAAGTCGGTCTTAAACACTAACACTTCAGCAACTTCATTCGCACACACTCTGCTGTCGCTTGCTCCAGATGTCACACGCTCCAGTTGGAGCACGGTTCGTGTTGTGTGTATATGTTCGAACTCAACGAATGCAAAGTACTGAAGATAAAGTTATGTAATATTTTTCATTTCATTGATCACAAAACAAAACTATTACACTTGAAGAGAAAGGTAGACGGAATGATCTAAGGTCGTATCCCAAGTGTCGCAACACTCCAACGAACCAGAGACCTAGTACTACTACACCTAGAGTTATATCTCCTAACTCTACTAGTGGTGCAAAGCACAAAACAACTACCAAAACTCTAAGGCCCAGCGCCAACAAACAACGATAGCGATACTCGAATATAATATTTCGTTCTCTTAAAATCGTCAAGTGAAGTCTTGAAATTCCATGGGTATTTATAGGTGAGCCGCACATGTGAAGCTTTGAAATGAAGCCATCTGATTGGCCACATGCTTGGCTGACTTCATCTTTCCATGGATCACATCACTTTTGAAGCTTGGATTCTTAAATCTTGGAATCTTGAATCTTTGATTCTTGAATCTTCGAATCTTGAATCTTCAACTTCTTAAACTTCATACTTCAACACAATCTTGAATCCATCGATCTCAATACTTCATCTTCAACTTCATCGTGATAAACACTCGTTGTTGAAACTTCAGCATTTCATCGTCTTCATTGTCGTCGACATTGTTGAAGTAGTAAATAGCACATCCACACATCGTTGGCACTAGAACTGAGATAGACATCTCATTCACTCATTGACGTTGATGGTGGGATGTAACACACCATGCGCCAGTTGGCGCATAAGGTGAAATGCACGGGGCGTGCGCCAGTTGGCGCACGAGATGAGGATGGCGAGCTGTGCGCCATTTGTCGCACGTGGTGGAGATGGATGAGTCGTGCGATTTTTGTCGCATGAGGAGAAGGAGGCCTGGCCGTGCGCCATTTCGCGCATGAAGTAGGAGTTGGCCTGGCGTGCGACTTTTGTCGCATGAAATGTAGATGGCCAAGCGTGCGCCTCTTGTCGCATGAGGTGGGCAATGGCAATCCATGCGCCAGTCAGCGCTTATCATGGCATTGAACGATCCTTTGATGCTTTGAACTTCAGTGATTCCATATTATCATGTTCTATGCCTTGCTTCCATTCATTCAACATTTGAAAATAAAAACATAAAACAAAAACATATGTTGTTGCCAAAACCAACATCTACAAGCTTCTTATACCTCACCTCATTAATACGACTGTGTATATATAGTCGTGAGACCCTCAAGTTTAAAGATGTATGTAGTTGCTGGTTTTGCGATCGAAGGAGAAGATGAAAGAGATATATATTGAGTGGTGAAAACTTGCAGGTGGTGAGTTGCAAAATATTGGAGGCCTGAATTGCTATGTTTCTGGGCCTAAAATTTCAAATACTTCTGTTATTTTGTCATCAGATGTTTATGGTATATATCTTGATTAATGAATCTTTTCATCTTTGAAATACTTCATTTTTACAAGACAACGTATATTAAAAATTAAATTTATTTATTCAGAGAAAAAATATATAATAAAATGAGACATTTTGATTGTCACAATTTACATCTTATGTTTCACAACATCTATAGATGAATTTTTTTTATCTTTATCTTTGGAGTACTCATGTATTTATATTAATATCATTAATTTTTCACTTAATTCATTAATTACTTACACAATAATATTTATTATATTTTTACTTTTTATTATTTAATACATAAAAACTTTCTTTTTCTTAATTTAAATAAAATTTTATTTATGCAAATTTTAAAGAATTTGAAGAAAAAATTATATTTTTTTTTTGTTTCCGCAGGATATGAGGTTCCCCACTTAAGGTACTTGTTGTGATTTAAAGTACAAATCGCGCAGGGCACTCGCGAATATAAACATGAGAAGACACAAGAAAAAGATATGCGAAAAGAACGAACACAGAATTTACGTGGAAACCCAAAACACGAGAAAAAACCACGGGAAGGAAGAAATAATTCACTGTATCATTGAGACTTACAATAACTCGTCTAGTCTAATTTTCGTCTACCGGAGAACCTCAATTTATAGGTGTAGCAAACCTATCAAATTGGAAACCATTATAATTAGGAATAAATCTTTTTCCTAATATATGACTCCTAAATTAATAAGGAATAAAATTATATTACATATAATTCTAATTCCCTAATTAAAACAAATAACCCACGCAAAAACTCCAACGAAAATAATCTGCGCAGCGCACAGAGAATTTCCGCAAAACAGTTTTGCTCGAACTCTGACCCTTTTTCTCCATGTTCAGCGACCGCCGATCTTCTCCCGCGCCCGACGGTCACCTCCAGCGCCCGCTAGAACCCTCCAGCGCCCGCTGAAATAACTTTCGGCGATTTTGCCCTCTTCTGCGTTTCGATTGGAGTCATAATTCAACAGTACTCCTGAACCTCAAGTCGTATGAATTTTCACATTCATCAACTCCTTCACTAAATATTAATTAATATGAATTCAATGTTTTACAGAGATTTTTGTAGTATCTTTTTGTGTAGGAGTGGTGTGTATCCATTAAAGGAAGATGGAAGTAAAAAAATTGAATAAATCGAGGCTCGTGTTCAACACGATTTCCTTAAAACAAATTCGTCCTCTACGAGTACGATTGTTTCCCAGGATACAACGAATATTAAGCAAACATATGTTTGGCGAACCGAGATGTTGCCCGGATACAACGATTATTAAGCAAACATATGCTTGGCGAACCGAGATGTTGCCTGAATAATATCACCGGAAGGTCAAAGAAATGGGATAAACAAAAGAAAAACGAGAGCGATTGCTCGGAAGATGTTTGTTTAATCTCTTTTTCATCTTTTATTTTCTCGACGTTTCAAGTCGTATCTTCTAGTGTGTTTTTGCAGCCCACTTGACTGCTCTTATATAAAGATGGTTGGAGTCGAAGATTCGTTGAATATGGACAGTCAAATCACCATTTGTAAATGTCTCAACATTCAAAACCATACTAATGGTCACTAAATACCATTATTCAAATATTAAAATTCAATTATGTAACTTATTATTATAATAATAATAATATCATATTATTATTATATTCATAATAAAATATCATGAAGAAAAATAGCAACAAGTGTGCATAATAAGGTACTATATTTACTACACTTTGCATGTTTTTCTATTTAAAATATTTTATTCTCTTTGGAATACTCTTCCAATTAGTTACATTTTTTAAAATTAATTTATCATTTATACTACTTGAAATTGAGCGTATGAGATATCAAATCGAAGCTCTCTACGAGACGCTCATTTTCCAACAATTTTTCGTTATGTTGCTTTGTATAATTGATCACACGTTTCGCTCGTTTTGATTCTTAACCTAAAAGGAAGATAGCAGATAAAATTGGTGCAACTGGATTTTCTTTTGTGGTTCCAGATTACTTCCGTGGTGATCCATTTGTACCTAGTCAGCCTTTTCAATATTGGATTCAAAAGCACCAACCCGTGAGTGTCTCTTTATTCGCCCTTGCGAAATAGTTGATACACTTTTCCGTAGACAGTTTAAAAAATGTAATTTTTAAATTTAAACAAAAAATAAAGAATAAAAATTTAATTTTAAATTGAAAAATAAAATTATTTTGAGTGAAATTTAAAAAGTAAAAGTAAATTTGTATTTTAAGTGAAAACAAAAACAATTATTTTTATGTGGTCAATTATTGTGAGGAGACTCAATAAATATAAAAAGTGTTAGAAACTTTACTGGGACACAAAAAGTAGTATAGTAGTAGTTTTTAATTTTGTATTTTATTAGGGTAAAGGAATGGAAGATGCAAAGCCACTTATTACAGCTCTAAAAAAGGAAGGCATAACTAGGATTGGAGCAGCAGGTTTCTGAAGGCATAACTAGGATTGGAGCAGCAGGTTTCTGCTGGGGAGGTATGTTAAGTATATACACCTTTCAAGTCAAAGAATAGTCACAATTTTTTTGTAATTTACAAAAAAAGTGTGACTATTCTTATGAAAAATAAGTAGTATATGTATGTGTCAGTGTGTGTGCTTACAAATTATAGTACTACATCTTTTATTCATCCATTTCACAATTTACGACATTCGAATATCATTTCAGGCAAGCTTAATGCCGACCTTGCAAAGTAGCCCAATTTAATTCAAGCTACGATGTTGTTACATCCTACGTATGTTGCGGTCGAAGATATTCGAGGTAAAGTAGTAATTAATTAGTAACTCAATGTTAATGTTAGCAAGTTTAAGGACTCAAAATGCAATTAGAAATTGATCTGCAGGAGTCAAAGTGCCAATCTCAATTCTCGGATGTCAGAACGACACATTGTTTCCGATAAGCCTTCTAAAACAATTCGAAATTGCTTTGAAGGATAACCATAAGGTAGCGTCATTCAACCCTTAATTTGAGCACCTTGATGAGACATAATTTCTGTATATTTTACTTTTAAATGATTGTATGTTTTGTGGTACGTAGATCAATAGCTCGTTAAAGATATTTCCTGGAGCTCAACATGGATGGACTACACAGTACAATGATATGGATATTGTTGCTGTAAAGAGAGCTGAAGAAGCTCAGAATGACCTGCTGAACTGGTTTCTTAAGTATCTCAATTAAATTGGGATGGGAACTAAATATCAATAACTAAGCAAACACAGAAGAAGTTAAGATATATACATGCCTCATATGAGTCCTATTGTAATAATGAATTTTTATTAACCTTCTTGTTGTTTGAACTTCAATGGTATTAAAACGATATTTTGAAATAAAAATAATAAATAACACGATAATTTTTGTGAAAACGCAAATCAAGAAAAAACTACAGGAAGAGAATGAAATCACTATGAACCTCAATATCTTAATTACAAAGAACATATATCTATCTAAATTCCATAGAATATATTCATTGAGTTGTTAATTAGGTAAAGACTAAAGAGGGTTCATCATTTATATATGGTGTTAGAGATAATAACAGCATGCTTAAACCCTAATTGCATGATTATGCTTTTCTTAATATCCAGCTCATACACCAGTACATTATCCAGCTCATGCACCAGTACATGGTGTCTCTCTTGTCTTCTTGCGCAACCACTGGATGGTTTACACGTGGCTCGCTCTTACCCCTAGGATCTATAGCTAGGGTTTAGCTTGTCACTATATAAACATTCTCTGTATATCTGCAGCTTTTTATGTTGAACATTTATTGATTATTTTCCAGTTATGGAATGATGCCATTCAAAGCTTAAAGCTTGTTTTTCTCTTTCATATTTTTATCATCAAAACCTTTCATGGTATCAGAGCTAGGATCAGATCAACATCCTGTCACCATCAGCATCTGCTTATAACTGAGCACGTGACATTTGAAGATGAGTGTAGACAACAGGTCTACATCTGACGGCTCACAACACTCCATCCAAAATCAGAGTGGGAGTCTCACATCCACAACATCAGCTTGTTTCTATCAAGCTCAATGAAGATAACTTTCTGCTTTGGAAGATGCAGATCTCCATAGCTATCAGAGGCTATGGACTTGAGAGTTTTCTTCAACCGGATGCAACTCCAGAAAGGGTCACCTTCAATCCTGAAACAAACAAGGTAGAACCTAATCCTGATTTTGTGCACTGGAGTAGACAAGATCAATTACTAGCATCTTGGATCTTGTCATCTCTCACTGAGAGCCTACTCATCATGATGGTTGGTCTAGAAACCTCAGCTAAGATCTGGGAAGCCCTAGATCTAAATTTCTCATCACAGTCAGCTGCCAAGAAGATGCAATATAAGCTGCAACTGAGTTCTATTAAGAAGGGCTCTATGTCTGTCAGAGATTACTTGAACAAAGTGAAAACTTGCTGTGATCTTTTGCACTCAGCTGGCCAGAAAATCTCTGAAGAAGATCAGGTGTGAGTTTGATCCTATAGTGGTTGCCATAACCTCCAGACCAGAGAGTTACAAATTGAGAGAAGTATACTCCATGTTGATGAGTTATGAAACAAGGTTGGAGAGTCTTAATCCTTCATCTGTGTATGTTGATGGTTCAAACCCCTCTGCTAATGCTGCCCAGCTCCAGAAAAAGTTCAACAACAACAGCAACTCCTATGGGAGAGGTAGGGGCAGCAGTAACAACGGTAATAACCACAGTAACTCAAGGGGTAGAGGAAGGTCACCTTATAGAGGAAGAGGTGGAAGAGGTGGAGTAGCTAGAGGGAGAGGTGCTGCACCTTGTCAAATATGCAACTACTCTAACCACACAGCAGACAAATGCTACTATAGATATGATTCCACTTTTGGACCTTCTGCTGAACCATCTCAGGGTAACACTTCCAACAACAGTCAACATATCACAGCCTACAATGCTAGTCAAGGTTCTGCTTCTTACTCTGAGGAAGGAGGTGATGGTGGCTCTTGGTTTGCTGATTCTGGAGCTACTAATCACTTAACTAATGAGTTCAACAACTTGACAACAGCATCTGAGTACAATGGAAGCAACAGGGTTCAGATTGCCAATGGTGCAGGTATTGCTATTTCTCATATTGGTAGATCCACTGTTACCTCACCTAGTTCAAACAAATGTTTAACCCTTTCTGACCTTTTGCTTGTCCCTCACATTGCTAAAAATCTCCTTAGTGTGTCTCAGTTTTCAAATGACAATAATGTGTATTTTGAATTTCATCCTCATACTTGCTTTGTTAAGGATCAGGTCACTCACAAAGCTCTACTTCAAGGCACACTTGATCAAGGATTATATAAGTTTGACCTTCAACCTGTTCATCATTCTGCTTCTCAGCCCTTATCAACCTACAAATTTCCAGCTCAACTCTCTCCTTCAGCTCACCTAGTGAATAAAGAGTCTACCAATCTTACACTGTGGCATGCAAGATTTGGTCATCCCTCAAATAAAGTTGTTAAATTAGCACTAGGTTCTGATTTTGTTAAAACTTGTAATGACTCTTCTGTTCTTAATGAAAATTTGCTTTGTGATTCTTGTCTTAAAGCCAAATCTCATGCTCTTCCTTTCAAACTTTCTAATACTGTCTATAATAAGCCTTTTGAACTTATTCACACAGATGTGTGGGGTCCATCTCCACAAAAATCCAGTAATGGATTTATCTATTATGTTGCCTTTGTGGATCAGTTTACTAGATATACCTGGTTATACTTACTCAAAGCCAAATCAGAAGTTGCCACAGCTTTTTCTCATCTGTTTAATCTTGTCCAAACTCAATTTAAAACCAACATTAAAACTGTACAATCTGATGGAGGTGGTGAATTCATTGGATTAACTAATTTCCTTCAAAACCATGGTATTTCCCACAGAATTTCTTGCCCTTATACCCCCCAACAGAATGGATTAGCTGAAAGGAAACATAGACATGTTGTTGAGGTTGGTTTATCTCTGTTAGCTCACTCACATTTGCCTTTGAAGTTCTGGGATGATGCTTTTGTGACTGCAGTATACCTCATTAATAGACTCCCATCCAAAGTGATTCATTTCAAGTCTCCATTTGAGCTTCTTTACCAGAAAAAGCCAATCTATTCTCACCTCAAAACTTTTGGTTGTCTCTGTTACCCTAACCTCAGACCTTTTAATAAACATAAGCTTGAATACAGGTCTTTACCCTCTACCTTTTTGGGATATAACAGCAAATACAAAGGGTATAAAGCTCTTCTTCCCTCTGGTAAAGTGGTAATCTCAAGAAATGTTGTCTTTAATGAAACAGTGTTTCCTTTTGCTCCTTCATTCAAATTGAATCCTGCTGTTTCTCAACCACTGTCTTCTTCTGTTGGTCCCCTTCCCACTATACCACAACCTATATCTGATCCTATATCCTCACCTTCATCCACTGGTCAATTAATTTTTAGCCAGTTTGATTCCCCAATTCAAAATGTCTCACCAATTCAGTCTAGCTCAAATCACTCACCTGTTAATTCTCCAAATTCAGTATCTTCTTCCAATTCTACCCACTCTCATCATACACCTATATCTGTACCCACTTCTGCTACCAGTAACACTACTATACCCCTCTATGTGGATTTACCAATATGTAATGATAGTGTACCTGTTACTACGGCTGATCCTGGTGTTTCCAGTGTTCCTAATGTTGTTGCAGGTACTCACCATATGGTCACAAGGTCCAGAACTGGTTCTCTGAAACCCAAAGTCTATCAATCTCAAGTTAATAATGAGATTCCCTCATCCTTCAAAGAAGCCTTGCTAATACCACACTGGAAACAAGCAATGGAGGAAGAGTATATGTCCTTGATCAAAAACAAAACCTGGACCCTCTGTGAACCTCCTTCACATCAGAAACTTATTGGTTGCAGGTGGATTTTCAAAGTCAAAACTAAGGCAGATGGGAGTATAGCCAGATACAAAGCTAGGCTAGTAGCTAGAGGTTATGATCAAGTACAAGGTTTTGACTTCTCAGAGACTTTTAGTCCAGTTGTGAAAGCTACTACTATCAGAATTATAATCTCCATTGCTGTCACCAAAAATTGGCCTATAAAACAGCTTGATGTCAACAATGCGTTTTTAAATGGAGATTTGCAGGAGCAAGTATTTATGGTACAACCTGCAGGTTTTGAAGTTAATTTTAACTCCCCTCAACTACCTGTTTGCAAGCTGTCTAAGGCCATTTATGGTCTTAAACAGGCTCCTAGAGCTTGGTCTGATAAGCTCAAGATCACACTGCTTAACCTTGGTTTTAACTGCAGTAAATCAGATGCCTCCTTATTCTATAAGTCCACTGACAAAGGTTGTATTTGGCTGCTGGTTTATGTTGATGATATCCTAGTTACTGGTAGTGATTTATGTGGTATTCAATCTCTGATCAAGGCTCTTGATACTAAATTCTCGCTCAAAGATCTTGGCTCTCTTCATCATTTTCTGGGGATTGAAGTTACTTCCACAGCCACTGGTCTTCATCTTCATCAAGGACAGTATATAAGGGAATTACTTCGAAGATCTGGAATGACTCATGCTAAAAGTACCCCTACTCCTATGGTTTCTTCTCTAAAGCTATCAAAAACTCATGGTGATCCAGTGTTGGATAGCACAACATACAGGAGTATTGTTGGAGCTCTCCAATATGTCACTTTGACCAGACCTGATATTGCTTTCTCAGTCAACAAGGTCTGCCAATTCATGCATCACCCTCTTGACACTCATTGGCAAGCTGTCAAGAGAATACTCAGATACCTAGCTGGAACTATGGATCATGGTCTTCATGTCACTTCATCTTCTGATTTCAACATTTTAGCTTATTGTGATGCTGACTGGGGTTCTGATATAGATGATAGGAAATCGATTTCTGGCTCATGTACCTATCTTGGGTCCAATATCATTTCTTGGTTTTCTAAGAAGCAGACCTCTGTGTCTAGGAGTTCTGCAGAGGCTGAGTACAGAAGCTTGGCAAATGCAGCTTCTGAAGTTGTTTGGTTGAAAGGTATCCTTTCTGAGCTCAAGGTCACCTCTCACCAATCTCCAACTATTTGGATTGATAATCAAAGTGCAATGTCCATGGCTGCTAATCCTGTTTTTCATGCGCGCACCAAACATGTGGAATTGGATATGCATTTTATCAGAGACTTGGTTAAGAAAAAGATGTTCAAAGTGTCCTTTGTTCCATCTATAGATCAGTCTGCTGATATTCTCACCAAGCCTCTCAGTAATCACTTGTTCACTCGAATGAGATACAAACTCACTGTTTTGGCTCTCTCCTCACTCCAATTGAGGGGGGATGTTAGAGATAATAACAGCATGCTTAAACCCTAATTGCATGATTATGCTTTTCTTAATATCCATCTCATACACCAGTACATTATCCAGCTCATGCACCAGTACATGGTGTCTCTCTTGTCTTCTTGCGCAACCACTGGATGGTTTACACGTGGCTCGCTCTTACCCCTAGGATCTATAGCTAGGGTTTAGCTTGTCACTATATAAACATTCTCTGTGTATCTGCAGCTTTTTATGTTGAACATTTATTGATTATTTTCCAGTTATGGAATGATGCCATTCAAAGCTTAAAGCTTGTTTTTCTCTTTCATATTTTTATCATCAAAACCTTTCATATGGGAGAGACCCAATGCCAAATTATAAATTAATATTACTAGAAGGTAGGAAATCAATTTCGCCCAATCTTTCATGTATAGTATCCCCACATCCGAGCTTAATCTCTTGAGCGAAATTCATCTAAGTTTGAGCACAATTCAAACTTAGTCACGACTCACGAGAAAACTATTAGTCAACATGTCGGCTTGATTGTCATGAATACTAACCGTAATTACCAAAATATTACATCGAACAATCGCATCCTAAACAAAGTGATTACAAATATAAATGTGTTTCGTCATCTCATGAAACATTTGATATTTGTTAAAGTATGACTCGAATTCGAGGTCGGAAGATCAAGCTTGAGCATGCTATGAATAGTACTAATGAAGAATTAGTGAATGCAAGGGTGTTGATAGTCGGTACAAGGCAAGATTGGAGAAAGGTGATTGTGAGAGGTCAAAGAGCATGGAGGTACACAAGCAAGGGTGGATCTTCATGTAGACTGGGTCGGGCTCTTGCCCGCCCTAATATAAAATTTATGCTATTTAAAAAAAAAATTGAGGTAGTTCAAGTGGTTAGCCCGCCTTCTCTTTAATGAAAAGTCTTAAGGTCGTGGGTTCAAACTTAGGGTACTCATGATGTTGAGTGATCCCTTCGAGGTTGGAGGGAAGGAAGAGAAATAGGGAATCTTTGATCGTTGGTGGTATAATCAGTCGGGAGGCAAAAGAGGCGATGGTTTACCCTGCGGGCTGAGATTCTCGTCAAGGTGAAAATTTAATGAAGTATGACTCGAATCCGAGGTCGGACCAAGAAAAAATCCACTTTGAAATCTTATGTTTTCTGTTCATAAATAAATTTTAAGAATTATCTCATTTTTTATGTTATTGTTCATGAGTTGAATAAATAAACTTTAAATTTTGTTAGGAACACCTACACGGGCTACACCGTACTCCATAATAATTAAGATTACATTAAAATTACATGGTTAACTACACTTATTAGATCAAGATTCTATGATTTTATTGATTATATACGAAAAATATAGAGTACATTGTTCATTAATTTTTAAAAGTATGGTAACTATTAAAATAAAAAAATAATGTAATATACCATATAAAATATATTATGTCAGTGTCACATACTTAGTTGTCAGACTTATTAATTTGTAAATTACAAAAGAAGTGCGCTAGGAAAAAATGATACTGCTCAAACTAGCTACTTAAAAAAATCTTGACTCATTTTAATAAATCATTTAAAAAAATAATACGCTTGGGTCAATTTTGGTTTCAATAAAAAAAATCAATATGATATTTTTTTTCTTATTCAGTTGAAATTTTTTAAATTATTCTAGAAACTGTTAACAAAATAAATATTTGTTGAGGATTCGACAAGACAAACAAACAATCGAGCTGCGCAAGCTCAAAAGCTTCTAATCAGAGTTCCAAACTCAACAATGGTGAAATCGGGATTCGACGACGAACACGCGATCTATAGATCCTAAAAGTATCTCTGAATTTTAAAGAACACAATGCAAAAGAAATCACACAAAATGACACAGAATTTTACGAGTTTCGATCGATTGAAAATTCAAACGAGTGCGGATATTTCGGTACAAACTCGAATACTCGAACCCTAATAGTCACCCTTATTGGTAGCCATTTTAAAACATTGTCCCCTTCAAAATTGGGCCATGGGCCATCACACCCCTGCCTAAGCCCAGGGCCAGCCCTGTATCCACATCTATCTACCTCATTTTTCACATCACTGCGACGCCATCACTGGCATATGCATGATTCGTCAAAGTAAAAGAGGCATAACCTAACCACTACGCTTTATTGAAATAAAATTAAAATCTTTTTAAAAGTATGACTTTGCATCCTTATAATACGGTGGAATAGCACATATTAATACTCATTATTATCACAATTAAGTTTCAATATATTTTCCATTCAAAATAAATTAAATTTAATCGAGATCACCATATGGCCAATCACTGGTTCAAACTACTCCTTTGTTTAGATATTGTCCTAAATTCTCATCGAGTTCACGCAACAGGTTTTTTTTCTTTATATATATATATATATATATATATATATATATATATGATCAATAAATGTTGTTTAATTTTAAATTAGTTCCATGTGGTACTGGTGACGTCCGAATTGGAGGCATATGTTGCTATGTTTCTGGGTCTAAAGATTCAAATATTTCTGTGATTTTGTCATCGGATATTTTTGGTATGTGTATGTAACTTTGTCACATTTTCTTGTATATATATACATATATGTATATATATATTTATTTTTTCATTTTTCTTACAGGTTATGGGGTTCTCCACTTAAGGTAATTAGTTTACGGGGTTTTTAATCTTTCGTAATTAATTCTACTTTGATACCATATTGAAATTGGATTAATAATACCTTAAATGACATTTTGTTAAAGTGATAAGGTAGTCCAATTTATATGTGAGTCCAAAGTTCTTTTTCTGATATCGATGTGGGATATCTAACAACTTCCGGATCCCTGCGCTCCATTTTTATTAATCGTTCGTGATCTTGTGTGTTGGTCAGTTATACTAATATTTCCTTTCCTTTAGTTTGAATTGCATATTCTTCATGATCATCTAAGATTCGTGATTCGTTGTTTGTATAATCGTATCTCACATTATTTAATATCTTATATGTATATCGACGATTGTAGACTTAATAATCACAAAATTTGGGGTTTTTTCGTTTGGATGTAAAAGGCAGTTTGCGGATAAGGTAAGTGCAGCATCTAGGTTTTATGTTGTGGTTCCAGATTTCTTCTTTGGAGATTCATTTGTAGCTAATGTATCTAAGAAGGAGTCTTGGCTAAACAAGCACTCGCCTGTGAGTAATTTAGTGCTGTAATTGATTGTACAAGAAACATAAATTAACGAACTACCTACTGTCGAAGTTAGCTGACATAATCTTATTGTTTTTGTAGATAAACGGAACTAAATACGCAAAGAGACTTATTAGTGCTTTAAAAGCCGAAGGCATAAAAAAGATCGGAGCTGCAGGTTTCTGTTGGGGAGGTATGAGTACGTTATTTATTTATTAATTCATCTCACAAATTACGTACTGATATTCGAATATTATTAATTGTTTTAGGTAACGTTACTGTCGGCCTTGCAAATTCGTCTCACTACATTCAGGCTGCGGTGTTGTTACATCCTACATATGTCACCGTCGAAGATATTCAAAGTATTAAACAATTAATAATAACTCTTGTTTTAGGACATATCATTTTATCTGATCACAACTAAAAAATCAATCTTGTTACAGATGTTACGGTCCCAATCTCTATTCTTGGAGGTCAAAATGACTCGACGCTTCTACCAACTCTTGTGGAACAATTCAAATCTGCTTTGAAGAAGAACCATAAGGTACGTAGCAATCAACCATTAACGAGTGTTTGATTAATGATAAGGCATTTATAAATATTGTATGTTGCTCGGAAATGATTGTTTTGTAGATCCATAACCATAGCTCGATCAAGATATTTCCCAATGCCACGCATGGATTTAGTACAAAGTACACTGATGGAGATTTTCCTGCTGAAGTGAGAGCTGAAGAGGCTCGCAATGATACCTTGAAATGGTTTCTCAAGTATCTCAAATGAAATTATGTGTAAGGTGGATGAGAAAGCTTTGCTTATTTTTAAGATAGAGGAGAGTCCTCAATTTCCAAAATAATTTTAAGTTATTTACCCTTGTTTGTTTGGTTTACAATAAATTAAGTCAATTAAATAAAAATAATATATGGTCATGTTACTATTTTCTCAATATATATCCTTCTTTCTCAAACAAATTATCATATTTTCTATATTTCCTTTCGTTTCAATCGAATGGTAAAAATTAATTATTTTTTATTTTTTTATTAAAAAAATATCTTTAAATTTTCACATAAACTCTTATCATTTTCAAATGTTACTCTCGACTGGGGAAAATATCATATTTAGTCCTGTCTGGATGTAATTTCCAATAAATAGTCATTTATCTTATAAAATTATCAAAATTGGTCCTTTGACCGACTACACCAGGTTAAGTCATTTATCTTATAAAATTATCAAAATTGGTCCTTTGACCGACTACACCAGGTTAAAACATGACGTGGTAATTGGTTGACTCATTCAACCAGTAATTGTGTCAAATAAATTAAATAAATAAATAGATGGATAGAATTCGAATTTTGACCTATACCAATTTTGATAATTTTATAAGATAAATGACTATTTATCGGAAATGACACATAGAAAAGACCAAGTGTGATATTTTCCTCACTGCTTAAATTATTAATTTAAGAATATTTTTTATTTTAATATTTTTGTCAAGTCAATAAAACAATTATTTTTTAAATTATTTTATCTACTCGAACACATGTGACCACTTACCTGCAACAGGCATGAATATACCTTTTATTACTCACAAAACATGTACAAACAATTGAAGGTGTAGTTTTGTTCATTAATGGCTTCTTATACCTCGCTCATTGATACGACTGTGTATAGTTGTGAGATCTTCAAGTTTAAAAGATGAAGGAGATATGTATTGAGTGGTGAAAACTTGGAAGAAGGTCTTTGCATCCAACGCGGGGTGAGTAAAAAGAAATTCGACTGATTTTACATGAATAGTAACAACTTGGTTACCGATGATTACTTTCGAGAATGATATTTTGACCCCACGACTCAGTCAATACATGTTTTTTTCAGCACATTTTGTGGTTGCGCACTTCAAACACTTAGTCAAAGGGTCACCCTTCTTGTGATTGCTAGTTATAGCATGCACACTACTAAAAACGATGTCTAAAAAAATAAAATGCATCTTCGTAATATGACTATATGAGAGTAACTTATTCATTTATTTTAGACATTTCTTTGCATTGAAGTATTACACTACTCAAAAAGTTGGTTAGTAGCATTTCTAAAGGCATCCTATAATTAAGAATTTTAGGTGTCAAAGGCAATGAATGTAGAATTTCAAGAGTACGTCATTTTTATTTAGTGTTAAAGACTATCCTAAGTAGCTTAGTAGTATATAACTAGTCTTTTAACGTGTGGAATACGAATATATACCACAATTAAATTACTTGTAACATATTTGGAAAAAATGGCAATAAGGTCAATTTTCATCATTTTTTCGGCAATAAAGCTTTCGTTTTTCCGGATCGTGTGCTCATGTATATGTCACAATTAATATCACATAAAATCATAGAAGGGAGTTTATGATTTTACCTTTGATTCGTTGTGCGGAGAAACGAAATCAAATTGATGACCTTACAATCTTCCCACGTATTCCTTGCACTAGCTTGAACGTCGGGTGGGCGACGATCCTCCAAGCTTATGGATCTCCTTCACGAACTCTCTAGAATATCAAGTATGATAATCTTATGGTGTTATGATTGTGAAGGCCATGTATTGCTTTTATAGGCTACGTAGGGGATCTAAAGGAGGTGGAATATTGGGCTTCCAATATTGATGATTAAATTGAGCCCAAGCCCAAATCTATTAATCCCATCAATATTAATTAATTTATTTTCCACTATATAAATTAATTGCACTCCCAATATTAAATCATATTATATCAAATAATATTTCTCCGGTAGTATTATTTATTCCGTGTATTTAAGATTTAAATATCCATGAATAAAATTAATTTATTGCTAATTAATTTATTCATCTCTTATATCCGAGAATAGTACCATTCAACCTTAATTATTGTGCCGAACAAATCCACTCATGAGGTTTACACAATAATTCCTTATGAACTCATCTCGGGGATATTATCAACCCTTACGGGATACACTTTCCCGTCAAGTATTCACGGCATGCCATATATAAAATATAGTGACCCAACTTAACCGGTAATTAACCCAATACTTAAACCGGTTAATTCCTTTGGAAAATCAAAGTCACTTATATTAAATATACACACCCGCAATAGTATCGGGGATTAAGAATAAAATACTCTGAGATTTAAATCAATTATCAACGGCAATCCTAATTGATAAGTCTCAAGCGATCCGCCCAATACACCAAGTGTACAAGTGTGATAAAATAATTAAGATAAATTATTTTCTCTCTCACACAACGACTATACCGATGGATTGGTCCGTGTCCATCTAGGTCGTGAGCAACTGTTCGATTAAATACGAGTAACCGATAGTATGATCTTCTGTGTGGGCCCGACACACCATACTAACTACAACGTATAGAATCCAGGACTATGTTTTGCATATATTTAATTAATAATAATTAAATGCAAACAATTGTTTATTAATTAAATAGGTTAAATGCTATGACCGGGAGTTTACCGATACTTAAATCATTCATATCGGCGGAGAAACTATTTTCGATTTTCTCATTCGAGGAATGAGATTTTTGAGTTTTCATGCTCCTTGAACTCTTTCCTTTCTCAAATTTTTTAGTGTGGTCATTGGCTCATAGACGAGCGACATATCTGGGTTACTTCGCACTTTCAGAGTCAAATCATAGTTCCTTAAGTCAGCCATCAAACTAGCATAGTCCCATTTCTGGTTGCTTTCTTCACGTGCTTCAAGTGTTAGAACTTTGCTTTCAAATCTAGAGCTCAGACTATGTAGAGTTTTCTCGTATATCATGATAGCAGGAAAAACTGCCCCAAGCTCATGCACCTCATTCACATATCTCATTATCTTGTCTAGATATTCGTTTATGTCTTCATCTTCTCTCATGCGGAGTTGATGAAATTGAGCAGTGATAGTTCGGACTTTCGAGCGTTTAACAGTTTGGCTTCCCTCACATTTTCTCTGCAGCGTTTCCCATGCCTCTTTAGCTGAGGTACGGTCTTTCACTAGCTGGTACATGCTGAGTTCCAACCATTCACAGATGAGTAGAAGAGCTTTGCTATTAGCAGTAGACATCTCATGCTCTTCTCTAGTCCATTCACGTTCAAGTTTATATATTTTGACACCGTCATTGTCAACAATGAATGGGCGTTTCCATCCTTCTCGCACAACCATCCATGCACGAGAGTCGAATCCTTTGATTCTAGCAGAGACTTTAGCTTTCTAGTTCGAGTAGTTCTGATGAGTAAGCATAATCGGCTTCTGAGCAAACATAGACGACTCCATTGTAGCGGGAATATATGAAGTCAAGTAACAGATCACGTCGTATACGTATGACGTCCCTCTCTGATACCAATTGAAATTACGTCTTCGACGTAAGATACCAACTTTTCGCGAAGTCGGTCTTAAACACTAACACTTCAGCAACTTCATTCGCACACACTCTGCTGTCGCTTGCTCCAGATGTCACACGCTCCAGTTGGAGCACGGTTCGTGTTGTGTGTATATGTTCGAACTCAACGAATGCAAAGTACTGAAGATAAAGTTATGTAATATTTTTCATTTCATTGATCACAAAACAAAACTATTACACTTGAAGAGAAAGGTAGACGGAATGATCTAAGGTCGTATCCCAAGTGTCGCAACACTCCAACGAACCAGAGACCTAGTACTACTACACCTAGAGTTATATCTCCTAACTCTACTAGTGGTGCAAAGCACAAAACAACTACCAAAACTCTAAGGCCCAGCGCCAACAAACAACGATAGCGATACTCGAATATAATATTTCGTTCTCTTAAAATCGTCAAGTGAAGTCTTGAAATTCCATGGGTATTTATAGGTGAGCCGCACATGTGAAGCTTTGAAATGAAGCCATCTGATTGGCCACATGCTTGGCTGACTTCATCTTTCCATGGATCACATCACTTTTGAAGCTTGGATTCTTAAATCTTGGAATCTTGAATCTTTGATTCTTGAATCTTCGAATCTTGAATCTTCAACTTCTTAAACTTAATACTTCAACACAATCTTGAATCCATCGATCTCAATACTTCATCTTCAACTTCATCGTGATAAACACTCGTTGTTGAAACTTCAGCATTTCATCGTCTTCATTGTCGTCGACATTGTTGAAGTAGTAAATAGCACATCCACACATCGTTGGCACTAGAACTGAGATAGACATCTCATTCACTCATTGACGTTGATGGTGGGATGTAACACACCATGCGCCAGTTGGCGCATAAGGTGAAATGCACGGGGCGTGCGCCAGTTGGCGCACGAGATGAGGATGGCGAGCTGTGCGCCATTTGTCGCACGTGGTGGAGATGGATGAGTCGTGCGATTTTTGTCGCATGAGGAGAAGGAGGCCTGGCCGTGCGCCATTTCGCGCATGAAGTAGGAGTTGGCCTGGCGTGCGACTTTTGTCGCATGAAATGTAGATGGCCAAGCGTGCGCCTCTTGTCGCATGAGGTGGGCAATGGCAATCCATGCGCCAGTCAGCGCTTATCATGGCATTGAACGATCCTTTGATGCTTTGAACTTCAGTGATTCCATATTATCATGTTCTATGCCTTGCTTCCATTCATTCAACATTTGAAAATAAAAACATAAAACAAAAACATATGTTGTTGCCAAAACCAACATCTACAAGCTTCTTATACCTCACCTCATTAATACGACTGTGTATATATAGTCGTGAGACCCTCAAGTTTAAAGATGTATGTAGTTGCTGGTTTTGCGATCGAAGGAGAAGATGAAAGAGATATATATTGAGTGGTGAAAACTTGCAGGTGGTGAGTTGCAAAATATTGGAGGCCTGAATTGCTATGTTTCTGGGCCTAAAATTTCAAATACTTCTGTTATTTTGTCATCAGATGTTTATGGTATATATCTTGATTAATGAATCTTTTCATCTTTGAAATACTTCATTTTTACAAGACAACGTATATTAAAAATTAAATTTATTTATTCAGAGAAAAAATATATAATAAAATGAGACATTTTGATTGTCACAATTTACATCTTATGTTTCACAACATCTATAGATGAATTTTTTTTATCTTTATCTTTGGAGTACTCATGTATTTATATTAATATCATTAATTTTTCACTTAATTCATTAATTACTTACACAATAATATTTATTATATTTTTACTTTTTATTATTTAATACATAAAAACTTTCTTTTTCTTAATTTAAATAAAATTTTATTTATGCAAATTTTAAAGAATTTGAAGAAAAAATTATATTTTTTTTTTGTTTCCGCAGGATATGAGGTTCCCCACTTAAGGTACTTGTTGTGATTTAAAGTACAAATCGCGCAGGGCACTCGCGAATATAAACATGAGAAGACACAAGAAAAAGATATGCGAAAAGAACGAACACAGAATTTACGTGGAAACCCAAAACACGAGAAAAAACCACGGGAAGGAAGAAATAATTCACTGTATCATTGAGACTTACAATAACTCGTCTAGTCTAATTTTCGTCTACCGGAGAACCTCAATTTATAGGTGTAGCAAACCTATCAAATTGGAAACCATTATAATTAGGAATAAATCTTTTTCCTAATATATGACTCCTAAATTAATAAGGAATAAAATTATATTACATATAATTCTAATTCCCTAATTAAAACAAATAACCCACGCAAAAACTCCAACGAAAATAATCTGCGCAGCGCACAGAGAATTTCCGCAAAACAGTTTTGCTCGAACTCTGACCCTTTTTCTCCATGTTCAGCGACCGCCGATCTTCTCCCGCGCCCGACGGTCACCTCCAGCGCCCGCTAGAACCCTCCAGCGCCCGCTGAAATAACTTTCGGCGATTTTGCCCTCTTCTGCGTTTCGATTGGAGTCATAATTCAACAGTACTCCTGAACCTCAAGTCGTATGAATTTTCACATTCATCAACTCCTTCACTAAATATTAATTAATATGAATTCAATGTTTTACAGAGATTTTTGTAGTATCTTTTTGTGTAGGAGTGGTGTGTATCCATTAAAGGAAGATGGAAGTAAAAAAATTGAATAAATCGAGGCTCGTGTTCAACACGATTTCCTTAAAACAAATTCGTCCTCTACGAGTACGATTGTTTCCCAGGATACAACGAATATTAAGCAAACATATGTTTGGCGAACCGAGATGTTGCCCGGATACAACGATTATTAAGCAAACATATGCTTGGCGAACCGAGATGTTGCCTGAATAATATCACCGGAAGGTCAAAGAAATGGGATAAACAAAAGAAAAACGAGAGCGATTGCTCGGAAGATGTTTGTTTAATCTCTTTTTCATCTTTTATTTTCTCGACGTTTCAAGTCGTATCTTCTAGTGTGTTTTTGCAGCCCACTTGACTGCTCTTATATAAAGATGGTTGGAGTCGAAGATTCGTTGAATATGGACAGTCAAATCACCATTTGTAAATGTCTCAACATTCAAAACCATACTAATGGTCACTAAATACCATTATTCAAATATTAAAATTCAATTATGTAACTTATTATTATAATAATAATAATATCATATTATTATTATATTCATAATAAAATATCATGAAGAAAAATAGCAACAAGTGTGCATAATAAGGTACTATATTTACTACACTTTGCATGTTTTTCTATTTAAAATATTTTATTCTCTTTGGAATACTCTTCCAATTAGTTACATTTTTTAAAATTAATTTATCATTTATACTACTTGAAATTGAGCGTATGAGATATCAAATCGAAGCTCTCTACGAGACGCTCATTTTCCAACAATTTTTCGTTATGTTGCTTTGTATAATTGATCACACGTTTCGCTCGTTTTGATTCTTAACCTAAAAGGAAGATAGCAGATAAAATTGGTGCAACTGGATTTTCTTTTGTGGTTCCAGATTACTTCCGTGGTGATCCATTTGTACCTAGTCAGCCTTTTCAATATTGGATTCAAAAGCACCAACCCGTGAGTGTCTCTTTATTCGCCCTTGCGAAATAGTTGATACACTTTTCCGTAGACAGTTTAAAAAATGTAATTTTTAAATTTAAACAAAAAATAAAGAATAAAAATTTAATTTTAAATTGAAAAATAAAATTATTTTGAGTGAAATTTAAAAAGTAAAAGTAAATTTGTATTTTAAGTGAAAACAAAAACAATTATTTTTATGTGGTCAATTATTGTGAGGAGACTCAATAAATATAAAAAGTGTTAGAAACTTTACTGGGACACAAAAAGTAGTATAGTAGTAGTTTTTAATTTTGTATTTTATTAGGGTAAAGGAATGGAAGATGCAAAGCCACTTATTACAGCTCTAAAAAAGGAAGGCATAACTAGGATTGGAGCAGCAGGTTTCTGAAGGCATAACTAGGATTGGAGCAGCAGGTTTCTGCTGGGGAGGTATGTTAAGTATATACACCTTTCAAGTCAAAGAATAGTCACAATTTTTTTGTAATTTACAAAAAAAGTGTGACTATTCTTATGAAAAATAAGTAGTATATGTATGTGTCAGTGTGTGTGCTTACAAATTATAGTACTACATCTTTTATTCATCCATTTCACAATTTACGACATTCGAATATCATTTCAGGCAAGCTTAATGCCGACCTTGCAAAGTAGCCCAATTTAATTCAAGCTACGATGTTGTTACATCCTACGTATGTTGCGGTCGAAGATATTCGAGGTAAAGTAGTAATTAATTAGTAACTCAATGTTAATGTTAGCAAGTTTAAGGACTCAAAATGCAATTAGAAATTGATCTGCAGGAGTCAAAGTGCCAATCTCAATTCTCGGATGTCAGAACGACACATTGTTTCCGATAAGCCTTCTAAAACAATTCGAAATTGCTTTGAAGGATAACCATAAGGTAGCGTCATTCAACCCTTAATTTGAGCACCTTGATGAGACATAATTTCTGTATATTTTACTTTTAAATGATTGTATGTTTTGTGGTACGTAGATCAATAGCTCGTTAAAGATATTTCCTGGAGCTCAACATGGATGGACTACACAGTACAATGATATGGATATTGTTGCTGTAAAGAGAGCTGAAGAAGCTCAGAATGACCTGCTGAACTGGTTTCTTAAGTATCTCAATTAAATTGGGATGGGAACTAAATATCAATAACTAAGCAAACACAGAAGAAGTTAAGATATATACATGCCTCATATGAGTCCTATTGTAATAATGAATTTTTATTAACCTTCTTGTTGTTTGAACTTCAATGGTATTAAAACGATATTTTGAAATAAAAATAATAAATAACACGATAATTTTTGTGAAAACGCAAATCAAGAAAAAACTACAGGAAGAGAATGAAATCACTATGAACCTCAATATCTTAATTACAAAGAACATATATCTATCTAAATTCCATAGAATATATTCATTGAGTTGTTAATTAGGTAAAGACTAAAGAGGGTTCATCATTTATATATGGTGTTAGAGATAATAACAGCATGCTTAAACCCTAATTGCATGATTATGCTTTTCTTAATATCCAGCTCATACACCAGTACATTATCCAGCTCATGCACCAGTACATGGTGTCTCTCTTGTCTTCTTGCGCAACCACTGGATGGTTTACACGTGGCTCGCTCTTACCCCTAGGATCTATAGCTAGGGTTTAGCTTGTCACTATATAAACATTCTCTGTGTATCTGCAGCTTTTTATGTTGAACATTTATTGATTATTTTCCAGTTATGGAATGATGCCATTCAAAGCTTAAAGCTTGTTTTTCTCTTTCATATTTTTATCATCAAAACCTTTCATGGTATCAGAGCTAGGATCAGATCAACATCCTGTCACCATCAGCATCTGCTTATAACTGAGCACGTGACATTTGAAGATGAGTGTAGACAACAGGTCTACATCTGACGGCTCACAACACTCCATCCAAAATCAGAGTGGGAGTCTCACATCCACAACATCAGCTTGTTTCTATCAAGCTCAATGAAGATAACTTTCTGCTTTGGAAGATGCAGATCTCCATAGCTATCAGAGGCTATGGACTTGAGAGTTTTCTTCAACCGGATGCAACTCCAGAAAGGGTCACCTTCAATCCTGAAACAAACAAGGTAGAACCTAATCCTGATTTTGTGCACTGGAGTAGACAAGATCAATTACTAGCATCTTGGATCTTGTCATCTCTCACTGAGAGCCTACTCATCATGATGGTTGGTCTAGAAACCTCAGCTAAGATCTGGGAAGCCCTAGATCTAAATTTCTCATCACAGTCAGCTGCCAAGAAGATGCAATATAAGCTGCAACTGAGTTCTATTAAGAAGGGCTCTATGTCTGTCAGAGATTACTTGAACAAAGTGAAAACTTGCTGTGATCTTTTGCACTCAGCTGGCCAGAAAATCTCTGAAGAAGATCAGGTGTGAGTTTGATCCTATAGTGGTTGCCATAACCTCCAGACCAGAGAGTTACAAATTGAGAGAAGTATACTCCATGTTGATGAGTTATGAAACAAGGTTGGAGAGTCTTAATCCTTCATCTGTGTATGTTGATGGTTCAAACCCCTCTGCTAATGCTGCCCAGCTCCAGAAAAAGTTCAACAACAACAGCAACTCCTATGGGAGAGGTAGGGGCAGCAGTAACAACGGTAATAACCACAGTAACTCAAGGGGTAGAGGAAGGTCACCTTATAGAGGAAGAGGTGGAAGAGGTGGAGTAGCTAGAGGGAGAGGTGCTGCACCTTGTCAAATATGCAACTACTCTAACCACACAGCAGACAAATGCTACTATAGATATGATTCCACTTTTGGACCTTCTGCTGAACCATCTCAGGGTAACACTTCCAACAACAGTCAACATATCACAGCCTACAATGCTAGTCAAGGTTCTGCTTCTTACTCTGAGGAAGGAGGTGATGGTGGCTCTTGGTTTGCTGATTCTGGAGCTACTAATCACTTAACTAATGAGTTCAACAACTTGACAACAGCATCTGAGTACAATGGAAGCAACAGGGTTCAGATTGCCAATGGTGCAGGTATTGCTATTTCTCATATTGGTAGATCCACTGTTACCTCACCTAGTTCAAACAAATGTTTAACCCTTTCTGACCTTTTGCTTGTCCCTCACATTGCTAAAAATCTCCTTAGTGTGTCTCAGTTTTCAAATGACAATAATGTGTATTTTGAATTTCATCCTCATACTTGCTTTGTTAAGGATCAGGTCACTCACAAAGCTCTACTTCAAGGCACACTTGATCAAGGATTATATAAGTTTGACCTTCAACCTGTTCATCATTCTGCTTCTCAGCCCTTATCAACCTACAAATTTCCAGCTCAACTCTCTCCTTCAGCTCACCTAGTGAATAAAGAGTCTACCAATCTTACACTGTGGCATGCAAGATTTGGTCATCCCTCAAATAAAGTTGTTAAATTAGCACTAGGTTCTGATTTTGTTAAAACTTGTAATGACTCTTCTGTTCTTAATGAAAATTTGCTTTGTGATTCTTGTCTTAAAGCCAAATCTCATGCTCTTCCTTTCAAACTTTCTAATACTGTCTATAATAAGCCTTTTGAACTTATTCACACAGATGTGTGGGGTCCATCTCCACAAAAATCCAGTAATGGATTTATCTATTATGTTGCCTTTGTGGATCAGTTTACTAGATATACCTGGTTATACTTACTCAAAGCCAAATCAGAAGTTGCCACAGCTTTTTCTCATCTGTTTAATCTTGTCCAAACTCAATTTAAAACCAACATTAAAACTGTACAATCTGATGGAGGTGGTGAATTCATTGGATTAACTAATTTCCTTCAAAACCATCGTATTTCCCACAGAATTTCTTGCCCTTATACCCCCCAACAGAATGGATTAGCTGAAAGGAAACATAGACATGTTGTTGAGGTTGGTTTATCTCTGTTAGCTCACTCACATTTGCCTTTGAAGTTCTGGGATGATGCTTTTGTGACTGCAGTATACCTCATTAATAGACTCCCATCCAAAGTGATTCATTTCAAGTCTCCATTTGAGCTTCTTTACCAGAAAAAGCCAATCTATTCTCACCTCAAAACTTTTGGTTGTCTCTGTTACCCTAACCTCAGACCTTTTAATAAACATAAGCTTGAATACAGGTCTTTACCCTCTACCTTTTTGGGATATAACAGCAAATACAAAGGGTATAAAGCTCTTCTTCCCTCTGGTAAAGTGGTAATCTCAAGAAATGTTGTCTTTAATGAAACAGTGTTTCCTTTTGCTCCTTCATTCAAATTGAATCCTGCTGTTTCTCAACCACTGTCTTCTTCTGTTGGTCCCCTTCCCACTATACCACAACCTATATCTGATCCTATATCCTCACCTTCATCCACTGATCAATTAATTTTTGGCCAGTTTGATTCCCCAATTCAAAATGTCTCACCAATTCAGTCTAGCTCAAATCACTCACCTGTTAATTCTCCAAATTCAGTATCTTCTTCCAATTCTACCCACTCTCATCATACACCTATATCTGTACCCACTTCTGCTACCAGTAACACTACTATACCCCTCTATGTGGATTTACCAATATGTAATGATAGTGTACCTGTTACTACGGCTGATCCTGGTGTTTCCAGTGTTCCTAATGTTGTTGCAGGTACTCACCATATGGTCACAAGGTCCAGAACTGGTTCTCTGAAACCCAAAGTCTATCAATCTCAAGTTAATAATGAGATTCCCTCATCCTTCAAAGAAGCCTTGCTAATACCACACTGGAAACAAGCAATGGAGGAAGAGTATATGGCCTTGATCAAAAACAAAACCTGGACCCTCTGTGAACCTCCTTCACATCAGAAACTTATTGGTTGCAGGTGGATTTTCAAAGTCAAAACTAAGGCAGATGGGAGTATAGCCAGATACAAAGCTAGGCTAGTAGCTAGAGGTTATGATCAAGTACAAGGTTTTGACTTCTCAGAGACTTTTAGTCCAGTTGTGAAAGCTACTACTATCAGAATTATAATCTCCATTGCTGTCACCAAAAATTGGCCTATAAAACAGCTTGATGTCAACAATGCGTTTTTAAATGGAGATTTGCAGGAGCAAGTATTTATGGTACAACCTGCAGGTTTTGAAGTTAATTTTAACTCCCCTCAACTACCTGCTTGCAAGCTGTCTAAGGCCATTTATGGTCTTAAACAGGCTCCTAGAGCTTGGTCCGATAAGCTCAAGATCACACTGCTTAACCTTGGTTTTAACTGCAGTAAATCAGATGCCTCCTTATTCTATAAGTCCACTGACAAAGGTTGTATTTGGCTGCTGGTTTATGTTGATGATATCCTAGTTACTGGTAGTGATTTCTGTGGTATTCAATCTCTGATCAAGGCTCTTGATACTAAATTCTCGCTCAAAGATCTTGGCTCTCTTCATCATTTTCTGGGGATTGAAGTTACTTCCACAGCCACTGGTCTTCATCTTCATCAAGGACAGTATATAAGGGAATTACTTCGAAGATCTGGAATGACTCATGCTAAAAGTACCCCTACTCCTATGGTTTCTTCTCTAAAGCTATCAAAAACTCATGGTGATCCAGTGTTGGATAGCACAACATACAGGAGTATTGTTGGAGCTCTCCAATATGTCACTTTGACCAGACCTGATATTGCTTTCTCAGTCAACAAGGTCTGCCAATTCATGCATCACCCTCTTGACACTCATTGGCAAGCTGTCAAGAGAATACTCAGATACCTAGCTGGAACTATGGATCATGGTCTTCATGTCACTTCATCTTCTGATTTCAACATTTTAGCTTATTGTGATGCTGACTGGGGTTCTGATATAGATGATAGGAAATCGATTTCTGGCTCATGTACCTATCTTGGGTCCAATATCATTTCTTGGTTTTCTAAGAAGCAGACCTCTGTGTCTAGGAGTTCTGCAGAGGCTGAGTACAGAAGCTTGGCAAATGCAGCTTCTGAAGTTGTTTGGTTGAAAGGTATCCTTTCTGAGCTCAAGGTCACCTCTCACCAATCTCCAACTATTTGGATTGATAATCAAAGTGCAATGTCCATGGCTGCTAATCCTGTTTTTCATGCGCGCACCAAACATGTGGAATTGGATATGCATTTTATCAGAGACTTGGTTAAGAAAAAGATGTTCAAAGTGTCCTTTGTTCCATCTATAGATCAGTCTGCTGATATTCTCACCAAGCCTCTCAGTAATCACTTGTTCACTCGAATGAGATACAAACTCACTGTTTTGGCTCTCTCCTCACTCCAATTGAGGGGGGATGTTAGAGATAATAACAGCATGCTTAAACCCTAATTGCATGATTATGCTTTTCTTAATATCCATCTCATACACCAGTACATTATCCAGCTCATGCACCAGTACATGGTGTCTCTCTTGTCTTCTTGCGCAACCACTGGATGGTTTACACGTGGCTCGCTCTTACCCCTAGGATCTATAGCTAGGGTTTAGCTTGTCACTATATAAACATTCTCTGTGTATCTGCAGCTTTTTATGTTGAACATTTATTGATTATTTTCCAGTTATGGAATGATGCCATTCAAAGCTTAAAGCTTGTTTTTCTCTTTCATATTTTTATCATCAAAACCTTTCATATGGGAGAGACCCAATGCCAAATTATAAATTAATATTACTAGAAGGTAGGAAATCAATTTCGCCCAATCTTTCATGTATAGTATCCCCACATCCGAGCTTAATCTCTTGAGCGAAATTCATCTAAGTTTGAGCACAATTCAAACTTAGTCACGACTCACGAGAAAACTATTAGTCAACATGTCGGCTTGATTGTCATGAATACTAACCGTAATTACCAAAATATTACATCGAACAATCGCATCCTAAACAAAGTGATTACAAATATAAATGTGTTTCGTCATCTCATGAAACATTTGATATTTGTTAAAGTATGACTCGAATTCGAGGTCGGAAGATCAAGCTTGAGCATGCTATGAATAGTACTAATGAAGAATTAGTGAATGCAAGGGTGTTGATAGTCGGTACAAGGCAAGATTGGAGAAAGGTGATTGTGAGAGGTCAAAGAGCATGGAGGTACACAAGCAAGGGTGGATCTTCATGTAGACTGGGTCGGGCTCTTGCCCGCCCTAATATAAAATTTATGCTATTTAAAAAAAAAATTGAGGTAGTTCAAGTGGTTAGCCCGCCTTCTCTTTAATGAAAAGTCTTAAGGTCGTGGGTTCAAACTTAGGGTACTCATGATGTTGAGTGATCCCTTCGAGGTTGGAGGGAAGGAAGAGAAATAGGGAATCTTTGATCGTTGGTGGTATAATCAGTCGGGAGGCAAAAGAGGCGATGGTTTACCCTGCGGGCTGAGATTCTCGTCAAGGTGAAAATTTAATGAAGTATGACTCGAATCCGAGGTCGGACCAAGAAAAAATCCACTTTGAAATCTTATGTTTTCTGTTCATAAATAAATTTTAAGAATTATCTCATTTTTTATGTTATTGTTCATGAGTTGAATAAATAAACTTTAAATTTTGTTAGGAACACCTACACGGGCTACACCGTACTCCATAATAATTAAGATTACATTAAAATTACATGGTTAACTACACTTATTAGATCAAGATTCTATGATTTTATTGATTATATACGAAAAATATAGAGTACATTGTTCATTAATTTTTAAAAGTATGGTAACTATTAAAATAAAAAAATAATGTAATATACCATATAAAATATATTATGTCAGTGTCACATACTTAGTTGTCAGACTTATTAATTTGTAAATTACAAAAGAAGTGCGCTAGGAAAAAATGATACTGCTCAAACTAGCTACTTAAAAAAATCTTGACTCATTTTAATAAATCATTTAAAAAAATAATACGCTTGGGTCAATTTTGGTTTCAATAAAAAAAATCAATATGATATTTTTTTTCTTATTCAGTTGAAATTTTTTAAATTATTCTAGAAACTGTTAACAAAATAAATATTTGTTGAGGATTCGACAAGACAAACAAACAATCGAGCTGCGCAAGCTCAAAAGCTTCTAATCAGAGTTCCAAACTCAACAATGGTGAAATCGGGATTCGACGACGAACACGCGATCTATAGATCCTAAAAGTATCTCTGAATTTTAAAGAACACAATGCAAAAGAAATCACACAAAATGACACAGAATTTTACGAGTTTCGATCGATTGAAAATTCAAACGAGTGCGGATATTTCGGTACAAACTCGAATACTCGAACCCTAATAGTCACCCTTATTGGTAGCCATTTTAAAACATTGTCCCCTTCAAAATTGGGCCATGGGCCATCACACCCCTGCCTAAGCCCAGGGCCAGCCCTGTATCCACATCTATCTACCTCATTTTTCACATCACTGCGACGCCATCACTGGCATATGCATGATTCGTCAAAGTAAAAGAGGCATAACCTAACCACTACGCTTTATTGAAATAAAATTAAAATCTTTTTAAAAGTATGACTTTGCATCCTTATAATACGGTGGAATAGCACATATTAATACTCATTATTATCACAATTAAGTTTCAATATATTTTCCATTCAAAATAAATTAAATTTAATCGAGATCACCATATGGCCAATCACTGGTTCAAACTACTCCTTTGTTTAGATATTGTCCTAAATTCTCATCGAGTTCACGCAACAGGTTTTTTTTCTTTATATATATATATATATATATATATATATATATATATATGATCAATAAATGTTGTTTAATTTTAAATTAGTTCCATGTGGTACTGGTGACGTCCGAATTGGAGGCATATGTTGCTATGTTTCTGGGTCTAAAGATTCAAATATTTCTGTGATTTTGTCATCGGATATTTTTGGTATGTGTATGTAACTTTGTCACATTTTCTTGTATATATATACATATATGTATATATATATTTATTTTTTCATTTTTCTTACAGGTTATGGGGTTCTCCACTTAAGGTAATTAGTTTACGGGGTTTTTAATCTTTCGTAATTAATTCTACTTTGATACCATATTGAAATTGGATTAATAATACCTTAAATGACATTTTGTTAAAGTGATAAGGTAGTCCAATTTATATGTGAGTCCAAAGTTCTTTTTCTGATATCGATGTGGGATATCTAACAACTTCCGGATCCCTGCGCTCCATTTTTATTAATCGTTCGTGATCTTGTGTGTTGGTCAGTTATACTAATATTTCCTTTCCTTTAGTTTGAATTGCATATTCTTCATGATCATCTAAGATTCGTGATTCGTTGTTTGTATAATCGTATCTCACATTATTTAATATCTTATATGTATATCGACGATTGTAGACTTAATAATCACAAAATTTGGGGTTTTTTCGTTTGGATGTAAAAGGCAGTTTGCGGATAAGGTAAGTGCAGCATCTAGGTTTTATGTTGTGGTTCCAGATTTCTTCTTTGGAGATTCATTTGTAGCTAATGTATCTAAGAAGGAGTCTTGGCTAAACAAGCACTCGCCTGTGAGTAATTTAGTGCTGTAATTGATTGTACAAGAAACATAAATTAACGAACTACCTACTGTCGAAGTTAGCTGACATAATCTTATTGTTTTTGTAGATAAACGGAACTAAATACGCAAAGAGACTTATTAGTGCTTTAAAAGCCGAAGGCATAAAAAAGATCGGAGCTGCAGGTTTCTGTTGGGGAGGTATGAGTACGTTATTTATTTATTAATTCATCTCACAAATTACGTACTGATATTCGAATATTATTAATTGTTTTAGGTAACGTTACTGTCGGCCTTGCAAATTCGTCTCACTACATTCAGGCTGCGGTGTTGTTACATCCTACATATGTCACCGTCGAAGATATTCAAAGTATTAAACAATTAATAATAACTCTTGTTTTAGGACATATCATTTTATCTGATCACAACTAAAAAATCAATCTTGTTACAGATGTTACGGTCCCAATCTCTATTCTTGGAGGTCAAAATGACTCGACGCTTCTACCAACTCTTGTGGAACAATTCAAATCTGCTTTGAAGAAGAACCATAAGGTACGTAGCAATCAACCATTAACGAGTGTTTGATTAATGATAAGGCATTTATAAATATTGTATGTTGCTCGGAAATGATTGTTTTGTAGATCCATAACCATAGCTCGATCAAGATATTTCCCAATGCCACGCATGGATTTAGTACAAAGTACACTGATGGAGATTTTCCTGCTGAAGTGAGAGCTGAAGAGGCTCGCAATGATACCTTGAAATGGTTTCTCAAGTATCTCAAATGAAATTATGTGTAAGGTGGATGAGAAAGCTTTGCTTATTTTTAAGATAGAGGAGAGTCCTCAATTTCCAAAATAATTTTAAGTTATTTACCCTTGTTTGTTTGGTTTACAATAAATTAAGTCAATTAAATAAAAATAATATATGGTCATGTTACTATTTTCTCAATATATATCCTTCTTTCTCAAACAAATTATCATATTTTCTATATTTCCTTTCGTTTCAATCGAATGGTAAAAATTAATTATTTTTTATTTTTTTATTAAAAAAATATCTTTAAATTTTCACATAAACTCTTATCATTTTCAAATGTTACTCTCGACTGGGGAAAATATCATATTTAGTCCTGTCTGGATGTAATTTCCAATAAATAGTCATTTATCTTATAAAATTATCAAAATTGGTCCTTTGACCGACTACACCAGGTTAAGTCATTTATCTTATAAAATTATCAAAATTGGTCCTTTGACCGACTACACCAGGTTAAAACATGACGTGGTAATTGGTTGACTCATTCAACCAGTAATTGTGTCAAATAAATTAAATAAATAAATAGATGGATAGAATTCGAATTTTGACCTATACCAATTTTGATAATTTTATAAGATAAATGACTATTTATCGGAAATGACACATAGAAAAGACCAAGTGTGATATTTTCCTCACTGCTTAAATTATTAATTTAAGAATATTTTTTATTTTAATATTTTTGTCAAGTCAATAAAACAATTATTTTTTAAATTATTTTATCTACTCGAACACATGTGACCACTTACCTGCAACAGGCATGAATATACCTTTTATTACTCACAAAACATGTACAAACAATTGAAGGTGTAGTTTTGTTCATTAATGGCTTCTTATACCTCGCTCATTGATACGACTGTGTATAGTTGTGAGATCTTCAAGTTTAAAAGATGAAGGAGATATGTATTGAGTGGTGAAAACTTGGAAGAAGGTCTTTGCATCCAACGCGGGGTGAGTAAAAAGAAATTCGACTGATTTTACATGAATAGTAACAACTTGGTTACCGATGATTACTTTCGAGAATGATATTTTGACCCCACGACTCAGTCAATACATGTTTTTTTCAGCACATTTTGTGGTTGCGCACTTCAAACACTTAGTCAAAGGGTCACCCTTCTTGTGATTGCTAGTTATAGCATGCACACTACTAAAAACGATGTCTAAAAAAATAAAATGCATCTTCGTAATATGACTATATGAGAGTAACTTATTCATTTATTTTAGACATTTCTTTGCATTGAAGTATTACACTACTCAAAAAGTTGGTTAGTAGCATTTCTAAAGGCATCCTATAATTAAGAATTTTAGGTGTCAAAGGCAATGAATGTAGAATTTCAAGAGTACGTCATTTTTATTTAGTGTTAAAGACTATCCTAAGTAGCTTAGTAGTATATAACTAGTCTTTTAACGTGTGGAATACGAATATATACCACAATTAAATTACTTGTAACATATTTGGAAAAAATGGCAATAAGGTCAATTTTCATCATTTTTTCGGCAATAAAGCTTTCGTTTTTCCGGATCGTGTGCTCATGTATATGTCACAATTAATATCACATAAAATCATAGAAGGGAGTTTATGATTTTACCTTTGATTCGTTGTGCGGAGAAACGAAATCAAATTGATGACCTTACAATCTTCCCACGTATTCCTTGCACTAGCTTGAACGTCGGGTGGGCGACGATCCTCCAAGCTTATGGATCTCCTTCACGAACTCTCTAGAATATCAAGTATGATAATCTTATGGTGTTATGATTGTGAAGGCCATGTATTGCTTTTATAGGCTACGTAGGGGATCTAAAGGAGGTGGAATATTGGGCTTCCAATATTGATGATTAAATTGAGCCCAAGCCCAAATCTATTAATCCCATCAATATTAATTAATTTATTTTCCACTATATAAATTAATTGCACTCCCAATATTAAATCATATTATATCAAATAATATTTCTCCGGTAGTATTATTTATTCCGTGTATTTAAGATTTAAATATCCATGAATAAAATTAATTTATTGCTAATTAATTTATTCATCTCTTATATCCGAGAATAGTACCATTCAACCTTAATTATTGTGCCGAACAAATCCACTCATGAGGTTTACACAATAATTCCTTATGAACTCATCTCGGGGATATTATCAACCCTTACGGGATACACTTTCCCGTCAAGTATTCACGGCATGCCATATATAAAATATAGTGACCCAACTTAACCGGTAATTAACCCAATACTTAAACCGGTTAATTCCTTTGGAAAATCAAAGTCACTTATATTAAATATACACACCCGCAATAGTATCGGGGATTAAGAATAAAATACTCTGAGATTTAAATCAATTATCAACGGCAATCCTAATTGATAAGTCTCAAGCGATCCGCCCAATACACCAAGTGTACAAGTGTGATAAAATAATTAAGATAAATTATTTTCTCTCTCACACAACGACTATACCGATGGATTGGTCCGTGTCCATCTAGGTCGTGAGCAACTGTTCGATTAAATACGAGTAACCGATAGTATGATCTTCTGTGTGGGCCCGACACACCATACTAACTACAACGTATAGAATCCAGGACTATGTTTTGCATATATTTAATTAATAATAATTAAATGCAAACAATTGTTTATTAATTAAATAGGTTAAATGCTATGACCGGGAGTTTACCGATACTTAAATCATTCATATCGGCGGAGAAACTATTTTCGATTTTCTCATTCGAGGAATGAGATTTTTGAGTTTTCATGCTCCTTGAACTCTTTCCTTTCTCAAATTTTTTAGTGTGGTCATTGGCTCATAGACGAGCGACATATCTGGGTTACTTCGCACTTTCAGAGTCAAATCATAGTTCCTTAAGTCAGCCATCAAACTAGCATAGTCCCATTTCTGGTTGCTTTCTTCACGTGCTTCAAGTGTTAGAACTTTGCTTTCAAATCTAGAGCTCAGACTATGTAGAGTTTTCTCGTATATCATGATAGCAGGAAAAACTGCCCCAAGCTCATGCACCTCATTCACATATCTCATTATCTTGTCTAGATATTCGTTTATGTCTTCATCTTCTCTCATGCGGAGTTGATGAAATTGAGCAGTGATAGTTCGGACTTTCGAGCGTTTAACAGTTTGGCTTCCCTCACATTTTCTCTGCAGCGTTTCCCATGCCTCTTTAGCTGAGGTACGGTCTTTCACTAGCTGGTACATGCTGAGTTCCAACCATTCACAGATGAGTAGAAGAGCTTTGCTATTAGCAGTAGACATCTCATGCTCTTCTCTAGTCCATTCACGTTCAAGTTTATATATTTTGACACCGTCATTGTCAACAATGAATGGGCGTTTCCATCCTTCTCGCACAACCATCCATGCACGAGAGTCGAATCCTTTGATTCTAGCAGAGACTTTAGCTTTCTAGTTCGAGTAGTTCTGATGAGTAAGCATAATCGGCTTCTGAGCAAACATAGACGACTCCATTGTAGCGGGAATATATGAAGTCAAGTAACAGATCACGTCGTATACGTATGACGTCCCTCTCTGATACCAATTGAAATTACGTCTTCGACGTAAGATACCAACTTTTCGCGAAGTCGGTCTTAAACACTAACACTTCAGCAACTTCATTCGCACACACTCTGCTGTCGCTTGCTCCAGATGTCACACGCTCCAGTTGGAGCACGGTTCGTGTTGTGTGTATATGTTCGAACTCAACGAATGCAAAGTACTGAAGATAAAGTTATGTAATATTTTTCATTTCATTGATCACAAAACAAAACTATTACACTTGAAGAGAAAGGTAGACGGAATGATCTAAGGTCGTATCCCAAGTGTCGCAACACTCCAACGAACCAGAGACCTAGTACTACTACACCTAGAGTTATATCTCCTAACTCTACTAGTGGTGCAAAGCACAAAACAACTACCAAAACTCTAAGGCCCAGCGCCAACAAACAACGATAGCGATACTCGAATATAATATTTCGTTCTCTTAAAATCGTCAAGTGAAGTCTTGAAATTCCATGGGTATTTATAGGTGAGCCGCACATGTGAAGCTTTGAAATGAAGCCATCTGATTGGCCACATGCTTGGCTGACTTCATCTTTCCATGGATCACATCACTTTTGAAGCTTGGATTCTTAAATCTTGGAATCTTGAATCTTTGATTCTTGAATCTTCGAATCTTGAATCTTCAACTTCTTAAACTTCATACTTCAACACAATCTTGAATCCATCGATCTCAATACTTCATCTTCAACTTCATCGTGATAAACACTCGTTGTTGAAACTTCAGCATTTCATCGTCTTCATTGTCGTCGACATTGTTGAAGTAGTAAATAGCACATCCACACATCGTTGGCACTAGAACTGAGATAGACATCTCATTCACTCATTGACGTTGATGGTGGGATGTAACACACCATGCGCCAGTTGGCGCATAAGGTGAAATGCACGGGGCGTGCGCCAGTTGGCGCACGAGATGAGGATGGCGAGCTGTGCGCCATTTGTCGCACGTGGTGGAGATGGATGAGTCGTGCGATTTTTGTCGCATGAGGAGAAGGAGGCCTGGCCGTGCGCCATTTCGCGCATGAAGTAGGAGTTGGCCTGGCGTGCGACTTTTGTCGCATGAAATGTAGATGGCCAAGCGTGCGCCTCTTGTCGCATGAGGTGGGCAATGGCAATCCATGCGCCAGTCAGCGCTTATCATGGCATTGAACGATCCTTTGATGCTTTGAACTTCAGTGATTCCATATTATCATGTTCTATGCCTTGCTTCCATTCATTCAACATTTGAAAATAAAAACATAAAACAAAAACATATGTTGTTGCCAAAACCAACATCTACAAGCTTCTTATACCTCACCTCATTAATACGACTGTGTATATATAGTCGTGAGACCCTCAAGTTTAAAGATGTATGTAGTTGCTGGTTTTGCGATCGAAGGAGAAGATGAAAGAGATATATATTGAGTGGTGAAAACTTGCAGGTGGTGAGTTGCAAAATATTGGAGGCCTGAATTGCTATGTTTCTGGGCCTAAAATTTCAAATACTTCTGTTATTTTGTCATCAGATGTTTATGGTATATATCTTGATTAATGAATCTTTTCATCTTTGAAATACTTCATTTTTACAAGACAACGTATATTAAAAATTAAATTTATTTATTCAGAGAAAAAATATATAATAAAATGAGACATTTTGATTGTCACAATTTACATCTTATGTTTCACAACATCTATAGATGAATTTTTTTTATCTTTATCTTTGGAGTACTCATGTATTTATATTAATATCATTAATTTTTCACTTAATTCATTAATTACTTACACAATAATATTTATTATATTTTTACTTTTTATTATTTAATACATAAAAACTTTCTTTTTCTTAATTTAAATAAAATTTTATTTATGCAAATTTTAAAGAATTTGAAGAAAAAATTATATTTTTTTTTTGTTTCCGCAGGATATGAGGTTCCCCACTTAAGGTACTTGTTGTGATTTAAAGTACAAATCGCGCAGGGCACTCGCGAATATAAACATGAGAAGACACAAGAAAAAGATATGCGAAAAGAACGAACACAGAATTTACGTGGAAACCCAAAACACGAGAAAAAACCACGGGAAGGAAGAAATAATTCACTGTATCATTGAGACTTACAATAACTCGTCTAGTCTAATTTTCGTCTACCGGAGAACCTCAATTTATAGGTGTAGCAAACCTATCAAATTGGAAACCATTATAATTAGGAATAAATCTTTTTCCTAATATATGACTCCTAAATTAATAAGGAATAAAATTATATTACATATAATTCTAATTCCCTAATTAAAACAAATAACCCACGCAAAAACTCCAACGAAAATAATCTGCGCAGCGCACAGAGAATTTCCGCAAAACAGTTTTGCTCGAACTCTGACCCTTTTTCTCCATGTTCAGCGACCGCCGATCTTCTCCCGCGCCCGACGGTCACCTCCAGCGCCCGCTAGAACCCTCCAGCGCCCGCTGAAATAACTTTCGGCGATTTTGCCCTCTTCTGCGTTTCGATTGGAGTCATAATTCAACAGTACTCCTGAACCTCAAGTCGTATGAATTTTCACATTCATCAACTCCTTCACTAAATATTAATTAATATGAATTCAATGTTTTACAGAGATTTTTGTAGTATCTTTTTGTGTAGGAGTGGTGTGTATCCATTAAAGGAAGATGGAAGTAAAAAAATTGAATAAATCGAGGCTCGTGTTCAACACGATTTCCTTAAAACAAATTCGTCCTCTACGAGTACGATTGTTTCCCAGGATACAACGAATATTAAGCAAACATATGTTTGGCGAACCGAGATGTTGCCCGGATACAACGATTATTAAGCAAACATATGCTTGGCGAACCGAGATGTTGCCTGAATAATATCACCGGAAGGTCAAAGAAATGGGATAAACAAAAGAAAAACGAGAGCGATTGCTCGGAAGATGTTTGTTTAATCTCTTTTTCATCTTTTATTTTCTCGACGTTTCAAGTCGTATCTTCTAGTGTGTTTTTGCAGCCCACTTGACTGCTCTTATATAAAGATGGTTGGAGTCGAAGATTCGTTGAATATGGACAGTCAAATCACCATTTGTAAATGTCTCAACATTCAAAACCATACTAATGGTCACTAAATACCATTATTCAAATATTAAAATTCAATTATGTAACTTATTATTATAATAATAATAATATCATATTATTATTATATTCATAATAAAATATCATGAAGAAAAATAGCAACAAGTGTGCATAATAAGGTACTATATTTACTACACTTTGCATGTTTTTCTATTTAAAATATTTTATTCTCTTTGGAATACTCTTCCAATTAGTTACATTTTTTAAAATTAATTTATCATTTATACTACTTGAAATTGAGCGTATGAGATATCAAATCGAAGCTCTCTACGAGACGCTCATTTTCCAACAATTTTTCGTTATGTTGCTTTGTATAATTGATCACACGTTTCGCTCGTTTTGATTCTTAACCTAAAAGGAAGATAGCAGATAAAATTGGTGCAACTGGATTTTCTTTTGTGGTTCCAGATTACTTCCGTGGTGATCCATTTGTACCTAGTCAGCCTTTTCAATATTGGATTCAAAAGCACCAACCCGTGAGTGTCTCTTTATTCGCCCTTGCGAAATAGTTGATACACTTTTCCGTAGACAGTTTAAAAAATGTAATTTTTAAATTTAAACAAAAAATAAAGAATAAAAATTTAATTTTAAATTGAAAAATAAAATTATTTTGAGTGAAATTTAAAAAGTAAAAGTAAATTTGTATTTTAAGTGAAAACAAAAACAATTATTTTTATGTGGTCAATTATTGTGAGGAGACTCAATAAATATAAAAAGTGTTAGAAACTTTACTGGGACACAAAAAGTAGTATAGTAGTAGTTTTTAATTTTGTATTTTATTAGGGTAAAGGAATGGAAGATGCAAAGCCACTTATTACAGCTCTAAAAAAGGAAGGCATAACTAGGATTGGAGCAGCAGGTTTCTGAAGGCATAACTAGGATTGGAGCAGCAGGTTTCTGCTGGGGAGGTATGTTAAGTATATACACCTTTCAAGTCAAAGAATAGTCACAATTTTTTTGTAATTTACAAAAAAAGTGTGACTATTCTTATGAAAAATAAGTAGTATATGTATGTGTCAGTGTGTGTGCTTACAAATTATAGTACTACATCTTTTATTCATCCATTTCACAATTTACGACATTCGAATATCATTTCAGGCAAGCTTAATGCCGACCTTGCAAAGTAGCCCAATTTAATTCAAGCTACGATGTTGTTACATCCTACGTATGTTGCGGTCGAAGATATTCGAGGTAAAGTAGTAATTAATTAGTAACTCAATGTTAATGTTAGCAAGTTTAAGGACTCAAAATGCAATTAGAAATTGATCTGCAGGAGTCAAAGTGCCAATCTCAATTCTCGGATGTCAGAACGACACATTGTTTCCGATAAGCCTTCTAAAACAATTCGAAATTGCTTTGAAGGATAACCATAAGGTAGCGTCATTCAACCCTTAATTTGAGCACCTTGATGAGACATAATTTCTGTATATTTTACTTTTAAATGATTGTATGTTTTGTGGTACGTAGATCAATAGCTCGTTAAAGATATTTCCTGGAGCTCAACATGGATGGACTACACAGTACAATGATATGGATATTGTTGCTGTAAAGAGAGCTGAAGAAGCTCAGAATGACCTGCTGAACTGGTTTCTTAAGTATCTCAATTAAATTGGGATGGGAACTAAATATCAATAACTAAGCAAACACAGAAGAAGTTAAGATATATACATGCCTCATATGAGTCCTATTGTAATAATGAATTTTTATTAACCTTCTTGTTGTTTGAACTTCAATGGTATTAAAACGATATTTTGAAATAAAAATAATAAATAACACGATAATTTTTGTGAAAACGCAAATCAAGAAAAAACTACAAGAAGAGAATGAAATCACTATGAACCTCAATATCTTAATTACAAAGAACATATATCTATCTAAATTCCATAGAATATATTCATTGAGTTGTTAATTAGGTAAAGACTAAAGAGGGTTCATCATTTATATATGGTGTTAGAGATAATAACAGCATGCTTAAACCCTAATTGCATGATTATGCTTTTCTTAATATCCAGCTCATACACCAGTACATTATCCAGCTCATGCACCAGTACATGGTGTCTCTCTTGTCTTCTTGCGCAACCACTGGATGGTTTACACGTGGCTCGCTCTTACCCCTAGGATCTATAGCTAGGGTTTAGCTTGTCACTATATAAACATTCTCTGTGTATCTGCAGCTTTTTATGTTGAACATTTATTGATTATTTTCCAGTTATGGAATGATGCCATTCAAAGCTTAAAGCTTGTTTTTCTCTTTCATATTTTTATCATCAAAACCTTTCATGGTATCAGAGCTAGGATCAGATCAACATCCTGTCACCATCAGCATCTGCTTATAACTGAGCACGTGACATTTGAAGATGAGTGTAGACAACAGGTCTACATCTGACGGCTCACAACACTCCATCCAAAATCAGAGTGGGAGTCTCACATCCACAACATCAGCTTGTTTCTATCAAGCTCAATGAAGATAACTTTCTGCTTTGGAAGATGCAGATCTCCATAGCTATCAGAGGCTATGGACTTGAGAGTTTTCTTCAACCGGATGCAACTCCAGAAAGGGTCACCTTCAATCCTGAAACAAACAAGGTAGAACCTAATCCTGATTTTGTGCACTGGAGTAGACAAGATCAATTACTAGCATCTTGGATCTTGTCATCTCTCACTGAGAGCCTACTCATCATGATGGTTGGTCTAGAAACCTCAGCTAAGATCTGGGAAGCCCTAGATCTAAATTTCTCATCACAGTCAGCTGCCAAGAAGATGCAATATAAGCTGCAACTGAGTTCTATTAAGAAGGGCTCTATGTCTGTCAGAGATTACTTGAACAAAGTGAAAACTTGCTGTGATCTTTTGCACTCAGCTGGCCAGAAAATCTCTGAAGAAGATCAGGTGTGAGTTTGATCCTATAGTGGTTGCCATAACCTCCAGACCAGAGAGTTACAAATTGAGAGAAGTATACTCCATGTTGATGAGTTATGAAACAAGGTTGGAGAGTCTTAATCCTTCATCTGTGTATGTTGATGGTTCAAACCCCTCTGCTAATGCTGCCCAGCTCCAGAAAAAGTTCAACAACAACAGCAACTCCTATGGGAGAGGTAGGGGCAGCAGTAACAACGGTAATAACCACAGTAACTCAAGGGGTAGAGGAAGGTCACCTTATAGAGGAAGAGGTGGAAGAGGTGGAGTAGCTAGAGGGAGAGGTGCTGCACCTTGTCAAATATGCAACTACTCTAACCACACAGCAGACAAATGCTACTATAGATATGATTCCACTTTTGGACCTTCTGCTGAACCATCTCAGGGTAACACTTCCAACAACAGTCAACATATCACAGCCTACAATGCTAGTCAAGGTTCTGCTTCTTACTCTGAGGAAGGAGGTGATGGTGGCTCTTGGTTTGCTGATTCTGGAGCTACTAATCACTTAACTAATGAGTTCAACAACTTGACAACAGCATCTGAGTACAATGGAAGCAACAGGGTTCAGATTGCCAATGGTGCAGGTATTGCTATTTCTCATATTGGTAGATCCACTGTTACCTCACCTAGTTCAAACAAATGTTTAACCCTTTCTGACCTTTTGCTTGTCCCTCACATTGCTAAAAATCTCCTTAGTGTGTCTCAGTTTTCAAATGACAATAATGTGTATTTTGAATTTCATCCTCATACTTGCTTTGTTAAGGATCAGGTCACTCACAAAGCTCTACTTCAAGGCACACTTGATCAAGGATTATATAAGTTTGACCTTCAACCTGTTCATCATTCTGCTTCTCAGCCCTTATCAACCTACAAATTTCCAGCTCAACTCTCTCCTTCAGCTCACCTAGTGAATAAAGAGTCTACCAATCTTACACTGTGGCATGCAAGATTTGGTCATCCCTCAAATAAAGTTGTTAAATTAGCACTAGGTTCTGATTTTGTTAAAACTTGTAATGACTCTTCTGTTCTTAATGAAAATTTGCTTTGTGATTCTTGTCTTAAAGCCAAATCTCATGCTCTTCCTTTCAAACTTTCTAATACTGTCTATAATAAGCCTTTTGAACTTATTCACACAGATGTGTGGGGTCCATCTCCACAAAAATCCAGTAATGGATTTATCTATTATGTTGCCTTTGTGGATCAGTTTACTAGATATACCTGGTTATACTTACTCAAAGCCAAATCAGAAGTTGCCACAGCTTTTTCTCATCTGTTTAATCTTGTCCAAACTCAATTTAAAACCAACATTAAAACTGTACAATCTGATGGAGGTGGTGAATTCATTGGATTAACTAATTTCCTTCAAAACCATCGTATTTCCCACAGAATTTCTTGCCCTTATACCCCCCAACAGAATGGATTAGCTGAAAGGAAACATAGACATGTTGTTGAGGTTGGTTTATCTCTGTTAGCTCACTCACATTTGCCTTTGAAGTTCTGGGATGATGCTTTTGTGACTGCAGTATACCTCATTAATAGACTCCCATCCAAAGTGATTCATTTCAAGTCTCCATTTGAGCTTCTTTACCAGAAAAAGCCAATCTATTCTCACCTCAAAACTTTTGGTTGTCTCTGTTACCCTAACCTCAGACCTTTTAATAAACATAAGCTTGAATACAGGTCTTTACCCTCTACCTTTTTGGGATATAACAGCAAATACAAAGGGTATAAAGCTCTTCTTCCCTCTGGTAAAGTGGTAATCTCAAGAAATGTTGTCTTTAATGAAACAGTGTTTCCTTTTGCTCCTTCATTCAAATTGAATCCTGCTGTTTCTCAACCACTGTCTTCTTCTGTTGGTCCCCTTCCCACTATACCACAACCTATATCTGATCCTATATCCTCACCTTCATCCACTGATCAATTAATTTTTGGCCAGTTTGATTCCCCAATTCAAAATGTCTCACCAATTCAGTCTAGCTCAAATCACTCACCTGTTAATTCTCCAAATTCAGTATCTTCTTCCAATTCTACCCACTCTCATCATACACCTATATCTGTACCCACTTCTGCTACCAGTAACACTACTATACCCCTCTATGTGGATTTACCAATATGTAATGATAGTGTACCTGTTACTACGGCTGATCCTGGTGTTTCCAGTGTTCCTAATGTTGTTGCAGGTACTCACCATATGGTCACAAGGTCCAGAACTGGTTCTCTGAAACCCAAAGTCTATCAATCTCAAGTTAATAATGAGATTCCCTCATCCTTCAAAGAAGCCTTGCTAATACCACACTGGAAACAAGCAATGGAGGAAGAGTATATGGCCTTGATCAAAAACAAAACCTGGACCCTCTGTGAACCTCCTTCACATCAGAAACTTATTGGTTGCAGGTGGATTTTCAAAGTCAAAACTAAGGCAGATGGGAGTATAGCCAGATACAAAGCTAGGCTAGTAGCTAGAGGTTATGATCAAGTACAAGGTTTTGACTTCTCAGAGACTTTTAGTCCAGTTGTGAAAGCTACTACTATCAGAATTATAATCTCCATTGCTGTCACCAAAAATTGGCCTATAAAACAGCTTGATGTCAACAATGCGTTTTTAAATGGAGATTTGCAGGAGCAAGTATTTATGGTACAACCTGCAGGTTTTGAAGTTAATTTTAACTCCCCTCAACTACCTGCTTGCAAGCTGTCTAAGGCCATTTATGGTCTTAAACAGGCTCCTAGAGCTTGGTCCGATAAGCTCAAGATCACACTGCTTAACCTTGGTTTTAACTGCAGTAAATCAGATGCCTCCTTATTCTATAAGTCCACTGACAAAGGTTGTATTTGGCTGCTGGTTTATGTTGATGATATCCTAGTTACTGGTAGTGATTTCTGTGGTATTCAATCTCTGATCAAGGCTCTTGATACTAAATTCTCGCTCAAAGATCTTGGCTCTCTTCATCATTTTCTGGGGATTGAAGTTACTTCCACAGCCACTGGTCTTCATCTTCATCAAGGACAGTATATAAGGGAATTACTTCGAAGATCTGGAATGACTCATGCTAAAAGTACCCCTACTCCTATGGTTTCTTCTCTAAAGCTATCAAAAACTCATGGTGATCCAGTGTTGGATAGCACAACATACAGGAGTATTGTTGGAGCTCTCCAATATGTCACTTTGACCAGACCTGATATTGCTTTCTCAGTCAACAAGGTCTGCCAATTCATGCATCACCCTCTTGACACTCATTGGCAAGCTGTCAAGAGAATACTCAGATACCTAGCTGGAACTATGGATCATGGTCTTCATGTCACTTCATCTTCTGATTTCAACATTTTAGCTTATTGTGATGCTGACTGGGGTTCTGATATAGATGATAGGAAATCGATTTCTGGCTCATGTACCTATCTTGGGTCCAATATCATTTCTTGGTTTTCTAAGAAGCAGACCTCTGTGTCTAGGAGTTCTGCAGAGGCTGAGTACAGAAGCTTGGCAAATGCAGCTTCTGAAGTTGTTTGGTTGAAAGGTATCCTTTCTGAGCTCAAGGTCACCTCTCACCAATCTCCAACTATTTGGATTGATAATCAAAGTGCAATGTCCATGGCTGCTAATCCTGTTTTTCATGCGCGCACCAAACATGTGGAATTGGATATGCATTTTATCAGAGACTTGGTTAAGAAAAAGATGTTCAAAGTGTCCTTTGTTCCATCTATAGATCAGTCTGCTGATATTCTCACCAAGCCTCTCAGTAATCACTTGTTCACTCGAATGAGATACAAACTCACTGTTTTGGCTCTCTCCTCGCTCCAATTGAGGGGGGATGTTAGAGATAATAACAGCATGCTTAAACCCTAATTGCATCATTATGCTTTTCTTAATATCCAGCTCATACACCAGTACATTATCCAGCTCATGCACCAGTACATGGTGTCTCTCTTGTCTTCTTGCGCAACCACTGGATGGTTTACACGTGGCTCGCTCTTACCCCTAGGATCTATAGCTAGGGTTTAGCTTGTCACTATATAAACATTCTCTGTGTATCTGCAGCTTTTTATGTTGAACATTTATTGATTATTTTCCAGTTATGGAATGATGCCATTCAAAGCTTAAAGCTTGTTTTTCTCTTTCATATTTTTATCATCAAAACCTTTCATATGGGAGAGACCCAATGCCAAATTATAAATCAATATTACTAGAAGGTAGGAAATCAATTTCGCCCAATCTTTCATGTATAGTAGCCCCACATCCGAGCTTAATCTCTTGAGCGAAATTCATCTAAGTTTGAGCACAATTCAAACTTAGTCACGACTCACGAGAAAACTATTAGTCAACATGTCGGCTTGATTGTCATGAATACTAACCGTAATTACCAAAATATTACATCGAACAATCGCATCCTAAACAAAGTGATTACAAATATAAATGTGTTTCGTCATCTCATGAAACATTTGATATTTGTTAAAGTATGACTCGAATTCGAGGTCGGAAGATCAAGCTTGAGCATGCTATGAATAGTACTAATGAAGAATTAGTGAATGCAAGGGTGTTGATAGTCGGTACAAGGCAAGATTGGAGAAAGGTGATTGTGAGAGGTCAAAGAGCATGGAGGTACACAAGCAAGGGTGGATCTTCATGTAGACTGGGTCGGGCTCTTGCCCGCCCTAATATAAAATTTATGCTATTTTAAAAAAAAAAAAATTGAGGTAGTTCAAGTGGTTAGCCCGCCTTCTCTTTAATGAAAAGTCTTAAGGTCGTGGGTTCAAACTTAGGGTACTCATGATGTTGAGTGATCCCTTCGAGGTTGGAGGGAAGGAAGAGAAATAGGGAATCTTTGATCGTTGGTGGTATAATCAGTCAGGAGGCAAAAGAGGCGATGGTTTACCCTGCGGGCTGAGATTCTCGTCAAGGTGAAAATTTGATGAAGTATGACTCGAATCCGAGGTCGGACCAAGAAAAAATCCACTTTGAAATCTTATGTTTTCTGTTCATAAATAAATTTTAAGAATTATCTCATTTTTTATGTTATTGTTCATGAGTTGAATAAATAAACTTTAAATTTTGTTAGGAACACCTACACGGGCTACACCGTACTCCATAATAATTAAGATTACATTAAAAATACATGGTTAACTACACTTATTAGATCAAGATTCTATGATTTTATTGATTATATACGAAAAATATAGAGTACATTGTTCATTAATTTTTAAAAGTATAGTAACTATTAAAATAAAAAAATAATATAATATACCATATAAAATATATTATGTCAGTGTCACATACTTAGTTGTCAGACTTATTAATTTGTAAATTACAAAAGAAGTGCGCTAGGAAAAAATGATACTGCTCAAACTAGCTACTTAAAAAAATCTTGACTCATTTTAATAAATCATTTAAAAAAATAATACGCTTGGGTCAATTTTGGTTTCAAAAAAAAAAATCAATATGATAATTTTTTTTTATTCAGTTGAAAATTTTTAAATTATTCTAGAAACTGTTAACAAAATAAATATTTGTTGAGGATTCGACAAAACAAACAAACAATCGAGCTGCGCGAGCTCAAAAGCTTCTAATCAGAGTTCCAAACTCAACAATGGTGAAATCGGGATTCGACGACGAACACGCGATCTATAGATCCTAAAAGTATCTCTGAATTTTAAAGAACACAATGCAAAAGAAATCACACAAAATGACACAGAATTTTACGAGTTTCGATCGATTGAAAATTCAAACGAGTGCGGATATTTCGGTACAAACTCGAATACTCGAACCCTAATAGTCACCCTTATTGGTAGCCATTTTAAAACATTGTCCCCTTCAAAATTGGGCCATGGGCCATCACACCCCTGCCTAAGCCCAGGGCCAGCCCTGTATCCACATCTATCTACCTCATTTTTCACATCACTGCGACGCCATCACTGGCATATGCATGATTCGTCAAAGTAAAAGAGGCATAACCTAACCACTACGCTTTATTGAAATAAAATTAAAATCTTTTTAAAAGTATAACTTTGCATCCTTATAATACGGTGGAATAGCACATATTAATACTCATTATTATCACAATTAAGTTTCAATATATTTTCCATTCAAAATAAATTAAATTTAATCGAGATCACCATATGGCCAATCACTGGTTCAAACTACTCCTTTGTTTAGATATTGTCCTAAATTCTCATCGAATATATATATATATATATATATATATATATATATATATATATATATATATATATATATATATATATGATCAATAAATGTTGTTTAATTTTAAATTAGTTGCAGGTGGTGACGTCCGAATTGGAGACATGAATTGCTATGTTTCTGGGTCTAAAGATTCAAATACTTCTGTGATTTTGTCATCGGATATTTTTGGTATGTGTATGTAACTTTGTCACATTTTCTTGTATATATATACATATATGTATATATATATATTTATTTTTTCATTTTTCTTACAGGTTATGGGGTTCTCCACTTAAGGTAATTAGTTTACGGGGTTTTTAATCTTTCGTAATTGATTCTACTTTGATACCATATTGAAGTTGGATTAATAATACCTTAAATGACATTTTGTTAAAGTGATAAGGTAGTCCAACTTATATGTGAGTCCAAAGTTCTTTTTCTGATATCGATGTGGGATATCTAACAACTTCCGGATCCCTGCGCTCCATTTTTATTAATCGTTCGTGATCTTGTGTGTTGGTCAGTTATACTAATATTTCCTTTCCTTTAGTTTGAATTGCATATTCTTCATGATCATCTAAGATTCGTGATTCGTTGTTTGTATAATCGTATCTCACATTATTTAATATCTTATATGTATATCGACGATTGTAGACTTAATAATCACAAAAGTTGGGGTTTTTTCGTTTGGATGTAAAAGGCAGTTTGCGGATAAGGTAAGTGCAGCATCTGGGTTTTATGTTGTGGTTCCAGATTTCTTCTTCGGAGATCCATTTGTAGCTAATGTATCTGAGAAGGAGTCTTGGCTAAACAAGCACTCGCCTGTGAGTAATTTAGTGCTGTAATTGATTGTACAAGAAACATAAATTAACGAACTACCTACTGTCGTAGTTAGCTGACATAATCTTATTGTTTTTGTAGAAAAACGGAACTAAATACGCAAAGAGACTTATTAGTGCTTTAAAAGCCGAAGGCATAAAAAAGATCGGAGCTGCAGGTTTCTGTTGGGGAGGTATGAGTACGTTATTTATTTATTAATTCATCTCACAAATTACGTACTGATATTCGAATATTATTAATTGTTTTAGGTAACGTTACTGTCGGCCTTTCAAATTCGTTAAACTACATTCAGGCTGCGGTGTTGTTACATCCTACAAATGTCACCGTCGAAGATATTCAAAGTATTAAACAATTAATAATAACTCTTGTTTTAGGACATATCATTTTATCTGATCACAACTAAAAAATCAATCTTGTTGCAGATGTTAAGGTCCCAATCTCTATTCTTGGAGGTCAAAATGACTCGACGCTTCTACCAACTCTTGTGGAACAATTCAAATCTGCTTTGAAGAAGAACCATAAGGTACGTAGCAATCAACCATTAACGAGTGTTTGATTAATGATAAGGCATTTATAAATATTGTATGTTGCTCGGAAATGATTGTTTTGTAGATCCATAGCTCGATCTATTTCCCAATGCCACACATGGATTTAGTACAAAGTACACTGATGGAGATTTTCCTGCTGAAGAGAGAGCTAAAGAGGCTCGCAATGATACCTTGAAATGGTTTCTCAAGTATCTCAAATGAAATTATGTGTAAGGTGGATGAGAAAGCTTTGCTTATTTTTAAGATAGAGGAGAGTCCTCAATTTCCAAAATAATTTTAAGTTATTTACCCTTGTTTGTTTGGTTTACAATAAATTAAGTCAATTAAATAAAAATAATATATGGTCACTTTACTATTTTCTCAATATATATCCTTCTTTCTCAAACAAATTATCATATTTTCTATATTTCCTTTCGTTTCAATCGAATGGTAAAAATTAATTATTTTTTATTTTTTTATTAAAAAAAAATATCTTTAAATTTTCACATAAACTCTTATCATTTTTAAATGTTACTCTCGACTGGAGAAAATATCATATTTAGTCCTGTCTGGATGTAATTTCCAATAAATAGTCATTTATCTTATAAAATTATCAAAATTGGTCCTTTGACCGACTACACCAGGTTAAGTCATTTATCTTATAAAATTATCAAAATTGGTCCTTTGACCGACTACACCAGGTTAAAACATGACGTGGTAATTGGTTGACTCATTCAACCAGTAATTGTGTCAAATAAATTAAATAAATAAATAGATGGATAGAATTCGAATTTTGACCTATACCAATTTTGATAATTTTATAAGATAAATGACTACTTATCGGAAATGACACATAGAAAAGACCAAGTGTGATATTTTCCTCACTGCTTAAATTATTAATTTAAGAATATTTTTTATTTTAATATTTTTGTCAAGTCAATAAAACAATTATTTTTTAAATTATTTTATCTACTCGAACACATGTGACCACTTACCTGCAACAGGCATGAATATACCTTTTATTACTCACAAAACATGTACAAACAATTGAAGGTGTAGTTTTGTTCATTAATGGCTTCTTATACCTCGCTCATTGATACGACTGTGTATAGTTGTGAGACCTTCAAGTTTAAAAGATGAAGGAGATATGTATTGAGTGGTGAAAACTTGGAAGAAGGTCTTTGCGTCCAACGCGGGGTGAGTAAAAAGAAATTCGACTGATTTTACATGAATAGTAACAACTTGGTTACCGATGATTACTTTCGAGAATGATATTTTGACCCCACGACTCAGTCAATACATGTTTTTTTCAGCACATTTTGTGGTTGCGCACTTCAAACACTTAGTCAAAGGGTCACCCTTCTTGTGATTGCTAGTTATAGCATGCACACTACTAAAAACGATGTCTAAAAAAATAAAATGCATCTTCGTAATATGACTATATGAGAGTAACTTATTCATTTATTTTAGACATTTCTTTGCATTGAAGTATTACACTACTCAAAAAGTTGGTTAGTAGCATTTCTAAAGGCATCCTATAATTAAGAATTTTAGGTGTCAAAGGCAATGAATGTACAATTTCAAGAGTACATCATTTTTATTTAGTGTTAAAGACTATCCTAAGTAGCTTAGTAGTATATAACTAGTCTTTTAACGTGTGGAATACGAATATATACCACAATTAAATTACTTGTAACATATTTGGAAAAAATGGCAATAAGGTCAATTTTCAGCATTTTTTCGGCAATAAGGCTTTCGAGAAATTACGCGTGTCATTTAGGCCGCCTATAATGTGCAAAGACATCGTTACCCTTGCATATATACACATTTGAACGACGGTTTCCTCATTTATTTCTTTTCCCGCACGAAGCCACGAACCCACCTTCTCTCTCTTTCTCTCGCTCCCACTAGAACACACAGAAACCAACGAAACGACCACCAACACGAAATCCTCTCTCACTTTTCCTTCTCATCTCAACTAGCTGTTCGATTTTCATCTCCTCTATGGCTCCGTCAGAAAGAACAGTTGCCGCGAAGAAAACCGCCGCGAAGAAATCGACTCCAACCGCCGCTGCTGCTTCCGAAAACACTGAACGGAGGCTTGTTCAGTACATGTTGGAGTGGTATACTTAATGTCTAGATTTAAGTGATCTGAACTCCTTGTACACTGTCATTTATCTATTAATAAATAAACATTCATTTGCTTTTAATTATTGTTAATTAAATACATGCAAATTATAGTCCCGGATTATATACGTTGTAGTTAATATGGTGTGCGACGTCACACGGAAGATCATACTATCGGTTACTCGTATTTAATCAAACAGTTGCTCACGACCTAGATGGACACGGACCAATCCATCGGTATAGTCGTTGTGTGAGAGAGAAAATAATTTGTCTTAATTATTTTATCACACTTGTACACTTGGTGTATTGGGCGGATCGCTTGAGATTTATCAATTAGGATTGCCTTTGATAATTGATTTAAATCTCAGAGTATTTTATTCTTAATCCCCGATACTATTGCGGGTGTGTATATTTAATATAAGTGGCTTTGATTTTCCAAAGGAATTGTCCGGTTTATTATTGGGACAATTACCGGTAAAGTTGGGTCACTATATTTTATATATGACATGCCGTGAATACTTGAAGGGAAAGTGTATCCCGTAAGGGTTGATAATATCCCCGAGATGAGCTCATAAGGATTTATTATGTAAACCTCGCGAGTGGATTAATTTGTTCCCGCATAATAATAAAGTTGAGTGGTACTAATCTCGGATATAAGAGATGAATAAATTTATTATGCAATAAATAAATTTTATTCATGGATATTTAAATCTTAAATACACGGAATAAATAATACTACCGGAGAAATATTATTTGATATAATATGGTTTAATATTGGGAGTGCAATTAATTTATATAGTGGAAAATAAATTAATTAATATTAATGGGATTAATAGATTTGGGCTTGGGCTCAATTTAATCATTAATATTGGAAGCCCAATATTCCACCTCCTTTAGATCCCCTACGTAGCCTATAAAAGCACTACATGGTCTTCACAAATCATAAGACAAGATTATCATACTTGATAATCTAGAGAGTTCGTGAAGGAGATCCATAGAGTTCGGAGGATCGTCGCCCACCCGACGTTCGAACGAGTGCAAGAAATACGTGGGAAGATTCAAAGGTCATCTTGATCTCGTTTCTCCGAACAACGAATCGAAGGTATAAAATCTAAATACCCTTGATGATTTTATTCGATTATTTATTGAAAATACCGTAGAACCAAGATCCGAGGACGAACCCCGGAACGAGGACGAACCGGGCGGTGGTGGTGAAACCATCGGACCGCCGCGGCTCGAGGGCCCCGTGGGGATCGAACCAAGAGCACCCCGGCTGGACGCCGGGGATGCACGATCGAGGAGAACCCCGGCTGGACGTCGGGGTGCGATCGAACCCTAGGTTCGATCGCGGGGTGGCGGCTGGTGCCGCCGCGGCTCGCTGGGCGAGCTGCCCCCCTCCCCGACGGCGGTGAGTCGCCGGACTCAGCGCGGGGCTGCCGCTGCAGCCCCAGCTGATCGATCGCACGGCGCGATCGATCCCTTCGATCGCGTGTGCCCTAGCCGCGGGGGCTCGGCTGGGGGTGCGTGCGTGGCTTCAGCCACGTCGTGCGTTCGGTCGTGCTCCGGTTCGCATGGCGGTACTCACGTGATCACCGGCGAATGGTTTTGTTAGAGTTGTGTACTTAATGTCTAGATTTAAGTATCGGTAAACTCCCGTTCATAGCATTTAACCTATTTAATTAATAAACAATTATTTACATTTAATTATTATTAATTAAATATATGCAAAATATAGTCCTGGATTTTATACGTTGTAGTTAGTATGGTGTGTCGGGCCCACACAGAAGATCATACTATCGGTTACTCGTATTTAATCGAACAGTTGCTCACGACCTAGATGGACACGGACCAATCCATCGGTATAGTCGTTGTGTGAGAGAGAAAATAATTTATCTTAATTATTTTATCACACTTGTACACTTGGTGTATTGGGCGGATCGCTTGAGATTTATCGATTAGGATTGCCTTGGATAATCGATTTAAATCTCAGAGTATTTTATTCTTAATCCCCGATACTATTGCGGGTGTGTATATTTAATATAAGAGAGTTTGATTTTCCAAAGGAATTAACCGATTTAATTATTGGGTTAATTACCGGTAAAATTGGGTTGCTATATTTTATATATGACATGCCGTGAATACTTGACGGGAAAGTGTATCCCGTAAGGGTTGATAATATCCCCGAGATGAGTTCATAAGGAATTATTATGTAAACCCTGCAGGTGGATTTAATCCGCATAATAATTAAAGTTGAATGGTACTATTCTCGGATATAAGAGGTGAATAAATTAATTAGCAATAAATTAATTTTATTCATGGATATTTAAATCTTAAATACACGGAATAAATAATACTACCGGAGAAATATTATTTGATATAATATGGTTTAATATTGGGAGTGCAATTAATTTATATAGTGGAAAATAAATTAATTAATATTGATAAGGATTAATAGACTTGGGCTTGGGCTCAATTTAATCATCAATATTGGAAGCCCAATATTCCACCTCCTTTTGATCCCCTACGTAGCCTATAAAAGCACTACATGGCCTTCATAAATCATAAGACAAGAATATCAATATTTGATAGTTCTAGAGAACTAAGGAGATCCATAGGAGTTCGATAGATCGTCGCCCACACGACGTTCGAACGGAGTGCAAGGAATACGTAGGAAGATTCGAAGGTCTTCAAAGGTGTTTGATTTCGTTTCTCCGAACAACGAATCGAAGGTAAAATCATAAACCCTTCTATGATTTTATGTGATATTAATTGTAGCATATACATGAACGCACGATCCGGGAAAACGACGAACCTCGGGGACGGGGATTCGAGATCCCCGGCGAGGATCGAGAAGGTGGCGGTCGAACCCTAGGGTTCGGACCGCCGGGAACGCGCGACGAGAGGGGACCCCGGCTGGACGCCGGGGATGGACGATCGACCCTCGTCGATCGTCGGGATGCCGCGGGCTGGTGCCGCGGCGGATCCCGGCCACCCTCGTCGGAGGCGCGTGGCGCGAGGAGCCCTCGGCTGGAGCCGAGGGATGCGATCAATCGTGAGGATCGATCGGGGGCTGCTGCGGGGTCACCCGTAGCCGCCTCGCATGAGCTACGGGTTCGCCCGCAGCGGGTCATGCGAGGGCGATGCCCTCGCGGGCAGCGAGTCACGGGACTCGCTGCGGGGCTGCTACAAGCAGCCCCGGGGATGCCTCGTGCATCCCCAGCGATCGTCCGAAGACGATCGCGAGCCCCTCGCGGGGGCTCGGCTGGTGCACGCGGCCTTCGGGCCTCGCTGGGCATTCGGTCGGGCCCCGGCTCGTGAGGTGGTTCGCGTTCGGGTCTTCCGGCGATAGGATTTCGTTCGGGGTTATCGGTTCCGCATTTTTTTTTATACCCCGGGATATCGATTTCCAGCAATTGGTATCAGAGCGTTTGGTTTCGTGTTCATGTATATGTTCTATTATCGTTCTACCTTGCAGGGATTTCCGGCTATCATGGTTTAATTTTTCGTTAATTATTTTACCATGATTATTCGTTTATTAAACTCTCGGACATGTTGAGATTCGTTTTGTGTGGATGAATGTTTGTAATAGTAAAAATTCGGGGGTTGACCGAATTTAGGATTTATTATTACGTTCTATGTTTTCCGGAAAATGTATAGGGTCGATTTCATGTATAGAATCAATACCGGAATTGTAATTTAAATTATTGTAATTTATTTACGATTGGATCGATGCTGAATCGAAGACCGCCGGAGAAGACGAAGTGACGAGGGGAGGCTAGGGCTAGGATCGACCAACCCCATGGTCGATCCATGAGGATCGATCGACCCAAGCCCTAGGCTAGGGCTGTCCACGGGAGTTCCGGCCACGCCGGCCACCGGTGGTGGTGGCGCGTGGGCCGGGCGGCGGCGGCGATGAGCCCCAAGGGGCGGTCGATTGAGTGGGGGTGGTGTGGGGTCTCCCAACCCACGCTACTCCTACCAAGATCTCACTTTCCTAATTTAATTCGGTTTTCCTATTTGAGTGTTCTTCCTTTTGGAAACTCTCATGGATTAGGAAAAAAATTAATTGGAATTAATTTTATTCCTTATTGAGTATTCTCTTTTATATGAATTCTCATGGATAAGGAAAAGAATTAATTAGGAATTAATTTATTTCCTATTTGATTATTTCTTCATGGAATTTTCATTAGATGGAAATTAATTAATTATGGAAAGTAGAAGAGTCCTAATTTATTTTATTTCCTTATTCTATTATAGAAGTCTTCTAGAATATTCAAGTTTTTACTTGGATAGGATTCTAGAGATTTAATAGAATTAGATAGGAAAAATAAATAAATAAAATATTAATAATATTTAATTTTATTTTTGATATATTCGATTGACTTAATTTTCGAATTAAGTAACTTTTGGATTAATTAAAAATAAATGGATTTAAATATTGGGATTAATATTTTCGTCACATGGAGCATTCAAGAACGAAGACTGAAGACTAGAAGATGCGTACGGAGATGGAATAAAGCCATGATAGTCGGGAAAATAATTTTCTAGCATTATTTTGACTATGTGATACTATGTGCTTTATTGCTTGTATGCATGCTATATGTGTTTACTTTATGAACTAGATAGCGTATCCCTTTATTGTAAAAAGCTAAGTGGGAGAGGGGATGGAAACATTCCCATGGTCTCCATTACTGTTCTCTTGGTGACTCTTATGGACTTTCGAAGTACGTATAGACGAGTCATTGGAGGAGAATTCTTGTAATTCCTTTTACGAGAAACATTGATCAAGTTTATCAAACAATGCCTAATTTGTCTTTCTGAAGCTGACTTCAAGTCGACTCATTCTCACCCCGGGGAGTGGAATGGAGCCAAAGCCACTTGGTCATGTGGATGACACAAATTAGAGACCTTCGTACCATTCTTTGATAGATGGATCGATTGTCTGCTCGGCTCCCTCATTTATGAGAGATAGGGTTGTTCGCATGGTGAATCACTGGTTAGAAACTTCGAGTTTCACTTATGATTCTCCGCGTCTTGATTTACAAAAATTGAATGGGTTCTTGTAATTGGGAGTCAATTATAAAAGTCTCTTGGTGTAGTAAACGTCCACACAACGTGGCTTGCTATACTAACGGATTTTGGATTAATTGATGTAGACAGTTATAAGGAATTGTGAAGAGTTGCGAAGTTGTCGTAAACGTCCACACAACGTGGCTTGCGGTGATATAGCAATTCCAAACGATTTACTTTAGTACTGAGTAATGGTTTACACTTAGATACGCGTTATAGTATCCTTCCCAACGAAGTTACGCTATAATCGATGTATGTCCAAAGAAAATCTAATTGCTAAATTATTTGGGTAGGTAAACGTCCACACAACGTGGCTTGCCTCACCTGATGGGATTTTAGATGTGATTAGTAATTTAATGATATTATTTAAGGGAGATAATATCGGACATTAAATTGATTGATTGTTTATATGTGCTTATAGGTTTAGAGAATTGCTATGAATCCACTTTCGTTGATACTTAAGGAATTCAACACACTGGTTCCATACTGTGTTGGATGGAATAAAGAGTTAGACATTACTCAGACTGTAAAGGAGTACAACGATGTACTCAGCGAAACTTGTCATCCTAGACCTACCATTAACTCAACTGATGAGGAAATAGTTGACTTTGAGAAGTGGGATAGTGCTCATGCATTAGCCGCTAATCATGATGTCATGCTTAAACTCAAGTTGATGTTTAGACATGATGTAAAGGCTAGAAAAGAGGCGATGAGGATACTCATAAAGGTCAGTTGCTTTGAGGAAACGCTTGATCACGTTTTTGAAATGCTAGATCTTTTAGACGAGTTGAGACAGTCGCAAGCTCTTATAGCCAAGGCCGAAGGTTTTGAACCTAAGGGCATACATAAGGAAAAGGAGAAGAAGACAAGGGGATCCAGTAGTCCTAAAGGACTTGGACCAAAGGGTGGGATAAAGAAGCCTTCTGGCAAATATCCCCAAGGAAAGCAGTCTGAGTACTGGGGGTCTATATCTTGTCCTCTCAAAGGTACGAATTTTTCTTTAGTTGTAAAACATAGTCAGCGGTATTATCTACCAGAATTCTGGTGTGTAGATATGGAACCACTGACGGTATGTGCATTTTAAATGCAGGGGTTCCAGAAAACCCGGCGACTTAGAGAAGAAGAGTTCGAGTCCACATGGGCGAAGCTGTTGAGGAAGCAGCGGTTGCAGTGGAAGACATTTATCTGCTTTAGTAGTTATAAGGATTTCATTTCAAGTTTATTGCTTTATGTACCTTTTATTTTAGAAAGAACTTTTGTTCTGGTTTTCTATTATTAATGAATGGATATTTTATTTCTTTAATCATTTGATTGTTTGGATAAGAAATAATGGTGATATCTATTCTGGTACATTAGATAGCAATATATGAATGATGAATCCATAGTCTACCACGATGCAACAAACCGATATGTATAACTTGTTTTACTTATTAGATATATTTCTTTATTAATCATTATACTTGTGAATTCTTGTACTTAGTAATATTTATTAAAATAAGGTTCAAAGGTCGAAATTGATTTGATCAATTATAGTTGAAGGAATGGACCTTCCGACCTAAGAACTAAATTTGGAAGATAATACAACTAAGTGGACCTTCTAAAGGGTGGAATTCGGACAAGTATTAAGAATGATCAAAGGTGATATATGCAGACATATGTGTAATTAGAAAGGTATGAGTAGTTCCTTTTAGGAATACTTGAAGATGGATTAGAATACTTGATGTGCCATAAAAGCAAAGTGTTTTGACTAGTCAATGAACACAAAGCTGTTATGGGGAGCCTTCGAAGTATATCCATTAGAAGCCTGCGACTTGTTCGCGGAGGCTACCACCTGTCTAAAGAACACATAGCATAAATCAAAGATTGGGATTAAGTCTCAAAGGACTGCACCATGCACTCACGTGTAGAAATGGTATGTCAGGAATAAGAAATGGGATTCTAATAGTAAAAGGGCAAGTTTATTCGGAACCACCTATGTTCTATGGATATTTCTGGATACAACGGCACATTCAATGTGGTTGTAGGATATCCTAGAAGAACAAGTAATTGTATGTTCAATAGTACTATGAACCAGAAGAACGTCAACGCCCGGTTCTTAGAGGAAGACTAGTAGATGAACTACAATGCCCTAACTGACAAAGGTACTTTGAAATGAGAAAAAGAGAAGACTGAGAACCAGCCTAACCGAGTAGTAGTACACCACTAACTGCACCTAATGTTATTACTGTTATACACCGGAACGCCATTGCAGTGGGAGGTTGTCAAGCAACCAGAGATGTTCATAAGACTAAAGGAGTTTTGAACTATGGATTTAGTAGAAATGAAATCGATCCCTAGCTCTGCATAAGGGGCGGTACTAATCCAAATGTGCCTTCTTGGATAGCAATAAGTGTTATTGTTAAGAGGCAAGATCATTTAGGAGCACAAGCTTAGTAAATCCATTTATGGAGTGTTACAAAGCTATGAATCGTGGAACTTGCGAATTGATGAGATAGTCCATTAAGATGGATTCATCAAAGGGCAAAGACGAAGAAGGGTGTATTAGAAACGTAATGGAAACAAGGTGGTGTTTCTCGGAATTTTATGTAGATAACACTTCATCATTGGCAACAATGTAAAAGTATTGTCAGACATAAAATAGAGGTTGTCTAAATAAATCGAGATATAAGATTAAGAGTAAGTTGGATCATGTTCTTGGAATCTTTCGATCTCTAGATAAGAACATTGTACTTCTACTAGATATCTTATGCGATTATAGGTTGTTTTAAGCATGCATAATTCTGAGAAAGGTTATTACCCTTCGGGAACAGAATACATCTATCTAAAGTTATGTGTCTTGAACACATGAAGGAGATGGATAAAGACAAAAGCGGTTTCCTACACTTCGAGTGTGGAAAGCTTTATAGATGCAATGTTGTAAAACTAGAACCTGATATCAACTATGCGGTTAGCGTAGTGGGAGGATATCAAAGTAATCTTTATAAAAGATATTCGAATGCTGTAAGAGTATTTTCGAAGTACTGGCTTACGGAGCAATGCGAATTCTTCTTGGATTACACTTTCTCAGATCCAATATCAGAGAAAGACCAGTGTAAGTCGATATCAGGCTATGTGTTCACTTTTGAGAGAGGTGGAACCTCAAAATGAAAGAGTGATAAGCATGATGCTTCTCGGACTCTATCATAAACCGAATAGCAGCCTCAGAGGCAGCGGAAGTTTTTTGGTTAGGTTCCAGAATGACCTCTGAGCTTGGATATGATTCTTGGTTCACCAAAGGCTATGTATATAGCGGTGCATGGTAAACTGGAAGAAATCATAAGTTCAAAAGGTGATGATAACACATAGAGCAAGTACCACCTGATTCGAGTTATCGTCTAGGAGACGACGCAGTAGTCACCAAAATAACTTCAGAGCGGCAACCTAGAGTGCTCATTCACATATTACTTCTTGGAAGTACACTTTAAGCACGTGATGAGTATGGGAGTCGGAAGTTTGGAGGAAATGACTAGACCTTAGTACAAGTGGGAGATTGTTGGAGTTGTGTACTTAATGTCTAGATTTAAGTATCGGTAAACTCCCGGTCATAGCATTTAACCTATTTAATTAATAAACAATTATTTGCATTTAATTATTATTAATTAAATATATGCAAAATATAGTCCTGGATTTTATACGTTGTAGTTAGTATGGTGTGTCGGGCCCACACAGAAGATCATACTATCGGTTACTCGTATTTAATCGAACAGTTGCTCACGACCTAGATGGACACGGACCAATCCATCGGTATAGTCGTTGTGTGAGAGAGAAAATAATTTATCTTAATTATTTTATCACACTTGTACACTTGGTGTATTGGGCGGATCGCTTGAGATTTATCGATTAGGATTGCCTTGGATAATCGATTTAAATCTCAGAGTATTTTATTCTTAATCCCCGATACTATTGCGGGTGTGTATATTTAATATAAGAGAGTTTGATTTTCCAAATGAATTAACCGATTTAATTATTGGGTTAATTACCGGTAAAATTGGGTTGCTATATTTTATATATGACATGCCGTGAATACTTGACGGGAAAGTGTATCCCGTAAGGGTTGATAATATCCCCGAGATGAGTTCATAAGGAATTATTATGTAAACCCTGCAGGTGGATTTAATCCGCATAATAATTAAAGTTGAATGGTACTATTCTCGGATATAAGAGGTGAATAAATTAATTAGCAATAAATTAATTTTATTCCTGGATATTTAAATCTTAAATACACGGAATAAATAATACTACCGGAGAAATATTATTTGATATAATATGGTTTAATATTGGGAGTGCAATTAATTTATATAGTGGAAAATAAATTAATTAATATTGATAAGGATTAATAGACTTGGGCTTGGGCTCAATTTAATCATCAATATTGGAAGCCCAATATTCCACCTCCTTTTTTTCCCCTACGTAGCCTATAAAAGCACTACATGGCCTTCTCTATTCTCATAACTTGAAGAACACAATTCTAGAGAGAGAAAGTAGAGAAGGAGATCCATAGAGTTCGGAAGATCGTCGCCCACCCGACTTTCAAGCTAGTGCAAGGAATACGTGGGAAGATCTCAAGGTCATCATAAGATCTCGTTTTTCCGCACAACGAATCGAAAGGTGAATTAAATAATTCCGCTATTTAATTCATGTATATTGAAATCAATTATCGAAAAACAAGATCCAAGGGTCGAACCCCGGATTAGAGGACGAACGCGTGGTGGCGATCTAGGATCGCCGGACCACGGCGATCGCCCCTAGGGTTTCGCATGGGGCGAGAGGGTCGAACCCTCGGCTGGACCGAGGGCATGCGATCGATCACTTGGATCGATCGCGGAGGGCGCGGGCTGGTGCCGTCCCTCCCCACCGTGAAGGTGGAACCCCTCCAGGCGGCGGCGAGTCGCCGGACTCGCCGCGGGGGCTGCTGGGCAGCCCCACCCCAATCGATCGATCGATGCGATCGGTAATCGCATGGAGCCCCGCTCGCGGGGGCTCGGCTGGGGCAGCGGCGTGCCTTCGGGTGCGTCGTATCCTCGGTCGTGCTCCGGCGCGTGCGGTGGTGTTCGCGTGATCTCCGGCGAATGGTTTTTGATCGGGTTATTGTTTCCGCTAATTTTAATAACCCGGGATATCGAATTCCAACAATTGGTATCAGAGCGTACGGTTACGTTTTTCGTTAATTGTTTCGATAATCGATTCTCGATGTATATGGCCATAGATTAATTTAATTTGTTAAATTATTGTGCTATATTGTTCTACGTCTTTGATTTTCTCTCTTGTATGAATTGTGTTGAACGAAAAAATTAATTATTAAAATCGAGGGTTTTTCGGATTAATCGAACCTTGACGATCTATCGCGACACGAGTTGCTGCGTAGTCGATGGCGTGACGTCGGTGGCGGCTTCATCCCTTGAGTCGGCTGCTCCGGCGAAGTCCACGCGGGCGTCGGCAAGACGATCGATCGAATTAATTCATGCTGCTGGGAATTTTTTCTCGCTGCTGGATGCATGAATTAATTCATGATGCATGGTTGCAAGTGAAAATTCATTCACATGTAGTTGCATGGCTCCGATCGATCAAGATGCATGGTACATGCATTGTTGAATGCATGGCGTGATGTGGTGTGCTGGAAACCATGATATTCATTCGTGAATATTGGTTATTGGTTGGTCCGGCCGCGGGTTCGACGATTGGGTCGACCGAATTTCTTTTCGGTTCGTCCCGGTAAATCCGATCTTTTCGGAAATAATTTAATCTTTCTAATTTTATTTAATTTAATTTCGGAATTAATTCAAATTCTATTTGGATTAGATTTCTTAATTATGGAATTAAATAATGGAATTAGATGGAGAGTTAAATTAGGAAAGAAAATCCTAGTTTCTCTAGATATCCTATACCTACTTGGATTAGAAGTCTTAAGAAGAATCAAAATTCGATTTTGATTAGGATTCTTGAGATCTAATCTAAATAGGATTGAGAAATTATTAAAATATTGATTTTATTTAATTTAAGTATTTTATTTAAAATCATTAGATTAATTCAAAATTTATTTTGGATTGGAAAATCTTGGATTTTATTTAGAATAGAATTAAATATGGAAATCAATGGATTTTAATAATATTGATTTTATTTAATTTAAGTATTTTATTTAAAATCATTAGATTAATTCAAAATTTTATTTTGGATTGGAAAATCTTGGATTTTATTTAAAATAGAATTAAATATGGAAATCAATGGAACTGATTTATTTAATTGGAGTAAAATTGAATATGAGAATCAAAGAATTTTTCCGTCGCTCGGCAAAGTATTCAAGACGTAGAATGAAGACTCAAGGCAAGCATGCAGGAATTCATCAAGGTACGAATAGTCGAGAAATAATTTTACTTGAGCAAATTATTTGATTATTTGTGTACGTACTTGCATGAAATGTATGTTTGTTATTATGCTTATGTGTATTTAATTATGCATTAGATAGCGTATCCCTTTGTTATAAAAAGCTAAGTGGGAGAGGGAATGGAAACATTGCTATGGTCTCCATTGCTGTTCTCTTGGTGACTCTTATGAGCTTTCGAAGTTCGTATAGACGAGTCATTGGAGGAGAATTCTTGTAATTCCTTTTACGAGAAACATTGATTAAGTTTATCAAACAATGCCTAAATTGTCTTTCCAAAACTGATTTCAAGTTGACTCATTCTCACCCCGGGGAGTGGAATGGAGCCAAAGCCACTTGGTCATGTCGAGGACACAAATTAGAGGCTTTCGTACCATTTGTATGAATGGATCGATTGTCTGCTCGGCTCTCTCATTTTATGAGAGATAGGGTTGTTCGCATGGTGAATCACTGGTAAGAAACTTCGAGTTTCACTTATGATTCTCCGCGTCCTGATTTACAAAAATCGAATGGATCAAGTAATTGGGAGTCAATTATAAAAGTCTCTTGGTGTAGTAAACGTCCACACCACGTGGCTTGCTATACTAACGGATTTTGGATTAATTGATGTAGACAGTTATAAGGAATTGTGAAGAATTGTGAAATCATCGTAAACGTCCACACCACGTGGCTTGCGGTGATGTAGCGGTTCCAAACGATTTACTTTAGTACTGAGTAATGGTTTACACTTAGATACGCATTATAGTATTCCTCCCCACGAGGTTACGCTATAAGTGATGTACGACCGAAGCAAATCTAATTGCTAAATCATTTGGATAGGTAAACGTCCACACGAACGTGGCTTGCCATATCTGATGGGATTTTAGAGGTGATTAGTGGTTTAATGATATTATTTAAGGGAGATAATATCGGATATTAAATCAATTGTTTGTTGTTATATGTGCTCATAGATTAGGAAATGGCCTTGAACCCACTTTCTGTGATACTTAAGGATTTTAACTCACTGGTCCCTAAATGTAATGATTGGAATAGAGATCTAGACATTACCCAAACTGTTAAAGAGTGCAAGGTTGTACTCAGTGAGCTTTGTCCTCCCGAGCCTATTGACATAGGCGGCTAGACAAGAAGCGATGAGGATACTCATAAAGGCCAGTCACTTCGAGGAAACGCTTAAACATGTTTTTGAGATGATTGACCTTTTGGACGAGTTGAGACGGAAATCGCAAGCTCTTGTAGCCAATGCCAAAGGTTTCGAACCTAAGGGCAAAATTGGGGAAAAAGGAAAAGCAAGCAAAGAAACCCAGTGGTCCTAAGTTAATTGGACCACTAGATGGGATGAGAAAGCCATGAGGCAAGTGTTCTCGATGCAAACAGTCTGGGTACTGGAAGTCTGATTATCCTCTCAAAAGTACGAAATTTTCTTTAGTCGTGAAACATAGTCAGTGGTATTATCTGCCGGAACCTGGTGTGTAGATATAGAACCACTGACGGTATGTGCATTCTAAATGCAAGGGTTCCAGGAAACCCGACGACTTAGAAAAGAAGAAATCGTAGTCTACATGGGCAATGCTGTAGAGGAGGCAGCAGTTGCAGTGGAGGACATTTTATAGGATTTTATTTTGGGTTATTGCTTTTATGTACCTTTCAAATTAGAAAGAACTTTGTTCTGGATTTCTAATAAATGGATATTTTATTTCTTTTAATCATTTGATGGTTATAAGAAGACATAATGATATTATCTATTTTGGTACATTAGCTAGCAATATATAAATGATGAATCCTGAGTCCACCACAATGCAACGAACCGTAGTATATAACTCGTTTTACTAATAAGAGATTTCCTTGTTAAATCAATTTTACTTGTGGATTCTTATGCCAAGTCATATTTATTCAAATAAGAAGTTCAAAGGTCGAAAATTGATTGTAAGATCAATTAAGTTGAAGGAGTGGACCTTCTGACCTAAGAATCTAATTTGGAAGATAATACGACTAAGCAATCCTTTATGGATATAAGATATAAGATTCGGACAAGTATAAGAATTGATTGACTCTGATGTATGCAGACCTATGTCTACTCAGATAATAAGGTACGAGTACTTCATTTGATGATTACTCGAGAAATGGATTAGAATACCTGATGTGCCACAAAAGCAAGTGTTTTGACTAGTCAATGGACACTAAGCAATTGTGGAGAACCATCAAGGTGTATCCATTTGTAGCCTGCGATTTCATCGCGGAGGCAAGTACCTGTCTGAGGAATGCATGGCATACTGATCAGAGATTGGGATTTAATCCCAAATGAACACACCATACACTTTTGTGTAGAAATGGTGTGTTGTAAACAAGAAATGGAACTCTTATAGAAATAGTAAAAGCATGAGTTATACGGAACTACCTATGTTCTATGGATATGTCTGGAAACAACAGCGCATTCAAATGCGGTTGTAGAATATCCTAGAAGAACAAAAGATGTGTGTTCAATAGTACTATGAACCAGAAGGACGTTATAAGTTCTAACGCCCGGTTCTTAGAGAAAGACTATAGGATGAACCACAAGCCCAAAGTGACATGATACTTTGAAATGAGAGACAACAAAGAAGACTAAGAACCAGCCGAACCGAGTAGCGGTACACCACTAACTGCACCTACTGTTATTACTGTTTATACACCGGAATGCCGTTATAGTGGGAGGTTGTGTGACAACCAGAGATATTCATAAGACTAGGTGAGTCTTCGGACTCTGGACCTAGCATACATGAAATCGATCCCTTGATCTACATGAAGGCAGTACTAGATCTAAATGTGCCTTCTTGGAAAGCAATAAGGATTATTGTTAAGAGGCGAGATCATTTAGAGTACAAAGCTTAGTTGATCCAATTATTGATTATAACAAAGCTAGAATTCGTGGAACTTGCGCATTGATGAGAAAGTCCATTTGATGGATTCATCAAAAGGCATTGATGAATCGTGTGTATGGGAAACGTGATGGAAACAAGGTGGTGTTTCTCGGAGGTTTTATGTAGATAACATTTTATCATTGGTACCAATGTAAAGATGTTGTCAGACATAAGATGATGGTTGTCTAGAAAAATCGATATATGAGATAAAGAAGAAGTTAGAGCATGTTCTTAAGATCTAGGATCTCAAGAAAAGAACATTGTACTTCTCTAGATATCTTATACGATTATGGTTCGTTTTAACATGCAAGATTCCGAGAAAGGTTCGTTACCTTTCAGAGACGGAATGCATCTATCTAAGGATATGTGTTTTGGAACACAAAAGGAGATAGAAGCAATGAAAGCGGATTCCTACACTTACAGTGAGGAAAGCTTAATAAATGCATTGTTGAAAACAAGAACCTGATATCGGCTATGCGGTTAGCATAGTGGGAGGATATCAAGGTAATCCTGGAAAGGAATACTTGACTGCTGTAATGAACATTTTAAGTACTTTCGAAGTACTGGAAACTATGTTCTGGATTACGGAGCAGACAAACATTTCCTTTGGATTACATTCTCTTAGATTTCTAATCGAATGAGGACCGGTGTAAGTCGATATCAGGCTATGTGTTTCACTATTGAAGGAGAAGGAGTTTTAACATGGAAGAGTGAAAAGCACGATGTTTTTCGGACTCTGCCATGAGTAACCAAATAGCAGCCTCAGAGGCAGCGGAAGTTTTGGTATAACTCCGTGATAATCTCTGGGACTTAGATGTGATTCTTAATTTGCCAAAGGCTATGTAAATAGCGGTGCGATGGCAAATGGTAAGATCACAAGTCCATAAGTGTAAGATAACACATAGTGCAAGTACCACCTGATACGAGTCATCGTCGAGGGAGACGACGCTGTAGTCACCAAGATAACTTCAGAGCGGCAACCTAGATTGCTCATTCACATAGTACTTCTTGGAAGTACAACTTAAGCACGTGATGAGTATGGGAGTCGGGTGTTTGGAGGAAATGACTAGACCTTAGTACAAGTGGGAGATTGTTGGAGTTGTGTACTTAATGTCTAGATTTAAGTAACGGAAACTCATGATCCATTGCCACTAATCTATTTAACTAAATAAACAATTATTTGCATTTAATTATTTATAATTAAATATATGTAAATTATAGTCCTGGATTCTATACGTTGTAGTTAGTATGGTGTGTCGGGCCCACACAGAAGATCATACTATCGGTTACTCGTATTTAATCGAACAGTTGCTCACGACCTAGATGGACACGGACCAATCCATCGGTATAGTCGTTGTGTGAGAGAGAAAATAATCTGTCTTGATTATTTTATCATACTTGTACACTTGGTGTATTGGGCGGATCGCTTGAGATTTATCGATTAGGATTGCCTTGGATAATCGATTTAAATCTCAGTGTATTTTATTCTTAATCCCCGATACTATTGCGGATGTGTATATTTAATATAAGTGACTTTGATTTTCCAAAGGAATTGACCGGTTTAATCATTGGGTCAATTACCGGTTAAGTTGGGTCGCTATATTTTATATATGACATGCCGTGAATACTTGACGGGAAAGTGTATCCCGTAAGGGTTGATAATATCCCCGAGATGAGTTCATAAGGAATTATTATGTAAACCCTGCAGGTGGATTTGTTCCGCATAATAATTAAGGTTGAATGGTACTATTCTCGGATATAAGAGATGAATAAATTAATTAGCAATAAATTAATTTTATTCATGGATATTTAAATCTTAAATACATGGAATAAATAATACTACCGGAGAAATATTATTTGATATAATATGGTTTAATATTGGGAGTGCAATTAATTTATATAGTGGAAAATAAATTAATTAATAATAGTAAGGATTAATAGATTTGGGCTTGGGCTCAATTTAATCACTATTATTGGAAGCCCAATATTCCACCTCCTTAAGATCCCCTACGTAGCCTATAAAAGCACTACATGGTCTTCTCTATTCTCATAACTTGAAGAACACAATTCTAGAGAGAGAAAGTAGAGAAGGAGATCCATAGAGTTCGGAAGATCGTCGCCCACCCGACGTTCGAGCTAGTTCAAGGAATACGTGGGAAGATCTCAAGGTCATCATAAGATCTCGTTTCTCCGCACAACGAATCGAAAGGTGAATTAAATAATTCCGCTATTTAATTCATGTATATTGAAATCAATTATCGAAAAACAAGATCCAAGGGTCGAACCCTGGATTAGAGGACGAACGCGTGGTGGCGATCTAGGATCGCCGGACCATGGCGATCGCCCCTAGGGTTTCGCATGGGGCGAGAGGGTCGAACCCTCGGCTGGGCCGAGGGCATGCGATCGATCACTTGGATCGATCGCGGAGGGCGCGGGCTGGTGCCGTCCCTCCCCACCGTGAAGGTGGAACCCCTCCAGGCGGCGGCGAGTCGCCGGACTCGCCGCGGGGGCTGCTGGGCAGCCCCACCCCAATCGATCGATCGATGCGATCGGTAATCGCATGGAGCCCCGCTCGCGGGGGCTCGGCTGGGGCAGCGGCGTGCCTTCGGGTGCGTCGTGTCCTCGGTCGTGCTCCGGCGCGTGCGGTGGTGTTCGCGTGATCTCCGACGAAGGGTTTTTTATCAGGTTATTGTTTCCGCTAATTTTAATAACCCGGGATATCGAATTCCAACAGCAATTCCAAACGATTTACTTTAGTGTTGAGTGATGGTTTACACTTAGATACGCGTTATAGTATCCTTCCCCACGAGGTTACGCTATATTCGATGTATGACCAAAGAAAATCTAATTGCTAAATCATTTGGGTGGGTAAACGTCCACACCATGTGGCTTACCATACCTGATGGGATTTTAGATGTGATTAGTAATTTAATGATATTATTTGAGGGAGATAATATCGGACATTAAATTGATTGTTTGTTTATATGTGCTCATAGGTTTAGAGAATAGCTATGAATCCACTTTATGTGATACTCAAGGAGAATAAACTCACTGGTCCCAATTACATTGATTGGAAGAGAAATTTGGACATTGTCCTGACTGCAGAGGAGTACAAGTTTGTACTCTTTGAGCAATGCCCTGCTGAACCCACGGCTGCCTCAACTGATGAGGAAAAGGAAACATATCGGAAGTGGAAAAAGGCTGATGAAATGGCTAGGTGTTATATTTTGGCTTCTATATCAAATGTACTCCAAACCCAACATGAGTCGATGGATACTGCCGAGGATATGTTGTTCAACCTCAAGGAGATGTTTGGGCATCAAGACCGTGCGGCTAGGCAAGAAGCCATGAGAGTCCTCATGTCAACTACTCAGTCTGAAGGAACGCCCGTTGGGGAGCACGTTCTTAAGATGATGAGTCTGTTGAATGAATTGGAGGTCCTAGGAGCTCAGATTGATGGTGAGACGCAAGTCGACATCATACTCTAGTCTCTGACCCCTAGTTTTGAGCAGTTCCGTATGAGTTATAATATGGGTAAACTATCTTATATTCTTGCGCAACTCCTGACTGAACTGAAGGCGGCAGAGGGGATCTACAAGAAGGGCAAGTCTCAAGCGCTTGTAGCTACCAAGTCCAAAAGCTTGAAAGCTGTTGGAGGTAGGGGCAAGAACCGGAAGCAAGCCTGGAAACCCAGTGGTGCCAAGAGGAATGGACCACGAGTGGGGGCTAACAAGCCAAGGGGCAAGTGCTTCCGATGCAACAAGTCTGGACACTGGAAGTCTGAATGTCCTCTCAAAGGTAGGAATTTTTCTTTAGTCGTAAAAACATAGTCAGCGGTATTATCTACCAGAATTCTGGTGTGTAGATATGGAACCACTGACGGTATGTGCATTTTGAATGCAGGGGTTCCAGAAAACCCGGCGACTTAGAGAAGAAGAGTTCGAGTCTACATGGGCAAAGCTGTAGAGGAGGCAGCGGTTGCAGTGGAAGACATTTATCTGCTTTTAGTAGTTATAGGATTTCATTTCAAAGTTATTGCTTAATGTACCCTTTATTTTAGAAAGAACTTTTGTTCTGGTTTTCTATTATTAATGAATGGATATTTTATTTCTTTAATCATTTGATGGTTTGGATAAGAAATAATGGTGATATCTATTCTGGTACATTGGATAGCAATATATGAATGATGAATCCTTAGTCTACCACGATGCAACAAACCGTTATTGAAATTACGTCTTGGACGTATGATACCAACTTTTCGCGAAGTTGGACTTAAAAGCACGAACAACAGTTTCAGTCAAGGTAACACTCACACAAGATCGTGGAATGAAAGACGGAAGACAAAGTTATGTAATATGTTTCATTCCATTGAAAAACGAAACTAAACTATTACACTGAGTATGGTAGGCAAAACGATTACAAGAAGTTTCCCGAGTGTCGCAACAACTCCCACTAACTTGCAATCTAGCACACGAGTACCTAGAGCTAAATCTCCTAACTCTAATCTTGGCACAAGGCGCAAAAGCTACTACACAAACTCGAAGCTCGAAGCTGTCGGTCACGATTCTAAAAATCAGATTTCGTTCTCTCAAAATCGTCGTAAGGTGAAATCGAAATCCATGGGTTTATATAGGCAGCCCGCACATGTGAGGTGATGACGTGGCACGTTCTGATTGGTCACATGCTTGGCTGATGTCACTTCTCCATGGATGACATCACTCTTGTAGAACTTGGATTCTTGAATCTTGGAATCTTGAATCTTTGATTCTTGAATCTTCGAATCTTGAATCTTCAATTTCAAAATCAGAACTTCAATTCAATCTTGACTCCATCGATCTCAATTCTTCATCTTCAAACTCTCGTGAAAAACTCTAAGTGTTGAAGCCTCGGAATTTCATCGTCTTCATGGTCGTCGATTTCATTGAAGTAGAAAACACTGGAACCATTCTTCATTCCTTGATATGTGTACTTGGTGAAAGGAATCACGTTGAAAGTACTTAGGTGAAAATCGTTGTTGAAGAATGTCAAGGTCGCTGGAACCATGCCTTGAGGACAAGCGTCGCCGAAACCATGCCAGTGCCAAAACCGGCGACAGGAGTCGCCGATTTCATGTCAATGTCCATATGTACACGAACGGCGACTCTGGTCGCCGTTCCATGTCAAGCCCAAAACGGCGATACAAGTCGCTGACTTCATGTCATGCCCAAACCGGTGACTCTTGTCGCCGGTTCCGCGTCAATGCGGACAAACACACATCCAAGGGACAGCAGTCTCCGATTCCATGACATTCATCAGGAACGGCGACGCCAGTCGCCGTTTTCGCCTCTCTCATTTTCGGCGACTCCAGTCGCCGATTCCGTGTCTTCCTTGGCACCAAAAACGGAGACTCAAATCTCCTTTTCCATGCACCTGCAATCCTGAAAAGCAACACAAACAAAAACACAAGTACAAAAACGTTGTCGCCAAAAACAACATTTACAATCTCCCCCTTTTTGGCACAACCCATAAAAACAAAGTTAAGTAAAAATGAGATAGAAGTATCTCCCCCTCAATCGAATACATCAATAAAAAATAAGCTAAGTAAAAGGATGGAAAAACATTAATCATACAATCAATGAAAAACCAAAAAAAAAACTTAGCCAAATATCTCAACCAAAAGATAGAAACTTAGATAAATATCCAAATTCAAAACAATAATCCAGAGATAGAAAAATATGAAGAACCATGCATGGACGAATTCAGAGTTTGATGTATGCAAAACAGAATATGAAAAACGAGTTCAAGAGTTATGAAAAACTGGAAATGAAAAACTTGGAATAGAAACTTGAACTTGGAAATTTGGAATTTAAGATCTTGAACTTCATTCCTTCGGCGAGCCAGCTGGAGTGGGTTCACGTTCTGGACTTTCGATCACTTCTTCCTCGTCCTCGCCATAGTCAAATCCATCGTCTGAGCTCGAGTCTTCTTTCTCGTCTTCATCGGTCTCATCGCCCAGACCATAAATCTCGAATTCGCCGAGATCATTTCCACCATCATCTTCAACATCGATAATGTTGATATCATCATCATCATCCTGATCTTTTAGTCCATCAGACGGCATCGCCCTCGACGCTTCTCCAACCTTCGCCTTACCCTTGTCCCGAAATTCCATCGCTCCTTCAAAAATATCGTCATCCGTTTTCTCACCATCATCACCTCGTTCCACCTGTTCAACAGCAATGTTGTTACCTTTGGCTAGCTGAACATGCGCCTCTTGGATAGCGTCCCTGACCATCTTCAGAATGAACGTGTCCTTCAAACTTGCATCGGGAGCTCCAACATCACCGAGTCCTCCCCCTTGTTGGATTTCACGATGAAGTTTGTCAAAGGATGGCTTTTGTTTCTTCTGTGCGTCAATCATCCTGTTATAGGCCAAGGCATGTTCTTCCTGACACTTTTCCAGAGCCAAGGTGTTAGCATAAAATTCCTTGACGCAAGCTGATGGCACCACAGCACGATGACTGTGGATAGGGTGATAGGGATTTCTGTAAGGAGGAACTTTAGAGTTAGGGCCAAAACCGCGAGGAACGATTCTGGGTTCTCGTGAAGTTTGAGGTTCCGCCTCAGCAGCTGCAGCTGTCGATTCATTCTTTTGTCTCTTGGCCGGGGGAGACTTAGTTTTCTTGGCAACCGATTTTCTTTTCTTTTTCTGTGGAGATGGCGGAGGAGTTAGAATCTCTGGAAGCGCATTTCTGTCAACCGTTTCATGCCAAGGGAGATCGATAACACGTTTGTTCGGATTTAAGTACGTGCCAGTGATCTTGACAGCGCCGTTTTTCTTCAACTTTTTCTCAAAATCCGTATCTGGAGAAAAACCTTGGGCATGAAGCATGCCATAGATCAAGCACGGATGAGTTAGTTGGATTCTCTTCTCCTCAGGCAACTCAGCTTGCCGAATGATAGTCTCGTCCGTCGTTTTAGCAATCTTGCATAAGTCATTGAAAATAATTTTTCCAAGATTGATTTGTTCGCCACAGCCAAGGCGAAAAATGATATGCATCAGTTCCGGAGTCAACACGGATTCGTCCTTGTAAGCTGTCCAGTTGGACATCCCTAGTCGTTGCAAAATGCCGTAAAAGGCTGACAGCTTGGATGGCGGCGGCAGTTCAGACTTAACCTTCTTTTGTGTAATGAAGGTGCCGATTGTCAAGTCTTCGGCCCTTTCCTCAGCAGAGGGCGAAGTCCAGTTTGAATCCACTTCCAACCTTTCCAAAAACTTGTTGATGGAAAACGGACGAAATTTATACAGCTTGTTGCGAAAGACAAAACAACCATACAGCCGACTCTTCGGATTCGCAAAGTCGGGGGACAAGCTAGCGTAAAACTTGTAGAGAATAGGAATAGAGTAACGGTAAGTCAGGTTAACAGATTTGAGCATATGCATTTTGCTAAGGAAATCTGTGATGCCGTGCCGTTCATAATCTTCCTTTAGAATGGTTCGATCAGTAAGGATTGGAAGAGTCTGGATGAGTTTGTGGCGACGTTCAGCAGTCGTAGTAAAAAAATCAGGAGAGTGCGGTTTCGGACTCTCGGAAATTTCCGATATATACTTGAAGCCAGCTGTCGACTTCTGAGATCCAACTGATCCCGAGGAAAGCGGCGGTTTCTGTGAACTGTGAGTTCGGGATTTTGTAGCTTGTCCACTGGCGGACGGTTTCTTGCCTTCGGCGCTCCCAGCTGGAGTCGCCGTTTTCTTGCCCGAACAAGATGGTTTCAAGGACTTAGGGTCAGTGTCTGCAGTCACAGTCACAGTCGATGGAATTTTGACAATCTTCTTGCCCTCCTTAGTTATCTCGCCAGCCGCGAGCAAACGATTATATTCAGTCCTGTTCACAACACCAGAATAAATGCGGACCGACGACACTTTGTCTTTGCCTAGCTGACGGGCAGATGAGTGTGCCGGTTTGGCAGTAGTAGGCAATTCAATGGACGGTTCAGTGGACGCAGCCTTGCGTCGATCAACTTTTTCCAGGTGAGCCTGGAGTTCAGTAAACGCCGCTTTCTTAGACCTAGGCGACGGAGCGTTCTGGAATTGTTCATTAAGATAGACAGTCATGTCGGCCATCATGTCGTCAAAGTTCTTAGCTGCTGCCATTTTGAAGAAAAATTTCAACACTTGGGAAAAATCTAGCACTTGGAAAAGATTTCAGTCACGGAATCTCGGTCAGGGCGCCGGGTGCGCAAAGCTAGAGTTGCCGGATGCAACGGAAATAGGAAAAACTAAGAACCTAGGAATGTCGGACTAGCAGTTAGCAGCTGAGAGTCGAGAGTTCGTGAATTCCAAAGTTCGATGTAAGCGTACCAAGGTAGGAACACCCCAGGGGCTATATATAGGAAAAATTTTGGGCCGCCCGTCCGGATTGAAAATACACAGCTCAAGACCTGTAAAAAGCCCATCTCAAGAAGAAAAATTGAGCCCATTAGACGAACAAAATTTTATTAATTTGAAAATATTATTAAAATAATAATTTCTAAAATAATAAATAAAAATAAAAAAAAAAATTATGAAAAACGAAAATCAAACCGAGGGTTGGAAAGACGAAGTTGAGTGCCATCGGTTTGAGTTCCAAAGGACGAGTCTCCGGAATTGGGCGTGGCGCTGGACCAGAGAACGCGGCTTTGAGTCGCCGCTTTTCCAGCGACCCTAGTCACCGCTTTTTCGGCGACAGGCGTCTTTGGATTTGTGTGTCGCCGGTTTTGGGAGTTTGGCATTGCCAACCGAACTGGCGACTATGGCTTCCAACAAAAAGATAACTTTGGTTCGCCGATTTTGGGAGAGGTGGAGTCTCCGGTTTTTCGGCGAATGGAATCTCCGTGTTTCGGAGTCTCCGGTTTTGGAAACGTGTTTCAGGAATTTGAATATCCAAAATCACCAACAGTGGAACTTTGTCGTCGCTGCACTCAATGTTTAGACTTCTGAGATGGTAAACCACATAGCCCTGAATATGAACTACAGAAATGCCAAAACAAAAAACAACACATCCCGAGTTAGTCATTCAAGAGTTCAACACACGTAAACATTCAAACACATTTTAGTGGAGATTCGAGGGGTGATATTAGGCAATGAAGAGCAAATATTTTCCCAGAAAAGAGACACTTTCATCATTTTTCCAAAACAAAAATTTCACACGAGGTGAATAGAACTTTGAGTTAATGAAAAATCTCTCATATTAAAAACCGGTGAGATGGACCGAAGTATGTTGATAGACATGTTTACTTGTCCTTCGTCACAGTCACAAGGAAGCAGTCGTGTTTCGTCGAAACATATTGGCAGAGTTGGCACCGCACAGGAGATTTTAATTCATGAGTGCAAGGTGAACACTTAAGGCACTCCAATCAGGAACTAGCATTACTTCAATCAGAGGGGAGTCGGGGGAACCGACGTCCTCCAGACGAGTTTTTAGCTTTAAATGAAATGCAATAGACATTCCTCCCATATTACATCAGTCAAAGGGGAGCAAGGTTCACTTGCGTCCTCCGAAGTGTTTTTGGAGATCGTCTTAAAGTTCAGCGTCCATGTATGACCATTCGAAGAGGGGAGCCGTGGGTACCGGCGTCCTCCGTTACTTGGCTTTATGGATCTATGCAAAATGAAGCGAGGAGATATGAGCCATGTTCACATGTTTGCACTCAGAGGAATAAATACTCTTGGGTCCGAAGACTAAAGCGGCCTCGAATCCATGTTTGTCTGACTAGACTAATCCACGACCATTCCGAGTGTGTATTCAGAAGTAAAGAAACTACTCTTTCAGACTTCAAAAATTTTCTGTGAACTCTTAGAGAGAACACATGCAGAGAGAATTTCTTAGTTTCTTAAATCTCTCAAAGTCAAGAGGTTTGGTAAAGATGTCAGCAAGCTGTTTTTCCGTTGAAATATGCTGTAGACTGACTATATCACGATCAACCAAATCTCTAATGAAATGATGTCGAATGTCGATGTGTTTAGTTCTTGAGTGCTGGACAGGATTTTCGCTGATTTTGATAGCACTCTGGTTATCACAATACTACACTAATGGAGCACTCTCAAGAAGATAGTCATTCAACATTTGTTTCAACCAAAGTAGTTGAGTGCAGCAACTTCCAGCTGCAACATACTCCGACTCGGCAGTTGACAAGGCGATACAGTTTTGCTTGCGACTATGCCAAGACACAATATTATTTCCAAGGAAGCAACAGCAGCCGGAGGTACTTTTTCTTTCATCCGTGTCCGTCGCCCAGTCAGCATCAGAAAAACCGACAAGGTTGGATGAAGTGTCGCGCGCATACCAAAGACCTAGCTGAGAAGTCCCAGAGATGTATCGGAGGATCCGTTTCACAACTCGTAGATGGTCTTCCTTCGGATCAGCTTGGTACCTGGCACACATACAAACACTAAACATAATGTCAGGACGAGTGGCAGTTAAATAAAGTAAACTCCCAATCATGGAACGATAAAGAGTTTGGTTTACGCTCCGACTTTTCGTTGACGTAGACAAGTGTTCAGTAGTTGCCATAGGAGTGTTAGCTGGCTTGGCATGATGCATCTCAAACCTCTCAACCATGTTTTTAGCATACTTACTTTGAGATACGAATATCCCATCTGGTCGTTGAGAAATCTGAAGGCCAAGAAATTGATGCAACTCCCCCTCAAGGCTCATCTGAAATGTCGAGGACATAGCTTCTGTGAACGCAGTCACGAGTTTAGAACAAGTAGCTCCGAAGACAATGTCGTCAACGTAAATTTGGGCAACAATCATGTGTTTGCCATCTCGCTTGATGAACAAAGTTTTGTCCACCGATCCACGCTCAAAGCCGAACTTTAAAAGAAAATCCGTGAGACATCCATACCAGGCGCGAGGCGCTTGTTTCAAGCCGTATAGAGCTTTGTGAAGCTTGTAGACATGGTTTGGCTTTTTCGGATCCTCAAAGCCCTTAGGTTGGGCAACGTAGACTTCTTCTTCCAGCACACCGTTCAAGAAAGCAGCTTTGACGTCCATCTGTCGAAGTTTGATGCCGAGATGGCATGCAATAGCAATCAAGAGTCTGATGGACTCAATTCGTGCGACCGGAGCAAAAGTTTCATCAAAATCTATGCCTTCCACTTGGGCATATCCTTGGGCAACAAGACGAGCTTTGTTTCGGACAACTTGGTTATGCTCATCTGTTTTATTCTTGAAAATCCATTTAGTTCCAACAACATTGATGTTTGCAGTTCGGGGAACTAAGGACCAAACATTATTCCGTGTGAACTCATGTAACTCTTCTTGCATGGCCATGATCCAAAAATCATCTTGCATAGCTTCCTTGTAATTTTTCGGCTCATTTTCGGAGAGAAAGCAAGTGATGCCGATTTCATTACAAACTGCAGAAGTACAAATGTTGTAGAGTTCGTCAGGAGAATTCATTTGTTTCTTTGAGCGTGTGGTTCGCTCATTCAAGCTTCCAATCATTTGGTTCGGTGGATGACATTTTTGAATATGACCAGGTGCTTCTCGCGGAGAATCAGCTGGATTTTCGACTTGATCATCATCGTCATCCTCAGTTACCGAAGTGTCATCATTTCGGTTGCTAGAGTCTCCAACTTCAGGTGAAGTATTTGGAGTAGCATTTTCAGGAATGTCAGTTGTGGGTGTTGAAGGAAAAGTTCGAACTTCAAGAATTCCTTCCTTAACCCAATCAGCCTCTGCATCTTTTCCTAGGAAGTCTTGTTCATCAAAGTTGATGTTCACAGTTTCTACGACTTTCCTAGTTCGTAGATTGTACGCACGGTAGGCATGACTATTTTGGCTATAACCAACGAAAATTCCACGATCAGCCTTGGCTTCAAATTTCTTTAGAGGATCACGATCCTTTAAAATATAGCAAGTACAGCCAAAGACACGAAAGTGTGCCACCGAAGGTTTCTTGCCATTGACAAGTTCATAGGCAGTAGCAGTAGTGCCAGATCGAATACTTATTCGATTCAAAATGTAGCCAGCTGTAGAGACGGCTTCTGCCCAAAAAGTTCGGGCAAGATTTTTTGAGATTAACATCACACGCGCCATCTCTTGCAGTGTTCGATTCTTTCGTTCGGCGATCCCATTTTGTTGAGGCGTTTTTGGGGCCGAGTATTCGTGGTGAATACCTTTCATCAGGCAAAATTCATTGAAGCTAGAATTTTCAAATTCTGTTCCATGATCACTTCGGATCCTCTTCACCTTAGCTTCATGATTTGTTCTTATCCATTTTACAATACCCTTAAAGGCATTGAAAGTTTCATCTTTGGTTGCCAGAAACCTCGTCCATGTGTATCGAGAAAAATCATCGACGACAACCAATACATATTCTTTCTTAGCAAGACTTTTGACTTCCATAGGACCCATCAAGTCCATATGTAAAAGTTCGAAAGGAGTTGAAGTACTCATGAGCGTTGGCAGTGCTGGATGAGGAGTTCTTGTCAGCTTACCCTTCTGACAGTCACCACACACTCTTTTCTCGATTTTGGGGAGTTGAGAGAATCCTCGAACTATCTCCCCCTTAACCAATTTGCTCAAATTTCGAGTGCTGGTGTGGCCAAGTCGTTGATGCCACAAATCAACTTCATCGGGAACGGTCACGGAGAAGCAACTATACTCAGTTGTATAGCAATTGTTTTTAGCACGTGGACCTTCCATGATACACTTCCCTTCAACATCAAAAACTCTGCATGATTCTTTATCAAAACTAACATTGAATCCTTCATCACACAGCTGACTGATAGAGATAAGATTTGCAACAAGTCCTTTGACATGGACAACATTTCTGATCGGAGGCAATCCTTTGATTTGTAGCGTCCCCTTTCCCTTGACAACACCTTTTGCTCCCCCTCCAAACACTACGGGGGAACCAGTCATCGGCTCATATTATTTCAAGAATTTCTTTGTGCCGGTCATATGTCGGGAGCAGCCACTGTCAATGTACCAAATGCCTTTGTTGCCAGCTTCAGACGCATTCAGTGCAACATTGCAGAAAATCAGTTCTCTTGGTTTCCAGTCAGTTAAAATGGTGGAGTTAAGTTTAACTTCACTCTTTTGGGACTTAGCCACCCACTTCTTCTTCCCATTAGAATTTTGACCGTTCTTCTCAGTCACAGTTTTCGGATTTGTCTTAGCTTTCGGATTTGGAGAAATGGGTTTCTTCATTTCCTTAGTCACCTCAGAATTTTTCTTCAGGGTCATGAGTTCTCTGTTCATGTCCTCTTTCATCCTATAGCAAAATGGTCGAATGTGTCCAGGTTGATCACAGTAGTGACAAACATACTTTCGCCTTTGACGATTTTCAACCTTCGTAGACGTTTTGACCAAAACAGTTTTGGTGCGAGAGGATTGTCCATTTTTCTTCACGTTCTGAGATTTGTCTAAGTTCTTCAGCAACGTCTTTTCATACGGTAGGATACCACGAGGATGTTTGACACTATTCTTTGGAAATTGATATGTCTCAGATTCAGATTTTGAAGTCGAGATCGACTTTTGAGTTTTAAGTTCTGGAGACTCAGCAATCTTCTTCCCTTCAGCAATCTCCTTCCGTTTAGATGATTCAACGTCATCCTTGCTTTTATCCTCAGGCAGATCATTCGATGCCTTAACAAAACTCACATTTTTCTTCTTTTCTGGTGTCGAGTAAATAGACTCAAAAACTTTTTGAAATCCAAGACCGTATCTATTAGGATTCATATATGACGCAGCATTGTCAAACACGGAAGAGTTCGTGTTCATTTTCCTCAACAGCTCATCAGTCATATGAAGTTTTTCTTTCAAAACATATCGTTCCTTGTCAGTCATGGCAAGGTCAGTTTGAACATTCATTAAAGATGACTTCAGTTCGTCATTTTCAGTATCCGAGTTCTTAAATAGAGTCTGCAGTTTCTTAACTTCAGTTGACTCCTTTTTCAGTGAGGTCTTCAGTTTTGAGTTTTTAGAACTCAACTTCTCACAAACTTCTCTCAGTTCGACAACTTCCTTGAAATACTTATGTTTTTCTTCGAAAAGATCATCAAATTTGACTTTGAGAATTGTCAGAGAATTGTTCAACTTCTTCTTCTCATCCTCAGTCTTCTCAACTGAGTTTCTCAACACTACAACTTCATCACACATCTTGAATTTTTCATTCGAGAGTTCATTAAACGATTCAGTCAAACACTTCAGAGACACTTCAAGTGTGCTATTCTCAGTGATAGCAATATCATATAGATTTTCAAGTTTAGAGTGACTCTTCTTCAGATCAACCAGTTCAGTAGACTCAATCACACTTTGATGGACATCAGTTGTAATATCTTCCCTTTCGTTCTCAGTCTCAGATTCATCATCCGAGAAAATGTTATCATCACAGTAATTTCGGTTTGTTGATGCCACACAGAAGATGTTGTCTGCAGTTGCAGTGTCTTTCAGAAATGCATCAAAAACAAAGTTTTCGACCTCCACATTTTCGAGATCAAAAGATTCACCAAAAATGACAACTAGAGCGTTGTCTTCATCGTCATCAGAATTATTGTCCTCAGACTCGTCGTTCTCACAAATGACATCCTCATCGTCAATCACAACATAGCTCACTGGTAGCTTCTTCTTACGATGTAAATTAGGACATTCATTTTTAACGTGTCCATATCCCTTACACTCATAGCATTGCATCTTGGAGACATCCTTGCTAGTAGAGGAGTATGGTGAGAGCTTAGTCCCTTTAAACTTTTTGTCCGACGACGATCCCTAATTTCGGTTGTCAGGAGTATTTGGGTATGAGTTAGAACTTTTCTGAAATTTTCGAAAATTTCGGGCACGGTTCTTTCTCTTAAATTCTTGTTTCACGAGATAAGTGACTATCTCAGTCAGTGCAGCCAGTTTGTCCGGATTATTAGAGTTCATCAGTCTCTCAATATCCTCAGCTTCCTCATCATCAGATTCACACAAATCAGCGGAAAAACTACTTTCAGTTTTCTCATTTTTCAAATGAGTTTTTCGAGAGTTAGAGCTTCTTGAACTTTTTCCTTTCTCAGAAATCTTGAGAGCAGTCATCGGTTCGTAGACAAGAGACAAGTCTGGGTTGCTTCGAACTTTGAGAGTCAGGTCATAGTTTCTCAAATCAGCCATCAAGTCGGCATAATCCCAGTTTTGGTTCTCGTCATTGCGTGCTTCGATAGTCAGCACCTTGCTTTCGAACCTCGTGCTTACACTGGAGAGGACTTTCTCATAGACCATGGGAGCAGGAAAGATTTCTCCGAGTTCAAAAGCTTCATTTACATATCTCATGATCTTGTCCAAGTAGTCATTGATATCTTCATCTTCCCTCATCCGGAGTTGATGGAATTGAGCAGTGATAGTTCGAATTTTCGATCGCTTAACAGCATGACTTCCCTCACAAGTTCTTTGTAAAGTTTCCCAAGCATCTCTGGCAGATGTGCAATTTTTGACCAGCTGATACATACTGAGGTCTAGCCATTCACAGATAAGAAGTAAGGCTTGGCTGTTAGCCGTGGACAAGTCATGTTCCTCTCTCGTCCAACTACGTTCCGGTTTCGGAATTCTTACGCCATCGGCATCTTCAGTATATGGGCGTTCCCATCCTTCTAACACTGCCATCCAAGATCTAGAGTCAAAACCCTTAATTCTAGCAGACACTTTGGCTTTCCAGTTTGAGTAGTTCTGATGGTAAGCATAATCGGTTTCTGGACAAACATGGACGACTCCATTGTAGCGGAATTATGAAGTCAAGTAACGGATCACGTCTTATACGTATGACGTCCCTCTCTGATACCAATTGAAATTACGTCTTGGACGTATGATACCAACTTTTCGCGAAGTTGGACTTAAAAGCACGAACAACAGTTTCAGTCAAGGTAACACTCACACAAGATCGTGGAATGAAAGACGGAAGACAAAGTTATGTAATATGTTTCATTCCATTGAAAAACGAAACTAAACTATTACACTGAGTATGGTAGGCAAAACGATTACAAGAAGTTTCCCGAGTGTCGCAACAACTCCCACTAACTTGCAATCTAGCACACGAGTACCTAGAGCTAAATCTCCTAACTCTAATCTTGGCACAAGGCGCAAAAGCTACTACACAAACTCGAAGCTCGAAGCTGTCGGTCACGATTCTAAAAATCAGATTTCGTTCTCTCAAAATCGTCGTAAGGTGAAATCGAAATCCATGGGTTTATATAGGCAGCCCGCACATGTGAGGTGATGACGTGGCACGTTCTGATTGGTCACATGCTTGGCTGATGTCACTTCTCCATGGATGACATCACTCTTGTAGAACTTGGATTCTTGAATCTTGGAATCTTGAATCTTTGATTCTTGAATCTTCGAATCTTGAATCTTCAATTTCAAAATCAGAACTTCAATTCAATCTTGACTCCATCGATCTCAATTCTTCATCTTCAAACTCTCGTGAAAAACTCTAAGTGTTGAAGCCTCGGAATTTCATCGTCTTCATGGTCGTCGATTTCATTGAAGTAGAAAACACTGGAACCATTCTTCATTCCTTGATATGTGTACTTGGTGAAAGGAATCACGTTGAAAGTACTTAGGTGAAAATCGTTGTTGAAGAATGTCAAGGTCGCTGGAACCATGCCTTGAGGACAAGCGTCGCCGAAACCATGCCAGTGCCAAAACCGGCGACAGGAGTCGCCGATTTCATGTCAATGTCCATATGTACACGAACGGCGACTCTGGTCGCCGTTCCATGTCAAGCCCATAACGGCGACACAAGTCGCTGACTTCATGTCATGCCCAAACCGGCGACTCCTGTCGCCGGTTCCGCGTCAATGCGGACAAACACACATCCAAGGGACAGCAGTCTCCGATTCCATGACATTCATCAGGAACGGCGACGCCAGTCGCCGTTTTCGCCTCTCTCATTTTCGGCGACTCCAGTCGCCGATTCCGTGTCTTCCTTGGCACCAAAAACGGAGACTCAAATCTCCTTTTCCATGCACCTGCAATCCTGAAAAGCAACACAAACAAAAACACAAGTACAAAAACGTTGTCGCCAAAAACAACATTTACAGTTATATAACTTGTTTTACTTATTAGATGTATTTCTTTGTTAATCATTATAGTTGTGAATTCCTGTACTTGGTAGTATTTATTCAAATAAGATTCAAAAGGTCGAAATTGATTTGATCAATTATAGTTGAAGGAATGGACCTTCCGACCTAAGAATTGAATTTGGAAGATAATACAACTAAGCAAACCTTTCTGGATAAAGGATAGAATTCGGACAAGTATTGAAATTGATTGTTAACTGATAGATACAGAGATATGTGTAATTAGAAAGGTATGAGTAATTATTTAAGAATACTCAAAGATGGATTAGAATACTTGATTTGCCATAAAAGCAAAGTATTTTGACTAGTCAATGGACACAAAGCTATTATGGGGAACCTTCAAAGTATATCCATTAGAAGCCTGTGACTTGTTCACGGAGGCTACCACCTATCTAAATAACACATGGCATAAATCAATAATTGGGATTAAGTCTCAAAGGACTACACCATACACTTTCGTGTAGGAATGGTGAGTCGGAAATAAGAAATAGAATTCTAATAATAAAGGGACAAGTTGGTTCGGAACTACCTATGTTCTATGGATATTCCTGGAAGACAACGGCACATTTAATGTGGTTGTAGGGTATCCTAGATGAACAAAACATTGTGTTCAATAGTACTATGAACCAGAAGGACGTTATAAGCTCTAACGCCCGGTTCTTAGAAGAAGACTATTAGATGAACTACAATGCCCTAACTGACAAATTACTTTGAAATGAGGAAAAGGAAGAGACTGAGAACCAGCCAAACCGAGTAGTAGCACACCACTAACTGCACCTAATGTTATTACTGTTATACACCGGAACGCCATTGCAGTGGGAGGTTGTTGAGCGACCAGAGATGTTCATAAGACTAGAGGAGTTTTGAACTCTGGATCTAGTAGAGATGAAATCGATCCCTAGCTCTGCATAAGGGCGATACTAATCTAAATGTGCCTACTTGGAGAACAATAAGATTATTGTTAAGAGGCAAGACCATTTAGAGTACAAGCTTAGTAAATCCATTTATGGATTGTTACAAAGCTATGAATCGTGGAACTTGCGAATTGATGAGATAGTCCACTAGATGGATTCATCAAAAGGCATAGAGGAAGGTGTATTAGAAACGTAATGGAAACAAGGTGGTGTTTCTCGGAATTTTATGTAGACAACATTTTATCATTGGCAACAATGTAAACATGTCGTCAGACATTAAATAATGGTTGTCTAAATAAATCGAGATATAAGATTAAGATGAAGTTAGACCATGTTCTTAGAATCTTTCGATCTCTAGATAAGAACATTGTACTTCTCCTAGATGTCTTATACGATTATGGGTTGTTTTAAACATGCATAATTCTGAGAAAGGTTATTGCCTTTCGGAAACAGAATACATCTGTCTAAAGGTATGTGTTTTGAACACATAAAGGAGATAGATGAAGACAAAGCAGTTTCCTATACCCTGGTGTATGGAAAGCTTAATGGATGCAATGTTGAAAAACAAGAACCTGATATCAACTATGCGGTTAGCGTAGTGGGAGGATATCAAAGTAATCTTGACAAAAGATGATCGAATGCTGTAAGAGTACTTTCGAAGTACTGGCTTACGGAGCAATGCGAATTCTTCTTGGATTACATTTTCTCAGATCCCAAATCAGAGAAGGACCAGTGTAAGTCGATATCAGGCTATGTGTTCACTTTTGAAAGAGGTGGAACCTCAAGATGAAAGAGTGATAAGCATGATGCTTCTTGGACTCTATCATAACCGAATAGCAGCCTCAGAGGCAGCGGAAGATTTGGTTAGGTTCCAGAATAACCTCTGGACTTGGATATGATTCTTAGTTCACCAAAGGCTATGTACATAGCGGTGCATGGTAAACTGGAAGAGGTCATAAGTTCAAAAAGGTGATGATAACACATAGAGCAAGTACCACCTGATTCGAGTCATCGTCTAGGGAGACGACGCAGTAGTCACCAAGATAACTTCAGAGCGGCAACCTAGATTGCTCATTCACATGGTACTTCTTGGAAGTACACTTTAAGCACGTGATGGGTATGGGAGTCGGGAGTTTGGAGGAAATGACTAGACCTTAGTACAAGTGGGAGATTGTTGGAGTTGTGTACTTAATGTCTAGATTTAAGTATCGGTAAACTCCCGGTCATAGCATTTAACCTATTTAATTAATAAACAATTGTTTGCATTTAATTATTATTAATTAAATATATGCAAAATATAGTCCTGGATTTTATACGTTGTAGTTAGTATGGTGTGTCGGGCCCACACAGAAGATCATACTATCGGTTACTCGTATTTAATCGAAAAGTTGCTCACGACCTAGATGGACACGGACCAATCCATCGGTATAGTCGTTGTGTGAGAGAGAAAATAATTTGTCTTAATTATTTTATCACACTTGTACACTTGGTGTATTGGGCAGATCGATTGAGATTTATCAATTAGGATTGCCGTTGATAATTGATTTAAATCTCAGAGTATTTTATTCTTAATCCCCGATACTATTGCGGGTGTGTATATTTAATATAAGTGACTTTGATTTTCCAAAGGAATTAACCGGTTTAAGTATTGGGTTAATTACCGGTTAAGTTGGGTCACTATATTCTGTATATGACATGCCGTGAATACTTGACGGAAAGTGTATCCCGTAAGGGTTGATAATATCCCCGAGATGAGTTCATAAGGAATTATTGTGTAAACCTCATGAGTGGATTTGTTCCGCACAATAATTAAGGTTGAATGGTACTATTATCGGATATAAGAGATGAATAAATTAATTAGCAATAAATTAATTTTATTCATGGATATTTAAATCTTAAATACATGGAATAAATAATACTACCGGAGAAATATTATTTGATATAATATGGTTTAATATTGGGAGTGCAATTAATTTATATAGTGGAAAATAAATTATTTAATATTGATGGGATTAATAGATTTGGGCTTGGGCTCAATTTAATCATCAATATTGGAAGCCCAATATTCCACCTCCTTTAGATCCCCTACGTAGCCTATAAAAGCACTACATGGCCTTCACAATTCAATATATATATCATAACAAGACAAGATTATCATACTTGATAGTCTAGAGAGTTCGTGAAGGAGATCCATAAGCTTGGATGATCGTCGCCCACCCGACGTTCAAGCTAGTGCAAGGAATACGTGGGAAGGTCGTAAGGTCTTCAACTTGATTTCGTTTCTCCGCACAACGAATCGAAGGTAATATCATAAAACCCTTGTGTGATTTTATGTGATATTAATTGTGACATATACATGAACGCACGATCTGGAAAAACGTACGAACCTCGGGGACGGGGATTCGAGATCCCCGGCGAGGATCGAGAGGGGTGGCCGAACCCTAGGGTTCGACCGCCGGTACACGCGGGACAAAGGGAGCCCCGGCTGGACGCTAGGGCATGCGATCGACGTGAAGTCGATCGCCGGGAGGTTCGCCGTGGGCTGGTGCCACGGCGGGTGGACCTCCCAGCCACCCCTCGGCCGGCGGCGTTGCGCACAAGGAGCAACCCCAGCTTCTGCTGGGGTTAGCGATCGAGCTGGGCTCGATCGCGAGGGAGGCCGCGGCGGGTCAGCTGGAGGTTGACCGCCCTCCTCCGGCGGTGGCGGTGAGTCGCCGGACTCACCGCCGAGGGCTGCTGGGCAGCCCCAGCGATCGCGAGGTGCGATCGCGAGCCCCCTCACGGCGGGGGCTCGGCTAGGGTTTAGCCGCGGGTTCATCCCGCGGCGATGCTCGTGTCGAGCTCCGGCGTCGTGCGGTGGTTCGCGTATTTCCGGCGATGGGATTTCGGTCGGGGTTATCGGTTCCGCAATTTTTGATACCCCGGGACATCGATTTCCAGCAACTGGAAGTCTGATTGTCCTCTCATCAAAGGTACGAAATTTTCCTTAGTCACCGAAACATTGTCAGCGGTGTTATCTACCAGCACCTGGTGTGTAGATACGGGAGCCACTGACCATGTCTGCAATTCAATGCAGGGGTTCCAGGAAACCCGGAGACTTAGAGAGGGAGAGATCGTGGTCTACATGGGCAATGCCGCGAAGGTGGCGGCTGTTGCAGTGGGAGACGTTCACTTACGTTTTAGTAGTGATAGGATTTTAGTTTTACAAAATTGTCTTTATGTACCGAATTTTAGTAAGAATTTGATTTCGGTTTCAAAGCTAATTCTGAATGGGTATTCTGTTTCTTTTGATCACTCCGTGTTCATAAGAAGAAATAGTGAAATTATCTGTTCTGGTACATTGATAGGCGATTTATATGTACTAAATCCCGAGTCTAACACGATGCAACTAACCGAGAGGAATAACACATCTACGAACACCAATAAGAGAAAGAAACCTTCAAAGATGAATCAATTATACTTGTGGCATCTTAGGCTAGGTCATATTAATTCAAATAGAATTCAAAGGTTGAAAGTTGATGGTCTCATCAGTGGTGTTGAAGGAGAGGACCTTCCAACATGCGAATCCTGTTTGGAGGGTAAAATGACCAAGCGTTCCTTTTCTGGTAAAGGACGAAGATTCGAGCAAGTATTGGATTTGATTAACTCTGATGTATGCAGACCTATGTCTACTCAGGCAAGAGGAGGGTACGAGTATTTCATCACTTTCACTGATGATTACTCAAGGTATGGATTTGTATACCTGATGCGCCGCAAGAGCGAATCTTTTGACAAGTTCAAGGAATTCAAGGCTCTTGTGGAGAACCTTCAAGGTAAATCCATAAAATACCTGCGATCTGATCGCGGAGGCGAGTACCTGTCTGGGGAATTCAAGGCATACTTGGCAGAAAATGGGATTGATTCCCAAATGACATCACCATATACTCCTCAGCAGAATGATGTGTCAGAACGAAGGAATAGGACTCTTATGGAGATGGTACGTTCAATGATGAGTTACTCAGACTTACCTGTTATGTTCTGGGATATGCCTTAGAAACAGCGGCGCACATTCTAAACTTGGTTCCATCTAAAACGGTTCCTTCAACACCAATGGAACGTTGGAGCGGGCGCAAGCCTAGCTTAAGGCACGTTCAGATCTGGGGGTGCCCTGCACACGTGTTGAGGACAGGGGCCGATAAGTTAGAACCTCGTACTGAAGTGCGGTTGTTTGTAGGATATCCTAGAGGAACTAAAGGTGGCATGTTCTATAGTCCTACGGACCAGAAGATCGTTATAAGTACTAACGCTCGGTTCTTAGAGGAAGACTATGTCATGGACCACAAGCCCAAAAGTGACATAATGCTTGATGAGTTGAGAGGTAATGATAAAGACTTAGATACAGCCGAACCGAGTAGTGATACACCACTAGAACCTGCACCTAACAATGTCACTGTTGATACACTGGAACGCCGTCGCAGTGGGAGGGTTGTTAAACAACCGGACAGATGGATTGGACTGGGTGAGTCTTCGGACTCTGCACCCGGAGTTCATGAAATCGATCCCTGGACCTATGATGAGGCGGTACAAGATATAGATGCGCCTTCTTGGAAGAAAGCGATGAAATCCGAAATTGAATCTATGAATTCTAATAAAGTCTGGGATCTTGTAGAACCACCAAACGGCGTAAAGACAATTGGGTGTAAATGGGTCTACAAGAGAAAGAGAGGATCTGACGGAAAGGTTGAAACATTTAAAGCTCGGCTTGTTGCGAAAGGATATACTCAGAAAGAGGGAATCGATTATGAGGAGACCTTCTCGCCGGTAGCCAAGATAAAGTCGATCCGGATTCTCTTGTCCATAGCAGCTCATATGGAGTATGAGGTGTGGCAAATGGATGTCAAAAAAGCTTTCCTAAATGGAAGTCTTGACGAGACGATTTATATGAAACAACCAGAAGGATTCATTGCTAAGGGGCGAGATCATCTAGTGTGCAAGCTTAATTGATCCATTTATGGATTGAAACAAGCCTCGAGATCGTGGAACCTGCGGTTTGATGAAGTAGTCCAATCTTTTGGATTCATTCAAAGCATGGACGAATCGTGTGTGTATTGGAAACGTGATGGGAAGAAGGTGGTGTTTCTCGTGCTTTATGTAGACGACATCCTTCTCATTGACAACAGTGTGAAGATGTTATCAGACATAAAGGGATGGTTGTCTAGACAATTCGATATGAAATATTTAGGAGAGGTTGAACATGTTCTAGGGATCAAAGTTATAAGGGATCGCCGGAATAGAACATTGTACCTTTCCCAGCAATCTTACATAGACACGATTCTGGCTCGTTTTAACATGCAAGATTTCAAGAAGGGTGAGTTACCCTTCAGTAAAGGAACTTATCTTTCTAAAGAGATGTGTCCTCAGACACAGAAGGAGAAAGATGAAATGAAAGCGGTTCCCTACGCTTCGGCTGTGGGAAGCTTGATGTATGCAATGTTATGCACGAGGCCTGATATCTGTTATGCAGTTGGCATAGTGGCAAGATATCAGAGTAATCCTGGAAAGGCTCATTGGACTGCCGTAAAGAGCATTTTCAAGTATTTGCGAAATACTAAGGATTATGTTCTGAGATACGGAGCAGACAATCTGATTCCTTTGGGTTACACAGATTCGGATTTCCAAGCTGATAAGGACCGGCGTAAGTCGACATCAGGCTATGTGTACACTTTGGGAGGTGGAGCCGTATCATGGAAGAGTGTTAAGCAAAAGTGCATTTCGGACTCTACCATGGAAGCTGAATATGTAGCAGCCTCAGAGGCAGCGAAAGAATCAGTGTGGTTCCTTAATTTCCTCCAGGACTTAGATGTGATTCCGAGTTTGCCCAAAGCTATGACAATTTATTGTGACAATAGCGGTGCAGTGGCAAACAGTAAGGAACCACGGTCCCATAGTGCTACGAAACACATAGAGCGCAAGTACCACCTGATTCGAGACATCGTCAAGAGAGGCGACGCTGTAGTCACCAAGATAGCTTCAGATGACAACGTAGCAGAACCCTTCACAAAGATACTTCCTAAGGAAGTATATTTCAAACACTTGAAGGGTTTGGGAGTCAGAAGTTTGGAGGATAAGACTAGACCTTAGTATAAGTGGGAGATTGCTGGAGTAGTATACTTAATGTCTAGATTTGAGTATTCTGAACTCCTTGTACACTTTCATTTACCTATTAATAATGAACATTCATTTGCTTTTAATTATTGTTAATTAAATACATGCAAATTATAGTCCTGGATTATATACGTTGTAGTTAGTATGGTGTGCGACGTTACACGGAAGATCAAACTATTGGTTACTCGTATTTAATCAAACAGTTGCTCACGACCTAGATGGACACGGACCAATCCATCGGTATAGTCGTTGTGTGAGAGAGAAAATAATTTGTCTTACTTATTTTATCACACTTGTACACTTGGTGTATTGGGCAGATCGCTTGAGATTTATCAATTAGGATTGCCTTTGATAATTGATTTAAATCTCAGAGTATTTTATTCTTAATCCCCGATACTATTGCGGGTGTGTATATTTAATATAAGTTGCTTTGATTTTCCAAAGGAATTGTCCGGTTTATTATTGGGACAATTACCGGTAAAGTTGGGTCACTATATTTTATATATGACATGCCGTGAATACTTCACGGGAAAGTGTATCCCGTAAGGGTTGATAATATCCCCGAGATGAACTCATAAGGATTTATTATGTAAACCTGGCGAGTGTATTTGTTCCCGCATAATAATAAAGTTGAGTGGTACTAATCTCGGATATAAGAGATGAATAAATTTATTATGCAATAAATAAATATAATTCATGGATATTTAAATCTTAAATACACGGAATAAATAATACTACCGGAGAAATATTATTTGATATAATATGGTTTAATATTGGGAGTGCAATTAATTTATATAGTAGAAAATAAATTAATTAATATTAATGGGATTAATAGATTTGGGCTTGGGCTCAATTTAATCATTAATATTGGAAGCCCAATATTCCACCTCCTTTAGATACCCTACGTAGCCTATAAAAGCACTACATGGTCTTCACAAATCATAAGACAAGATTATCATACTTGATAATCTAGAGAGTTTGTGAAGGAGATCCATAGAGTTCGGAGGATCGTCGCCCACCCGACGTTCGAACGAGTGCAAGGAATACGTGGGAAGATTCAAAGGTCATCTTGATCTCGTTTCTCCGAACAACGAATCGAAGGTATAAAATCTAAACACCTTTGATGATTTTATTCGATTATTTATTGAAAATACCGTAGAACCAAGATCCGAGGACGAACCCCGGAACGAGGACGAACCGGGCGGTGGTGGTGAAACCACCGGACCGCCGCGGCTTGAGGACCCCGTGGGGATCGAACCAAGAGCACCCCGGCTGGACGCCGGGGATGCATGATCGAGGAGAACCCCGACTGGACGTCGGGGTGCGATCGAACCCTAGGTTCGATCTCGGGGTGGCGGCTAGTGCCGCCGCGGCTCGCTGGGCGAGCTGCCCCCCTCCCCGATGGCGGTGAGTCGCCGGACTCACCGCGGGGCTGCCGCTGCAGCCCCAGCTGATCGATCGCACGGCGCGATCGATCCCTTCGATCGCGTGTGCCCTAGCCGCGGGGGCTCGGCTGGGCGTGCGTGCGTGGCTTCAGCCACGTAGTGCGTTCGGCCGTGCTCCGGTTCGCATGGCGGTACTCACGTGATCTCCGGCGAATGGTTTTTGATCGGGTTATGCTTTCCGCAAATTTTAATAGCCCGGGATATCGAATTCCAACAGTACACTCCGTCGAGTGAAGATCAGGAGACTCCTCAGCCTGCCGCCGGCGAGAAGAAGGAGAGGAAGTAAGTATTTCGAACCCTAATTCGATTTTCACTTTCAATCTGTTAATTTCCATTGATTGTGTGTTTTTTTATGTGTTTTCATGGAGGTTCGGTGTGATTATGTGTTGATCAGCTTGATGGTGTGTGTTGGTGGATGTTCAGTGTTTTTATGTTCTGTTCAGTGTTTTATATCTCTGTTCAGTGTTGTACATGCCATTTCAGTGTTCTGCATGCCACTCAGTGTCATTACATGGCCACTCAGTTTGATTGTGTGTTTTTGGTGGATTTTCAGTGTTTTTATGTTCTGTTCAGTGTTGTACATGCCATTTCAGTGCCTCTGATAGAGTTGTATACTTAATGTCTAGATTTAAGTAACATCTGAACTCCGTCTAAAGCATTTATCCTATTTAATAATAATAAACAATCATTTGCATTTAATGCAAACCATAGTCCTAGATTATACACGTTGTAGTTAGTATGGTGTGCGACGTCACACGGAAGATCATACTATCGGTTACTCGTATATAATAGAACAGTTGCTCACGACCTAGATGGACAAGGACCAATCCATCGGTATAGTCGTTGTATGAGTGAGAAAATAATTTGTCTTAATTATTTTATCATACTTGTACACTTGGTGTATTGGGCGGACCGCTTGAGATTTATCGATTAGGATTTTCTTAGATAATCGATTTAAGTCTCAGTGTATTTTATTCTTAATCCCTGATATTATTGCGGGTGTGTATATTTAATATTAGTGACTTTCATTTTCCAAAGGAATTGACCAATTAGAATATCTGGTTAATTACCGGTAAAGTTGGGTCACTGTATTTTATGTATGATGTTGGAGTTGTGTACTTAATGTATAGATTTAAGTAACGGAAACTCACGATCCATTGCCATTAATCTATTTAATTAAATAAACAATTATTTGCGTTTAATTATTTATAATTAAATATATGCAAATTATAGTCCTGGATTCTATACGTTGTAGTTAGTATGGTGTGTCGGGCCCACACAGAAGATCATACTATCGGTTACTCGTATTTAATCAAACAGTTGCTCACGACCTAGATGGACACAGACCAATCCATCGGTATAGTCGTTGTGTGAGAGAGAAAATAATCTGTCTTGATTATTTTATCACACTTGTACACTTGGTGTATTGGGCGGATCGTTTGAGATTTATCGATTAGGATTGCCTTGGATAATCGATTTAAATCTCAGTGTATTTTATTCTTAATCCCTGATACTATTGCGGGTGTGTATATTTAATATAAGTGACTTTGATTTTCCAAAGGAATTGACCGGTTTAATTACTGGGTCAATTACCGGTTAAGTTGGGTCACTATATTTTATATATGGCATGCCGTGAATACTTGACGGGAAAGTGTATCCCGTAAGGGTTGATAATATCCCCGAGATGAGTTCATAAGGAATTATTATGTAAACCCTGAAGGTGGATTTGTTCCGCATAATAATTAAGGATGAATGGTACTAGTCTCGGATATAAGAGATGAATAAATTAATTAGCAATAAATTAATTTTATTCATGGATATATATATCTTAAATACACGGAATAAATAATACTACCGGAGAAATATTATTTGATATAATATGGTTTAATATTGGGAGTGCAATTAATTTTATATAGTGGAAAATAGAATTAATTAATATTAATGGATTAATAGATTTGGGCTTGGGCTCAATTTAATCATTAATATTGGAAGCCCAATATTCCACCTCCTTAAGATCCCCTACGTAGCCTATAAAAGAACTACATGGTCTTCTCTATTCTCATAACTTGAAGATCACAATTCTAGAGAGAGAAAGTAGAGAGGGAGATCCATGGAGTTCGGAAGATCGTCGCCCACACGACGTTCGAGCTAGTGCAAGGAATACGTGGGAAGATCTCAAGGTCGTCAAATTGAGTTCTTCGTTTTTCCGAACAACGAGAACGAGGTAAAATCGTAAAACCCTCTTTATGATTTTAATCGTTTTTATTATCGTAAAAATATCGTGAACCAAGATCCAAGGTAAAAGATCCTCACCGGGGTCGAGCCGAGCGGTAGCGATCGAGGATCGCCGGACCGCTGCGGCTGGAGCGACCCAGCGGCGTGGATCGAATGAGGGAGCTTCGCTGGGCAGCGAAGCGCTCGCCTGGGGACCAGGCGCCCGCCTGGTCCATGTCGTGCGCGATCGCACGGCTGCCAGGCGCCCGCCTCGTGCGGTGTCGCAGCGGGCTGCGGGATTTCCCGCAGCGGATCCGCGGGGCTTCACGGATCGCACACGAGGGCTGTGCCGGGGAACCCTAGCGCTCGCATGGTGCGAGCGCACGCCTCCATCGGGCAGCAGCGGCTTGTCCGCGGCTAGGGCTCGATGCGGGCTGTTCCGCATGGGTTTAGGGCACGGCTAAGGGACTGCTACGAGCAGCCCTAGGCGGCTGCCAAGGACAGCCGCGAGCACCACGCGGAGGCTCGACCGAACAGCCCGGGTTCGTCCGGATAGGGTTTGTTTGATTGGGCTATCCCCGTGGAGGTTCGTGGCGGATTTCCGGCAACCGGGATTTCGATTGGAGTTGTCGTTCCGCAATTTTACAACTCCGGATATTCGATCTCCAAAGGATTTCGGTCGGAATTAATTAGATAATTAATTTTAATTAATTTATTAATTTCGGGATATCGATTTCCAACAATTGGTATCAGAGAGTTGGTTTTCGTTCACGGTATTTTTCGATAAATTGTTCTACCTTGCAGGGTTTCCGACTATTATGGCTAGATATAATTCTTCGTTAATTATTGTCATAATTTTTATTAAACTCTCGGACATGTCGAGATTCGTTTTATGTGTGGTGAATGCTTGTAATAGTAAAAATTCGGGGGTTGACCGAATTTAGGATTTATTATTACGTTCTTTTTTTCCGGAAAATGTATAGGGTCGATTTCATGTATAGAATCGATACCGGATAATTGTAAATTAATTTTGTAATTTATTTACGTTGGATCGATGCCGAAACGACTACAGGAGAAGACACGTGACGAAGAAGAGAAGGGCTCGGGATCGATCATCCCCATGATCGATCCTATGGTGTTCGATCGAGGGGAGGGGCTGCCCGGGACCTCTCGGCCACGCCGGCCACCGGTGGTGGTGGCGCGTGGGCTGGGCGGCGGCGGCGTGCTCCTCCGAGCGGCGATCGATGGTGGTAGGGCGCGGGGACTCCCAACCCGTGCTCTCCCGCCGAGATCTAACTTTCCTAAATTATTCGTTTTTCCTATTTTGAGTATTCCTATTTTTGGGAATTCTCACGGAATAGGAAAAGAATAAATTTAGAATAAATTTATTTTTTTTTCTCATTGATTATTCCTATTCTTGGGAATTTTCATGGAATAGGAAAGGAATAAATTTAGAATTAATTTATTTTTCCTATTTTATTATTCCTTTATGGAATTTTAAATGGATTAGGAAATTAATTGATTTGGAAAGTTTAAAGAGTCCTAAATTAATTTTTCCTTATTTAATTATTCCTTTATGGAATTTTTAATGGATTAGGAAAGGATTAATTTGGAAGGACTATGAGTCCTAAATTATTTTATTTCCTTATTCCATTATAGAAATCTTCTAGAATATTCCAAGTGGGTCTTGGATAGGATTCTAGAGATTTAATGGAGTAGAAAAGGAAAAATAAAAAATAATAAAAATATTAATAATATTTAATTTTATTTTTGATATATTCGATTGACTTAATTTTCGAATTAAGTAACTTTTGGATTAATTGAAAATAAATAGATTTAAATATTGGAATTAATATTCCCGTCACATGGAGCATTCAAGAAGGAAGACTGAAGACTAGAAGATGCGTACGGAGATGCGATAAAGCCATAATAGTCGGAAAATAATATTCTAGTATTATTTTGATTATGTGATAATAGTATGTGCTTTATTTCATGTATGCATGCTTATGTGTATTTAATTATGCATTAGATAGCGTATCCCTTATTGTAAAAAGCTAAGTGGGAGAGGGAATGGAAACATTCCCATGGTCTCCATTGCTGTTCTCTTGGTGACTTTTATGAGCTTTCGAAGTTCGTATAGACAAGTCATTGGAGGAGAATTCTTGTAATTCCTTTTACGAGAAACATTGATTGAGTTTATCAAACAATGCCTAATTTGTCTTTCTGAAACTGATTTCAAGTCGACTCATTCTCACCCCGGGGAGTGGAATGGAGCCAAAGCCACTTGGTCATGTGGATGACACAAATTAGAGACCTTCGTACCATTTCTTGAAATGGATCGATTGTCTGCTCGGCTCCCTCATTTATGAGAGATAGGGTTGTTCGCATGGTGAATCACTGGTAAGAAACTTCGAGTTTCACTTATGATTCTCCGCGTCCTGATTTACAAAAATCGAATGATTCAAGTAATTGGGAGTCAATTGTAAAAATCTTTTGGTGTAGTAAACGTCCACACTATCGTGGCTTGCTGCACTGAATGGGATTTTGGATCGATTGATGTAGACAGTTATAGAAGGGAGTAAAGGAGCGTATGTTAACGTAAACGTCCACACTATCGCGGCTTGCGGTGAATATGCGTGTCCCAAACAATCTTCTTAGATACTGAGTAATGGTTTACACTTAGGTACGCTTCTTAGTATTCTTCCCATCGAAGTAACGCTAATGATGATGTACGACCGAAGCAAATCTAATTGCTAAATCATTTGGGTAGGTAAACGTCCACACTATCGTGGCTTGCCATATCTGATGGGATTTTAGATGTGATTAGTGGTTTAATGATATTATTTGAGGGAGATAATATCGGAGATTAAATCAATTGTTTGTTGTTATATGTGCTCATAGATTAGGAAATGGCCTTGAACCCACTTTATGTGATACTTAAGGATTTTAACTCACTGGTCCCTGATTATATTGATTGGAATAGAGATCTAGACATTGCCCAGACTGTTAGAGAGTACAAGTTTGTACTCAGTGAGCTTTGTCCTCCCGAGCCTACTAATGTCTTAACTAATGAGGAAAGGACTGATTTTGATATCATGTTCAAACTCAAGGAGATGTTTAGACATGACGTAGTGGCTAAACAAGAGGCGATGAGGATACTCATAAAGGTCATTCATTCGAGGAAGCGCTTGAACACGTTTCTAAGATGATGGACCTTTTGGACGAGTTGAGACGGAAATCGCAAGCTCTTGTAGCCAATGCCAAAGGTTTCGAACCTAAGGGCAAAAACCGGGGGATAGGAAAAGCAAGCAAAGAAACCCAGTGGTCCTAAGTTTCTTGGATCACGAGATGGGACGAGAAAGCCAATAGGCAAGAGTTCTCGATGCAAGCAGTCTGGGTACTGGAAGTCTGATTATCCTCTCAAAGAAAGTACGAAATTTTTCTTTAGTCGTAAAACATAGTCAGTGGTATTATCTACCGGAACCTGGTGTGTAGATATGGAACCATTGACGGTATGTGCATTTTAAATGCAAGGGTTCCAGGAAACCCGACGACTTGGAAAAGAAGAAATCGTAGTCTACATGGGCAATGCTGTGGAGGAGGCAGCTGTTGCAGTGGAGGACAATTTTATAGGATTTCATTTTTTGAGTTATTGCTTTTATGTACCTTTTAGAAAGAACTTTGTTCTAAATTTCTAATGAATGGATATTTTATTTCTTTTAATCATTTGATGGTTATAAGAAGAAATAATGATATTATCTATTCTGGTACATTAGCTAGCAATATATAAATGATGAATCCTGAGTCCACCACGATGCAACGAACCGTAGTATATAACTCCTTTTACTTTTAAGAGATATTTCTGTAATAAATTATTTATACTTGTGGATTCTTATGCTAAGTCGTGTTTATTCAAATAAGAAGTTCAAAGGTCGAAAATTGATATTTTGATCAATTAAGTTGAAGGAGTGGACCTTCCGACCCAAGAATCTAATTTGGAAGATAACATAACTAAGCAATCCTTTGGAAAGGTATAAGATCCGGACAAGTATTAGAATTGATTAACTCTGATGTATGCAGACCTATGTCTACTCAGACAATAAGGTACGAGTACTTCATTTTATGATTACTCGAAAAATGGATTAGCATACCTGATGTGCCACAAAAGCAAAATGTATTGACAAGTCAATGGACACAAAGCTATTGTGGGGAACCATCATGGTATATCCATTGAAAGCCTGCGATCTAATCGCGGAGGCAAGTGCCTGTCTGAGAATTGCATGGCATACTGATCAGAGATTGGGATTTGATCCCAAATGACTACACCATACACTCTTGTGTAGAAATGGTGTGTCGGAAATAAGAAATGGAACTCTTATAGAAATAGTAAAAGCATGAGTTATGCGGAACTACCTATGTTCTATGGATATGTCTGGAAACAACGGCGCATTCAATGCGGTTGTAGAATATCCTAGAAGAACAAAAGATGTGTGTTCAATAGTACTATGAACCAGAAGAACGTTATAAGTTCTAACGCCCGGTTCTTAGAGGAAGACTATTAGATGAACCACAAGCCCAAAAGTGACGTGATACTTTGAATGAGAGAATACGATAAGGACTGGGAACCAGCCGAACCGAGTAGCGCTACACCACTAACTGCACCTACTGTTATTACTGTTTATACACCGGAATGCCGTTGTAGTGGGAGGTTGTTTAACAACCGGAGATATTCATAAGACTAGGAGAGTTTTCGGACTCTGGACCTAGTATACATGAAATCGATCCCTAGATCTACATGAAGGCCGTACTAGATCTAAATGTGCCTTCTTGGAGAGCAATAAGGATTATTGCTAAGAGGCGAGATCATTTAGAGTACAAGCTTAGTTGATCCATTTATGGATTGAAATAAAGCATTAAGTTCGTGGTACTTGCAAATTGATGAGATAGTCCATTTTATGGATTCATCAAAAGCATAGACGAATCATGTGTATTGGAAACGTGATGGAAAACAAGGTGGTGTTTCTCGGGTTTTATGTAGATAACATTTTATCATTGGCAACAATGTAAGGATGTTGTCAGACATAGAATGATGATTGTCTAGATGAATCATTATGAAAGATATAGGAAGAAGTTGGACATGTTCTTGAGATCTTGGATCTCTGGGAAAGAACATTGTACTTCTCCTGGACATCTTACATATATATGATTATGGTTCGTTTCAACATGCAAGATTCCGAGAAAGGTTCGTTACCTTTCAGATACGGAATGCATCTATCTAAGGATATGTGTTTTGGAACACAAAAGGAGATAGAAGTAATGAAATCGGTTTCCTACACTTCGAGTGTGGAAAGCTTGATAAATGCGATGTTGAAAACGAGAACCTGATATCTGCTATACGGCTAGTATAGTGGGAGGATATCAAGGTAATCCTGGAAAGGAATACTCGACTGCTGTAATGAACATTTTAAGTACTTTCAAAGTACTGGAAACTATGTTCTGGATTACGGAGCAGACAAGCTTTTCCTTTGGATTACATTCTCTTAGATTTCTAATCGAATGAGGACCAGTGTAAGTCGATATCAGGCTATGTGTTTCACTATTGAAGGAGAAGGAGTTTTTAACATGGAAGAGTGATAAGCACGATGCTTTTCGGACTCTGCCATGGGTAACCAAATAGTGGCCTCAGAGGCAGCGGAAGTTTTGGTATAGCTCCGGGAATCTCTGGGACTTAGAGGTGATTCTTAATTTGCCAAAGGCTATGTGAATAGCGTTGCGATGGCAAATGGTAAGAAATCACAAGTCCATAAGTGTAAGATAACACATAGAGCAAGTACCACCTGATACAAGTCATCGTCAAGGGAGACGACGCTGTAGTCACCAAGATAACTTCAGAGCGGCAACCTAGAGTGCTCATTCACATAAGTACTTCTTGGAAGTACAACTTAAGCACGTGATGAGTATGGGAGTCGGGAGTTTGGAGGAAATGACTAGACCTTAGTACAAGTGGGAGATTGTTGGAATTGTGTACTTAATGTCTAGATTTAAGTAACGGAAACTCACGATCCATTGCCATTAATCTATTTAATTAAATAAACAATTATTTGCGTTTAATTATTTATAATTAAATATATGCAAATTATAGTTCTGGATTCTATACGTTGTAGTTAGTATGGTGTGTCGGGCCCACACAGAAGATCATACTATCGGTTACTCGTATTTAATCAAACAGTTGCTCACGACCTAGATGGACACGGACCAATACATCGGTATAGTCGTTGTGTGAGAGAGAAAATAATCTGTCTTGATTATTTTATCACACTTGTACACTTGGTGTATTGGGCGGATCGTTTGAGATTTATCGATTAGGATTGCCTTGGATAATCGATTTAAATCTCAGTGTATTTTATTCTTAATCCCCGATACTATTGCGGGTGTGTATATTTAATATAAGTGACTTTGATTTTCCAAAGGAATTGACCGGTTTAATTACTGGGTCAATTACCGGTTAAGTTGGGTCACTATATTTTATATATGGCATGCCGTGAATACTTGACGGGAAAGTGTATCCCGTAAGGGTTGATAATATCCCCGAGATGAGTTCATAAGGAATTATTATGTAAACCCTGCAGGTGGATTTGTTCCGCATAATAATTAAGGATGAATGGTACTAGTCTCGGATATAAGAGATGAATAAATTAATTAGCAATAAATTAATTTTATTCATGGATATTTATATCTTAAATACACGGAATAAATAATACTACCGGAGAAATATTATTTGATATAATATGGTTTAATATTGGGAGTGCAATTAATTTTATATAGTGGAAAATAGAATTAATTAATATTAATGGATTAATAGATTTGGGCTTGGACTCAATTTAATCATTAATATTGGAAGCCCAATATTCCACCTCCTTAAGATCCCCTACGTAGCCTATAAAATCACTACATGGTCTTCTCTATTTTCATAACTTGAAGATCACAATTCTAGAGAGAGAAAGTAGAGAGGGAGATCCATGGAGTTCGGAAGATCGTCGCCCACACGACGTTCGAGCTAGTGCAAGGAATACGTGGGAAGATCTCAAGGTCGTCAAATTGAGTTCTTCGTTTTTCCGAACAACGAGAACGAGGTAAAATCGTAAAACCCTCTTTATGATTTTAATCGTTTTTATTATCGTAAAAATATCGTGAACCAAGATCCAAGGTAAAAGATCCTCACAGGGGTCGAGCCGAGCGGTGGCGATCGAGGATCGCCTGACCGCTGCGGCTGGAGCGACCCGGCGGCGTGGATCGAACGAGGGAGCTTCGCTGGGCAGCGAAGCGCTCGCCTAGGGACCAGGCGCCCGCCTGGTCCATGTCGTGCGCGATCGCACGGCTGCCAGGCGCCCGCCTCGTGCGGTGTCGCAGCGGGCTGCGGGATTTCCCGCAGCGGATCCGCGGGGCTTCACGGATCGCACACGAGGGCTGTGCCGGGGAACCCTAGCGCTCACTTGGTGCGAGCGCACGCCTCCATCGGGCAGCAGCGGCTTGTCCGCGGCTAGGGCTCGATGCGGGCTGTTCCGCATGGGTTTAGGGCACGGCTAAGGGGCTGCTACGAGCAGCCCTAGGCGGCTGCCAAGGACAGCCGCGAGCACCACGCGGAGGCTCGACCGAACAGCCCGGGTTCGTCCGGATAGGGTTTGTTTGATTGGGCTATCCCCGTGGAGGTTCGTGGCGGATTTCCGGCAACCGGGATTTCGATTGGAGTTGTCGTTCCGCAATTTTACAACTCCGGATATTCGATCTCCAAAGGATTTCGGTCGGAATTAATTAGATAATTAATTTTAATTAATTTATTAATTTCGGGATATCGATTTCCAACATATGACATGCTGTGAATTCTTGACGGGAAAGCATGTCCTCGAAAGGGTTGATAATGTCCCCGAGATGAGCTCATAAGGATTATCATGTAAACCTTGCAAGTGGATTTGATCCGCATGATAATAAAGTTGAGTGGTACTATTCTCGAAATTATAAGAGATGAATAAATAATATTAGCAATAAATATAATTTATTCATGGACATTTATATCTTAAACATGTGGAATAAATAATACTACCGGAGAATATTATTTGATATAATATGGTATAATATTGAGAGTGCAATTATATTTATATAGTGGATTTAATATATAATTAATAATAGTAAGGATTAATAGATTTGAGCTTGAGCTCAATTTAATCACTATTATTGGAAGCCCAATATTCCACCTCCTTAAGGTCCCCTACGTAGCCTATAAAAGCACTACATGGTCTTCTCTATTCTCATAACTTGAAGATCACAATTATAGAGAGAGAAAGAAAGAGAAGGAGATCCATGGAGTTCGGAGAATCGTCGCCCACACGACGTTCGAACTAGTGCAAGGAATACGTGGGAAGATCTCAAGGTCTTCAACTAAGTTCTTCGTTTTTCCGAACAACGAGAACGAGGTAAATCGTAAAACTCTCTTTATGATTTAATCATTTATTTATCGTGATTATACCGTGAACCAAGATCCGAGAACGAGACCCAAGACGAGGTTGAACCGGGCGGTGGTGGTCGAAGACCACCGGACCGCCGGCGGCTCAACGGCTCGGGCTGGAAGGGTCGAGGGGCGAGAGCCTCGGCTGGGCGCCGAGACTCGATCGAGCATGAGCTCGATCGCCCATGCTTGTCCAGCGGGTTGCTGGAGCAGTCCCGCTCACGCGGTACGAGCTCCGCTCCGGCGGAGCGATCACCGCTCGCGCGGCGGTGTCTGCGGGCTGATCACTAGCCACAATTCGACCGTGGCTTGAGGGCGATCAGCGGGACATGGCTGGGCGTGCCCAGCGGGCTGCCAAGGGCAGCCCTAGGCAGCTGCCGTGTACAGCCGCGAGCCCCACGCGGGGGCTCGACCGGACAGCCGCAGGCCTTCCCCGCGGTTACGGTTTCGGTTGGGTTTCTCCCCGTGGTGGTTCGTGGCGGGTTTCCGGCAACCGGGAGTCGATTGGAGTTGTTGTTCCGCAACTTTGACAACTCCGGATATTCGATTTCCAAAGGATTTCGGTCGGAATTAATTAGATAATTTATTTAATTAAATTTATTAATTCCGGGATATCGATTTCCAACAATTGGTATCAGAGCGTTGGTTTTAGTTCACGGTATTTTTCGATAAATTGTTCTACCTTGCAGGGTTTCCGACTATTATGGCTAGATTTAATTAATTTAATTAATGTCATAATATTTTTCTTGATCATTAAACTCTCGGACATGTCGAGATTCGTTTTATGTGTGGTGAATGCTTGTAATAGTAAAAATTCGGGGGTTGACCGAATTTAGGATTTATTATTACGTTCTATTTTTCCGGAAATTGTATAGGGTCGATTTCATGTATAGAATCGATACCGGATAATTGTAAATTTATTTTGTAATTCATTTACGTTGGATCGATGCCGAAACGACCGCCGGAGAAGACGTGTGACGAAGGAGACGAGGGAGGGCTCGGTTCGGCCAACCCCATGGTCGAACCATGTAGGATCGATCGAACCCATGAGGGTGCTCACCTTCGATGGTGGGCGGCTCCCTCTAGGGTTTGGATCGATGGGGGGCGCGGGGATCCCCACCCCGTGCTTCTCCGGAGATCCGACTTTCCATAATTAAATCGGTTTTCCTATTTTGATTATTCCTATTTTTGGGAATATTCATGGAATAGGAAAAGAATTAATTTGGTATTAAATTTATTTTCCTAAATTGATTATTCCTATTGTTGGGAATATTCATGGATTAGGAATAAATAAATTTAGAAAGTTTAGGAGTCCTAAATTATTTTATTTCCTTATTCCATTATGGAAATCTTCTAGAATATTCCAAGTGGGTCTTGGATAGGATTCTAGAGATTTAATGGAGTAGAAATGGAAAATAAAAATAATAAAAATATTAATAATATTTAATTTTATTTTTGATATATTCGATTGACTTAATTTTCGAATTAAGTAACTTTTGGATTAATTGAAAATAAATAGATTTAAATATTGGAATTAATATTCCCGTCACATGGAGCATTCAAGAACGAAGACTAAAGACTAGAACATGCGTACGGGGATGCGATAAAGCCATAATAGTCGGAAAATAATATTCTAGTATTATTTTGATTATGTGATAATATCTTATGTGCTTTATTTCATGTATGCATGCTTATGTGTATTTATTTATGCATTAGATAGCGTATCCCTTTGTTATAAAAAGCTAAGTGGGAGAGGGATTGGAAACAATCCCATGGTCTCCATTGCTGCTCTCTTGGTGACTTTTATAAACTTTTGAAGTTTATATAGACAAGTTATTGGAGGATAGTTCTTGTAATTCCTTTTACAAGACACGTTGATTAAGTTTATCAAACAATGCCTAATTTGTCTTTCTGAAACTGATTTCTAGTCGACTCATTCTCACCCCGGGGAGTGGAATGGAGCCAAAGCCACTTGGTCATGTCGAGGACACAAATTAGAGACTTTCGTACCATTTGTATGAATGGATCGATTGTCTGCTCGGCTCCCTCATTCTATGAGAGATAGGGTTGTTCGCATGATGAATCACTGGTAAGAAACTTCGAGTTTCACTTATGATTCTCCACGTCTTGATCTACAAGATTAAATAAATCAAGTAATTGGATGTCAATTGTAAAAATCTTTTGGTGTAGTAAACGTCCACACTATCGTGGCTTGCTACACTGAATGGGATTTTAGAACAATTGATGTAGACAGTTTTAGAAGGGAGTGAAGGAACCGTGTGTTAGCGTAAACGTCCACACTATCGTGGCTTGCGGTGATATGCGAGTCCCAAACGAACTTCTTGGTACTGAGTAATGGTTTACACTTAGGTACGCTTCTTAGTATTCTTCCCATCGAAGTAATGCTAATGATGATGTACGACCAAAGCAAATCTAATTGCTAAATCATTTGGGTAGGTAAACGTCCACACTATCGTGGCTTACCATATCTGATGGGATTTTAGATTCTAAAATCGATTGTTTGTATTATGTGCTTATAGGTTAGAAATGACTTTGCCCCACTATGTGATATACGATAAGGCATTTATACTCATTGACCCTTAGAATGATGATTGGAATCGAAATCTGGACAATGTCCTAACTGCTGAGGAGTACATGTATGTACTTCGTATTCTTTGTCCTCCCGTGTCAAGAAATGGTTTTGAACCTATGGACGGGTAGATGGAAAATAAAAAGCAAGATACGGAAACCCAGTGGTCGATTTTGGACCACGAGATGGGGTAATTATGCCGCAAGGCAAGTACTTCCGTTGCTAGCAGTCTGGGCACTGGAAGTCTGATTGTCCTCTCATAAAAACGAGTAGTGAACTTTTCCTTAGTCATTGATACATTTTCAGTGGTGATATCTACCAGCACCTGGTGGGTAGATACGGAGGCCACTAATCATGTTTTGCATTTCGATGCAAGGGTTCCAGGAAACCCGGCGACTTAGAAAGGAAAAGATCACCATCTCATGGGCAATGCTGCGAAGGTAGCGGCTGTTGCAGTGGGAGATATTCATTTACTTTTGAAGTAATGAAAGGATTTTATACATTGTCTTTATGTGCCTAGATTTAGAAAGAATTTGATTTCAGTTTCTATTGAAATGGATATTCTAGTTCTTCTGATCATTCGATGATTATAAGAAGAATAGATGATAATATCTGTTCTGGCACATCGGTCGACAATTTGTAATCTTGAGTCTACCACGATGCAACGAACCGAAACTAGTAACACATTATCTAACACCAATAAGAGAAAGGAACTTTCTAGGATGAATCAATTATACTTGTGGTATCTTAGGCTAGGTCATATTAATCCAAATGGGATTCAAAGGTTGAACAAATGATTGTTTAATCAGTGGTGTTGAAGGAGAGGACCTTCCTACCTATGAATCGATTTTGGATGGTAATAAATGACCAAGTAACTTTTTAAGGTTAAAAGCTATAGATCCGGACAAGTATTGGATTTGATTCACTCTGATGTATGCGGACCTATGTCTACTCAGACATGAGGAGGGTACGAGTATCTCATCTTTGATGATTACTCGATACATGGATTTAGATACCTGATGCGCCGCAAAAGCAAGTACTTTGACTAGTTCAAGGAGTACAAAGCTCTTGTGGAGAACCTTCATGGTAAATCCATTAAATGCCTACGATCTGATCGTGGAGGCAAATACCTGTCTGGAGAATTCAAGGCATGCTGATCAGAGAATGGGATTAACTCCTAACTGACCGTACCATTTACTCCTCTAAGGAATGGTGTGTCAGAAGAAGGAAAAGGACACTTTTGGGAATGGTAAAAACGATAATGAGTTATGCGGACTTACCTTATGTTCTAGGGATATGCCTTGGAAACATCGGCGCACATCCTGAACCTAGTTCTCTTAGAACCTCGTATGGAAATGCGGTTGTTTATGCGATATCCTAGAAGAACAAAAGTTGTGTGTTCTATAGTCCTAAGGTCGTTATAAGTTCTAACGCCCAGTTCTTAGGGGAAGGCTATGGGATGAACCACAAGCCCACAAGTGATGTGATGCTTGATGAGAATGAGAGAGAACGATCGAGACTTAGAACCAGCCGAACCGAGTAGTACACCACTAGAACCTGCACCTGTTATCACTGTTAATACACCGGAACGCCGTCATAGTGGGAGGGTTGTGAGACAACCAGAAAGATTCGTGGGACTAGGTGAGTCTTCGGACTCGGCACCTGGAGTACATGAAATCGATCCCTGGACCTATGATGAGGCGGTACAAGATCTAAATGCGCCTTCTTGGTGAAAGGCGATGAAATCCGAAATGGAATCTGAGGATTCTAAAAAAGGTCTGGGATCTTGTAGAGCCACTGAAAGGCGTGAAGCCAATCGGGTGAATGGGTCTACAAGACAAAGAGAGGATATGACGGGAAGGTCGGAACCTTGAAAGCAAAGCTTGTTGTGAAAGGATATACTCAGAAAGATATGGATCGAGTATGAGGAGACCTTTCGCCGGTAGCAATGCTAAAGTCAATTCGGATTCTCTTAGCATCTCATATGGTTATGAGGTGTGGTAAAATGGTTGTCGAGACAGCTTTCCCATATAGAAGTCTTGACGGAACCATTTATGAAATAACCAGAAGGATTCATTGCTAAGGGGCGAGAGCATTTAGTGTGCAAGCTCAGTCGATCCATTTATAGATTGAAGCAAGCTACAAGATCGTGGAACATGCAATTTTATAAGTCCATTGGTATGGATTCATTAAAAGCATGGACGAATCGTGTATGTATTGGAAACATGATGCAAACGAAAGTGGTTTCTCGTGCTTTATGTAGACGATATTTTCTAATTGGCAACAATGTGAAAATGTTATCGGACATGAAGGAATGGTTGTTTTAGACAATTCGATATGAAGGACTTAGGAGAGGTTGGACATGTTCATGTGATCAAAGTTATAAGGAATCACAAGAGAGGAACATTGTACCTATCCTAAGCTTCATACATAGACACGATTCTGACTTGTTTAACATACAAGATTCCTAGAAAGGTTTTACCTTTCAGACATGGAATCTATCTATCTAAAGATGTGTGTCAAACACAAAAGGAGATAGAAGAAATGGAAGCAGTTCCCTACGCCTCGGCTATGGAAGTTTAATGTATGTTATACACGAGACCTGATATCTGCTATGCCGGAGCATAGTGGTAAGATATTAGAGTAACCCTGGAAAGGGAAATTGGACTAATGTGATCTGTCGAGCAATTTCCTGTGGGTTACACAGATTCGGATTTCTAATCGCAGAGGGAAAGTTGAAAGTCGAAGTCAGGTTATGTGTTCACACTAAGAAATGTAGATCTCGAATGGAAGAGTGTAATGCAGTGCATTACGGACTCTACCACGGAAACCAAATAGGTAACGGCCTTTGAGGCTGCTTAAGGATCGGTGTGACTCCGGAGATTTCTCCAGGACTTAGATGTGGTACCTTGTTTACCCAATGCTATTGTGACAATAGCGGTGCAGTGACAAACAAAGGAACCACGAGTCCATAGTGTGAAGATAACACATAGAGCAAGTACCACCTGATTCGAGGTATCGTCAGCGAGGCGATATAGTCGTTACCTAGATAGCATCAGGGGACACCCTAGAGTACTCGTTCACTAAGGCCCTGCGAGCGAAAGCGTTCAGTAGGCACGTGGATGGTATGGGCGTCAGATGTTTAGGAGAGAGCGACTAGACCTTAGTATAAGTGGGAGATTGATGGAGTTGTATACTTAATGTCTAGATTTAAGTATAATCTGAACTCCGTCTAAAGCATTTATCCTATTTAATAATAATAAACAATCATTTGCATTTAATGCAAACCATAGTCCTAGATTATACACGTTGTAGTTAGTATGGTGTGCGACGTCACACGGAAGATCATACTATCGGTTACTCGTATATAATCGAACAGTTGCTCACGACCTAGATGGACAAGGACCAATCCATCGGTATAGTCGTTGTATGAGTGAGAAAATAATTTGTTATAATTATTTTATCATACTTGTACACTTGGTGTATTGGGCGGACCGCTTGAGATTTATCGATTAGGATTGCCTTAGATAATCGATTTAAGTCTCAGTGTATTTTATTCTTAATCCCTGATATTATTGCGGGAGTGTATATTTAATATTAGTGACTTTGATTTTCCAAAGGAATTGACCAATTAGAATATCTGGTTAATTACCGGTAAAGTTGGGTCACTGTATTTTATGTATGACATGCTGTGAATTCTTGACGGGAAAGAATGTCCTCGAAAGGGTTGATATTGCTGGGAATCGATATCCCGGATTACCAAAAAAATGCGTAAACCGATAATCCGATCGAAATCCCGTCGCCGGAAACCACGAACGCGAACCACACGCGAAGCCGGGCTCGACAAGAGCATCGCCGCGGGATGAACCCGCGGCTAAACCCTAGCCGAACCCCATCGCGGCTGGGGTTCGCGATCGCCGTGCATGGCGATCGCATGGGGCTGCTCCGGCAGCCCCTGATGGAGTAATATACTTAATGTCTAGATTTGAGTATTCTGAACTCCTTGCACTTTCATTTACCTATTAATAATGAACATTCATTTGCTTTTAATTATTGTTAATTAAATATATGCAAATTATAGTCTTGGATTTAATACATTGTAGTTAGTATGGTGTGTATGGACACACAGAAGATCATACTATCGGTTACTCGTATTTAATCAAACAGTTGCTTACGACCTAGATGGACACGGACCAATCCATCGGTATAGTCGTTGTGTGAGAGAGAAAATAATTTGTTTTAATTATTTTATCACACTTGTACACTTGGTGTATTGAGCGGATCGCTTGAGACTTATCAATTAGGATTGCTCTGTGATAATTGATTTAAGTCTCGGAGTATTTTATTCTTAATCACCGAAACAATTGCGGGTGTGTATATTTAATATTAGTGACTTTGATTTTCCAAAGGAATTAACCGATTTAATTATTGGGTTAATTACCGGTTGAGTTGGGTCACTATATTTTATATATGACATGTCGTGAATTCTTGAAGGGACAGTGTATCCCGGAAGGGTTGATAATATCCCCGAGATGAGCTCATAAGGATTTATTATGTAAACCTCGCGAGTGGATTTGTTCCCGCATAATAAATAAGGTTGAGTGGTACTATTCTCGGATATAAGAGATGAATAAATTTATTAAGCAATAAATAAATTTTATTCATGGATATTTAAATCTTAAATACACGGAATAAATAATACTAACCGGAGAAATATTATTTGATATAATATGGATAAATATTGGGAGTGCAATTTTATTTATATAGTGGAAAATAAATAAAATTAATATTGATAAGGATTAATGGATTTGGGCTGGGCTCAATTTAATCATCAATATTAGAAGCCCAATATTCCACCTCCTTTTGATCCCCTACGTAGCCTATAAAAGCACTACATGGCCTTCATAAATTACAAGACAAGAATATCATTATTTGATAGTTCTGGAGAGTTGAAGGAGATCCATAGGAGTTCGATAGATCGTCGCCCACCCGACGTTCGAACGGAGTGCAAGGAATACGTAGGAAGATTCAAAGGTGTTTGATTTCGTTTCTCCGAACAACGAATCGAAGGTATAATATCTAAACGTCCTTGATATTATTCGATTTTTATTTATCGTAAAATACCGTAGAACAAAGATCCGAGGTACGAAACCATGAACGGGGGACGATCGCGTGGTGGTGGCGAAGCCACCGGACCACGGGCGATTGCCCGGGCTAGGGTTTCGCACGGGCGTGGAGGGCGAACCCTGGCTGGACGCCGGGGGTGCGATCGATCATCACGATCGATCGCTGGCCGCGGGCTGTGACCCGCGGCGGCACTGCTGGAGGCGGGCTAGCCCTCCAGGCGGCGGCGAGTCGCCGGACTCACCGCGGGGGCTGCTGGGCAGCCCCACCCGATCGATCGCCTTGTGCGATCGGTCCCCTCGATCGTGCGAGCCCCGCGCACGGGGGCTCGGCTGGGCGTGCGCGCGGCTTCGGCCGCGTCGTGCGTTCGGCTCGTGCCCCGGCTCGTACGTGGTGTTCGTGTGATCTCCGGCGAAAGGTTTGATCGGGTTATTGGTTTCCGCACAATTTTTAATAGCCCGGGATATCAAATTCCAACAATTGGTATCAGAGCCAGGTCTACGTTCACGGTATTTTTGATAAAATTGTTCTACCTTGCAGGGTTCCGACTATTATGGCTTGATTAATTACTCGTTTAATTTATTTTGTCATGATTGTTGGTTTTATTAAACTCTCGGACATGTCGAGATTCGTTTTTGGTGGTGAATGCTTGTAATAGTAAAAATTCGGGGGTTGACCGAATTTAGGATTTATTATTATGTTCATCGTTAATCCGGAAAGTGTATAGGGTCGATTTCATGTATAGAATCGATACCGGAATTGTAATTTAAATTATTGTAATTTATTTACGTTGGATCGATGCCGAATCGAAGACCGCCGGACAAGACGATGTGACGAGACGAACTAGGGCTTGGGATCGATTGGATCGATCCCATGGTGATGATGCCCGATCGACGGCTAAGGGGCGGGGGCTTGGTTGCCCTAGCCGCGGCTACCGCCGGTTCGGTGGCTGGCCGGTGAGGCTGGGCGGCGGCGCTCCTCCCCATGCCCGGCCGATCGAGGTGGGGGTGGCGTGGGGTCTCCCAACCCATGCTACTCCTACCGAAGATCCACTTTCCTAATTTGATTCGGATTTTTTCCTTTTTGAGTACTCCTATTTTTTTTGGGAACTCTCATGGATAAGGAAAATAATCAATTTGGAATTAATTAGGATTCCTATTTGATTATTTCTATTTTATGGAAATATTCATGGATTAGGAGTCTAATTAATTTATTAATTTATTTCCTATTTGATTATTCCTATTCTTGGGAATTTTCATTAGATGGAAATTAATTAATTATGGAAAGTAGAAGAGTCCTAATTTATTTTATTTCCTTATTCCATTATAGAAATCTTCTAGAATATTCCAAGTGGGTCTTGGATAGATTATTCTAGAGATTTAATGGAGTAGAAAAGGAAAATAAAGATAAATAAAAATATTAATAATATTTAATTTTATTTTCGATATATTCGATTGACTTAATTTTCAAATTAAGTAACTTTTGGATTAATTGAAAATAAATAGATTTAAATATTGGAAGTTAATATTCTCGTCACATGGAGCATTCAAGAAACGAAGACTGAAGACTAGAAGATGCGTACGGAGATGTGATAAAGCCATAATAGTCGGAAAATAATATTCTAGTATTATTTTGATTATGTGATAATACTATGTGCTTTATTACATGTATGCATGCTATATGTGTTTACTTTATGCACTAGATAGCGTATCCCTTTATTGTAAAAAGCTAAGTGGGAGAGGGTATGAAAACATACCCATGGTCTCCATTGCTGCTCTCTTGGTGACTTTTATAAACTTTTGAAGTTTGTATAGATAAGTCATTGGAGGAGAGTTCTTGTAATTCCTCTTACGAGAAACATTGATTAAGTTTATCAAACAATGCCTAATTTGTCTTTCCAAAACTGATTTCAAGTCGACTCATTCTCACCCCGGGGAGTGGAATGGAGCCAGAGCCACTTGGTCATGTAGAGGACACAAATTAGAGACCTTCGTACCATTCTTTGATAGATGGATCGATTGTCTGCTCGGCTCCCTCATTTATGAGAGATAGGGTTGTTCGCATGGTGAATCACTGGTAAGAAACTTCGAGTTTCACTTATGATTCTCCACGTCTTGATTTACAAGATTGAATGGATCAAGTAATTGGGAGTCAATTATAAAAGTCTCTTGATATAGTAAACGTCCACACAACGTGGCTTGCTATGTTAACGGATTTTGGATTAATTGATGTAGACAGTTATAAGGAATTGTGAGGGGTTGTGAAGTTGTCGTAAACGTCCACACAACGTGGCTTGCGGTGACGTAGCAATTTCAAACGATTTACTTTAGTACTGAGTAATGGTTTACACTTAGATACGCGTTATAGTATTCCTCCCAACGAGGTTACGCTGTAAGTGATGTATGACCAAAGGAAATCTAATTGCGAAATCATTTGGGTGGGTAAACGTCCACACAACGTGGCTTGCCTTACCTGGTGGGATTTTAGATGTAATTAGTGATTTAATGATATTATTTGAGGGAGATAATATCGGATATTAAATTGTTTGTTTGTTTTATGTGCTTATAGGTTAAGAATGACTGTGACCCCACTTTGTTATATACTTAAGGATGAAAACTCACCGGTTCCATATAGTAATGATTGGGAACGAAATCTGGACATTGTTCAGACTGTTGAGCTTTCCGAATCCACTGTTGTCCCAACTGATGAGGACATTGTGAATGACCTCAGGATGATGTTGAGACATAGCGTGGAAGCCGGGCAAAAGGTGATTAACATACTCGCAGAATCCTCTCTCAATGAGTCCCTTAAAAAGGATTCGGCGAAAGCGGAGTTTGTGCGTAAGTTAAGAGAATCACAAGCTTTTGTGGCAAGGCTAAAGGAAAAGCGTGCAATGAAACCCAGTGGTTCAAAACCACGGATTGGGAGAAGCAAGCCCTTGGGCAGATGCTTTCGATGCAAGCAGTTTGGGCACTGGAGGTCTGATTGTCCTCTCATCAAAGGTACGAAATTTTCCTTAGTCACTGAAACATTGTCAGTGGTGATATCTACCAGCACCTGGTGTGTAGATACGGGCACCACTGACCATGTCTGCAATTCATTGCAGGGGTTCCAGGAAACCCGGAGACTTAGAGAGGGAGAGATCGTGGTCTACATGGGCAATGCCGCGAAGGTGGCGGCTGTTGCAGTGGGAGACGTTCACTTGCGTTTTAGTAGTGATAGGATTTTAGTTTTACAAAATTGTCTTTATGTACCGAATTTTAGAAAGAATTTAATTTCAGTTTCTAAACTTATTATGAATGGATATTCTGTTTCTTTTGACCACTCTGTGATCATAAGAAGAAATAGTGAGATTATCTGTTCTGGTACATTGGTAGACGATTTGTATGTGCTAAATCCTGAGTCTAACACGATGCAACTAACCGAGAGTAATAACACATCTACGAACACCAATAAGAGAAAGGAACCTTCTAGGATGAATCAATTATACTTGTGGCATCTAAGGCTAGGTCATATAAACTCGAATAGGCTTCAAAGGTTGAAAGCTGATGGTATAATCAGCGATGTTGAAGGAGAGGACCTTCCAACCTGCGAATCCTGTTTAGAGGGTAAAATGACCAAGCGTCCTTTTTCTGGTAAAGGACGAAGAGCTGAACAAGTATTGGATTTGATTCACTCTGATGTATGCGGACCTATGTCTACTCAGGCAAGGGGAGGGTACGAGTACTTCATCACTTTCACTGATGATTACTCAAGATATGGATATGTATACCTGATGAGCCGCAAGAGCGAATCTTTTGGCAAGTTCAAAGAATTCAAGGCTCTTGTGGAGAACCTTCATGGTAAATCCATAAAGTGCCTGCTATCTGATCGCGGAGGCGAGTACCTGTCTGGAGAATTTAAGGCATACATGGCAGAGAATGGGATTGATTCCCAACTGACCTCACCATACACTCCTCAGCAAAACGGTGTGTCAGAAAGAAGGAATAGGACTCTTATGGAGATGGTGCGATCAATGATGAGTTACTCGGATTTACCTATTATGTTCTGGGGACATGCCTTGGAAACAGCGGCGTACATTCTGAATAGGGTTCCGACCAAAACAGTGCCAACTACACCCATGGAATTGTGGAGTGGGCGCAAGCCTAACTTGAAACACATTCGGATCTGGGGATGTCCAGCACATGTGTTGCGACAAGGCGCCGATAAGTTAGAACCTAGATCAGAAATACGGTTGTTTGTAGGATACCCGAAAGGAACTAAAGGTGGCATGTTCTATAGTCCTACGGACCAGAAGATCGTTATAAGTACTAACGCTCGGTTCTTAGAGGAAGACTATGTCATGGACCACAAGCCCAAAAGTGACATAATACTTGATGAGTTGAGAGGAAACGAGGAAGACCTAGATACAGCCGAACCGAGTATAGATACACCACTAGAACCTGCACCTAATACTGTCAGTGTTGATACACCGGAACGCCGTCGTAGTGGGAGGGTTGTTAGACAACCGGACATATGGATTGGACTGGGTGAGTCCTTGGACTCGGCACCCGGAGCTCATGAAATCGATCCCAGGACCTATGATGAGGCGGTACAAGATATAGATGCGCCGTCTTGGAAGAAAGCGATGAAATCCGAAATTGAATCTATGGATTCAAATAAAGTCTGGGATCTTGTAGAACCACCAAGCGGCGTAAAGCCAATTGGGTGTAAATGGGTCTACAAGAGAAAGAGAGGATCTGACGGAAAGGTTGAAACCTTTAAGGCTCGGCTTGTTGCGAAAGGATATACTCAGAAAGAGGGAATCGATTATGAGGAGACCTTCTCGCCGGTAGCCAAGATAAAGTCGATCCGGATTCTCTTATCATAAGCTGCTCATATGGACTATGAGGTGTGGCAAATGGATGTCAAGACAGCTTTCCTGAATGGAAGTCTTGACGAGACGATTTTTATGAAACAACCAGAAGGATTCATTGCTAAGGGGCGAGATCATCTAGTGTGCAAGCTTAATCGATCCATTTATGGATTGAAACAAGCCTCGAGATCGTGGAACCTGCGGTTTGATGAAGTAGTCCAATCTTTTGGATTCATTCAAAGCATGGACGAATCGTGTGTGTATTGGAAACGTGATGGAAAGAAGGTGGTGTTTCTCGTGCTTTATGTAGACGACATACTTCTCATTGGCAACAGTGTAAAGATGTTATCAGACATAAAGGGATGGTTGTCTAGACAATTCGATATGAAAGATTTGGGAGAAGTTGGACATGTTCTCGGGATCAAGGTTATAAGGGATCGCCGGAATAGAACATTGTACCTTTCCCAGCAATCTTACATAAACACGATTCTGGCTCGTTTTAACATGCAAGATTCCAAGAAGGGTGATCTGCCCTTCAGTAAAGGAACTTATCTTTCTAAGGAAATGTGTCCTCATACACAGAAGGAGAAAGATGAAATGAAAGCGGTTCCCTACGCTTCGGCTGTGGGAAGCTTAATGTATGCAATGTTATGCACGAGGCCTGATATCTGTTATGCAGTTAGCATAGTAGCGAGATATCAGAGTAACCCTGGAAAGGCTCATTGGACTGCCGTAAAGAGCATTTTCAAGTATTTGCGAAGTACTAAGGATTATGTTCTGAGATACGGGGCAGACAATCTGATTCCTTTGGGTTACACAGATTCGGATTTCCAAGCTGATAAGGACCGGCGTAAGTCGACATCAGGCTATGTGTACACTTTGGGAGGTGGAGCCGTATCATGGAAGAGTGTTAAGCAAAAGTGCATTTCAGACTCTACCATGGAAGCTGAATATGTTGCAGCCTCAGAGGCAGCGAAAGAGTCAGTGTGGTTCCTTAATTTCCTCCAGGACATAGATGTGATTCCGAGTTTGCCCAAGGCTATGACAATTTATTGTGATAATAGCGGTGCAGTGGCAAACAGTAAGGAACCACGGTCCCATAGTGCTACGAAACACATAGAGCGCAAGTACCACCTGATTCGAGACATCGTCAAGAGGGGCGATGCAGTAGTCACCAAGATAGCTTCGGAAGACAACCTAGCGGACCCTTTCACCAAGATACTTCCTAAGGAAGTATATTTCAAGCACTTGGAGGGTTTGGGAGTCAGAAGTTTGGAAGATAAGACTAGACCTTAGTATAAGTGGGAGATTGATGGAGTAATATACTTAATGTCTAGATTTGAGTATTCTGAACTCCTTGTACACTTTCATTTACCTATTAATAATGAACATTCATTTGCTTTTAATTATTGTTAATTAAATATATGCAAATTATAGTCCTGGATTTAATACGTTATAGTTAGTATGGTGTGTATGGACACACAGAAGATCATACTATCGGTTACTCGTATTTAATCAAACAGTTGCTCACGACCTAGATGGACACGGACCAATCCATCGGTATAGTCGTTGTGTGAGAGAGAAAATAATTTGTCTTAATTATTTTATCACACTTGTACACTTGGTGTATTGGGCGGATCGCTTGAGACTTATCAATTAGGATTGCTCTGTGATAATTGATTTAAGTCTCGGAGTATTTTATTCTTAATCCCCGAAACAATTGCGGGTGTGTATATTTAATATTAGTGACTTTGATTTTCCAAAGGAATTAACCGATTTAATTATTGGGTTAATTACCGGTTGAATTGGGTCACTATATTTTATATATGACATGCCGTGAATTCTTGAAGGGACAGTGTATCCCGGAAGGGTTGATAATATCCCCGAGATGAGCTCATAAGGATTTATTATGTAAACCTCGCGAGTGGATTTGTTCCCGCATAATAAATAAGGTTGAGTGGTACTATTCTCGGATATAAGAGATGAATAAATTTATTAAGCAATAAATAAATTTTATTCATGGATATTTAAATCTTAAATACACGGAATAAATAATACTAACCGGAGAAATATTATTTGATATAATATGGGTAAATATTGGGAGTGCAATTTTATTTATATAGTGGAAAATAAATAAAATTAATATTGATAAGGATTAATGGATTTGGGCTGGGCTCAATTTAATCATCAATATTAGAAGCCCAATATTCCACCTCCTTTTGATCCCGTACGTAGCCTATAAAAGCACTACATGGCCTTCATAAATTACAAGACAAGAATATCATTATTTGATAGTTCTAGAGAGTTGAAGGAGATCCATAGGAGTTCGATAGATCGTCGCCCACCTGACGTTCGAACGGAGTGCAAGGAATACGTAGGAAGATTCAAAGGTGTTTGATTTCGTTTCTCCGAACAACGAATCGAAGGTATAATATCTAAACGTCCTTGATATTATTCGATTTTTATTTATCGTAAAATACCGTAGAACAACGATCCGAGGTACGAAACCATGAACGGGGGACGATCGCGTGGTTGTGGCGAAGCCACCGGACCACGGGCGATCGCCCGGGCTAGGGTTTCGCACGGGCGTGGAGGGCGAACCCCGGCTGGACGCCGGGGGTGCGATCGATCATCACGATCGATCGCTGGCCGCGGGCTGTGACCCGCGGCGGCCCTGCTGGAGGCGGGCCAGCCCTCCAGGCGGCGGCGAGTCGCCGGACTCGCCGCGGGGGCTGCTGGGCAGCCCCACCCGATCGATCGCCTTGTGCGATCGGTCCCCTCGATCGCGCGAGCCCCGCGCACGGGGGCTCGGCTGGGCGTGCGCGCGGCTTCGGCCCCGTCGTGCGTTCGGCTTGTGCCCCAGCTCGTACGTGGTGTTCGTGTGATCTCCGGCGAAAGGTTTGATCGGGTTATTGGTTTCCGCACAATTTTTAATAGCCCGGGATATCAAATTCCAACAGCCCCCGGGTGGCGGTGAGTCCGGCGACTTCACCGCCGTCGCCACCAGGAGGGGCGGTCAGCCCAGCTGACCGCCGCGGCAACAGCCGCGGTTCGCCCCGGCGATCGATCGCGTGATCGATCGCCTGCCCCGGCTTCAGCCGGGGCTCCTCCTCCGCGCGCCTCCGGTCGAGGGTGGCTGGGGGGTCCACCCGCCATGGCGCCAGCCCACGGCGAACCCCCAGCGATCGACCAAGTCGATCGCTTGCGCCGGCGAAGAGCCGGGGCTTCCCCTTCGTCCGCACGCAACCGGCGGTCGAACCCTAGGGTTCGGCCGCCCCTCTCGAGCCTCGCCGGGGATCTCGAATCCCCGTCCCCGAGGTTCGTCGTTTTCCCGGATCGTGCGTTCATGTATATACACAATTATATGCACATAAAATCATAGAAGGAGTTTATGATTTTATACCTCGATTCGTTGTGCGGAGAAACGAAATCAAAACGTTGAAGACCTTCGAATCTTCCTACGTATTCCTTGCACCTCGTCCGAACGTCGTGTGGGCGACGATCTATCGAACTCCTATGGATCTCCTTCAACTCTCAAGAAATATCAAGTATGATATTCTTGTCTTATGATGTGTATGAATTATGAAGGCCATGTATTGCTTTTATAGGCTACGTAGGGGATCAAAAGGAGGTGGAATATTGGGCTTCTAATATTGATGATTAAATTGAGCCCAGCCCAAATCTATTAATCCTTATCAATATTAATTAATTTATTTTCCACTATATAAATTAATTGCACTCCCAATATTAAACCATATTATATCAAATAATATTTCTCCGGTAGTATTATTTATTCCGTGTATTTAAGATTTAAATATCCATGAATAAAATTAATTTATTGCTAATTAATTTATTCATCTCTTATATCCGAGAATAGTACCATTCAACCTTAATTATTGTGCGGAACGAATCCACTCATGAGGTTTACACAATAATTCCTTATGAACTCATCTCGGGGATATTATCAACCCTTCCGGGATACACTTTCCCGTCAAGTATTCACGGCATGTCATATATAAAATATAGCGACCCAATTTTACCGGTAATTAACCCAATAATAAAATCGGTTAATTCCTTTGGAAAATCAAAGTCTCTTATATTAAATATACACACCCGCAATAGTATCGGGGATTAAGAATAAAATACTCTGAGATTTAAATCGATTATCCAAGGCAATCCTAATCAATAAATCTCAAGCGATCCGCCCAATACACCAAGTGTACAAGTGTGATAAAATAATTAAGATAAATTATTTTCTCTCTCACACAACGACTATACCGATGGATTGGTCAGTGTCCATCTAGGTCGTGAGCAACTGTTCGATTAAATACGAGTAACCGATAGTATGATCTTCTGTGTGGGCCCGACACACCATACTAACTACAACGTATAAAATCCAGGACTATATTTTGCATAATTAATTAATAATAATTAAATGCAAATAATTGTTTATTATTTAACCAGGTTAAATGCTATGACCGGGAGTTTACCGATACTTAAATCTAGACATTAAGTACACAACTCCAACAATCTCCCACTTGTACTAAGGTCTAGTCATTTACTCCAAACTCCTGACTCCCATACTCATCACGTGCTTAAGTTATACTTCCCAGAAGTAATATGTGAATGAGCAATCTAGGTTGCCGCTTTGAAGTTATCTTGGTGACTACTGCGTCGTCTCCCTAGACGATGACTCGAATCAGGTGGTACTTGCTCTATGTGTTATCATCATCTTTTGAACTTATGACTTCTTCCAGTTCATCATGCACCGCTATGTACATAGCCTTTTGTGAACCAAGAATCATATCCAAGTCCAGAGGTCATTCTGGAACCTAACCAAAACTTCCGCTGCCTCTGAGGCAGCCATTCGGTTTATGATAGAGTCCGAGAAGCATCATGCTTATCACTCTTTCATCTTAAGGTTCCACCTCTTCCAAAAGTGAACACATAGCCTGATATCGACTTACACTGGTCTCTCTCTGATTTGAGATATGAGAATTTGTAATCCAAGAAGATTTCGTCTTGCTCCGTAAGCCAGTACTTTCGAAAGTACTCTTACAGCATTCGAACATCTTTTGTCAAGATTACTTTGATATCCTCCCACTATGCTAACCGCATAGTTGATATCAGGTTCTTGTTTTACAACACTGCATCTATTAAGCTTTCCATACCTCAGGGAATAGGAAACTGCTTTATCTTTATCTATCTCCTTTATGTGTTTAAGACACATACCTTTAGACAGATGTATTCTGTCTCTGAAAGGCAATAGCCTTTCTCAGAATTATGCATGTTTAAAACAAACCATAATCGTATAAGATATCTAAAGAGAAGTACAATGTTCTTATCTAGAGATCGAAGGATTCTAAGAACATGATCTAACTTCATCTTAGTCTTATATCTCGATCTATTTAGACAACCTCTATTTTATGTCTGACAATACTTTTACATTGTTGCCAACGATGAAGTGTTATCTACATAAAATTCCGAGAAACACCACCTTGTTTCCATTACGTCTCCAATACACCTTTTTTTTTTTTTTTTGTCTATGCCCTTTGATGAATCGACCTAATGGACTATCTCATCAATTCGCAAGTTCCACAATTTACAGCTTTGTGATAATCCATAAATGGATTCACTAAGCTTGTACGTCTAAATGATCTTGCCTCTTAACAATAATACTTATTGCTATCCAAGTAGGCACATTTAGATTAGTACTGCCCCCTATGCAGAGCTAGGGATCGATTTCATGTCTACTAGATCCAGAGTTCCAAACTCCTCTAGTCTTATGAACATCTCTGGTCGCTTAACAACCTCCCACTGCAATGGCGTTCTGGTGTATAACAGTAATAACATTTAGATGCAGTTAGTGGTGTATTACCACTCGGTTAGGCTGGTTCTCAGTCTTTTATTCTCCTTATTTCAAAGTACCTTTGTCAGTTAGGGCATTGTAGTTCATCTAATAGTCTTCCTCTAAGAACCGGGCGAGGACACCCCTCTGGTTCATAGTACTATTGAACATACAATCACTCGCTCTTCTAGGATATCCTACAACCACATTAAATGTGCCGTTGTATCCAGAAATATCCATAGAGCATAGGTAGTTCCGAACAAACTTGTCCTTTTACTATTAGAATCCCATTTCTTATTCCTGACACACCATTTCTACACGTGAGTGCATGGTGCAGTCCTTTGAGACTTAGTCCCAATCTTTGATTTATGCTATGTGTTCTTTAGACAGGTGGTAGCCTCCGCGAACAAGTCGCAGGCTTCCAATGGATATACTTTGATGGTTCCCCATAACAGCTTTGTGTCTATTGACTAGTCAAAACACTTTTTCTTTTATGGCACATCAAGTATTCTAATCCATCTTCGAGTATTCTTTAAAAGAATTACTCGTACCTTTCTAATTACACATGTCACCGCATTAATCATAAACCATTCTCAATACTTGTCCGAATTCTATCCTTTATCCAGAAAGGTTAGCTTAGTTGTATCATCTTCCAAAATTGATTCTTAGGTCGGGAGGTCCTCTCCTCCAACTATAATTGATCAAATCAACTTCGACCTTTTGAATCCCTTTTGAATAAATACTACTAAGTTTCAAGAATTCACAAGCATTATGATTAATAAAGAAATACATCTAATAAGTAAAACAAGTTATACATAACGGTTTGTTGCATCGTGGTAGACTAAGGATTCATCATTCATATATTGCTATCTAATGTACCAGAATAGATAACACCATTATTTCTTATCTAAATCACGGAATGATTAAAGAAATAAATATCCATTCATTAATAGAAAATCCAGAACAAAAGTTCTTTTCAAAATAAAGGGGTACATAAAGCAATAATCCTGAAATGAAATCCTAAAACTACTAAAAACAGATAAATGTCTTCCACTGCAACCGCTGCTACCCCAACAGCTTCGCCCATGTAGACTCGAATTCTTCTTCTCTAAGTCGCCGGGTTTTCTGGAACCCCTGCATTCAAAATAATGCACATACCGTCAGTGGTTCCATATCTACACACCAGAATTCTGGTAGATAATACCGCTGACTATGTTTTTACGACTAAAGAAAAATTCGTACCTTTGAGAGGACATTCAGACTTCCAGTGTCCAGACTTGTTGCACCGGAAGCACTTGCCCCTTGGCTTACTAGCCCCCACTCGTGGTCCATTCCTCTTGGCACCACTGGGTTTCCAGGCTTGCTTCCTTTTCTTGCCCCTACCTCCAACAGCTTTCAAGCTTTTGGACTTGGTAGTTACAAGCGCTTGAGACTTGCCCTTCTTGTAGATCCCCTCTGCCGCCTTCAGTTCAGTCAGGAGTTGCGCAAGAGTATAAGATAGTTTACCCATATTATAGCTCATACGAAACTGCTCAAAACTAGGGGTCAGAGACTGGAGTATGATGTCGACTTGCGTCTCACCATCAATCATAGCTCCTAGGACCTCCAATTCATTCAACAGACTCATCATCTTAAGAACGTGTTCCCCAACGGGCGTTCCTTCAGACTGAGTAGTTGACATGAGGACTCTCATGGCTTCTTGCCTACCCGCACGGTCTTGATGCCCAAACATCTCCTTGAGGTTGAACAACATATCCTCGGCAGTGTTCATCGACTGATGTTGGGTTTGGAGTACATTTGACATAGAAGCCAAAATATAGCACCTAGCCATTTCATCAGCCTTTTTCCACTTCCGATATGTTTCCTTCTCCTCATCAGTAGAGGTAGCCGTGGGTTCAGCAGGGCAGTGCTCATAGAGTACAAACTTGTACTCTTCAGCAGTCAGGACAATGTCCAAATTTCTCTTCCAATCAATGTAATTGGGACCAGTGAGTTTATTCTCCTTGAGTATCACAGAAAGTGGATTCATAGCTATTCTCTAAACCTATAAGCACATATAAACAAACAATCAATTTAATATCCGATATTATCTTCCTCAAATAATATCATTAAATTACTAATCACATCTAAAATCCCATCAGGTAAGGCAAGCCACGTTGTGTGGACGTTTACCTACCCAAATGATTTAGCAATTAGATTTTCTTTGGTCATACATCGATTATAGCGTAACTTCGTTGGGAAGGATACTATAACGCGTATCTAAGTGTAAACCATTACTCAGTACTAAAGTAAATCGTTTGGAATTGCTACATTACCGCAAGCCACGTTGTGTGGACGTTTACGACAACTTCGCAATTCTTCACAATTCCTTATAACTGTCTACATCAATTAATCCAAAATCCGTTAGTATAGCAAGCCACGTTGTGTGGACGTTTACTACACCAAGAGACTTTTATAATTGACTCTCAATTACAAGATCCACTCGATTTTGTAAATCAAGACGCGGAGAATCATAAGTGAAACTCAAAGTTTCTAACCAGTGATTCACCATGCGAACAACCCTATCTCTCATAAATGAGGGAGCCGAGCATACAATCGATCCACCTTCAAAAGATGGTACGAAGGTCTCTAATTTGTGTCATCCACATGACCAAGTGGCTTTGGCTCCATTCCACTCCCCGGGGTGAGAATGAGTCGACTTGAAGTCAGCTTCAGAAAGACAAATTAGGCATTGTTTGATAAACTTGATCAATGTTTCTTGTAAAAGGAATTACAAGAATTCTCCTCCAATGACTCGTCTATACGAACTTCGGAAGTCCATAAGAGTCACCAAGAGAAACGAAATCAAAACGTTGAAGACCTTCGAATCTTCCTACGTATTCCTTGCACCTCGTCCGAACGTCGTGTGGGCGACGATCTATCGAACTCCTATGGATCTCCTTCAACTCTCAAGAAATATCAAGTATGATATTCTTGTCTTATGATGTGTATGAATTATGAAGGCCATGTAGTGCTTTTATAGGCTACGTAGGGGATCAAAAGGAGGTGGAATATTGGGCTTCTAATATTGATGATTAAATTGAGCCCAGCCCAAATCTATTAATCCTTATCAATATTAATTAATTTATTTTCCACTATATAAATTAATTGCACTCCCAATATTAAACCATATTATATCAAATAATATTTCTCCGGTAGTATTATTTATTCCGTGTATTTAAGATTTAAATATCCATGAATAAAATTAATTTATTGCTAATTAATTTATTCATCTCTTATATCCGAGAATAGTACCATTCAACCTTAATTATTGTGCGGAACGAATCCACTCATGAGGTTTACACAATAATTCCTTATGAACTCATCTCGGGGATATTATCAACCCTTCCGGGATACACTTTCCCGTCAAGTATTCACGGCATGTCATATATAAAATATAGCGACCCAATTTTACCGGTAATTAACCCAATAATAAAATCGGTTAATTCCTTTGGAAAATCAAAGTCTCTTATATTAAATATACACACCCGCAATAGTATCGGGGATTAAGAATAAAATACTTTGAGATTTAAATCGATTATCCAAGGCAATCCTAATCAATAAATCTCAAGCGATCCGCCCAATACACCAAGTGTACAAGTGTGATAAAATAATTAAGATAAATTATTTTCTCTCTCACACAACGACTATACAGATGGATTGGTCCGTGTCCATCTAGGTCGTGAGCAACTGTTCGATTAAATACGAGTAACCGATAGTATGATCTTCTGTGTGGGCCCGACACACCATACTAACTACAACGTATAAAATCCAGGACTATATTTTGCATAATTAATTAATAATAATTAAATGCAAATAATTGTTTATTATTTAACCAGGTTAAATGCTATGACCGGGAGTTTACCGATGCTTAAATCTAGACATTAAATACACAACTCCAACAATCTCCCACTTGTACTAAGGTCTAGTCATTTACTCCAAACTCCTGACTCCCATACTCATCACGTGCTTAAGTTATACTTCCCAGAAGTAATATGTGAATGAGCAATCTAGGTTGCCGCTTTGAAGTTATCTTGGTGACTACTGCGTCGTCTCCCTAGACGATGACTCGAATCAGGTGGTACTTGCTCTATGTGTTATCATCATCTTTTGAACTTATGACTTCTTCCAGTTCATCATGCACCGCTATGTACATAGCCTTTGGTGAACCAAGAATCATATCCAAGTCCAGAGGTCATTCTGGAACCTAACCAAAACTTCCGCTGCCTCTGAGGCAGCCATTCGGTTTATGATAGAGTCCGAGAAGCATCATGCTTATCACTCTTTCATCTTAAGGTTCCACCTCTTCCAAAAGTGAACACATAGCCTGATATCGACTTACACTGGTCTCTCTCTGATTTGAGATCTGAGAATTTGTAATCCAAGAAGATTTCGTCTTGCTCCGTAAGCCAGTACTTTCGAAAGTACTCTTACAGCATTCGAACATCTTTTGTCAAGATTACTTTGATATCCTCCCACTATGCTAACCGCATAGTTGATATCAGGTTCTTGTTTTACAACACTGCATCTATTAAGCTTTCCATACCTCAGGGAATAGGAAACTGCTTTATCTTTATCTATCTCCTTTATGTGTTTAAGACACATACCTTTAGACAGATGTATTCTGTCTCTGAAAGGCAATAGCCTTTCTCAGAATTATGCATGTTTAAAACAAACCATAATCGTATAAGATATCTAAAGAGAAGTACAATGTTCTTATCTAGAGATCGAAGGATTCTAAGAACATGATCTAACTTCATCTTAGTCTTATATCTCGATCTATTTAGACAACCTCTATTTTATGTCTGACAATACTTTTACATTGTTGCCAACGATGAAGTGTTATCTACATAAAATTCCGAGAAACACCACCTTGTTTCCATTACGTCTCCAATACACCTTTTTTTTTTTTTGTCTATGCCCTTTGATGAATCGACCTAATGGACTATCTCATCAATTCGCAAGTTCCACAATTTACAGCTTTGTGATAATCCATAAATGGATTCACTAAGCTTGTACGTCTAAATGATCTTGCCTCTTAACAATAATACTTATTGCTATCCAAGTAGGCACATTTAGATTAGTACTGCCCCCTATGCAGAGCTAGGGATCGATTTCATGTCTACTAGATCCAGAGTTCCAAACTCCTCTAGTCTTATGAACATCTATGGTCGCTTAACAACCTCCCACTGCAATGGCGTTCTGGTGTATAACAGTAATAACATTTAGATGCAGTTAGTGGTGTATTACCACTCGGTTAGGCTGGTTCTCAGTCTTTTATTCTCCTTATTTCAAAGTACCTTTGTCAGTTAGGGCATTGTAGTTCATCTAATAGTCTTCCTCTAAGAACCGGGCGAGGACACCCCTCTGGTTCATAGTACTATTGAACATACAATCACTCGCTCTTCTAGGATATCCTACAACCACATTAAATGTGCCGTTGTATCCAGAAATATCCATAGAGCATAGGTAGTTCCGAACAAACTTGTCCTTTTACTATTAGAATCCCATTTCTTATTCCTGACACACCATTTCTACACGTGAGTGCATGGTGCAGTCCTTTGAGACTTAGTCCCAATCTTTGATTTATGCTATGTGTTCTTTAGACAGGTGGTAGCCTCCGCGAACAAGTCGCAGGCTTCCAATGGATATACTTTGATGGTTCCCCATAACAGCTTTGTGTCTATTGACTAGTCAAAACACTTTTTCTTTTATGGCACATCAAGTATTCTAATCCATCTTCGAGTATTCTTTAAAAGAATTACTCGTACCTTTCTAATTACACATGTTACCGCATTAATCATAAACCATTCTCAATACTTGTCCGAATTCTATCCTTTATCCAGAAAGGTTAGCTTAGTTGTATCATCTTCCAAAATTGATTCTTAGGTCGGGAGGTCCACTCCTCCAACTATAATTGATCAAATCAACTTCGACCTTTTGAATCCCTTTTGAATAAATACTACTAAGTTTCAAGAATTCACAAGCATTATGATTAATAAAGAAATACATCTAATAAGTAAAACAAGTTATACATAACGGTTTGTTGCATCGTGGTAGACTAAGGATTCATCATTCATATATTGCTATCTAATGTACCAGAATAGATAACACCATTATTTCTTATCTAAATCACGGAATGATTAAAGAAATAAATATCCATTCATTAATAGAAAATCCAGAACAAAAGTTCTTTTCAAAATAAAGGGGTACATAAAGCAATAATCCTGAAATGAAATCCTAAAACTACTAAAAACAGATAAATGTCTTCCACTGCAACCGCTGCTACCCCAACAGCTTCGCCCATGTAGACTCGAATTCTTCTTCTCTAAGTCGCCGGGTTTTCTGGAACCCCTGCATTCAAAATAATGCACATACCGTCAGTGGTTCCATATCTACACACCAGAATTCTGGTAGATAATACCGCTGACTATGTTTTTACGACTAAAGAAAAATTCGTACCTTTGAGAGGACATTCAGACTTCCAGTGTCCAGACTTGTTGCACCGGAAGCACTTGCCCCTTGGCTTACTAGCCCCCACTCGTGGTCCATTCCTCTTGGCACCACTGGGTTTCCAGGCTTGCTTCCTTTTCTTGCCCCTACCTCCAACAGCTTTCAAGCTTTTGGACTTGGTAGTTACAAGCGCTTGAGACTTGCCCTTCTTGTAGATCCCCTCTGCCGCCTTCAGTTCAGTCAGGAGTTGCGCAAGAGTATAAGATAGTTTACCCATATTATAGCTCATACGAAACTGCTCAAAACTAGGGGTCAGAGACTGGAGTATGATGTCGACTTGCGTCTCACCATCAATCATAGCTCCTAGGACCTCCAATTCATTCAACAGACTCATCATCTTAAGAACGTGTTCCCCAACGGGCGTTCCTTCAGACTGAGTAGTTGACATGAGGACTCTCATGGCTTCTTGCCTACCCGCACGGTCTTGATGCCCAAACATCTCCTTGAGGTTGAACAACATATCCTCGGCAGTGTTCATCGACTGATGTTGGGTTTGGAGTACATTTGACATAGAAGCCAAAATATAGCACCTAGCCATTTCATCAGCCTTTTTCCACTTCCGATATGTTTCCTTCTCCTCATCAGTAGAGGTAGCCGTGGGTTCAGCAGGGCAGTGCTCATAGAGTACAAACTTGTACTCTTCAGCAGTCAGGACAATGTCCAAATTTCTCTTCCAATCAATGTAATTGGGACCAGTGAGTTTATTCTCCTTGAGTATCACAGAAAGTGGATTCATAGCTATTCTCTAAACCTATAAGCACATATAAACAAACAATCAATTTAATATCCGATATTATCTCCCTCAAATAATATCATTAAATTACTAATCACATCTAAAATCCCATCAGGTAAGGCAAGCCACGTTGTGTGGACGTTTACCTACCCAAATGATTTAGCAATTAGATTTTCTTTGGTCATACATCGATTATAGCGTAACTTCGTTGGGAAGGATACTATAACGCGTATCTAAGTGTAAACCATTACTCAGTACTAAAGTAAATCGTTTGGAATTGCTACATTACCGCAAGCCACGTTGTGTGGACGTTTACGACAACTTCGCAATTCTTCACAATTCCTTATAACTGTCTACATCAATTAATCCAAAATCCGTTAGTATAGCAAGCCACGTTGTGTGGACGTTTACTACACCAAGAGACTTTTATAATTGACTCTCAATTACAAGATCCACTCGATTTTGTAAATCAAGACGCGGAAAATCATAAGTGAAACTCAAAGTTTCTAACCAGTGATTCACCATGCGAACAACCCTATCTCTCATAAATGAGGGAGCCGAGCATACAATCGATCCACCTTCAAAAGATGGTACGAAGGTCTCTAATTTGTGTCATCCACATGACCAAGTGGCTTTGGCTCCATTCCACTCCCCGGGGTGAGAATGAGTCGACTTGAAGTCAGCTTCAGAAAGACAAATTAGGCATTGTTTGATAAACTTGATCAATGTTTCTTGTAAAAGAAATTACAAGAATTCTCCTCCAATGACTCGTCTATACGAACTTCGGAAGTCCATAAGAGTCACCAAGAGAACAGCAATGGAGACCATGGGAATGTTTCCATCCCCTCTCCCACTTAGCTTTTTACAATAAAGGGATACGCTATCTAGTGCATAAAGTAAACACATATAGCATGCATACAAGCAATAAAGCACATTGTATCACATAGTCAAAATAATGCTAGAAAATTATTTTCCCGACTATCATGGCTTTATTCCATCTTCATATGCATCTTCTAGTCTTCAGTTTTCGTTCTTGAATGCTCCATGTGACGAGAATATTAATCCCAATATTTAAATCTATTTATTTTTAATTAATCCAAAAGTTACTTAATTCGAAAATTAAGTCAATCGAATATATCAAAAATAAAATTAAATATTATTAATATTATTTTATTTATTTATTTTCCTATCTAATTCTATTAAATCTCTAGAATAATCTATCCAAGTGAAACTTGGAATATTCTAGATGACTTCTATAATAGAATAAGGAAATAAAATAAATTAGGACTCTTCTACTTTCCAAAATCAATTAATTTCCAAGTCCATGAAAAATTCCCATAAAATAGGAATAATCAATTAGGAAATAAATCAATTTATTAATTAATTATTTTCCTATCCAATTCTATTAAATCTCTAGAATCCTATTCCAAGTAGGTTTATTAATTAATTATTTTTCTATCCAATTCTATTAAATCTCTAGAATCCTATTCCAAGTAGGACTTGGAATATTCTAGAAAATTTCCATAATAGAATAAGGAAATAAATTAATTCCAATTAATTCTTTTCCTAATCCATGAGAGTTTCCAAAAAGAAAAACACTCAAATAGGAAAAACGAATTAATTTAGGAAAGTGAATCTTGGTAGAAGTGGCATGGGTTGGGAGACCCCACACCACCCCACCATGATCGATCGGCCGGCCACCCGGGGAGGAGCGCCGCCGCCGCCTAGCCACGCCGGCTAGGCCATGGATCGATCATCATCAACATGGGATCGATCCATCGATCCCAAGTCCTAGCTCCTTCGTCACTTCTTCGTCTTCCGGCGATCGTTCCAACATCGAACCAACGTAAATAAATTACAAGAAATAAATTTACAATTCCGGTATCGATTCTATACATGAAATCGACCCTATACATTTTCCGGAAAACATAGAACGTAATAATAAATCCTAAATTCGGTCAACCCCCGAATTTTTACTATTACAAACATTCATCCACACAAAACGAATCTCGACATGTTCGAGAGTTTAATAAACGAATAATCATGATAATTAATTAACACAATAATTAAATCCAACCATGATAGCCGGAAATCCCTGCAAGGTAGAACAATAATAGAACATATACAAGAACACGAAACCAAACGCTCTGATACCAATTGCTGGGAATCGATATCCCGGATTACCAAAAAAATGCAGAAACCGATAATCCGATTGAAATCCCGTCGCCGGAAACCACGAACGCGAAGCCGGGCTCGACAAGAGCATCGCCGCGGGATGAACCCGCGGCTAAACCCTAGCCGAACCCCATCGCGGCTGGGGTTCGCGATCGCCGTGCATGGCGATCGCATGGGGCTGCTCCGGCAGCCCCCGGGTGGCGGTGAGTCCGGCGACTTCACCGCCGTCGCCACCAGGAGGGGCGGTCTGCCCAGCTGACCGCCGCGGCAACAGCCGCGGTTCGCCCCGGCGATCGATCGCCTGCCCCGGCTTCAGCCGGGGCTCCTCCTCCGCGCGCCTCCGGTCGAGGGTGGCTGGGGGGTCCACCCGCCGTGGCGCCAGCCCACGGCGAACCCCCAGCGATCGACCAAGTCGATCGCTTGCCCCGGCGAAGAGTCGGGGCTTCCCCTTCGTCCGCGCGCAACCGGCGGTCGAACCCTAGGGTTCGGCCGCCCCTCTCGAGCCTCGCCGGGGATCTCGAATCCCCGTCCCCGAGGTTCGTCGTTTTCCCGGATCGTGCGTTCATGTATATATCACAATTATATGCACATAAAATAATAGAAGGAGTTTATGATTTTATACCTCGATTCGTTGTGCGGAGAAACGAAATCAAAACGTTGAAGACCTTCGAATCTTCCTACGTATTCCTTGCACCTCGTCCGAACGTCGTGTGGGCGACGATCTATCGAACTCCTATGGATCTCCTTCAACTCTCAAGAAATATCAAGTATGATATTCTTGTCTTATGATATGTATGAATTATGAAGGCCATGTAGTGCTTTTATAGGCTACGTAGGGGATCAAAAGGAGGTGGAATATTGGGCTTCTAATATTGATGATTAAATTGAGCCCAGCCCAAATCTATTAATCCTTATCAATATTAATTAATTTATTTTCCACTATATAAATTAATTGCACTCCCAATATTAAACCATATTATATCAAATAATATTTCTCCGGTAGTATTATTTATTCCGTGTATTTAAGATTTAAATATCCATGAATAAAATTAATTTATTGCTAATTAATTTATTCATCTCTTATATCCGAGAATAGTACCATTCAACCTTAATTATTGTGCGGAACGAATCCACTCATGAGGTTTACACAATAATTCCTTATGAACTCATCTCGGGGATATTATCAACCCTTCCGGGATACACTTTCCCGTCAAGTATTCACGGCATGTCATATATAAAATATAGCGACCCAATTTTACCGGTAATTAACCCAATAATAAAATCGGTTAATTCCTTTGGAAAATCAAAGTCTCTTATATTAAATATACACACCCGCAATAGTATCGGGGATTAAGAATAAAATACTTTGAGATTTAAATCGATTATCCAAGGCAATCCTAATCAATAAATCTCAAGCGATCCGCCCAATACACCAAGTGTACAAGTGTGATAAAATAATTAAGATAAATTATTTTCTCTCTCACACAACGACTATACCGATGGATTGGTCCGTGTCCATCTAGGTCGTGAGCAACTGTTCGATTAAATACGAGTAACCGATAGTATGATCTTCTGTGTGGGCCCGACACACCATACTAACTACAACGTATAAAATCCAGGACTATATTTTGCATAATTAATTAATAATAATTAAATGCAAATAATTGTTTATTATTTAACCAGGTTAAATGCTATGACCGGGAGTTTACCGATGCTTAAATCTAGACATTAAATACACAACTCCAACAATCTCCCACTTGTACTAAGGTCTAGTCATTTACTCCAAACTCCTGACTCCCATACTCATCACGTGCTTAAGTTATACTTCCCAGAAGTAATATGTGAATGAGCAATCTAGGTTGCCGCTTTGAAGTTATCTTGGTGACTACTGCGTCGTCTCCCTAGACGATGACTCGAATCAGGTGGTACTTGCTCTATGTGTTATCATCATCTTTTGAACTTATGACTTCTTCCAGTTCATCATGCACCGCTATGTACATAGCCTTTGGTGAACCAAGAATCATATCCAAGTCCAGAGGTCATTCTGGAACCTAACCAAAACTTCCGCTGCCTCTGAGGCAGCCATTCGGTTTATGATAGAGTCCGAGAAGCATCATGCTTATCACTCTTTCATCTTAAGGTTCCACCTCTTCCAAAAGTGAACACATAGCCTGATATCGACTTACACTGGTCTCTCTCTGATTTGAGATCTGAGAATTTGTAATCCAAGAAGATTTCGTCTTGCTCCGTAAGCCAGTACTTTCGAAAGTACTCTTACAGCATTCGAACATCTTTTGTCAAGATTACTTTGATATCCTCCCACTATGCTAACCGCATAGTTGATATCAGGTTCTTGTTTTACAACACTGCATCTATTAAGCTTTCCATACCTCAGGGAATAGGAAACTGCTTTATCTTTATCTATCTCCTTTATGTGTTTAAGACACATACCTTTAGACAGATGTATTCTGTCTCTGAAAGGCAATAGCCTTTCTCAGAATTATGCATGTTTAAAACAAACCATAATCGTATAAGATATCTAAAGAGAAGTACAATGTTCTTATCTAGAGATCGAAGGATTCTAAGAACATGATCTAACTTCATCTTAGTCTTATATCTCGATCTATTTAGACAACCTCTATTTTATGTCTGACAATACTTTTACATTGTTGCCAACGATGAAGTGTTATCTACATAAAATTCCGAGAAACACCACCTTGTTTCCATTACGTCTCCAATACACCTTTTTTTTTTTTTTTGTCTATGCCCTTTGATGAATCGACCTAATGGACTATCTCATCAATTCGCAAGTTCCACAATTTACAGCTTTGTGATAATCCATAAATGGATTCACTAAGCTTGTACGTCTAAATGATCTTGCCTCTTAACAATAATACTTATTGCTATCCAAGTAGGCACATTTAGATTAGTACTGCCCCCTATGCAGAGCTAGGGATCGATTTCATGTCTACTAGATCCAGAGTTCCAAACTCCTCTAGTCTTATGAACATCTCTGGTCGCTTAACAACCTCCCACTGCAATGGCGTTCTGGTGTATAACAGTAATAACATTTAGATGCAGTTAGTGGTGTATTACCACTCGGTTAGGCTGGTTCTCAGTCTTTTATTCTCCTTATTTCAAAGTACCTTTGTCAGTTAGGGCATTGTAGTTCATCTAATAGTCTTCCTCTAAGAACCGGGCGAGGACACCCCTCTGGTTCATAGTACTATTGAACATACAATCACTCGCTCTTCTAGGATATCCTACAACCACATTAAATGTGCCGTTGTATCCAGAAATATCCATAGAGCATAGGTAGTTCCGAACAAACTTGTCCTTTTACTATTAGAATCCCATTTCTTATTCCTGACACACCATTTCTACACGTGAGTGCATGGTGCAGTCCTTTGAGACTTAGTCCCAATCTTTGATTTATGCTATGTGTTCTTTAGACAGGTGGTAGCCTCCGCGAACAAGTCGCAGGCTTCCAATGGATATACTTTGATGGTTCCCCATAACAGCTTTGTGTCTATTGACTAGTCAAAACACTTTTTCTTTTATGGCACCTCAAGTATTCTAATCCATCTTCGAGTATTCTTTAAAAGAATTACTCGTACCTTTCTAATTACACATGTTACCGCATTAATCATAAACCATTCTCAATACTTGTCCGAATTCTATCCTTTATCCAGAAAGGTTAGCTTAGTTGTATCATCTTCCAAAATTGATTCTTAGGTCGGGAGGTCCACTCCTCCAACTATAATTGATCAAATCAACTTCGACCTTTTGAATCCCTTTTGAATAAATACTACTAAGTTTCAAGAATTCACAAGCATTATGATTAATAAAGAAATACATCTAATAAGTAAAACAAGTTATACATAACGGTTTGTTGCATCGTGGTAGACTAAGGATTCATCATTCATATATTGCTATCTAATGTACCAGAATAGATAACACCATTATTTCTTATCTAAATCACGGAATGATTAAAGAAATAAATATCCATTCATTAATAGAAAATCCAGAACAAAAGTTCTTTTCAAAATAAAGGGGTACATAAAGCAATAATCCTGAAATGAAATCCTAAAACTACTAAAAACAGATAAATGTCTTCCACTGCAACCGCTGCTACCCCAACAGCTTCGCCCATGTAGACTCGAATTCTTCTTCTCTAAGTCGCCGGGTTTTCTGGAACCCCTGCATTCAAAACAATGCACATACCGTCAGTGGTTCCATATCTACACACCAGAATTCTGGTAGATAATACCGCTGACTATGTTTTTACGACTAAAGAAAAATTCGTACCTTTGAGAGGACATTCAGACTTCCAGTGTCCAGACTTGTTGCACCGGAAGCACTTGCCCCTTGGCTTACTAGCCCCCACTCGTGGTCCATTCCTCTTGGCACCACTGGGTTTCTAGGCTTGCTTCCTTTTCTTGCCCCTTCCTCCAACAGCTTTCAAGCTTTTGGACTTGGTAGTTACAAGCGCTTGAGACTTGCCCTTCTTGTAGATCCCCTCTGCCGCCTTCAGTTCAGTCAGGAGTTGCGCAAGAGTATAAGATAGTTTACCCATATTATAGCTCATACGAAACTGCTCAAAACTAGGGGTCAGAGACTGGAGTATGATGTCGACTTGCGTCTCACCATCAATCATAGCTCCTAGGACCTCCAATTCATTCAACAGACTCATCATCTTAAGAACGTGTTCCCCAACGGGCGTTCCTTCAGACTGAGTAGTTGACATGAGGACTCTCATGGCTTCTTGCCTACCCGCACGGTCTTGATGCCCAAACATCTCCTTGAGGTTGAACAACATATCCTCGGCAGTGTTCATCGACTGATGTTGGGTTTGGAGTACATTTGACATAGAAGCCAAAATATAGCACCTAGCCATTTCATCAGCCTTTTTCCACTTCCGATATGTTTCCTTCTCCTCATCAGTAGAGGTAGCCGTGGGTTCAGCAGGGCAGTGCTCATAGAGTACAAACTTGTACTCTTCAGCAGTCAGGACAATGTCCAAATTTCTCTTCCAATCAATGTAATTGGGACCAGTGAGTTTATTCTCCTTGAGTATCACAGAAAGTGGATTCATAGCTATTCTCTAAACCTATAAGCACATATAAACAAACAATCAATTTAATATCCGATATTATCTCCCTCAAATAATATCATTAAATTACTAATCACATCTAAAATCCCATCAGGTAAGGCAAGCCACGTTGTGTGGACGTTTACCTACCCAAATGATTTAGCAATTAGATTTTCTTTGGTCATACATCGATTATAGCGTAACTTCGTTGGGAAGGATACTATAACGCGTATCTAAGTGTAAACCATTACTCAGTACTAAAGTAAATCGTTTGGAATTGCTACATTACCGCAAGCCACGTTGTGTGGACGTTTACGACAACTTCGCAATTCTTCACAATTCCTTATAACTGTCTACATCAATTAATCCAAAATCCGTTAGTATAGCAAGCCACGTTGTGTGGACGTTTACTACACCAAGAGACTTTTATAATTGACTCTCAATTACAAGATCCACTCGATTTTGTAAATCAAGACGCGGAGAATCATAAGTGAAACTCAAAGTTTCTAACCAGTGATTCACCATGCGAACAACCCTATCTCTCATAAATGAGGGAGCCGAGCATACAATCGATCCACCTTCAAAAGATGGTACGAAGGTCTCTAATTTGTGTCATCCACATGACCAAGTGGCTTTGGCTCCATTCCACTCCCCGGGGTGAGAATGAGTCGACTTGAAGTCAGCTTCAGAAAGACAAATTAGGCATTGTTTGATAAACTTGATCAATGTTTCTTGTAAAAGGAATTACAAGAATTCTCCTCCAATGACTCGTCTATACGAACTTCGGAAGTCCATAAGAGTCACCAAGAGAACAGCAATGGAGACCATGGGAATGTTTCCATCCCCTCTCCCACTTAGCTTTTTACAATAAAGGGATACGCTATCTAGTGCATAAAGTAAACACATATAGCATGCATACAAGCAATAAAGCACATTGTATCACATAGTCAAAATAATGCTAGAAAATTATTTTCACGACTATCATGGCTTTATTCCATCTTCATATGCATCTTCTAGTCTTCAGTTTTCGTTCTTGAATGCTCCATGTGACGAGAATATTAATCCCAATATTTAAATCTATTTATTTTTAATTAATCCAAAAGTTACTTAATTCGAAAATTAAGTCAATCGAATATATCAAACATTCATCCACACAAAACGAATCTCGACATGTCCGAGAGTTTAATAAACGAATAATCATGATAATTAATTAACACAATAATTAAATCCAACCATGATAGCCGGAAATCCCTGTAAGGTAGAACAATAATAGAACATATACATGAACACGAAACCAAACGCTCTGATACCAATTGTTGGGAATCGATATCCCGGATTACCAAAAAAATGCAGAAACCGATAATCCGATCGAAATCCCGTCGCCGGAAACCACGAACGCGAAGCCGGGCTCGACAAGAGCATCGCCGCGGGATGAACCCGCGGCTAAACCCTAGCCGAACCCCATCGCGGCTGGGGTTCGCGATCGCCGTGCATGATGATCGCATGGGGCTGCTCCGGCAGCCCCCGGGTGGCGGTGAGTCCGGCGACTTCACCGCCGTCGCCACCAGGAGGGGCGGTCAGCCCAGCTGACCGCCGCGGCAACAGCCGCGGTTCGCCCCGGCGATCGATCGCGTGATCGATCGCCTGCCCCGGCTTCAGCCGGGGCTCCTCCTCCGCGCGCCTCCGGTCGAGGGTGGCTGGGGGGTCCACCCGCCGTGGCGCCAGCCCACGGCGAACCCCCAGCGATCGACCAAGTCGATCGCTTGCCCTGGCGAAGAGCCGGGGCTTCCCCTTCGTCCGCGCGCAACCGGCGGTCGAACCCTAGGGTTCGGCCGCCCCTCTCGAGCCTCGCCGGGGATCTCGAATCCCCGTCCCCGAGGTTCTTCGTTTTCCCGAATCGTGCGTTCATGTATATATCACAATTATATGCACATAAAATCATAGAAGGAGTTTATGATTTTATACCTCGATTCGTTGTGCGGAGAAACGAAATCAAAACGTTGAAGACCTTCGAATCTTCCTACGTATTCCTTGCACCTCGTCCGAACGTATGAAATCAAAACGTATTCCTTGCACCTCGTCCGAACGTATGAAATCAAAACGTTGAAGACCTTCGAATCTCCTTCAACTCTCAAGAAATATCAAGTATGATATTCTTGTCTTATGATGTGTATGAATTATGAAGGCCATGTAGTGCTTTTATAGGATACGTAGGGGATCAAAAGGAGGTGGAATATTGAGCTTCTAATATTGATGATTAAATTGAGCCCAGCCCAAATCTATTAATCCTTATCAATATTAATTAATTTATTTTCCACTATATAAATTAATTGCACTCCCAATATTAAATCATATTATATCAAATAATATTTCTCTGGTAGTATTATTTATTCCGTGTATTTAAGATTTAAATATCCATGAATAAAATTAATTTATTGCTAATTAATTTATTCATCTCTTATATCCGAGAATAGTACCATTCAACCTTAATTATTGTGCGGAACGAATCCACTCATGAGGTTTACACAATAATTCCTTATGAACTCATCTCGGGGATATTATCAACCCTTCCGGGATACACTTTCCCGTCAAGTATTCACGGCATGTCATATATAAAATATAGCGACCCAATTTTACCGGTAATTAACCCAATAATAAAATCGGTTAATTCCTTTGGAAAATCAAAGTCTCTTATATTAAATATACACACCCGCAATAGTATCGGGGATTAAGAATAAAATACTTTGAGATTTAAATCGATTATCCAAGGCAATCCTAATCAATAAATCTCAAGCGATCCGCCCAATACACCAAGTGTACAAGTGTGATAAAAAAATTAAGATAAATTATTTTCTCTCTCACACAACGACTATACCGATGGATTGGTCCGTGTCCATCTAGGTCGTGAGCAACTGTTCGATTAAATATGAGTAACCGATAGTATGATCTTCTGTGTGGGCCCGACACACCATACTAACTACAACGTATAAAATACAGGACTATATTTTGCATAATTAATTAATAATAATTAAATGCAAATAATTGTTTATTATTTAACCAGGTTAAATGCTATGACCGGGAGTTTACCGATACTTAAATCTAGACATTAAGTACACAACTCCAACAGATAATGTCTCCGAGATGAGCTCATATGGATTATCATGTAAACCTTGCAAGTGGATTTGATCCGCATGATAATAAAGTTGAGTGGTACTATTCTCGGAATTATAAGAGATGAATAAATAATATTAGCAATAAATATAATTTATTCATGGACATTTATATCTTAAACATGTGGAATAAATAATACTACCGGAGAATATTATTTGATATAATATGGTATAATATTGGGAGTGCAATTATATTTATATAGTTGATTTAATATATAATTAATAATAGTAAGGATTAATAGATTTGGGCTGGGGCTCAATTTAATCACTATTATTGGAAGCCCAATATTCCACCTTCTTAAGGTCCCCTACGTAGCCTATAAAAGCACTACATGGTCTTTTCTATTCTCATAACTTGAAGATCACAATCCTAGAGAGAGAAAGAAAGAGAAGGAGATCCATGGAGTTCGGAGGATCGTCTCCCACACGACGTTCGAACTAGTGTAAGGAATACGTGGGAAGATCTCAAGGTCTTCAACTATGTTCTTTGTTTTTCCGAACAACGAGAACGAGGTAAATCGTAAAACTCTCTTTATGATTTAATCGTTTATTTATCGTGATTATACCGTGAACCAAGATCCGAGAACGAGACCCAAGACGAGGTTGAACCGGGCGGTGGTGGTCGAAGACCACCGGACCGCCGGCGGCTCAACGGCTCGGGCTGAAAGGGTCGAGGGTCGAGAGCCTCGGCTGGGCGCCGAGACTCGATCGAGCACGAGCTCGATCGCCCATGCTTTTCCAGCGGGCTGCTGGAGCAGTCCCGCTCACGCGGTACGAGCTCCGCTCCGGCGGAGCGATCACCGCTCGCGCGGCGGTGGCTGCGGGCTGATCGCTAGCCACGGTTCGACCGTGGCTTGAGGGCGATCAACAGGACATGGCTGGGCGTGCCCAGCGGGCTGCCAAGGGCAGCTCTAGGCGGCTGCCGTGTACATCCGCGAGCCCCACGCGGGGGCTCGACCGGACAGCCGCGGGTCATCCCCGCGGTTAGGGTTTCGGTTGGGTTTCTCCCCGTGGTGGTTCGTGGCGGGTTTCCGGCAACCGGGAGTCGATCGGAGTTGTTGTTCTGCAACTTTGACAGCTCTGGATATTCGATCTCCAAAGGATTTTGGTCGGAATTAATTAGATAATTTATTTAATTAAATTTATTAATTCCGGGATATCGATTTCCAACAGCCTCTGCATGCCACTCAATGTCATTACATGGTCACTCAGTTTGATTGTGTGTTTTTGGTGGATTTTCAGTGTTTTTAAGTTCTGTTCAGTGTTGTATATGCCTGTTCAGTGTCTTTACATGTCACACAGTGCCTCTGCATGCCACTCAGTGTGCTACATGCCATTTTTACTGCATGTCTAGTGCCTTTGTGTGTCCTTGTGTGCCAGTTAGTGTATTTACATTGCATCCAGTGTCATATACATGCCACTCAGTGTCTATGAGTCTTATTCAGTGCCAACATGGTGTACTTGTACTGTCATGCCGTTTCTCTGCATCTCACTCAGTGCTTTTACATGCCTTTCACTGCACTCAGTCCTTTTATGTGCCATTCAGTGCTTTGTATGTGCATTCAGTGTTGTACTCACATCAGTGTGTGTTTTGGTTTTCCAGGACCTATGATCAGATGAGGTCCAACTTGCTCACTATCATCAGGACTTTTGATGATAACAAGGCCAGTCTGAAAGTGAGCCACGATGAGTATTTGAAGAAGACCCCATTCTACCATCTCTTCAAGAGCATAAAGGATCAGAGGCTGACCATCTTAAACACTCGAAAGAGTGACGCAGCGATAATTGCCGTACTGGAGCAGATGGATATCGCTGCTCAGACGATAAAGCTGGGCAGCAAAGGAGTCCGGATCACTCCCGAGGATGTCGATCTTATTTTCGGCATCGTTGGCGGCAACAGAAAGCTCTATATTACTTCCAGGGCCAAGCGTAATAGCAGGTTCAGGGAGAGGATGTTTCCGGGAGAGAAGACGCTGCAACCGAAGCTGCTGAAGGAAGAGCTTGAGAGTTTGTTGAAGCGTCAGAGTCGCAAGCCTGAGGCTCTTGGTGATGTAGCTCGGCTCCTGTCGTTGATAGTGATCGGCACTGTATTCTTCTCCACTTCCTCAGCCACAATCCAATGGAAATGGTTGGATTATGTGGAAGATTTGGACTCGATAAAGAGCTACAACTGGGGCGAGGCGATTCTGAAGGCCCTTTGCGACTCGGCTACTCTGTACCGGGACAACCTGCAGAAAACACAAGGCTGCACGATACTGCTACTTGTATGTGCTTCTACTTGTCGTTCTTCACCTTTGTCTTACTGTACTTCTGTTGGAGTTGTATACTTAATGTCTAGATTTAAGTGATATTAACTCCCGATCCATTGTCATTAATCTATTTAATTAAATAAACAATTATTTGCGTTTAATTATTTATAATTAAATATATGCAAATTATAGTCCTAGATTATATACGTTGTAGTTAGTATGGTGTGCGACGTTGATGGAGTTGTATTCTAAATGTCTAGTTTAGTGCAAATACGGAACTCCTTATCTATACCTTAATTCGAGATATGATTCAAGCATGATTGCATTTAATGCAATAGTCCTTGATGTATACGTTGTAGATAGTATGGCGTGAGGAGACACGCGGAAGATCATACTATCGGTCACTCGTATACTATCGAACAGTAGCTCACGACTTAGATGGACAGGGACAATCCATCGGTACGTCGTAGTGTGACTGGTAGATAGTCGGTCTTGACTATCATGTTACACTCGTACACTTGGTGTATTGAGCAGGACCACAGGAGGGCGTTCGATTTATACTAATCGAAGTAATTGAACTAGACCTCAGATATTACGGATATACGAATTCCTAATCCCTATATAATTATAGGTGCGTGTGTCCAATTCTCGGTTCTTTAATATGCCAATGAGTGAGACTAATTGATTAGTCAAGATACTCGGTAAATTGGGAATCGGAATTGTACACACGGCATGCTATAGATTATAGACAGGAAACCGTGTCCCATTTATTGGGTTGATGATGTCCCCGAGATGAGCTCATAAAGTTTATCATGTAAACCCTGCAGGTGGATTCGTTCCACATGATAATAAGGATGAGTGGTACTAGTCTCGGATAATAAGAAACGAATTAATTTAATTATTAGTAATTAAAGTTAATTCGTGGACATACGATATCTTAAACACGGGGAAAGTCGTATATGTAATTCGGCGGAATTATATTATTGTTGAAATAATATAAATTAATTATTGGGAATTCAATTATAATTTTATAGTGGAATTAATTATAATTAAAATTGTGGAATTTAATTAAGGTTTGCCTTTTAGGACGCCGAGTTAATTAAATTGCAATTTAGCCTAATAATTAATTTCCATAAGGTCCCTGGTGTAGCTTTATAAATACCCCACCCTCTCTTTCTCTAAACCTAAGAAACGCCGCTATTTTATTTTTGCGGAGAAAAATTGTTTGCGCAATTATTTTTCTGCAGAAATAAATAGATTAACGCTGATATAATTTTCTGTAGAAATTAATTGCTAGCGCAATTATATTTCTGAGACAGAAGTTTTCTGTAGAAATTGATTGCTAGCGCAATTATATTTCTGGGACAGAAATTTTCTGTAGAAATTAATTTGCTAGCGCAAATATATTTCTGAGAGACAAAATATTATTCCTACGGTGGGTTCAAGAGAGAAAGGAGAAGAGGAAGGTTCAGCGGATCGTTGCCCACTCAACGGCTGAACGTCGGGGATAGAGACATACACCGGAAGGCTTCATGGTCTCAACAATTCGGCTTCTCCGAATCACGCGACAAAGGTATGAGATCGAACCCTAATTCCGCAATAATTCGATCTCTTATTTCGTTGATTATACATTGAACGAAGATCGGGTTCCGGGTGTTGTGGATTGTATTCTTCGATTACTGGGGGGTCTAGGACCTCCGGATCGGTAGTCGGAAGAGGAAATACGACCCGTAAACGAGCCCGGAACAGCAGGTCGCGTTGCTGTTCGCGCCTGCTGAAGGACAAACGGCGACCGCCGTTTCGCTGATTTTCGGGCAGCGCCTGCTGCCTGAGGCAGATCAGCTCCGGTTCGCGCGGTTGTCCTTTGGGGCAATGGTTGGGCGTGAATCGGGACACGGGGTGTTACGTGAATGGAGTAACGGACCTGGAGGTCGACTGGGAGCGTTCGGATGTTCGAGTGATCGAACGAATGATGGAGTAGTATACTTAATGTCTAGATTTGAGTATTCTGAACTCTGTGTGCACTTTCATTTACCTATTTATAATGAACATTCATTTGCTTTTAATTATTGTTAATTAAATATATGCAAATTATTGTCCTGGATTTTATACGTTGTAGTTAGTATGGTGTGCATGGGCGCACGGAAGATCATACTATCGGTTACTCGTATTTAATCGAACAGTTGCTCACGACCTAGATGGACACGGACCAATCCATCGGTATAGTCGTTGTGTGAGAGAGAAAATAATTTATCTTAATTATTTTATCACACTTGTACACTTGGTGTATTGGGCGGATCGCTTGAGACTTATCAATTAGGATTGCTCTGTGATAATTGATTTAAGTCTCGGAGTATTTTATTCTTAATCCCTGAAACAATTGCGGGTGTGTATATTTAATATAAGTGACTTTGATTTTCCAAATGAATTAACCGATTTAATTATTGGGTTAATTACCGGTTAAGTTGGGTCACTATATTTTATATATGGCATGCCGTGAATTCTTGAAGGGACAGTGTATCCCGGAAGGGTTGATAATATCCCCGAGATGAGCTCATAAGGATTTATTATGTAAACCTCGCGAGTGGATTTGTTCCCGCATAATAAATAAGGTTGAGTGGTACTATTTTCGGATATAAGAGATGAATAAATTTATTAAGCAATAAATAAATTTTATTCATGGATATTTAAATCTTAAATACACGGAATAAATAATACTAACCGGAGAAATATTATTTGATATAATATGGATAAATATTGGGAGTGCAATTTTATTTATATAGTGGAAAATAAATAAAATTAATATTGATAAGGATTAATGGATTTGGGTTGGACCCAATTTAATCTTCAATATTAGAAGCCCAATATTTAATCTCCTTTTGATCCCCTACGTAGCCTATAAAAGCACTACATGGTCTTCACAATTCATTAACCTAAGATACGCCAATCATAAAGTCTTGAAAAGTGAAGAAGATCCATAGGAGTTCGATAGATCGTCGCCCACCCGACGTTCGAACGGAGTGCAAGGAATACGTGGGAAGATCGCGAGGTCATCTAGATTTCGTTTCTCCGAACAACGAATCAAAGGTAAAATCTAAACGCGCTTTATGATTTTAATTTGATTCAATTATTGAAAATACCGTAGGACGAAGATCCGAGATCGAAACCCGGACTAGAGGACGAACGCATGGTGGCGATCTAGGATCGCCGGACCACGGCGATCGACCCTAGGGTTTCGGCGGGGCGTGGAGGGCGAACCCTCGGCTGAGCCGAGGGTGTGCGATCGATCCATGGTGATCGATCGCTGGGCACGGGCTGGTGCCGTGCCCTACCCCGCCGTGAAGGCGGGGGCCTCCTGGTGGCGGCGAGTCGCCGGACTCGCCGCGGGGGCTGCTGGGCAGCCCCACCCCGATCGATCGCCGGCGCGCGATCGATCCTTCGATCGTATGAACCCCGGCTCGCGGTGGTTCGGCTGGGGGCGGGCTGCGCGCCTTCGGGCGCGTGGTCTCCAAAGGTCGGACCCCGGCGGATGAGTCGGCGTTCGTGTGATCTCCGGCGAAGGGTTCGTTCGGGTTATTGGTTTCCGCAAATTTAAATAACCCGGGATATCGAATTCCAACAATTGGTATCAGAGCGAGGTTTACGTTCGCGGTATTTTCGATAATATTGTTCTACCTTGCAGGGTTCCGACTATTATGGCTTGATTAATTACTCGTTAATTTATTTTGTCATGATTGTTGGTTTTATTAAACTCTCGGACATGTCGAGATTCGTTTTTGGTGGTGAATGCTTGTAATAGTAAAAATTCGGGGGTTGACCGAATTTAGGATTTATTATTATGTTCATCGTTTTTCCGGAAAATGTTAGGGTCGATTTCGTGTATAGAATCGATACCGGAATTGTAATTTAGATTTTTGTAAATTTATTTTGCGATTGGATCAACGTATCGAAGACCGCCGGAGAAGACGAAGTGACGAGAGGGACGAGGGCTAGGGATCGATTGGATCGATCCCATGGTGATGCCCGGATCGATGGCTAAGGGCGAGGGGCTGGTTGCCCTAGCCGCGGCTACCACCGGTTCGGTGGTTGGCCGGCGTGGCTGGGCGGCGGCGCTCCTCCCCGTGGCTGGCCGATCGAACGAAGGTGGGGGTGGCGTGGGGCCTCCCAACCCGTGCTACTCCTACCGGAAATATACTTTCCTAATTTAATTCGTTTTTTCCTATTTTGATTATTTCTTTATGGAATATTCAAGAAATAGAAAAAGAATTAATTTAGTACTAAATTTATTTTTCCTATTTGATTATTCCTACTCATGGGAATATTCATGGATTAGGAATAAAATAAAATTGGAAAGTATAAAAGTCCTAAATTATTTTATTTCTTTATTTCGTTATGGATATCATCTAGAATATTCCAAGAGCATCTTGGATAGATTATTCTAGAGATTTAATGAAGTGGAAAAAGAAAATAAAATAAATAAAAATATTAATAATATTTAATTTTATTTTTGATATATTCAATTGACTTAATTTTCGAATTAAGTAGCTTTTGGATTAATTGAAAATAAATAGATTTAAATATTGGAGATTAATATTCTCATCACATGGAGCATTCAAGAAACGAAGACTGAAGACTAGAAGATGCGTACGGAGATGTGATAAAGCCATAATAGTCGGAAAATAATATTCTAGTATTATTTTGATTATGTGATAATACTATGTGCTTTATTACATGTATGCATGCTATATGTGTTTATTTTATGCACTAGATAGCGTATCCCTTTATTGTAAAACGCTAAGTGGGAGAGGGTATGGAAACATACCCATGGTCTCCATTGCTGCTCTCTTGGTGACTTTTATAAACTTTTGAAGTTTATATAGATAAGTCATTGGAGGGGAGTTCTTGTAATTCCTCTTACGAGAAACATTGATTAAGTTCATCAAACAATGCCTAATTTGTCTTTCCAAAGCTGATTTCAAGTCGACTCATTCTCACCCCGGGGAGTGGAATGGAGCCAGAGCCACTTGGTCATGTAGAGGACACAAATTAGAGACCTTCGTACCATTCTTTGATAGATGGGTCGATTGTCTGCTCGGCTCCCTCATTTATGAGAGATAGGGTTGTTCGCATGGTGAATCACTGGTTAGAAACTTCGAGTTTCACTTATGATTCTCCACGTCTTGATTTACAAGATTAAATGGATCAAGTAATTGGGAGTCAATTATAAAAGTCTCTTAGTGTAGTAAACGTCCACACCACGTGGCTTGCTATGCTGACGGACTTTGGATTAATTGATGTAGACAGTTGTAAGTAATTATGAAGAGTTGTGAAGTTGTCGTAAACGTCCACACCACGTGGCTTGCGGTGATGTAGCGATTCCAAATAATTTACTTTGGTACTGAGTAATGGTTTACACTTAGATACGCATTATAGTATTCCTCCCCACGAGGTTACGCTATAAGTGATGTATGACCAAAGAAAATCTAATTGCTAAATCATTTGGGTGGGTAAACGTCCACACCACGTGGCTTGCCTTACCTGATGGGATTTTAGATGTGATTAGTGATTTAATGATATTATTTGAGGGAGATAATATCGGATATTAAATTGTTTGTTTGTTTTATGTGCTTATAGGTTAAGAATGACTGTGACCCCACTTTGTGATATACTTAAGGATGAAAACTCACCGGTTCCATATAGTAATGATTTGGAACGAAATCTGGACATTGTTCAGACTGTTGAGCTTTCCGAATCCACTGTTGTCCCAACTGATGAGGACATTCGAAATGACCTCAGGATGATGTTGAGACATAGCGTGGAAGCCGGGCAAGAGGTGATTAACATACTCACAGAATCCTCTCTCAATGAGTCCCTTAAAAAGGATTCGGCGAAAGCGGAGTTTGTGCGTAAGTTAAGAGAATCACAAGCTTTTGTGGCAAGGCTGAAGGAAAAGCGTGCAAAGAAACCCAGTGGTTCAAAACCACGGATTGGGAGAGGCAAGCCCTTGGGAAGATGCTTTCGATGCAAGCAGTTTGGGCACTGGAGGTCTGATTGTCCTCTCATCAAAGGTACGAAATTTTCCTTAGTCACTGAAACATTGTCAGCGGTGATATCTACCAGCACCTGGTGTGTAGATACGGGTGCCACTGACCATGTCTGCAATTCATTGCAGGGGTTCCAGGAAACCCGGAGACTTAGAGAGGGAGAGATCGTGGTCTACATGGGCAATGCCGCGAAGGTGGCGGCTGTTGCAGTGGGAGACGTTCACTTACGCTTTAGTAGTGATAGGGTTTTAGTTTTACAAAATTGTCTTTATGTACCGAATTTTAGAAAGAATTTGATTTCAGTTTCTAAGTTAATTCTGAATGGATATTCTGTTTCTTTTGATCACTCTGTGGTCATAAGAAGAAATAGTGAGATTGTCTGTTCTGGTACATTGGTAGACGATTTGTATATTCTAAATCCAGAGTCTAACACGATGCAACTAACCGAGAGTAATAACACATCTACGAACACCAATAAGAGAAAGGAACCTTCTAAAATGAATCAATTATACTTGTGGCATCTAAGGCTAGGTCATATTAATTCGAATAGAATTCAAAGGTTGAAAGCTGATGGTCTCATTAGCGGCATAGAAGGAGAGGACCTTCCAACCTGCGAATCCTGTTTGGAGGGTAAAATGACCAAGCGTTCTTTTTCTGGTAAAGGACGTAGAGCTGAACAAGTATTGGATTTGATTCACTCTGATGTATGCGGACCTATGTCTACTCAGGCAAGGGGAGGGTACGAGTATTTCATCACCTTCACTGATGATTACTCAAGATATGGATATGTATACCTGATGCGCCACAAGAGTGATTCTTTTGACAAGTTCAAGGAATTCAAGGCTCTTGTGGAGAACCTTCGTGGTAAATCCATAAAATGCCTGCGATCTGATCGCGGAGGCGAGTACCTGTCTGGAGAATTCAAGGCATACTTGGCAGAGAATGGGATTAAATCCCAGCTGACCTCACCATATACTCCTCAGCAAAATGGTGTGTCAGAAAGAAGGAATAGGACTCTTATGGAGATGGTGCGATCAATGATGAGTTACTCGGATTTACCTGTAATGTTCTGGGGACTTGCCTTGGAAACAGCGGCGTACATTCTGAATAGGGTTCCGACCAAAACGGTACCAACTACACCCATGGAATTGTGGAGTGGGCGTAAGCCTAACTTGAAACACATTCGGATCTGGGGATGTCCAGCACATGTGTTGCGACAAGGCGCCGATAAGTTAGAACCTAGATCAGAAATACAGTTGTTTGTAGGATACCCGAAAGGAACTAAGGGTGGCATGTTCTATAATCCTACGGACCAGAAGATCGTTATAAGTACTAACGCTCGGTTCTTAGAGGAAGACTATGTCATGGACCACAAGCCCAAAAGTGACATAATACTTGATGAGTTGAGAGGTAACGAGGAAGACCTGGATACAGCCGAACCGAGTATAGATACACCACTAGAACCTGCACCTAATACTGTTACTGGTAATACACCGGAACGCCGTCGTAGTGGGAGGGTTGTTAAACAACCGGAAAGACGGATTGGACTGTGTGAGTCTTCGGACTCGGCACCCGGAGTTCATGAAGTCGATCCCTGGACCTATGATGAGGCGGTACAAGATATAGATGCGCCTTCTTGGAAGAAAGCGATGAAATCCGAAATAGAATCTATGGATTCTAATAAAGTCTGGGATCTTGTAGAACCACCAAGCGGCGTAAAGCCAATTGGGTGTAAATGGGTCTACAAGAGAAAGAGAGGATCTGACGGAAAGGTTGAAACCTTTAAAGCTCGGCTTGTTGCGAAAGGATATACTCAGAAAGAGGGAATCGATTATGAGGAGACCTTCTCGCCGGTAGCCAAGATAAAGTCAATCCGGATTCTCTTATCCATAGCAGCTCATATGGATTATGAGGTGTGTCAAATGGATGTCAAGACAGCTTTCCTTAATGGAAGTCTTGACGAGACGATTTATATGAAACAACCAGAAGGATTCATTGCTAAGGGGCGAGATCATCTAGTGTGCAAGCTTAATCGATCCATTTATGGATTGAAACAAGCCTCGAGATCGTGGAACCTGCGGTTTGATGAAGTAGTCCAATCTTTTGGATTCATTCAAAGCATGGACGAATCGTGTGTGTATTGGAAACGTGATGGAAAGAAGGTGGTGTTTCTCGTGCTTTATGTAGACGACATACTTCTCATTGGCAATAGTGTGAAGATGTTATCAGACATAAAGGGATGGTTGTCTAGACAATTCGATATGAAAGATTTGGGAGAAGTAGGACATGTTCTAGGGATCAAAGTTATAAGGGATCGCCGAAATAGAACATTATGTCTTTCCCAGCAATCTTACATAGACACGATTCTAGCTCGTTTTAACATGCAAGATTCCAAGAAGGGTGATCTGCCCTTCAGTAAAGGAACTTATCTTTCTAAAGAGATGTGTCCTCAGATACAGAAGGAGAAAGATGACATGAAAGCGGTTCCCTACGCTTCGGCTGTGGGAAGCTTAATGTATGCAATGTTATGCACGAGGCCTGATATCTGCTATGCCGTTGGCATAGTAGCGAGATATCAGAGTAACCCTGGAAAGGCTCATTGGACTGCCGTAAAGAGCATTTTCAAGTATTTGCGAAATACTAAGGATTATGTTCTGAGATACAGTGCAGACAATCTGATTCCTTTGGGTTACACAGATTCGGATTTCCAAGCTGATAAGGACCGGCCTAAGTCGACATCAGGCTATGTGTACACTTTGGGAGGTGGAGCCGTATCATGGAAGAGTGTTAAGCAGAAGTGCATTTCGGACTCTACCATGGAAGCTGAATATGTTGCAGCCTCAGAGGCAGCGAAAGAGTCAGTGTGGTTCCTTAATTTCCTCCAGGACTTAGATGTGATTCCGAGTTTGCCCAAGGCTATGACAATTTATTGTGATAATAGCGGTGCAGTGGCAAACAGTAAGGAACCACGGTCCCATAGTGCTACGAAACACATAGAGCGCAAGTACCACCTGATTCGAGACATCGTCAAGAGGGGCGATGCGATAGTCACCAAGATAGCTTCGGAAGACAACCTAGTGGACCCTTTCACCAAGATACTTCCTAAGGAAGTATATTACAAGCACTTGGAGGGTTTGGGAGTCAGAAGTTTGGAAGATAAGACTAGACCTTAGTATAAGTGGGAGATTGATGGAGTAGTATACTTAATGTCTAGATTTGAGTATTCTGAACTCTGTGTGCACTTTCATTTACCTATTTATAATGAACATTCATTTGCTTTTAATTATTGTTAATTAAATATATGCAAATTATAGTCCTGGATTTTATACGTTGTAGTTAGTATGGTGTGCATGGGCGCACGGAAGATCATACTATCGGTTACTCGTATTTAATCGAACAGTTGCTCACGACCTAGATGGACACGGACCAATCCATCGGTATAGTCGTTGTGTGAGAGAGAAAATAATTTATCTTAATTATTTTATCACACTTGTACACTTGGTGTATTGGGCGGATCGCTTGAGACTTATCAATTAGGATTGCTCTGTGATAATTGATTTAAGTCTCGGAGTATTTTATTCTTAATCCCTGAAACAATTGCGGGTGTGTATATTTAATATAAGTGACTTTGATTTTCCAAAGGAATTAACCGATTTAATTATTGGGTTAATTACCGGTTAAGTTGGGTCACTATATTTTATATATGGCATGCCGTGAATTCTTGAAGGGACAGTGTATCCCGGAAGGGTTGATAATATCCCCGAGATGAGCTCATAAGGATTTATTATGTAAACCTCGCGAGTGGATTTGTTCCCGCATAATAAATAAGGTTGAGTGGTACTATTCTCGGATATAAGAGATGAATAAATTTATTAAGCAATAAATAAATTTTATTCATGGATATTTAAATCTTAAATACACGGAATAAATAATACTAACCGGAGAAATATTATTTGATATAATATGGATAAATATTGGGAGTGCAATTTTATTTATATAGTGGAAAATAAATAAAATTAATATTGATAAGGATTAATGGATTTGGGTTGGACCCAATTTAATCTTCAATATTAGAAGCCCAATATTTAATCTTCTTTTGATCCCCTACGTAGCCTATAAAAGCACTACATGGTCTTCACAATTCATTAACCTAAGATACGCCAATCATAAAGTCTTGAAAAGTGAAGAAGATCCATAGGAGTTCGATAGATCGTCGCCCACCCGACGTTAGAACGGAGTGCAAGGAATACGTGGGAAGATCGCGAGGTCATCTAGATTTCGTTTCTCCGAACAACGAATCAAAGGTAAAATCTAAACGCGCTTTATGATTTTAATTTGATTCAATTATTGAAAATACCGTAGGACGAAGATCCGAGATCGAAACCCGGACTAGAGGACGAACGGATGGTGGCGATCTAGGATCGCCGGACCACGGCGATCGACCCTAGGGTTTCGGCGGGGCGTGGAGGGAGAACCCTCGGCTGAGCCGAGGGTGTGCGATCGATCCATGGCGATCGATCGCTGGGCACGGGCTGGTGCCGTGCCCTACCCCGCCGTGAAGGCGGGGGCCTCCTGGTGGCGGCGAGTCGCCGGACTCGCCGCGGGGGCTGCTGGGCAGCCCCACCCCGATCGATCGCCGGCGCGCGATCGATCCTTCGATCGTATGAACCCCGGCTCGCGGGGGTTCGGCTGGGGGCGGGCTGCGCGCCTTCGGGTGCGTGGTCTCCAAAGGTCGGACCCCGGCGGATGAGTCGGCGTTCGTGTGATCTCCGGCGAAGGGTTCGTTCGGGTTATTGGTTTCCGCAAATTTAAATAACCCGGGATATCGAATTCCAACAACGAACGCATCCCGGGTAGTCGATTTCCAACAATTGGTATCAGAGCCGATTTTGTACGTTCTTTGTATTTTTTGCGAGATTTGTTTTGCAGGTTCGAACCCGATTATTATGGCCATGTGATTGTGCTTTAATGTTTTGTGGTTTGTTAAACTCTCGGGATTGTCGAGATCTTTTGTTTTGAATCGTTGCATGCTTGTAATAGTTAAAACGACGGGTTGAGTCGTTTAGGTTCTATTTTTTCGTTTTTCGTTTTATCCGGATGTATAGGATCGATCAATCTGTATAGGATCGATGCCGGAAGTAGTTAGCTTTACCTTGTAATGTTGCTGCTACTTGGTGGATCGAGAGAAGATCGAAGGCCGGACGAACGAGGGTCGAGAAGTCGAACCCGCGGCTGACTGAGCATGAACAGCACCCGCTGGAGCTAGGGCAGCGCCCGCTGCCCAGAGCTTCTCCAGCGAGCGCTGGATATGGTGCAGCGCCCGCTGCCCGGGGCTTGGCAGCAACGCCGCGGGGGCTCGACTGACACCACGGAACGCTCATCGAGGCATGGGGCGATACTCCAGTGGGAGGGGTTCGTCTCTTGGCACTTAGACGAGTCGGTGGTGGATCGAGACCGAGACGAGCAACGAGACGAAGATTCGAGAAGACGTGCATCGAAGATATTTAAAAGCCATAATAATCGGGGCCACGTTAAATGCTTTTTGAGTGTTTACGTGCTTTTATTATGCTTAAATTGTTTATGCATGTTTATCCCTTTCGTAAAATACTAAGTGGGAGAGGGATTGGAAACAATACCGCGGTCTCCATTCTCTGTTTTGATAGTGATGTGTGTCACTTACGAGTTGGCTTTAGTGTCATCCTCCCTATCGGATAAAGTCGACACACGGATATCACTGGATCAAAATTCGAATTAAAAATCTACTTATAGAATTGAACAATTATATTTCTCAAAGCAATGCCTAATCTGTTTTTCAAAGACTAATTTCAACTCGACTCATTCTCACCCCGGGGAGTGGAATGGAGCCAAAGCGCTTGGTTATGTCTATGACACTGATTAGAGACTTTCGAGTCATTCGATGACTAGATCGATTGTCTGGTTGGCTCCCTCACCCAGTGAGAGATAGGGCTCAATTGCATGATTGATCGCTGGTTAGAAACTTCGAGTTTCACTTACGAGATATCAAGCTTTGATTAATAAAGTTGTGAAATTTAATAAATGTAAGAGTCAATTAACAAAGTTGTTTGTTTTAGTAAACGTCCACACTATCGTGGCTTGCTAAATGGAAACGGTACTTTGGGTTAATTAAGACTCTATGACATTTAAATAAGTGAGATTCAATTAATAAAGTTGTTTGTTTTAGTAAACGTCCACACTAACGTGGCTTGCTAAATGGAAACGGAACTCTGGGATTTATTGAGGCTCGACAGTTATAGAAAATTGTGGAGGGCCGCATGTCAACGTAAACGTCCACAAGAACGTGGCTTGCGGTGGACATGTAGTTCCCGAGCGGTGGACTTAGTACTGAGAAATAGTATACACTTAGGTACGCTTTATAGTATCCTCCCCATCGGAGTCACTGCTATAATGATGTACGACCGAAGTAAAAATCCAATTATAAAATCGTTTGGATTAGTATACGTCCACATGAACGTGGCATGCTAGTCTGATGGGATTTTGGAAATGATTGGTAGTTTAATGATATCACTTGAGGGAAATGATATCGAATTAAACTCATTGTTTGTTTTATATGGTATTATTCCCATTAAAAGTCAACAAACTCACTGACCCTGATTGTATGGATAAGAGAAGAAACTTGGACATTGTCCTAACTGCAGAGGAGTACAAATATGTACTCCAAGTCAATTGACCTGCTGAACCAAATGATGCTTCCACTACTGAGGAAAGGAAGCTCATTGGAAATGGATCAAGGTTATGAGATGACGCGGAGCAACATTATGACTTTCATGTCAAATGTGCTGCGACATCGGGATCATGCCATGACCATTACCTATGATATGATGCTTAACCTCAAGAAGTTTTTGGTTATCAGGACAGGACAGCCGGGCAAAGTGAAATGAGGCAACTCATGACGGACATCATGTCGGAAAGAACGCCCGTGAGGGATCACGTTCTTAGAATGATGGGATATCTTAATGAGATAGAGATTCTGGGAACAATTATCAATGGGGTAACCCAGGTTGATTTTGTGCTCCAGTCTCTGTCGAGAAGTTTTGAGCAGTTCCGCCTAAACTATAACATGGATAAGAGGTCTTATTCATTGGCGGAGCTCCTGGTTGAACTTCAAGCGGCTGAGGGAATCTTTAGGGGCTCTCAAAACACTTGTGGCTGAGAAATTGGCTCTTCCTAAGCCTTCGGGCGGCAAAAGGAAGAAAAACAAGTACGGAAACCCAGTGGGCCAAATATATCTGGATCACGGAATGGGACAAGCAAGCCCAAGGGGCAAGTGCTTCCGTTGTAAGCAGTCTGGATACTGGGAGTTTTTAATTGTCCTCTCAAGCAACAAGAAGTTGACTCTTCCTTAGTCATTGAAACATGCTCGGTGGTGTTATCCACCAGTACCTGGTGTGTGGATACGAGAACCACTAATCATGTCTGCACTTAAATGCGGGGGTTCCAGGAAACCCGGAGACTTAGAAAGGAAGAAGTTATAACCTACATGGGCAATACTGTTAAGGTAACAACCGTTGCAGTGGGAGATGTTAAATGGTTGTAACGGTAGGGCTTTAGTTCTAATAAATTGTCTTTATGTGCCGGTATTTAGAAAGAAATTTCATTTCGGATTTCTAAATTGGCTTAGAATGGATATTCCGTTTCTTCTGATAGTTTCATACTTATCAGAGTAGGAAATGGGGATATTATCTATTCTGGTACATTGATAGACAATTTAATACTAAATCCGTGTTCTTCCACGATGCAACACACCGGAGCTAATAACATATTGTCGAAACCCAATAAGAGTAAAGATCCTTCTAGAGTACTAGAGTTGATTCGCTCTGATATATGCAGACCTCTTTGAGGAGTAAGGCATATTTATCAGAAAATGGGATTAACTCCCAACAGACTACACCATTTATGCCTCGGCAAAATAATGTGTTGTAGAGAAGGAATAGGACTCTTATAGATATGGGAAAGTAGACAATGAGTTATTCGGAGTTACCTAATTCGTTTTTGGGATATGGCTAGGAAACAACGGCGTTTATCCTGAACTTGATTCCTTTGGAAACTTGTACAGATATTCGGCTGTTTATAGGATACCCTAAGAAAACGAATTGAGATATGTAATATAGTCCAAAGGACCAGATGTTCATTGATTTCATCAATGTTCGGTTCTTAGACATGGACTATATATATGCAAGATCACAAGCCCAAGAGTAGAGTAATACTTAATGTGCTCAGAGGGACTGATCAAGACTTAGAACCAGCCTAACTGAGTAGTTCACTACTGTAATCTTTAGTCACTAAAGATACACCGGAGCGTCGTCATAGTGGGAGGGTTGTTAGAGAACCCGACAGTTTCATGTTTATAGGAGAGCCTTCGGACTTGTTGCCTAGAGAACATGAAGCCGACCCCGGATCTATGACGAGACGCTGAAAGATCAAGATGCTCAGTCTTGGTAAAAGACGATGAAATATGAGAATGAATCTTTGGATTCAAATCATGTCTGGGATCTTGTAGCACCGCCCAAAGGTGTAAAAGCCATTGGTTGCAAGTGGGTGTACAAGATGAAAAGAGGGTCTGACGGGAAGGTGTGAACCTTATGGCTAGGCGAAAGGGTGCACTCAGAAAGAAAGGGATCGATTATGAGTAAACTTTTTCGCCAGTAGCTATACTAAAGTCGTTCCGGATTCTTTTGTCTTCACATGGAAGATGGAAGTCAAGACGGATTTCCTAAATCGAAGTCTTGACGGGACCATCTGTGTGGGACAGCCAGAGGGATTCATCGAAAAGAGCCAAGAGCATTTAGTAAGCAAGCTTAATCGATCTTAGGATTGAAGGAAGCTTCAAGATCTTGGACACATGCGGATCTATGAGAAAATCCATTTTATGGATTCATTCAAGGCATGTTCAGGTCCTGTGTGTAATAAAGAAGTGACAGAAAAGATGTGGTGTTTTCTCATTCTTTATGTAGACGACATCCTTCTAAATTGGCAACAATATGAAAGATGTTATCGGACATAAAGGGATGATTGTCCGAGTAATTCAATATAAGAGACTTAGGAGAAGTCGGGAATGTTCTTGGGATAAAAGTAATAAATGATCGCCAGAAAAGAACATAGAACTTATCTCGAGTCTCATACATAAATACAATTTTTACTCGTTGCAGCATACAGAATTCCAAGAAAGGTCTTCACCTTTCAGATGTGGAATTCATCTATCTAAAGTTTTGTGTCCGACACAATAAAGGAGATAGATGAAGAGTATGTAATGCTATGCACGAAACGGATATCTACTATGTCGTGGGCATGGTGGTGAGATATCATAGTAATCCTGGAAAGGATCACTCGACTGATGTAAAGAACATGTTTAGGCTCCTGCAGAGAACCAGGAATTATGTTCTGAGTTACAAAGCAGTCAAGTTGTTTCCTTTGGATTACATAGAATTGGATTTCCAATCAAACAGGGACAGTTGAAAGTCGAAGTCAGGCTATGTGTTCTCACTGTGAAGTGGAGCAGTCACATGGAAGAATGTAAAGCAGCGATGCATTACGGACTCTACCATGGAAACTGAAAGGATAACGGCCTCTGAGGCAGTTATAAGGTCAGTGTGGCTCCAGAACTTCCTAAGGACTTAGATGTGGTTTCTAGTTTACCCAAAGCTATTTTGAATAGCGGTATTGGAAAACTTGAAATGCCACGAGTCCACAGTGGGAGATAATACGTAGAGCGCGAGTACCACCTGATTCGAGAGATCGTCTAGTAAGACGATGCAGTTGTCACCTAGATAGCATCGAGAGGATTGCCTGGTAAACTCGTTCACAGAGGCACTTCCAGCGAAAGCGTTGGGTAGGCGTGATGAGGTTATGGGAATCTGATGTTTGGGAGAGGGCGACTAGACTTTTAGTATAAGTGGGAGATTGATGGAGTTGTATTCTAAATGTATAGTTTAGTGCAAATACGGAACTCCTTATCTATACCTTAATTCGAGATATGATTCAAGCATGATTGCATTTAATGCAATAGTCCTTGATGTATACGTTGTAGATAGTATGGCGTGAGGAGACACGCGGAAGATCATACTATCGGTCACTCGTATACTATCGAACAGTAGCTCACGACTTAGATGGACAGGGACAATCCATCGGTACGTCGTAGTGTGACTGGTAGATAGTCGGTCTTGACTATCATGTTACACTCGTACACTTGGTGTATTGAGCAGGACCACGGGAGGGCGTTCGATTTATACTAATCGAAGTAATTGAACTAGACCTCAGATATTACGGATATACGAATTCCTAATCCCTATATAATTATAGGTGCGTGTGTCCAATTCTCGGTTCTTTAATATGCCAATGAGTGAGACTAATTGATTAGTCAAGATACTCGGTAAATTGGGAATCGGAATTGTACACACGGCATGCTATAGATTATAGACAGGAAACCGTGTCCCATTTATTGGGTTGATGATGTCCCCGAGATGAGCTCATAAAGTTTATCATGTAAACCCTGCAGGTGGATTCGTTTCACATGATAATAAGGATGAGTGGTACTAGTCTCGGATAATAAGAAATGAATTAATTTAATTATTAGTAATTAATGTTAATTCGTGGACATACGATATCTTAAACACGGGGAAAGTCGTATATGTAATTCGGCGGAATTATATTATTGTTGAAATAATATAAATTAATTATTGAGAATTCAATTATAATTTTATAGTGGAATTAATTATAATTAAAATTGTGAAATTTAATTAAGATTTGCCTTTTAGGACGCCGAGTTAATTAAATTGCAATTTAGCCTAATAATTAATTTCCATAAGGTCCCTGGTGTAGCTTTATAAATACCCCACCCTCTCTTTCTCTAAACCTAAGAAACGCCGCTATTTTATTTTTGCGGAGAAAAAATAAATTGTTTGCAATTATTTTTCTGCAGAAATAAATAGATTAGCGCTGATATAATTTTCTGTAGAAATTAATTGCTAGCGCAATTATATTTCTGAGATAGAAGTTTTCTATAGAAATTGATTGCTAGCGCAATTATATTTTTGGGACAGAAATTTTCTGTAAAAATTAATTTGCTAGCGCAAATATATTTCTGAGAGACAGAATATTACCCCTACGGTGGGTTCAAGAGAGAAAGGAGAAGAGGAAGGTTCAGCGGATCGTTGCCCACTCAACGGCTGCACGTCGGGGATAGAGACATACACCTGAAGGCTTCGTGGTCTCAACAATTCGGCTTCTCCGAATCACGCGACAAAGGTATGAGATCGAACCCTAATTCCGAAATAATTCGATCTCTTATTTCGTTGATTATACATTGAACGAAGATCGGGTTCCGGGTGTCGTGGATTGTATTCCTCGATTACTGGGGGGTCTAGGACCTCCGGATCGGTAGTCGGAAGAGGAAATACGACCCGGAAACGAGCCCGGAACAGCAGGTCGCGTTGTTGTTCGCGCCTGCTGAAGGACAAACGGCGACGGCCGTTTTAGAAACGGCGACCGCCGTTTCGCTGATTTTCGGGCAGCGCTGCTGCCTGAGGCAGATCAGCTCTGGTTCGCGCGGTTGTCCTTCGGGGCAATGGCTGGGCGTGAATCGGGACACGGGGTGATACGTGAACGGAGTAACGGACCTGGAGGTCGACTGGGAGCGTTCGGATGTTCGAGTGATCGAACGAACGCATCCCGGGTAGTCGATTTCCAACAGACGTCACACGGAAGATCATACTATCGGTTACTCGTATATACTCAAACAGTTGCTCACGACCTAGATGGACAAGGACCAATCCATCGGTATAGTCGTTGTATGAGAGAGAAAATAATTTGTCTTAATTATTTTATCATACTTGTACACTTGGTGTATTGGGCGGATCGCTTGAGATTTATCGATTAGGATTGCCTTAGATAATCGATTTAAATCTTAGTGTATTTTATTCTTAATCCATGATATTATTGCGGGTGTGTGCATTTAATATTAGTGACTTTGATTTTCCAAAGGAATTGACCGATTAGAATATCTGGTCAATTACCGGTAAAGTTGGGTCACTCTATTTTGTGTATGACATGCTGTGAATTCTTGATGGGAAAGTGTGTCCCGATAAGGGTTGATAATGTCCCCGAGATGAGTTCTTAAGGAATTATTATGTAAACCCTGCAGGTGGATTTTTTCCGCGTAATAATTAAGGTTGAATAGTACTAATCTCGGTTACAAGAGGTGAATAAATTAATTAGCAATAAATTAATTTTATTCATGGACATTTCTATCTTAAACGCACGGAATAAATAATACTACCGGAGAGATAATATTATTTGATATAATATGGTATAATATTGGGAGTGCAATTATATTTATATAGTGGAAAATAAATATAATTAATATTAATGGATTAATAGATTTGGGCTTGGGCTCAATTTAATCATTAATATTGGAAGCCCAATATTCCACCTCCTTTAGATCCCCTACGTAACCTATAAAAGCACTACGTGGTCTTCTCTATTCTCATAACTTGAAGATCACAATTCAAAAGGAGAGAAGGAGATCCATAGGAGTTCGGAGGATCGTCGCCCACACGACGTTCGAACGGAGTGCAAGGAATACGCGGGAAGGTTTAGAGGTCTTCAACTAAATATCGTTTCTCCGCACAACGAGAACAAAGGTAAAATCGTTAAACCCCCTTCGATGATTTTAATTTAATTTGTATATTGTTGGAATTTGATATCCCGGGCTATTAAAAATAATGCGGAAACCAATAACCCGATCAAACCCTTCGCCGGAGATCACACGAACACGACACACGTGCCGGGATACGGCCGAAGCGCACAGCGAAGCCCGAAGGCCGCGCACGCCCCAGCCGCACCCCCACGGGTGCGCGCTTGCGATCGAGGAGTCGATCGCTCAAGGCGATCGACTGGGGCTGCCCAGCAGCCCCCCGCGGCGAGTCCGGCGACTCGCCGCCGCTGGGTGGTCGGCCCGCCACCAGCAGGCCACCGCGGGGCCCAGCCCTCGCGGTGCGCGATCGATCGCACGGATCGACCGCACCCCCGGCGCCCAGCCGGGGTTCGACCCCTCCTCGCCGAAACCCTAGGCGGGCGTACGCCGTGGTCCGGTGGCTTCGCCACCACCACGCGTTCGTCCTCCTTCCCGGTTTCGTACCTCGGATCTTCGTTCTACGGTATTTTCAATAAATTCAAATCAAAATAATATCAAGGACGTTTAGATATTATACCTTCGATTCGTTGTTCGGAGAAACGAAATCAAACACCTTTGAATCTTCCCACGTATTCCTTGCACTCCGTTCGAACGTCGGGTGGGCGCGATCTATCGAACTCCTATGGATCTCCTTCAACTCTCTAGAACTATCAAATAATGATATTCTTGTCTTGTGTTCTATGAAGGCCATGTAGTGCTTTTATAGGCTACGTAGGGGATCTAAAGGAGGTGGAATATTGGGCTTCTAATATTGGAGATTAAATTGAGCCAAGCCCAAATCCATTAATCCTTACCAATATTAATTTTATTTATTTTCCACTATATAAATAAAATTGCACTCCCAATATTTACCCATATTATATCAAATAATATTTCTCCGGTTAGTATTATTTATTCCGTGTATTTAAGATTTAAATATCCATGAATAAAATTTATTTATTGCTTAGTAAATTTATTCATCTCTTGTATCCGAGATTAGTACCACTCAACCTTATTTATTATGCGGGAACAAATCCACTCGCGAGGTTTACATAATAAATCCTTATGAGCTCATCTCGGGGATATTATCAACCCTTCCGGGATACACTGTCCCTCCAAATATTCACGGCATGCCATATATAAAATATAGTGACCCAACTCAACCGGTAATTAACCCAATAATTAAATCGGTTAATTCCTTTGGAAAATCAAAGTCACTAATATTAAATATACACACCCGCAATATTATCGGGGATTAAGAATAAAATACTCCGAGACTTAAATCAATTATCACAGAGCAATCCTAATTGATAAGTCTCAAGCGATCCGCCCAATACACCAAGTGTACAAGTGTGATAAAATAATTAAGACAAATTATTTTTTCTCTCACACAACGACTATACCGATGGATTGGTCCGTGTCCATCTAGGTCGTGAGCAACTGTTCGATTAAATACGAGTAACCGATAGTATGATCTTCTGTGTGGGCCCGACACACCATACTAACTACAACGTATATAATCCAGGACTATTATTTGCATTTATTTAATTAATAATAATTAAAAGCAAATGAATGTTTATTATTAATAGGTAAATGAAAGTGTACAAGGAGTTCAGAATACTCAAATCTAGACATTAAGTATACTACTCCATCAATCTCCCACTTATACTAAGGTCTAGTCTTATCTTCCAAACTTCTGACTCCCAAACCCTCTAAGTGCTTGAAATATACTTCCTTAGGAAGTATCTTGGTGAAAGGGTCCGCTAGGTTGTCCTCCGAAGCTATCTTGGTGACTATTGCATCGCCCCTCTTGACGATGTCTCGAATCAGGTGGTACTTGCGCTCTATGTGTTTCGTAGCACTATGGGACCGTGGTTCCTTACTGTTTGCCACTGCACCGCTATTGTCACAATAAATTGTCATAGCTTTGGGCAAACTCGGAATCACATCTAAGTCCTGGAGGAAATTAAGGAACCACACTGACTCTTTCGCTGCCTCTGAGGCTGCAACATATTCAGCTTCCATGGTAGAGTCTGAAATGCACTTTTGCTTAACACTCTTCCATGATACGGCTCCACCTCCCAAAGTGTACACATAGCCTGATGTCGACTTACGCCGGTCCTTATCAGCTTGGAAATCCGAATCTGTGTAACCCAAAGGAATCAGATTGTCTGCTCCGTATCTCAGAACATAATCCTTAGTATTTCGCAAATACTTGAAAATGCTCTTTACGGCAGTCCAATGAGCCTTTCCAGGATTACTTTGTTATCTTGCCACTATGCCAACCGCATAACAGATATCAGGCCTCGTGCATAACATTGCATACATTAAGCTTCCCACAGCCAAAGCGTAGGGAACCGCTTTCATTTCATCTTTCTCCTTCTGTGTCTGAGGACACATTTCCTTAGAAAGATAAGTTCCTTTACTGAAAGGCAGATCACCCTTCTTGGAATCTTGCATGTTAAAACGAGCCAGAATCGTGTTTATGTAAGATTGCTGTGAAAGGTACAGTGTTCTATTCCGGCGATCCCTTATAACTTTGATCCCTAGAACATGTCCAACTTCTCCCAAATCTTTCATATCGAATTGTCTAGACAACCATCCCTTTATGTCTGATAACATCTTTACACTGTTGCCAATGAGAAGTATGTCGTCTACATAAAGCACGAGAAACACCACCTTCTTTCCATCACGTTTCCAATACACACACGATTCGTCCATGCTTTGAATGAATCCAAAAGATTGGACTACTTCATCAAACCGCAGGTTCCACGATCTCGAGGCTTGTTTCAATCCATAAATGGATCGATTAAGCTTGCACACTAGATGATCTCGCCCCTTAGCAATGAATCCTTCTGGTTGTTTCATATAAATCGTCTCGTCAAGACTTCCATTCAGGAAAGCTGTCTTGACATCCATTTGCCACACCTCATAATCCATATGAGCTGCTATGGATAAGAGAATCCGGATCGACTTTATCTTGGCTACCGGCGAGAAGGTCTCCTCATAATCGATTCCCTCTTTCTGAGTATATCCTTTCGCAACAAGCCGAGATTTAAAGGTTTCAACCTTTCCGTCAGATCCTCTCTTTCTCTTGTAGACCCATTTACACCCAATTGACTTTACGCCGCTTGGTGGTTCTACAAGATCCCAGACTTTATTAGAATCCATAGATTCTATTTCGGATTTCATCGCTTTCTTCCAAGAAGGCGCATCTATATCTTGTACCGCCTCATCATAGGTCCAGGGATCGATTTCATGAACTCCGGGTGCCGAGTCCGAAGACTCACCCAGTCCAATTCATCTGTCCGGTTGTCTAACAACCCTCCCACTACGACGGCGTTCCGGTGTATTAACAGTGATAGTAGGTGCTGGGAATCGATGTCCCGGGCTATCAAAAATTATCCGGAACCGATAACCCGACCGAAATCCCGTCGCCGGAAACCACGAACAACCTTACGGAGCTGGGCTCGACCCGAGCATCGCCGCGGGATGAACCCGCGGCCGAAACCCTAGCCGAGCCCCCGCCGGGGCTCGCGATCGTGCGCCGATCGTTGGGGCTGCTCCGGCAGCCCCGGGCGGTGAGTCCGGCGACTCACCGCCACCACCGACAGGAGGGGGGACCACCAGTCGCGGCGCGAAGCTGCGACGGTCCCCGGCGATCGAGCTAGGGCTCGATCGCCCCAGCCGCGGCGTCCAGCCGCGGCTTTCCTTCGATGCGCGCCGGCGGCGAGGGCAGCCGGGATCCGCCGTGGCACCAGCCCACGGCATCCCGGCGATCGACGCTAGGTCAATCGCTCGCCCCGGCGTCCAGCCGGGGCTCCCCTCGTCGCCAATACCGGCGGTCCGAACCCTAGGGTTCGACCACCCCTTCGATCCTCGCCGGGGATCTCGAATCCCCGTCCCCGAGGTTCGTCGTTTTCCCGGATCGTCTTGTTCATGTATATATCACAATTAAACGAACATATAATCATGGAGGGGGTTTATGATTATGTACCTCGATTCGTTGTACGGAGAAACGAAATCAAACGTTGATGACCTTACGATCTTCCCACGTATTCCTTGCACTCCGTTCGAACGTCGTGTGGGCGACGATCTATCGAACTCCTATGGATCTCCTTCACTCTTCAAGACTTTATGATTGGCGTAGGTTAAGTTGTTATGAATTAAGAAGACCATGTAGTGCTTTTATAGGCTACGTAGGGGATCAAAAGGAGGTGGAATATTGGACTCCCAATATTGATGATTAAATTGAGCCCAGCCCAAATCTATTAATCCTTATCAATATTAATTAATTTATTTTCCACTATATAAATTAATTGCACTCCCAATATTAAACCATATTATATCAAATAATATTTCTCCGGTAGTATTATTTATTCCGTGTATTTAAGATTTAAATATCCATGAATAAATTTATTTATTGCTCAATAAATTATATTCATCTCTTATATCCGAGACTAGTACCGTTCAACCTTAATTATTGTGCGGAACGAATCCACTCATGAGGTTTACACAATAATTCCTTATGAACTCATCTCGGGGATATTATCAACCCTTCCGGGATACACTTTTCCGTCAAGTATTCACGGCATGTCATATATAAAATATAGCGACCCAATTTTACCGGTAATTAACCCAAAAATTAAATCGGTTAATTCCTTTGGAAAATCAAAGTCTCTTATATTAAATATACACACCCGCAATAATATCGGGGATTAAGAATAAAATACGCTGAGATTTAAATCAATTATCAACGGCAATCCTAATTGATAAATCTCAAGCGATCCGCCCAATACACCAAGTGTACACGTGTGATAAAATAATTAAGATAAATTATTTTCTCTCTCACACAACGACTATACCGATGGATTGGTCCGTGTCCATCTAGGTCGTGAGCAACTGTTCGATTAAATACGAGTAACCGATAGTATGATCTTCTGTGTGGGCCCGACACACCATACTAACTACAACGTATAAAATCCAGGACTATATTTTGCATAATTAATTAATAATAATTAAATGCAAATAATTGTTTATTAATTAAATAGGTTAAATTCTATGACCGGGAGTTTACCGATACTTAAATCTAGACATTAAGTACACAACTCCAACAATCTCCCACTTGTACTAAGGTCTAGTCATTTCCTCCAAACTCCCGATTTCCATACTCATCACGTGCTTAAGTTATACTTCCCAGAAGTATCATGTGAATGAGCAATCTAGGTTGCCGCTCTGAAGTTATCTTGGTGACTACTGCGTCGTCTCCCTAGACGATGACTCGAATCAGGTGGTACTTGCTCTATGTGTTATCATCACCTTTTGAACTTATGACTTCTTCCAGTTTACCATGCATCGCTATATACATAGCCTTTGGTGAACCAAGAATCATATCCAAGTTCAGAGGTCATTCCGGAACCTAACCAAAAACTTCCGCTGCCTCTGAGGCTGCTATTCGGTTTATGATAGAGTCCGAGAAGCATCCCGCTTATCACTCTTTCATCTTTAGGTTCCACCTCTTTTAAAGTGAACACATAGCCTGATATCGACTTACACTGGTCTTTCTCTGATTTTGGATCTGAGAAACTGTAATCCAAGAAGACTTCGTCTTGCTTAGTAATCTAGTACTTCCAAGTACTTTTACAGGATTCGAATATCTCTTATCCAGATTACCTTGATATCCTCTCACTACGCTAACCGCATAGTTGATATCAGGTTCTTGTTTTACAACACTGCATCTACAAAGCTCTCCACACTCGAAGTGTAGGAAACTGCTTTGTCTATATCTATCTCCTTCATGTGTTCAAGACACATACCTTTAGATAGATGCATTCTGTTCCCGAAAGGCAATAACCTTTCTCAGAATTATGCATGTTTAAAACAAACCATAATCGCATAAGAAATCTTAAGAGAAGTACAAATGTTCTTTTCTAGAGATCGAAAGATTCCAAGAACATGATCCAACTTACTCTTAATCTTATATCTCGATTTATTCAGACAACCTCTATTTTATGTCTGACAATACTTTTACATTGTTGCCAACGATGAAGTCTTATCTAGATAAAATCTCCGAGAAACACCACCTTGTTTCTATTACTTCTTCTAATACACCTTCCTCGTCTATGCCTTTTGACGAATCCATATAATGGACTATCTCATCAATTCGCAAGTTCCACGATTCATAGCTTGGTAACGATCCATAAATGGATTTACTAAGCTCGTACTTCTAAATGATCTTGCCTCTTAACAATAATACTTATTGCTATCCAAGAAGGCACATTTAGATTAGTACCGCCCCTTATGCAGAGCTAGGGATCGATTTCATCTCTACTAGATCCAGAGTTCAAAACTCCTCTAGTCCTATGAACATCTCTGGTTGCTTGACAACCTCCCACTGCAATGGCGTTCCGGTGTATAACAGTAATTAACACTAGGTGCAGTTAGTGGTGTACTCCTACTCGGTCAGGCTGGTTCTCGGTCTTTTGTCCTTTGCTCATTTCAAGGTACCTTTGTCAGTTAGGGCATTGTAGTTCATCTAATAGTCTTCCTCTAAGAACCGGGCGAGGACACCCCTCTGGTTCATAGTACTATTGAACATACAATTACTTGTTCTTCTAGGATATTCTACAACCACATTTGAATGTGCCGTTGTATCCAGAAATATCCATAGAACATAGGTAGTTCCGAATAAACTTGTCCTTTTACTATTAGAATTCCATTTCTTATTTCTGACACACCACTTCTACACATCAGTGTATGGTGTAGTCCTTTGAGACTTAAATCCCAATCAGTGATATATGCTATGTGTCTTTAGACAGGTGGCAGCCTCCGCGAACAAGTCGCAGGCTTCTAATGGATATACTTTGATGGTTCCCCATAATAGCTTTGTGTTTACTGACGGGTCAAAAACACTTTGCTTTTATGGCACATCAAGTATTCTAATCCATCTTCGAGGATTCTTTGAAAGAACTACTCGTATCCTTCTAATTACACATGTTACCGCATAAATCATAAATCATTCTCAATACTTGTCCGAATTCTATCCTTTATCCAGAAAGGTTAGCTTAGTTGTACCATTTTCCAAGATCGATTCTTAGGTCGGGAGGTCCACTCCTCCAACTATAATTGATCAAATCAATTTCGACCTCTTGAATCCCTTTTGAATAAATACTACTAAGTTCAAGAATTCACAAGTATAATGATTGACAAAGAAATACATCTAATAAGTAAAACAAGTTATAACAGTTTGTTGCATCATGGTAGACTAAGGATTCATTATTCATATATTGCTATCTAATGTACCATAATAGATAATACCATTATTTCTTATCTAAATCACTTGAATGATTAAAGAAATAAATATCCATTCATTAATAAAGAAAAATCCGAACAAAAGTTCTTTTCAAAATAAAGGGGTACATAAAGCAATAATCTTGAAATGAAATCCTAAAACTACTAAAAGTAGATAAACGTCTTCCATTGCAACCGCTGCTACCCCAACAGCTTCGCCCATGTAGACTCGAACTCTTCTTCTCTAAGTCGCCAGGTTTTCTGGAACCCCTGCATTCAAAACAATGCACATACCGTCAGTGGTTCCATATCTACACACCAGAATTCTGGTAGATAATACCGCTGACTATGTTTTTACGACTAAAGAAAAATTCGTACCTCTGAGAGGACATTCAGACTTCCAGTGTCCAGACTTGTTGCATCGGAAGCACTTGCCCCTTGGCTTACTAGCCCCCACTCGTGGTCCATTCCTCTTGGCACCACTGGGTTTCCAGGCTTGCTTCCTTTTCTTGCCCCTACCTCCAACAGCTTTCAAGCTCTTGGACTTGGTAGCTACAAGCGCTTGAGACTTGCCCTTCTTGTAGATCCCCTCTGCCGCCTTCAGTTCAGTCAGGAGTTGCGCAAGAGTATAAGATAGTTTACCCATATTATAGCTCATACGAAACTGCTCAAAACTAGGGGTCAGAGACTGGAGTATGATGTCGACTTGCGTCTCACCATCAATCATAGCTCCTAGGACCTCCAATTCATTCAACAAACTCATCATCTTAAGAACGTGCTCCCCAACGGGCGTTCCTTCAGATTGAGTAGTCGACATGAGGACTCTCATGGCTTCTTGCCTACCCGCACGGTCTTGATGTCCAAACATCTCCTTGAGGTTGAACAACATATCCTCGGCAGTGTTCATCGACTGATGTTGGGTTTGGAGTACATTTGACATAGAAGCCAAAATATAGCACCTAGTCATTTCATCAGCCTTTTTCCACTTCCGATATGCTTCCTTTTCCTCATCAGTTGAGGCACCTGTGGGTTCAGCAGGGCAGTGCTCATAGAGTACAAACTTGTACTCTTCAGCAGTCAGGACAATGTCCAAATTTCTCTTCCAATCAATATAATTGGGACCAGTGAGTTTATTCTCCTTGAGTATCACAGAAAGTGGATTCATAGCTATTCTCTAAACCTATAAGCACATATAAACAAACAATCAATTTAATATCCGATATTATCTCCCTTAAATAATATCATTAAATTACTAATCACATCTAAAATCCCATCAGGTAAGGCAAGCCACGATAGTGTGGACGTTTACCTACCCAAATGATTTCGCAATTAGATTTGCTTCGGTCGTACATCATCGATAGCGTTACTTCGATGGGAAGAATACTATGAAGCGTACCTAAGTGTAAACCATTACTCAGTACCAAGAAGTTCGTTTGGGAGTCGCATATCACCGCAAGCCACGATAGTGTGGACGTTTACGTTGATACACGGATCCTTTACTCCCTTCTAAAACTGTCTACATCAATCGTTCCAAAATCCCATTCAGTACAGCAAGCCACGATAGTGTGGACGTTTACTATACCAAAAGACTTTTACAATTGACATCCTTTTACTCGATCCATCGAATTCTCGCAAACCAAGACGCGGAGAATCATAAGTGAAACTCGAAGTTTCTAACAAGTGACTCACCATGCGAACGACCCTATCTCTCATAAATGAGGGAGCCGAGCAGACAATCGATCCACCTTCAAAAGATGGTACAAAGGTCTCTAATTTGTGTCATCCACATGACCAAGTGGCTTTGGCTCCATTCCACTCCCCGGGGTGAGAATGAGTCGACTTGAAGTCAGTTTCAGAAAGACAAATCATGCATTGTTTGATGAACTTGATCAATGTTTCTCGTAAAAGGAATTACAAGAATTCTCCTCCAATGACTCTTCTATACGAACTTCGAAAGTCCATAAGAGTCACCAAGAGAACAGCAATGGAGACCATGGGAATGTTTCCATCCCCTCTCCCACATAGCTTTTTACAATAAAGGGATACGCTATCTAGTGCATAAAGTAAACACACATAGCATGCATACAAGTAATAAAGCACATAGTATCACATAGTCAAAATAATGCTAGAAAATTATTTTTCCCGACTATCATGGCTTTATTCCATCTCCGTACGCATCTTCTAGTCTTCAGTCTTCGTTCTTGAATGCTCCATGTGACGAGAATATTAATCCCAATATTTAAATCTATTTATTTTCAATTAATCCAAAAGTTACTTAATTCGAAAATTAAGTCAATCGAATATATTAAAAATAAAATTAAATATCATTAATATTTTTATTTATTTATTTCCTATCTAATTCCATTAAATCTCTAGAATAATCTATCCAAGTAAAACTTGGAATATTCTAGAAGACTTCTATAATAGAATAAGGAAATAAAATAAATTAGGACTCTTCTACTTTCCAAAATTAATTAATTTCCATGTCCATGAAAATTCCCAAGAATAGGAATAATCAAATAGGAAATAAATTAATACCAAATTAATTAGATTCCTAATCCATGAATATCTCCATAATAGAAATAAAACAATAGGAATAAAATTAATTCCAATTAATTCTTTTCCTAATCCATGAGAGTTTCCAAAAGGAAGAACACTCAAATAGGAAAACCGAATTAATTTAGGAAAGCGAATCTTGGTAGGAGAACACGAGATCACGAGGACCCCGCGTCCCCCACCTTCGATCGCCGGCCGGGGAGGAGTGCCGCCGCCACCTCAGCCCACGCGCCACCACCACCGGTGGCCGGCGTGGCCGAGGGTTCCCGCGGGCATCCCCCACGCCCCTCCCTTCGATCGATCCTCATGGGATCGATCTCATGATCGATCCCGAGCCCTAGCCCTCTTCGTCTTCTTCGTCACACGCGTTCTCCGGCGGTCAACTCGGCATCGATCCAATGTAAATAAATTACAAGAAATAAATTTACAATTCCGGTATCGATTCTATACATGAAATCGACCCTAAACATTTTCCGGAAAACGTAGAACGTAATAATAAATCCTAAATTCGGTCAACCCCCAAATTTTTACTATTACAAACATTCAACCACACAAAACGAATCTCGACATGTTCGAGAGTTTAATCAACGAATAATCATGATAATTAATTAACACAATAATTAAATCCAACCATGATAGCCGGAAATCCCTGCAAGGTAGAACAATAATTGAACATATACATGAACACGAAACCAAACGCTCTGATACCAATTGCTGGGAATCGATGTCCCGGGCTATCAAAAATTATGCGGAACCGATAACCCGACCGAAATCCCGTCGCCGGAAACCACGAACCACCTTACGGAGCTGGGCTCGACCCGAGCATCGCCGCATGATGAACCCGCTGCCGAAACCCTAGCCGAGCCCCCGCCGGGGCTCGCGATCGTGCGCCGATCGCTGGGGCTGCTCCGGCAGCCCCGGGCGGTGAGTCCGGCGACTCACCGCCACCACCGACAGGAGGGGGGACCACCAGTCGCGGCGCGAAGCTGCGACGGTCCCCGGCGATCGAGCTAGGGCTCGATCGCCCCAGCTGCGGCTTTTCTTCGATGCGCGCCGGCGGCGAGGGCAGCTGGGATCCGCCGTGGCACCAGCCCACGGCATCCCGGCGATCGACGCTAGGTCGATCGCTCGCCCCGGCATCCAGCCGAGGCTCCCCTCGTCGCCAATACCGGCGGTCCGAACCCTAGGGTTCGACCGCCCCTTCGATCCTTGCCGGGGATCTCGAATCCCCGTCCCCGAGGTTCGTCGTTTTCCCGGATCGTCTTGTTCATGTATATATCACAATTAAACGAACATATAATCATGGAGGGGGTTTATGATTATGTACCTCGATTCGTTGTACGGAGAAACGAAATCAAACGTTGATGACCTTACGATCTTCCCACGTATTCCTTGCACTCCGTTCGAACGTCGTGTGGGCGACGATCTATCGAACTCCTATGGATCTCCTTCACTCTTCAAGACGTTATGATTGGCGTAGGTTAAGTTGTTATGAATTGTGAAGACCATGTAGTGCTTTTATAGGCTACGTAGGGGATCAAAAGGAGGTGAAATATTGAGCTCCCAATATTGATGATTAAATTGAGCCCAACCCAAATCTATTAATCCTTATCAATATTAATTAATTTATTTTCCACTATATAAATTAATTGCACTCCCAATATTAAACCATATTATATCAAATAATATTTCTCCGGTAGTATTATTTATTCCGTGTATTTAAGATTTAAATATCCATGAATAAATTTATTTATTGCTCAATAAATTATATTCATCTCTTATATCCGAGACTAGTACCGTTCAACCTTAATTATTGTGCGGAACGAATCCACTCATGAGGTTTACACAATAATTCCTTATGAACTCATCTCGGGGATATTATCAACCCTTCCGGGATACACTTTCCCGTCAAGTATTCACGGCATGTCATATATAAAATATAGCGACCCAAATTTACCGGTAATTAACCCAATAATTAAATCGGTTAATTCCTTTGGAAAATCAAAGTCTCTTATATTAAATATACACACCCGCAATAATATCGGGGATTAAGAATAAAATACTCTGAGATTTAAATCAATTATCAACGGCGATCCTAATTGATAAATCTCAAGCGATCCGCCCAATACACCAAGTGTACAAGTGTGATAAAATAATTAAGATAAATTATTTTCTCTCACACACAACGACTATACCGATGGATTGGTCCGTGTCCATCTAGGTCGTGAGCAACTGTTCGATTAAATACGAGTAACCGATAGTATGATCTTCTGTGTGGGCTCGACACACCATACTAACTACAACGTATAAAATCCAGGACTATATTTTTCATAATTAATTAATAATAATTAAATGCAAATAATTGTTTATTAATTAAATAGGTTAAATGCTATGACCGGGAGTTTACCGATACTTAAATCTAGACATTAAGTACACAACTCCAACAGTAGGTGCAGGTTCTAGTGGTGTATCACTACTCGGTTCGGCTGTATCTAAGTCTTCCTTGTTACCTCTCAACTCATCAAGTATTATGTCACTCTTGGGCTTGTGGTCCATGACATAGTCTTCCTCTAAGAACCGAGCGTTAGTACTTATAACGATCTTCTGGTCCGTAGGACTATAGAACATGCCACCTTTAGTTCCTTTCGGGTATCCTACAAACAGCCATAATTCTGATCTAGGTTCTAACTTATCGGCCCCTTGTCGCAACACATGTGCTGGACATCCCCAGATCCGAAGGTGCCTGAGGCTAGGCTTGCGCCCGCTCCACCTTTCCATGGGTGTTGTGGGTACCGTTTTTGTTGGAACCATGTTGAGAATGTACGCCGCTGTTTCCAAGGCATGTCCCCAGAACATAGTAGGTAAGTCTGAGTAACTCATCATTGAACGCACCATCTCCATAAGAGTCCTATTCCTTCTTTCCGACACACCATTCTGCTGGGGAGTATATGGTGATGTCATTTGGGAATCAATCCCATTCTCTGCTAAGTATGCCTTGAATTCTCCAGACAGGTACTCGCCTCCGCGATCAGATCGCAGGCATTTAATGGATTTACCTTGAAGGTTCTCCACAAAAGCCTTGAACTCCTTGAACTTGTCAAAGGATTCGCTCTTGCGGCGCATCAAGTATACAAATCCATACCTTGAGTAATCATCAGTGAAAGTGATGAAGTACTCGTACCCTCCCCTTGCCTGAGTAGACATAGGTCCGCATACATCAGAGTGAATCAAATCCAATACTTGTTCAGCTCTACGTCCTTTACCAGAAAAAGAACGCTTGGTCATTTTTCCCTCCAAACAGGATTCGCAGGTTGGAAGGTCCTCTCCTTCAACACCACTGATGAGACCATCAGCTTTCAACCTTTGAATTCTATTCGAATTAATATGACCTAGCCTTAGATGCCACAAGTATAATTGATTCATTTTAGAAGGTTCCTTTCTCTTATTGGTGTTCGTAGATGTGTTATTACTCTCGGTTAGTTGCATCGTGTTAGACTCAGGATTTAGAACATAGAAATCGTCTATCAATGTACCAGAACAGACAATCTCACTATTTCTTCTTATGACCACAGAGTGCTCAAAAGAAACAGAATATCCATTCAGAATTAACTTAGAAACTGAAATTAAATTCTTTCTAAAATTCGGTACATAAAGGCAATTTTGTAAAACTAAAACCCTATCACTACTAAAGCGTAAGTGAACGTCTCCCACTGCAACAGCCGCCACCTTGCCCGGTTAATCACCTCTTGCCCGGCTTCCACGCTATGTCTCAACATCATCCTGAGGTCATTCTTAATGTCCTCATCAGTTGGGACGACAGTGGATTCGGAAAGCTCAACAGTCTGAACAATGTCCAGATTTCGTTCCCAATCATTACTATATGGAACCGGTGAGTTTTCATCCTTAAGTATATCACAAAGTGGGGTCACAGTCATTCTTAACCTATAAGCACATAAAACAAACAAACAATTTAATATCCGATATTATCTCCCTCAAATAATATCATTAAATCACTAATCACATCTAAAATCCCATCAGGTAAAGCAAGCCACGTTCGTGTGGACGTTTACCCACCCAAATGATTTAGCAATTAGATTTGCTTCGGTCATACATCACTTACAGCGTAACCTCGTTGGGAGGAATACTATAACGCGTATCTAAGTGTAAACCATTACTCAGTACTAAGGCGAATCGTTTAGAATTGTTACGTCACCGCAAACCACGTTCGTGTGGACGTTTACGACAACTCGCAACCCTTCACAATTCCCTATAACTGTCTACATCAATTATTCTAAAATCCCATTCAGTATAGCAAGCCACGTTCGTGTGGACGTTTACTATACCAAAAGATTTATTTAATTGAAATCCAATTACTTGATCCATTCGATCTTGTAAATCAAGACGCGGAGAATCATAAGTGAAACTCGAGGTTTCTTACCAGTGATTCACCATGCGAACAACCCTATCTCTCATAAATGAGGGAGCCGAGCAGACAATCGATCCATCTATCAAAGAATGGTACGAAGGTCTCTAATTTGTGTCCTCTACATGACCAAGTGGCTCTGGCTCCATTCCACTCCCCGGGGTGAGAATGAGTCGACTTGAAATCAGTTATGGAAAGACAAATTAGGCATTGTTTGATAAACTTAATCAATGTTTCTCGTAAGAGGAATTACAAGAACTCTCCTCCAATGACTTATCTATACAAACTTCAAAAGTTTATAAAAGTCACCAAGAGAGCAGCAATGGAGACCATGGGTATGTTTCCATACCCTCTCCCACTTAGCTTTTTACAATAAAGGGATACGCTATCTAGTGCATAAAGTAAACACATATAGCATGCATACATGTAATAAAGCACATAGTATTATCACATAATCAAAATAATACTAGAATATTATTTTCCGACTATTATGGCTTTATCACATATCCGTACGCATCTTCTAGTCTTCAGTCTTCGTTTCTTGAATGCTCCATGTGACGAGAATATTAATTTCCAATATTTAAATCTATTCATTTTCAATTAATCCAAAAGTTACTTAATTCGAAAATTAAGTCAATCGAATATATCGAAAATAAAATTAAATATTATTAATATTTTTATTTATTTTTATTTTCCTTTTCTACTCCATTAAATCTCTAGAATAATCTATCCAAGACCCACTTGGAATATTCTAGAAGATTTCTATAATGGAATAAGGAAATAAAATAAATTAGGACTCTTCTACTTTCCATAATTAATTAATTTCCATCTAATGAAAATTCCCAAGAATAGGAATAATCAAATAGGAAATAAATTAATATCAAATTAATTAGATTTCTAATCCATGAATATTTCCATAATAGAAATAAAACAATAGGAATCCTAATTAATTCCAAATTGATTCTTTTCCTTATCCATGAGGGTTCCCAAAAAAATTAGGAGTACTCAAAAAGGAAAAATCCGAATCAAATTAGGAAAGTGGATCTTCGGTAGGAGTAGCATGGATTGGGAGGCCCCACGCCACCCCCACCTTGATCGATCGGCCGGCCATGGGGAGGAGCGCCGCCGCCCAGCCATGCCGGCCAGCCACCGAACCGGCGGTAGCCGCGGCTAGGGCAACCGAGCCCCCTTCGCCCCTTAGCCATCGATCGGGCATCACCATGGGATCGATCCAATCGATCCCAAGCCCTAGTCCCTCTCGTCACATCGTCTTCTCCGGCGGTCTTCGATTCATCGATCCAATCGCAAAATTAATTACAATAATCTAAATTAAAATTCCGGTATCGATTCTATACATGAAATCGACCCTATACAATTTCCGGAAAAACGATGAACATAATAATAAATCCTAAATTCGGTCAACCCCCGAATTTTTACTATTACAAGCATTCACCACCAAAAACGAATCTCGACATGTCCGAGAGTTTAATAATCCAACATAAATATGACAAAATAATTAAACGAACAATCATCAAGCCATAATAGTCGGAACCCTGCAAGGTAGAACAATTTTATCGAAAATACCGCGAACGTAAACCACTCTCTGATACCAATTGTTGGAATTTGATATCCCGGGCTATTAAAAATAATGCGGAAACCAATAACCCGATCAAACCCTTCGCCGGAGATCACACGAACACGACACACGTGCCGGGATACGGCCGAAGCGCACAGCGAAGCCCGAAGGCCGCGCACGCCCCAGCCATACCCCCACGGGTGCGCGCTTGCGATCGAGGAGTCAATCGCTCAAGGCGATCGACTGGGGCTGCCCAGCAGCCCCCCGCGGCGAGTCCGGCGACTCGCCGCCGCTGGGTGGTCGACCCGCCACCAGCAGGCCACCGCGGGGCCCAGCCCTCGCGGTGCGCGATCGATAGCACGGATCGACCGCACCCCCGGCGCCTAGCCGGGGTTCGACCCCTCCTCGCCGAAACCCTAGGCGGGCGTACGCCGTGGTCCGGTGGCTTCGCCACCACCACGCGTTCGTCCTCCTTCCCGGTTTCGTACCTCGGATCTTCGTTCTACGGTATTTTCAATAAATTCAAATCAAAATAATATCAAGGACGTTTAGATATTATACCTTCGATTCGTTGTTCGGAGAAACGAAATCAAACACCTTTGAATCTTCCCACGTATTCCTTGCACTCCGTTCGAACGTCGGGTGGGCGACGATCTATCGAACTCCTATGGATCTCCTTCAACTCTCTAGAACTATCAAATAATGATATTCTTGTCTTGTGTTCTATGAAGGCCATGTAGTGCTTTTATAGGCTACGTAGGGGATCTAAAGGAGGTGGAATATTGGGCTTCTAATATTGGAGATTAAATTGAGCCAAGCCCAAATCCATTAATCCTTACCAATATTAATTTTATTTATTTTCCACTATATAAATAAAATTGCACTCCCAATATTTACCCATATTATATCAAATAATATTTCTCCGGTTAGTATTATTTATTCCGTGTATTTAAAATTTAAATATCCATGAATAAAATTTATTTATTGCTTAATAAATTTATTCATCTCTTGTATCCGAGAATAGTACCACTCAACCTTATTTATTATGCGGGAACAAATCCACTCGCGAGGTTTACATAATAAATCCTTATGAGCTCATCTCGGGAATATTATCAACCCTTCCGGGATACACTGTCCCTCCAAATATTCACGGCATGCCATATATAAAATATAGTGACCCAACTCAACCGGTAATTAACCCAATAATTAAATCGGTTAATTCCTTTGGAAAATCAAAGTCACTAATATTAAATATATACACCCGCAATATTATCGGGGATTAAGAATAAAATACTCCGAGACATAAATCAATTATCACAGAGCAATCCTAATTGATAAGTCTCAAGCGATCCGCCCAATACACCAAGTGTACAAGTGTGATAAAATAATTAAGACAAATTATTTTCTCTCTCACACAACGACTATACCGATGGATTGGTCCGTGTCCATCTAGGTCGTGAGCAACTGTTCGATTAAATACGAGTAACCGATAGTATGATCTTCTGTGTGGGCCCGACACACCATACTAACTACAACGTATATAATCCAGGACTATTATTTGCATTTATTTAATGAATAATAATTAAAAGCAAATGAATGTTTATTATTAATAGGTAAATGAAAGTGTACAAGGAGTTCAGAATACTCAAATCTAGACATTAAGTATACTACTCCATCATATATGCATGTGAACGAAGATCCAAGGGACGAACCCCGGACCGAGGGCCGAACGGGTGGTGGTGGTCGATGACCACCGGACCACCGCGATCGGCGGATCCAGGTGGGGATCGCATGGGGCCAACCCCTCGGTTGGACGCCGAGGGAGGCGATCGAAGCCCTAGGGCTCGATCGCCGGATCCAGCTAGGCTCAATCGCCGGGCAGCCGCGAAGATCCGGGTTATGTTTCCGCAAATCCGTTAACCCCGGGATATCGATTTCCAACAATTGGTATCAGAGCGTTGGTTCTAGTTCATGTGTATATGAGATAAATTGTTCTACCTTGCAGGGTTTCCGACTATTATGTCTTGTTAATAATTATTCGTTAATTATTTTTTGTCATAATATGTTTTGATTAAACTCTCGGACATGTCGAGATTCGTTTTATGTGTGGTGAATGCTTGTAATAGTAAAAATTCGGGGGTTGACCGAATTTAGGATTTAATATTACGTTCTACTTTTTCCGGAAATTGTATAGGGTCGATTTCATGTATAGAATCGATACCGGAATTGTAATTTAAATTATTGTAATTTATTTTACGTTGGATCGATGCCGAAACGACCGCCGGAGAAGACGAAGTGACGGAGAAGACAAAGGACTCGGGATCGATCACCCATGATCGATCCCATGATGATCGATCGTGTGGGAGGGGCACGATCGCCCTTGGGCTGCCGCCGATCATGGTGGCACGCCGGCTGGGCGGCGGTGCTCCTCCGAGGCCGCGGTCGATCGGTCCGGATGGGGGCGCGGGGATCCTCGTGATCTTCGTGCTCTCCCGTTGGATCTACTCTCCTAAATTATTCGGTTTTCCTATTTTGAGTATTACTATTTTTGGGAATTCTCATGGAATAGGAAAAGAATAAATTTATTTTTCCTTATTGATTATTCCTATTCTTGGGAATTTTCATGGAATAGGAAAATAAATAAATTTAGAATTAATTTATTTTTCCTATTTAATTATTCAATTATGGAATTTTTAATGGATTAGGAAAATAATTAATTTGGAAAGTTTTGAAAGTCTTTAATTAATTTTTCCTTATTTAATTATTTCTTTATGGAATTTTTTAATAGAAAAGGAAAGGAATTAATTTGGAAGGATTAGGAGTCATAAATTATTTTATTTCCTTATTCTATTATGGAAGTCTTCTAGAATATTCCAAGTTTGACTTGGATAGGATTCTAAAGATTTAATAGAATTAGAAAGGAAAATAAAAATAAATAAAAATATTAATAATATTTAATTTTATTTTTGATATATTCAATTGACTTAATTAAGTAACATGAAATATTGGAATTAATATTCTCGTCACATGGAGCATTCAAGAACGAAGGCTGAAGACTAGAAGATGCGTACGGGGATGGAATAAAGCCATAATTGTCGGAAAATAATATTCTAGTATTATTTTGATTATGTAATAATATTTATGAGCTTTAATTTCATGTATGCATGCTTATGTGTATTTAATTATGCATTAGATAGCGTATCCCTTGTTGTAAAAAGCTAAGTGGGAGAGGGATTGGAAACAATGCCATGGTCTCCATTGTTGTTCTCTTGGTGACTCTTATGAGCTTTCGAAGTTCGTATAGACGTGTCATTGGAGGAGAATTCTTGTAATTTCTTTTACAAGAAACATTGATTGAGTTTATCAAACAATGCCTAATTTGTCTTTCTGAAGCTGATTTCAAGTCGACTCATTCTCACCCCGGGGAGTGGAATGGAGCCAAAGCCACTTGGTCATGTGGATGACACAAATTAGAGACCTTCGTACCATTTCTTGAAATGGATCGATTGTCTGCTCGGCTCCCTTATTTTGTGAGAGATAGGGTTGTTCGCATGTTGAATCACTGGTTAGAAACTTCGAGTTTCACTTATGATTCTCCGCGTCTTGATTTACAAGATTGAATGATTCAAGTAATTGGATGTCACTTATAAAAATCTTTTTGTGTAGTAAACGTCCACACTATCGTGGCTTGCTGCACTGAATGGGATTTTGGATTAACTGATGTAGACAGTTATAGAAGGGAATAAAGGAGCGTATGTTAACGTAAACGTCCACACTATCGTGGCTTGCGGTGAATATGCGTATCCCAAACAATCTTCTTAGATACTGAGTAATGGTTTACACTTAGGTACGCTTCTTAGTATTCTTCCCATCGAAGTAACGCTAATGAAGATGTACGACCAAAGCAAATCTAATTGCTAAATCATTTGGATAGGTAAACGTCCACACTATCGTGGCTTACCATATCTGATGGGATTTTAGATGTGATTAGTGATTTAATGATATTATTTGAGGGAGATAATATCGGATATTAAATCAATTGTTTGTTATTATGTGCTCATAGATTAGGAATGGTTTTGAACCCACTTTCTGTGATACTTGAGGAATTTAACTCACTGGTCCCTGAATGTATTGATTGGAATAGAAATCTGGACATTGCCCAAACTTTTGAAGAGTACAAGTTTGTGCTCAGTGAGCTTTGTCCTTCCGAGCCTACGAATGTCTTAACTGTTGAGGAAATGACTGATTTTAAGAAGTGGGAAAATGCTTATGCAATAACCACTGATTATGATATCATGTTCAAACTCAAGCTGATGTTTAGACATTACGTAGAGGCTAGACAAGATGCGATGAGGATACTCATAAAGGCCAGTCGATTCGATGAAACGCTTGAACACGTTTTTGAGATGATGGACCTTTTAGACGAGTTGAGACGGAAATCGCAAGCTCTTATAGCCAATGCCAAAGGTTTCGAACCTAAGGGCAAGATCGGGGAAAAGGAAAAGAAAGCAAAGAAACCCAGTGGTCCTAAGTTTCTTGGACCACGAGATGGGACGAGAAAGCCCGGAGGCTAGTATTCTCGATACAAACAGTTTGGGTACTGGAAGTCTGATTATCCTCTCAAAGAAAGTACGAAATTTTCTTTAGTCGTAAAACATAGTCAGTGGTATTATCTACCGGAACCTGGTGTGCAGATATGGAACCACTGACGGTATGTGCATTTTAAATGCAGAGGTTCTAGGAAACATAACGACTTGGAAAAGAAAAGATCGTAGTCTACATGGGCAATGCTGTGAAGGAGGCAGCTGTTGCAGTGGAGGACATTTTATAGGATTTCATTTTGAGTTATTGCTTTTATGTACCTTTTATTTTAGAAAGAACTTTGTTCTGGATTTCTAATGAATGGATATTTTATTTCTTTTAATCATTTGATGGTTATGAGAAGAAATAATGATATATTATCTATTCTGGTACATTAACTAGCAATATGTATATGATGTATCCTGACTCTACCACGATGCAACGAACCGTAATATATAACTCGTTTTACTTTTAAGAGATATTTCTGTAATAAATCATTTATACTTGTGGATTCTTATGCTGAGTCATGTTTATTCAAATAAGAAGTTCAAAGGTCGAAAATTGATATTTTGATCAATTAAGTTGAAGGAGTGGACCTTCCGACCTAAGAATCTAATTTGGAAGATAACATAACTAAGTAATCCTTTTGAAGGGATATAAGACCCGGACAAGTATTGGAATTGATTAACTCTGATGTATTCAGACCTATGTCTACTCAAACAATAAGGTACGAGTACTTCATTTTATGATTACTCGAAAAATGGATTAGCATACCTGATGTGCCACAAAAGCAAAGTGTTTTGACAAGTCAATGGACACAAAGCTATTGTGGGGAACCTTCAAGGTATATCCATTAGAAGCCTGCGATTTGATCGCGGAGGCAAACACCTGTCTGAGGAATGCATGGCATACTAATCAGAGATTGGGATTAGATCCCAAGAGACTACACCATACACTCTTATGTAGAAGTGGTGAGTCGGAAATAAGAAATGGAACTCTTATAGATTGTAAAAGACAAGTTATTCCGTACTACCTGTGTTCTATGGATATGTCTGGAAAACAACGGTGCATTAAATGTGGTTGTAGAATATCCTGGAAGAACAAAATATGTGTGTTCGATAGTACTATGAACCAGAAGGACGTTATAAGTTCTAACGCCTGGTTCTTAGAGGAAGACTATTAAATGAACCACAAGCCCAAAGTGACGTAATACTTTGAAATGAGAGAGAACGAAGATTAAGACTTAGAACTAGCCGAACCGAGTAGCGGTACACCACTAACTGCACCTACTGTTATTACTGTTTATACACCGGAATGCCGTTGTAGTGGGAGGTTGTGGGTCAACCAGAGATATTCATAAGACTAGGAGAGTCTTCGGACACTGGACCTAGTATGCATGAAATCGATCCCTGGATCTACATAGAGGCAGTACTAGATCTAAATGCGCCTTCTTAAGCAATAAGGTTTATTGCTAAGAGGCGAGATCATTTAGAGTACAAGCTTAGTTGATCCATTTATGGATTGAAACAAAGCTAGAGATCGTGGAACTTGCGAATTGATGAGATAGTCCATTTTATGGATTCATCAAAGGCATAGACGAATCGTGTGTATTGGAAACGTTATGGAAACAAGGTGGTGTTTCTCGGGTTTTATGTAGATAACATTTTATCATTGGTAACAATGTAAAGATGTAATCAGACATGAAATGATGGTTGTCTGGATAAATCATTATGAAAGATATAGGAAGAAGTTGGACATGTTCTTGAGATCTTGGATCTCTAGTAATGAACATTATAGTTCTCCTGGACATCTTACATAGATTTGATTATGGTTCGTTTTAACATGCAAGATTCCGAGAAAGGTTCGTTACCTTTCAGACACGGAATGCATCTATCTAAGGACATGTGTTTTGTAAACACAAAAGGAGATAGAAGCAATTAAAGCAGTTTCCTACACTTGGAGTGTGGAAAGCTTGATAAATGCGATGTTGATAACGAGAACCTGATATTTGCTATGCGGCTAGTATAGTGGGAGGATATCAAGGTAATCCTGGAAGGGAATACTCGACTGCTGTAATGAACATTTTAAGTGTTGGAGTAGTATACTTAATGTCTAGATTTGAGTATTCTGAACTCCTTGTACACTATCATTTATCTATTGAAATAATCATTCATTTGCTTTTAATTATTGTTAATTAAATATATGCAAATTATAGTCCTAGATTATATACGTTGTAGTTAGTATGGTGTGCGCCGTCACACAGAAGATCATACTATCGGTTACTCGTATTTAATCAAACAGTTGCTCACGACCTAGATGGACACGGACCAATCCATCGGTATAGTCGTCGTGTGAGAGAGAAAATAATTTGTCTTGATTATTTTATCACACTTGTACACTTGGTGTATTGAGCGGATCGCTTGAGATTTATCAATTAGGATTGCTCTGTGATAATTGATTTAAGTCTCAAAGTATTTTATTCTTAATCCCCGATACTATTGCGGGTGTGTATATTTAATATAAGTGACTTTGATTTTCCAAAGGAATTAACCGATTTAATTATTGGGTTAATTACCGGTTAAGTTGGGTCACTATATTTTATATATGGCATGCCGTGAATACTTGACGGGACAGTGTATCTCGGAAGGGTTGATAATATCCCCGAGATGAGCTCATAAGGATTTATTATGTAAACCTCGCGAGTGGATTTGTTCCCGCATAATAATAAGGTTGAGTGGTACTATTCTCGGATATAAGAGATGAATAAATTTATTAAGCAATAAATAAATTTTATTCATGGATATTTATATCTTAAATACACGGAATAAATAATACTAACCGAAGAAATATTATTTGATATAATATGGTTTAATATTGGGAGTGCAATTAATTTATATAGTGGAAAATAAATTAATTAATATTAATGAGATTAATAGATTTGGGCTTGGGCTCAATTTAATCATTAATATTGGAAGCCCAATATTCCACCTCCTTTAGATCCCCTACGTAGCCTATAAAAGCACTACATGGTCTTCACAATTAGAGAAGACAAGATAATCATACTTGATTAGTCTAAAGAGTTCGTGAAGGAGATCCATAAGCTTGGAGGATCGTCGCCCACCCGACGTTCAAGCTAGTGCAAGGAATACGTGGGAAGTTCTCGAGGTCATCTTGATTTCGTTTCTCCGAACAACGAATCGAAGGTATAAAATCTAAACGCCCTTGATTTTATTTGATTTGGATTATCGTGAAATACCGTTAAACGCAAGATCCGAAGATCGAACCCCGGATTAGACGGACGATTACGCGGTGGTGGTGAAACCACCGGACCGCGTGGGATCGCCCGGCTAGGGTTTCGCGGCACACGGGGGATCGACCCTCGGCTGGGCCGAGGGCGTGCGATCGATTGCGATGATCGATCGCTGGGCACGGGCTGGTGCCGTGCCCGACCCTGTTGGAGTTGTGTACTTAATGTCTAGATTTAAGTATCGGTAAACTCCCGGTCATAGCATTTAACCTGGTTAAATAATAAACAATTATTTGCATTTAATTATTATTAAATAATTATGCAAAATATAGTCCTGGATTTTATACGTTGTAGTTAGTATGGTGTGTCGGGCCCACACAGAAGATCATACTATCGGTTACTCGTATTTAATCAAACAGTTGCTCACGACCTAGATGGACACGGACCAATCCATCGGTATAGTCGTTGTGTGAGAGAGAAAATAATTTATCTTAATTATTTTATCACACTTGTACACTTGGTGTATTGGGTGGATCGCTTGAGATTTATTGATTAGGATTGCCTTGGATAATCGATTTAAATCTCAGAGTATTTTATTCTTAATCCCCGATACTATTGCGGGTGTGTATATTTAATATAAGAGACTTTGATTTTCCAAAGGAATTAACCGATTTAATTATTGGGTTAATTACCGGTAAAATTGGGTCGCTATATTTTATATATGACATGCTGTGAATACTTGACGGGAAAGTGTATCCCGGAAGGGTTGATAATATCCCCGAGATGAGTTCATAAGGAATTATTGTGTAAACCTCATGAGTGGATTTGTTCCGCACAATAATTAAGGTTGAATGGTACTATTCTCGGATATAAGAGATGAATAAATTAATTAGCAATAAATTAATTTTATTCATGGATATTTAAATCTTAAATACACGGAATAAATAATACTACCGGAGAAATATTATTTGATATAATATGGTTTAATATTGGGAGTGCAATTAATTTATATAGTGGAAAATAAATTAATTAATATTGATAAGGATTAATAGATTTGGGCTGGGCTCAATTTAATCTTCAATATTGGAAGCCCAATATTCCACCTCCTTTTGATCCCCTACGTAGCCTATAAAAGCACTACATGACCTTCATAATTAATACACATCATAAGACAAGAATATCATACTTGATATTTCTTGAGAGTTGAAGGAGATCCATAGGAGTTCGATAGATCGTCGCCCACACGACGTTCGGACGAGGTGCAAGGAATACGTAGGAAGATTCGAAGGTCTTCAACGTTTTGATTTCGTTTCTCCGCACAACGAATCGAGGTATAAAATCATAAACTCTTTCTATGATTTTATGTGCATATAATTGTGATATATACATGAACGCACGATCCGGGAAAAAAACGACGAACTTCGGGGACGGGGATTCGAGATCCCCGGCAAAGATCGAGAGAACCCTCGGCTTGAAGCCGAGGGGGCGGCCGAACCCTAGGGTTCGACCGCCGGCGCGCGCGGACGAGGGAGCCCCGGCTGGACCGCCGGGGCATGCGATCGACGTGAAGTCGATCGCGGGGAGACCGCCGTGGGCTGGTGCCACGGCAGCTGGTCCTCCCCAGCCACCTCGACCGGCGGCAGGCGCACGGGAGGAGCCCCGGCTGAAGCCGGGGCAGGCGATCGACCGCGAGGTCGATCGCGGGGAAAGCCGCGGCTGGGAGCCACGGCGGGTCAGCTGGGGGCTGACCGCCCTCCTCCGGCGGCGGTGGTGAGTCGCCGGACTCACCACCGGGGGCTGCTGGGCAGCCCCGGCGATCGCATGTGCATGCGATCGCGAACCCCGCGATGGGGTTCGACTAGGGTTTAGCCGCGGGTTCATCCCGCGGCGATGCTCTTGTCGAGCCCGGTTCTTCGTGGTGTTCGCGATCGGTTTCCGGCGACGGGATTTCGATCGGATTATCGGTTTCCGCATATTTTGGTAATCCGGGATATCGATTCCCAGCAATTGGTATCAGAGCGTTTGGTTTCGTGTTCATGTATATGTTCTATTACATTTCTACCTTGCAGGGATTTCCGGCTATCATGGTTGGATTTAATTATTGTGTTAATTAATTATCATGATTATTCGTTTATTAAACTCTCGGACATGTCGAGATTCGTTTTGTGTGGATGAATGTTTGTAATAGTAAAAATTCGGGGGTTGACCGAATTTAGGATTTATTATTACGTTCTATGTTTTCCGGAAATTGTATAGGGTCGATTTCATGTATAGAATCGATACCGGAATTGTAATTTAGATTATTGTAATTTATTTTGCGATTGGATCGATGAATCGAGACCGCCGGAGAAGACGAAGTGACGGGGAGGAGCTAGGGCTCGGATCGACCAACCCCATGGTCGATCCATGAGGATCGATCGATTCGGCCATGGAGGAGCCGCCGGCAATGGTGGCCGGCCACCTCCTAGGCGTGGTCGAGGGTGGCGTGGGGCCTCCCACCCCATGCTATCCCGATCCGGAAATTTACTTTCCTAATTGATTCGGATTTTTCCTTTTTGAGTACTCCTATTTTTTTGGGAACTCTCATGGATAAGGAAAAGAATCAATTTGGAATTAATTAGGATTCCTATTGTTTTATTTCTATTATGGAAATATTCATGGATTAGGAATCTAATTAATTTGATATTAATTTATTTCCTATTTGATTATTCACATTCTTGGGAATTTTCATTAGATGGAAATTAATTAATTTTGGAAAGTAGAAGAGTCCTAATTTATTTTATTTCCTTATTCCATTATGGAAATCTTCTAGAATATTCCAAGTGGGTCTTGGATAGATTATTCTAGAGATTTAATGGAGTAGAAAAGGAAAATAAAAATAAATAAAATATTAATGATATTTAATTTTATTTTTGATATATTCGATTGACTTAATTTTCGAATTAAGTAACTTTTGGATTAATTAAAAATAAATAGATTTAAATATTGGGATTAATATTCTCGTCACATGGAGCATTCAAGAACGAAGACTGAAGACTAGAAGATGCATATGAAGATGGAATAAAGCTATGATAGTCGGGAAAATAATTTTCTAGCATTATTTTGACTATGTGATACTATGTGCTTTATTGCTTGTATGCATGCTATATGTGTTTACTTTATGCACTAGATAGCGTATCCCTTTATTGTAAAAAGCTAAGTGGGAGAGGGGATGGAAACATTCCCATGGTCTCCATTGCTGTTCTCTTGGTGACTCTTATGGACTTTTGAAGTTCGTATAGACGAGTCATTGGAGGAGAATTCTTGTAATTCCTTCTACAAGAAACATTGATCAAGTTTATCAATCAATGCCTAATTTGTCTTTCTGAAGCTGACTTCAAGTCGACTCATTCTCACCCCGGGGAGTGGAATGGAGCCAAAGCCACTTGGTCATGTGGATGACACAAATTAGAGACCTTCGTACCATTCTTTGATAGATGGATCGATTGTCTGCTCGGCTCCCTCATTTATGAGAGATAGGGTTGTTCGCATGGTGAATCACTGGTTAGAAACTTCGAGTTTCACTTATGATTCTCCGCGTCTTGATTTACAAAAATCGAATGGATCTTGTAATTGGATTTCAATTATATAAATCTTTTGGTATAGTAAACGTCCACACGAACGTGGCTTGCTATACTGAATGGGATTTTAGAATAATTGATGTAGACAGTTATAGGGAATTGTGAAGGATTGCGAGTTATCGTAAACGTCCACACGAACGTGGCTTGCGGTGACGTAACAATTCTAAACGATTCGCCTTAGTACTGAGTAATGGTTTACACTTAGGTACGCTTTATAGTATTCTTCCCAACGAAGTAACACTATAATGATGTACGACCGAAGCAAACCTAATTGCTAAATCATTTGGGTAGGTAAACGTCCACATGAACGTGGCTTGCCTTACCTGATGGGATTTTAGATGTGATTAGTAATTTAATGATATTATTTGAGGGAGATAATATCGGATATTAAATTGATTGTTTGTTTATAAGTGCTTATAGGTTTAGAGAATAGCTATGAATCCACTTTCTGTGATACTCAAGGAGAATAAACTCACTGGTCCCAATTACATTGATTGGAAGAGAAATTTGGACATTGTCCTGACTGCTGAAGAGTACAAGTTTGTACTCTATGAGCACTGCCCTGCTGAACCCACGGCTGCCTCAACTGATGAGGAAAAGGAAACATATCGGAAGTGGAAAAAGGCTGATGAAATGGCTAGGTGCTATATTTTGGCTTCTATGTCAAATGTACTCCAAACCCAACATCAGTCGATGAACACTGCTGAGGATATGTTGTTCAACCTCAAGGAGATGTTTGGGCATCAAGACCGTGCGGGTAGGCAAGAAGCCATGAGAGTCCTCATGTCGACTACTCAATCTGAAGGAACGCCCGTTGGGGAGCACGTTCTTAAGATGATGAGTCTGTTGAATGAATTGGAGGTCCTAGGAGCTATGATTGATGGTGAGACGCAAGTCGACATCATACTCCAGTCTCTGACCCCTAGTTTTGAGCAGTTTCGTATGAGCTATAATATGGGTAAACTATCTTATACTCTTGCGCAACTCCTGACTGAACTGAAGGCGGCAGAGGGGATCTACAAGAGGGGCAAGTCTCAAGCGCTTGTAACTACCAAGTCCAAAAGCTTGAAAGCTGTTGGAGGTAGGGGCAAGAAAAGGAAGCAAGCCTGGAAACCCAGTGGTGCCAAGAGGAATGGACCACGAGTTGGGGCTAGTAAGCCAAGGGGCAAGTGCTTCCGGTGCAACAAGTCTGGACACTGGAAGTCTGAATGTCCTCTCAAAGGTACGAATTTTTCTTTAGTCGTAAAAACATAGTCAGCGGTATTATCTACCAGAATTCTGGTGTGTAGATATGGAACCACTGACGATATGTGCATTATTTTGAATGCAGGGGTTCCAGAAAACCCGACGACTTAGAGAAGAAAAGTTCGAGTCTACATGGGCGAAGCTATTGGGGTAGCAGCGGTTGCAGTGGAAGACATTTATCTGCTTTTAGTAGTTTTAGGATTTCATTTCAAGGATATTGCTTTATGTACCCCTTTATTTTGAAAAGAACTTTTGTTCTGGATTTTCTATTAATGAATGGATATTTATTTCTTTAATCATTCGGTGATTTAGATAAGAAATAATGGTGTTATCTATTCTGGTACATTAGATAGCAATATATGAATGATGAATCCTTAAGTCTACCACGATGCAACAAAACCGTTATGTATAACTTGTTTTACTTATTAGATGTATTTCTTTATTAACCATTATGCTTGTGAATTCTTGAAACTTAGTAGTATTTATTCAAAAAGGATTCAAAAGGTCGAAATTGATTTGATCAATTATAGTTGGAGGAATGGACCTCTCGACCTAAGAATCAATTTTGGAAGATAATACAACTAAGCTAACCTTTCTGGATAAAGGATAGAATTCGGACAAGTATTGAGAATGATTTATGATTAATGCGGTAACATGTTTAATTAGAAAGGTACGAGTAGTTCTTTCAAAGAATACTCGAAGATGGATTAGAATACTTGATGTGCCATAAAAGCAAAGTGTTTTTTGACTCGTCAGTAGACACAAAGCTATTATGGGGACCATCAAAGTATATCCATTGGAAGCCTGCGACTCGTTCGCGGAGGCTACCACCTATCTAAAGAACACATAGCATAAATCAAAGATTGGGATTAAGTCTCAAAGGACTGCACCATGCACTCACGTGTAGAAATGGTGTGTCAGGAATAAGAAATGGGATTCTAATAGTAAAAGGACAAGTTTATTCGGAACTACCTAAGCTCTATGGATATTTCTGGATACAACGGCACATTCAATGTGGTTGTAGAATATCCTAGAAGAGCGAGTGATTGTATGTTCAATAGTACTGTGAACCAGAGGGGTGTCCTCGCCCGGTTCTTAGAGGAAGACTATTAGATGAACTACAATGCCCTAACTGACAAAGGTACTTTGAAATGAGGAAAAGAAAAGACTGAGAACCAGCCTAACCGAGTAGTAGTACACCACTAACTGCACCTAATGTTATTACTATTATATACCAGAACGCCATTGCAGTGGGAGGTTGTTAAGCAACCAGAGATGTTCATAAGACTAGAGGAGTTTTGAACTTTGGATCTAGTAGAGATGAAATCGATCCCTAGCTCTGCATAAGGGGCGGTACTAATCTAAATGTGCCTCCTTGGATAGCAATAAGTATTATTGTTAAGAGGCAAGATCATTTAGGGGTACAGGCTTAGTAAATCCATTTATGGATTGTTACAAAGCTATGAATCGTGGAACTTGCGAATTGATGAGATAGTCCATTAAAATGGATTCATCAAAGGGCAAAGACGAGGAAAGGTGTATTAGAGACGTAATGAGAACAAGGTGGTGTTTCTCGAAATTTTATGTAGATAACACTTCATCATTGGCAACAATGTAAAAGTATTGTCAGACATAAAATAGAGGTTGTCTAAATAAATCAAGATATAAGATTAAGAGTAAGTTGGATCATGTTCTCAGAATCTTTCGATCTCTAGATAAGAACATTGTACTTCTCTTAGATATCTTATACGATTATGGTTTGTTTTAAACATGCATAATTCTGAGAAAGGTTATTGCCTTTCAGAAACAGAATACATCTGTCTAAAGGTATGTGTCTTGAACACATAAAGGAGATAGATAAAGATAAAGCAGTTTCCTATACCCTGAGGTATGGAAAGCTTAATAGATGCAATGTTGTAAAACGAGAACCTGATATCAACTATGCGGTTAGCGTAGTGGGAGGATATCATAGTAATCTTTATAAAAGATATTCGAATGCTGTAAGAGTGCTTTCGAAGTACTGACTTACGGAGCAATGCGAATTCTTCTTAGATTACATTTTCTCAGATCCAAAATCGGAGAAAGACCAGTGTAAGTCGATATCAGGCTATGTGTTCACTTTTGGAAGAGGTGGAACCTTAAGATGAAAGAGTGATAAGCATGATGCTTCTCGGACTCTATCATAAACCGAACAGCAGCCTCAGAGGCAGCGGAAGTTTGGGTTAGATTCCAGAATGACCTCTGAGCTTGGATATGATTCTTGGTTCACCAAAGGCTATGGTTATAGCGGTGCATGGTAAACTGGAAGAAGTCATAAGTTCAAAAGGTGATGATAACACATAGAGCAAGTACCACCTGATTCGAGTCATCGTCTAGGGAGACGATGCAGTAGTCACCAAAATAACTTCAGAGCGGCAACCTAGATTGCTCATTCACATAGTACTTCTTGGAAGTACATATTAAGCACGTGATGAGTATGGGAGTCGGGAGTTTGGAGGAAATGACTAGACCTTAGTACAAGTGGGAGATTGTTGGAGTTGTGTACTTAATGTCTAGATTTAAGTATCGGTAAACTCCCGGTCATAGCATTTAACCTGGTTAAATAATAAACAATTGTTTGCATTTAATTATTATTAATTAAATATATGCAAAATATAGTCCTGGATTTTATACGTTGTAGTTAGTATGGTGTGTCGGGCCCACACAGAAGATCATACTATCGGTTACTCGTATTTAATCGAACAGTTGCTCACGACCTAGATGGACACGGACCAATCCATCTATATAGTCGTTGTGTGAGAGAGAAAATAATTTGTCTTAATTATTTTATCACACTTGTACACTTGGTGTATTGGGCGGATCGCTTGAGATTTATCAATTAGGATTGCCGTTGATAATTGATTTAAATCTCAGAGTATTTTATTCTTAATCCCCGATACTATTGCGGGTGTGTATATTTAATATAAGTGACTTTGATTTTCCAAAGGAATTAACCGGTTTAAGTATTGGGTTAATTACCGGTTAAGTTGGGTCACTATATTTTATATATGGCATGCCGTGAATACTTGACGGGAAAGTGTATCCCGTAAGGGTTGATAATATCCCCGAGATGAGTTCATAAGGAATTATTGTGTAAACCTCATGAGTGAATTTGTTCCCGCATAATAAATAAGGTTGAGTGGTACTATTCTCGGATATAAGAGATGAATAAATTAATTAGCAATAAATTAATTTTATTCATGGATATTTAAATCTTAAATACACGGAATAAATAATACTACCGGAGAAATATTATTTGATATAATATGGTTTAATATTGGGAGTGCAATTAATTTATATAGTGGAAAATAAATTAATTAATATTGATGGGATTAATAGATTTGGGCTTGGGCTCAATTTAATCATCAATATTGGAAGCCCAATATTTCACCTCCTTTAGATCCCCTACGTAGCCTATAAAAGCACTACATGGTCTTCACAATTAGAGAAGACAAGATAATCATACTTGATTAGTCTAAAGAGTTCGTGAAGGAGATCCATAAGCTTGGAGGATCGTCGCCCACCCGACGTTCAAGCTAGTGCAAGGAATACGTGGGAAGTTCACGAGGTCATCTTTATTTCGTTTCTCCGAACAACGAATCGAAGGTATAAAATCTAAACGCCCTTGATTTTATTTGATTTGGATTATCGTGAAATACCGTTGAACGCAAGATCCGAAGATCGAACCCCGGATTAGACGGACGATTACGCGGTGGTGGTGAAACCACCGGACCGCGTGGGATCGCCCGGCTAGGGTTTCGCGGCACACGGGGGATCGACCCTCGGCTGGGCCGAGGGCGTGCGATCGATCGCGATGATCGATCGCTGGGCACGGGCTGGTGCCGTGCCCGACCCCACCACGATGGTGGGGCTCCTCCATGCGGCGGCGAGTCGCCGGACTCGCCGCGGGGGGCTGCTGGGCAGCCCCGGCCGATCGCTGGATGCGATCGGCGTGCGATCGCACAACCCCGCGACGCGGGGGTTCGGTTGGGGGCAGCCGTGCGCCTTCGAGTGCATGGTTTCCTCGGCTGGACTCCGGTGCGTTCGTCGGCGTTCGTGTGATCTCCGGCGAAGGGTTTTGATCGGGTTATTAGTTTCCACAAATTTTAATAGTCCGGGATATCGAATTCCAACATTAAGTACTTTCAAAGTACTGGAAACTATGTTCTGGATTACGGACAGACAATATTTTCTTTCGGATTACACTCTCTTAGATTTTTGATCAAATAAGGACCAGTGTAAGTCGATATCAGGCTATGTGTTTCACTATTAAAGGAGGAGGAGCTTTAACATGGAAGAGTGACAAGCACGATGCTTTTCGGAATCTGCCATGGGTAACCAAGAATAGCGGCCTCAGAGGCAGCGGAAGTTCTGGTGTGGCTCCGGTATTACCTCTAGGACATAGATGTGATTCTTAGTTTGCCAAAGGCTATGTAAATAGCGGTGCGATGGCAAATGGTAAGAAATCACAAGTCCATAAGTATAAGATAACACATAGAGCAAGTACCACCTGATACGAATCATCGTCAGGGAAGACGACGCTGTAGTCAACAAGATAACTTCAGAACGACAATCTAGATTGCTCTTTCACAAGGCACTTCTTGGAAGTGCATTTTAAGCACGTGAAGAGTATGGGAGTCGGGAGTTTGGAAGAAAAGACTAGACCTTAGTATAAGTGGGAGATTGTTGGAGTTGTATACTTAATGTCTATATTTAAGTGATATTAACTCCCGATCCATTGCCATTAATCTATTTAATTAAATAAACAATTATTTGCAATTAATTATTTATAATTAAATATATGCAAATTATAGTCCTAGATTATATACGTTGTAGTTAGTATGGTGTGCGACGTCACACGGAAGATCATACTATCGGTTACTCGTATATAATCAAACAGTTGCTCACGACCTAGATGGACAAGGACCAATCCATCGGTATAGTCGTTGTATGAGAGAGAAAATATTTTGTCTTAATTATTTTATCATACTTGTACACTTGGTGTATTGGGCGGATCGCTTGAGATTTATCTATTAGGATTGCCTTAGATAATCGATTTAAATCTCAGTGTATTTTATTCTTAATCCCTGATATTATTGCGGGTGTGTGCATTTAATATTAGTGACTTTGATTTTCCAAAGGAATTGACCGATTAGAATATCTGGTCAATTACCGGTAAAGTTGGGTCACTGTATTTTGTGTATGACATGCTGTGAATTCTTGATGGGAAAGTGTGTCCCGATAAGGGTTGATAATGTCCCCGAGATGAGTTCATAAGGAATTATTATGTAAACCCTGCAGGTGGATTTGTTCCGCATAATAATTAAGGTTGAATGGTACTAATCTCGGTTACAAGAGGTGAATAAATTAATTAGCAATAAATTAATTTTATTCATGGACATTTTGATGGAGTTATATTCTAAATGTCTAGTTTAGTGACAATATGGAACTCCTTATCTGTGTTTTACATTATCTATTAATCAAACTGTCGGCATTCATACACTTTATGCAATAGTCCTAGATATATACGTTGTAGACAGTATGGCGTGAGGAGACACGCGGAAGATCATACTGTCGGTTACTCGTATACTATCGAACAGAAGCTCACGACTTAGATGGACAGGGACAATCCATCGGTACGTCGTTGTGTGACTGGTAGATGGTCGGTCTTGACTATCATGTTACACTCGTACACTTGGTGTATTGAGCAGGACCACAGGAGGGCGTTCGGTTTTTACTAATCGAAGTAATCGAACTAGACCTCAGATATTACGGATATACGAATTCCTAATCCCTATATAATTATAGGTGCGTATGTCCAATTCTCGATTCTTTAACTTGCCAATGAGTGAGACTAATTGATTAGTCGAGATTCTCGGTAAATTGGGAATCGTAATTGTACGCACGGCATGCTATAGATTATAGACAGGAAACCGTGTCCCGTTTATCGGGTTGATTACGTCCCCGAGATGAGCTCATAAAGTTTATCATGTAAACCCTGCAGGTGGATTTGTTCCACATGATAATAAGGATGAGTGGTACTAGTCTCGGATAATAAGAAACGAATTAATTTAATTATTAGTAATTAAATAAATTCGTGGACGTTCGATATCTTAAACACAGGGAAAGTCATATATGTAATTTCGGCGGAAATATTATTGGTAAAATAATATGGATTAATTAATTGGGAATTCAATTATAATTTTATAGTGGAATTAATTATAATTAAAATTGGATTTAATTAAAGGTTTTCTCTTAAGGACACCGGTTTAATTAAATTGCAATTTAGCCTAATTAATTAATTAACCTAAGGTCCCTAGTGTGGCCTATTTAAACCCCTCCCCCTCTCTTCTCTAGACCTAACTTACGCAGCTTTTATTTTTCTTCACTTAAGAAAATAAACCGTGAGAAAAGGTTTGAGAGAGAAGAAGAAGAGGAGACTTCCGGTGGATCGTTGCCCACACATCGTCTGGAGTCGAGGGCTAGGATACACACTAGAAGATCAGAGGTGTTCCCCTATTCGGCTTCTCCGAATCACGCATCAAAGGTAAAGAATCGAAAACCCTATTCCGCATCTCTTTCGATTCTTCTCGTACGTAATAATACAACGGACCATCGATTGGTAATCGGGGGTCAAGGTATATTTTCTCCGGCTTCTGGGCGGTTGAGGACCGCCGGATCGGTGGCCGGACGGAGAAAAACGGATCGGAAATAGCCCGGAACAGCAGCATCGCGCTGCTGTTCGGACCAGGCAAGCGCCCGCCTGGGTGGCAGGCGCCCGCTCGCGCTGGGTCGCGAGCGACCGCTCGGGCAGCAAGCGCCCGCTTGCGCGGGTGCGCGAGCGCCCGCCTGGGCGGCAGGCGGTCGCCTGCTCCGGGCAGATTGTGAGCCGCGGCCTTGGCTGCGGCGGACGCGCGATCTGATGGGCGGGTGGCCATGGCTGTTCGGAGGTGACCTCCAGGAGTTGATTTGGGACGTCCGGATGTTCGAGAGTTCGAACGGATGTGTCCCGGATAGTCGATTCCCAACAATTGGTATCAGAGCCGGTTTATCGGTTTGTTGTATTGTTCGTACGTTTTGTGATGCAGGATGAACCCGATTATTATGGCCAACATTATGGGATGTTGTATGATAATTTTGTTGTGGTTTGTTAAACTCTCGGGCTTGTCGAGATTGTTTGATTTTGGATAACGTTGCTTGTTTATAATAGATAAAAACGACGGGTTGAGTCGTTAGGTTTATTTTTTTCGTTGTATCTGGGACATGTATAGGGTCGATCACATTGTATAGGATCGATGACGGTTTTAGTAAGTTTATTCTAGTAATTTTTCTTACTAATTTTGGTGGATCGAGACGAGACCAAAACCCGGAGAAACGAGGATCGAGGAGGGCGAACCGGCAACGGGCAGCCATCGGACACACCCCGTGTTCGCGACGGGCAGCAGCGGGGCTGGGGTTCGTTCGACCCCACGGACGACTCAACGAGGCTCGAGACGAGGCTCCAGTGGGAGGAGTTCGTCTCTTGACCCTCGAGCGAGTCGGTGGTGGACCGAGATCGAGACGAGCAACGAGATGAAGTTCCAAGAGACGTGCATTGGAGAATACTTAAGGCCATAATAATCGGGGCCACGTTAATTGCTTTTTATGTGATTTACGTGCTTTTTATTATGCTTAATTATTTTATGCATGTTATCCCTTATCGTAAAATACTAAGTGGGAGAGGGATTGGAAACAATCCCGCGGTCTCCATTCTCTGTTTTGATGGTGATGTGTGTCGCTTACGAGTTGGCTTTAGTGTCATCCTCCCTATCGGATAAAGTGGACACACGGATATCACTGGATCAAAATTCGAATTCAATTCCATTTATAGAATTGAACACTTAAGTTTTTCAAAGCAAATGCCTAATCTGTCTTTCAAAGACTAAGTTCAACTCGACTCATTCTCACCCCGGGGAGTGGAATGGAGCCAAAGCGCTTACTTATGTCGATGACACAGATTAGAGACATTCGAGTCATTCGATGACTAGATCGATTGTCTGGTTGGCTCCCTCACTTTGTGAGAGATAGGGCTCAATTGCATGATTGATCGCTGGTTAGAAACTTCGAGTTTCACTTACGAGATATCAAGTTTTGATTAACGAAATTGTGAAATTTATTAAATGGAATTCAATTAACAAAGTTGTTTGTTTAGTAAACGTCCACACTATCGTGGCTTACTAGACGGAAACGGAACTTTGGGTTAATTGAGGCTCGACAGTTATAGGAAATCGTAAAGGGACCGCATGTCAACGTAAACGTCCACACTAACGTGGCTTGTGGTGGATATGTAGTTCCCGAGCGGTTACCTTAGTACTGAGAAATGGTATACACTTAGGTACGCTTTACAGTATCCTCCCCATCGGAGTCACTGCTGTAATGATGTACGACCGAAGTAAAAGTCCAGTTATAAAATCGTTCGGACTAGTATACGTCCACATGAACGTGGCATGCTGGTCTGATGGGATTTTAGGATTAATTGGTAAATTTAATGATATTAATTAAGGGAGTTAATATCGAAATAAATTTGACTTTTTGATTTGTCTCTTTTATAGATATGGCACTCAACCCGCTGTCTGTGATACTAAAAGAAAACAAACTCACTGGTCCAAATTATGTTGATTGGAAACGAAACTTGGACATTGTCCTAACTGCTGAGGAGTACAAGTATGTACTCCAGGTCGATTGTCCTAACGAACCCATTGATACATCCACTCCTGAGGAAAAGGAAGCTCATCGGAAGTGGGTCAAGGCTGATCAGATGGCGCGGTGCTACATTTTGGCTTCTATGTCAAATGTGCTGCAACATCAGCATGAAGCCATGGCCACTGCCTATGATATGATGCTTAACCTCAAGGAGATGTTTGGTAGTCAGGACAGGGCAGCCAGGCAAGATGCTATGAGGAAACTCATGACGGCCACTATGTCCGAAGGAACGCCCGTGAGGGATCACGTTCTTAGGATGATAGGCTATCTGAATGAGATAGAGATTATGGGAGGAGCTATCGATGGGGAAACCCAGATCGATATAGTGCTCCAGTGTCTGCCTAGGAGTTTTGAGCAGTTTCGCCTGAACTATAACATGAACAAGAGGTTATATACGTTGGCGGAACTCCTGACTGAACTCCAGGCGGCAGAGGGAATCTTTAAGAACTCTCAAGCACTTGTGGCTGTGAAATCGACTCTTCCTCGCCCTTCGGGGATTAAGAAGAAGAAAAAGCAAGGACGGAAACCCAGTGGACCCAGAGTTGGTGGACCACAGAATGGAGTGAACAGGCCTAAGGGCAAGTGTTTCAGTTGCAAGCAGTCTGGACATTGGAAGTCTAATTGTCCTCTCAGACAAGGAGGTATGAACTTTTCCTTAGTCACTGAAACATGTTTAGCGGTGTTATCCACCGGTACCTGGTGTGTGGATACAGGAGCCACTGATCATGTCTGCAATTCCTTGCAGGGGTTCCAGGAAACCCGGCGGCTTAGAGAGGGAGAGATCACCATCTACATGGGCAACGCTACGCAAGTGGCGGCGGTTGCAGTGGGAGATGTTCATTTATCTTTTAATAATAATGTTTTGGTATTGAATAATTGTCTTTATGTACCGGATTTTAGAAAGAACCTTGTTTCGGTTTCTAAGTTGGTTTTGAATGGATATTCAGTTTCTTTTGATAATTCTGTTATTGTCAAAAAGAATGGTGATTATATCTGTTCTGGTACATTGATAGGCAACTTATATATACTGAATCCTAATTATTCCACGATGCAACGAGTAGAGTCGTATAACAAATCTAGTACCAATAAGAGAAAGGAGCCTTCTAGGATGAATCAAAAGTACTTATGGCATCTTAGGCTAGGTCATATTAACTTGGGCAGGATTCAAAGGTTGATAACTGATGGAATACTCAGTGATGTGAAAGATGAGGACTTTCCAAACCTGCGAATCATGCCTGGAAGGAAAAATGACCAAGCGACCCTTTAGTGATAAGGGGTATAGATCTAAGGAAGTACTGGAATTGATTCACTCTGATTTGTGCGGGCCTTTATCTGTCCAAGCGAGAGGAGGTTACGAATATTTTGTAACCTTCACTGATGATTACTCAAGGTATGGCTTTATATACCTGATGCGCCGCAAGAGCGAGTGCTTTGACAAGTTCAAGGAGTACAAAGCTCTTGTGGAGAACCTTCATGGTAAGACCATAAAGACTCTAAGATCTGATCGTGGAGGAGAGTACCTCTCGGGAGAGTTTAAGGCGTACTTATCAGAGAATGGGATTGACTCCCAGATGACTGCACCATACACGCCCCAGCAGAATGGTGTAGCAGAAAGAAGGAATAGGACTCTTATGGAAATGGTAAGATCTATGATGAGTTACTCAGAACTACCAGTTTCGTTCTGGGGATATGCCTTGGAAACAGCGGCTTATATCTTGAACTTAGTTCCTTCCAAATCAGTCCCTAAGACACCCTTGGAATTGTGGACCGGGCGTAAGCCAAACATGAAACACATTCGGATCTGGGGTTGTCCAGCACATGTGCTGAAGCACGGGGCTGATAAGTTGGAGTCACGTTCAGATATTCGGTTGTTTATAGGATATCCTAGAGGAACGAAAGGTGGTCTATTTTATAGTCCTAAGGACCAGAAGATCGTTGTTAGCACCAACGCTCGGTTCTTGGAAGAGGATTATATAATGGACCACAAGCCCAATAGTGAGATAATACTTAACGAACTGAGAGGGAACGATCAAGGCTTAGATCCAACCCAACCAGGTGATACGCCACCACAGTCTGCACCTGTAGTTACTGAGGTTACACCGGAGCGTCGTCGTAGTGGGAGGGTTGTTCGACAACCCGACAGGTTCATGTTTATAGGTGCGTCTTCGGACTTGTTACCTGGAGAACATGAAGCCGATCCCTGGACCTACGACGAGGCGCTTAAAGATCAAGATGCTCAGTCTTGGCAAAAGGCGATGAAATCTGAGATAGAATCTATGGATTCAAATCAGGTCTGGGATCTTGTAGCACCGCCCAAAGGTGTAAAAGCCATTGGTTGCAAGTGGGTGTACAAGAGGAAAATAGGATCTGACAGGAAGGTGGAAACCTTCAAGGCTAGGCTTGTTGCGAAAGGGTACACTCAGAAAGAAGGGATCGATTATGAGGAAACCTTTTCGCCAGTAGCTATGCTAAAGTCGATCCGGATTCTTTTTTCTATAGCATCTCATATGGATTATGAGGTGTGGCAAATGGACGTCAAGACAACATTCTTGAATGGGTATTCTGACGAGACCATTTATATGAGACAGCCAGAGGGTTTCATCGAGAAAGGCCAAGAGCATCTAGTGTGTAAGCTAAAGCGATCCATTTATGGATTGAAGCAAGCTTCTAGATCTTGGAACATGCGGTTTGATGAGGTTATCCAGTCTTATGGATTCATTCAAAGCATGGACGAGTCGTGTGTATACCGGAGAAGTGACGGAAACAGCGTGGCGTTTCTCGTGCTTTATGTAGACGACATTCTTCTAATTGGCAACAATGTGAAGATGTTGTCGGACATAAAGGGATGGTTGTCCAAGCAATTCGATATGAAAGACTTAGGACAAGTAGGGCATGTTCTTGGGATCAAGGTTATACGGGATCGCCAGAAAAGAACATTGAGCTTGTCCCAGGCTTCATATATTGATACGATTCTAGCTCGTTTCAACATGCAGAATTCCAAGAGAGGTTCTCAACCTTTCTGCCATGGAATTCATCTATCTAAGGATATGTGTCCCAAGACACAAAAGGAGATAGATTACATGAAGACGATTCCTTATGCTTCGGCAGTGGGTAGTCTAATGTATGTTATGTTGTGCACGAGACCTGATATCTGCTATGCCGTGGGCATGGTAGCTAGATATCAGAGTAACCCTGGACAGGGTCACTGGACTGCTGTAAAGAACATACTTAAGTACCTGCGAAGGACTAGGAATTATGTTCTGAGTTACAAAGCGTCCTAGCTGATTCCTATTGGTTACACAGACTCGGATTTCCAATCTGATAAGGAACAGCGAAAGTCTACATCAGGCTATGTGTTCACATTGGGAGGTGGAGCAGTTTCGTGGAAGAGTGTTAAGCAGAAATGCATTTCGGACTCTACCATGGAAGCCGAATATGTAGCAGCCTCTGAGGCAGCTAAAGAATCAGTGTGGCTCCGGAACTTCATCATGGACTTGGATGTGATTCCTGATTTGCCCAGAGCTATCACAATTTATTGTGACAATAGCGGTGCAGTGGCAAATGCGAAGGAACCACGAGCCCACAATGCGAGTAAACACATAGATCGCAAGTACCACCTGATTAGAGACATCGTCAGGAGAGGCGATGCGGTTGTCACCAAGATTGCATCAGCAGATAACCTGGCAGACCCCTTTACGAAGGCACTTCCAGCGGAAGCGTTCAAAAGACACGTGAAGGGGATGGGTATCGGATGTATGGGAGAGGGCAACTAGACTTTTAGTATAAGTGGGAGATTGATGGAGTTATATTCTAAATGTCTAGTTTAGTGACAATATGGAACTCCTTATCTGTGTTTTACATTATCTATTAATCAAACTGTCGGCATTCATACACTTTATGCAATAGTCCTAGATATATACGTTGTAGACAGTATGGCGTGAGGAGACACGCGGAAGATCATACTGTCGGTTACTCGTATACTATCGAACAGAAGCTCACGACTTAGATGGACAGGGACAATCCATCGGTACGTCGTTGTGTGACTGGTAGATGGTCGGTCTTGACTATCATGTTACACTCGTACACTTGGTGTATTGAGCAGGACCACAGGAGGGCGTTCGGTTTTTACTAATCGAAGTAATCGAACTAGACCTCAGATATTACGGATATACGAATTCCTAATCCCTATATAATTATAGGTGCGTATGTCCAATTCTCGATTCTTTAACTTGCCAATGAGTGAGACTAATTGATTAGTCGAGATTCTCGGTAAATTGGGAATCGTAATTGTACGCACGGCATGCTATAGATTATAGACAGGAAACCGTGTCCCGTTTATCGGGTTGATTACGTCCCCGAGATGAGCTCATAAAGTTTATCATGTAAACCCTGCAGGTGGATTTGTTCCACATGATAATAAAGATGAGTGGTACTAGTCTCGGATAATAAGAAATGAATTAATTTAATTATTAGTAATTAAATAAATTCGTGGACGTTCGATATCTTAAACACGGGGAAAGTCATATATGTAATTTCGGCGGAAATATTATTGGTAAAATAATATGGATTAATTAATTGGGAATTCAATTATAATTTTATAGTGGAATTAATTATAATTAAAATTGGATTTAATTAAAGGTTTTCTCTTAAGGACACCGGTTTAATTAAATTGCAATTTAGCCTAATTAATTAATTAACCTAAGGTCCCTAGTGTGGCCTATTTAAACCCCTCCCCCTCTCTTCTCTAGACCTAACTTACGCAGCTTTTATTTTTCTTCACTTAAGAAAATAAACCGTGAGAAAAGGTTTGAGAGAGAAGAAGAAGAGGGGACTTCCGGTGGATCGTTGCCCACACAACGTCTGGAGTCGAGGGCTAGGATACACACTAGAAGATCAGAGGTGTTCCCCTATTCGGCTTCTCCGAATCACGCATCAAAGGTAAAGAATCGAAAACCCTATTCCGCATCTCTTTCGATTCTTCTCGTACGTAATAATACAACGGACCATCGATTGGTAATCGGGGGTCAAGGTATATTTTCTCCGGCTTCTGGGCGGTTGAGGACCGCCGGATCGGTGGCCGGACGGAGAAAAACGGATCGGAAATAGCCCGGAACAGCAGCATCGCGCTGCTGTTCGGACCAGGCAAGCGCCCGCCTGGGTGGCAGGCGCCCGCTCGCGCTGGGTCGCGAGCGACCGCTCGGGCAGCAAGCGCCCGCTTGCGCGGGTGCGCGAGCGCCCGCCTGGGCGGCAGGCGGTCGCCTGCTCCGGGTAGATTGTGAGCCGCGGCCTTGGCTGCGGCGGACGCGCGATCTGATGGGCGGGTGGCCATGGCTGTTCGGAGGTGACCTCCAGGAGTTGATTGGGGACGTCCGAATGTTCGAGAGTTCGAACGGATGTGTCCCGGATAGTCGATTCCCAACACATTTCTATCTTAAATGCACGGAATAAATAATACTACCGGAGAGATAATATTATTTGATATAATATGGTATAATATTGGGAGTGCAATTATATTTATATAGTGGAAAATAAATATAATTAATATTAATGGATTAATAGATTTGGGTTTGGGCTCAATTTAATCATTAATATTGGAAGCTCAATATTCCACCTCCTTTAGATCCCCTACATAGCCTATAAAAGCACTACGTGGTCTTCTCTATTCTCATAACTTTAAGATCACAATTCAAAAGGAGAGAAGGAGATCCATAGGAGTTCGGAGGATCGTCGCCCACACGACGTTCGAACGGAGTGCAAGGAATACGCGGGAAGGTTTAGAGGTCTTCAACTAAATCTTGTTTCTCCGCACAACGAGAACAAAGGTAAAATCGTTGAACCCCCTTCGATGATTTTAATTTAATTCGTATATGCATGTGAACGAAGATCCAAGGGACGAACCCCGGACCGAGGGCCGAACGGGTGGTGGTGGTCGATGACCACCGGACCACCGCGATCGGCGGATCCACGATGGGGATCGCGTGGGGCCAACCCCTCGGCTGGACGCCGAGGGAGGCGATCGAAGCCCTAGGGCTCGATCGCCGGGCATGCATGGAGGAGCCCCGGCTGAACGCCGGGGCATGCGATCGAGCTAGGCTCGATCGCCGGGCAGCCGCGGCTGGGAGCTGCGGCGGGTGCGCTGGGCGCACCGCCCTCCTCGGCGGTGGCGGTGAGTCGCCGGACTCACCGCCGGGGGCTGTTACGAACAGCCCCGGGGGGATGCATGTGCATCCCCATGCGATCGCAACATGCGATCGCGAGCCCCGTACGGGGGCTCGGCTAGGGCACGCAAGCGGGGCTTCCCCGCGGAGGTGTGTTCGGCCGGGCTCCGGCTCGTGTGGTGGTTCGCGGTGGTTTTCGGCGAAGGGATTTTGATCGGGGTTATGTTTCTGCAAATCCGTTAACCCCGGGATATCGATTTCCAACAACTTCTACTTGCCGTCTTTTATTTTTCATTCCTTGATATTTAACTTGAGTTTTTTTTTTTGTGCAATTATGGCTTTGTGAGTACACGGAGCTGGCAAACAGGCTGGAGAACGAGCACCTCCCCCGGGTCCTGAACTGGCATCTCCCTGATCTTTCGAATGTGACCAAGGAGACTCTAGTGGGCCTTGCGGACGAGGCGGTAAATATCTTCTCTCTTTCTTCTTTTAAGTTTGTTTGTTTTATGATTCAATGTCAGGGTAATTCTGATTGAACAGTGTGAAATATTAAGGTTCAGTGTTTATTGCTTGCATTCAGTGTAATATTCATGCATACAGTGCTTATGGATGGACATGAATGATGTTCAGTGCTTATTAATGCCATTCAGTGTCAAAGTAGGATAACTGTGATATTCAGTGCATAAAATTGCCATTCAGTGTCACTCACTTGATGATGATGTTTTTTTTTGAGTTCTAATGCGTGTGTCCGTGTCTGACAGGTGGATGCTCATCTTCTGAAATACGGCAAGACGGTGGCGGAGATCCAGGCGTACAAGGGCCACCTTTCTTATAAATCAATCGTGAACGCTCCGCGTGCGGCGGAGAGCGAGGATGACGAGCAGCCTGAGGAGCTGCCTTCTGGAGAGGAGAGTGACGATGACGAGCATCCGGGCTTTGATTCGTCGAGCGAGGAAGAGGAACAAAAAGGAAAAGGCCCGGAGGGCTGGCCTTCTGGAGACCAGTCGTCCGATGGGGAAGACGACGACAGTTCTTCCGGGCATCAGGAGATGACCTGCATATTCCCGGAGGAGGGTGGGCCTTCTGAACAGCAGCCCGATGAGGAACGCCCTGCTGTTTCTGCTGCTGAAGCTGATAAGTTGCTCAACAACCTCCTATCGGAAAATCAATCTCTCTCCGACACTGTGAGGGATCTCCAATCCAAGCTCGAGAGCACGACGTCTCAGCTGAACGGCATGACAAGTGATAACGTCGAGCTGGAAGGTGATAACCAGCGTCTGAAGAGCGAGCTTTTGGAGCAGCTTGCGAAGATCAACGTAGAGACGGAGGTCCCCGGGGCGGTCGAGGCTGGAAGTTCCGAGGAGGAGGAATTGAAACTTCTGAAGACGCGAGTGAAAGAGCTCGAGGAAGAATTGATCAAGTCGAATGATCAGAATCATCCGGAGACCGAGGACCCCGGGGCGGGCGAGGCTGGAAGCTCCGGTGAGGAGGAAGTGCAACTTCTGAGGGCTAGAGTGAAAGAGGTCGAGGATGAAGTGAAAAGTTTGAAGAATGCGTTGGCTGACCTTCAGTTGTCGTCGGTCATGAATAACTACAAAAAATTCCAGCTCGAGTCTCTGGAGGAGACCATGAAAGCACAAGAAACCATCTACAGAGTCCAGATCGAGAGTCTGCAGAAGACCGTCAAGGCACGGGAAGAAGAAATCTTAAGTCTCCAGGAAGAGTTGTGCGTCTACGAGATTGACGGCAACAAGGATGATGAAGAAGAAGGAAGCCCGTTGAGACCGGAAACCGAAAAAATAGAGTCTTCGAGCAAGGCGAGGACCAGGTCGATGGTACGACGGGTCAAGGACAGGAAAAGGAAGCCAGCCAACGGTGATGACGATGATTTTGAGTACGATCCCCCTGCCCCTGCCGCCAAGAAAAAGGCGATCAAGAAGGGTAAAAAGGTGGAAGCAAGCCAGAAACCGATCCGCAGTGATTTCAATGACGAACATATCAATTTCTTGGTCGACGTGAACAAGAAATTTGACCAGAACTGCGGATTCGAATTGGAGTCGGAAGTCCTCGACAAAATCATCCTGCACAGCAGCAACTAAAAAATGTAAGTCAAGTTTCTTTTTTTTCTTTTCTTTCACATTCTGTCTTTCTTTCTTTCTTTCTTTCTTTCTTTCTTTCTTTCTTTTTTTTTTTTTTTGCTAAGAATGTGCTTTTTTTTCCTTTTTGACAATCAGGTCGACAATGAGGTACTTTCCCCGTATATCCACGGTTGTTTCGGTGTCTGACATGACCGACATAATGAAGTGCACCTTCATCACCAATCACGTGGTCGACGCCTTTGCTGAGTCGCTGCATCGAGACCACAACAAGAAGTTGGAGGCTCTGATACTCCTAGGGCACTGTTGGGTGAGTCTTTCTACCTTTGTATTCAGTGTTTTTATTGGTTATACAGTGTGTTAGGGGTTGTCAGTGTTTATATGTGCTATTCAGTGTTTTAATGTGCAATTCAGTGTTGTAATGTGTTGTTCAGTGTTATTGATGGTTGATCAGTGTTTATCATCAACAGTCAGTGTTTTTATGTGACATTCAGTGTTATAATGTCCTGTTCAGTGCTCATTGAATTCATTCTTCTTAACAACTCTGTTTTTATGTTTTTTTTTTTTGTTTTTTTTTTCTCACAGACCTCCATTGTCATGCGAAGTCATGACCACCAGAAATTGTAAAAAACAATCACAGAAATGATCCCGTGCGTGCGAAAAGGGATTATAATGTTCCCGATTGTGTCGCCTGGGTTGAGAAAGAATACAGCTCTGAACCATTGGACGCTGCTCGTCTGCGACTTCGTCCAACAGAAATGGCGATTCTACAACTCTATTCAACCCAGGGGGCCTAAATCGAAGGACCATTACATGGCGAATGCAGCGGAATTGGTACGTCTACTGTTTTTTAGTCGATTTTTAAAAAATGTTCCCTTTCTAACGATAACTGATAAACTGTTTTGTTTCATACGTTTCAGAAGGAAAAGGTAGAAACCAACGTGGGCCAAATGCTTGAGAAAGCGGGGAAGTATGGTTTCCCGATATATGAAATCGAGGTCGTGAAGCCTCTCCCACGGCAAGCCCCATCTCTGTAAGTATCAGTGCATAATTAACTCATTCAGTGTGTCTGTGTTTCATTTTATGCACTCAGTGTTTTATTTATGCATTCAGTGTCAGTGTTTCTTTTTTTAACTACTCTGCGTCTGTGTGTGTCCAGGAATGAATGTGCTTTGTATGTCTACTATTACATGGAGAAAATTCTGAAGAAATAGGCCATTCCGGACAAGGTCAGGACGGAAGAGTTCCAAGAATTCAAGGCTCACGTGATACGAACCATCCTGACCATGAAGGACAAGTAGTGCGCGTCTTTTTGTGTTGTCTTTCAATGTATTCTGTCAATGTACGACTATGATGATTGGATTTTGGGGTATTTCTGTCAGTCTGTGAATATGATGATTGGATTTTGGGGTTTTTCTGTGAATACGATGATTTGATTTTGTTTGTGTTTTTATTCAATTCAGCAAGTTTTGTTCATATTTCTGTGTAATTGGTTCAATTCACCTTTTGTTCTGTCTACTCAGTGTTTATTCTGTCTATTCAGTGTTGGCAGTGTTTATTCTGTCTATTCAGTTTTGGCAGTGTTTATTCTGTCTATTCATTGTTATCAGTGTTTATCCTGTCTACTCAGTGTTAGCAGTTAGAACTCGACAGTTAAAAACTCACAGAATTGAAACATTAAAAAACAAGCAATGCAAAAGTAACAACAAAAGAACAATTAAAACACTCTAAGAGCATAACTGAGCAAAAACAAATCACATAATGTTAAATCCTGTGTTTTTTTAAATGACAGTCAGGGTGTTTATGAGCCAAACAGTGTCTGTCACTGACAGTCAATGTCTTTTCACCCCATTCAGTGTTTGATCACATAAATCATGTCAAAAAACAACAAAATCCAATAAGAAAAGCCTACTAGGGTGCATCTGCTACTAACTACTGTATAGGCTCTGTGCACGTTTTCTTGTTGTGATTGCCGACACGTCCGCACCTCCCACACTTCATGGCTCTCGGGATGTGCTCACCCTTGGACGGAATCCTCTTCTTCTTAGGTCTTCCAGGAGGCCTCTTCGATGTTGGCGGCTCAATCAGGACGTTCTCTGGTACGTTCGAAGGTTGATCAAACATGGAAACCGGCTAAAGAGGATCGACATAAGACCTGGCGTAGCTCTCTACATGGTAAAACTTGTCCACGAACGAGGCCATCGGCTTCCTGGACCGCAGAATGCACGCAGCTGCGTGGGAACACGGAACCCCTGTAATCTGCCACTGACAGCAGGTGCACGTCTGATCCGCAATATTGACCACGACGGACGGAACGCACTGCACTTCGAAAACCGTTTCGGACGACCCCACGACCACCCATTTCCTGCCTTCATTGACGGCTTTACTCAGTGTCTTTTCAACAGACGGGCAGAAAGCCGAAGTCCATTCCCTGCTCCTGGCCCCCCTGTCTGATTCAGTGTTAAACAAGGGCAGTCAGTGTTTGAACAAGGGCTAACAGTGTTAAAAAAGGGCCATCAGTGTTTGAGATGTATATTTTTTTCATACCGTGGAAAAAGGTCATCACCTTCAGCCTGATGTTGTTGACCAATGCCGTGATCGGAAGATGCCGGGCTTCCATGATCCATTTATTGAACGACTCCGCGGCGTTGGACGACATCTCTCCGTATCTCTTCCCTGAGAAGTGCACGTTGGCCCAATTCTTTGGATCCATGTTCTCGAAAAACACTTTCGCGGTCTGGCCTCCCTCTTCCAACAGACTGTCCATGCTCGTTTGGTAGGCTTCGACGGTGGTTGCGTACGCACATTTCAGGAAATTCCACACCACGCTGTTTCGTAACATCCTGGTCGCCCAACTGCCTCTGAATTTGTCTTTCAGGTTCAACTTCAAGTGATTGATACAGTAGCCATGCGGGGACCCTGGTAACACCCTGCTCATCACCTTGAGCAGCCCGAGATTCCTGTCCGACACGAACGTAACAGTGCGAGAAGGAGATAGGATGAGCTTCAGGTTATCCAAAAACCACTTCCAGTTAGCAAAGTTCTCGGAATCAACAACGGCGTAAGCCAATGGGTACAACCCTGCATTCACGAGACACGAACCAAAAAAAAAGAAAAAAAAAACAGGTGAAAAACACTCCAGTGAGTGTGAATAGCACTCATTCAGTGTTGAAAATACAGATTCAGTGCTGCAAACAACATGTGTCATGTTTAGTGTGTATTTCAGAACAATCAGTGTTAAAGAGATGGATTTAGTGCTCAAAACTGTACTACCTACCTCCATCCCCGTCCTTGCCCGTAGCAGCAAGCAAATGGCCCTTGAACCTTCCCTTCAGAAATGTGCCGTCCAGAAACAGCAAAGGGTGACAATAGTTCATCCCGTCGATACAAGCCTTCATCGAGATGAAGACTTTACGAAACTTCCTGTACGCCTCGTTGAATTCAACAAACAGGTGCGACCCAGGGTTGGAATCCGATATTGCCTGCAGGTGCTTAGTCAGTGCACCGAAGGAATCCTTATCATCGCCGTGAATCAGCTTCCTGGCCTTCTCGAGCGCATCCAGAGCGAGGCTAGACGAGATCTCCAGGCCGTAGTGATGCTGGAAGTTTCTCACGATTTGGACCGGACGAGTCAGTGTGCTTTTCCGTACCTCCTCGACTATCAAACTGGAAACCAAGTCCGAACAGACGCGCCTGTGTTTCAGGGATCGAAAGCACGCACCGCAGCTGTGCTCGTTAATCAGCTCCTTGACGTAGAAGAAGCTGTTGCTTCGAACCATCACGGCGCATACAGACCAGTTGCATCCCGTGCTGCTTTTCTTCGAGCACACGGCAGAAACCTTTTCGGTTCTGTTCTTCACGTACTCGAATGGATAGACATACAGTGCTTATGGATGGACATGAATGATGTTCAGTGCTTATTAATGCCATTCAGTGTCAAACTAGGATAACTGTGATATTTAGTGCATAAAATTGCCATTCAGTGTCACTCACTTGATGATGATGTTTTTTTTGAGTTCTAATGCGTGTGTCCGTGTCTGAAAGGTGGATGCTCATCTTCTGAAATACGGCAAGACGGTGGCGGAGATCCAGGCGTACAAGGGCCACCTTTCTTATAAATCAATCGTGAACGCTCCGCGTGCGGCGTAGAGCGAGGATGACGAGCAGCCTGAGGAGCTGCTTTCTGGAGAGGAGAGTGACGATGACGAGCATCCGGGCTCTGATTCGTCGAGCGAGGAAGAGGAACAAAAAGGAAAAGGCCCGGAGGGATGGCCTTCTGGAGACTAGTCGTCCGATGGGGAAGACGACGACAGTTCTTCCGGGCATCAGGAGATGACCTGCATATTCCCGGCGGAGGTGGGCCTTCTGAACAGCATCCCGATGAGGAACGCCCTGCTGTTTCTGCTGCTGAAGCTGATAAGTTGCTCAATAACCTCCTGTCGGAGAATCAATCTCTCTCCGACACTGTGAGGGATCTCCAATCCAAGCTCGAGAGCACGACGTCTCAGCTGAACGACATGACAAGTGCTAACGTCGAGCTGGAAGGTGATAACCAGCGTCTGAAGAGCGAGCTTTCGGAGCAGCTTGCGAAGATCAACGCAGAGACGGAGGTCCCCGGGGCGGTCGAGGCTGGAAGCTCCGAGGAGGAGGAATTGAAACTTCTAAGGACGCGAGTGAAAGAGCTCGAGGAAGAATTGATCAAGACGAATGATCATAATCATCCGGAGACCGAGGACCCCGGGGCGGGCGAGGTTGGAAGCTCCGGTGAGGAGTAAGTGCAACTTCTGAGGGCTAGAGTGAAAGAGCTCGAGGATGAAGTGAAAATTTTGAAGAATGCGTTGGCTAACCTTCAGTTGTCGTCGGTCATGAATGACTACGAAAAAGTCCAGCTCGAGTCTCTGGAGGAGACCATGAAAGCACAAGAAACCTGTTGGAAATCGATCATCCGGAATCGTCGTAGAACCGACTTCGATCGACGTCCCGGAAACCACGACCGAACAGCTCGGAGCCACCGCCCGAGGAGCGCTTGATCGAGCCCTAGCCGCGGCGAAGCCGCGACCTCTCGATTGCTCCCCGCGGGGCGATCGCCGGCCGCCAAGGCGTGGTTTGGGCTGCCCAGCCGAGGGCTCCACGCGGTGATCCGTTCAGACGGGTCCTCGAGTCGTCGGCGGTCCAGCGATCCGTGATCGCCACCGCCCGACTCGTCCCGGTTTGGATCTCCGACTTTCGGATCATGTTTTTCGATAATTATTTCAATGAATTAAATAGCGGAAATATTTAATTCACCTTTTGACTCGTTGTGCGGAGAAACGAGATCTTATTGAAGACCTTGAGACCTTCCCACGTATTCCTTGCACTCGTTCGAACGTCGGGTAGGCGACGATCCTCCGAACTCTATGGATCTCCTTCTCTTCTTTCTCTCTCTCCAGGATTGTGTTCTTCCAGGTATGAGAATAGAGAAGACCATGTAGTGCTTTTATAGGCTACGTAGGGGATCTTAAGGAGGTGGAATATTGGGCTTCCAATAATAGTGATTAAATTGAGCCCAAGCCCAAGTCCATTAATCCACTATTATTAATTATATATTAACTCCACTATATAAATATAATTGCACTTCCAATATTATATCATATTATATCAAATAATATTATCTCTCTGGTAGTATTATTTAATCCGTGCGTTTAAGATAGAAATATCCATGAATAAATTATATTTATTGCTAATTAATTTATTCATCTCTTGTATCCGAGACTAGTACCATTCAACCTTAATTATTATGCGGAACAAATCCACCTGCAGGGTTTACATAATAATTCCTTGTGAACTCATCTCGGGGACATTATCAACCCTTATCGGGACACACTTTCCCGTCAAGAATTCACAGCATGTCATACATAAAATATAGTGACCCAACTTTGCCGGTAATTGACCGGTTATTCTAATCAGACAATTCCTTTGGAAAATCAAAGTCACTAATATTAAATGCACACGCCCGCAATAATATCAGGCATTAAGAATAAAATACACTGAGATTTAAATCGATTATCAAAGGCAATCCTAATCGATAAATCTCAAGCGATCCGCTCAATACACCAAGTGTACAAGTATGATAAAATAATCAAGACCAATTATTTTCTCACTCATACAACGACTATACCGATGGATTGGTCCCTGTCCATCTAGGTCGTGAGCAACTGTTCGATTATATACGAGTAACCGATAGTATGATCTTCCGTGTGACGTCGCACACCATACTAACTACAACGTATATAATCTAGGACTATAATTCGCATATATTTAATTATACGCAAATAATTGTTTATTTAATTAAATAGATTAGTGGCAATGGATCGGGAGTTCATATCACTTAAATCTAGACATTAAGTATACAACTCCATCAATCTCCCACTTATACTAAGGTCTAGTCTTTTCTTCCAAACTCCCGACTCCCATACTCTTCACGTGCTTAATATGCACTTCCAATAAGTGCCTTGTGAAAGAGCAATCTAGATTGTCGTTATGAAGTTATCTTGGTGACTACTGCGTCATCTTCCCTGACGATGACTCGTATCAGGTGGTACTTGCGCTCTATGTGTTATCTTACACTTATGGACTTGTGACTTCTTATAGTTTGCCGTTGCACCGCTATATACATAACCTTTGGTAAACTAAGAATCACATCTAAGTCCCAGAGGTTATTCCGGAGCAACACCAGAACTTCCGCTGCCTCTGAGGCCGCTATTCTTTGTTACCCATGGCAGAATCCGAAAAGCATCGTGCTTATCACTCTTCCATGTTAAAACTGTTGGAATTCGATATCCCGGGTTATTTAAATTTGCGGAAACCAATAACCCGAACGAACCCTTCGCCGGAGATCACACGAACGCCAACTCATCCGCCGGGGTCCGACCTTTGGAGACCACGCGCCCGAAGGCGCGCAGCCCGCCCCCAGCCGAACCCCCGCGAGCCGGGGTTCATACGATCGAAGGATCGATCGCGCGCCGGCGATCGATCGGGGTGGGGCTGCCCAGCAGCCCCCGCGGCGAGTCCGGCGACTCGCCGCCACCAGGAGGCCCCCGCCTTCACGGCGGGGTAGGGCACGGCACCAGCCCGTGCCCAGCGATCGATCGCCATGGATCGATCGCACACCCTCGGCTCAGCCGAGGGTTCGCCCTCCACGCCCCGCCGAAACCCTAGGGTCGATCGCCGTGGTCCGGCGATCCTAGATCGCCACCATGCGTTCGTCCTCTAGTCCGGGTTTCGATCTCGGATCTTCGTCCTACGGTATTTTCAATAATTGAATCAAATTAAAATCATAAAGCGCGTTTAGATTTTACCTTTGATTCGTTGTTCGGAGAAACGAAATCTAGATGACCTCGCGATCTTCCCACGTATTCCTTGCACTCCGTTCGAACGTCGGGTGGGCGACGATCTATCGAACTCCTATGGATCTTCTTCACTTTTCAAGACTTTATGATTGGCGTATCTTAGGTTAATGAATTGTGAAGACCATGTAGTGCTTTTATAGGCTACGTAGGGGATCAAAAGGAGATTAAATATTGGGCTTCTAATATTGAAGATTAAATTGGGTCCAACCCAAATCCATTAATCCTTATCAATATTAATTTTATTTATTTTCCACTATATAAATAAAATTGCACTCCCAATATTTATCCATATTATATCAAATAATATTTCTCCAATTAGTATTATTTATTCCGTGTATTTAAGATTTAAATATCCATGAATAAAATTTATTTATTGCTTAATAAATTTATTCATTTCTTATATCCGAGAATAGTATCACTCAACCTTATTTATTATGCGGGAACAAATCCACTTGCGAGGTTTACATAATAAATCCTTATGAGCTCATCTCGGGGATATTATCAACCCTTCCGGGATACACTGTCCCTTCAAGAATTCACGGCATGCCATATATAAAATATAGTGACCCAACTTAACCGGTAATTAACCCAATAATTAAATCGGTTAATTCCTTTGGAAAATCAAAGTCACTTATATTAAATATACACACCCGCAATTGTTTCAGGGATTAAGAATAAAATACTCCGAGACTTAAATCAATTATCACAGAGCAATCCTAATTGATAAGTCTCAAGCGATCCGCCCAATACACCAAGTGTACAAGTGTGATAAAATAATTAAGATAAATTATTTTCTCTCTCACACAACGACTATACCGATGGATTGATCCGTGTCCATCTAGGTCGTGAGCAACTGTTCGATTAAATACGAGTAACCGATAGTATGATCTTCCGTGCGCCCATGCACACCATACTAACTACAACGTATAAAATCCAGGACTATAATTTGCATATATTTAATTAACAATAATTAAAAGCAAATGAATGTTCATTATGAATAGGTAAATGAAAGTGCACACAGAGTTCAGAATACTCAAATCTAGACATTAAGTATACTACTCCATCAATCTCCCACTTATACTAAGGTCTAGTCTTATCTTCCAAACTTCTGACTCCCAAACCCTCCAAGTGCTTGTAATATACTTCCTTAGGAAGTATCTTGGTGAAAGGGTCCGCTAGGTTGTCTTCCGAAGCTATCTTGGTGACTATCGCATCACCCCTCTTGACGATGTCTCGAATCAGGTGGTACTTGCGCTCTATGTGTTTCGTAGCACTATGGGACCGTGGTTCCTTACTGTTTGCCACTGCACCGCTATTATCACAATAAATTGTCATAGCCTTGGGCAAACTCGGAATCACATCTAAGTCCTGGAGGAAATTAAGGAACCACACTGACTCTTTCGCTGCCTCTGAGGCTGCAACATATTCAGCTTCCATGGTAGAGTCCGAAATGCACTTCTGCTTAACACTCTTCCATGATACGGCTCCACCTCCCAAAGTGTACACATAGCCTGATGTCGACTTACGCCGGTCCTTATCAGCTTGGAAATCCGAATCTGTGTAACCCAAAGGAATCAGATTGTCTGCACTGTATCTCAGAACATAATCCTTACTATTTCGCAAATACTTGAAAATGCTCTTTACGGCAGTCCAATGAGCCTTTCCAGGGTTACTCTGATATCTCGCTACTATGCCAACGGCATAGCAGATATCAGGCCTCGTGCATAACATTGCATACATTAAGCTTCCCACAGCCGAAGCGTAGGGAACCGCTTTCATGTCATCTTTCTCCTTCTGTATCTGAGGACACATCTCTTTAGAAAGATAAGTTCCTTTACTGAAGGGCAGATCACCGTTCTTGGAATCTTGCATGTTAAAACGAGCTAGAATCGTGTCTATGTAAGATTGCTGGGAAAGACATAATGTTCTATTCCGGCGATCCCTTATAACTTTGATCCCTAGAACATGTCCAACTTCTCCCAAATCTTTCATATCGAATTGTCTAGACAACCATCCCTTTATGTCTGATAACATCTTCACACTGTTGCTAATGAGAAGTATGTCGTCTACATAAAGCACGAGAAACACCACCTTCTTTCCATCACGTTTCCAATACACACACGATTCGTCCATGCTTTGAATGAATCCAAAAGATTGGACTACTTCATCAAACCGCAAGTTCCACGATCTCGAGGCTTGTTTCAATCCATAAATGGATCGATTAAGCTTGCACACTAGATGATCTCGCCCCTTAGCAATGAATCCTTCTGGTTGTTTCATATAAATCGTCTCGTCAAGACTTCCATTAAGGAAAGCTGTCTTGACATCCATTTGCCACACCTCATAATCCATATGAGCTGCTATGGATAAGAGAATCCGGATTGACTTTATCTTGGCTACCGGCGATAAGGTCTCCTCATAATCGATTCCCTCTTTCTGAGTATATCCTTTCGCAACAAGCCGAGCTTTAAAGGTTTCAACCTTTCCGTCAGATCCTCTCTTTCTCTTGTAGACCCATTTACACCCAATTGGCTTTACGCCGCTTGGTGGTTCTACAAGATCCCAGACTTTATTAGAATCCATAGATTCTATTTCGGATTTCATCGCTTTCTTCCAAGAAGGCGCATCTATATCTTGTACCGCCTCATCATAGGTCCAGGGATCGACTTCATGAACTCCGGGTGCCGAGTCCGAAGACTCACCCAGTCCAATCCATCTGTCCGGTTGTTTAACAACCCTCCCACTACGACGGCGTTCCGGTGTATTAACAGTGACAGTATTAGGTGCAGGTTCTAGTGGTGTATCTATACTCGGTTCGGCTGTATCCAGGTCTTCCTCGTTACCTCTCAACTCATCAAGTATTATGTCACTTTTGGGCTTGTGGTCCATGACATAGTCTTCCTCTAAGAACCGAGCGTTAGTACTTATAACGATCTTCTGGTCCGTAGGACTATAGAACATGCCACCCTTAGTTCCTTTCGGGTATCCTACAAACAACCGTATTTCTGATCTAGGTTCTAACTTATCGGCGCCTTGTCGCAACACATGTGCTGGACATCCCCAGATCCGAATGTGTTTCAAGTTAGGCTTACGCCCACTCCACAATTCCATGGGTGTAGTTGGTACCGTTTTGGTCGTAACCCTATTCAGAATGTACGCCGCTGTTTCCAAGGCAAGTCCCCAGAACATTACAGGTAAATCCGAGTAACTCATCATTGATCGCACCATCTCCATAAGAGTCCTATTCCTTCTTTCTGACACACCATTTTGCTGAGGAGTATATGGTGAGGTCAGCTGGGATTTAATCTCATTCTCTGCCAAGTATGCCTTGAATTCTCCAGACAGGTACTCGCCTCCGCGATCAGATCGCAGGCATTTTATGGATTTACCACGAAGGTTCTCCACAAGAGCCTTGAATTCCTTGAACTTGTCAAAAGAATCACTCTTGTGGCGCATCAGGTATACATATCTGATGGAGTTGTATTCTAAATGTCTAGTTTAGTGCAAATACGGAACTCCTTATCTATACCTTAATTCGAGATATGATTCAAGCATGATTGCATTTAATGCAATAGTCCTTGATGTATACGTTGTAGACAGTATGGCGTGAGGAGACACGCGGAAGATCATACTGTCGGTTACTCGTATACTATCGAACAGTAGCTCACGACTTAGATGGACAGGGACAATCCATCGGTACGTCGTAGTGTGACTGGTAGATAGTCGGTCTTGACTATCATGTTACACTCGTACACTTGGTGTATTGAGTAGGACCACAGGAGGGCGTTCGATTTATACTAATCGCAGTAATCGAACTAGACCTCAGATATTACGGATATACGAATTCTTAATCCCTATATAATTATAGGTGCGTGTGTCCAATTCTCGGTTCTTTGACTTGCCAATGAGTGAGACTAATTGATTAGTCGAGATTCTCGGTAAATTGGGAATCGGAATTGTACACACGGCATGCTATATATTATAGACAGGAATCCGTGTCCCATTTATTGGGTTGATGATGTCCCCGAGATGAGCTCATAAAGTTTATCATGTAAACCCTGCAGGTGGATTCGTTCCACATGATAATAAGGATGAGTGGTACTAGTCTCGGATAACAAGAAACGAGTTAATTTAATTATTAGTAATTAAAGTTAATTCGTGGACATACGATATCTTAAACACGGGGAAAGTCGTATATGTAATTCGGCGGAATTATTATTGTTGAAATAATATAAATTAATTATTGGGAATTCAATTATAATTTTATAGTGGAATTAATTATAATTAAAATTGTGGAATTTAATTAAGGTTTGCCTTTTAGGACGCCGAGTTAATTAAATTGCAATTTAGCCTAATAATTAATTTCCATAAGGTCCCTGGTGTAGCTCTATAAATACCTCACCCTCTCTTTCTCTAAACCTAAGAAACGCCGCTATTTTATTTTTGCGAAGAAAAATAAATTGTTGCGCAATTATTTTTCTGTAAAAATAAATAGATTAGCGCTGTTATTATTTTCTGAAGAAATTGATTGCTAGCGCAATTATATTTCTGAGACAGAAGATCAAAACCTTACTTACGCCGCTATAATGAATTCTGCAGAGAAAATAAAAGCTTGCGCAATTAATTTTTCCTCTGCTTAATTAATTCAGATTAGCGCAGTAATAATTCTGTAGAAATAATTTTGCTTGCGCAAATATATTTCTGAGACAGAGGATATTATTCCTACGGTGGGTTCAAGAGAGAAAGGAGAAGAGGAAGGTTCAGCGGATCGTTGCCCACTCAACGGCTGAACGTCGGGGATAGAGACATACACCGGAAGGCTTCGTGGTCTCAACAATTCGGCTTCTCCGAATCACGCGACAAAGGTATAAGAAATCGAAACCCTTATTCCGCATACGTTTCGTTTTCTATTTCGTTAAAAATACATCGGATCTAAGATCGGGTTCCGGGCGTCGTGGATCATGTTCCTCGACTACTGGGGGTCAAGGACCTCCGGATCGGTAGTCGGAAGAGGAAAATCGACCCGGAAACGCGCTCGGAACAGCAGGTCGCGCTGCTGTTCGCGGACAAACGGCGGTCGCCGGAGGGCAAACGGCGGTCGCCGTTTCGCTGTTTTTCGGGCAGCCAGCTCTGGTTCGCGCGGTTGTCCTTCGGGGCAATGGCTGGGCGTGAATCGGGACACGGGCTGGTACGTGAACGGAGTAACGGACCTGGAGGTCGACTGGGATCGTTCGGATGTTCGAGTGATCGAACGAACGCATCCCGGGTAGTCGATTTCCAACAATTGGTATCAGAGCCAGGTTTTGTCGATTCGTTGTATTTTTGCGAGATTTGTTTTGCAGGTTCGAACCCGGTTATTATGGTCAACGTTGTGATTGTATGTTGTGCTTTAATTTGTGGTTTTGATTAAACTCTCGGGCTTGTCGAGATTGTTTTTGTTTTGGAAAAACGATGCTTGTTTGTAATAGATAAAAACGACGGGTTGAGTCGTTAGGTTTATTTATTTTTCGTTGTATCCGGGACATGTATAGGGTCGATCACCTTGTATAGGATCGATGTCGGATTTAGTAAGTTTATTCTTGTAATTTTTCTTACTAATTTTGGTGGATCGAGACGAGATCAAAACACGGAGAAACGAGGATCGAGGAGAGCGAACCGGCAACGGGCAGCCATCGAACACACCCCGTGTTCGCGACGGGCAGCAGCGGGGCTGCGGTTCGTTCGACCCCACGGACGACTCAACGAGGCTCGAGACGAGGCTCCAGTGGGAGGAGTTCGTCTCTTGACCCTCGAGCGAGTCGGTGGTGGACCGAGATCGAGACGAGCAACGAGATGAAGTTCCAAGAGACGTGCATTGGAAAATATTTAAGGCCATAATAATCGGGGCCACGTTAATTGCTTTTTATGTGATTTACGTGTTTATTATTATGCTTAAATTATTTATGCATGTTATCCCTTATCGTAAAATACTAAGTGGGAGAGGGATTGGAAACAATCCCGCGGTCTCCATTCTCTGTTTTGAATGTGATGTGTATTGACTTACGAGTTGGCTTTAGTGTCATCCTCCCTATCGGATAAAGTGGATACACGGATATCACTGGATCAAAATTCGAATTTAAAATCCACTTATAAAATTGAACAATTATATTTCTCAAAAGCAATGCCTAATCTGTCATTCAAAGACTAATTTCAACTCGACTCATTCTCACCCCGGGGAGTGGAATGGAGCCAAAGCACTTGGTTATGTCGATGACACAGATTAGAGACTTTCGAGTCATTCGATGACTAGATCGATTGTCTGATTGGCTCCCTCACTTTGTGAGAGATAGGGCTCAATTGCATGATTGATCGCTGGTTAGAAACTTCGAGTTTCACTTACGAGATATCAAGCTTTGATTAATAAAATTGTGAAATTTAATAAATGTAAGAGTCAATTAACAAAGTTGTTTGTTTTAGTAAACGTCCACACTATCGTGGCTTGCTAAATGGAAACGGTACTTTGGGTTAATTAAGATTCTATGAAATTTAAATAAGTGAGATTCAATTAATAAAGTTGTTTGTTTTAGTAAACGTCCACAAGAACGTGGCTTGCTAAATGGAAACAGAACTTTGGGATTAATTGAGGCTCGACAGTTATAGAAAGTCGTGGAGGACCGCATGTCAACGTAAACGTCCACAAGAACGTGGCTTGCGGTGGACATGTAGTTCCCGAGCGGTGGACTTAGTACTGAGAAATGGTATACACTTAGGTACGCTTTATAGTATCCTCCCCATCGGAGTCACTGCTATGATGATGTACGACCGAAGTGAAATCCAATCATAAAATCATTTGGACTGGTAAACGTCCACAAGAACGTGGCTTGCTATGTCTGATGGGATTTTGGAAATGATTGGTAGTTTAATGATATCACTTGAGGGAAATGATATCGAATTAAACTCATTGTTTGTTTTATATGGTATTATTCCCATTAAAAGTCAACAAACTCACTGAACCTGATTTTATAGATTTGAAAAGAAACTTGGACATTGTCCTAACTGCAGAGGAGTACAAATATGTACTCCAAGTCAATTGACCTGCTGAACCAAATGATGCTTCCACTACTGAGGAAAGGAAGCTCATTGGAAATGGATCAAGGCTATGAGATGACGCGGAGCAACATTATGACTTTCATGTCAAATGTGCTGCGACATCAGGATCATGCCATGACTATTACCTATGATATGATTCTTAACCTCAAGAAGTTTTTGGTTATCAGGACAGGACAGCCAGATAAAGTGAAATGAGGCAACTCATGACGGCCATCATGTCGGAAAGAACGCCCGTGAGGGATCACGTTCTTAGAATGATGGGCTATCTTAATGAGATAGAGATTCTAGGAACAATTATCAATGGAGTAACCCAGGTTGATTTTGTGCTCCAGTCTCTGCCGAGAAGTTTTGAGCAGTTCCGCCTAAAATATAACATGGATAAGAGGTCTTATTCAATGGCGGAGCTCCTGGTTGAACTTCAAGCGGCTGAGGGAATCTTTAATGGCTCTCAAAACACTTGTGGATGAGAAATTGGCTCTTCCTAGGCCTTCGGGCGGCAAAAGGAAGAATAAGAAAATATGGAAACCCAGTGGGCCTAATATATCTGGACCACGGAATGGGAAAAGCAAGCCCAAGGGGTAAGTGCTTCCGTTGTAAGCAGTTTGGATACTGGGAGTTTGATTGTCCTCTCAAAGCAACTAGAAGTTAACTTCTCCTTAGTCACCGAAACATGTTTAGTGGTGTTATCTACCAGTACCTGGTGTGTGGATACGGAAACCACTAATCATGTCTGCATTTAAATGCGGGGGTTCCAGAAAACCCGGAGACTTAGAAAGGAAGAAGTAGTAACCTACATGGGCAATAATGTTAAGGTAACAGCCGTTGCAGTGGGAGATGTTAAATGTTTTAACGGTAGGATTTTAGTTCTAATAAATTGTCTTTATGTGCCGGCATTTAGAAAGAAATTTCATTTCGGATTTCTAAGTTGGCTTAGAATAGATATTCCGTTTCTTTAGGAAATGGGGATATTATCTATTCTGGTATATTGATAGACAATTTAATAATAAATCCGTATTCTTCCACGATGCAACAGACCGGAGCTAATAACACAATGTCGAACCCCAAATAAGAGTAATGATCCTTCTAGGATAAATCAAATGTACTTATGGAATCTTAGGCTAGATCATTTTAACTTGAGTACGATTCAAAGGGTGAAAGCTGATGGACCACTAAGCCAGGTTGAAGGAAAGGACCTTCCAACCTTCGAATCATACTTGGAAGTTTTAATGACCGAGCAACCTTTTACGGTTAAAGGGAAAAGATCCAAGAAAGTACTAGAGTTGATTCGCTCTGATATATGCAGACCTCTTTGAGGAGTAAGGCATACTTATCAGAAAATGGGAATAACTCCCAACAGACTACACCATTTATGCCTCGGCAAAATAATGTGTTGTAATGAAGGAATAGGACTCTTATAGATATGGGAAAGTAGACATTCGGAGTTACCTAAATCGTTTTTGGGATATGGCTTGGAAACAGCGGCGTTTATCCTGAACTTGATTCCTTTGGAAACTTGTACTGATATTCGGCTGTTTATAGGATACCCTAAGAAAACGAATTGAGATATGTAATATAGTCCAAAGGACCAGATGTTCATTGATTGCATCAATGTTCGGTTCTTAGACATGGACTATATATATGCAAGATCACAAGCCAAGAGTAGAGTAATACTTAATGTGCTTAGAGGGACTGATCAAGACTTAGAACCAGCCTAACTGAGTAGTTCACTACTATGATCTTTAGTCACTAAAGATACACCGGAGCGTCGTCGTAGTGGGAGGGTTGTTAGAAAACCCAAAAGGTTCATGTTTATAGGTGAGTCTTCGGACTTGTTACCTGGAGAACATGAAGCCGAACCCTGGATCTATGACGAGACGCTGAAAGATCAAGATGCTCAGTCTTGGCAAAAGTCGATCAGGATTCTTTTGTCTTCACATGGAAGATGGAAGTCAAGACAGATTTCCTAAATCGAAGTCTTGACGGGGCCATCTGTGTGGGACAGCCAGAGAGATTCATCGAAAAGAGCCAAGATCATTCGGTAAGCAAGCTTAATCAATCTTAGGATTGAAGGAAGCTTCAAGATCTTGGACACATGCGGACCTATGAGAAAATCCATTTCATGGATTCATTCAAGGCATGTTTAGGTCTTGAGTGTAATAAAGAAGTGACAGAAAAGATGTGGTGTTTTCTCATTCTTTATGTAGACGACATCCTTCTAAATTGGTAACAATATGAAAGATGTTATCGGACATAAAGGGATGGTTGTCCGAGTAATTCAATGTAAGAGACTTAGGAGAAGTCGGGAATGTTCTTGGGATCAAAGTAATAAATGATCGCCAGAAAAGAACATAGAACTTATCTCGAGCCTCATACATAAATACAATTCTTACTCGTTGCAGCATACAGAATTCCAAGAAAGGTCTTCACCTTTTAAATGTGGAATTCGTCTATCTAAAGTTTTGTGTCCGACACAATAAAGGAGATAGATGAAGAGTAAGCAGTTCCCTGCACCTTAATGGTGGGAAGCTTAATGTATGTAATGCTATGCACGAGACTGATATCTACTATGCCGTGGGCATGGTGGTGAGATATCATAGTAATCCTGGAAAGGATCACTCGACTGATGTAAAGAACATGTTTAGGTTCCTGCAGAGGACCAGGAATTATGTTCTGAGTTACAAAGCAGTCAAGTTGTTTCTTTTGGATTACATAGAATTGGATTTCCAAATCAAACAGGGACAGTCGAAAGTCGAAGTCAGGCTATGTGTTCTCACTGTGAAGTGGAGCAGTCACATGGAAGAATGTAAAGCAGCGATGCATTACGGACTCTACCATGGAAACTGAAAGGATAACGGCCTCTGAGGCAGTTAAAAGGTCAGTGTGGCTCCAGAACTTCCTAAGGGACTTAGATGTGGTTTCTAGTTTACCCAAAGCTATTTTGAATAGCGGTATTGGCAAACTTGAAATGCCACGAGTCCACAGTGGGAGATAACACGTAGAGCGCAAGTACCACCTAATTCGAGAGATCGTCTAGTAAGACGATGCAGTTGTCACCTAGACAGCATCGAGAGGATTGCCTGGTAAACCCGTTCACAGAGGCACTTCCAGCGAAAGCGTTGGGTAGGCGTGATGAGGTTATGGGAATCTGATGTTTTGGGAAAGGGCGACTAGACTTTTAGTATAAGTGGGAGATTGATGGAGTTGTATTCTAAATGTCTAGTTTAGTGCAAATACGGAACTCCTTATCTATACCTTAATTCGAGATATGATTCAAGCATGATTGCATTTAATGCAATAGTCCTTGATGTATACGTTGTAGACAGTATGGCGTGAGGAGACACGCGGAAGATCATACTGTCGGTTACTCGTATACTATCGAACAGTAGCTCACGACTTAGATGGACAGGGACAATCCATCGGTACGTCGTAGTGTGACTGGTAGATAGTCGGTCTTGACTATCATGTTACACTCGTACACTTGGTGTATTGAGTAGGACCACAGGAGGGCGTTCGATTTATACTAATCGCAGTAATCGAACTAGACCTCAGATATTACGGATATACGAATTCTTAATCCCTATATAATTATAGGTGCGTGTGTCCAATTCTCGGTTCTTTGACTTGCCAATGAGTGAGACTAATTGATTAGTCAAGATTCTCGGTAAATTGGGAATCGGAATTGTACACACGGCATGCTATATATTATAGACAGGAATCCGTGTCCCATTTATTGGGTTGATGATGTCCCCGAGATGAGCTCATAAAGTTTATCATGTAAACCCTGCAGGTGGATTCGTTCCACATGATAATAAGGATGAGTGGTACTAGTCTCGGATAACAAGAAACGAGTTAATTTAATTATTAGTAATTAAAGTTAATTCGTGGACATACGATATCTTAAACACGGGGAAAGTCGTATATGTAATTCGGCGGAATTATTATTGTTGAAATAATATAAATTAATTATTGGGAATTCAATTATAATTTTATAGTGGAATTAATTATAATTAAAATTGTGGAATTTAATTAAGGTTTGCCTTTTAGGACGCCGAGTTAATTAAATTGCAATTTAGCCTAATAATTAATTTCCATAAGGTCCCTGGTGTAGCTCTATAAATACCTCACCCTCTCTTTCTCTAAACCTAAGAAACGCCGCTATTTTATTTTTGCGAAGAAAAATAAATTGTTGCGCAATTATTTTTCTGTAAAAATAAATAGATTAGCGCTGTTATTATTTTCTGAAGAAATTGATTGCTAGCGCAATTATATTTCTGAGACAGAAGATCAAAACCTTACTTACGCCGCTATAATGAATTCTGCAGAGAAAATAAAAGCTTGCGCAATTAATTTTTCCTCTGCTTAATTAATTCAGATTAGCGCAGTAATAATTCTGTAGAAATAATTTTGCTTGCGCAAATATATTTCTGAGACAGAGGATATTATTCCTACGGTGGGTTCAAGAGAGAAAGGAGAAGAGGAAGGTTCAGCGGATCGTTGCCCACTCAACGGCTGAACGTCGGGGATAGAGACATACACCGGAAGGCTTCGTGGTCTCAACAATTCGGCTTCTCCGAATCACGCGACAAAGGTATAAGAAATCGAAACCCTTATTCCGCATACGTTTCGTTTTCTATTTCGTTAAAAATACATCGGATCTAAGATCGGGTTCCGGGCGTCGTGGATCATGTTCCTCGACTACTGGGGGTCAAGGACCTCCGGATCGGTAGTCGGAAGAGGAAAATCGACCCGGAAACGCGCTCGGAACAGCAGGTCGCGCTGCTGTTCGCGGACAAACGGCGGTCGCCGGAGGGCAAACGGCGGTCGCCGTTTCGCTGTTTTTCGGGCAGCCAGCTCTGGTTCGCGCGGTTGTCCTTCGGGGCAATGGCTGGGCGTGAATCGGGACACGGGCTGGTACGTGAACGGAGTAACGGACCTGGAGGTCGACTGGGATCGTTCGGATGTTCGAGTGATCGAACGAACGCATCCCGGGTAGTCGATTTCCAACAATATCCATATCTTGAGTAATCATCAGTGAAGGTGATGAAATACTCGTACCCTCCCCTTGCCTGAGTAGACATAGGTCCGCATACATCAGAGTGAATCAAATCCAATACTTGTTCAGCTCTACGTCCTTTACCAGAAAAAGAACGCTTGGTCATTTTACCCTCCAAACAGGATTCGCAGGTTGGAAGGTCCTCTCCTTCTATGCCGCTAATGAGACCATCAGCTTTCAACCTTTGAATTCTATTCGAATTAATATGACCTAGCCTTAGATGCCACAAGTATAATTGATTCATTTTAGAAGGTTCCTTTCTCTTATTGGTGTTCGTAGATGTGTTATTACTCTCGGTTAGTTGCATCGTGTTAGACTCAGGATTTAGAATATACAAATCGTCTACCAATGTACCAGAACAGATAATCTCACTATTTCTTCTTATGACCACAGAGTGATCAAAAGAAACAGAATATCCATTCAGAATTAACTTAGAAACTGAAATCAAATTCTTTCTAAAATTCGGTACATAAAGACAATTTTGTAAAACTAAAACCCTATCACTACTAAAGCGTAAGTGAACGTCTCCCACTGCAACAGCCGCCACCTTCGCGGCATTGCCCATGTAGACCACGATCTCTCCCTCTCTAAGTCTCCGGGTTTCCTGGAACCCCTGCAATGAATTGCAGACATGGTCAGTGGCACCCGTATCTACACACCAGGTGCTGGTAGATATCACCGCTGACAATGTTTCAGTGACTAAGGAAAATTTCGTACCTTTGATGAGAGGACAATCAGACCTCCAGTGCCCAAACTGCCTCTCCCAATCCGTGGTTTTAAACCACTGGGTTTCTTTGCACGCTTTTCCTCTAGCCTTGCCACAAAAGCTTGTGATTCTCTTAACTTACGCACAAACTCCGCTTTCGCCGAATCCTTTTTAAGGGACTCATTGAGAGAGGATTCCGTGAGTATGTTAATCACCTCTTGCCCGGCTTCCACGCTATGTCTCAACATCATCCTGAGGTCATTTCGAATGTCCTCATCAGTTGGGACAACAGTGGATTCGGAAAGCTCAACAGTCTGAACAATGTCCAGATTTCGTTCCCAATCATTACTATATGGAACCGGTGAGTTTTCATCATTAAGTATATCACAAAGTGGGGTCACAGTCATTCTTAACCTATAAGCACATAAAACAAACAAACAATTTAATATCCGATATTATCTCCCTCAAATAATATCATTAAATCACTAATCACATCTAAAATCCCATCAGGTAAGGCAAGCCATGTGGTGTGGACGTTTACCCACTCAAATGATTTAGCAATTAGATTTTCTTTGGTCATACATCACTTATAGCGTAACCTCGTGGGGAGGAATACTATAATGCGTATCTAAGTGTAAACCATTACTCAGTACCAAAGTAAATTATTTGGAATCGCTACATCACCGCAAGCCACGTGGTGTGGACGTTTACGACAACTTCACAACTCTTCATAATTACTTACAACTGTCTACATCAATTAATCCAAAGTCCGTCAGCATAGCAAGCCACGTGGTGTGGACGTTTACTACACTAAGAGACTTTTATAATTGACTCCCAATTACTTGATCCATTTAATCTTGTAAATCAAGACGTGGAGAATCATAAGTGAAACTCGAAGTTTCTAACCAGTGATTCACCATGCGAACAACCCTATCTCTCATAAATGAGGGAGCCGAGCAGACAATCGACCCATCTATCAAAGAATGGTACGAAGGTCTCTAATTTGTGTCCTCTACATGACCAAGTGGCTCTGGCTCCATTCCACTCCCCGGGGTGAGAATGAGTCGACTTGAAATCAGCTTTGGAAAGACAAATTAGGCATTGTTTGATGAACTTAATCAATGTTTCTCGTAAGAGGAATTACAAGAACTCTCCTCCAATGACTTATCTATATAAACTTCAAAAGTTTATAAAAGTCACCAAGAGAGCAGCAATGGAGACCATGGGTATGTTTCCATACCCTCTCCCACTTAGCTTTTTACAATAAAGGGATACGCTATCTAGTGCATAAAATAAACACATATAGCATGCATACATGTAATAAAGCACATAGTATTATCACATAATCAAAATAATACTAGAATATTATTTTCCGACTATTATGGCTTTATCACATCTCCGTACGCATCTTCTAGTCTTCAGTCTTCGTTTCTTGAATGCTCCATGTGATGAGAATATTAATCTCCAATATTTAAATCTATTTATTTTCAATTAATCCAAAAGCTACTTAATTCGAAAATTAAGTCAATTGAATATATCAAAAATAAAATTAAATATTATTAATATTTTTATTTATTTTATTTTCTTTTTCCACTTCATTAAATCTCTAGAATAATCTATCCAAGATGCTCTTGGAATATTCTAGATGATATCCATAACGAAATAAAGAAATAAAATAATTTAGGACTTTTATACTTTCCAATTTTATTTTATTCCTAATCCATGAATATTCCCATGAGTAGGAATAATCAAATAGGAAAAATAAATTTAGTACTAAATTAATTCTTTTTCTATTTCTTGAATATTCCATAAAGAAATAATCAAAATAGGAAAAAACGAATTAAATTAGGAAAGTATATTTCCGGTAGGAGTAGCACGGGTTGGGAGGCCCCACGCCACCCCCACCTTCGTTCGATCGGCCAGCCACGGGGAGGAGCGCCGCCGCCCAGCCACGCCGGCCAACCACCGAACCGGTGGTAGCCGCGGCTAGGGCAACCAGCCCCTCGCCCTTAGCCATCGATCCGGGCATCACCATGGGATCGATCCAATCGATCCCTAGCCCTCGTCCCTCTCGTCACTTCGTCTTCTCCGGCGGTCTTCGATACGTCGATCCAATCGCAAAATAAATTTACAAAAATCTAAATTACAATTCCGGTATCGATTCTATACATGAAATCGACCCTATACATTTTCCGGAAAAACGATGAACATAATAATAAATCCTAAATTCGGTCAACCCCCGATTTTTTACTATTACAAGCATTCACCACCAAAAACGAATCTCGACATGTCCGAGAGTTTAATAAAACCAACAATCATGACAAAATAAATTAACGAGTAATTAATCAAGCCATAATAGTCGGAACCCTGCAAGGTAGAACAATATTATCGAAAATACCGCGAACGTAAACCTCGCTCTGATACCAATTGTTGGAATTCGATATCCCGGGTTATTTAAATTTGCGGAAACCAATAACCCGAACGAACCCTTCGCCGGAGATCACACAAACGCCGACTCATCTGCCGGGGTCCGACCTTTGGAGACCACGCGCCCGAAGGCGCGCAGCCCGCCCCCAGCCGAACCCCCGCGAGCCGGGGTTCATAAGATCGAAGGATCGATCGCGCGCCGGCGATCGATCGGGGTGGGGCTGCCCAGCAGCCCCCGCGGCGAGTCCGGCGACTCGCCGCCACCAGGAGGCCCCCGCCTTCACGGCGGGGTAGGGCACGGCACCAGCCCGTGCCCAGCGATCGATCGCCATGGATCGATCGCACACCCTCGGCTCAGCCGAGGGTTCGCCCTCCACGCCCCGCCGAAACCCTAGGGTCGATCGCTGTGGTCCGGCGATCCTAGATCGCCACCATGCGTTCGTCCTCTAGTCCGGGTTTCGATCTCGGATCTTCGTCCTACGGTATTTTCAATAATTGAATCAAATTAAAATCATAAAGCGCGTTTAGATTTTACCTTTGATTCGTTGTTCGGAGAAACGAAATCTAGATGACCTCGCGATCTTCCCACGTATTCCTTGCACTCCGTTCGAACGTCGGGTGGGCGACGATCTATCGAACTCCTATGGATCTTCTTCACTTTTCAAGACTTTATGATTGGCGTATCTTAGGTTAATGAATTGTGAAGACCATGTAGTGCTTTTATAGGCTACGTAGGGGATCAAAAGGAGATTAAATATTGGGCTTCTAATATTGAAGATTAAATTGGGTCCAACCCAAATCCATTAATCCTTATCAATATTAATTTTATTTATTTTCCACTATATAAATAAAATTGCACTCCCAATATTTATCCATATTATATCAAATAATATTTCTCCGGTTAGTATTATTTATTCCGTGTATTTAAGATTTAAATATCCATGAATAAAATTTATTTATTGCTTAATAAATTTATTCATCTCTTATATCCGAGAATAGTACCACTCAACCTTATTTATTATGCGGGAACAAATCCACTCGCGAGGTTTACATAATAAATCCTTATGAGCTCATCTCGGGGATATTATCAACCCTTCCGGGATACACTGTCCCTTCAAGAATTCACGGCATGCCATATATAAAATATAGTGACCCAACTTAACCGGTAATTAACCCAATAATTAAATCGGTTAATTCCTTTGGAAAATCAAAGTCACTTATATTAAATATACACACCCGCAATTGTTTCAGGGATTAAGAATAAAATACTCCGAGACTTAAATCAATTATCACAGAGCAATCCTAATTGATAAGTCTCAAGCGATCCGCCCAATACACCAAGTGTACAAGTGTGATAAAATAATTAAGATAAATTATTTTCTCTCTCACACAACGACTATACCGATGGATTGGTCCGTGTCCATCTAGGTCGTGAGCAACTGTTCGATTAAATACGAGTAACCGATAGTATGATCTTCCGTGCGCCCATGCACACCATACTAACTACAACGTATAAAATCCAGGACTATAATTTGCATATATTTAATTAACAATAATTAAAAGCAAATGAATGTTCATTATGAATAGGTAAATGAAAGTGCACACAGAGTTCAGAATACTCAAATCTAGACATTAAGTATACTACTCCATCAAAAACTCCTCCTCCTTTAATAGTGAAACACATATCCTGATATCGACTTACACCGATCCTATTCTGAGAAAATGTAATCCAAAGGAAAAATTCGTCTGCTCCGTAATCTAGAACATAGTACTTCGAAAATACTTTACAGCAGTCGAATATTCCTTTCCAGGATTACCTTGATATCCTCCAACTATGTTAACCGCATAGCCGATATCAGATTCTTATTTTTCAACATTGCATTTATTAAGCTTTCCACACCCAAAGTGTAGGAAACCGCTTTTCATTGCTTCTATCTCCTTTTGTGTTTCCAAAACACATGTCCTTAGATAGATGCATTCCGTGTCTGAAAGGTAACGAACCTTTATCGGAATCTTGCATGTTAAAACGAACCATAATCATATATATGTAAGATGTCCAAGAGAAGTACAATGTTCTTTCCTAGAGATCCAAGATCTCAAGAACATGTCCAACTTCTTCCAATATCTTTCATATTGATTTATCTAGACAACCATCATTTTATGTCTGACAACATCTTTACATTGTTACCAAAGATAAGAATGTTATCTACATAAAACCCGAGAAACACCACCTCGTTCCATTACGTTTCCAATACACACGATTCGTCTATGCTTTGATGAATCCATAAAATGGACTATCTCATCAAATCGCAAGTTCCACGATCTTTAAGCTTTCCTTCAATCCATCAATGGATTAACTAAGCTTGTACTCTAAATGATCTTGCCTCTTAGCAATAATCTTTATTGCTATCCAAGAAGGCACATTTAGATCTAGTACCGCCTCTTTGTAGATCCAGGGATCGATTTCACGTATACTAGGTCCAGAGTTCGAAACTCTCCTAGTCTTATGAATATCTCCGGTTTTCACACAACCTCCCACTACAACGGCATTCCGGTGCATTAACAGTAATAACAGTAGGTGCAGTTAGTGGTGTACCGCTACTCGGTTAAGCTGGTTCTAAGTCTTTATCGCTTTCTCTCATTCCAAAAGTATCACGTCACTTTGGGCTTGTGGTTCATCTAATAGTCTTCCTCTAAGAACCGGGCGTTAGAACTTATAACGTCCTTCTGGTTAATAGTACTATCGAACACACATCTTTTGTTCTTCCAGGATATTCTACAACCGCATTTGAATGCGCTGTTGTTTCCAAGACATATCCATAGAACATAGGTAGTTCCGTATAACTCATGCTTTTAGTATTTCTATAAGAGTTTCATTTCTTGTTTCCGACACACCATTTCTACAGAGAACTGTATGGTGTAGTCTCTTGGGATCCAATCCCAAGCTCTGATCAAACATCATAGTCAATCAATTCTAATACTTGTCCGGATCTTATATCTTATATCCATAAAGGATTGCTTGGTCGTATTATCTTCCAAATTAGATTCTTAGGTCTGAAGTTCCACTCCTTCAACTTAATTGATCAAACTATCAATTTTCGACCTTTGAATTCTTATTTGAATAAATATGACTTAGCATAAGAATCCATAAGTATAAATGATTTAATACAAAAATCTCTTATTAGTAAAACGAGTTATATAAAACGGTTCGTTGCATTGTGGTGGACTCAGATTCATCATTTATATATATTGCTAACTAATGTACTAGAATAGATAATATCATTATTTCTTCCCATAACCATCAAATGATTAAAAGAAATAAAATATCCATTCATTAGGGTACATAAAGCAATATTTCAAAATGAAATCCTACAATAAATGTCCTCCACTGCAACAGCTGCCTCCTCCACAGCATTGCCCATGTAGACTACGATTTCTTCTTTTCCAAGTCGTCAGGTTTCCTGGAACCTTTGCATTTAAAATGCACATACCGTCTGTGGTTTCATATCTACCCACCAGGTTCTGGTAGATAATACCACTGACTATGTTATACGACTAAAGAAAATTTCGCACTTTCTTTGAGAGGATAATTAGACTTCCAGTACCCAGACTGTTTGTATCGAGATTACTTGCCTCTTGGCTTTCTCGTCCCATCTCGTGGTCCAAGTAACTTAGGACCACTTTGTTTCTTTGCTTTCTTTTCCTTTCCCCCGATTTTACCCTTTGGTTCAAAACCTTTGGTATTGGCTACAAGAGCTCGCGATTTCTGTCTCAACTCGTCCAAAAGGTTCATCATCTCAAAAACGTGTTTAAGCGTTTCCTCGAAATGACTGGTCTTTATGAGTATCCTCATCGCTTCTTGTCTAGCCGCCTCGTCATGTCTAAACAGTTGAGACATTGGTAGGCTCGGGAGGACAAAGCTTACTGAGTACAAACTTCTACTCTACAACAGTTTGGGCAATGTCCAGATTTCTATTCCAATCATTACATTCAGGGACCAGTGAGTTTATTTCCTTAAGTATCACAGAAAGTGGGTTCAAAGCCATTTCCTAATCTATGAACACATATAACAACAAACAATTGATTTAATTCCGATATTATCTCCCTCAAATAATATCATTAAATCACTAATCACATCTAAAATCCCATCAGATATGGTAAGCCACGATAGTGTGGACGTTTACCTATCCAAATGATTTAGCAATTAGATTTGCTTCGGTCGTACATCATCATTAGCGTTACTTCGATGGGAAGAATACTAAGAAACGTGCCTAAGTATAAACCATTACTCAGTATCTAAGAAGATCGTTTGGGATTCGCATATTAGCGCAAGCCACGATAGTGTGGACGTTTACGTTAACACACGGTCCTTCACTTTCTTCTATAACTGTCTACATCAGTTAACCCAAAATCCCTTTCAGTGCAGCAAGACACGATAGTGTGGACGTTTACTACACCAAAAAAATTTTATAAGTGACATCCAATTACTTGAATCATTCAATCTTGTTAATCAAGACGCGGTAAATCATAAGTGAAACTCGAAGTTTCTTACCAGTGATTCACCATGCGAACAGCTCTATCTCTCATAGAATGAGGGAGCCGAGCAGACGATCGATCTAGTCATAAAATGACACGAAAGTCTCTAATTTGTGTCATCCACATGACCAAGTGGCTTTGGCTCCATTCCACTCCCCGGGGTGAGAATGAGTCGACTTGAAATCAGTTTCAGAAAGACAAATTAGGCATTGTTTGATAAACTCAATCAATGTTTCTCGTAAAAGGAATTACAAGAATTCTCCTCCAATGATTTATCTATATGAACTTCAAAAGTCCATAAAAGTCACCAAGAGAACAGCAATGGAGACCATGGGATTGTTTCCAATCCCTCTCCCACTTAGCTTTTTACAATAAGGGATACGCTATCTAATGCATAATTAAAATACACATAAGCATAATCACAGACATACATTTCATGCAAGTACATACACAAATAATCAAATAATTTCTCAAGTAAAATTATTTCTCGACTATTCGTACCTTGATGAATTCCTGCATGTTTGTCTTGAGTCTTCATTCTAGGTCTTGAAAACTTTGCCGAGCGACAGAAAAATTCTTTGATTTTCATATTTAATTTAATTTTAAATAAAATCCAAGATTTCCAATTCAAAATAAATTTGAATCAATCTAATGATTTTAAATAAAATACTCCAATTAAATAAAATCAATTCCATTGATTTCCATATTTAATTCTATATCAAATAAATTCCAAGATTTCCAATTCAAAATAAATTTATATTAATCTATTGATTTTAAATAAAATACTTAAATTAAATAAAATCAATTTTATTAAAATCCATTGATCTCCATATTTAATTTTATTCTAAATAAAATCCAAGATTTCCAATTCAAAATAAATTTGAATTAATCTATTGATTTTAAATAAAATACTTAAATTAAATAAAATCAATTTTATTAAAATCCATTGATCTACATATTTAATTTTATTTTAAATAAAATACAAGATTTCCAATTCAAAATAAATTTGAATTAATCTAATAATTTTAAATAAAATACTTAAATTAAATAAAATCAATATTTTAATAATTTTTCAATCCTATTTAAATTAGATATCAAGAATCCTACTCAAAATCGAATTTTGATTATTCTTAAGACTTCTAATCCAAGTAGTATAGGATATAGAGAAACTAGGATTTTCTTTCTTAATTTCAATCTCCATCTAATTCCATTATTTAATTTCATAATTAAGAAATCTAATCCAAATAAAATTTGAATTAATTTCAAAATTAAATTAAATAAAATTAGAAAAATTTAATTATTTTCGGAAAGATCGGATTACCGGGACGAACCGAGTATCAGTCGATCGAGCCTTAAGCACGACCAACCAACACCATGCGTGAATCAATTAATTGGCACCATGCATGCAAATGCATGTAAACCATTAATTTCATGCCTACGCACATGCAGCACACAAGCCATGCAAAATGAATGAATAAATTCATTCAGCGGGTAAAAAAAAACATTGTGTCGGACGACAACTAAAACCGTGTCGGCCGACACCCTCTGCAAATTCACCCAGCAGCTTGCGATCGTCTCCTTCGGCGAACTTGTGCACCAGCCCTGGTCGATTTCCGGCACGACGTCTCCTCTGAAGACACATGCCATCGACCCGCTGTGCATCCACGCACGAGCAGCCCGCGATCAAGGGCGGATCTAGGATTAAATTTAAGGGAGGGCTAAAAGCTTTATTTAAAAAATATTTTGGGGTCAAGGAGAATCGAACCCACATCCCTGTGGGTTTTTCAAATTTTTAGAGAGAGGGCTAACCAACTGGGCTACCTGATTTTATTAAGAAAATTTGGTCTAAGTAATATATTAGGGCGGGCTATAGCCCGACCCGTCTACACATAGATCCGCCCTTGCCCGCGATCAAGTCGAGCGAAACGTGTCATTCGATCGATCGCGCCGGCGCTCGTGTGGACCTTTGCCGGAGCAGCCGCGACTCGCCGGACATCCCCGGCAGCCCGCTCCGAGCTCACGTTCGATCTCCTCCGGTTCGATTATTCCGAAAACCCTCGATTTTTAATATTTAATTTTTTCGTCCAACACGATTCATACAAGAGAGAAAAACATAGACGTAGAACAATATATACAGAACAATAATTTAATAAATTAAATTAATCTATGGCTATAAACAACGAGAACCGATTATCGAAACAATTAACGAAAAAACGTAACCGTACGCTCTGATACCAATTTTTGGAAATCGATCACCCGGAATCGTCGTAGAACCGACTCCGATCGACGTCCCGGAAACCACGACCGAACAGCCCGGAGCCACCGCCCGAGGAGCGCTTGATCGAGCCCTAGCCGCGGCGAAGCCGCGACCTCTCGATCGCTCCCCGCGGGGCGATCGCCCGCCGCCTAGGCGGGCTGTGGGCTGCCCAGCCGAGGGCTCCACGCGGTGATCCGTCCAGCCGGGTCCTCGAGTCGTCGGCGGTCCAGCGATCCTTGATCGCCACCGCCCGACTCGTCCCGGTTTGGATCTCCGACTTTCGGATCTTGTTTTTCGATAATTATTTCAATGAATTAAATAGCGGAAATATTTAATTCACCTTTTGACTCGTTGTGCGGAGAAACGAGATCTTATTCAAGACCTTGAGACCTTCCCACGTGGAATATTGGGCTTCCAATAATATTGATTAAATTGAGCCCAAGCACAAATCCATTAATCCACTATTATTAATTATATATTAACTCCACTATATAAATATAATTGCACTTCCAATATTATATCATATTATATCATATTATATCAAATAATATTATCTCTCCGGTAGTATTATTTAATCCGTGCGTTTAAGATAGAAATATCCATGAATAAATTATATTTATTGCTAATTAATTTATTCATCTCTTGTATCCGAGACTAGTACCATTCAACCTTAATTATTATGCGGAACAAATCCACCTGCAGGGTTTACATAATAATTCCTTATGAACTCATCTCGGGGACATTATCAACCCTTATCGGGACACACTTTCCCGTCAAGAATTCACAGCATGTCATACATAAAATACAGTGACCCAACTTTGCCAGTAATTGACCGGTTATTCTAATCAGACAATTCCTTTGGAAAATCAAAGTCACTAATATTAAATGCACACACTCGCAATAATATCAAGGATTAAGAATAAAATACACTGAGATTTAAATCGATTATCAAAGGCAATCCTAATCGATAAATCTCAAGCGATCCGCTCAATACACCAAGTGTACAAGTATGATAAAATAATCAAGACCAATTATTTTCTCACTCATACAACGACTATACCGATGGATTGGTCCCTGTCCATCTAGGTCGTGAGCAACTGTTCGATTATATACGAGTAACCGATAGTATGATCTTCCGTGTGACGTCGCACACCATACTAACTACAACGTATATAATCTAGGACTATAATTCGCATATATTTAATTATACGCAAATAATTGTTTATTTAATTAAATAGATTAGTGGCAATCGATCGGGAGTTCATATCACTTAAATCTAGACATTAAGTATACAACTCCATCAAAATCGTCTACAGAGCCCAGATCGAGAGTCTGCAGAAGACCGTCAAGGCACGGGAAGAAGAAATCTTAAGTCTCCAGGCAGAGTTGTGCGTCTACGAGATTGACGGCAACAAGGACGATGAAGAAGAAGGAAGCCCGTTGAGACCAGAAACCGAAAAAATAGAGTCTTCGAGCAAGGCGAAGACCAGGTCGATGGTACGACGGGTCAAGGACAGGAAAAGGAAGCCTGCCAACGGTGATGACGATGATTTTGAGTACGATCCCCCTGCCCCTGCCGCCAAGAAAAAGGCGATCAAGAAAGGTAAAAAGGTGGAAGCAAGCCAGAAACCGATCCGCAGTGATTTCAATGACGAACATATCAATTTCTTGGTCGACGTGAACAAGAAATTTGACCAGAACTGCGGATTCGAATTGGAGCCGAAAGTCCTCGACAAAATCATCCTGCACAGCAGCAACCAAAAAATGTAAGTGAAGTTTCTTTTTTTTTCTTTTCTTCCACATTCTGTCTTTCATTCTTTCTTTCTTTCTTTATTTCTTTATTTCTTTTTTTTTTTTTTTTTTGCTAAGAAAGTGCTTTTTTTTCCTTTTTGACAATCAGGTCGACAATGAGGTACTTTCCCCGTATATCCACGGTTGTTTCGGTGTCTGACATGACCGACATAATGAAGTGCACCTTCATCAGCAATCACGTGGTCGACGCCTTTGCTGAGTCGCTGCATCGAGACCACAACAAGAAGTTGGAGGCTCTAATACTCCCCGGGCACTGTTGGGTGAGTCTTTCTACCTTTGTATTCAGTGTTTTTATTGGTTATACAGTGTGTTAGGAGTTGTCAGTGTTTATATGTTCTATTCAGTGTTTTAATGTGCTATTCAGTGTTTTAATGTGCTATTCAGTGTTGTAATGTGCTGTTTATTGTTATTGATGGTTGATCAGTGTTTATCATCAACAATCAGTGTTTTTATGTGACATTCAGTGTTATAATGTCCTGTTCAGTGCTCATTGAATTCATTCTTCTTAACAACTCTGTTTTTATGTTTTTTTTTTTTGTTTTTTTTTCTCGCAGACCTCCATTGTCATGGGAAGTCATGACCACCAGAAATTGTACAAAACAATCACAGAAATAATCCCGTGCGTGCGAAAAGGGATTATAATGTTCCCGATTGTGTCGCCTGGGTTGAGAAAGAATACAGCTTCGAACCATTAAACGCTGCTCGTCTGCGACTTCGTCCAACAGAAATGGCGATTCTTCAACTCTATTCAACACAGGGGGCCGAAATCGAAGGACCATTACATGGCGAATGCAGCGGAATTGGTACGTCTACTAATTTTTAGTCGATTTTTTAAAAAATGTTCCCTTTCTAACGATAACTGATAAACTGTTTTGTTTCATACGTTTCAGAAGGAAAAGGTAGAAACCAACGTGGGCCAAATGCTTGAGAAAGCGGGGAAGTATGGTTTCCCGATACATGAAATCGAGGCCGTGAAGCCTCTCCCACAGCAAGCCCCATCTCTGTAAGTATCAATGCATAATTAAATCATTCAGTGTGTCTGTGTTTCATTTTATGCACTCAGTGTTTTATTTATACATTCAGTGTCAGTGTTTCTTTTTTTAACTACTCTGCGTTTGTGTGTGTCCAGGAATGAATGTGCTTTGTATGTCTGCTATTACATGGAGAAATTCTGAAGAAAGAGGCCATTCCGGACAAGGTCAGGACGGAAGAGTTCCAAGAATTCAAGGCTCACGTGATACGAACCATCCTGACCATGAAGGACAAGTAGTGCGCGTCTTTTTGTGTTGTCTTTCAATGTATTCTGTCAATGTACGACTATGATGATTGGATTTTGGGGTATTTCTGTCAGTCTGTGAATATGATGATTGGATTTTGGGGTTTTTCTGTGAATACGATGATTTGATTTTGTTTGTTTTTTATTCAATTCAGTATGTTTTGTTCATATTTCTGTGTAATTGGTTCAATTCAGCTTTTGTTCTGTCTACTCAGTGTTTATTCTGTCTATTCAGTGTTGGCAGTGTTTATTCTGTCTATTCAGTCTCAGACAGTGTTTTTGCTGGGAATCGATATCCCGGATTACCAAAATATGCGGAAACAGATAATCCGATCGAAATCCCGTCGCCGGAAACCGATCACGAACACCACGATATCCGGAGCTCGACACGAGCGTCGCCGCGGGATGAACCCGCGGCTAAACCCTAGCCGAGCCCCACCGCGGGCTCGCGATCGCCGTGCATGGCGATCGCCGGGGTTGCGGGTGCAACCCCGCGGGGCTGTGCGGAACAGCCCCCCGGCGGTGAGTCCGGCGACTCACCGCCACCGCCGTCCAGGGGAGGGCGGTCAGCCCAGCTGACCCGCCGCGGCCCAGCCGCGGCAGCCCTAGCGATCTACTCGCGTCGATCGCATGCCCCGGCTTCGGTCGGGGCCCCCTGCGCACGCCGCCGGCAAGGGCTGGCCGGGAGCCGCCGTGGCACCAGCCCACGGCCTCCCCAGCGATCGACCATGAGTCGATCGCATGCCCCGGCTTCAGCCGGGGCTCCCCTTGCCGCGCGTAACCGGCGGTCGAACCCTAGGGTTCGGCCGCCCCTTCGATCCTCGCCGGGGATCTCGAATCCCCGTCCCCGAGGTTCGTCGTTTTCCCGTATCGTGCGTTCATGTATATATCACAATTATATGCACATAAAATCATGAAGGGGGTTTATGATTTTATACCTTGATTCGTTGTGCGGAGAAACGAATTAAACGTGTTGAAGAACTTCGAATCTTCCTACGTATTCCTTGCACCTCGTTCGAACGTCGTGTGGGCGACGATCTATCGAACTCCTATGGATCTCCTTCAATTCTCAAGACTTATGATGTGTGTAAATTATGAAGGCCATGTAGTGCTTTTATAGGCTACGTAGGGGATCAAAAGGAGGTGGAATATTGGGCTTCCAATATTGAAGATTAAATTGAGCCCAACCAAAATCTATTAATCCTTATCAATATTAATTAATTTATTTTCCACTATATAAATTAATTGCACTCCCAATATTAAACCATATTATATCAAATAATATTTCTCCGGTAGTATTATTTATTCCGTGTATTTAAGATTTAAATATCCATGAATAAAATTAATTTATTGCTAATTAATTTATTCATCTCTTATATCCGAGAATAGTACAATTCAACCTTAATTATTGTGCGGAACAAATCCACTCATGAGGTTTACACAATAATTCCTTATGAACTTATCTCGGGGATATTATCAACCCTTCCGGGATACACTTTCCCGTCAAGTATTCACGGCATGTCATATATAAAATATAGCGACCCAATTTTACCGGTAATTAACCCAATAATTAAATCGGTTAATTCCTTTGGAAAATCAAAGTCTCTTATATTAAATATACACACCCGCAATAGTATCGTGGATTAAGAATAAAATACTCTGAGATTTAAATCAATTATCAACGGCAATCCTAATTGATAAATCTCAAGCGATCCGCCCAATACACCAAGTGTACAAGTGTGATAAAATAATTAAGACAAATTATTTTCTCTCTCACACAACGACTATACCGATGGATTGGTCCATGTCCATCTAGGTCGTGAGCAACTGTTTGATTAAATACGAGTAACCGATAGTATGATCTTCTGTGTGGCGTCGCACACCATACTAACTACAACGTATATAATCCAGGACTATATTTTGCATATATTTAATTAATAATAATTAAATGCAAACAATTGTTTATTAATTAAATAGATTAAATGCTATGACCGGGAGTTTACCGATACTTAAATCTAGACATTAAGTACACAACTCCAACATTCTCCCACTTGTACTAAGGTCTAGTCATTTCTTCCAAACTCCCGACTCCCATACTCATCACGTGCTTAGGTTATACTTCCCAGAAGTACTATGTGAATGAGCAATCTAGGTTGCCGCTCTGAAGTTATCTTGGTGACTATTGCGTCGTCTGCCTAGACGATGACTCGAATCAGGTGGTACTTGCTCTATGTATTATCATCACTTTTTGAACTTATGACTTCTTCCAGTTTACCATGCACCGCTATATAGATAGCCTTTGGTGAACCAAGAATCATATCCAAGTCCAGAGGTTATCCTGGAACCTAACCCAAACTTCCGCTGCCTCTGAGGCTGCCATTCGGTTTATGATAGAGTCCGAGAAGCATCATGCTTATCACTCTTTCATCTTGAGGTTCCACCTCTTACAAAAGTGAACACATAGCCTGATATCGACTTACACTGGTCTTTCTCTGATTTTGGATTTGAGAAAGTGTAATCCAAGAAGATTTCGTCTTGCTTAGTAACCTAGTACTTCGAAAGTACTCTTACAGCATTCGAACATCTCTTGTCCAGATTACTTTGATATCCTCCCACTACGCTAACCGCATAGTTGATATCAGGTTCTCGTTTTACAACATTGCATCTATAAAGCTTTCCACACTCGAAGTGTAGGAAACCGCTTTGTCTTTATCTATCTCCTTCATGTGTTCAAGACACATACCTTTAGATAGATGTATTCTGTTTCTGAAAGGCAATAACCTTTCTCAGAATTATGCATGTTTAAAACAAACCATAATCGCATAAGATATCTAGGAGAAGTACAATGTTCTTATCTAGACATCGAAAGATTCCAAGAACATGATCCAACTTACTCTTAATCTTATATCTCGATTTACTTAGACAACCTCTATTTTATGTCTGACAATACTTGAAGTGTTATCTACATAAAATTTCCGAGAAACACCACCTTGTTTCTATTATTCTTCCAATACACCTTCCTCGTCTATGCCCTTTGATGAATCCATATAATGGACTATCTCATCAATTCGCAAGTTCCACGATTCATAGCTTTGTAACAATCCATAAATGGATTTACTAAGCTTGTACTCCAAAATGATCTTGCCTCTTAACAATAATATTTATTGCTATCCAAGAAAGCACATTTTGGATTAGTACCGCCCCTTATGCAGAGCTAGGGATCGATTTCATCTCTACTAGATCCAGAGTTCAAAAAAACTCCTCTAGTCTTATGAACATCTTAAGTTGCTTACCAACCTCCCACTGCAATGGCGTTCCGGTTTATAATAGTAATAACATTAGGTGCAGTTAGTGGTGTACTACTACTCTGTTAGGCTGGTTCTCAGTCTTTTCTTTTCCTCATTTCAAAGTACCTTTGTCAGTCAGGGCATTGTAGTTCATCTAATAGTCTTCCTCTAAGAACCGGGCGAGGACACCCTTCTGGTTCACAGTACTATTGAACATACAATCACTCGCTCTTCTAGGATATTCTACAACCACATTGAATGTGCCGTTGTATCCAGAAATATCCATAGAGCTTAGGTAGTTCCGAATAAACTTGTCCTTTTACTATTAGAATCCCATTTCTTATTCCTGACACACCATTTCTACACGTGAGTGCATGGTGCAGTCCTTTGAGACTTAATCCCAATCTTTGATTTATGCTATGTGTTCTTTAGACAGGTGGTAGCCTCCGCGAACAAGTCGCAGGCTTCCAATGGATATACTTTGATGGTTCCCCATAATAGCTTTGTGTCTACTGACGGGTCAAAAGACACTTCGCTTTTATGGCACATTAAGTATTCTAATCCATCTTTGAGTATTCTTTGAAAGAACTACTCGTACCTTTCTAATTACACATGTTACCGCATTAATCATAAATCATTCTCAATACTTGTCCGAATTCTATCCTTTATCCAGAAAGGTCAGTTTAGTTGTATCATCTTCCAAAATTGATTCTTAGGTCGGGAGGTCCATTCCTCCAACTATAATTGATCAAATCAATTTCGACCTTTTGAATCTTTTTTAATAAATACTACTAAGTTTCAAGAATTCACAAGCATAATGATTAATAAAGAAATACATCTAATAAGTAAAACAAGTTATACATATCGGTTCGTTTCATCGTGGTAGACCAAGGATTCATCATTCATATATTGCTATCTAATGTACCAGAATAGATAACACCATTATTTCTTATCTAAATCACCGAATGATTAAAGAAATAAATATCCATTCATTAATAGAAAATCCAGAACAAAAGTTCTTTTCAAAAATAAAGGGGTACATAAAGCAATATCCTTGAAATGAAATCCTAAAACTACTAAAAGCAGATAAAATGTCTTCCACTGCAACCGCTGCTACCCCAACAGCTTCGCCCATGTAGACTCGAACTCTTCTTCTCTAAGTCGCCGGGTTTTCTGGAACCCCTGCATACAAAGAAATGCACATACCGTCAGTGGTTCCATATCTACACACCAGAATTCTGGTAGATAATACCGCTGACTATGTTTTTACGACTAAAGAAAAATTCGTACCTTTGAGAGGACATTCAGACTTCCAGTGTCCAGACTTGTTGCACCGGAAGCACTTGCCCCTTGGCTTACTAGCCCCCACTCGTGGTCCATTCCTCTTGGCACCACTGGGTTTCCAGGCTTGCTTCCTTTTCTTGCCCCTACCTCCAATAGCTTTCAAGCTTTTGGACTTGGTAGTTACAAGCGCTTGAGACTTGCCCTTCTTGTAGATCCCCTCTGCCGCCTTAAGTTCAGTCAGGAGTTGCGCAAGAGTATAAGATAGTTTACCCATATTATAGCTCATACGAAACTGCTCAAAACTAGGGGTCAGAGACTGGAGTATGATGTCGACTTGCGTCTCACCATCAATCATAGCTCCTAGGACCTCCAATTCATTCAACAGACTCATCATCTTAAGAACGTGTTCCCCAACGGGCGTTCCTTCAGACTGAGTAGTCGACATGAGGACTCTCATGGCTTCTTGCCTACCCGCACGGTCTTGATGCCCAAACATCTCCTTGAGGTTGAACAACATATCCTCGGCAGTGTTCATCGACTGATGTTGGGTTTGGAGTACATTCGACATAGAAGCCAAAATATAGCACCTAGCCATTTCATCAGCCTTTTTCCACTTCCGATATGTTTCCTTTTCCTCATCAGTTGAGGCAGCCGTGGGTTCAGCAGGGCAGTGCTCATAGAGTACAAACTTGTACTCTTCAGCAGTCAGGACAATGTCCAAATTTCTCTTCCAATTAATGTAATTGGGACCAGTGAGTTTATTCTCCTTGAGTATTACAGAAAGTGGATTCATAGCTATTCTCTAAACCTATAAGCACATATAAACAAACAATCAATTTAATGCCGATATTATCTCCCTCAAATAATATCATTAAATTACTAATCACATCTAAAATCCCATCAGGTAAGGCAAGCCACGATAGTGTGGACGTTTACCCACCCAAATGATTTCGTAATTAGATTTGCTTTGGTCGTACATCATCGATAGCGTTACTTCGATGGGAAGAATACTATGAAGCGTACCTAAGTGTAAACCATTACTCAGTACCAAGAAGTTCGTTTTGGGAGTCGCATATCACCGCAAGCCACGATAGTGTGGACGTTTACGTTGATACACGGATCCTTTACTCCCTTCTAAAACTGTCTACATCAATCGTTCCAAAATCCCATTCAGTATAGCAAGCCACGATAGTGTGGACGTTTACTATACCAAAAGACTTTTACAATTGACATCCTTTCACTTGATCCATTCGATTTTTGTAAATCAAGACGTGGAGAATCATAAGTGAAACTCGAAGTTTCTAACCAGTGATTCACCATGCGAACAACCCTATCTCTCATAAATGAGGGAGCCGAGCAGAAAATCGATCCATCTATCAAAGAATGGTACGAAGGTCTCTAATTTGTGTCATCCACATGACCAAGTGGCTTTGGCTCCATTCCACTCCCCGGGGTGAGAATGAGTCGACTTGAAGTCAATTTCAGAAAGACAAATTAGGCATTGTTTGATAAACTTGATCGATGTTTCTCGTAAAAGGAATTACAAGAATTCTCCTCCAATGACTCGTCTATACGAACTTCAAAAGTCCATAAGAGTCACCAAGAGAACAGCAATGGAGACCATGGGAATGTTTCCATCCCCTCTCCCACTTAGCTTTTTACAATAAAGGGATACGCTATCTAGTGCATAAGGTAAACACATATAGCATGCATACGAGTAATAAAGCACATAGTATCACATAGTCAAAATAATGCTAGAAAATTATTTTCCTGACTATCATGGCTTTATTCCATCTTCATACGCATCTTCTAGTCTTCAGTCTTCGTTCTTGAATGCTCCATGTGACGAGAATATTAATCCCAATATTTAAATCTATTTATTTTTAATTAATCCAAAAGTTACTTAATTCGAAAATTAAGTCAATCGAATATATCAAAAATAAAATTAAATATCATTAATATTTTATTTATTTATTTTCCCATCTAATTCTATTAAATCTCTAGAATAATCCATCCAAGTAAAACTTGGAATATTCTAGAAGACTTCTATAATAGAATAAGAAAATAAAATAAATTAGGACTCTTCTACTTTCCAAAATTAATTAATTTCCATGTCCATGAAAATTCCCATAAAATAGGAATAATCAATTAGGAAATAAATCAATTTAAAATTAATTAGATTCCTAATCCATGAATATTTCCATAATAGAAATAAAACAATAGGAATCCTAATTAATTCCAAATTGATTCTTTTCCTTATCCATGAGAGTTCCCAAAAAAATTAGGAGTACTCAAAAAAGGAAAAATCCGAATCAATTAGAAAAGTAAATTCCCGGATCGGGATAGCATGGGGTGGGAGGCCCCACGCCACCCTCGACCACGCCTAGGAGGTGGCCGGCCACCATTGCCGGCGGCTCCTCCATGGCCGGATCGATCGATCCTCATGGATCGACCATGGGGTTGGTCGATCCGAGCCCCTAGCTCCTCCCCGTCACTTCGTCTTCTCCGGCGGTCTCGATTCATCGATCCAATCGCAAAATAAATTACAATAATCTAAATTACAATTCCGGTATCGATTCTATACATGAAATCGACCCTATACATTTTCCGGAAAAACATAGAACGTAATAATAAATCCTAAATTGGGTCAACCCCCGAATTTTTACTATTACAAACATTCATCCACACAAAACGAATCTCGACATGTCCGAGAGTTTAATAAACGAATAATCATGATAATTAATTAACACAATAATTAAATCCAACCATGATAGCCGGAAATCCCTGCAAGGTAGAACAATAATAGAACATATACATGAACACGAAACCAAACGCTCGGATACCAATTGCTGGGAATCGATATCCCGGATTACCAAAATATGCGGAAACCGATAATCCGATCGAAATCCCGTCGCCGGAAACCGATCACGAACACCACGATATCCGGAGCTCGACACGAGCGTCGCCGCGGGATGAACCCGCGGCTAAACCCTAGCCGAGCCCCACCGCGGGCTCGCGATCGCCGTGCATGGCGATCGCCGGGGTTGCGGGTGCAACCCCGCGGGGCTGTGCGGAACAGCCCCCCGGCGGTGAGTCCGGCGACTCACCGCCACCGCCGTCCAGGGGAGGGCGGTCAGCCCAGCTGACCCGCCGCGGCCCAGCCGCGGCAGCCCTAGCGATCGACTCGCGTCGATCGCATGCCCCGGCTTCGGCCGGGGCCCCCTGCGCACGCCGCCGGCATGGGCTGGCCTGGAGCCGCCGTGGCACCAGCCCACGGCCTCCCCAACGATCGACCATGAGTCGATCGCATGCCCCGGCTTCAGCCGGGGCTCCCCTTCCCGCGCGTAACCTCCCGGTCATAGCATTTAACCTATTTAAATAATAGACAATTATTTGCATTTAATTATTATTAATTAATATGCAAAATATAGTCCTAGATTTTATACGTTGTAGTTAGTATGGTGTGTCGGGCCCACACAGAAGATCATACTATCGGTTACTCGTATTTAATCAAACAGTTGCTTACGACCTAGATGGACACGGACCAATCCATCGGTATAGTCGTTGTGTGAGAGAGAAAATAATTTATCTTAATTATTTTATCACACTTGTACACTTGGTGTATTGGGCGGATCGCTTGAGATTTATCAATTAGGATTGCCGTTGATAATTGATTTAAATCTCAGAGTATTTTATTCTTAATCCCCGATATTATTGCGGGTGTGTATATTTAATATAAGTGACTTTGATTTTCCAAAGGAATTAACCGATTTAATTATTGGGTTAATTACCGGTTAAGTTGGGTCACTATATTCTATATACGACATGCCGTGAATACTTGACGGGAAAGTGTATCCCGTAAGGGTTGATAATATCCCCGAGATGAGTTCATAAGGAATTATTATGTAAACCCTGCAGGTGGATTTAATCCGCATAATAATTAAGGTTGAATGGTACTATTCTCGGATGTAAGAGATGAATAAATTAATTAGCAATAAATTAATTTTATTCATGGATATTTAAATCTTAAATACACGGAATAAATAATAATACCGGAGAAATATTATTTGATATAATATGGTTTAATATTGGGAGTGCAATTAATTTATATAGTGGAAAATAAATTAATTAATATTGATAAGGATTAATAGATTTGGGCTGGGCTCAATTTAATCTTCAATATTGGAAGCCCAATATTCCACCTCCTTTTGATCCCCTACGTAGCCTATAAAAGCACTACATGGCCTTCATAAATCATAAGACAAGAATATCAATATTTGATAGTTCTAGAGAGTTGAAGGAGATCCATAGGAGTTCGATAGATCGTCGCCCACACGACGTTCGAACGGAGTGCAAGGAATACGTAGGAAGATTCGAAGGTCTTCAAAGGTGTTTGATTTCGTTTCTCCGAACAACGAATCGAAGGTAAAATCATAAATTCCCCTCTATGATTTTATGTGAATTATATAGTGACATATACATGAACGCACGTTCCGGGAAAACGACGAACTTCGGGGACGGGGATTCGAGATCCCCGGCGAAGGTCGAGAAACCCTCGACGGGGTCGAGGGTGGCGGTCGAGCCCTAGGGCTTCGACCGCCGGCGCGCGGGCAAGGGGAGGCCCCGGCTGGACGCCGGGGCAAGCGATCGACGTGAAGTCGATCGCTGGGGGTTCAGCCGTGGGCTGGTGCTACGGCGGACGAACCCCCTCGGCCACCCCGCCCGGTGGCTTGCGCACGGAGAGAGGGTCGCGGCTGGACGCCGCGGCTGGGGGCGATCGAGCCCTAGCTCGATCGCCGTGGGGAACTGCCGCGGGCTGGCGCCGCGGCTGGTGGCTCCCCCCACCTCCGGCGATGGCGGTGAGTCGCCGGACTCACCGCCCGGGGCTGCCGGAGCAGCCCCAGCGATCGCATGCGTGCAATCGCGAACCCCGCGATGGGGTTCGGCTAGGGTTTAGCCGCGGGTTCATCCCGCGGCGACGCTCGTGTCGAGCTCCGGACATCGTGGTGTTCGTGATCGGTTTCCGGCGACGGGATTTCGGTCGGGTTATTATTTTCCGCAAATTTTAATAGCCCGGGACATCGATTTCCAGCAATTGGTATCAGAGCGTTTGGTTTCGTGTTCATGTATATGTTCTATTATTGTTCTACCTTGCAGGGATTTCCGGCTATCATGGTTGGATTTAATTATTGTGTTAATTAATTATCATGATTATTCGTTTATTAAACTCTCGGACATGTCGAGATTCGTTTTGTGTGGATGAATGTTTGTAATAGTAAAAAATTCGGGGGTTGACCGAATTTAGGATTTATTATTACGTTCTATGTTTTTCCGGAAAATGTATAGGGTCGATTTCATGTATAGAATCGATACCGGAATTGTAATTTAGATTATTGTAATTTATTTTGCGATTGGATCGATGAATCGAGACCGCCGGAGAAGACAAAGTGACGGGGAGGAGCTAGGGCTCGGATCGACCAACCCCATGGTCGATCCATGAGGATCGATCGATCCGGCCATGGAGGAGCCGCCGGCAATGGTGGCCGGCCACCTCCTAGGCGCGGTCGAGGGTGGCGTGGGGGCCTCCCACCCCATGCTATCCCCGTCCGGAAATTTACTTTCCTAATTGATTCGGATTTTTCCTATTTGAGTGTTCTACCTTTTGGAAACTCTCATGGATTAGGAAAAGAATTAATTGGAATTAATTTATTTCTTTATTCTATTATGGAAGTCTTCTAGAATATTCCAAGCTCTACTTGGAATAGGATCCTAGAGATTTAATAGAATTGGATAGGAAAATAATTAATTAATAAATTAATTTATTTCCTAATTGATTATTCCTATTTTTATGGGAATTTTCATGGACATGGAAATTAATTAATTTTGAAAAGTAGAAGAGTCCTAATTTATTTTATTTCCTTATTCTATTATAGAAGTCTTCTAGAATATTCCAAGTTTTACTTGGATAGATTATTCTAGAGATTTAATGGAATTAGATAGGAAATAAATAAATAAAAAATATTAATGATATTTAATTTTATTTTTAATATATTCGATTGACTTAATTTTCGAATTAAGTAACTTTTTGATTAATTAAAAATAAATAGATTTAAATATTGGAATTAATATTCTCGTCACATGGAGCATTCAAGAACGAAGACTGAAGACTAGAAGATGCGTACGGAGATGGAATAAAGCCATGATAGTCGGGAAAATAATTTTCTAGCATTATTTTGACTATGTGATACTATGTGCTTTATTACTTGTATGCATGCTATATGTGTTTACTTTATGCACTAGATAGCGTATCCCTTTATTGTAAAAAGCTAAGTGGGAGAGGGGATGGAAACTTTCCCATGGTCTCCATTTCTGTTCTCTTGGTGACTCTTATGGACTTTCGAAGTTCGTATAGACGAGTCATTGGAGGAGAATTCTTGTAATTCCTTTTACGAGAAATATTGATCAAGTTTATCAAACAATGCCTAATTTGTCTTTCTGAAACTGACTTCAAGTCGACTCATTCTCACCCCGGGGAGTGGAATGGAGCCAAAGCCACTTGGTCATGTGGATGACGCAAATTAGAGACCTTCGTACCATCTTTTTGAAGGTGGATCGATTGTCTGCTCGGCTCCCTCATTTATGAGAGATAGTGTTGTTCGCATGGTGAATCACTGGTTAGAAACTTCGAGTTTCACTTATGATTCTCCGCGTCTTGGTTTGCGAGAATTCAATGAATCGAGTAAAAGGATGTCAATTGTAAAAGTCTTTTGGTATAGTAAACGTCCACACTATCGTGGCTTGCTATACTGAATGGGATTTTGGAACGATTGATGTTGATAGTTTTAGAAGGGAGTAAAGGATTCGTATATCAACGTAAACGTCCACACTATCGTGGCTTGCGGTGATATGCGGCTCCCAAACAAACTTCTTGGTACTGAGTAATGGTTTACACTTAGGTACGCTTCATAGTATTCTTCCCATCGAAGTAAAGCAATTGATGATGTACGACCGAAGCAAATCTAATTGCAAAATCATTTAGGTGGGTAAACGTCCACACTATCGTGGCTTGCCTTACCTGATGGGATTTTAGACGTAATTAGTAATTTAATGATATTATTCAAGGGAGATAATATCGGATATTAAATTAATTGTTTGTTTATATGTGCTTATAGGTTTAGAGAATTGCTATGAATCCACTTTCGTTGATACTTGAGGAATTCAACGCATTGGTTCCATACTATGTTGAATGGAAAGAAGAGTTAGACATTACTCAGACTGTAAAGGAGTACAAAGACGTACTCAGTGAAACTTGTCCTCCTAGACCTACCATTAACTCAACTGATGAGGAAATAGTTGACTTTGAAAAGTGGGATAGTGCTCATGCATTAGCCGCTAATCATGATGGCATGCTTAAATTCAAGTTGATGTTTGGACATGATGTAAAGGCTAGAAAAGAGGCGATGAGGATACTCATAAAGATCAGTTGCTTCGAGGAAACGCTTGAACACGTTTTTGAGATGATGGATCTTTTAGACGAGTTGAAACAATCGCAAGCTCTTATAGCCAAGGCCAAAGGTTTCGGGCCTAAAGGCATACATAAGGAAAAGGAGAAGGAGACAAGGGGATCCAGTGGTCCTAAGGGACTTGGACCAAAGGGCGGGATAAAGAAGCCTTCTGGCAAATATCCCCAAGGGAAGCAGTCTGAGTACTGGGGGTCTATATCTTGTCCTCTCAAAGGTACGAATTTTTCTTTAGTCGTAAAAACATAGTCAGCGGTATTATCTACCAGAATTCTGGTGTGTAGATATGGAACCACTGACGGTATGTGCATTTTGAATGCAGGGGTTCCAGAAAACCCGGCGACTTAGAGAAGAAGAGTTCGAGTCTACATGGGCGAAGCTGTTGGGGTAGCAGCGGTTGCAGTGGAAGACATTTTATCTGCTTTTAGTAGCTTTAGGATTTTCATTCAAGAATATTGCTTTATGTACCCCTTTATTTTGAAAAGAACTTTTGTTCTGGATTTTCTATTAATGAATGGATATTTATTTCTTTAATCATTCGGTGATTTAGATAAGAAATAATGGTGTTATCTATTCTGGTACATTAGATAGCAATATATGAATGATGAATCCTTAGTCTGCCACGATGCAACGAACCGATATGAATGACTTGTTTTACTTATTAGATGTATTTCTTTATTATTAATCATTATGCTTGTGAACTCTTGACCTTAGTAGTATTTATTCAAAAGGGATTCAAAAGGTCGAAATTGATTTGATCAATTATAGTTGGAGGAATGGACCTTCCGACCTAAGAATCAATTTTTGAAGATGATACAACTAAGCTAACCTTTCTGGATAAAGGATAGAATTCGAACAAGTATTAAGAATGATTTATGATTAATGCGGTGACATGTGTAATTAGAAAGGTACGAGTAGTTCTTTCAAAGAATTCTCGAAGATGGATTAGAATACTTGATGTGCCATAAAAGCAAAGTGTTTTTGACCCGTCAGTAGACACAAAACTATTATGGGGAACCATCAAAGTATATCCATTAGAAGCCTGCGACTTGTTCGCGGAGGCTACCACCTGTCTAAAAGACACATAGCATAAATCGAAGATTGGGATTAAGTCTCAAAGGACTGCACCATGCACTCACGTGTAGAAATGGTGTGTCAAGAATAAGAAATGGAATTCTAATAGTAAAAGGACAAGTTTATTTGGAACTACCTATGTTCTATGGATATTTCTGGATACAACGGCACATTCAATGTGGTTGTAGAATATCCTAGAAGAACAGGTAACTGTATGTTCAATAGTACTATGAACCAGAGGGGTGTCCTCGCCCGGTTCTTAGAGGAAGACTATTAGATGAGCTACAATGCCCTAACTGACAAAGGTACCTTGAAATAAGCAAAGGACAAAAGACTGAGAACCAGCCTGACCGAGTAGGAGTACACCACTAACTGCACCTAATGTTAATTACTGTTATACACCGGAACGCCATTGCAGTGGGAGGTTGTTAAGCAACCAGAGATATTCATAAGACTAGAGGAGTTTTTTTTTGAACTCTGGATCTAGTAGACATGAAATCGATCCCTAGCTCTGCATAAGGGGTGGTACTAATCTAAACGTGCCTTCTTGGATAGCAATAAGTATTATTGATAAGAGGCAAGATCATTTAGAAGTACGAGCTTAGTAAATCCATTTATGGATCGTTACCAAGCTATGAATCGTGGAATTTGCGAATTGATGAGATAGTTCATTATTTGGATTCATCAAAGGGCATAGACGAAAAAGGTGTATTGGAAGAGTAATAGAAACAAGGTGGTGTTTCTCGGAGATTTTATGTAGATAACACTTCATCATTGGCAACAATGTAAAAGTGTTGTCAGACATAAAATAGAGGTTGTCTAAATAAATCGAGATATAAGATTAAGAGTAGATTGGATCATGTTCTTGGAATCTTTCGATCTATAGATAAGAACATTTGTACTTCTCTTAAGATATCTTATGCGATAATGGTTTGTTTTAAACATGCATAATTCTGAGAAAGGTTATTGCCTTTCGGGAACAGAATGCATCTATCTAAAGGTATGTGTCTTGAACACATGAAGGAGATAGATATAGACAAAGCAGTTTCCTACACTTCGAGTGTGGAGAGCTTTGTAGATGCAATGTTGTAAAACAAGAAACCTGATATCAACTATGCGGTTAGCGTAGTGGGAGGATATCAAAGTAATCTGGATAAGAGATATTCGAATGCTGTAGAAGTACTTGGAAGTACTAGATTACTAAGCAAGACGAAATCTTCTTGGATTACAGTTTCTCAGATCCAAAATCAGAGAAAGACCAGTGTAAGTCGATATCAGGCTATGTGTTCACTTTAAAAGAGGTGGAACCTAAAGATGAAAGAGTGATAAGCGGGATGCTTCTCGGACTCTATCATAAACCGAATAGCAGCCTCAGAGGCAGCGGAAGTTTTTGGTTAGGTTCCGGAATGACCTCTGAACTTGGATATGATTCTTGGTTCACCAAAGGCTATGTATATAGCGGTGCATGGTAAACTGGAAGAAGTCATAAGTTCAAAAGGTGATGATAACACATAGAGCAAGTACCACCTGATTCGAGTCATCGTCTAGGGAGACGACGCAGTAGTCACCAAGATAACATCAGAGCGGCAACCTAGATTGCTCATTCACATGATACTTCTGGGAAGTATAACTTAAGCACGTGATGAGTATGGGAGTCGGGAGTTTGGAGGAAATGACTAGACCTTAGTACAAGTGGGAGATTGTTGGAGTTGTGTACTTAATGTCTAGATTTAAGTATCGGTAACCTCCCGGTCATAGCATTTAACCTATTTAAATAATAGACAATTATTTGCATTTAATTATTATTAATTAATATGCAAAATATAGTCCTAGATTTTATACGTTGTAGTTAGTATGGTGTGTCGGGCCCACACAGAAGATCATACTATCGGTTACTCGTATTTAATCAAACAGTTGCTCACGACCTAGATGGACACGGACCATTCCATCGGTATAGTCGTTGTGTGAGAGAGAAAATAATTTATCTTAATTATTTTATCACACTTGTACACTTGGTGTATTGGGCGGATCGCTTGAGATTTATCAATTAGGATTGCCGTTGATAATTGATTTAAATCTCAGAGTATTTTATTCTTAATCCCCGATATTATTGCGGGTGTGTATATTTAATATAAGTGACTTTGATTTTCCAAAGGAATTAACCGATTTAATTATTGGGTTAATTACCGGTTAAGTTGGGTCACTATATTCTATATACGACATGCCGTGAATACTTGACGGGAAAGTGTATCCCGTAAGGGTTGATAATATCCCCGAGATGAGTTCATAAGGAATTATTATGTAAACCCTGCAGGTGGATTTAATCCGCATAATAATTAAGGTTGAATGGTACTATTCTCGGATGTAAGAGATGAATAAATTAATTAGCAATAAATTAATTTTATTCATGGATATTTAAATCTTAAATACACGGAATAAATAATACTACCGGAGAAATATTATTTGATATAATATGGTTTAATATTGGGAGTGCAATTAATTTATATAGTGGAAAATAAATTAATTAATATTGATAAGGATTAATAGATTTGGGCTGGGCTCAATTTAATCTTCAATATTGGAAGCCCAATATTCCACCTCCTTTTGATCCCCTACGTAGCCTATAAAAGCACTACATGACCTTCATAAATCATAAGACAAGAATATCAATATTTGATAGTTCTAGAGAGTTGAAGGAGATCCATAGGAGTTCGATAGATCGTCGCCCACACGACGTTCGAACGGAGTGCAAGGAATACGTAGGAAGATTCGAAGGTCTTCAAAGGTGTTTGATTTCGTTTCTCCGAACAACGAATCGAAGGTAAAATCATAAATTCCCCTCTATGATTTTATGTGAATTATATAGTGACATATACATGAACGCACGATCCGGGAAAACGACGAACTTCGGGGACGGGGATTCGAGATCCCCGGAGAAGGTCGAGAAACCCTCGACGGGGTCGAGGGTGGCGGTCGAGCCCTAGGGCTTCGACCGCCGGCGCGCGGGCAAGGGGAGGCCCCGGCTGGACGCCGGGGCAAGCGATCGACGTGAAGTCGATCGCTGGGGGTTCAGCCGTGGGCTGGTGCTACGGCGGACGAACCCCCTCGGCCACCCCGCCCGGTGGCGTGCGCACGGAGAGAGGGTCGCGGCTGGACGCCGCGGCTGGGGGCGATCGAGCCCTAGCTCGATCGCCGGGGGGAACTGCCGCGGGCTGGCGCCGCGGCTGGTGGCTCCCCCCACCTCCGCCGATGGCGGTGAGTCGCCGGACTCACCGCCCGGGGCTGCCGGAGCAGCCCCAGCGATCGCATGCGTGCGATCGCGAACCCCGCGATGGGGTTCGGCTAGGGTTTAGCCGCGGGTTCATCCCGCGGCGACGCTCGTGTCGAGCTCCGGACATCGTGGTGTTCGTGATCGGTTTCCGGCGACGGGATTTCGGTCGGGTTATTATTTTCCGCAAATTTTAATAGCCCGGGACATCGATTTCCAGCAGCCGGGAGAGGGAACTTTTCTTTATGCCAACGGCCATTGAATCTTTGCTCGGTCCAGTGAGAACCATTCCAAGATTCAACCCGACTTGGCGTCGGTCCTGGCCCCCGATCGAGTGTACCCGGTCGCCTCGGCATCATTGGTGGCCCCCGACAGAGTGGCCCACCATTGAATCTTTGTTCGGGCGAGGGAGGACCATCATTGAAAAATTCAGCCTCACTTGGCGTCGGTCCTGGCCCCCGATCGAGTGTACCCGTTCGCCTCGGCATCGTTGCTGGCTGCCCCCGATCGAGTAGAAATGGATGAGGAGACCAAAGAAATGACGAGGTATTTATAACCGTCCTGACACTAACATCGCAGTAAATGCCTCAACCCTCAACTAACATGGCAGGCATTTATTAAAAAAGGAGACAGGTCAATGCATCAAAGAAAACAAAGTCAACACACACTGATTCCTGTAACACATTGCATTTCCAACAAATAACAGAGTATCCTAGGGAAACTGGTATTCATTCAGACACTGAATGAAGCAAATCAGCACTGAGTCCACATGGTTGAGTATGGATTCAGTGTGCAACAGGTGGGTACAGTGTGTAAGTACAATTAGTCCAGCTCAATGCACACTGAATCAAGGCATTAAACACTGAATGAAGAAAATCAACACTGAATCCACATGGTTAAATATGGATTCAGTGTGCAACAGGTTGGTACAGTGTGTAAGTACAATTAGTCCAGCTCAATGCACACTGAATCAAGGCAGTAAACATTGACTGAAAACAAGCGCATGGTGAATTAGACACTGATTGAACCAATTAAGCACTGAATGGCAAGCTCAGTGCACGAAAACTTAATGCATGCTCACTGAACACTGAATGCATGCTCAATTAACACTGAATGGAACGAAAAAACACTGAACATGCATAATAGAATCCACACACTGTGCATGCAAGCTGAATCAAGCTTCTAAGCACTGATCGGGTACGTGGATTCGAAATCGCGTACTTGGATTCGAAATCTCCGGCAAGGAAGGCGGCGGCGTATCTGACATTTGAACTGTGCCAGGAACGGCGGCGCGGCGATGAAATCGATCGATCGATCGTTGCCGATGGAAACGGACTGCATGAAATCGATTCTCGCGGCGGATAATTGAAGCTGCTCACTGGTGGCGACCTTCACCCTCTCCTTAGCTTGAACGCGGCGGCGGCGGAGATGAATTCCCTCGGCTCAATTGTTGAGATGAATAGCGGCGGCGGAGGTGAGAGAGAGAGCAGAATTGAATGCTGGGAATTGAATGTGTCGTGAATGAATTTCCCCTCGGCTCGATTGTGAAGGTAATATAGGAGGGTAATTTCGTCTTTCTAATACAATTTTTTGGCCTAATCGGAACATTTTGGCCTAATTGACACTAAAATTGGAGATTGGCCTTATTGGTCAAAAAATGCTGAAAATTGGCCTTATTGCCATTTTTCCCAAAATATTTTGATTTAATAAAAATATATTTTCTAAACTTTCATTGTAATAATGCCTATAAATTAATGATGCTCAAAAACACATCCAAGTCCACCAAAAACAGAAGTAAGAAAATAATGTTTCCTCTCCGAGAATTGGCCATCATCCCACTACTCTTTTTCATATTTTTTCTTCACAAATGGCTATCCTTCAACCCCCGAAAAAACGTGCCTCCAACCCCGAGAAAGCTTCCGATAATCGGAAACCTCCACCAGCTCGGCACATCCCCTCACCGCTCCTCCAAGTGTTATCGACTCTTTTCGGCCCTTTGATGCTAATTCATATCGGGCTCGTGCCGGTTCTAGTTGCCTCGACAGCCGAAGCAGCTCGTGAGATCCTGAAAAACCAGGATTCTATTTTCTCTAGCAGGCCTAGGTTAAGTATCGGACAAAGGCTAACGTACGGTTCCAGGGACGTCAGGTTTTCTCCTTACGGAGAATACTGGAGACAAGTGAGCTATTTTCTCTAGCATGTTGACTTATTTCATTTGTGAATTAAAAAAAAAAGTCATCTTTTCCGAGACAGATAGAGTATATTTTCTCAAAAATTAAAACCATTAAATTTGAAAACAATGTAAATTACAAAATATTTTTTGATATTAATTACCAAATATAAATAAATAAGGTAAATTAAGTATCGGATAAGTTGAGCTGCTTAATTTGTAGTAAATTACAAAAGAAGTGAGTCATATTTTCTGAGACAGGGAATATAATATTTCAAAAAATGAAAATATTAAATTTGAAATCAATTTAATAAGGTATAATCGAAGTCTTGTCCTGTTGCAGGTAAGAAGTATAATCGTGGTCCACGTTTTGAGCAACACGAGAGTACGATCTTACGGCCGTGTCCGCAAAGAAGAGACGTCGGCTATGGTTGAAGAAATCAGGCGTTTGGCGCTCTCATCGGAAGTCGTGAACTTGAGTGACTCGCTTGCTTCTCTCTCGATTGATGTGGTGTGTAGGGTGGCCTTAGGGAGAAAGTACGGAGAAGAGAGAGAGTTTAACAAGTTATTGAGTGAGTTTGGGGAGTTGTTGAGTACTACTTGTTTCGGGGATTACATTCCATGGTTGGGTTGGATAATCGACCGCGCTAACAATTTGGATGCGAGAGTGTTGTGAAGCAGTTAATTTGACGAGTTTTTGGAGAATGTGATTCAAGAACACAAAGATGAGAATGAAAGGAAGGATGGTAGTAGTAGAGATGGAGAGATGTATTTAGTAGATATAATGCTTGAATTTCAGAGAGAGAACCAAAGTACTTCCCCTGTTGAAGATGATACGATCAAAGCAGTCATCCTGGTAAGATTTTTATTACGAGAATTACTTCGTATTTAAGTTGAGTCAATATCATGGTTAATTCAGCTTAATTATATCTGAGTTCAATGATTTTCCTTAAACGACCTGAGATATTTAACATTACTACCTCTCTACTGATCGAACCTATAGTCACAACTGGATCACATCTACCAGGTCGGGCATGAAGACAACACTTTGTTTTTTTTTTGTTTTTTTTTTTTATCAGAACACTTCACCAGTCTCAAAATAATTGACACATTTTCCTTTTTGAATGACTCACAATAAATATATTAATTGTTTTCACTTTAAAATACAATTTTATCTTTTTTTTAAACTTTATTCACAATCACTTAAATTTTAACTTGAAAATATATTTGTAATTTTTACTTTTTTAGTTAAAATATATATATAAATTTTTAATTTTCATGTTTAGCAAAATGTGTTAAATTTGCTAGGACACGTGTAGTTATGTTATGCTCTTTCAAACAAAATTGAATTGAATGGGAGTGAACTAAGTGAAAGTAAGTTCAAAAGAATAGATAATGCAAACATTGAAAATTCAACAGTGTGACTATTAAAATATATTTTGGATGATAAAAAATTATATGTGTAGTATGGTGGTTTGAAAAGCTAGTCTGTTAGCTCGGTGTTGCGATGAGAGTTTCATCTCCTGTGCGCTGTTTTGTATCATGTGTTGGAGTAGTATACTTAATGTCTAGATTTGAGTATTCTGAACTCCTTGTACACTGTCATTTATCTATTAATAAATGAACATTCATTTGCTTTTAATTATTATTAATTAAATATATGCAAATTATAGTCCTAGATTATATACGTTGTAGTTAGTATGGTGTGCGTCGTCACACGGAAGATCATATTATCGGTTACTCGTATTTAATCGAACAGTTGCTCACGACCTAGATGGACACGGACCAATCCATCGGTATAGTCGTTGTGTGAGAGAGAAAATAATTGGTCTTGATTATTTTATCACACTTGTACACTTGGTGTATTGGGCGGATCGCTTGAGATTTATTAATTAGGATTGCCTTTGATAATTGATTTAAATCTCAGAGTATTTTATTCTTAATCCCCGATACAATTGCGGGTGTGTATATTTAATATAAGTGACTTTGATTTTCCAAAGGAATTGACCGATTTAATTATTGGGTCAATTACCGGTAAAGTTTGGTCACTATATTTTATATATGACATGCCGTGAATTCTTGACGGGAAAGTGTATCCCGTAAGGGTTGATAATATCCCCGAGATGAGCTCATAAGGATTTATTATGTAAATCTCGCGAGTGGATTTGTTCCCGCATAATAATAAAGTTGAGTGGTACTAATCTCGGATATAAGAGATGAATAAATTAATTTTATTCATGGATATTTAAATCTTAAATACACGGAATAAATAATACTACCAGAGAAATATTATTTGATATAATATGATTTAATATTGGGAGTGCAATTAATTTATATAGTGGAAAATAAATTAATTAATATTGATGGGATTAATAGATTTGGGCTTGGGCTCAATTTAATCATCAATATTGGAAGCCCAATATTCCACCTCCTTTAGATCCCCTACGTAGCCTATAAAAGCACTACATGGCCTTCACAAATAATAAGACAAGATAATCATACTTGATTAGTCTAGAGAGTTCGTGAAGGAGATCCATAATCTTGGAGGATCGTCGCGCACCCGATGTTCAAGCTAGTGCAAGGAATACGTGGGAAGTTCTCAAGGTCATCGATTGATCTCGTTTCTCCGAACAACGAATCGAAGGTATAAAATCTAAACGCCCTTTATGATTTTATTCGATAATTATTGAAAATACCGTAGAACGCAAGATCCGAAATACGAACCCCGGATTAGAGGACGAACGCGTGGTGGCGATCTAGGATCGCCGGACCACGGCGATCGCCCCTAGGGTTTCGAAGGGGCGAGAGGGGTCGAACCCTCTGCTGGGCCGAGGGCTTGCGATCGATCCTTGCGATCGATCGCTGAAGCGCGGGCTAGTGTCGCGCTCCACCCCACCACGACGGTGGGGCCCTCCAGGCGGCGGCGAGTCGCCGGACTCGCCGCGGGGGCTGCTGGGCAGCCCCACCCCGGCCGATCGCTTGGAGCGATCGGTGATCGATCGCGAGCCCCGCGGACGGGGGCTCGGGCTGGGCATGCACGTGGCTTCGGCAAACGTCGTGCGTTCGGTCCGTGCTCCGGCTCGTGCGTGGTGTTCGTGTGATCTCCGGTGAAGGGTTTTTGATCAGGCTATGGTTTCGGCAAATTTTAATATCCCGGGATATCGAATTCCAACAATTGGTATCAGAGCGTGGTTTACGTTCGCGGTATTTTCGATAAAATTGTTCTACCTTGCAGGGTTTCCGACTATTATGGCTTAGTTAATTATTTTGTCATGATTGTTGGTTTTATTAAACTCTCGGACATGTCGAGATTTGTTTTTGGTGGTGAATGCTTGTAATAGTAAAAATTCGGGGGTTGACCGAATTTAGGTTTTATTATTACGTTCTATGTTTTTCCGAAAATTGTATAGGGTCGATTTCATGTACAGAATCGATACCGGAATTGTAATTTAAATTATTGTAATTTATTTACGTTGGATCGATGCCGAGATGACCGCAGGAGAAGACGAAGTGACGAGAGGAAGCTAGGGCTTGGATCGATCCATGAGGATCGATCGACCCAAGCATGGAGGAGCCGCCGACGATGGTGGCCGGCCACCTCCTAGGGCTGGGTCGATGGGGGGGGGGGGGGGGGGGGGGGGGCGCGGGGTACCCCATCCCGTGTTTCTCCTACCGAGATCCGACATTCCTATTTTAATTCGGTTTTCCTATTTTGAGTATTTCCTTATTGAGTGTTTTTCTTTATGGAAACTCTCATGGATAAGGAAAAGAATTAATTTGGAATTAATTTATTTCCTATTTGATTATTCCTATTCTTGGGAATTTTCATGGATGTAAATTAATTAATTATGGAGAGTAGAAAAGTCTTAATTTATATTATTTTCTTATTCTATTATAGAAGTCTTCTAGAATATTCCAAGTTTGACTTGGATAGAATTCTAGAGATTTAATAGAGTTAGAAAGGAAAATAAAAATAAATAAAAATATTAATATTAATAATATTTAATTTTATTTTCGATATATTCGATTGACTTAATTTTCGAATTAAGTAACTTTTGGATTAATTGAAAATAAATAGATTTAAATATTGGAGATTAATATTCTTGTCACATGGAGCATTCAAGAACGAAGACTGAAGACTAGAAGATGCGTACGGAGATGTGATAAAGCCATAATAGTCGGAAAATAATATTCTAGTATTATTTTGATTATGTGATAATACTATGTGCTTTATTACATGTATGCATGCTATGTTTGTTTACTTTATGCACTAGAATAGCGTATCCCTTGTTGTAAAAAGCTAAGTGGGAGAGGGAATGGAAACATTCCCATGGTCTCCATTGCTGCTCTCTTGGTGACTTTTATAAACTTTTGAAGTTTATATAGATAAGTTATTGGAGGAGAGTTCTTGTAATTCCTTTTACAAGAAACATTGATTTAGTTTATCAAACAATGCCTAATTTGTCTTTCCAAAACTGATTTCAAGTCGACTCATTCTCACCCCGGGGAGTGGAATGGAGCCAAAGCCACTTGGTCATGTCGAGGACACAAATTAGAGGCTTTCGTACCATCCTTTTAAAGGTGGATCGATTGTCTGCTCGGCTCCCTCATTTATGAGAGATAGGGTTGTTCGCATGGTGAATCACTGGTAAGAAACTTCGAGTTTCACTTATGATTCTCCGCGTCTTGATTTACAAGATTGAATGGATCAAGTAATTGGGAGTCAATTATAAAGATCTCTTGGTGTAGTAAGCGTCCACACCACGTGGCTTGCTATACTAACGGATTTTGGATTAATTGATGTAGACAGTTATAAGGAATTATGAAGAGTTGTGAAGTTATCGTAAACGTCCACACCACGTGGCTTGCGGTGATGTAGCAATTCCAAACGATTCACTTTAGTACTGAGTAATGGTTTACACTTAGATACGCATTATAGTATTCCTCCCCACGAGGTTACGCTATAAGTGATGTATGACCAAAGCAAATCTAATTGCGAAATCTTTTGGGTGGGTAAACGTCCACACCACGTGGCTTGCCTTACCTGATGGGATTTTAGATGTGATTAGTGATTTAATGATATTATTTGAGGGAGATAATATCGGAATTAAATTGTTTGTTTATTTTATGTGCTTATAGATTAAGAATGACTGTGACCCCACTTTGTGATATACTTAAGGATGAAAACTCACTGGTTCCATATAATAATGATTGGGAACGAAATCTGGACATTGTTCAAACTGTCAAGCTTTCCGAATCCACTGTTGTCCCAACTGATGAGGACATTAAGAATGACCTCAGGGAGATGTTGAGACATAGCTTGGAAGCCGGACAAGAGGTGGTTAACATACTCACGGAATTCTCTCTCAACGAGTCTCTTAAAAAGGATTCAGCGAGAGCGGATTTTGTGCGTAAGTTAAGAGAATCACGAGCTCTTGTGGCAAGGCTAACGGCAAAGCGCGCAAAGAAGCCCAGTGGTTTTAAACCACGGAATGGGAAGAGCAAGCCATTAGGCAGATGCTTTCGATGCAAGCAGTTTGGGCACTGGAGGTCTGATTGTCCTCTTATCAAAGGTACGAAATTTTTCTTAGTCACCGAAACATTGTCAACGGTGTTATCTACCAGTACCTGGTGTGTAGATACGAGGGCCACTTACCATGTCTGCAATTCAATGCAGGGGTTCTAGGAAACCCGGAGACTTAGAGAGGGAGAGATCGTGGTCTACATGGGCAATGCCGCGAAGGTGGAGGCAGTTGCAGTGGGAGACGTTCACTTACGCTTTAGTAGTGATAGGATTTTAGTTTTACAAAATTGTCTTTATGTACCGAATTTTAGAAAGAATTTAATTTCGGTTTCTAAGCTAATTCTGAATGGGTATTCTGTTTCTTTTGATCACTCCGTGGTCATAAGAAGAAATAGTGAAATTATCTGTTCTGGTACATTGATAGACGATTTATATGTACTAAATCCTGAGTCTAACACGATGCAACTAACCGAGAGTAATAACACATCTACGAACACCAATAAGAGAAAGGAATCTTCTAAAATGAATCAATTATACTTGTGGCATCTAAGGCTAGGTCATATTAATTCAAATAGAATTCAAAGGTTGAAAGATGATGGTCTCATCAGTGGTGTTGAAGGAGAGGACCTTCCAACCTGCGAATCCTGTTTGGAGGGTAAAATGACCAAGCGTTCTTTTTCTGGTAAAGGACGGAGAGCCGAACAAGTATTGGATTTGATTCACTCTGATGTATGCGGACCTATGTCTACTCAAGCAAGAGGAGGGTACGAGTACTTCATCACTTTTACTGATGATTACTCAAGATATGGATATGTATACCTGATGCGCCACAAGAGTGATTCTTTTGACAAGTTCAAGGAATTCAAGGCTCTTGTGGAGAACCTTCGTGGTAAATCCATAAAATGCCTGCGATCTGATCGCGGAGGCGAGTACCTGTCTGGAGAATTCAAAGCATACTTGGCAGAGAATAGGATAGAATCCCAACTGACCTCACCATATACTCCTCAGCAGAATGGTGTGTCAGAAAGAAGGAATAGGACTCTTATGTAGATGGTGCGATCAATGATGAGTTACTCGGATTTACCTATTATGTTCTGGGGACATGGCTTAAAGACAACGGCGTATATTTTGAATAGGGTTCCAACCAAAACGGTACCAACTACACCCATGGAATTGTGGAGTAGGCGCAAGCCTAACTTGAAACACATTCGGATCTGGGGATGTCCAGCACATGTGTTGCGACAAGGGGGAGATAAGTTAGAACCTAGATCAGAAATACGGTTGTTTATAGGATACCCGAAAGGAACTAATGGTCCGTTTGTTTTGGGGTGAATCAGAGTAAATCAAGGGTAATTTAATCATTAATCTTGTTTAGGACCAAAAAACAGAATGTGAATCAGAGTAGATCGGGGTGAATCGAGGTGAATGAAGGGGAATTTATTTACACTGATTCCCCCTCTAATTTTTACCCCCCGAATTGGGGATGAATGGAGGTGAATCAATGAAAAAAAAATTTTAAACACAAAATTTAAATAGATTACCCTAGTAAGAAAATTTTGTATCCAAACACAAAATTTAAAACATTTACTTCGATTCACCTCGATTACCTTTCCCTGGGGTAAATTTAAAAATTTACCCTCACCCTGATTCACCCCAAAACAAACAGACCATAAAGGTGGCATGTTCTATAGTCCTACGGACCAGAAGATCGTTATAAGTACTAACGCTCGGTTCTTAGAGGAAGACTATGTCATGGACCACAAGCCCAAAAGTGACATAATGCTTGATGAGTTGAGAGGTAACGAGGAAGACTTAGATACAGCCGAACCGAGTAGTGATACACCACTAGAACCTGCACCTAACACTGTCACTGTTAATACACCGGAACGCCGTCGTAGTGGGAGGGTTGTTAAACAACCGGACAGATGGATTGGACTGGGTGAGTCTTCGGACTCGGCATCCGGAGTTCATGAAATCAATCCCTGGACCTATGATGAGGCGGTACAAGATATAGATGCGCCTTCTTGGAAGAAAGCGATGAAATCCGAAATTGAATCTATGGATTCTAATAAAGTCTGGGATCTTGTAGAACCACCAAACGGCGTAAAGCCAATTGGGTGTAAATGGGTCTACAAGAGAAAGAGAGGATCTGACGGAAAGGTTGAAACCTTTAAAGCTCGGCTTGTTGCGAAAGGATATACTCATAAAGAGGGAATCGATTATGAGGAGACCTTTTCGCCGGTAGCCAAGATAAAGTCGATCCGGATTCTCTTATCCATAGCAGCTCATATGGATTATGGGTGTGGCAAATGGATGTCAAGACAGCTTTCCTAAATGGAAGTCTTGACGAGACGATTTATATGAAACAACCAGAAGGATTCATTGCTAAGGGGCGAGATCATCTAGTGTGCAAGCTTAATCGATCCATTTATGGATTGAAACAAGCCTCGAGATCGTGGAACCTGCGGTTTGATGAAGTAGTCCAATCTTTTGGATTCATTCAAAGAATGGACGAATCGTGTGTTTATTGGAAACGTGATGGGAAGAAGGTGGTGTTTCTCGTGCTTTATGTAGACGACATCCTTCTCATTGGCAACAGTGTGAAGATGTTATCAGACATAAAGGGATGGTTGTCTAGACAATTTGATATGAAATATTTAGGAGAGGTTGGACATGTTCTAGGGATCAAAGTAATAAGGAATCGCCGGAATAGAACATTGTACCTTTCCCAGCAATCTTACATAGACACGATTCTGGCTCGTTTTAACATGCAAGATTCCAAGAAGGGTGAGTTACCCTTCAGTAAAGGAACTTATCTTTCTAAAGAGATGTGTCCTCGGACACAGAAGGAGAAAGATGAAATGAAAGCAGTTCCCTATGCCTCGGCTGTGGGAAGCTTAATGTATGCAATGTTATGCACGAGGCCTGATATCTGCTATGCAGTTGGCATAGTGGCAAGATATCAGAGTAATCCTGGAAAGGCTCATTGGACTGCCGTAAAGAGCATTTTCAAGTATTCGCGAAATACTAAGGATTATGTTCTAAGATACGGAGCAGACAATCTGATTCCTTTGGGTTACACAGATTCGGATTTCCAAGCTGATAAGGACCGGCGTAAGTCGACATCAGGCTATGTGTACACTTTGGGAGGTGGAGCCGTATCATGGAAGAGTGTTAAGCAAAAGTGCATTTCGGACTCTACCATGGAAGCTGAATATGTAGCAGCCTCAGAGGCAGCGAAAGAATCAGTGTGGTTCCTAAATTTCCTCCAGGACTTAAATTTGATTCCAAGTTTTCCCAAAGCTATGACAATTTATTGTGACAATAGCGGTGCAGTGGCAAACAGTAAGGAACCACGGTCCCATAGTGCTACGAAACACATAGAGCGCAAGTACCACCTGATTCGAGACATCGTCAAGAGAGGCGATGCTATAGTCACCAAGATAGCTTCAGATGAAAACCTAGCAGACCCCTTTACAAAGATACTTCCTAAGGAAGTATATTTCAAGCACTTGAAGGGTTTCGGAGTCAGATGTTTGGAGGATAAGACTAGACCTTAGTATAAGTTGGAGATTGTTGGAGTAGTATACTTAATGTCTAGATTTGAGTATTCTGAACTCCTTGTACACTGTCATTTATCTATTAATAAATGAACATTCATTTGCTTTTAATTATTGTTAATTAAATAAATGCAAATTATAGTCCTAGATTATATACGTTGTACTTAGTATGGTGTGCGTCGTCACACGGAAGATCATACTATCGGTTACTCATATTTAATCGAACAGTTGCTCACGACCTAGATGGACACGGACCAATCCATCGGTATAGTCGTTGTGTGAGAGAGAAAATAATTGGTCTTGATTATTTTATCACACTTGTACACTTGGTGTATTGGGCGGATCGCTTGAGATTTATCAATTAGGATTGCCTTTGATAATTGATTTAAATCTCAGAGTATTTTATTCTTAATCCCCGATACAATTGCGGGTGTGTATATTTAATATAAGTGACTTTGATTTTCCAAAGGAATTGACCGATTTAATTATTGGGTCAATTACCGGTAAAGTTGGGTCACTATATTTTATATTTGACATGCCGTGAATTCTTGACGGGAAAGTGTATCCCGTAAGGGTTGATAATATCCCCGAGATGAGCTCATAAGGATTTATTATGTAAACCTCGCGAGTGGATTTGTTCCCGCATAATAATAAAGTTCAGTGGTACTAATCTCGGATATAAGAGATGAATAAATTAATTAGCAATAAATTAATTTTACTCATGGATATTTAAATCTTAAATACACAGAATAAATAATACTACCGGAGAAATATTATTTGATATAATATGGTTTAATATTGGGAGTGCAATTAATTTATATAGTAGAAAATAAATTAATTAATATTGATGAGATTAATAGATTTGGGCTTGGGCTCAATTTAATCATCAATATTGGAAGCCCAATATTCCACCTCCTTTAGATCCCTTACGTAGCCTATAAAAGCACTACATGGCCTTCACAAATAATAAGACAAGATAATCATACTTGATTAGTCTAGAGAGTTCGTGAAGGAGATCCATAAGCTTGGAGGATCGTCGCCCACCCGACGTTCAAGCAAGTGCAAGGAATACGTGGGAAGTTCTCAAGGTCATCGATTGATCTCGTTTCTCCGAACAACGAATCGAAGGTATAAAATCTAAACGCCCTTTATGATTTTATTCGATAATTATTGAAAATACCGTAGAACGCAAGATCCGAAATACGAACCCCGGATTAGAGGACGAACGCGTGGTGGCGATCTAGGATCGCCGGACCACGGCGATCGCCCCTAGGGTTTCGAAGGGGCGAGAGGGGTCGAACCCTCGGCTGGGCCGAGGGCTTGCGATCAATCCTTGCGATCGATCGCTGAAGCGCGGGCTGGTGTCGCGCTCCACCCCACCACGATGGTGGGGCCCTCCAGGCGGCGGCGAGTCGCCGGACTCGCCGCGGGGGCTGCTGGGCAGCCCCACCCCGGCCGATCGCTTGGAGCGATCGGTGATCGATCGCGAGCCCCGCGGACAGGGGCTCGGGCTGGGCATGCGCGTGGCTTCGGCCACGTCGTGCGTTCGGTCCGTGCTCCGGCTCTTGCGTGGTGTTCGTGTGATCTCCGGCGAAGGGTTTTTGATCGGGCTATGGTTTCCGCAAATTTTAATATCCCGGAATATCGAATTCCAACATCATGTACTTTTTCTTCTTTTTTATAGACCTTTACTCGAAAAAAAAAGTTTATTTTTTCCTTTTTCCTCTGTTTTTGGGTTTAATAAAATGAGGGAATTAACTAAACTAACATTTTTCCTTTTTCCTCTGATCGGTTAATTCTCATGACAGGACATGTTTGTTGCCGGAACCGACACCTCGACTTTGACAATGCAGTGGGCCATGGCAGAGCTCATAAAAACCCCGAGGGCAATGAAAACCCTAGCGAACGAAGTCCGACAAGTAGCCGGAACCAAGAAAGAGGTAGACGAGGGCGACACATAGCAAATGCCCTACTTAAAAGCAGTGATCAAGGAAACCCTAAGGCTACACATGACAGTTCCAATGCTCATCCCTCGCGAGTCAACTCAAGACACGAGAGTAATGGGCTACGAGATATCCGCGGGCACGCAAGTTTGGATAAATGCGTGGGCCATAGGTAGGGACCCGTCTTTGTGGGAGAATTCGGAAGAGTTTTGCCCAGACAGATTCTTGGGCAGGGCCGACGTGGACATTCGAGGGCTGCATTTTGAGTACCTCCCGTTTGGGGGCGGGCGGAGGGGCTGCCCGGGGATAGCGTTCGGGTTGGCTGTGGTTGAGATTGGGCTCGCGAACATGGGGAATAATTTCGATTTTTCGTTAGCTGATGGAGCAAGAGGGGAGGATTTGGATATGAGTTAAACAAGTGGATTGACGGTGTGTTGTGCCAGGGAAAACCATTCATCGACACGTGTCCAAAAGTCAACCGCCACGTCATCATCAAGAAAGTCAACCAAGAAATAAGTCAAAATACTCCGACGGAGATGCCCAGACCGTCAGAACCATTTTTATACCGGAAAGGATGCCCAGGGAATATAAGTCAAACGGCCAGGGAATACAATTCGAACGGCCAGGAAGTATAAGTCAAATGGCCAGGGAATACAAGTCGAATGGCCAGGGAGTACAAGTCGAATGCCCAGGGAGTACAACTCGAACGTCCAGGTAGTACAGATTAAACGCCCAGAGGATGACAGAGAAGAGCAGCAGGGTCAGTACCCAAGCAATACCGAGAAACCGCCAGGAGACATTCAGACCAATAATTGAGATAATAATATGTTTTAATAGTAAGTCTTTAGTAGATTGTGTGGTCCAATGCATGTGTAATACTTGTCATGTATGCATAATAGTGGGATAGTGTTGGAGTTGTGTACTTAATGTCTAGATTTAAGTAACGGAAACTCCCGATCCATTGCCACTAATCTATTTAATTAAATAAAAAATTATTTGCGTTTAATCATTTATAATTAAATATATGCAAATTATAGTCCTGGATTCTATACGTTGTAGTTAGTATGGTGTGTCGGGCCCACACAGAAGATCATACTATCGGTTACTCGTAAACAATTATTTGCGTTTAATCGAACAGTTGCTCACGACCTAGATGGACACGGACCAATCCATCGGTATAGTCGTTGTGTGAGAGAGAAAATAATTTGTCTTAATTATTTTATCACACTTGTACACTTGGTGTATTGAGCGGATCGCTTGAGACTTATCAATTAGGATTGCCTTTGATAATTGATTCAAGTCTCAGTGTATTTTATTCTTAATCCCCGATACTATTGCGGGTGTGTATATTTAATATAAGTGACTTTGATTTACCAAAGGAATTAACCGATTTAATTATTGGGTTAATTACCGGTTAAGTTGGGTCACTATATTTTATATATGACATGCCGTGAATACTTGACGGGAAAGTGTATCCCGTAAGGGTTGATAATATTTCCGAGATGAGTTCATAAGGAATTATTATGTAAACCCTGCAGGTGGATTTGTTCCGCATAATAATTAAGGTTGAATGGTACTATTCTCGGATATAAGAGATGAATAAATTAATTAGCAATAAATTAATTTTATTCATGGATATTTAAATCTTAAATACACGGAATAAATAATACTACCGGAGAAATATTATTTGATATAATATGGTTTAATATTGGGAGTGCAATTAATTTATATAGTGGAAAATAAATTAATTAATATTAATGGGATTAATAGATTTGGGCTTGGGCTCAATTTAATCATTAATATTGGAAGCCCAATATTCCACCTCCTTAAGATCCCCTACGTAGCCTATAAAAGCACTACATGGTCTTCTCTATTCTCATACTTGAAGAACACAATTCTAGAGAGAGAAAGTAGAGAAGGAGATCCATAGAGTTCGGAGGATCGTCGTCCACCCGACGTTCGAACGAGTGCAAGGAATACGTGGGAAGGTCTCAAGGTCTTCAATAAGATCTCGTTTCTCCGCACAACGAATCGAAAGGTGAATTAAATATTTCCGCTATTTAATTCATGTTTATTGAAATATTATCGAAAAACAAGATCCGATAAACGGGGATCCAAACCGGGACGAGTCGGGAGGTGGCGATCGAGGATCGCCGGACCGCCGGCGACTCAAAACCCGGCTGGACGGATCACCGGGAGGAAACCCTCGGCTGGGCGGCGGCTTGTCCCACGCGGTTGGAGCGATCGTGGGTCACGGCTTCGCCGTGGCTAGGGCTCGATCGGGATGCTCCTCCGCGACGACTCCGGGCTGTTCCGTCGTGGTTTCCGGGATGTCGATCGGAGTCTGTTCTACGACGATTCCGGGTGATCGATTTCCATCAGATAGTGTGTCCAGTAGGGAGGCTAGCTTGTGGCAGAAGAGTAGCTTACTTTTGCAGCCTATATAAGGTAGGATAATGAGTGTGGAAGAGAGGAGGATTCAGCCACAAGACTTTTGAATAATAAAAATAGAGAGAGAGGAAGAGAGTGAAAGAACTCTCAAACTCCATAACCAAACTTCATCTTCTTCATACATACAAATCGATCTATTCCCCCTAAATCCTTATAAATTGTATTGCTTTTGTGTCATGTTTGAGAACTAAACCCCCTGTCCAGCTAACAACACATCCCCTGTAGAAAACGACCAAAACATTTTGCGCTAGAAGGAGGGGGGTTAAAGCATCGATTTTTTGAAGAAGCTCGAAGAAGATTTATGGCGGACGAGCACGACGGCGGCCATGCAGCTGTGGATCCAACTGGCAGGACAGGAGGAAAATCTGCTTTTGCTGGAGGATCCAGATCCAGAGGCTAGGATCCAGGAGGATCCAGATCCAGATCCAGATTCCAAGAGAATCCAATATCCTGCAGGCACCAGCTCTCCAGGAGAATCCAAATCTAGGCACAGGACAAGGGAAAAGCTGCCATGCACCCCTAGATCGAAGAATCGACACTAAGGTAAGACATGCAACCCGTTATCCCCATTTTTAATGCTAAAATAAGCGTTCTTATGCTTGGCGAGATCCACCGCCGCCAATAACTCCAGTTTTGGTATATTGGAAATGCCCTAAGAAAATTAGTGAGGCGGTGGTGAAACTTATACAAAGAAATTCTATTTTAATTATTTGTATGATACATGCACAAGGCACACAGATGCCGCCCGGGCAATTTCTGAAAAAGTGGTCCAGGGAAGTTGAGCTTGGGGCCCAGATCTGGGCATCGACGCCGAGATTTGTTCAGCCTGAGCGATGAAACTTAATTTGTTGCTACCTCATTGTAGAGACGAAGGCGCGAGCATCAAGGTAACATGCAGGGATGGCCGGGCATAAAATTACTAGGAGGAGCTCCTGGAGCCCCGGGAAATTTACAGATATGTATCTTCGGTCCTCTTATACGGAGAAATGGTTGGACGAGAGTCAAATCTTACTAGCCCCTGTAGGATATCGTAAAGAGCTCTAGCCTCTGTAGTTAGACATGAAAATATCATGCATGCACGCCCTAACCACTGAAGTTAGACATGCAAATAGCATGCATACACGCCCATGTGATCCTCTAAAAGATAGCCCGAGATAATTCAAAAAGGGCCCTAGGGTAGTTGAGCTAAAATCCATGATGGGTTTACTTCAGCTTCGTCAGAGAGAGGAAGGAATGGATGGCCAAGGTATGATTACATGCGCTCTGGGCCCAGACCTCGGAAAGTTTTTATTGGAGCCCCAGCTCGAAACCCTGGCCCGACCGACATGCATCTCTGAGAAACAAGCTACAAAATAATTCAACCAGAGCCGAGCTGTAGACTTGGCCTAGGAATTTGAGATCAAACTCCTTGACTAGATTGGACAGAGTCTAGTAATTATTTTGCAGATGGCCGGGGAAAATCTACAGATAAAGCCCGGGCCGTTCTTAATGCCACCAGCCAAAGTAAATGCTAGAATTTAAGCGTTTTAACGCGATTTTGGGCAGACCATTTAAGAAGCCTTTAAGGCGATCGCCATGTCTTATTATTCATGTGTCAAAACTCTGACCCCCAAAGCAATTTTTGTTGTATTTCTCTTGCGTTGATACACCGAAGCAAATACAAATTGAAAAATGTTGAAACAAGCATGAAGCTATTTATGCGGCTAAACGCCGGACAAACATGGTGAAGTCGAATACAAGAGTTACGAATCATTCACAGAAACTTACTAATCAACCCCAAACTTAGAATCCCGTTTTATTCGTGAGCACCCGGAATCCAAGGCCATACCCCAGAAAGGCCGAGGCCGAAAACCAAAAAGGGTCGGGGCAGATACCTTAGAAGGGCTAGGGGCAAGTATTCCCAAAATGCCAGGGAAGAGAACCCCGAGAAGATCAGGGCGAGTAACCTAGTATGGCTGGGGCAAGTACCTAAGAAAGACCCATAGCCAGATTAACCAGGCCAGGGCGAACCCCGGTGATGGGTGCTAATCCCCCAGACATAAGACTCCATGTAGATGTAAATTCTACCAGGCATTTTACTTGTAAGGCCATAGGCATTCTCTGCGTAAAGCTTCGCAAGCTCTAAGCGCAAAACCCCCGAAACCTTCTATACGGGAAGCCACAGGCCTTCTCTTCTCAAAGAGATATTTACACCAGAGTTTGGATTATGCCCAAAGTGTCTAGTGACTAAGGGCTTAACATTTCAACTAGTGCAAAGATTCAATAGAGTTAAATAACTCAAAATCGCACTGGAAAGAGTAAATAAAAATTCTGGGAACATCCCTGAGGTTCCATAGGAAACCAAGGGTCGGACAATTTTTATAAGGAAAACTTTCGAGATAGAAATTGTTACCAGATCAATAAGGGACACTTGTTCGTTACACATGGCCCAAGTATGAAACTAATTTCAGGAAAGACCTTATTACATGCATTAAATAACCATAGTTCATGAGACGAGTTATAATAAAACGCCTGTAGGCGATTACATTGATTTCTGGGGCATCCTACTTAAGGACCAAGGGAAATTTGAAAATCCCTCACATGTTGAAAATAAGAAGAGACTGTAAAAGTTGTTGGAATTCGATATCCCGGGTTATTTAAATTTGCGGAAACCAATAACCCGAACGAACCCTTCGCCGGAGATCACACGAACGCCGACTCATCCGCCGGAGTCCGGCCTTTGGAGACCACGCACCCGAAGGCACGCGGCCCGCCCCCAGCCGAACCCCCGTGAGCCAGGGTTCGCACGATCGCACGCCGATCGCTCAAAGGCGATCGGCCGGGACTGCCCAGCAGTCCCCCGCGGCGAGTCCGGCGACTCGCCGCCGTCTGGAGGAGCCCCACCGTCCAGGTGGGGTGGGGCACGGCACCAGCCCGTGCCCAGCGATCGATCATCGAGATCGATCGCGCGCCCTCGGCCCAGCCGAGGGTCGATCCTCCGCGTGCCCGCCGAAACCCTAGCGGGCGATTGGCGTGGTCCGGTGGCTTCGCCACCACCACGCGATCGTCCGTCTAATCCGGGTTCGAACTTCGGATCTTGCGTTCTACGGTATTCTCAATAAATCGAATCAAAAAAAATAAATAAAGCGCGTTTAGATTTTACCTTCGATTCGTTGTTCGGAGAAACGAAATCTAGATGACCTCGCGATCTTCCCACGTATTCCTTGCACTCCGTTCGAACGTCGGGTGGGCGACGATCTATCGAACTCCTATGGATCCTCTTCACTCTTCAAGACTTTATGATTGGTGTATCTTAGGTTAATGAATTGTGAAGACCATGTAGTGCTTTTATAGGCTACGTAGGGGATCAAAAGGAGATTAAATATTGGGCTTCTAATATTGAAAATTAAATTGGGTCCAACCCAAATCCATTAATTCTTATCAATATTAATTTTATTTATTTTCCACTATATAAATAAAATTGCACTCCCAATATTTATCCATATTATATCAAATAATATTTCTCCGGTTAGTATTATTTATTCCGTGTATTTAATATTTAAATATCCATGAATAAAATTTATTTATTGCTTAATAAATTTATTCATCTCTTATATCCGAGAATAGTACCACTCAACCTTATTTATTATGCGGCAACAAATCCACTCGCGAGGTTTACACAATAAATCCTTATGAACTCATCTCGGGGATATTATCAACCCTTTCGGGATACACTGTCCCTTAAAGAATTCACGGCATGCCATATATAAAATATAGTGACCCAACTTAACCGGTAATTAACCCAATAATTAAATCGGTTAATTTCTTTGGAAAATCAAAGTCACTTATATTAAATATACACACCCGCAATTGTTTCAGGGATTAAGAATAAAATACTCCGAGACTTAAATCAATTATCACCGAGCAATCCTAATTGATAAGTCTCAAGCGATCCGCCCAATACACCAAGTGTACAAGTGTGATAAAATAATTAAGATAAATTATTTTCTCTCTCACACAACGACTATACCGATGGATTGGTCCGTGTCCATCTAGGTCGTGAGCAACTGTTCGATTAAATACGAGTAACCGATAGTATGATCTTCTGTGCGCCCATGCACACCATACTAACTACAACGTATAAAATCCAGGACTATAATTTGCATATATTTAATTAACAATAATTAAAAGCAAATGAATGTTCATTATAAATAGGTAAATGAAAGTGCACACAGAGTTCAGAATACTCAAATCTAGACATTAAGTATACTACTCCATCAATCTCCCACTCATACTAAGGTCTAGTCTTATCTTCCAAACTTCTGACTCCCAAACCCTCCAAGTGCTTGTAATATACTTCCTTAGGAAGTATCTTGGTGAAAGGGTCCGCTAGGTTGTCTTCCGAAGCTATCTTGGTGACTATCGCATCGCCCCTCTTGACGATGTCTCGAATCAGGTGGTACTTGCGCTCTATGTGTTTCGTAGCACTATGGGACCGTGGTTCCTTACTGTTTGCCACTGCACCGCTATTGTCACAATAAATTGTCATAGCCTTGGGCAAACTCGGAATCACATCTAAGTCCTGGAGGAAATTAAGGAACCAAACTGACTCTTTCGCTGCCTCTGAGGCTGCAACATATTCAGCTTCCATGGTAGAGTCTGAAATGCACTTCTGCTTAACACTCTTCCATGATATGGCTCCACCTCCCAAAGTGTACACATAGCCTGATGTCGACTTACGCCGGTCCTTATCAGCTTGGAAATCCGAATCTGTGTAACCCAAAGGAATCAGATTGTCTGCTCCGTATCCCAGAACATAATCCTTAGTATTTCGCAAATACTTGAAAATGCTCTTTACGGCAGTCCAATGAGCCTTTCCAGGGTTACTCTGATATCTCGCTACTATGCCAACCGCATAACAGATATCAGGTCTCGTGCATAACATTGCATACATTAAGCTTCCCACAGCCGAAGCGTAGGGAACCGCTTTCATTCCATCTTTCTCCTTCTGTGTCTGAGGACACATCTCCTTAGAAAGATAAGTTCCTTTACTGAAGGGCAAACCACCCTTCTTGGAATCTTGCATGTTAAAACGAGCTAGAATCGTATCTATGTAAGATTGCTGGGAAAGACACAATGTTCTATTCCGGCGATCCCTTATAACCTTGATCCCTAGAACATGTCCAACTTCTCCCAAATCTTTCATATCGAATTGTCTAGACAACCATCCCTTTATGTCTGATAACATCTTTACACTGTTGCCAATGAGAAGTATGTCGTCTACATAAAGCACGAGGAACACCACCTTCTTTCCATCACGTTTCCAATACACACAAGATTCGTCCATGCTTTGAATGAATCCAAAAGATTGGACTACTTCATCAAACCGCAGGTTCCACGATCTCGAGGCTTGTTTCAATCCATAAATGGATCGATTAAGCTTGCACACTAGATGATCTCGCCCCTTAGCAATGAATCCTTCTGGTTGTTTCATATAAATCGTTTCGTCAAGACTTCCATTAAGGAAAGCTGTCTTGACATCCATTTGCCACACCTCATAATCCATATGAGCTGCTATGGATAAGAGAATCCGGATCGACTTTATCTTGGCTACCGGCGAGAAGGTCTCCTCATAATCGATTCCCTCTTTCTGAGTATGTCAACCTTTCCGTCAGATCCTCTCTTTCTCTTGTAGACCCATTTACACCCAATTGGCTTTACGCCGCTTGGTAGTTCTACAAGATCCCAGACTTTATTAGAATCCATAGATTCTATTTCGGATTTCATTGCTTTCTTCCAAGAAGGCGCATCTATATCTTGTACCGCCTCATCATAGGTCCAGGGATCGACTTCATGAACTCCGGGTGCCGAGTCCGAAGACTCACCCAGTCCAATCCATCTGTCTGGCTGTTTAAAAACCCTCCCACTACGACGGCGTTCCGGTGTATTAACAGTGACAGTATTAGGTGCAGATTCTAGTGGTGTATCTACACTCGGTTCGGCTGTATCTAAGTCTTCCTCGTTACCTCTCAACTCATCAAGCATTATGTCACTTTTGGGCTTGTGGTCCATGACATAGTCTTCCTCTAAGAACCGAGCGTTAGTACTTATAACGATCTTCTGGTCCGTAGGACTATAGAACATGCCACCTTTAGTTCCTTTCGGGTATCCTACAAACAACCGTATTTCTGATCTAGGTTCTAACTTATCGGCGCCTTGTCGCAACACATGTGCTGGACATCCCCAGATCCGAATGTGTTTCAAGTTAGGCTTACGCCCACTCCACAATTCCATGGGTGTAGTTGGCACGGTTTTGGTTGGAACCCTATTCAGAATGTACGCCGCTGTTTCCAAGGCAAGTCCCCAGAACATTACAGGTAAATCCGAGTAACTCATCATCGATCGCACCATCTCCATAAGAGTCCTATTCCTTCTTTCTGACACACCATTCTGCTGAGGAGTATATGGTGAGGTCAGTTGGGATTCAATCCCATTCTCTGCCAAGTATGCCTTGAATTCTCCAGACAGGTACTCGCCTCCGCGATCAGATCGCAGGCATTTTATGGATTTACCACGAAGGTTCTCCACAAGAGCCTTGAATTCCTTGAACTTGTCAAAAGAATCACTCTTGTGGCGCATCAGGTAAATATATCCATACCTTGAGTAATCATCAGTAAAGGTGATGAAATACTCGTACCCTCCCCTTGCCTGAGTAGACATAGGTCCGCATACATCAGAGTGAATCAAATCCAATACTTGTTCAGCTCTACGTCCTTTACCAGAAAAAGAACGCTTGGTCATTTTACCCTCCAAACAGGATTCGCAGGTTGGAAGGTCCTCTCCTTCAACACCACTGATGAGACCATCAGCTTTCAACCTTTGAATTCTATTCGAATTAATATGACCTAGCCTTAGATGCCACAAGTATAATTGATTCATTTTAGAAGGTTCCTTTCTCTTATTGGTGTTCGTAGATGTGTTATTACTCTCGGTTAGTTGCATCGTGTTAGACTCAGGATTTAGAATATACAAATCGTCTACCAATGTACCAGAACAGACAATCTCACTATTTCTTCTTATGACCACAGAGTGATCAAAAGAAACAGAATATCCATTCAGAATTAACTTAGAAACTGAAATCAAATTCTTTCTAAAATTCGGCACATAAAGACAATTTTGTAAAACTAAAACCCTATCACTACTAAAGCGTAAGTGAACGTCTCCCACTGCAACAGCCGCCACCTTCGCGGCATTGCCCATGTAGACCACGATCTCTCCCTCTCTAAGTCTCCGGGTTTCCTGGAACCCCTGCAATGAATTGCAGACATGGTCAGTGGCCCCCGTATCTACACACCAGATGCTGGTAGATATCACCACTGACAATGTTTCAGTGACTAAGGAAAATTTCGTAGCTTTGATGAGAGGACAATCAGACCTCCAGTGCCCAAACTTCTTGCATCGAAAGCACTTGCCCAAAGGCTTGCCTCTCCCAATCCGTGGTTTTAAACCACTGGGTTTCTTTGCACGCTTTTCCTCTAGCCTTGCCACAAAAGCTTGTGATTCTCTTAACTTACGCACAAACTCCGCTTTCGCCGAATCCTTTTTAAGGGACTCATTGAGAGAGGATTCCGTGAGTATGTTAATCACCTCTTGCCCGGCTTCCACGCTATGTCTCAACATCATCCTGAGGTCATTTCGAATGTCCTCATCAGTTGTTGGGACAACAGTGGATTCGGAAAGCTCAACAGTCTGAACAATGTCCAGATTTCGTTCCCAATCATTACTATATGGATCCGGTGAGTTTTCATCCTTAAGTATATCACAAAGTGGGGTCACAGTCATTCTTAACCTATAAGCACATAAAACAAACAAACAATTTAATATCTGATATTATCTCCCTTAAATAATATCATTAAATCACTAATCACATCTAAAATCCCATCAGGTAAGGCAAGCCACGTGGTGTGGACGTTTACCCACCCAAACGACTTAGTAACTAGATTTTCTTTGGTCATACATCACTTATAGCGGAACCTCGTGGTGAGGAATACTATAAGGCGTATCTAAGTGTAAACCATTACTCAGCACCAAAGTAAATTGCTTGGAATTGCTACATCACCGCAAGCCACGTGGTGTGGACGTTTACGATAACTTCACAACTCTTCACAATTACTTACAACTGTCTACATCAATTAATCCAAAATCCGTCAGCATAGCAAGCCATGTGGTGTGGACGTTTACTACACCAAGAGACTTTTATAATTGACTCCCAATTACTTGATCCATTCAATCTTGTAAATCAAGACGTGGAGAATCATAAATGAAACTCGAAGTTTCTAACCAGTGATTCACCATGCGAACAACCCGATCTCTCATAAATGAGGGAGCCGAGCAGACAATCGATCCATCTATCAAAGAATGGTACGAAGGTCTCTAATTTGTGTCCTCCACATGACCAAGTGGCTCTGGCTCCATTCCACTCCCCGGGGTGAGAATGAGTCGACTTGAAATCAGCTTTGGAAAGACAAATTAGGCATTGTTTGATAAACTTAATCAATGTTTCTCGTAAGAGGAATTACAAGAACTCTCCTTCAATGACTTATCTATGCAAACTTCAAAAGTTTATAAAAGTCACCAAGAGAGCAGCAATGGAGACCATGGGTATGTTTCCATACCCTCTCCCACTTAGCTTTTTACAATAAAGGGATACGCTATCTAGTGCATAAAATAAACACATATAGCATGCATACATGTAATAAAGAACATAGTATTATCACATAATCAAAATAATACTAGAATATTATTTTCCGACTATTATGGCTTTATCACATCTCCGTACGCATCTTCTAGTCTTCAGTCTTCGTTTCTTGAATGCTCCATGTGACGAGAATATTAATTTCCAATATTTAAATCTATTTATTTTCAATTAATCCAAAAGTTACTTAATTCGAAAATTAAGTCAATCGAATATATCGAAAATAAAATTAAATATTATTAATATTTTTATTTATTTTTATTTTCCTTTTCTACTCCATTAAATCTCTAGAATAATCTATCCAAGACCCACTTGGAATATTCTAGAAGATTTCTATAACGGAATAAGTAAATAAAATAAATTTGGACTCTTCTACTTTCCATAATTAATTAATTTCCATCTAATGAAAATTCCCAAGAATAGGAATAATCGAATAGGAAATAAATTAATAAATTAATTAGACTCCTAATCCATGAATATTTCCATAAAATAGAAATAATCAAATAGGAATCCTAATTAATTTCAAATTGATTCCTTTCCTTATCCATGAGAAATCCTAAAAAATTAGGAGTACTCAAAAAGAAAAAATCCGAATCGAATTAGGAAAGTGGATCTTCGGTAGGAGTAGCATGGGTTGGGAGACCCCACGCCACCCCCACCTCGTCCGACCGCCGCCTAGGGCACGCCACCGCCGCCCGGCCCACGCGCCACCACCACTGGTGGCCGGCGTGGCCGAGGCTCCCGCGGACAGCCCCCCTTTGGGCCGAGGGTCGATCGATCCTCATGGGATCGATCATGGGGATTGATCGATCCCCGGTCCTTCGTCTTCTCGCCACTTCGTCTTCTCCGGGGTCTTCGATTCATCGATCCAATCGCAAAATAAATTACATAATCTAAATTACAATTCCGGTATCGATTCTATACATGAAATCGACCCTATACAATTTCCGGAAAAACGATGAACATAATAATAAATCCTAAATTCGGTCAACCCCCGAATTTTTACTATTACAAGCATTCACCACCAAAAACGAATCTCGACATGTCCGAGAGTTTAATAAAACCAACAATCACATGACAAAATAATTAAACGAATAATCATCAAGCCATAATAGTCGGATCCCTGCAAGGTAGAACAATTTTATCGAAAATACCGCGAACGTAAACCACGCTCTGATACCAATTGTTGGAATTCGATATCCCGGGTTATTTAAATTTGCGGAAACCAATAACCCGAACGAACCCTTCGCCGGAGATCACACGAACGCCGACTCATCCGCCGGAGTCCGGCCTTTGGAGACCACGCACCCAAAGGCACGCGGCCCGCCCCCAGTCGAACCCCCGCGAGCCGGGGTTCGCACGATCGCACGCCGATCGCTCAAAGGCGATCGGTCGGGACTGCCCAGCAGTCCCCCGCGGCGAGTCTGGCGACTCGTCGCCATCTGGAGGAGCCCCACCGTCCAGGTGGGGTCGGGCACGGCACTAGCCCGTACCCAGCGATCGATCATCGAGATCGATCGCGCGCCCTCGGCCCAGCCGAGGGTCGATCCTCCGCGTGCCCGCCGAAACCCTAGCGGGCGATTGGCGTGGTCCGGTGGCTTCGCCACCACCACGCGATCGTCCGTCTAATCCGGGTTCGAACTTCGGATCTTGCGTTCTACGGTATTCTCAATAAATCGAATAAAAAAAAATAAATAAAGCGCGTTTAGATTTTACCTTCGATTCGTTGTTCGGAGAAACGAAATCTAGATGACCTCGCGATCTTCCCACGTATTCCTTGCACTCCGTTCGAACGTCGGGTGGGCGACGATCTATCGAACTCCTATGGATCCTCTTCACTCTTCAAGACTTTATGATTGGTGTATCTTAGGTTAATGAATTGTGAAGACCATGTAGTGCTTTTATAGGCTACGTAGGGGATCAAAAGGAGATTAAATATTGGGCTTCTAATATTGAAAATTAAATTGGGTCCAACCCAAATCCATTAATTCTTATCAATATTAATTTTATTTATTTTCCACTATATAAATAAAATTGCACTCCCAATATTTATCCATATTATATCAAATAATATTTCTCCGGTTAGTATTATTTATTCCGTGTATTTAAGATTTAAATATCCATGAATAAAATTTATTTATTGCTTAATAAATTTATTCATCTCTTATATCCGAGATTAGTACCACTCAACCTTATTTATTATGCGGGAACAAATCCACTCGCGAGGTTTACACAATAAATCCTTATGAGCTCATCTCGGGGATATTATCAACCCTTTCGGGATACACTGTCCCTTAAAGAATTCACGGAATGCCATATATAAAATATAGTGACCCAACTTAACCGGTAATTAACCCAATAATTAAATCGGTTAATTCCTTTGGAAAATCAAAGTCACTTATATTAAATATACACACCCGCAATTGTTTCAGGGATTAAGAATAAAATACTCCGAGACTTAAATCAATTATCACCGAGCAATCCTAATTGATAAGTCTCAAGCGATCCGCCCAATACACCAAGTGTACAAGTGTGATAAAATAATTAAGATAAATTATTTTCTCTCTCACACAACGACTATACCGATGGATTGGTCCGTGTCCATCTAGGTCGTGAGCAACTGTTCGATTAAATACGAGTAACCGATAGTATGATCTTCTGTGCGCCCATGCACACCATACTAACTACAACGTATAAAATCCAGGACTATAATTTGCATATATTTAATTAACAATAATTAAAAGCAAATGAATTTTCATTATAAATAGGTAAATGAAAGTGCACACAGAGTTCAGAATACTCAAATCTAGACATTAAGTATACTACTCCATCAAAAGTGAATCTTTATTCCCCAGGAAGAATAATAAAATGTCAAAAGACAATCAGTGAATTCAAATTCCAACAAGGGTTGGGGCATGATAGTAATCCCCCAGACCAAGTTCCAGAAACTGATAAATGCATCGCCTGGCAAAACAAAGAATACGTCCGGGGAGGATCATAACCCCACAGGCCCCAGCCATAGTGTCGACGTAGCCTCCACCAGCAAATCTTTTCATGGGCCGGGGCCTCCTACGGAGGACCATCTTCCTGATACAAGGCCCGGGAACTCTAAGAAAGAGATATAGTTATGAAAAATATCCCGAGCTCACACTAATGAGCGATGGGGCCTAGTTTAAGCCCCAGGGCAAAAAAAAAAATTGTGTTCCATCGAGAACAATATTATGTAAGCCTTTTTGGCAATCATCAAGCTTTTAAGCCATATTCAGAAGCGCCAGTGAATTATAAACGAAGTGCAAAACCTTTGAAGCCAGTTAATTAAGCTATGTATGCCCCCAACATTTTATTCAGGTATATCAATCTTACCTTCTTTTACTGTCGCTTAATTAGCTTTATTTTCTAGATTAGTGTAAATGTTGATTTTGGCGACAACGTTTTTGGACTTGTGTTTTTGTCTTCGTGTCTTTGATTTCAGGATTACAGGTTAAGAATCCGAATTCAACAACCTTGTGCATGGAAATGGAGACTTGAGTCTCCACTTTTGGAATGACACGGAAACGGCGACCAGAGTCGCCGCTTTGGATGCACGGACAAGGAAACGGCGACAGCAATCGCCGTTTTTGGTGACGCGAGGAAACGGCGACTCGTGTCGCCGCTTTTGGTGCAAGACAGATTTCCAGCGACACGAGTCGCCACTTTTGATGCTATGAAGAAACGGCGACTCGAGTCGCCGGTTTTGATGCAAAGGGAATTTCCAGCGACAAGAGTCGCTGTTTTTGGTGAGTTGGAGAAACGGCGACTCCAGTCGCCGTTTTTGGTGCTTGGAAAATTTCCAGCGACTGGAGTCGCTGGTTTTGGGGGCGTGCATGGAATCCGGCGACAGGAGTCGCCGGTTTTGGTCCCTTGTGATGTTTTCAGCGATTCTTGTTCCCTTGCCATGGCTTCAAAGACTAAGTGCTTTCAACGTGATTTCTTTCACCAAGTACTCAGTTCAAGGAAATGAAGAATTGTTCCAAGTTTGCAACTTCAACAATATCGACGACCATGAAGACAATGAAATTCTGAAGCTTCAACACTTAGAGATTTTCACAAGAAATTGAAGATGAAGAATTGAGATCGATGGAGTCAAGATTGAAATTGAAGTTTGTTTTTGAAATTGAAGATTCAAGATTCGAAGATTCAAGAATCAAAGATTCAAGATTCAAGAATCCAAGTTCTACAATAATGATGTCATCCATGGAAAAGTGACATAGGCCAAGCATGCGACGAATGAGAACGTGCCACGTCATCACCTTCACATGTGCGGCTCTACTATATATACCCATGGATTTGAGTTTCATCATTTGACGATTTTGAGAGAACGAAATCTGATTTTTAGAATCGTAACCGACAGCTTCGAGTTTGTGTAGTAGCTTTTGCGCCGTGTGCCAAGATTAGAGCTAGGAGATTTAGCTTTAGGTACTCGTGTGCTAGATTGCAAGTTAGTGGGAGTTGTTGCGACACTCGGGAAACTTCTTGTAATTGTTTTGCCTACCATACTCTACAAGTGTAATAGTTTAGTTTTGTTGATCAATGAAATGAAAACTATTACATAACTTTGTCTCCACTTTTTATACTACGAATTGTGCGAGTGTTTTGATAGACTGAAGCTGCTGTCTGTGAGTTTAAGACCAACTTCGCGAAAAGTTGGTATCTTACGTTGAACACGTAATTTCAATTGGTATCAGAGCGGGACGTCATACGTATAAGACGTGATCCGTTACTTGACTTCATTTTTCCGCTACAATGGAGTCGTCTATGTTTGTTCAGAAACCGATTATGCTTACTCATCAGAACTACTCAAACTGGAAGGCCAAAGTTTCAGCTAGAATTAAGGGCTATGACTCTAGATCTTGGATGGCAGTGTTAGAAGGATGGGAACGTCCGTATTCCGAAGATGCAGATGGTCTGAGAATTCCGAAATCGTAACGTAGTTGGACAAGAGAGGAGCATGACTTATCAACAGCTAACAGCAAAGCTCTTTTACTTATTTGTGAATGGCTGGATCTCAGTATGTATCAGTTGGTTAAAAATTGCACATCTGCCAGAGATGCATGGGAGACTCTACAAAGAACATGTGAGGGAAGTCATGTAGTTAAGCGATCCAAAATCCGAACTATCACTGCTCAATTCCATCAACTCCGGATGAGGGAAGATGAAGACATAAATGACTACTTGGACAAGATCATGCGATATGTCAATGAGGCATTTGAACTGGGAGAAATCTTTCCTGCTCCCATGGTCTATGAGAAGGTTCTATCCAGTGTGAGCACTAGATTCGAAAGCAAGGTGCTAACTATCGAAGCACGCAACGACGAGAATCAAAACTGGGACTATGCTGACTTGATGGCCGATTTGAGAAACTATGACTTGACTCTCAAAGTTCGAAGCAACCCAGATATGTCACTTGTCTACGAACCGATGACTGCTCTCAAGATTTCTGAGAAAGGAAAGAGTTCAAGAAGCACGAACTCTCGAAAAACTCATTTGAAAAATGAGAAAACTGAAAGTAGTTTTTCCGCAAATTTGGATGAATCTGATGATGAGGAGGCTGAGGATATTGAGAGACTGATGAACTCTAATAATCCTGACAAACTTGCTGCACTGACTGAGATAGTCACGTATCTTGTGAAACAAGAGTTTAAGAGAAAGAATCGTTCTCGAAATTTTCGAAAATTTCAGAAAAATTCTAACTCATTTCAGAGAAACTCAGACAACCGAAATCAAACTTCATTCTCTGACAAAAAATTTAAGGAGACAAAACTATCTCCATATTCATCTACTAGCAAGGATGTTTCTAAAATGCAGTGCTATGAATGCAAGGGATTTGGACATGTCAAAAACGAGTGTCCCAATTTGCATCGGAGAAAGAAATTGCCAGTGAGCTACATAGTTTTTGATGATGAAAATGTTTTCTCAGAAAGCGAGGAATCTGAGGACAAAAATTCTGATGACGATGAGGACAACGCTCTAGTTGTCACTTTTGATGAAAATTTTGATCTCGAAAATGTGGAGGTTGAAAATTTTTTTTTTGATGGTTTTCTGAAGGACACTGCAACTGCAGACAACATCTTTCGTATAGCTTCAGCAAACCGAAATTTCTGCGATGATGATATTTTTTCAGATGATGAATCTGTGACTGAGTCTATGGAAAATGAGATGACACCAATTTTATCTCAAAATGAATGTGTTTGTGCTGAGCTGATTTCCCTGAACGAGAGTCACTCTGAACTCTCAAAATCCTATGACTTAGTTATCACTGAGAATGGTGCACTAGAAGTGTCCTTGAAAGTTCGTACAGAATCTTGTAATGAACTCTCCATTGTTAATCGTAAGATGTATGACGAAGTTGTTTAGTTGAAAAACTCAGTTGAGAAGACGAAGGATGAGAAAAAGAGGTTGAACAATTCTATGACTATTCTTAAAATCAAATTTGACGATCTTTTCGAAGAGAAGCATAAGTATTTCAAAGAAGTTGTCAAACTGAGAGAAGTGGTTGAGAAGTTGAGTGCAGAAAACTCAAAACTGAAGACTTCATTGAAAAAGGAAACAACTGAGGTTAAGAAGCTGTAGACTCTGTTCAAAAATTCAGATGCCGAAAATGATGATCTCAAGACTTCACCAATGAAAGCTCAAACTGACCTTGCCATGACTGACAAGGAGCGCTATGTCTTGAAAGAAAAACTTCAGATGACTGATGAACTGTTAAGGAAGATGAACACGAATTCTTCGGTGTTTGACAATGCTGCTTCGTATATGAATCCTAACAGATATGGTCTGGGTTTTCAAAAAGTTTTTGAGTCTATTTACTCGACTCCTGAAAAGAAAGAAGTGACTTTTGTCAAGGCCTCGGATGATCAGCCAGAGGATAAAAGTAAGGATGAAGCTGAAACATCAAAACGGAATGATATTGCTGAAGGGAAGAAGATTGTTAAGTCTCCTGAATCTAAACCTCAAAAGTCGGTCTCGACTTCGAACTCTAAATCTGAGACATATCAATTTCCAAGAAATATTGTGAAACATCCTCGTGGTATTCTGCCATATGAGAAAACTTTGTTGAAAAAGTTAAACAAAACTCAGAGTGTTAAGCCGAACGTAGGACACTCTCAATCTAAACCTGTTTTTGTCAAGACACCTGTGAAAGTTTAAACTCGTCAAAAACGAGAATATGTCTGTCACTACTGCAATGTGCTTGGACACATAAGACCATTTTGCTACAAACTAAAAGCTGACATGAACCGTGAGTTGATGACGAAGGATGAAAAATCACGAAATTCTCAAAAGCTGAGTGTTGAGAAAAATATGAACTCTGTGGTTCAAACAAAGTCACGAAATTTTGATAAGAAAAAGGTTGAGGTTGCTAAGGACATGAAGAAACCCATTTCTCCAAACTTGAAAGTTAAGACAAATCTAATGACTGTGACTTAGAGAAATGTCCAAACTTCTAATGACAAGAAGAGATGGGTGCCTTAGTCTCAAAAGAGTGAAGTTGAACTTAACTCTAACTCCAAAAGTTGTTGGCAACCAAGAGAACTCATTTTCTGCAATGTTGCACTTAACGCATCTGAGACTGGAACCAAAGGAATTTGGTATTTTGATAGTGGTTGTTCCCGACATATGACTGGCACGAAAAAGTTTCTGAAAAATTACGAGCCTATGACTGGCGCTCCCGTGGTGTTTGGAGGGGGAGCAAAAGGCGTCGTAAAGGGAAAGGGGACTCTACAAATCAAAGGTTTACCTCCGATCAGAAATGTAGTCCATGTAAAGGGACTTGTTGCAAATCTTATCTCCATCAGTCAACTGTGTGATGAAGGACTGAACGTGAGTTTTGATAAGGAGTCGTGCAGAGTTTTTGATGTTGAAGGAAAGTGCATAATGGAAGGTCCACGAGCTAAAAATAATTGCTATACAACTGAGTATAGTTGTTTCTCTGTGACCATTCCTGTGTTGGAGTTGTGTACTTAATGTCTAGATTTAAGTATCGGTAAACTCCCGGTCATAGCATTTAACCTGGTTAAATAATAAACAATTATTTGCATTTAATTATTATTAATTAAATTATGCAAAATATAGTCCTGGATTTTATACGTTGTAGTTAGTATGGTGTGTCGGGCCCACACAGAAGATCATACTATCGGTTACTCGTATTTAATCAAACAGTTGCTCACGACCTAGATGGACACGGACCAATCCATCGGTATAGTCGTTGTGTGAGAGAGAAAATAATTTGTCTTAATTATTTTATCACACTTGTACACTTGGTGTATTGGGCGGATCGCTTGAGATTTATCAATTAGGATTGCCGTTGATAATTGATTTAAATCTCAGAGTATTTTATTCTTAATCCCCGATACTATTGCGGGTGTATATATTTAATATAAGAGACTTTGATTTTCCAAAGGAATTAACCGATTTAATTATTGGGTTAATTACCGGTAAAATTGGGTCGCTATATTTTATATATGACATGCCGTGAATACTTGACGGGAAAGTGTATCCCTGAAGGGTTGATTATATCCCCGAGATGAGTTCATAAGGAATTATTATGTAAACCCTGCAGGTGGATTTAATCCGCATAATAATTAAGGTTGAATGGTACTATTCTCGGATATAAGAGATGAATAAATTAATTTTATTCATGGATATTTAAATCTTAAATACACGGAATAAATAATACTACCGGAGAAATATTATTTGATATAATATGGTTTAATATTGGGAGTGCAATTAATTTATATAGTGGAAAATAAATTAATTAATATTGATAAGGATTAATAGATTTGGGCTGGGCTCAATTTAATCTTCAATATTAGAAGCCCAATATTCCACCTCCTTTTGATCCCCTACGTAGCCTATAAAAGCACTACATGGCCTTCATAAATCATAAGACAAGAATATCAATATTTGATAGTTCTAGAGAGTTGAAGGAGATCCATAGGAGTTCGATAGATCGTCGCCCACACGACGTTCGAACGGAGTGCAAGGAATACGCGGGAAGATCGTAAGGTCATCAATCCGATTTCGTTTCTCCGCACAACGAATCGAAGGTAAAATCATAAACCCCCTTTTATGATTTTATGTGAATTATATATTGTGATATATACATGAACGCACGATCCGGGAAAACGACGAACCTCGGGGACGGGGATTCGAGATCCCCGGCGAGGATGGAAGGGGCGGCCGAACCCTAGGGTTCGACCGCCGGCGCGCGCGGACGGAGGGAGCCCCGGCTGGACGCCGGGGCAAGCGATCGACCATGGGTCGATCGCGGGGAGACCGCCGTGGGCTGGTGCCACAGCAGCTGGTCCCCCCAGCCCTCGACCGGCGGCCAGGCGCACGGCGGAGGAGCCCCGGCTGGAGCCGGGGCATGCGATCGACTGCGAGGTCGATCGCGGGGCAGCCGTGGCTGGGAGCCGCGGCGGGTCAGCTGGGGACTGACCGCCCTCCTCCGGCGGTGGTGGTGAGTCGCCGGACTCACCACCGGGGGCTGCTGGGCAGCCCCGGCGATTGCATGTGCATGCGATCGCGAACCCCGCGATGGTGTTCGGCTAGGGTTTAGCCGCGGGTTTATCCCGCGGCGATGCTCTTGTCGAGCCTGGTTCTTCGTGGTCCTTCGATCTTCGCCGGGGATCTCGAATCCCCGTCCCCGAAGTTCGTACGTTTACCCGGATCGTGTGTTCATGTATATGCTACAATTAATTCACATAAAATCATAGAAGGGTTTATGATTTTACCTTTGATTCGTTGTTCGGAGAAACGAAATCAAACACCTTTGAAGACCTTCGAATCTTCCTACGTATTCCTTGCACCTCGTCCGAACGTCGTGTGGGCGACGATCTATCGAACTCCTATGGATCTCCTTCAACTCTCTAGAACTATCAAATATTGATATTCTTATCTTATGATTTATGAAGGCCATGTAGTACTTTTATAGGCTACGTAGGGGATCAAAAGGAGGTGGAATATTGGGCTTCCAATATTGAAGATTAAATTGAACCCAGCCCAAATCTATTAATCCTTATCAATATTAATTAATTTATTTTCCACTATATAAATTAATTGCACTCCCAATATTAAACCATATTATATCAAATAATATTTCTCCGGTAGTATTTATTTATTCCGTGTATTTAAGATTTAAATATCCATGAATAAAATTAATTTATTGCTAATTAATTTATTCATCTCTTATATCCGAGAATAGTACCATTCAACCTTAATTATTATGCGGATTAAATCCACCTGCAGGGTTTACATAATAATTCCTTGTGAACTCATCTCGGGGATATTATCAACCCTTCCGGGATACACTTTCCCGTCAAGTATTCACGGCATGTCATATATAAAATATAGTGACCCAACTTAACCGGTAATTAACCCAATAATTAAATCGGTTAATTCCTTTGGAAAATCAAAGTCACTTATATTAAATATACACACCCGTAATAATATCGGGGATTAAGAATAAAATACTCTGAGATTTAAATTGATTATCCAAGGCAATCCTAATCAATAAATCTCAAGCGATCCGCCCAATACACCAAGTGTACAAGTGTGATAAAATAATTAAGATAAATTATTTTCTCTCTCACACAACGACTATACCGATGGATTGGTCCGGGTCCATCTAGGTCGTGAGCATCTGTTTGATTAAATACGAGTGACCGATAGTATGATCTTCTGTGTGGGGCCGACACACCATACTAACTACAACGTATAAAATCCAGGACTATATTTTGCATAATTTAATTAATAATAATTAAATGCAAATATATGTTTATTATTTAACCAGGTTAAATGCTATGACCGGGAGTTTACCGATACTTAAATCTAGACATTAAGTACACAACTCCAACAATCTCCCACTTGTACTAAGGTCTAGTCATTTCCTCCAAACTCCCGACTTCCATACTCATCACGTGCTTAGGTTGTACTTTCCAGAAGTACTATGTGAATGAGCAATCTAGGCTGCCGCTCTGAAGTTATCTTGGTGACTACTGCGTCGTCTCCCTAGACGATGACTCGAATCAGGTGGTACTTGCTCTATGTGTTATCATCATCTTTTGAACTTATGACTTCTTCCAGTTCATCATGCACCGCTATATACATAGCCTTTGGTGAACCAAGAATCATATCCAAGCTCGGAGGTCATTTTGGAACCTAACCAAAACTTCCGCTGCCTCTGAGGCTGCTATTAGGTTTATGATAGAGTCCGAGAAGCATCATGCTTATCACTCTTTCATCTTAAGGTTCCACCTCTTCCAAAAGTGAACACATAGCCTGATATCGACTTACACTGGTCCTTCTCTGATTTGAGATCTGAGAATTTGTAATCCAAGAAGATTTCGTCTTGCTTAGTAACCCAGTACTTCGAAAGTACTCTTACAGCATTCGAACATCTCTTCTCCAGATTACTTTGATATCCTCCCACTACGCCAACCGCATAGTTGATATCAGGTTCTCGTTTTACAACATTGCATCTATAAAGCTTTCCATACTCGAAGTGTAGGAAACCGCTTTGTCTTTATCTATCTCCTTCATGTGTTCAAGACACATACCTTTGGACAGATGTATTCTGTTTCTGAAGGGCAATAACCTTTCTCAGAATTATGCATGTTTAAAACAAACCATTATCGCATAAGATATCTAGGAGAAGTACAATGTTCTTATCTAGAGATCGAAAGATTCCAAGAACATGATCCAACTTAATCTTAATCTTATGTCTGGATTTATTTAGACAACCTCTATTTTATGTCTGACGATACTTTTACATTGTTGCCAATGATGAAGTGTTATCTACATAAAATTTCCGAGAAACACCACCTTGTTTCCATTACGTCCCTAATACACCTTTCCTCGTCATTGCCCTTTGATGAATCCATCTTAATGGACTATCTCATCAATTCGCAAGTTCCACGATTCATAGCTTTGTAACAATCCATAAATGGATTTACTAAGCTTGTACTCCTAAATGATCTTGCCTCTTAACAATAATACTTATTGCCATCCAAGAATGCACATTTAGATTAGTACCGCCCCTTATGCAGAGCTAGGGATCGATTTCATGTCTACTAGATCCAGAGTTCAAAACTCCTCCAGTCTTATGAACATCTCTGGTTGCTTGACAACCTCCCACTGCAATGGCGCTCCGGTGTATAACAGTAATAACATTAGGTGCAGTTAGTGATGTACTTCTACTCGGTCAGGCTGGTTCTCAATCTTTTGTCCTTTCCTCATTTCAAATTACCTTTGTCAGTTAGGGCATTGTAGTTCATCTAATAGTCTTCCTCTAAGAACCGGGCGAGGACACCCCTCTGGTTCATAGTACTATTGAACATACAATCACTTTTTCTTCTAGGATGTCCTACAACCACATTGAATGTGCCGTTGTATCTAGAAATATCCATAGAACATAGGTAGTTCCGAACAAACTTGTCCTTTTTACTATTAGAATCCCATTTCTTATTCCTGACACACCATTTCTACATGTGAATGCATGGTGCAGTCCTTTGAGACTTAATCCCAATCTTTGATTTATGCTATGTGTTCTTTAGACAGGTGGTAGCCTCCGCGAACAAGTCGCAGGCTTCCAATGGATATACTTTGATGGTTCCCCATAATAGCTTTGTGTCTACTGACGAGTCAAAAACACTTTGCTTTTATGGCACATCAAATATTCTAATCCATCTTCGAGGATTCTTTGAAAGAACTACTCGTACCTTTCTAATCACACATGTTACCGCATTAATCATAAACCATTCTCAATACTTGTCCGAATTCTATCCTTTATCCAGAAAGGTTAGCTTAGTTGTATCATCTTCCAAAATTGATTCTTAGGTCGGGAGGTCCATTCCTCCAACTATAATTGATCAAATCAATTTCGACCTTTTGAATCTCTTTTGAATAAATACCACTAAGGTCAAGAATTCACAAGCATAATGATTAATAAAGAAATACATCTAATAAGTAAAACAAGTTATACATATCGGTTCGTTGCATCGTGGTAGACTAAGTATTCATTATTCATATATTGCTATCTAATGTACCAGAATAGATAACACCATTATTTCTTATCTAAATCACCGAATGATTAAAGAAATAAATATCCATTCATTAATAGAAAATCCAGAACAAAAGTTCTTTCTAATAAAAGGTACATTAAGCAATAAACTTGAAATGAAATCCTTTAACTACTAAAGCAGATAAATTTCTTCCACTGCAACCGCTGCTTCCTTAACAGCTTCCCCATGTAGACTCGAACTCTTCTTGTCTAAGTCGCCGGGTTTTCTGGAACCCCTGCATTCAAAATGCACATACCGTCAGTGGTTCCATATATACACACCAGAATTCTGGTAGATAATACCGCTGACTATGTTTTTTCGACTAAAGAAAAGTTCGTACCTTTGAGAGGACAAGATATAGACCCCCAGTACTCAGACTGCTTCCCTTGGGGATATTTGCCAGAAGGCTTCTTTATCCCACCCTTTTGGTCCAAGTCCTTTAGGACTACTGGATCCCCTTGTCTTCTTCTCCTTTTCCTTATGTATGCCCTTAGGTTCGAAACCTTTGGCCTTGGCTATAAGAGCTTGCGATTGTTTCAACTCGTCTAAAAGATCCATCATCTCAAAAACGTGTTCAAGCGTTTCGTCGAAGCAACTGATCTTTATGAGTATCCTCATCGCCTCTTTTCTAGCCTCTACATCATGTCCAAACATCAACTTGAGTTTAAGCATGACATCATGATTAGCGGCTAATGCATGAGCACTATCCCACTTCTCAAAGTCAACTATTTCCTCATCAGTTGAGTTAATGGTAGGTCTAGGAGGACAAGTTTCGCTGAGTACACCTTTGTACTCCTTTACAGTCTGAGTAATGTCTAACTCTTCTTTCCATTCAACACAGTATGGAACCAGTGCGTTGAATTCCTCAAGTATCAACGAAAGTGGATTCATAGCAATTCTCTAAACCTATAAGCACATATAAACAAACAATTAATTTAATATCCGATATTATCTCCCTCAAATAATATCATTAAATTACTAATCACATCTAAAATCCCATCAGGTAAGGCAAGCCACGTGGTGTGGACGTTTACCCACCCAAATGATTTAGCAATTAGATTTTCTTTGGTCATACATCGATTATAGCGTAACTTCGTGGGGAAGGATACTATAACGCGTATCTAAGTGTAAACCATTACTCAGTACTAAAATAAATCGTTTGGAATTGCTACATCACCGCAAGCCACGTGGTGTGGACGTTTACGACAACTTCACAACTCTTCACAATTACTTATAACTGTCTACATCAATTAATCCAAAATGCGTTAGTGTAGCAAGCCACGTGGTGTGGACGTTTACTACACCAAGACACTTTTATAATTGACTCCCAATTACTTGATCCATTCAATCTTGTAAATCAAGACGTGGGGAATCATAAGTGAAACTCGAAGTTTCTAACCAGTGATTCACCATGCGATCAACCCTATCTCTCGTATGAATGAGGGAGCCGAGCAGACAATCGATCCATCTATCAAAGAATGGTACGAAGGTCTCTAATTTGTGTCATCCACATGACCAAGTGGCTCTGGCTCCATTCCACTCCCCGGGGTGAGAATGAGTCGACTTGAAATCAGTTTTGGAAAGACAAATTAGGCATTGTTTGATAAAATTAATCAATGTTTCTCGTAAGAGGAATTACAAGAACTCTCCTCCAATGACTTATCTATACAAACTTCAAAAGTTTATAAAAGTCACCAAGAGAGCAGCAATGGAGACCATGGGTATGTTTCCATACCCTCTCCCACTTAGCTTTTTACAATAAACGGATACGCTATCTAGTGCATAAAATAAACACATATAGCATGCATACATGTAATAAAGCACATAGTATTATCACATAATCAAAATAATACTAGAATATTATTTTCCGACTATTATGGCTTTATCACATCTCCGTACGCATCTTCTAGTCTTCAGTCTTCGTTTCTTGAATGCTCCATGTGACGAGAATATTAATTTCCAATATTTAAATCTATTTATTTTCAATTAATCCAAAAGTTACTTAATTCGAAAATTAAGTCAATCGAATATATCGAAAATAAAATTAAATATTATTAATATTTTTATTTATTTTTATTTTCCTTTTCTACTCCATTAAATCTCTAGAATAATCTATCCAAGATACACTTGGAATATTCTAGATGGTATCCATAATGGAATAAGGAAATAAAATAAATTAGGACTCTTCTACTTTCCATAATTAATTAATTTCCATCTAATGAAAATTCCCAAGAATAGGAATAATCAAATAGGAAATAAATTAATAAATTAATTAGACTCCTAAACCATGAATATTTCCATAAAATAGAAATAATCAAATAGGAATCATAATTAATTCCAAATTGATTCTTTTCCTTATCCATGAGAGTTCCTAAAAAAATAGGAGTACTCAAAAAGGAAAAATCCGAATCAAATTAGGAAAGTGGATCTTCGGGAGGACACGAAAACCCTAGGGCTCCCGCGCACCCCCCCTTCGACCGCACGCCCACCGAGGCTCACGCGCCGCCGCCGCCCGGCCCACGTGCCACCTCCACTGGTGGCCGGCGTGGCCGGGGCTCCCGCGGACAGCCCGCTCTCGGCCGTGGGTCGATTGATCCCCTCGGGATCGATCATGGGGATTGATCGATCCCCGGTCCTTCGTCTTCTCGTCACCTCGTCTTTTCCGGCGGTCTTCGATTCATCGATCCAATCGCAAAATAAATTACAAAATCTAAATTACAATTCCGGCATCGATTCTATACATGAAATCGACCCTATACAATTTCCGGAAAAACATAGAACGTAATAATAAATCCTAAATTCGGTCAACCCCCGAAATTTTACTATTACAAGCATTCACCACCAAAAACGAATCTCGACATGTCCGAGAGTTTAGTAAAACCAACAATCATGACGAAATAAATTAAACGAGTAATTAATCAAGCCATAATAGTCGGAACCCTGCAAGGTAGAACAATTTTATCGAAAATACCTCGAACGTAAACCAGGCTCTGATACCAATTGTTGGAATTCGATATCCCGGGTTATTAAAAAATTTGCGGAAACCAATAACCCGATCAAACCCTTCGCCGGAGATCACATGAACGCCGACGAACGTGCCGGAGTCCAGCCGAGGAGACCACACGCCCGAAGGCATGCGGCTGCCCCCAGCCGAACCCCCGCGTGTGCGGGGTTGCATGCGATCGCCGATCGCATAAGCGATCGGTCGGGTGGGGCTGCCCAGCAGCCCCCCGCGGCGAGTCTGGCGACTCGCCGCCGCCTGGGAGGTCCCCGCCTTCACGGCGGGGTGGGGTGCTGCTGGGAATCGATGTCCCGGGCTATCAAAAATTATGCGGAACCGATAACCCGACCGAAATCCCGTCGCCGGAAACCGAACGCGAAGCCGGGCTCGACAAGAGCATCGCCGCGGGATGAACCCGCGGCTAAACCCTACCCGAACCCCATCGCGGCTGGGGTTCGCGTTCGCCGTGCATGGCGATCGCATGGGGCTGCTCCGGCAGCCCCCGGGTGGCGGTGAGTCCGGCGACTTCACCGCCGTCGCCACCAGGAGGGGCGGTCAGCCCAGCTGACCACCGCGGCGAAGCCGCGGATTGCCCAGCGATCGAGCCTAGCTCGATCGCACGCCCCGGCGTCCAGCCGGGGCCTCCCTTGGCGCACGCCGCCGTCGAGGGGCGATTGGGGTCCGCCACGGCACCAGCCCGTGGCACCCCAGCGATCGACCGAAGTCGATAGCATGCCCCGGCGTCCAGCCGGGGCTCGCCCTTCGTCGCGCGCGCCGGCGGTCGAACCCTAGGGTTCGACCGCCCCTTCGATCCTCGCCGGGGATCTCGAATCCCCGTCCCCGAGGTTCGTCGTTTTCCCGGATCGTCTTGTTCATGTATATATAACAATTAAACGAACATATAATCATGGAGGGGGTTTATGATTATGTACCTCGATTCGTTGTGCGGAGAAACGAAATCAAACGTTGATGACCTTACGATCTTCCTACGTATTCCTTGCACCTCGTCCGAACGTCGTGTGGGCGACGATCTATCGAACTCCTATGGATCTCCTTCACTCTTCAAGACTTTATGATTGTCGTAGGTTAAGTTATGTTATGAATTGTGAAGACCATGTAGTGCTTTTATAGGCTACGTAGGGGATCAAAAGGAGGTGGAATATTGGGCTCCCAATATTGATGATTAAATTGAGCCCAGCCCAAATCTATTAATCCTTATCAATATTAATTAATTTATTTTCCACTATATAAATTAATTGCACTCCCAATATTAAACCATATTATATCAAATAATATTTCTCCGGTAGTATTATTTATTCAGTGTATTTAAGATTTAAATATCCATGAATAAATTTATTTATTGCTCAATAAATAATATTCATCTCTTATATCCGAGACTAGTACCGTTCAACCTTAATTATTGTGCGGAACGAATCCACTCATGAGGTTTACACAATAATTCCTTATGAACTCATCTCAGGGATATTATCAACCCTTTCGGGATACACTTTCCCGTCAAGTATTCACGGCATGTCATATATAAAATATAGCGACCCAATTTTACCGGTAATTAACCCAATAATTAAATCGGTTAATTCCTTTGGAAAATCAAAGCCTCTTATATTAAATATACACACTCGCAATAGTATCGGGGATTAAGAATAAAATACTCTGAGATTTAAATCAATTATCAACGGCAATCCTAATTGATAAATTTCAAGCGATCCGCCCAATACACCAAGTGTACAAGTGTGATAAAATAATTAAGATAAATTATTTTCTCTCTCACACAACGACTATACCGATGGATTGGTCCGTGTCCATCTAGGTCGTGAGCAACTGTTCGATTAAATACGAGTAACCGATAGTATGATCTTCTGTGTGGGCCCGACACACCAAACTAACTACAACGTATAAAATCCAGGACTATATTTTCCATATTTAATTAATAATAATTAAATGCAAATAATTGTTTATTATTTAAATAGGTTAAATGCTATGACCGGGAGTTTACCGATACTTAAATCTAGACATTAAGTACACAACTCCAACAATCTCCCACTTGTACTAAGGTCTAGTCATTTCCTCCAAACTCCCGACTCCCATACTCATCACGTGCTTAAGTTATACTTCCCAGAAGTATCATGTGAATGAGCAATCTAGGTTGCCGCTCTGAAGTTATCTTGGTGACTACTGCGTCGTCTCCCTAGACGATGACTCGAATCAGGTGGTACTTGCTCTATGTGTTATCATCACCTTTTGAACTTATGACTTCTTCCAGTTTACCATGCACCGCTATATACATAGCCTTTGGTGAACCAAGAATCATATCCAAGTTCAGAGGTCATTCCGGAACCTAACCAAAAACTTCCGCTGCCTCTGAGGCTACTATTCGGTTTATGATAGAGTCCGAGAAGCATCCCGCTTATCACTCTTTCATCTTTAGGTTCCACCTCTTTTAAAGTGAACACATAGCCTGATATCGACTTACACTGGTCTTTCTCTGATTTTGGATCTGAGAAACTGTAATCCAAGAAGATTTCGTCTTGCTTAGTAATCTAGTACTTCCAAGTACTTTTACAGCATTCGAATATCTCTTATCCAGATTACTTTGATATCCTCCCACTATGCTAACCGCATAGTTGATATTAGGTTCTTGTTTTACAACACTGCATCTACAAAGCTCTCCACATTCGAAGTGTAGGAAACTGCTATGTCTTTATCTATCTCCTTCATGTGTCCAAGACACATACCTTTAGACAGATATACTCTGATTCTGAAAGGCAATAACCTTTCTCAGAATTATGCATGTTTAAAACAAACCATAATTGCATAAGATATCTAGAAGAAGTACAATGTTCTTATCTGGACATCGAAAGATTCCAAAAACATGTTCCAACATACTCTCAATCTTATCTTCCATTTATTTAGACAACCTCTATTTTATGTCTGACAATACTTTTACATTGTTGCCAATGATGAAGTGTTATCTACATAAAATCTCCGAGAAACACCACCTTGTTTCCATTACTCTTCCAATACACCTTCCTCGTCTATGCCCTTTGATGAATCCATACAATGGACTATCTCATCAATTCGCAAGTTCCTCGATTCATAGCTTTGTAACAATCCATAAATGGATTTACTAAGCTTGTACTCCTAAATGATCTTGCCTCTTTACAATAATACTTTATTGCTATCCAAGAAGGCACATTTAGATTAGTACCGCCCCCTATGCAGAGCTAGGGATCGATTTCATATCTACTAGATCCAGAGTTCAAAACTCCTCTAGTCTTACGAACATCTCTGGTTGCTTGACAACCTCCCACTGCAATGGCGTTCCGGTGTATAACAGTAATAACATTAGGTGCAGTTAGTGGTGTCCTCCAACTATAATTGATCAAATCAATTTCGACCTTTTGAATCTCTTTTGAATAAATACCACTAAGGTCAAGAACTCACAAGCATAATGATTAATAAAGAAATACATCTAATAAGTAAAACAAGTTATACATATCGGTTCGTTGCATCGTGGTAGACTAAGGATTCATTATTCATATATTGCTATCTAATGTACCAGAATAGATAACACCATTATTTCTTATCTAAATCACCGAATGATTAAAGAAATAAATATCCATTCATTAATAGAAAATCCAGAACAAAAGTTCTTTCTAAAATAAAAGGTACATTAAGCAATAAACTTGAAATGAAATCCTATAACTACTAAAGCAGATAAATTTCTTCCACTGCAACCGCTGCTTCCTTAACAGCTTCCCCATGTAGACTCGAACTCTTCTTGTCTAAGTCGTCGGGTTTTCTGGAACCCCTGCATTCAAAATGCACATACCGTCAGTGGTTCCATATCTACACACCAGAATTCTGGTAGATAATACCGCTGACTATGTTTTTTCGACTAAAGAAAAGTTCGTACCTTTGAGAGGACAAGATATAGACCCCCAGTACTCAGACTACTTCCCTTGGGGATATTTGCCAGAAGGCTTCTTTATCCCACCCTTTGGTCCAAGTCCTTTAGGACTACTGGATCCCCTTGTCTTCTTCTCCTTTTCCTTATGTATGCCCTTAGGTTCGAAACCTTTGGCCTTGGCTATAAGAGCTTGCGATTGTTTCAACTCGTCTAAAAGATCCATCATCTCAAAAACGTGTTCAAGCGTTTCGTCGAAGCAACTGATCTTTATGAGTATCCTCATCGCCTCTTTTCTAGCCTTTACATCATGTCCAAACATCAACTTGAGTTTAAGCATGACATCATGATTAGCGGCTAATGCATGAGCACTATCCCACTTCTCAAAGTCAACTATTTCCTCATCAGTTGAGTTAATGGTAGGTCTAGGAGGACAAGTTTCGCTGAGTACATCTTTGTACTCCTTTACAGTCTGAGTAATGTCTAACTCTTCTTTCCATTCAACACAGTATGGAACCAGTGCGTTGAATTCCTCAAGTATCAACGAAAGTGGATTCATAGCAATTCTCTAAACCTATAAGCACATATAAACAAACAATTAATTTAATATCCGATATTATCTCCCTTGAATAATATCATTAAATTACTAATCACATCTAAAATCCCATCAGGTAAGGCAAGCCACGTGGTGTGGACGTTTACCCACCCAAATGATTTAGCAATTAGATTTTCTTTGGTCATACATCGATTATAGCGTAAATTCGTGGGGAAGGATACTATAACGCGTATCTAAGTGTAAACCATTACTCAGTACTAAAATAAATCGTTTGGAATTGCTACATCACCGCAAGCCACGTGGTGTGGACGTTTACGACAACTTCACAACTCTTCACAATTACTTATGACTGTCTACATCAATTAATCCAAAATGCGTTAGTGTAGCAAGCCACGTGGTGTGGACGTTTACTACACCAAGACACTTTTATAATTGACTCCCAATTACAAGATCCATTCGATTTTGTAAATCAAGACGTGGGGAATCATAAGTGAAACTCGAAGTTTCTAACCAGTGATTCACCATGCGAACAACCCTGTCTCTCATAAATGAGGGAGCCGAGCAGACAATCGATCCATCTATCAAAGAATGGTACGAAGGTCTCTAATTTGTGTCATCCACATGACCAAGTGGCTTTGGCTCCATTCCACTCCCCGGGGTGAGAATGAGTCGACTTGAAGTCAGCTTCAGAAAGACAAATTAGGCATTGTTTGATAAACTTGATCAATGTTTCTCGTAAAAGGAATTACAAGAATTCTCCTCAAATGACTCGTCTATACGAACTTCGAAAGTCCATAAGAGTCACCAAGAGAACAGCAATGGAGACCATGGGAATGTTTCCATCCCCTCTCCCACTTAGCTTTTTACAATAAAGGGATACGCTATCTAGTGCATAAAGTAAACACATATAGCATGCATACAAGTAATAAAGCACATAGTATCACATAGTCAAAATAATGCTAGAAAATTATTTTCCGACTATCATGGCTTTATTCCATCTCCGTACGCATCTTCTAGTCTTTAGTCTTCGTTCTTGAATGCTCCATGTGACGAGAATATTAATCTCAATATTTAAATCTATTTATTTTTAATTAATCCAAAAGTTACTTAATTCGAAAATTAAGTCAATCGAATATATCAAAAATAAAATTAAATATTATTAATATTTATTTATTTATTTTCCTATCTAATTCCATTAAATCTCTAGAATATTATCCAAGTAAAACTTGAATATTCTAGAAGACTTCTATAATGGAATAAGGAAATAAAATAAATTAGGACTCTTCTACTTTCCATAATTAATTAATTTCCATCTAATGCAAATTCCAAGTATAGGAATAATCAAATAGGAAATAAATTAATTCCTAATTAATTCTTTTCCTAATCCATGAGAGTTCCCATAAAAGAGAATACTCAATAAGGAATAAAATTAATTCCAATTAATTCTTTTCCTAATCCACGAGAGTTTCCAAAAAGAAGAACACTCAAATAGGAAAACCGAATTAATTTAGGAAAGTGAATCTTGGTAGGAGTAGCATGGGTTGGGAGACCCCATGCCATCCCCACCCGATCGACCACCACCCCCGGCAGAGCGCAGCCGCCCAGCCCAGCCGGCCAGCCGCCACCGTGACCGGCGACAGCCCATGGCCGAGGGGCGATCGGCCCCCGTTCCTTGCGGTCGATCGCTCGGGATCGATCATGAGGTTGATCGATCCCCGGTTTTTCGTCCTCTTCTCTTCGTCACTCAACTTCGTCTTCCGGCGATCGTTCCAACATCGAACCAACGTAAATAAATTACAAGAAATAAATTTACAATTCCGGTATTGATTCTATACATGAAATCGACCCTATACATTTTCCGGAAAACATAGAACGTAATAATAAATCCTAAATTCGGTCAACCCCCGAATTTTTACTATTACAAACATTCATCCACACAAAACGAATCTCGACATGTCCGAGAGTTTAATAAAAGAATAATCATGATAATTAATTAACACAATAATTAAATCCAACCATGATAGCCGGAAATCCCTGCAAGGTAAAACAATAATAGAACATATACATGAACACGAAACCAAACGCTCTGATACCAATTGCTGGAAATTGATATCCCGGGCTATTAAAATTGCGAAAATAATAACCCGACCGAAATCCCATCGCCGGAATCTACGCGAACCACCACCCGGAGCCGGGCCCGACGAGAGCTCCACCGCGGACAAGCCGCGGCAAAACCCTAGCCGAGCCCCCCGCCGCGAGGGGGCTCGCGATCGCGCATCATGCGATCGCTGGGCTGCTCCGGCAGCCCTGGGCGGTGAGTCCGGCGACTCACCGCCATCATCGGAGGTGGGAGGAACCACCTGTTGGAGTTGTGTACTTAATGTCTAGATTTAAGTATCGGTAAACTCCCGATCATAGCATTTAACCTATTTAATTAATAAACAATTATTTGCAATTAATTATTATTAATTAATTATGCAAAATATAGTCCTGGATTTTATACGTTGTAGTTAGTATGGTGTGTCGGGCCCACACAGAAGATCATACTATCGGTTACTCGTATTTAATCGAACAGTTGCTCACGGCCTAGATGGACACGGACTAATCCATCGGTATAGTCGTTGTGTGAGAGAGAAAATAATTTATCTTAATTATTTTATCACACTTGTACACTTGGTGTATTGGGCGGATCGCTTGAGATTTATTGATTAGGATTGCCTTGGATAATCAATTTAAATCTCAGAGTATTTTATTCTTAATCCCCGAGATTATTGCGGATGTGTATATTCAATATGAGTGACTTTGATTTTCCAAAGGAATTAACCGATTTAATTATTGGGTTAATTGCCGGTTAAGTTGGGTCACCATATTTTATATACGACATGCCGTGAATACTTGACGGGAAAGTGTATCCCGTAAGGGTTGATAATATCCCCGAGATGAGTTCATAAGGAATTATTATGTAAACCCTGCAGGTGGATTTAATCCGCATAATAATTAAGGTTGAACGGTACTATTCTCGGATATAAGAGATGAATATTATTTATTGAGCAATAAATAAATTTATTCATGGATATTTAAATCTTAAATACACGGAATAAATAATACTACCGGAGAAATATTATTTGATATAATATGGTTTAATATTGGGAGTGCAATTTTATTTATATAGTGGAAAATAAATAAAATTAATATTGATAAGGATTAATGGATTTGGGTTGGACCCAATTTAATCTTCAATATTAGAAGCCCAATATTTAATCTCCTTTTGATCCCCTACGTAGCCTATAAAAGCATTACATGGTCTTCACTTTTCATAACACAAGAAAACCTACGCCAATCATAAAGTCTTGGAGAGTGAAGGAGATCCATAGGAGTTCGATAGATCGTCGCCCACACGACGTTCGGACGAGGTGCAAGGAATACGTGGGAAGATCGCAAAGTCATCAACGCGTTAATTCGTTTCTCCGTACAACGAATCGAAGGTAAAAATCATAAACCCTTTTTATGATTTTATGTGAATTGATTGTAGCATATACATGAACACACGATCTGGATAAACGTACGAACTTCGGGGACGGGGATTCGAGATCCCCGGCGAAGATCGAGAAACCCTCGGACCGAGTCGAGGGTGGCGGTCGAGCCCTAGGGCTTCGACCGCCGGCGCGCGGGTAAGAGGAAGCCCCGGCTGTACGCCGGGGCACGCGATCGACGTGAAGTCGATCGCTGGGGGTTCGGCCGTGGGCTGGTGCCACGGCGGAGTGAACCCCCTGCCCACTCCTCGCCCGGCGGCGCGCGCACGGGAGGAGCCCCGGCTTCGGCCGGGGCCAGCGATCGCGGCTGGTGCGCGATCGCAAGGGAAGCCGCGGCTGGGCCGCGGCAGGTCAGCTGGGGGCTGACCGCCCTCCTCCGGCGGCGGTGGTGAGTCGCCGGACTCACCACCGGGGGCTGCTGGGCAGCCCCAGCGATCGCGAAGTGCGATCGCGAGCCCCTTCGCGGCGGGGGCTCGGCTAGGGTTTCTAGCCGCGGGGTTTTTCCCGCGGTGATGATTCTCTTGTCGGGTCCGGCTTCGTCGTACGGTGGTTCGCGATTATTCCGGCGATGGGATTTCGGTCGGGTTGTCAGTTCCGCATATTTCGATAACCCGGGATATCGATTTCCAGCAATTGGTATCAGAGCGTTTGGTTTCGTGTTCATGTATATGTTCGATTATTGTTCTACCTTGCAGGGATTTCCGACTATCATGGTTGGATTTAATTATTGTTAATTAATTATCATGATTATTCGTTTATTAAACTCTCGGACATGTCGAGATTCGTTTTGTGTGGTTGAATGTTTGTAATAGTAAAAATTCGGGGGTTGACCGAATTTAGGATTTATTATTACGTTTTATTTTCCGGAAAATGTATAGGGTCGATTTCATGTATAGAATCGATACCGGATAGTGTAATTTAAATTCTTGTAATTTATTTACGTTGGTTCGATGTTGAGACGATCGCCGGAAGACGAAGGTGTGACGAAGAAGACGAAGGACCGAAGGGTCGATCAATCCCATGATCGACCCCATGATCGATCACAAAGGAAGGAGGCGTCGCGCCTCTTCGGCCGTGGGCTGTCGCCGGCGAGGGTGGCGGCTGGGCGGCTGGAATGGCGGCGGCGGGTGCTCCCTCCCGGTGGACGGTCGATCATGGTGGTGGTGGTATGGGGATCTCCCAACCCATGCCACTTCTACCAAGATCCTACTTTCCCAATTAATTCGGCTTTCCTATTTGAGTGTTTTTCTTTTAGGAAACTCTCATGGAATAGGAAAAGAATTAATTGGAATTAATTTTATTCCTATTGATTTATTTCCTTCATGGAGATATTCAAAGATTAGGAATTTAATTAATTTGGTATTAATTTATTTTCTATTTGATTATTCCTATTTTTTTTGGAATCCTCATGGACATAGAAATTAATCAATTTTGGAAAGTAGTGAGTCCTAATTTATTTTATTTCCTTATTCTATTATAGAAGTCTTCTAGAATATTCCGAGTTTTACTTGGATAGATTATTCTAGAGATTTAATAGAATTAGATAGGAAAATAAATAAATAAAAATATTAATAATATTTAATTTTATTTTTGATATATTCGATTGACTTAATTTTTCGAATTAAGTAACTTTTGGATTAATTGAAAATAAATAGATTTAAATATTGGGATTAATATTCTCGTCACATGGAGCATTCAAGAACGAAGACTGAAGACTAGAAGATGCGTACGGAGATGGGATAAAGCCATGATAGTCGGAAAATAATTTCTCTAGCATTATTTTGACTATGTGATAATATGTGCTTTATTACTTGTATGCATGCTATATGTGTTTATTTTATGCACTAGATAGCGTATCCCTCTGTTATAAAAAGCTAAGTGGGAGAGGGGATGGAAACATTCCCATGGTCTCCATTACTGTTCTCTTGGTGACTCTTATGGACTTTCAAAGTTCGTATAGACGAGTCATTGGAGGAGAATTCTTGTAATTCCTTTTACGAGAAACATTGATCAAGTTTATCAAACAATGCCTAATTTGTCTTTCTGAAACTGATTTCAAGTCGACTCATTTTCACCCCGGGGAGTGGAATGGAGCCAAAGCCACTTGGTCATGTGGATGACACAAATTAGAGACCTTCGTACCATTCTTTGATAGATGGATCGATTGTCTGCTCGGCTCCCTCATTTATGAGAGATAGGGTCGTTCGCATGGTGAATCACTGGTTAGAAACTTCGAGTTTCACTTATGATTCTCCGCGTCTTGATTTACAAAATCAAATGGATCAAGTAATTGGATTTCAATTATATAAATCTTTTGGTGTAGTAAACGTCCACACGAACGTGGCTTGCTATACTGAATGGGATTTTAGAATAATTGATGTAGACAGTTATAGGAAATTGTGAAGGATTGCAAGTTATCGTAAACGTCCACACGAACGTGGCTTGCGGTGACGTAACAATTCTAAACGATTCGCCTTAGTACTGAGTAATGGTTTACACTTAGGTACGCTTTATAGTATTCTTCCCAACGAAGTAACGCTATAATGATGTACGACCAGAGCAAACCTAATTGCTAAATCATTTGGGTGGGTAAACGTCCACACGAACGTGGCTTGCCTTACCTGATGGGATTTTAGATGTAATTAGTAATTTAATGATGTTATTCCAGGGAGATAATGTCGGATATTAAATTAATTGTTTGTTTATATGTGCTTATAGGTTTAGAGAATTGCTATGAATCCACTTTCGTTGATACTTGAGGAATTTAACGCACTGGTTCCATACTGTGTTGAATGGAAAGAAGAGTTAGACATTGCTCAGACTGTAAAGGAGTACAAAGACGTACTCAGTGAAACTTGTCCTCCTAGACCCACCATTAACTCAACTGATGAGGAAATAGTTGACTTTGAAAAGTGGGATAGTGCTCATGCATTAGCCGCTAATCATGATGTCATGCTTAAACTCAAGTTGATGTTTGGACATGATGGGGAGGCTAGAAAAGAGGCGATGAGGATACTCATAAAGATCAGTTGCTTCGAGGAAACGCTTGAACACGTTTTTGAGATGATGGATCTTTTAGAGGAGTTGAAACAATCGCAAGCTCTTATAGCCAAAGCCAAAGGTTTCGGACCTAAGGGCAAGAGAAAGGAGAAGAAGACAAGTGGGTCCAGTGGTCCTAAGAGACTTGGACCAAAGGGTGGGATAAAGAAGCCTTCTGGCAGATATCCCCAAGGGAAGCAGTCTGAGTACTAGGGGTCTACATCTTATCCTCTCAATGGTACGAATTTTTTTCTTTAGTCGTAAAACATAGTCAGTGGTATTATCTACTAGAATTCTGGTGTGTAGATATGGAACCACTGACGGTATGTGCATTCTAAATGCAGGGGTTCCAGAAAACCCGGCGACTTAGACAAGAAAAATTCGAGTCCACATGGGCGAAGCTGTTGAGGAAGCAGCGGTTGCAGTGGAAGACATTTATCTGTTTTGATAGTTATAGGATTTCATTTCAAGTCTATTGCTTTATGTACCTTTTATTTTAGAAGGAACTTTTGTTCTGGTTTTCTATTATTAATGGATATTTTATTTCTTTAATCATTTGATGGTTTGGACAAGAAATAATGATGATATCTGTTCTGGTACATTGGATAAGCAATAATGAATGATGAATCCTTAGTCTACCACGATGCAACAAACCGATATGTATAACTTGTTTTACCTATTAGATATATTTCTTTGTCAATCATTATACTTGTGAATTCTTGAACTTAGTAGTATTTATTCAAAAGGGATTCAAAAGGTCGAAATTGATTTGATCAATTATAGTTGGAGGAATGGACCTCCTGACCTAAGAATCAATCTTGGAAGATAATACAACTATGTTAACCTTTCTGGATAAAGGATGGAATTCGGACAAGTGTTGAGAATGATTTATGATTAATGCGGTGACATGTGTAATTAGAGAGGTACGAGTCATTCTTCCAAGAATACTCGAAGATGGATTAGAATACTTGATGTGCCATAAAAGCGGAGTGTTTTTTTTTAACACAAAGCCATTATGGGGATCCTTCCAAAGTATATCCATTAGAAGCCTGCGACTTGTTCGCAGAGGCTATCACCTATCTGAATAACACATAGCATAAATCAAAGTTTGAGATTAAGTATCAAACGACTACACCATACACTGATGTGTAGGCATGGTGTGTCAGGAATAAGAAATGGAATTCTAATAGTAAAAGGACAATTTTGTTCGGAACTACCTATACTCTATGGATATTTCTGGATACAACGGCACATTCAATATGGTTGTAGAATATCCTAGAAGAGCAAGTGATTGTATGTTCAATAGTACTATGAACCAGAGGGGTGTCCTCGCCCGGTTCCTAGAGGAAGACTATTAAATGAAATACAATGCCCTAACTGACAAAGGTACTTTATAATGAGGAAAGGAAAGACTGAGAACCAGCCAGACCGAGTAGTAGTACACCACTAGCTGCACCTAATGTTATTACTGTTATACACCGGAACGCCATTGCAGTGGGAGGTTGTTAAAGCAACCAGAGATGTTCATAAGACTGGAGGAGTTTTGAACTCTGGATCTAGTAGACATGAAATCGATCCCTAGTTCTGCATAGGAGGCAGTACTAATCTAAATGTGCCTACTTGGGTAGCAATAAGTATTATTGTTAAGAGGCAAGATCATTTAGAAGTACAAGCTTAGTGAATCCATTTATGGATTGTCGCAAAGTCGAAGAATTGTGGAACTTGCGAATTGATGAGATAGTCCATTTTATGGATTCATCAAAAGGCATAGGCAAGATTGGTATATTGGAGACGTAATGGAAACAAAGTGGTGTTTCTCGGAATTTTGTGTAAGGTAACACTTCATCGTTGGCAACAATGTAAAAGTGTTGTCAGACATAAAATAGAGGTTGTCTAAAATAAATCGAGATATGAGATTAAGATGAAGTTGGATCATGTTCTTAGAAATCTTTCGATCTCTAGATAAGAACATTTGTACTTCACTTAAATATCTTGTACGATTATGGTTTGTTTTAAACATGCACGATTCTGAGAAAGGTTATTGCCTTTCGGGAACAGAATACATCTATCTAAAGATATGTGTTTCGAACGCATAAAGGAGATAGATATAAACAAAGCAGTTTCCTGCACTTCGAGTGTAGAGAGCTTTGTAGATGCAATGTTGAAAAACAAGAACCTGATATCAACTATGCGGTTAGCGTAGTGGGAGGATATCAAAAGTAATCTGGATAAGAGATATTCGAATGCTGTAAAAGTACTTGGAAGTACTGGATTACTAGCAAAACGAAATCGTCTTAGATTACAGTTTCTCAGATCCAAAATCAGAGAAAGATCAGTGTAAGTCGATATCAGGCTATGTGTTCACATTTTAAGAGGTGGAACCTAAGGATGAAAGAGTGATAAGCGTGATGCTTCTCGGACTCTATCATAAGCCGAACAGCAGCCTCAGAGGCAGCGGAAGTTTTGGTTAGGTTCCGGAATGACCTCTGAACTTGGATATGATTCTTGGTTCACCGAAGGCTATGTATATAGCGGTGCATGGAGAACAGGAAGAAGTCATAAGTTCAAAAGGTGATGATAACGCATACAGCCAGTACCACCTGATACGAGTCATCGTCAGGGAGACGACGCAGTAGTCACCAAGATAACTTCAGAGCGGCAACCTAGATTGCTCATTCACATAATACTTCTGGGAAGTATGACTTAAGCACGTGATGAGTATGGGAGTCGGGAGTTTGGAGGAAATGACTAGACCTTAGTACAAGTGGGAGATTGTTGGAGTTGTGTACTTAATGTCTAGATTTAAGTATCGGTAAACTCCCGATCATAGCATTTAACCTATTTAATTAATAAACAATTATTTGCAATTAATTATTATTAATTAATTATGCAAAATATAGTCCTGGATTTTATACGTTGTAGTTAGTATGGTGTGTCGGGCCCACACAGAAGATCATACTATCGTTTACTCGTATTTAATCGAACAGTTGCTCACGACCTAGATGGACACGGACTAATCCATCGGTATAGTCGTTGTGTGAGAGAGAAAATAATTTATCTTAATTATTTTATCACACTTGTACACTTGGTGTATTGGGCGGATCGCTTGAGATTTATTGATTAGGATTGCCTTGGATAATCAATTTAAATCTCAGAGTATTTTATTCTTAATCCCCGAGATTATTGCGGATGTGTATATTCAATATGAGTGACTTTGATTTTCCAAAGGAATTAACCGATTTAATTATTGGGTTAATTGCCGGTTAAGTTGGGTCACCATATTTTATATACGACATGCCGTGAATACTTGACGGGAAAGTGTATCCCGTAAGGGTTGATAATATCCCCGAGATGAGTTCATAAGGAATTATTATGTAAACCCTGCAGGTGGATTTAATCCGCATAATAATTAAGGTTGAACGGTACTATTCTCGGATATAAGAGATGAATAAATTAATTAGCAATAAATTAATTTTATTCATGGATATTTAAATCTTAAATACACGGAATAAATAATACTACCGGAGAAATATTATTTGATATAATATGGTTTAATATTGGGAGTGCAATTAATTTATATAGTGGAAAATAAATTAATTAATATTGATAAGGATTAATAGATTTGGGCTGGGCTCAATTTAATCTTCAATATTGGAAGCCCAATATTCCACCTCCTTTTAATCCCCTACGTAGCCTATAAAAGCACTACATGGCCTTCACAAATCATAAGACAAGAATATCAATAGTTGATAGTTCTAGAGAGTTGAAGGAGATCCATAGAAGTTCGATAGATCGTAGCCCACACGACGTTCGAACGGAGTGCAAGGAATACGTAGGAAGATTCGAAGGTCTTCAAAGGTGTTTGATTTCGTTTCTCGGCACAAAGAATCGAAGGTAAAATAATAAAACCCTTTCTATGATTTTATGTGAATAATATTGTAATATATACATGAACACACGATCCGGGTAAACGTACGAACTTCGGGGACGGGGATTCGAGATCCCCGGCGAAGGTCGAGAAACCCTCGAAGGGATCGAGGGTGGCGGTCGAGCCCTAGGGCTTCGACCGCCGGCGCGCGGGCAAGGGGAAGCCCCGGCTGGACGCCGGGGCAAGCGATCGACGTGAAGTCGATCGCTGGGGGTTCAGCCGTGGGCTGGTGCCACGGCGGACGAACCCCCTCGGCCACCCCGCCCGGTGGCGTGCGCACGGAGAGAGGGCCGCGGCTGGACGCCGCGGCTAGGGGCGATCGAGCCCTCGCTCGATCACCGGGGGGACTGCCGCGGGCTGGTGCCGCGGCTGGTGGCTCCCCCCACCTCCTGTGATGGCGGTGAGTCGCCGGACTCACCGCCGGGGGCTGCCGGAGCAGGCCCACGCGATCCCTCGCAATCGCGAGCCCGCGGTGGGGCTCGGCTAGGGTTTCGGCCGCGGGTTCATCCCGCGGCGATGCTCGGGTCGAGATCCGGACATCGTGATGCTCGCGTTCGTGGTTTCTGGCGACGGGATTTCGGTCGGGGTTATCGGTTCCGCATAATTTTGATACCCCGGGATATCAACCCCATGATCGACCCCATGACCGAAGCCATGGGGAGGGGCCGATCGCCCCTCGGCTGGGGCTGTCGCGGGTGGTGGTGGCCGGCCAGCTGGTGGTGGCAGCGGCGTGCCCTCTTCCGGTGGTGGCGGCGGTCGGTGGGGGTGGCGTGGGGTCTCCCAATCCCATGCTACTCCTACCAAAGATTCACTTTCCTAAATTGATTCAGGTTTTCCTATTTGAGTGTTCTTTCTTTTGGAAACTCTCATGGATTAGGAAAAGAATTAATTGAAATTAATTTATTTCCTTATTCTATTATGGAAGTCTTCTAGAATATTCCAAGTTCTACTTGGAATAGGATTCTAAAGATTTAATAGAATTGGATAGGAAAATAATTAATTAATAAATTGATTTATTTCCTAATTGATTATTCCTGTTTTATGGGAATTTTCATGGACATGGAAATTAATTTATTTTGGAAAGTAGAAGAGTCCTAATTTATTTTATTTCCTTATTCTATTATAGAAGTCTTCTAAAATATTCCAAGTTTTACTTGGATAGATTATTCTAAAGATTTAATGGAATTAGATAGGAAATAAATAAATAAATAAATAAAAATATTAATGATATTTAATTTTATTTTTGATATATTCGATTGACTTAATTTTCGAATTAAGTAACTTTTGGATTAATTGAAAATAAATAGATTTAAATATTGGGATTAATATTCTCGTCACATGGAGCATTCAAGAACGAAGACTGAAGACTAGAAGATGCGTACGGAGATGGAATAAAGCCATGATAGTCGGGAAAAATAATTTTCTAGCATTATTTTGACTATGTGATACTATGTGCTTTATTGCTTGTATGCATGCTATATGTGTTTACTTTATGCACTAGATAGCGTATCCCTTTATTAAAAAAAGTTAAGTGGGAGAGGGGATGGAAACATTCCCATGGTCTCCATTACTGTTCTCTTGGTGACTCTTATGGACTTTCGAAGTTCGTATAGACGAGTCATTGGAGGAGAATTCTTGTAATTCCTTTTACGAGAAACATTGATCAAGTTTATCAAACAATGCCTAATTTGTCTTTCTGAAACTGACTTCAAGTCGACTCATTCTCACCCCGGGGAGTGGAATGGAGCCAAAGCCACTTGGTCATGTGGATGACACAAATTAGACACCTTCGTACCATTTTTTTGATAGATGGATCGATTGTCTGCTCGGCTCCCTCATTTATGAGAGATAGGGTCGTTCGCATGGTGAATCACTGGTTAGAAACTTCGAGTTTCACTTATGATTCTCCGCGTCTTGATTTGTGAGAATTCAATGGATCGAGTAAAAGGATGTCAATTGTAAAAGTCTTTTGGTATAGTAAACGTCCACACTATCGTGGCTTGCTATACTGAATGGGATTTTGGAACGATTGATGTAGACAGTTTTAGGAGGGAGTAAAGGATCCGTATATCAACGTAAACGTCCACACTATCGTGGCTTGCGGTGATATGCGACTCCCAAACAAACTTCTTGGTACTGAGTAATGGTTTACACTTAGGTACGCTTCATAGTATTCTTCCCATCGAAGTAACGCTATTGATGATGTATGACCGAAGCAAATCTAATTGCAAAATCATTTGGGTGGGTAAACGTCCACACTATCGTGGCTTGTCTTACCTGATGGGATTTTAGACGTAATTAGTAATTTAATGATATTATTCAAGGGAGATAATATCGGATATTAAATTAATTGTTTGTTTATATATGTGCTTATAGGTTTAGAGAATTGCTATGAATCCACTTTCGTTAATACTTGAGGAATTCAACGCACTGGTTCCATACTGTGTTGGATGGGATAAAGAGTTAGACATTACTCAGACTATGAAAGAGTACAAAGATGTACTCAGCGAAACTTGTCCTCCTAGACCTACCATTAACTCAACTGATGAGGAAATAGTTGACTTTGAGAAGTGGGATAGTGCTCATGCATTAGCCACTAATCATGATGTCATGGTTAAACTCAGGTTGATGTTTGGACATGATGTAAAGGCTAGAAAAGAGGCGATGAGGATACTCATAAAGATCAGTTGCCTCGAGGAAACCCTTGAAAAGGTCTTTGAGATGATGGATCTTTTAGACGAGTTGAAACAATCGCAAGCTCTTATAGCCAAGGCCAAAGGTTTCGAACCTGAGGGCATACATAAGGAAAAGGAGAAGAAGACAAGGGGGTCCAGAAGTCCTAAGAGACTTGGACCAAAGGGTGGGATAAAGAAGCCTTCTGGCAAATATCCCCAAGGGAAGCAGTCTGAGTACTGGGGGTCTATATCTTATCCTCTCAAAGGTACGAATTTTTCTTTAGTCGTAAAAACATAGTCAGCGGTATTATCTACCAGAATTCTGGTGTGTAGATAGGGAACCACTGACGGTATGTGCATTTTAAATGCAGGGGTTCCAGAAAACCCGGCGACTTAGAGAAGAAGAATTCGAGTCCACATGGGCGAGGCTGTTGAGGAAGCAGCGGTTGCAGTGGAAGACATTTATCTGCTTTAGTAGTTATAGGATTTCATTTCAAGTTTATTGCTTTATGTACCTTTTATTTTAGAAAGAACTTTTGTTCTGGTCTTCTATTATTAATGGATATTTTATTTCTTTAATCATTTGATGGTTTGGATAAGAAATAATGGTGATATCCATTCTGGTACATTAGATAGCAATATATGATTGATGAATCCTTAGTCTACCACGATGCAACGAACCGATATGTAAAACTTGTTTTACTGATTAGATGTATTTCTTGGGTAAATCATTATACTTGTGAATTCTTGTGCTTAGTGGTATTTATTCAAATAAGGTTCAAAGGTCGAAATTGATTTGATCAATTATAGTTGAAGGAATGGACCTTCCGACCTAAGAACTAAATTTGGAAGATAATACAACTAAGTGGACCTTCTGAAGGGTGGAATTCGGACAAGTATTAAGAATGATCAAAGATGATATATGCAGACATATGTGTAATTAGAAAGGTGTGAGTATTTCCTTGTAGGAATACTTGAAGATGGATTAGAATACTTGATGTGCCATAAAAGCAAAGTGTTTTTTACTAGTCAATAAATACAAAGCTGTTATGGGGAGCCTTCGAAGTATATCCATTAGAAGCCTGCGACTTGTTCGCGGAGGCTACCACCTGTCTAAAGAACACATAGCATAAATCAAAGATTGGGATTAAGTCTCAAAGGACTGCACCATGCACTCTCGTGTAGAAATGGTGTGTCAGGTATAAGAAATGGAATTCTAATAGTAAAAGAACAAGTTTATTCGGAACCACCTATGTTCTATGATATTTCTGGATACAACGGCACATTCAATGTGGTTGTAGGATATCCTAGAAGAACAAGTAATTTTATGTTCAATAGTACTATGAACCAGAAGGACGTCCACGCCCGGTTCTTAGAGGAAGACTATTAGATGCACTACAATGCCCTAACTGACAAAGGTACTTTGAAACGAGGAATAAAGTAAGACTGAGAACCAGCCTAACCGAGTAGTAGTACACCACTATATGCACCTAATGTTATTACTGTTATACACCGGAGCGCCATTGCAGTGGGAGGTTGTCAAGCAACCAGAGATGTTCATAAGACTAGAGGAGTTTTGAACTCTGGATCTAGTAGACATGAAATCGATCCCTAGCTCTGCATAAGGGGCGGTACTAATCTAAATGTGCCTTCTTGGATAGCAATAAGTATTATTGTTAAGAGGCAAGATCATTTAGGAGTACAGGCTTGGTAAATCCATTTATGGATTGTTACAAAGCTATGAATCGTGGAATTTGCGAATTGATGAGATAGTCTATTAAGATGGATTCATCAAATGGCAATGACGAGGAAAGGTGTATTAGGGACGTAATGGAAACAAGGTGGTGTTTCTCGGAAATTTTATGTAGATAACACTTCATCATTGGCAACAATGTAAAAGTATCGTCAGACATAAAATAGAGGTTGTCTAAATAAATCCAGACATAAGATTAAGAGTAAGTTGGATCATGTTCTTGGAATCTTTCGATCTCTAGATAAGAACATTGTACTTCTCCTAGATATCTTATGCGATAATGGTTTGTTTTAAACATGCATAATTCTGAGAAAGGTTATTGCCTTTAAGAAACAGAATACATCTGTCTAAAGGTATGTGTCTTGAACACATGAAGGAGATAGATAAAGACAAAGCGGTTTCCTACACTTCGAGTATGGAAAGCTTTATAGATGCAATGTTGTAAAACGAGAACCTAATATCAACTATGCGGTTGGCGTAGTGGGAGGATATCAAAGTAATCTGGACAAGAGATGTTCGAATGCTGTAAGAGTAGTTTCGAAGTACTGGGTTACTAAGCAAGACGAAATCTTCTTGGGTTACAAATTCTCAGATCTCAAATCAGAGAAGGACCAGTGTAAGTCGATATCAGGCTATGTGTTCACTTTTGGAAGAGGTGGAACCTTAAGGTGAAAGAGTGATAAGCATGATGCTTCTCGGACTCTATCATAAACCGAATAGCGGCCTCAGAGGCAGCGGAAGTTTTGGTTAGGTTCCAGAATGACCTCCGAGCTTGGATATGATTCTTGGTTCACCAAAGGCTATGTAAATAGCGGTGCATGATGAACTGGAAGAAGTCATAAGCTCAAAAGATGATGATAACACATAGAGCCAGTACCACCTGATTCGAGTCATCGTCTAGGGAGACGACGCAGTAGTCACCAAGATAACTTCAGAGCGGCAACCTAGATTGCTCATTCACATAATACTTCTTGGAAGTATAACTTAAGCACGTGATGAGTATGAGAGTCGGGAGTTTGGAGGAAATGACTAGACCTTAGTACAAGTGGGAGATTGTTGGAGTTGTGTACTTAATGTCTAGATTTAAGTATCGGTAAACTCCCCGTCATAGCATTTAACCTGGTTAAATAATAAACAATTATTTGCATTTAATTATTATTAATTAAATTATGCAAAATATAGTCCTGGATTTTATACGTTGTAGTTAGTATGGTGTGTCGGGCCCACACAGAAGATCATACTATCGGTTACTCGTATTTAATCAAACAGTTGCTCACGACCTAGATGGACACGGACCAATCCATCGGTATAGTCGTTGTGTGAGAGAGAAAATAATTTATCTTAATTATTTTATCACACTTGTACACTTGGTGTATTGGGCGGATCGCTTGAGATTTATTGATTAGGATTGCCTTGGATAATCAATTTAAATCTCAGAGTATTTTATTCTTAATCCCCGATATTATTACGGGTGTGTATATTTAGTATAAGTGACTTTGATTTTCCAAAGGAATTAAACGATTTAATTATTGGGTTAATTACCGGTTAAGTTGGGTCACTATATTTTATATATGACATGCTGTGAATACTTGACGGGAAAGTGTATACCGGAAGGGTTGATAATATCCCCGAGATGAGTTCATAAGGAATTATTATGTAAACCCTGCAGGTGGATTTCATCCGCATAATAATTAAGGTTGAATGGTACTATTCTCGGATATAAGAGATGAATAAATTAATTAGCAATAAATTAATTTTATTCATGGATATTTAAATCTTAAATACACGGAATAAATAATACTACCGGAGAAATATTATTTGATATAATATGGTTTAATATTGGGAGTGCAATTAATTTATATAGTGGAAAATAAATTAATTAATATTGATAAGGATTAATAGATTTGGGCTGGGCTCAATTTAATCTTCAATATTGGAAGCCCAATATTCCACCTCCTTTTGATCCCCTACGTAGCCTATAAAAGCACTACATGGCCTTCACAAATCATAAGACAAGAATATCAATAGTTGATAGTTCTAGAGAGTTGAAGGAGATCCATAGGAGTTCGATAGATCGTCGCCCACACGACGTTCGAACGGAGTGCAAGGAATACGTAGGAAGATTCGAAGGTCTTCAAAGGTGTTTGATTTCGTTTCTCCGCACAACGAATCGAAGGTAAAATCATAAAACCCTTTCTATGATTTTATGTGAATAATATTGTAATATATACATGAACACAGGATCCGGGTAAACGTACGAACTTCGGGGATGGGGATTCGAGATCCCCGGCGAAGGTCGAGAAACCCTCGAAGGGATCGAGGGTGGCGGTCGAGCCCTAGGGCTTCGACCGCCGGCGCGCGGGCAAGGGGAAGCCCCGGCTGGACGCCGGGGCAAGCGATCGACGTGAAGTCGATCGCTGGGGGTTCAGCCGTGGGCTGGTGCCACGGCGGACGAACCCCCTCGGCCACCCCGCCCGGTGGCGTGCGCACGGAGAGAGGGCCGCGGCTGGACGCCGCGGCTGGGGGCGATCGAGCCCTCGCTCGATCGCCGGGGGGACTGCCGCGGGCTGGTGCCGCGGCTGGTGGCTCCCCCCACCTCCTGTGATGGCGGTGAGTCGCCGGACTCACCGCCGGGGGCTGCCGGAGCAGCCCCACGCGATCCCTCGCGATCGCGAGCCCGCGGTGGGGCTCGGCTAGGGTTTCGGCCGCGGGTTCATCCCGCGGCGATGCTCGGGTCGAGCTCCGGACATCGTGATGCTCGCGTTCGTGGTTTCCGGCGACGGGATTTCGGTCGGGGTTATCGGTTCCGCATAATTTTGATACCCCGGGATATCGATTTCCAGCATCTCTCAACTCCCCAAAATTGAAAAGCGAGTGTGTGGTGACTGTCAAAAGGGTAAGCTGACGAGAACTTCTCATCCTGCACTGCCAACCTTAATGAGCACTTCGACTCCATTTGAACTGCTACACATGGACTTGATGGGTCCAATGGAAGTCAAAAGTATAGCAAAGAAAGAATATGTGTTGGTTGTAGTTGATGATTTTTCTAGATACACTTGGACAAGATTTTTGGCTACCAAAGATGAAACTTTTGATGCCTTCAAAGGCATTGTGAAATGGATCAAAACAAATCATGAAGCTAAAGTAAAGAGGATCAGAAGTGATGACGGAACTGAATTTCAAAATGCTAGCTTCAATGAGTTCTGTATGATGAAGGGAATTCATCATGAATACTCGGCCCCAAAAACTCCTCAACAAAATGGGATTGCCGAACGTTAAAATCGGACGCTGCAAGAAATGGCACGTGTAATGCTAATCTCGAAAAATCTTGCACGAACCTTTTGGGCAGAAGCGATCTCCACTGCTGGATATATTTTGAATCGGATAAGTATTCGATCTGGAACGACCGCAACTGCTTATGAACTTGTGAATGGCAAGAAACCTTCAGTTGCACACTTTCGTGTCTTTGGCTGTACTTGCTATATTTTGAAGGATCGTGATCCTCTGAAGAAATTTGAAGCCAAAGCTGATCGTGGTATTTTTGTTGGTTATAGTCAAAATAGCCATGCTTATCGTGCCTACAATCTTCGAACTAAGAAAGTCATCGAGACCGTGAACATAAAATTTGATGAACAAGACTTTCTTGGGAAAGATGTGGATACTGATTGGGTTAAAGAGGGAATTCTGGAATATCAGACCCTTCCTTCAACACCCACAACTGTGACTTCCGAAAATCCTACTCCAAACACTTCACCTGAAGTTGGAGAAACAAGTCACCAAAACAATGATACTTCATCGTCTGAAGATGAAGAAAATGAGCTAAACATTGAAAACCCAGCTGATACTCCTAGAGAGGCACCCCGCCTTATTCGAAAGAAACATCCCTCAACCCAAATGATTGGAAACTTGAATGAGCGAACTACGCGCTCAAAGAAACCGACAAATTCTCCAAATGAACTCTACAACATCTGCACTTCTGCAATCTGTACTGAAATCAGCATCTCTTGTTTTCTCTCCGAGAATGAGCCGAAAAACTACAAGGAAGCCATGAAGGAGGACTTTTGGATCATGGCCATGCAAGAAGAGTTGAATGAGTTTACTAGAAACAATGTTTGGTCCTTAGTTCCCAGAACGTCGAATATGAATGTGGTTGGAACTAAATGGATCTACAAAAACAAAACTGATGAGCACAACCAAGTTGTTCGAAACAAAGCTCGTCTTGTTGCACAAGGCTATGCCCAGGTGGAGGGTATTTATTTTGATGAAACCTTTGCTCCAGTTGCATGAATTGAATCCATCAGACTCTTAATCGCTATTGCATGCCATCTCGGCATCAAACTCAGACAAATGGATGTCAAAGCTGCATTCCTAAATGGAGTATTGGAAGAAGAGGTGTACGTTGCTCAGCCGAAAGGATTCGAGGACCCCAAAAAGCCAAATCATGTCTATAAGCTTCACAAAGCTCTCTATAGGTTGAAACAAGCGCCTCGTGCTTGGTACGGATGTTTGACGGACTATCTTCTGAAGTTCGGTTTTGAACGTGGCTCTGTGGACAAGACTCTTTTTATCAAACGGGATGGCAAACACATGATGGTTGCTCAGATTTACGTTGACGACATTGTCTTTGGTGCTACTTGCTCTAAACACGTGAAAACTTTCACAGAATCTATGTCTTCAACATTTCAGATGAGTCTTGAAGGAGAGCTACATCAGTTTCTTGGACTTCAGATATCTCAGCGACCAAATGGCATTTTCGTCTCTCAAAGCAAATATTCGAAAAATATGGTCGAAAAATTTGAGATGCATCATGCCAAGCCTGCAAAAACTCCCATGGCGACTACTGAACGGTTATCTAAATCGACTAAGAGTCGAAGTGTTGATCAAACTCTTTATCGTTCCATGATTGGAAGTTTACTTTATCTAACCGCTACTCGCCCTGACATTATGTTTAGTGTTTGTATGTGTGCTAGGTATCAAGCTGATCCAAAGGAAGACCATCTCCGAGCTGTCAAACGGATTCTCCGCTACATCTCTGGGACTTCTGAACTAGGACTGTGGTATGCATGCGACACTTCATCAAATCTTGTCGGTTACTCCGATGCGGACTGTGCAAGCGATACTGATGAACGAAAAAGCACTTCTGGATGTTGTTGCTTCCTTGGCAATAATATCGTGTCTTGGCATAGTCGAAAACAGAACTGCATAGCGCTCTCAACTGCCGAATCTGAATATGTTGCAGCTGGAAGTTGCTGCACTCAAATGCTATAGTTGAAGCAAATGTTGAATGACTATCTCTGTTGGAAATCGACTACCCGGGACGTGTCCGTTCGATCACTCGAACATCCGAACACTCCCAGTCAACCTCATATGACAGCTCTACGCTGACGACGAAGCCCCGCAGCCGATTCACGCCCAGCCGCCGCGCACGAGGCGCAACCGCGCGAACCGGATGCTGTCTGATGCAGCCAGCGGGCGCTGCCCCGCCACCAGCGGTCGCTGCTGACTTTCAGCGGCCGCTGCTTCGCCACCAGCGGGCGCTGGAGAGGCCCTTGGCAGCGAGCGCTGCCTGGCTTCTAGCGGGCGCTGCTTGTGACGAACAGCAGCGCGCTGCTGCTGTTCCGGGCTCGTTTCTGGTCCGTTTTTCCTCTTCCGACCACCGATCTGGAGGTCCTTGACCCCCCAGTAGTCGAGGAACACATACCACGACTCTCGAAACCCGATCGTTCGTCCAATGTATTTTTAACGAAATCAGAGATCGAAAATCGCGGAATTAGGTTCGATCTCATACCTTTGTCGCGTGATTCGGAGGAGCCGAATTGTTGAGACCTTAGACGTTTCTAGCGTATGCCTCTTCCCCGATTCCAGCCGTTGTGCGGGCAACGATCTGCTGGATTCTCCTTTTCTTGTCTCTCTTCTCAAAACCAGCGCAAGAATAATTTTTCTTTCTTAAAGAAAAATAACTGCGTTAACTCTTTTATTTAAACAGAGAAAAATATAATTGCGCTAAGCATTTTATTTTCTCTGCTGAAATAATAGTTGCGGCGTTTCATAGGTTTTAGAGAGGCAAGGGGGGGGGGGGGGTTATATAGAGTTACACTAGGGACCTCTTAGGTAAATAAATCCCGGGCTAAATTGCAATTTAATTAAACCGGTGTCCTTAAAAGAAAACCTTTAATTAAATTCCACAATTTTAATTATAATTAATTCCACTATAAAATTATAATTGAATCCCCGAAATTAATTTAATATTATTTCAACAATAATAATTCCGGTGAAATTACATATACGACTTTCCCCGTGTTTAAGATATCGAATGTCCACGAATTAACTTTAATTACTAATAATTAAATTAATTCGTTTCTTGTTATCCGAGACTAGTACCACTCATCCTTATTATCATGTGGAACGAATCCACCTGCAGGGTTTACATGATAAACTTTATGAGCTCATCTCGGGGACATCATCAACCCAATAAATGGGACACGGTTTCCTGTCTATAATCTATAGCATGCCGTGTGTACAATTCCGATTCACAATTTACCGAGAATATTGACTAATCAATTAGTCTCACTCACTAGTAAGTCAAAGAACCGAGAATTGGACACACGCACCTATAATTATATAGGGATTAGGAATTCGTATATCCGTAATATCTGAGGTCTAGTTCGATTACTGCGATTAGTATAAATCGAACGCCCTCCCGTGGTCCTGCTCAATACACCAAGTGTACGAGTGTAACATGATAGTCAAGACCGACTATCTACCAGTCACACTACGACGTACCGATGGATTGTCCCTGTCCATCTAAGTCGTGAGCTACTGTTCGATAGTATACGAGTAACCGACAGTATGATCTTCCGCGTGTCTCCTCACGCCATACTGTCTCCAACGTATACATCAAGGACTATTGCATAAAATGCAATCATGCTTGAATCATATCTCGAATTAAGGTATAGATAAGGAGTTCCGTATTTGCACTAAACTAGACATTTAGAATATAACTCCATCAATCTCCCACTTATACTAAAAGTCTAGTCGCCCTCTCCCAAACATCAGATTCCCATAACCTTATCACGCCTACCCAACGCTTCCGCTGGAAGAGCTTCTGTGAATGGTTTTACCAGGCAATCCTCTTGATGCTATCTAGGTGACAACTGCATCGTCTTACTAGACGATTTCTCGAATCAGGTGGTACTTGCGCTCTACGTGTTATCTCCCACTGTGGACTCGTGGCACTTCAAGTTTGCCAATACCGCTATTCAAAATAGCTTTTGGGTAAAATAGAAACCACATCTAAGTCCCTTAGGAAGTTCTGGAGCCACACTGACCTTTTAACTGCCTCAGAGGCCGTTATCCTTTCAGTTTCCATGGTAGAGTCCGTAATGCATTGCTGCTTTACATTCTTCCAGGTGACTGCTCCACTTCACAGTGAGAACACATAGCCTGACTTCGACTTTCAATTGTCCATGTTTGATTGGAAATCCAATTCTATGTAATCCAAAGGAAACAACTTGACTGCTTTGTAACTCAGAACATAATTCATGGTCCTCTGCAGGATCCTAAACATGTTCTTTACATCAGTCGAGTGATCCTTTCCAGGATTACTATGATATCTCACCACCATGCCCACGGCATAGCAGATATCAGTCTCGTGCATAGCATTACATACATTAAGCTTCCCACCATTAAGGTGCAGGGAACTGCTTACTCTTCATCTATCTCCTTTATCGTGTCGGACACAAAACTTTAGATGGATGAATTCCACAGCTAAAAGGTGAAGACCTTTCTTGGAATTCTGTATGCTGCAACGAGTAAGAATTGTATTTATGTATGAGGCTCGAGATAAGTTCTATGTTCTTTTCTGGCGATCATTTATTACTTTGATCCCAAGAACATTCCCGACTTCTCCTAAGTCTCTTACATTGAATTACTCGGACAACCACCCCTTTATGTCCGATAACATCTTTCATATTGTTGCCAATTTAGAAGGATGTCGTCTACATAAAGAATGAGAAAACACCACATCTTTTCTGTCACTTCTATATTATACACATGACCTAAACATTCCTTGAATGAATCCATGAAATGGATTTTCATATAGGTCCGCATGTGTCCAAGATCTTGAAGCTTCCTTCAATCCTAAGATCGATTAAGCTTGCTTACCAAATGCTCTTGGCTCATTTGGATGAATACCTCTGGCTGTCCCACACAGATGGTCCCGTCAAGACTTCGATTTAGGAAATCCTTCTTGACTTCCATCTTCCATGTGAAGACAAAAGAATCCGGATCGACTTTAGCATAGCTACCGGCGAAGAAGTTTACTCATAATCGATCCCTTTCTTTCTGAGTGCACCCTTTCGCCTAGCCTTAAGGTTCACACCTTCCCGTCAGACCCTCTTTTCATCTTGTACACCCACTTGCAACCAATGGCTTTTACACCATTGGGCGGTGCTACAAGATCCCAGACATGATTTGAATCCAAAGATTCAATCTCATATTTCATCGTCTTTTACCAAGACTGAGCATCTTGATCTTTCAGCGTCTCGTCATAGATCCAGGGTTCGGCTTCATGTTCTCTAGGAACAAGTCCGAAGACTCTCCTATAAACATGAACCTGTCGGGTTGTCTAACAACCCTCCCACTACGACGACGCTCCGGTGTACCTTTAGTGACTAAAGATTACAGTAGTGAACTACTCAGTTAGGCTGGTTCTAAGTCTTGATCAGTCCCTCTAAGCACATTAAGTATTACTCTACTCTTGGGCTTGTGATCTGGCATATATATAGTCCATGTCTAAGAACCGAACATTGATGCAATCAACGAATATCTGGTCCTTTGGACTATATTACATATCTCAATTCGTTTTCTTAGGGTATCCTATAAACAGCCGAATATCTGTACAAGTTTCCAAAGGAATCAAGTTCAGGATAAACGCCGCTGTTTCCAAGCCATATCCCAAAACGAATTAGGTAACTCCGAATAACTCATTGTCTATTTTCCCATATCTATAAGAGTCCTATTCCTTCTTTACAACACATTATTTTGCCGAGGCATAAATGGTGTAGTCTGTTGGGAGTTAATCCCATTTTCTGATAAGTATGCCTTACTCCTCAAAGAGGTCTGCATATATCAGAGCGAATCAAATCTAGTACATTCTTGGATCTTTTCCCTTTAACCGTAAAGGGTTGCTTGGTCATTAAAACTTCCAAGTATGATTCGAAGGTTGGAAAGTCCTTTCCTTCAACCTAGCTGAGTAGTCCATCAGCTTTCACCCTTTGAATCGTACTCAAGTTAAAATGATCTAGCCTAAGATTCCATAAGTACATTTGATTCATCCTAGAAGGATCTTTACTCTTATTGGGGTTCGACAATGTGTTATTAGCTCCGGTCTGTTGCATCGTGGAAGAACACGGATTTAGTATTAAATTGTCTATCAATGTACCAGAATAGATAATATCCCCGTTTCCTACTCTGAAAAGTATGAAACTATCAGAAGAAACGGAATATCCATTCTAAGCCAATTTTGAAATCCGAAATGAAATTTCTTTCTAAATGCCGGCACATAAAGACAATTTATTAGAGCTAAAATCCTACGGTTTAAAACCATTTAACATCTCCCACTGCCACGGCTGTTACCTTAACATTATTGCCCATGTAGGTTATTACTTCTTCCTTTCTAAGTCTCCAAGTTTCCTGGAACCCCTGCATTTAGATGCAGACATGATTAGTGGTTCCCGTATCCACACACCAGGTACTGGTGGATAACACCACTGAGCATGTTTCGGTGACTAAGGAAAAGTCAACTTCTTGTTGCTTGAGAGGACAATTAAAACTCCCAGTATCCAGACTGCTTACAACAGAAGCACTTGCCCCTTGGGCTTGCTTGTCCCATTCCGTGGTCCAGATATATTAGGGCCACTGGGTTTCCGTATTTGCTTCTTCTTCCTTTTGTCGCCCGAAGGCCTAGGAAGAGCAAATTTCTCAGCCACAAGTGCTTTGAGAGCCCTTAAAGATTCCCTCAGCCGCTTGAAGTTCAATCAGGAGCTCCGTCAATGAGTAAGACCTCTTATTCATATTTTAGTTCAGGCGGAACTGCTCAAAACTTCTCGGTAGAGACTGGCGCACAATATCAACTTGGGTTACCCCATTGATAATTGCTCCCAGAATCTCTATCTCATTAAGATAGCCCATCATTCTAAGAACGTGACCCCTCACGGGCGTTCATTCCGACATGATGGCTGTCATGAGTTGCCTCATTTCATTTTGCCCGGCTGTCCTGTCCTGATAACCAAAAACTTCTTGAGGTTAAGCATCATATCATAGGTAATGGTCATGGCATGATCCCGATGTCGCAGCACATTTGACATGAAAACCATAATGTTGCTCCGCGTCATCTCATAGCCTTGATCCATTTCCAATGAGCTTCCTTTCCTCAGTAGTGGAAGCATCATTTGGTTCAGCAGGTCAATTGACTTGGAGTATATATTTGTACTCCTCTGCAGTTAGGACAATGTCCAAGTTTCCTCTCTTTATCCATACAATCAGGTTCAGTGAGTTTGTTGACTTTTAATGGGAATAATACCATATAAAACAAACAATGAGTTTAATTCGATATCATTTCCCTCAAGTGATATCATTAAACTACCAATCAGTTCCAAAATCCCATCAGACATAGCAAGCCACGTTCTTGTGGACGTTTACCAGTCCAAATGATTTTATGATTGGATTTCACTTCGGTCGTACATCATCATAGCAGTGACTCCGATGGGGAGGATACTATAAAGCGTACCTAAGTGTATACCATTTCTCAGTACTAAGTCCACCGCTCGGGAACTACATGTCCACCGCAAGCCACGTTCTTGTGGACGTTTACATTGACATGCGGTCCTCCACGACTTTCTATAACTGTCGAGCCTCAATTAATCCCCAAGTTCCGTTTCTATTTAGCAAGCCACGTTAGTGTGGACGTTTACTAAAACAAACAACTTTGTTAATTGACTCTTACATTTATTAAATTTCACAATTTTATTAATCAAAGCTTGATATCTCGTAAGTGAAACTCGAAGTTTCTAACCAGCGATCAATCATGCAATTGAGCCCTCTATCTCACTAGGTGAGGGAGCCAACCAGACAATCGATCTAGTCATCGGATGACTCGAAAGTCTCTAATCTGTGTCATCGACATAACCAAGCGCTTTGGCTCCATTCCACTCCCCGGGGTGAGAATGAGTCGAGTTGAAATTAGTCTTTGAATGACAGATTAGGCATTGCTTTTGAGAAATATAATTGTTCAATTTTATAAGTGGAATTTTAATTCGAATTTTGATCCAGTGATATCCGTGTATCGACTTTATCCGATAGGGACGATGACACTAAATCCAACTCGTAAGTCAATACACCTCACCATCAAAACAGAGAATGGAGACCGCGGGATTGTTTCCAATCCCTCTCCCACTTAGTGTTTTACGAAAAAAAAAGGGATAACATGCATAAACATAGCAGGCATAATAAAAGCACGTAAATCACACAATAAAGCAATTAACGTGGTCCCGATTATTATGGCCTTCACTATCTTGGATGCACGTCTTCTCGGATCTTCGTCTCGTTGCTCGTCTTGGTCTCGATCCACCACCGACTCGTCTAAGTGCCAAAAGACGAACCCCTTGTTGGAGTAGTATAATTAATGTCTAGATTTGAGTATTCTGAACTCCTTGTACACTATCATTTATCTATTGAAATAAACATTCGTTTGCTTTTAATTAATTGTTAATTAAATATATGCAAATTATAGTCCTAGATTATATACGTTGTAGTTAGTATGGTGTGCGCCGCCACACAGAAGATCATACTATCGGTTACTCGTATTTAATCAAACAGTTGCTCACGACCTAGATGGACACGGACCAATCCATCGGTATAGTCGTTATTTGAGAGAGAAAATAATTTGTCTTAATTATTTTATCACACTTGTACACTTGGTGTATTGAGCGGATCGCTTGAGACTTATCAATTAGGATTGCTCTGTGATAATTGATTTAAGTCTCGGAGTATTTTATTCTTAATCACCGATAATATTGCGGGTGTGTATATTTAATATTAGTGACTTTGATTTTCCAAAGGAATTAACCGATTTAATTATTGGGTTAATTACCGGTTGAGTTGGGTCACTATATTTTATATATGGCATGCCGTGAATATTTGGAGGGACAGTGTATCCCGGAAGGGTTGATAATATCCCCGAGATGAGCTCATAAGGATTTATTATGTAAACCTCGCGAGTGGATTTTGTTCCCGCATAATAAATAAGGTTGAGTGGTACTATTCTCGGATATAAGAGATGAATAAATTTATTAAGCAATAAATAAATTTTATTCATGGATATTTAAATCTTAAATACACGGAATAAATAATACTAACCGGAGAAATATTATTCGATATAATATGGGTAAATATTGGGAGTGCAATTTTATTTATAGTGGAAAATAAATAAAATTAATATTGATAAGGATTAATAGATTTGGGCTGGGCTCAATTTAATCTTCAATATTAGAAGCCCAATATTCCACCTCCTTTAGATCCCCTACGTAGCCTATAAAAGCACTACATGGCCTTCATAAATCATAAGACAAGAATATCATTATTTGATAGTTCTAGAGAGTTGAAGGAGATCCATAGGAGTTCGATAGATCGTCGCCCACCCGACGTTCGAACGGAGTGCAAGGAATACGTGGGAAGATTCAAAGGTGTTTGATTTCGTTTCTCCGAACAACGAATCGAAGGTATAATATCTAAACTCCCTCGATATTATTTTGATTTGAATTTATCGAAAATACCGTAGGACGAATATCCGAAAGTCGAACCCGGATTAGACGAACGATCACGAAGTGGTGGCGAAGCCACCGGACCGCGGGATCGCCCGCTAGGGTTTGGCGGCGCGCGGAGGAGAAAACCCTCGGCTGGGCCGAGGGCTTGCGATCGATCTAAGGATCGATCGCTGGGGGCGGGCTGGTGCCGTCCCCTCCCCACCTCGACGGTGGGGGAGCCTCCAGGCGGCGGTGAGTCGCCGGACTCACCGCGGGGGCTGCTGGGCAGCCCCGGTCGATCGCCTTGAGCGATCGACTCCATCGATCGCGCGAGCCCCGCGGACGGGGGCTCGGCTGGGCGTGCGCGTGGCTTCGGCCGCGTCGTGCGTTCGGCTCGTGCCCCGGCTCGTACGTGGTGTTCGTGTGATCTCCGGCGAAGGGTTTGATCGGGTTATTGGTTTCCGCATAATTTTTAATAACCCGGGATATCGAATTCCAACACCCCTCCCACTGGAGTATCGCCCCAAGCCTCGACGAGCGTTCCGTGGTGTCCGTCGAACCCCCGCGGCGTTGCTGCCAAGCCCCGGGCAGCGGGCGCTGCACCATATCCAGCGCTCGCTGGAGAAGCTCTGGGCAGCGGGCGCTGCCCCAGCTCCAGCGGGCGCTGTTCATGCTCAGTCAGCCGCGGGTTCGACCTCTCGACCCTCGTTCATCCGGCCTTCGATCTTCTCTCGATCCACCAAGTAGCAGGGACATTACATAAGTAATACTAACTACTTCTGGCATCGATCCTATACAGGTTGATCGATCCTATACATTTCCGGATACAACGAAAACGATAAATAGAACTTAAACGACTCAACCCGTCGTTTTAACTATTACAAACATGCAACGATTTCAAAACCAAAACCGATCTCGACAAGCCCGAGAGTTTAACAAACCACAAACATACAACATAATCACATGGCCATAATAATCGGGTTCAAACCTGCAAAACAATTCTCGCAAAAATACAACGAATCGACAAAACCGGCTCTGATACCAATTGTTGGAAATCGACTACCCGGGACGTGTCCTTTCGATCACTCGAACATCCGAACACGGAAGATCATACTATCGGTTACTCGTATTTAATCAAACAGTTGCTCACGACCTAGATGGACACGGACCAATCCATCGGTATAGTCGTTGTGTGAGAGAGAAAATAATTTATCTTAATTATTTTATCACACTTGTACACTTGGTGTATTGGGCGGATCGCTTGAGATTTATCGATTAGGATTGCCTTGGATAATCGATTTAAATCTCAGAGTATTTTATTCTTAATCCCCGATACTATTGCGGGTGTGTATATTTAATATAAGAGACTTTGATTTTCCAAAGGAATTAACCGATTTTATTATTGGGTTAATTACCGGTAAAATTGGGTCGCTATATTTTATATATGACATGCCTTGAATACTTGACGGGAAAGTGTATCCCGGAAGGGTTGATAATATCCCCGAGATGAGTTCATAAGGAATTATTGTGTAAACCTCATGAGTGGATTTGTTCCGCACAATAATTAAGGTTGAATGGTACTATTCTCGGATATAAGAGATGAATAAATTAATTAGCAATAAATTAATTTTATTCATGGATATTTAAATCTTAAATACACGGAATAAATAATACTACCGGAGAAATATTATTTGATATAATATGGTTTAATATTGGGAGTGCAATTAATTTATATAGTGGAAAATAAATTAATTAATATTGATAAGGATTAATAGATTTGGGCTGGGCTCAATTTAATCTTCAATATTGGAAGCTCAATATTCCACCTCCTTTTGATCCCCTACGTAGCCTATAAAAGCACTACATGGTCTTCACAATTCATAACTTAACCTACGCCAATCATAAAGTCTTGAAGAGTGAAGGAGATCCATAGGAGTTCGATAGATCGTCGCCCACACGACGTTCAGACGAGGTGCAAGGAATACGTAGGAAGATTCGAAGGTCTTCAACGCGTTTAATTCGTTTCTCCGCACAACGAATCGAGGTACAAACAAAATCATAAACTCCTTCTATGATTTTATGTGCATATAATTGTGATATATACATGAACGCATGATTCGAGAAAACGACGAACCTCGGGGACGGGGATTCGAGATCCCCGGCGAGGATCGAGAGGGGCGGCCGAACCCTAGGGTTCGACCGCCGGTACCGCGGCATGTCGAAAGTCGATCGCTGGGGAAGTCGCCGTGGGCTGGTGCCACGGCGGACGACCTCCCCGTCCTCCCTGCCGGCGGCGTGCGCGCGGGGAAGCTCTGGCCGAAGCCGGAGCGGGCGATCGACCGAAGTCGATCGCGGAGGGCAGCCGCGGGCTGGTGCCGCGGCTGGGGGCCCTCCACCCCGTGAGGTGGTGGCGGTGAGTCGCCGGACTCACCGCCGGCGGGTGCTGATCGGATCAGCCCCGCGGGGATGCCGTGCATCCCCGGCGATCACCATGCAAGGTGATCGCGAGCCCCGGCGGGGGCGTGGCTAGGGTTTAGCCGCGGGTTCGCCCGTGGCGACGCCTTGGTCGTGCTCCGGCTCGTTCGGTGTTCGCGATCGGTTTCCGGCGATAGGGTTTCAGTCGGGTTATCGGTTCCGCATAATTTTTTATACCCCGGGATATCGATTCCCAGCAATTGGTATCAGAGCGTTTGGTTTCGTCTTCATGTATATGTTCTATTATTGTTCTACCTTGCAGGGATTTCCGGCTATCATGGTTGGATTTAATTATTGTGTTAATTAATTATCATGATTATTCGTTTATTAAACTCTCGGACATGTCGAGATTCGTTTTGTGTGGATGAATGTTTGTAATAGTAAAAATTCGAGGGTTGACCGAATATAGGATTTATTATTACGTTCTATGTTTTCCGGAAAATGGATAGGGTCGATTTCATGTATAGAATCGATACCGGAATTGTAAATTTATTTCTTGTAATTTATTTACGTTGGTTCGATGCCGAGACGACCGCCGGAAAACTCATGTGACGAAGGAGATGATGAGAGGGAGAACTAGGGCTCGGGATCGATCTTGCGATCGATCCCATGGTGATCGATCGAAGGGGGCGAGGGGGCTGCCCGCGGGAACCCTCGGCCACGCCGGCCACCGGTGGTGGTGGCGCGTGGGCTGAGGTGGCGGCGGCGCTCCTCCCCGGCCGGCGACCGATGGTGGGGGACGCGGGGTCCTCGTGATCTCGTGTTCTCCTACCAAGATTCACTTTCCTAAATTAATTCGGTTTTCCTATTTGAGTGTTCTTCCTTTTGGAAACTCTCATGGATTAGGAAAAGAATTAATTGGAATTAATTTATTTCCTTATTCTATTATGGAAATCTTCTAGAATATTCCAAGTCCTACTTGGAATAGGATCCTAGAGATTTAATAGAATTGGATAGGAAAATAATTAATTAATAAATTGATTTATTTCCTAATTGATTATTCCTATTTTATGGGAATTTTCATGGACATGGAAATTAATTAATTTTGGAAAGTAGAAGAGTCCTAATTTATTTTATTTTCTTATTCTATTATAGAAGTCTTCTAGAATATTCCAAGTTTTACTTGGATAGATTATTCTAGAGATTTAATGGAATTAGATAGGAAATAAATAAATAAAAATATTAATGATATTTAATTTTATTTTTAATATATTCGATTGACTTAATTTTCGAATTAAGTAACTTTTGGATTAATTAAAAATAAATAGATTTAAATATTGGAATTAATATTCTCGTCACGTGGAGCATTCAAGAACGAAGACTGAAGACTAGAAGATGCGTACGGAGATGGAATAAAGCCATGATAGTCGGGAAAAATAATTTTTCTAGCATTATTTTGACTATGTGATACTTTGTGCTTTATTGCTTGTATGCATGCTATATGTGTTTACTTTATACACTAGATAGCGTATCCCTTTATTGTAAAAAGCTAAGTGGGAGAGGGGATGGAAACATTCCCATGGTCTCCATTGCTGTTCTCTTGGTGACTCTTATGGACTTTCGAAGTTCGTATAGACGAGTCATTGGAGGAGAATTCTTGTAATTCCTTTTACGAGAAACATTGATCAAGTTTATCAAACAATGCCTAATTTGTCCTTTTGAAGTTGACTTCAAGTCGACTCATTCTCACCCCGGGGAGTGGAATGGAGCCAAAGCCACTTGGTCATGTGGATGACACAAATTAGAGACCTTCGTACCATTCTTTGATAGATGGATCGATTGTCTGCTCGGCTCCCTCATTTATGAGAGATAGGGTTGTTCGCATGGTGAATCACTGGTTAGAAACTTCGTGTTTCACTTATGATTCTCCGAGTCTTGATTTAAAAAAATCGAATGGATCTTGTAATTGGGAGTCAATTATAAAAGTCTCTTGGTATAGTAAACGTCCACACCACGTGGCTTGCTATACTAACGGATTTTGGATTAATTGACGTAGACAGTTATAAGGAATTGTGAAGAGTTGTGAAGTTGTCGTAAACGTCCACACCACGTGGCTTGCGGTGATGTAGCAATTCCAAACGATTTACTTTAGTGCTGAGTAATGGTTTACACTTAGATACGCGTTATAGTATCCTTCCCCACGAAGTTACGCTATAATCGATGTATGACCAAAGAAAATCTAATTGCTAAATCATTTGGGTGGGTAAACGTCCACACCACGTGGCTTGCCTTACCTGATGGGATTTTAGATGTGATTAGTAATTTAATGATATTATTTGAGGGAGATAATATCGGTATTAAATTGATTGTTTGTTTATATGTGCTTATAGGTTTAGAGAATAGCTATGAATCCACTTTATGTGATACTCAAGGAGAATAAACTCACTGGTCCCAATTATATATATTGGAAGAGAAATTTGGACATTGTCCTGACTGCTGAAGAGTACAAGTTTGTACTCTATGAGAACTGCCCTGCTGAACCCACGGGTGCCTCAACTGATAAGGAGAAGGAAGCATATCGGAAGTGGAAAAAGGTTGATGAAATGGCTAGGTGCTATATTTTGGCTTCTATGTCAAATGTACTCCAAACCCAACATCAGTCGATGAACACTGCCGAGGATATGTTGTTCAACCTCAAGGAGATGTTTGGGCATCAAGACCGTGCGGGTAGGCAAGAAGCCATGAGAGTCCTCATGTCGACTACTCAATCTGAAGGAACGCCCGTTGGGGAGCACGTTCTTAAGATGATGAGTTTGTTGAATGAATTGGAGGTCCTAGGAGCTATGATTGATGGTGAGACGCAAGTCGACATCATACTCCAGTCTCTGACCCCTAGTTTTGAGCAGTTTCGTATGAGCTATAACATGGGTAAACTATCTTATACTCTTGCGCAACTCCTGACTGAACTGAAGGCGGCAGAGGGGATCTACAAGAAGGGCAAGTCTCAAGCGCTTGTAACTACCAAGTCCAAAAGCTTGAAAGTTGTTGGAGGTAGGAGCAAGAAAAGGAAGCAAGCCTGGAAACCCAGTGGTGCCAAGAGGAATGGACCACGAGTGGGGGCTAGTAAGCCAAGGGGCAAGTGCTTCCGGTGCAACAAGTCTGGACACTGGAAGTCTGAATGTCCTCTCAAAGGTACGAATTTTTCTTTAGTCGTAAAAACATAGTCAGCGGTATTATCTACCAGAATTCTGGTGTGTAGATATGGAACCACTGACGGTATGTGCATTTCTTTGAATGCAGGGGTTCCAGAAAACCCGGCGACTTAGAAAAGAAGAGTTCGAGTCTACATGGGCGAAGCTGTTGGGGTAGCAGCAGTTGCAGTGGAAGACATTTATCTGCTTTTAGTATTTTTAGGATTTCATTTCAGGATTATTGCTTTATGTACCCCTTTATTTTGAAAAGAACTTTTGTTCTGGATTTTCTATTAATGAATGGATATTTATTTCTTTAATCATTCGGTGATTTAGATAAGAAATAATGGTGTTATCTATTCTGGTACATTAAGATAGCAATATATGAATGATGAATCCTTAGTCTACCACGATGCAACGAACCGATATGTATAACTTGTTTTACTTATTAGATGTATTTCTTTATTAATCATTATACTTGTGAATTCTTGACCTTAGTAGTATTTATTCAAAAGGATTCAAAGGGTCGAAATTGATTTGATCAATTATAGTTGGAGGAATGGACCTCCTGACCTAAGAATCAATTTTAGAAGATGATACAACTAAGCTAACCTTTCTAGATAAAGGATAGAATTCGGACAAGTATTGAGAATGATTTATGATTGATGCGGTAACATGTGTAATTAGAAAGGTACGAGTAGTTCTTTCAAAGAATACTCGAAGATGGATTAGAATACTTGATGTGCCATAAAAACAAAGTGTTTTTTACTCGTCAGTAGACACAAAGCTATTATGGGGAACCATCAAAGTATGTCCATTGGAAGCCTGCGACTTATTCGCGGAGGCTACCACCTGTCTAAAGAACACATAGCATAAATCAAAGATTGGGATTAAGTCTCAAAGGACTGCACCATGCACTCACATGTAGAAATGGTGTGTCAAGAATAAGAAATGAGATTCTAATAGTAAAAGGGCAAGCTTATTCGGAACTACCTATGCTCTATGGATATTTCTGGATACAACGGCACATTTAATGTGGTTGTAGGATATCCTAGAAGAGCAAGTAATTGTACGTTCAATAGTACTATGAACCAGAGGGGTGTCCTCGCCCGGTTTTTAGAGGAAGACTATTAGATGAACTGCAATGCCCTAATTGACAAAGTTACTTTGAAATGAGAAAAGGACAAAAGACTGAGAACCAGCCTGACCGAGTAGAAGTACATCACTAACTGCACCTAATGTTATTACTGTTATACACCGGAACGCCATTGCAAAGGGAGGTTGTCAAGCAACCAGAGATGTTCATAAGACTAGAGGAGTTTTGAACTCTGGATCTAGTAGACATGAAATCGATCCCTAGCTCTGCATAAGGGGCGGTACTAATCTAAATGTGCCTTCTTGGATAGCAATAAGTATTATTGTTAAGAGGCAAGATCATTTAGGAGTACAAGCTTAGTAAATCCATTTATGGATTGTCACAAAGCTATGAATCGTGGAACTTGCGAATTGATGAGATAGTCCATTAAGATGGATTCATCAAAGGGCAATGACGAGGAAAGGTGTATTAGGGACGTAATGGAAACAAGGTGGTGTTTCTCGGAAATTTTATGTAGACAACACTTCATCATTGGCAACAATGTAAAAGTATCGTCAGACATAAAATAAAGGTTGTCTAAATAAATCAAGATATAAGATTAAGAGTAAGTTGGATCATGTTCTTGGAATCTTTCGATCTCTAGATAAGAACATTGTACTTCTCCTAGATATCTTATGTGATTATGGTTTGTTTTAAACATGCATAATTCCGAGAAAGGTTATTGCCTTTCAGAAACAGAATACATCTGTCTAAAGGTATGTGTCTTAGACACATGAAGGAGATAGATAAAGATAAAGCGGTTTCCTACACTTCCAGTATGGAAAGCTTTATAGATGCAATGTTGTAAAACAAGAACCTGATATCAACTATGCGGTTGGCGTAGTGGGAGAATATCAAAGTAATCTGATTTATGCTACGTGTTATTCAGATAGGTGATAGCCTCTGCGAACAAGTCGCAGGCTTCTAATGGATATACTTTGAAGGTTCCCCATAATGGCTTTGTGTCGAAAAACACTTCGCTTTTATGGCACATCAAGTATTCTAATCCATCTTTGAGTATTCTTGAAAGAACAACTCGTACCTCTCTAATTACACATGTCACCGCATTAATCATAAATCATTTTCAATACTTGTCCGAATTCTATCCTTTAGAAAGGTTAACATAGTTGTATTATCTTCCAAGATTGATTCTTAGGTCGGGAGGTCCATTCCTCCAACTATAATTGATCAAATCAATTTCGACCTTTTTGAATCCCTTTTGAATAAATACTACTAAGTTCAAGAATTCACAAGTATAATGATTGATAAAGAAATATATCTAATAAGTAAAACAAGTTATACATATCGGTTCGTTGCATCGTGGTAGACTAAGGATTCATCATTCATTATTGTTATCCAATGTACCAGAATAGATATCACCATTATTTCTTGTCCAAATCATCAAATGATTAAAGAAATAAAATATCCATTAATAATAGAAAACCAGAACAAAAGTTCCTTCTAAAATAAAAGGTACATAAAGCAATAACTTAAAATGAAATCCTAAAACAATATGTCTTCCACTGCAACCGCTGCTACCCCAACAGCTTCGCCTATGTAGACTCAAACTTTTCTTCTCTAAGTCGCCGGGTTTTCTGGAACCCCTGCATTTGAAATAATGCACATACCGTCAGTGGTTCCATATCTACACACCAGAATTCTGGTAGATAATACCGCTGACTATGTTTTTACGACTAAAGAAAAATTCGTACCTTTGAGAGGACATTCAGACCTCCAGTGTCCAGACTTGTTGCACCGGAAGCACTTGCCCCTTGGCTTACTAGCCCCCACTCGTGGTCCATTCCTCTTGGCACCACTGGGTTTCCAGGCTTGCTTCCTTTTCTTGCCCCTACCTCCAACAGCTTTCAAGCTTTTGGACTTGGTAGTTACAAGCGCTTGAGACTTGCCCTTCTTGTAGATCCCCTCTGCCGCCTTCAGTTCAGTCAGGAGTTGCGCAAGAGTATAAGATAGTTTACCCATGTTATAACTCATACGAAACTGCTCAAAACTAGGGGTCAGAGACTGGAGTATGATGTCGACTTGCGTCTCACCATCAATCATAGCTCCTAGGACCTCCAAATCATTCAACAAACTCATCATCTTAAGAACGTGCTCCCCAACGGGCGTTCCTTCAGATTGAGTAGTCGACATGAGGACTCTCATGGCTTCTTGCCTACCCGCACGATCTTGATGCCCAAACATCTCCTTGAGGTTGAACAACATATCCTCGGCAGTGTTCATCGACTGATGTTGGGTTTGGAGTACATTCGACATAGAAGCCAAAATATAGCACCTAGCCATTTCATCAGCCTTTTTCCACTTCCGATATGTTTCCTTTTCCTCATTAGTTGAGGCAGCCGTGGGTTCAGCAGGGCAGTGCTCATAGAGTACAAACTTGTACTCTTCAGCAGTCAGGACAATGTCCAAATTTCTCTTCCAATCAATATAATTGGGACCAGTGAGTTTATTCTCCTTGAGTATTACAGAAAGTGGATTCATAGATATTCTCTAAACCTATAAGCACATATAAACAAACAATCAATTTAATATCCGATATTATCTCCCTCAAATAATATCATTAAATTACTAATCACATCTAAAATCCCATCAGGTAAGGCAAGCCACGTGGTGTGGACGTTTACCCACCCAAATGATTTAGCAATTAGATTTTCTTTGGTCATACATCGATTATAGCGTAACTTCGTGGGGAAGAATACTATAACGCGTATCTAAGTGTAAACCATTACTCAGCACCAAAGTAAATCGTTTGGAATTGCTACATCACCGCAAGCCACGTGGTGTGGACGTTTACGATAACTTTACAACTCTTCACAATTACTTACAACTGTCTACATCAATTAATTTAAAGTCCGTCAGTATAGCAAGCCACGTGGTGTGGACGTTTACTACACCAAGAGACTTTTATAATTGACTCCCAATTACAAGATCCATTCGATATTTGTAAATCAAGACGCGGAGAATCATAAGTGAAACTCGAAGTTTCTAACCAGTGATTCACCATGCGAACGACCCTATCTCTCATAAATGAGGGAGCAGAGCAGACAATCGATCCATCTATCAAAGAATGGTACGAAGGTCTCTAATTTGTGTCATCCACATGACCAAGTGGCTCTGGCTCCATTCCACTCCCCGGGGTGAGAATGAGTCGACTTGAAGTCAGTTTCAGAAAGACAAATCAGGCATTGTTTGATAAACTTGATCAATGTCTCTTGTAAGAGGAATTACAAGAATTCTCCTCCAATGACTCATCTATACGAACTTCGAAAGTCCATAAGAGTCACCAAGAGAACAGCGATGGAGACCATGGGAATGTTTCCATCCCCTCTCCCACTTAGCTTTTTATAACAAAGGAATACGCTATCTAGTGCATAAAGTAAACACATATAGCATGCATATAAGCAATAAAGCACATAGTATCACATAGTCAAAATAATGCTAGAAAAATTATTTTCCCGACTATCATGGCTTTATTCCATCTTCATATGCATCTTCTAGTCTTCAGTCTTCGTTTCTTGAATGCTCCATGTGACGAGAATATTAATCTCCAATATTTAAATCTATTTATTTTCAATTAATCCAAAAGTTACTTAATTCGAAAATTAAGTCAATTGAATATATCAAAAATAAAATTAAATAATATTAATATTTTTATTTATTTATTTTCCTATCTAATTCTATTAAATCTCTAGAATAATCTATCCAAGTAAAATTTGGAATATTCTAGAAGATATCTATAATAGAACAAGGAAATAAAATAAATTAGGACTACTACTTTCCATTAATTAATTTCCATCTAATGAAAATTCCCAAGAATAAGAATAGTCAAATAGGAAATAAATTAGTACAATTAAATTCCTAATCCATGAATATCTCCATAAAGGAAATAAACAATAGGAATAAAATTAATTCCAATTAATTCTTTTCCTAATCCATGAGAGTTTCCAAAAGGAGAACACTCAAATAGGAAAACCGAATTAATTTTAGGAAAGTGGATCTTGGTAGGAATAGCATGGGATTGGGAGACCCCACGCCATCCCCACCATCGATCGACCACCACCTCGGGAGGAGCGCCGCCGCCTAGCCCAGCCACCATCCACCACCGTCGCCGGCAGCAGCCCTAGCCGAGGGCGATCGGCCCCTCTCCTTGGGTCGATTGCTTGGGATCGATCAAGGGGTTTGATCGATCCCCGGTAGTTCGTCCTCTTCGTCTTCGTCACACGTCTTCGTCTTCCGGCGATCGTCTCATCATCGAACCAACGTAAATAAATTACAAAATTTAAATTACAATTCTGGTATCGATTCTATACATGAAATCGACCCTATACATTTTCCGGAAAAAAAGAACATAATAATAAATCCTAAATTCCGTCAACCCCCGAATTTTTACTATTACAAACATTCAACCACACAAAAACGAGTCTCGACATGTCCGAGAGTTTAATCATGATAATTAATTAAAGAAAAAAAAACAATAATTAAATCCAACCATGATAGCCGGAAATCCTGCAAGGTAGAACAATAATCGAACATATACATGAACACGAAACCAAACGCTCTGATACCAATTGCTGGGATTCGATGTCCCGGGCTATCAAAAAAAATTGCGGAACCGATAACCCGACCGAAAACCCGTCGCCGGAGATTACACGAACACCGACTCATCCGCCGGAGTCCGGCCATTGGAGACTACGCGCCCGAAGACACGCAGTCCGCCCCCAGCCGAACCCCCGCGAGTCGGAAACTACGAACGCGAACCACACGCGAAGAACCGGGCTCGACAAGAGCATCGCCGCGGGATGAACTCGCGGCTAAACCCTAGCCGAACCCCATCGCGGCTGGGGTTCGCGATCGCCGTGCATGGCGATCGCTGGGCTGCTCCGGCAGCCCCGGGCGGTGAGTCAGCCCCGGGCGGTGAGTCCGGCGACTCACCGCCATCACCGACAGGAGGGGGGACCACCAGTCGCGGCGCGAAGCCGCGACGGTCCCCGGCGATCGAGCTAGGGCTCGATCGCCCCAGCCGCGGCGTCCAGCCGCGGCCTCTCTCCTTGCGCGCACCACCGGCGAAGGGAGGCCGGGGGGTTCGCCCCGCCGTGGCACCAGCCCACGGCCGAACCCCCAGCGATCGACTTCACGTCGATCGCTCGCCCCGGCGTCCAGCCGGGGCTCCCCTCACGCCCGCGCGCCGGCGGTCGAACCCTAGGGTTCGGCCGCCTCTTGTTCGATCCCGACGGGGATCGCGTGATCCCCGTATCCCGGTCTCGACGTTCCCGGATCGTCTTGTTCATGTACATATTACAATTAAACGAACATATAATCATAGAGGGGGTTCTCGATTATATTACCTCGATTCGTTGTACGGAGAAACGAAATCAAACGACCTTGCGATCTTCCTACGTATTCCTTGCACTTCGTCCGAACGTCGTGTGGGCGACGATCTATCGAACTCCTATTGATCTCCTTCACTCTCCAAGACTTTATGATTGGCGTAGGTTAAAAGTGTTATTAAAAAGTGAAGACCATGTAGTGCTTATATAGGCTACGTAGGGGATCATAAGGAGATGAAATATTGGGCTTCTTAATATTGAAGATTAAATTGGGTCCAACCCAAATCCATTAATCCTTATCAATATTAATTTTATTTATTTTCCACTATATAAATAAAATTGCACTCCCAATATTTATCCATATTATATCAAATAATATTTCTCCGATTAGTATTATTTATTCCGTGTATTTAAGATTTAAATATCCATGAATAAATTTATTTATTGCTCAATAAATAATATTCATCTCTTATATCGGAGACTAGTACCGTTCAACCTTTATTATTGTGCGGAACGAATCCACTCATGAGGTTTACACAATAATTCCTTATGAACTCATCTCGGGGATATTATCAACCCTTCCGGGATACACTTTCCTGTCAAGTATTCACGGCATGTCATATATAAAATATAGCGACCCAATTTTACCGTTAATTAACCCAATAATTAAATCGGTTAATTCCTTTGGAAAATCAAAGTCTCTAATATTAAATATACACACCCGCAATAATATCGGGGATTAAGAATAAAATACTCTGAGATTTAAATTGATTATCCAAGGCAATCCTAATCAATAAATCTCAAGCGATCCGCCCAATACACCAAGTGTACAAGTGTGATAAAATAATTAAGATAAATTATTTTCTCTCTCACACAACGACTATACCGATGGATTGGTCCGTGTCCATCTAGGTCGTGAGCTACTGTTCGATTAAATACGAGTAACCGATAGTATGATCTTCTGTGCGCCCATGCACACCATACTAACTACAACGTATAAAATCCAGGACTATATTTTGCATAATTAATTAATAATAATTAAATGCAAATAATTGTTTATTAATTAAATAGGTTAAATGCTATGACCGGGAGTTTACCGATACTTAAATCTAGACATTAAGTACACAACTCCAACACGAAGAACCGGGCTCGACAAGAGCATCGCCGCGGGATAAACCCGCGGCTAAACCCTAGCCGAACCCCATCGCGGGGCATGCGATCGCCGGGGCTGCCCAGCAGCCCCCGGTGGTGAGTCCGGCGACTCAACACCACCGCCGGAGGAGGGCGGTCAGCCCCCAGCTGACCCGCCGCGGCTCCCAGCCGCGGCTGCCCCGCGATCGACCTCGCAGTCGATCGCATGCCCCGGCTCCAGCCGGGGCTCCTCCGCCGTGCGCCTGGCCGCCGGTCGAGGGCTGGGGGGACCAGCTGCCGTGGCACCAGCCCACGGCGGTCTCCCCGCGATCGACCCATGGTCGATCGCTTGCCCCGGCGTCCAGCCGGGGCTCCCTCCGTCCGCGCGCGCCGGCGGTCGAACCCTAGGGTTCGGCCGCCCCTTCGATCCTCGCCGGGGATCTCGAATCCCCGTCCCTGAGGTTCTTCGTTTTCCCGGATCGTGCGTTCATGTATATATCACAATATATAATTCACATAAAATCATAAAAAGGGGGTTTATGATTTTACCTTCGATTCATTGTGCGGAGAAACGAAATCGGATTGATGACCTTACGATCTTCCCGCGTATTCCTTGCACTTCGTTCGAACGTCGTGTGGGAGACGATCTATCGAACTCCTATGGATCTCCTTCAACTCTCTAGAACTATTAAATATTGATATTCTTGTCTTATGATTTATGAAGGCCATGTAGTGCTTTTATAGGCTACGTAGGGGATCAAAAGGAGGTGGAATATTGGGCTTCTAATATTGAAGATTAAATTTAGCCCAGCCCAAATCTATTAATCCTTATCAATATTAATTAACGAATTGAGATATGTAATATAGTCCAAAGGACCAGATGTTCATTGATTGCATCAATGTTCGGTTCTTAGACATGGACTATATATATGCAAGATCACAAGCCTAAGAGTAGAGTAATACTTAATGTGCTTAGAGGGACTAATCAAGACTTAGAACCAGCCTAACTGAGTAGTTCACTACTGTAATCTTTAGTCACTAAAGATGCACCGGAGCGTCGTCATAGTGGGAGGTTTGTTAGACAACCCGACAAGTTCATGTTTATAGGAGAGTCTTCGGACTTGTTACCTAGAGAACATGAAGCCGACCCCTGGATCTATGACGAGACGCTGAAAGATCAAGATGCTCAGTCTTGGTAAAAGACGATGAAATATGAGATTGAATCTTTGGATTCAAATCTTGTATGGGATCTTGTAGCACCGCCCAAAGGTGTAAAAGCCATTGGTTGCAAGTGGGTGTACAAGATTAAAAGAGGGTCTGACGGGAAGGTGTGAACCTTAAGGCTAGGCTTGTTGCGAAAGGGTGCACTCAGAAAGAAAGGGATCGATTATGAGTAAACTTTTTCGCCGGTAGCTATGCTAAAGTCGATCCGGATTCTTTTGTCTTCACATGGAAGATGGAAGTCAAGACGGATTTCTAAATCGAAGTCTTGACGGGACCATCTGTGTGGGATAGCCAGAGGGATTCATCGAAAAGAGCCAAGAGCATTCGGTAAGCAAGCTTAATCAATCTTAGGATTGAAGGAAGCTTCAAGATCTTGGACACATGCAGACCTATGAGAAAATCTATTTCATGGATTCATTCAAGGCATGTTTAGGTCCTGAGTGTCATAAAGAAGTGACAGAAAAGATGTGGTGTTTTCTCATTCTTTCTGTAGACGACATCCTTCTAAATTGGCAACAATATGAAAGATGTTATCGAACATAAAGGGATGGTTGTCTGAGTAATTCAATGTAAGAGACTTAGGAGAAGTCGGGAATGTTCTTGGGATCAAAGTAATAAATGATCGCCAGAAAAGAACATAGAACTTATCTCGAGCCTCATACATAAATACAATTCTTACCCGTTACAGCATACAGAATTCCAAGAAAGGTCTTCACCTTTTAGATGTGGAATTCATCTATCTAAAGTTTTGTGTCCGACACAATAAAGGAGATAGATGAAGATTAAGCAGTTCCCTGCACCTTAATGGTGGGAAGCTTAATGTATGTAATGCTATGCACGAGACTGATATCTACTATGCCGTGGGCATGGTGGTGAGATATCATAGTAATCCTGGAAAGGATCACTCGACTGATGTAAAGAACATGTTTAGGCTCCTGCAGAGGACCAGGAATTATGTTCTGAGTTACAAAGCAGTCAAGTTGTTTCCTTTGGATTACATAGAATTGGATTTCCAAATCAAACAGGGACAGTCGAAAGTCGAAGTCAGGCTATGTGTTCTCACTGTGAAGTGGAGCAGTCACATGGAAGAATGTAAAGCAGCGATGCATTACGGACTCTACCATGTAAACTGAAAGGATAACGGCCTCTGAGGCAGTTAAAAGGTCAGTGTGGCTCCAGTACTTCCTAAGGGACTTAGATGTGGTTTTCTTGTTTACCCAAAGCTATTTTGAATAGCGGTATTGGCAAACTTGAAATGCCACGAGTCCACAGTGGGAGATAACACGTAGAGCACAAGTACCACCTGATTCGAGAAATCGTCTAGTAAGACGATGCAGTTGTCACCTAGATAGCATCGAGAGGATTGCCTGGTAAAACCGTTCACAGAAGCTCTTCCAGCGGAAGCGTTGGGTAGGCGTGATAAGGTTATGGGAATCTGATGTTTGGGAGAGGGCGACTAGACTTTTAGTATAAGTGGGAGATTGATGGAGTTGTATTCTAAATGTCTAGTTTAGTGCAAATACGGAACTCCTTATCTATACCTTAATTCGAGATATGATTCAAGCATGATTGCATTTAATGCAATAGTCCTTGATGTATACGTTGTAGATAGTATGGTGTGAGGAGACACGCGGGAGATCATACTATCGGTCACTCGTATACTATCGAACAGTAGCTCACGACTTAGATGGACAGGGACAATCCATCGGTACGTCGTAGTGTGACTGGTAGATAGTCGGTCTTGACTATCATGTTACACTCGTACACTTGGTGTATTGAGCAGGACCACGGGAGGGCGTTCGATTTATACTAATCCCAGTAATCGAATTAGACCTCAGGTATTACGGATATACGAATTCCTAATCCCTATATAATTATAGGTGCGTGTGTCCAGTTCTCGGTTCTTTGACTTACTAGTGAGTGAGACTAATTGATTAGTCAATATTCTCGGTAATTGGGAATCGGAATTGTACACACGGCATGTTATAGATTATAGACAGGAAACCGTGTCCCATTTATTGGGTTGATGATGTCCCCGAGATGAGCTCATAAAGTTTATCATGTAAACCCTGCAGGTGGATTCGTTCCACATGATAATAAGGATGAGTGGTACTAGTCTCGGATAACAAGAAAAGAGTTAATTTAATTATTAGTAATTAAAGTTAATTCGTGGACATATAATATCTTAAACATGGGGAAACTCGTATATGTAATTCGGCGGAATTATTATTGTTGAAATAATATAAATTAACTATTGGGAATTCAATTATAATTTTATGGTGGAATTAATTATAATTAAAATTGTGGAATTTAATTAAGGTTTGCCTTTTAGGACGCCGAGTTAATTAAATTGCAATTTAGCCTAATAATTAATTTCCATAAGGTCCCTGGTGTAGCTCTATAAATACCTCACCCTCTCTTTCTCTAAACCGAAGAAACGCCGCTATTTTATTTTTGCGGAGAAAAGTAAATTGTTTGCGCAATTATTTTTCTGTAAAAAATAAATAGATTAGCGCTGTTATTATTTTCTGGAGAAATAAATTGCTAGCGCAATTATATTTCTGAGACAGAAGATCAAAACCTAACTTACGCCGCTATAATTAATTCTGCAGTGAAAATAAAAGCTTGCGCAATTATTTTTCCTCTGCTTAATTAATTTAGATTAGCGCAGTAATAATTCTGTAGAAATAATTTTGCTTGCGCAAATATATTTCTGAGACACAGAATATTATTCCTACGGTGGGTTCAAGAGAGAAAGGAGAAGAGGAAGGTTCAGCGGATCGTTGCCCACTCAACGGCTGAACGTCGGGGATAGAGACATACACCGGAAGGCTTCGTGGTCTCAACAATTCGGCTTCTCCGAATCACGCGACAAAGGTATAAGAAATCGAAACCCTTATTCCGCATACGTTTCGTTTTCTATTTCGTTAAAAATACATCGGATCTAAGATCGGGTTCCGGGCGTCGTGGATCATGTTCCTCGACTACTGGTGGGTCAAGGACCTCCGGATCGGTAGTCGGAAGAGGAAAATCGACCCGGAAACGCGCTCGGAACAGCAGGTCGCGCTGCTGTTCGCGGACGAACAGCGCCCGCTGAAAGGCAAACGGCGACCGTCGTTTTAGGCCTAATCAGCGACCGCTGATTTGTGGGCAGCGCCCGCTGCCCAAGGCAGATCAGCTGCCGTCTCGCGCGGTTGTCCTCCGGGGCGACGGCTGGGCGTGATTCGGCACACGGGCTGTCATGTGAACGGAGTAGCGCTTCCGGGAGGTCGACTGGGAGTGTTCGGATGTTCGAGTGATCGAACGGACACGTCCCGGGTAGTCGATTTCCAACAATTGGTATCAGAGCCGGTTTTGTCGATTTGTTGTATTTTTGCGAGAATTGTTTTGCAGGTTCGAACCCGATTATTATGGTCAATTGTTTGTACTGTATGTTGTGGTTTGATTAAACTCTCGGGGTTGTCGAGATTTTTTGTTTTGATACGTTGCTTGTTTGTAATAGTTAAAACGACGGGTTGAGTCGTTTAGGTTCTATTTATGTTTCGTTGAATCCGGATTGTATAGGATCGATCAACCTGTATAGGATCGATGCCGGAAGTAGTTAGTTTTACTTATGTAATGTTCCTACTACTTGGTGGATCGAGAGAAGATCGAAGGTCGGACGAACGAGGGTCGAGAAGTCAAACCTGCGGCTGACTGAGCATGAACAGCGCCCGCTGGAAATGGAGCAGCGCCCGCTGCCCGAGGCTTGGCAGCAACGCCGCGGGGGTTCGACGGACACCACGGAACGCTCGTCGAGGCTTGGGGCCATACTCCAGTGGGAGGGGTTCGTCTCTTGGCACTTAGACGAGTCGGTGGTGGATCGAGACCGAGACGAGCAACGAGCCGAAGTTCCGAGAAGACGTGCTTCCAAGATATTTAAGGCCATAATAATCGGGGCCACGTTAAATGCTTTATATGTGTTTACGTGCTTTTATTATGCTTAAATTGTTTATGCATGTTTATCCCTTTCGTAAAATACTAAGTGGGAGAGGGATTGGAAACAATCCCGTGGTCTCCATTCTCTGTTTTGATGGTGATGTGTATTGACTTACGAGTCGATACACGGATATCACTGGATCAAAATTCGAATTCAATTCCACTTATAAGAATCGAACAATTATATTTTTCAAAAGCAAGTGCCTAATCTGTCTTTCAAAGACTAAGTTCAACTCGACTCATTCTCACCCCGGGGAGTGGAATGGAGCCAAAGCGCTTGCTTATGTCGATGACACAGATTAGAGACATTCGAGTCATTCGATGACTAGATCGATTGTCTGGTTGGCTCCCTCACCTAGTGAGAGATAGGGCTCAATTGCATGATTGATCGCTGGTTAGAAACTTCGAGTTTCACTTACGAGATATCAAGCTTTGAATAATAAAATTGTGAATTTTAATAAATGTAAGAGTCAATTAACAAAGTTGTTTGTTTTAGTAAACGTCCACACTATCGTGGCTTGCTAAATGGAAACGGTACTTTGGGTTAATTGAGACTCTATGACATTTAAATAAATGGGATTCAATTAAAATTTTTTTTTTGTTTTAGTAAACGTCCACACTAACGTGGCTTGCTAAATGGAAACGAAACTTTGGGATTAATTGAGGCTCGACAGTTATAGAAAATCGTGGAGGACCGCATGTCAACGTAAACGTCCACATGAACGTGGCTTGCGGTGGATATGTAGTTCTCGAGCGGTTGACTTAGTATTGAGAAATGGTACACACTTAGGTACGCTTTTAGTATCCTCCCCATCGGAGTCACTGCTATAATGATGTACGACCGAAGTAAAAATCCAATTATAAAATCGTTTGGATTAGTATACGTCCACAAGAACGTGGCATGCTAGTCTGATGGGATTTTGGAAATGATTGGTACTTTAATGATATCACTTGAGGGAAATGATATCGAATTAAACTCATTGTTTGTTTTATATGGTATTATTCCCATTAAAAGTCAATAAACTCACTGAACCTGATTGTATGGATAAGAGAGGAAACTTGGACATTTTCCTAACTGCAGAGGAGTACAAATATGTACTCCAAGTCAATTGACCTGCTGAACCAAATGATGCTTCCACTACTGAGGAAAGGAAGCTCATTGGAAATGGATCAAGGCTAATGAGATGACGCGGAGCAACATTATGAATTTCATGTCAAAAGTGTTGCGACATCAGGATCATGCCATGACCATTACCTATGATATGATGCTTAACCTCAAGAAGTTTTTGGTTATCAGGACAGGACAGCCGGGCAAAGTGAAATGAGGCAACTCATGACGTCCATCATGTCGGAAAGAACGCCCGTGAGGGATCACGTTCTTAGAATGATGGGCTATCTTAATGAGATAGAGATTCTGGGAATAATTATCAATGGGGTAACCCAGGTTGACTTTGTGCTCCAGTCTCTGCCGAGAAGTTTTGAGCAGTTCCGCCTAAACTATAACATGGATAAGAGGTCTTATTCATTGGCGGAGCTCCTGGTTGAACTTCAAGCGGCTGAGGGAATCTTTAAGGGCTCTCAAAACACTTGTGGCTGAGAAATTGGCTCTTCCTAGGCCTTCGGGCGGCAAAAGGAAGAAGAAGCAAATACGGAAACCCAGTGGGCCTAATATATCTGGACCACGGAATGGGACAAGCAAGCCCAAGGGGCAAGTGCTTCCGTTGTAAGCAGTCTGGATACTGGGAGTTTTAATTGTCCTCTCAAGCAACAAGAAGTTGATTTTTCCTTAGTTACCGAAACATGTTTAGTGGCGTTATCTACCAGTACCTGGTGTGTGGATACGGGAACCACTAATCATGTCTGCACTTAAAAGCGGGGGTTCCAGGAAACCCGGAGACTTAGAAAGGAAGAAGTTATAACCTACATGGGCAATACTGTTAAGGTAACAGCCGTTGGAGTGGGAGATGTTAAATGGTTTTAACGGTAGGACTTTAGTTCTTATAAATTGTCTTTATGTGCCGGTATTTAGAAAGAAATTTCATTTCGGATTTCTAAATTGGCTTAGAATGGATATTCCGTTTCTTCTGATAGTTTCATACTTATAAGAGTAGGAAACGGGGATATTATCTATTCTGGTACATTGATAGACAATTTAATACTAAATCCATATTCTTCCACGATGCAACATACCGGAGAAAATAACACATTGTCGAACCCCAATAAGAGTAAAGATCTTTCTAGGATGAATCAAATGTACTAGAGTTGATTCGCTCTGATATGTGCAGACCTCTTTGAGGAGTAAGGCATACTTATCAGGAAATGGGATTAACTCGGCAAAATAATGTGTTGTAAAGAAGGAATAGGACTCTTATAGATATGGGAAAGTAGACAATGAGTTATTCGGAGTTACCTAATTCGTTTTTGGGATATGGCTTGGAAACAGCGGTGTTTATCCTGAACTTGATTTCTTTGGAAACTTGTACAGATATTCGGCTGTTTATAGGATACCCTAAGAAAAACGAATTGAGATATGTAATATAGTCCAAAGGACCAGATGTTCATTGATTGCATCAATGTTCGGTTCTTAGACATGGACTATATATATGCAAGATCACAAGCCTAAGAGTAGAGTAATACTTAATGTGCTTAGAGGGACTAATCAAGACTTAGAACCAGCCTAACTGAGTAGTTCACTACTGTAATCTTTAGTCACTAAAGATGCACCGGAGCGTCGTCATAGTGGGAGGTTTGTTAGACAACCCGACAAGTTCATGTTTATAGGAGAGTCTTCGGACTTGTTACCTAGAGAACATGAAGCCGACCCCTGGATCTATGACGAGACGCTGAAAGATCAAGATGCTCAGTCTTGGTAAAAGACGATGAAATATGAGATTGAATCTTTGGATTCAAATCTTGTATGGGATCTTGTAGCACCGCCCAAAGGTGTAAAAGCCATTGGTTGCAAGTGGGTGTACAAGATTAAAAGAGGGTCTGACGGGAAGGTGTGAACCTTAAGGCTAGGCTTGTTGCGAAAGGGTGCACTCAGAAAGAAAGGGATCGATTATGAGTAAACTTTTTCGCTGGTAGCTATGCTAAAGTCGATCCGGATTCTTTTGTCTTCACATGGAAGATGGAAGTCAAGACGGATTTCTAAATCGAAGTCTTGACGGGACCATCTGTGTGGGATAGCCAGAGGGATTCATCGAAAAGAGCCAAGAGCATTCGGTAAGCAAGCTTAATCAATCTTAGGATTGAAGGAAGCTTCAAGATCTTGGACACATGCAGACCTATGAGAAAATCTATTTCATGGATTCATTCAAGGCATGTTTAGGTTCTGAGTGTCATAAAGAAGTGACAGAAAAGATGTGGTGTTTTCTCATTCTTTCTGTAGACGACATCCTTTTAAATTGGCAACAATATGAAAGATGTTATCGAACATAAAGGGATGGTTGTCTGAGTAATTCAATGTAAGAGACTTAGGAGAAGTCGGGAATGTTCTTGGGATCAAAGTAATAAATGATCGCCAGAAAAGAACATAGAACTTATCTCGAGCCTCATACATAAATACAATTCTTACCCGTTACAGCATACAGAATTCCAAGAAAGGTCTTCACCTTTTAGATGTGGAATTCATCTATCTAAAGTTTTGTGTCCGACACAATAAAGGAGATAGATGAAGATTAAGCAGTTCCCTGCACCTTAATGGTGGGAAGCTTAATGTATGTAATGCTATGCACGAGACTGATATCTACTATGCCGTGGGCATGGTGGTGAGATATCATAGTAATCCTGGAAAGGATCACTCGACTGATGTAAAGAACATGTTTAGGCTCCTGCAGAGGACCAGGAATTATGTTCTGAGTTACAAAGCAGTCAAGTTGTTTCCTTTGGATTACATAGAATTGGATTTCCAAATCAAACAGGGACAGTCGAAAGTCGAAGTCAGGCTATGTGTTCTCACTGTGAAGTGGAGCAGTCACATGGAAGAATGTAAAGCAGCGATGCATTACGGACTCTACCATGTAAACTGAAAGGATAACGGCCTCTGAGGCAGTTAAAAGGTCAGTGTGGCTCCAGTACTTCCTAAGGGACTTAGATGTGGTTTTCTTGTTTACCCAAAGCTATTTTGAATAGCGGTATTGGCAAACTTGAAATGCCACGAGTCCACAGTGGGAGATAACACGTAGAGCACAAGTACCACCTGATTCGAGAAATCGTCTAGTAAGACGATGCAGTTGTCACCTAGATAGCATCGAGAGGATTGCCTGGTAAAACCGTTCACAGAAGCTCTTCCAGCGGAAGCGTTGGGTAGGCGTGATAAGGTTATGGGAATCTGATGTTTGGGAGAGAGCGACTAGACTTTTAGTATAAGTGGGAGATTGATGGAGTTGTATTCTAAATGTCTAGTTTAGTGCAAATACGGAACTCCTTATCTATACCTTAATTCGAGATATGATTCAAGCATGATTGCATTTAATGCAATAGTCCTTGATGTATACGTTGTAGATACTATGGCGTGAGGAGACACGCGGAAGATTATACTATCGGTCACTCGTATACTATCGAACAGTAGCTCACGACTTAGATGGACAGGGACAATCCATCGGTACGTCGTAGTGTGACTGGTAGATAGTCGGTCTTGACTATCATGTTACACTCGTACACTTGGTGTATTGAGCAGGACCACGGGAGGGCGTTCGATTTATACTAATCCCAGTAATCGAATTAGACCTCAGATATTACGGATATACGAATTCCTAATCCCTATATAATTATAGGTGCGTGTGTCCAGTTCTCGGTTCTTTGACTTACTAGTGAGTGAGACTAATAAATTAGTCAATATTCTCGGTAATTGGGAATCGGAATTGTACACACGGCATGTTATAGATTATAGACAGGAAACCGTGTCCCATTTATTGGGTTGATGATGTCCCCGAGATGAGCTCATAAAGTTTATCATGTAAACCCTGCAAGTGGATTCGTTCCACAAGATAATAAGGATGAGTGGTACTAGTCTCGGATAACAAGAAAAGAGTTAATTTAATTATTAGTAATTAAAGTTAATTCGTGGACATATGATATCTTAAACATGGGGAAAGTCGTATATGTAATTCGGCGGAATTATTATTGTTGAAATAATATAAATTAACTATTGGGAATTCAATTATAATTTTATAGTGGAATTAATTATAATTAAAATTGTGGAATTTAATTAAGGTTTGCCTTTTAGGACGCCGAGTTAATTAAATTGCAATTTAGCCTAATAATTAATTTCCATAAGGTCTCTGGTGTAGCTCTATAAATACCTCACCCTCTCTTTCTCTAAACCGAAGAAACGCCGCTATTTTATTTTTGCGGAGAAAAGTAAATTGTTTGCGCAATTATTTTTCTGTAAAAAATAAATAGATTAGCGCTGTTATTATTTTCTGGAGAAATAAATTGCTAGCGCAATTATATTTCTGAGACAGAAGATCAAAACCTAACTTATGCCGCTATAATTAATTCTGCAGTGAAAATAAAAGCTTGCGCAATTATTTTTCCTCTGCTTAATTAATTTAGATTAGCGCAGTAATAATTCTGTAGAAATAATTTTGCTTGCGCAAATATATTTCTGAGACACAGAATATTATTCCTACGGTGGGTTCAAGAGAGAAAGGAGAAGAGGAAGGTTCAGCGGATCGTTGCCCACTCAACGGCTGAACGTCGGGGATAGAGACATACACCGGAAGGCTTCGTGGTCTCAACAATTCGGCTTCTCCGAATCACGCGACAAAGGTATAAGAAATCGAAACCCTTATTCCGCATACGTTTCGTTTTCTATTTCGTTAAAAATACATCGGATCTAAGATCGGGTTCCGGGCGTCGTGGATCATGTTCCTCGACTACTGGTGGGTCAAGGACCTCCGGATCGGTAGTCGGAAGAGTAAAATCGACCCGGAAACGCGCTCGGAACAGCAGGTCGCGCTGCTGTTCGCGGACGAACAGCGCCCGCTGAAAGGCAAACGGCGACCGCCGTTTTAGGCTTAATCAGCGACCGCTGATTTGTGGGCAGCGCCCGCTGCCCAAGGCAGATCAGCTTCCGTCTCGCGCGGTTGTCCTCCGGGGCGACGGCTGGGCGTGATTCGGCACACGGGCTGTCATGTGAACGGAGTAGCGCTTCCGGGAGGTCGACTGGGAGTGTTCGGATGTTCGAGTGATCGAACGGACACGTCCCGGGTAGTCGATTTCCAACAGCAACAACTCCCACTAACTTCTAATCTAGCACAAGTGCACCTAGAGCTAAATCTCCTAACTCTAATATTGGCGCACAGCGCAAAAGCAAACTACACAAACTCGAAGCTCAAAGCTGTCGGTTACGATTCTAAAAATCAGATTTCGTTCTCTCAAAATCGTCGAAATGATGAAACTCAAATCCATGGGTATATATAGTAGAGCCGCACATGTGGAGGTGATGACGTGGCACGTTCTCATTCGTCGCATGCTTGGCTTATGTCACTTCTCCATTGATGACATCACTATTATAGAACTTGGATTCTTGAATCTTGGAATCTTGAATCTTCGATTCTAGAATCTTCGAATCTTGAATCTTCAATTTCAAAATCAAACTTCAATTTCAATCTTGACTCCATCGATCTCAATTCTTCAACTTCAATTTCTTATGAAAATCTCTAAGTGTTGAAGCTTCGGAATTTCATCGTCTTCATGGTCGTCGATATCTTTGAAGTAGTAAACTTGGAACAATTCTTCATTTCCTTGAACTGAGTACTTAGTGAAAAGAATCACGTCAAAAGCACTTCGTCTTTGAATCCAAGACAATTAGCATGAGTCGCTGAAAACATCACAAGAGCCAAAACCGGCGACTCCTGTCGCCGGATTACATGCACGCCCCCAAACCAGCGACTCCAGTCGCTGGAATTTTTCCAAGCACCAAAAACGGCGACTGGAGTCGCCGTTTCTTCAACATACCAAAAGTGGAGACAGATGTCGCCGTTTACACGCAACTCCAAAGTGGCGACTCGTGTCGCTGAAAAAGCTCTTTCACCAAAACCGGCGACTCGGGTCGCCGTTTCTGCGCAACACCAAAAGTGGCGACTCGTGTCGCCGTTTCCATGTGCATGCACCTAAAGCGGCGACTCCTGTCGCCGTTTCCTTGCGTCCTTCAAAAGCGGCGACTCTGGTCGCCGTTTTCATGTAGTTCCAAAAGTGGAGACTCGTGTCTCCATTTCTACGCGCAAGGTTGTTGACTTCGGATTCCTAACTTGTAATCCTGAAATTCAACAAAAACAAAAACACAAGGAAAAATACGTTGTCGCCAAAACCAACATTTACAATATATCTCTTCATTTCATAAGTAAAAAATTAAAAAGTACCATACCTAACCTCTAACCTAAAATATTACTTATATTTTAGGCCATTTTATTATGAAGTATTTTGGAAAAAAGGAAGTATAGTTTATAAAATTACATTTAATACCCCATAAAATAAACTTTAAAATTTAGTATCTATTATATTTTCATTTTTTATTAATTAGAGTATAATATAGTTATAATTATGAAAAAGGGCAATAACCGCATGTTATTAATTACCCTTAATTAATATAAATTATTCTTAATTTATAATTAATTAATCAATTATCCTCTGATTTATAATTAGGAAAAACGATTACCTTTAATTCTAATGAAACTTAAAAAACTACCCTATATCTAAAATCTCCCTTTTATTTTTAATTTTATTTTATTTTGAATAAGTTTAGTTCAATTCTTATCAAACCCATTTTCAGTTCAATTTAGATGGATCTATTACACTTACAAACTATTATTATTATTATTATTATTATTATTATTATTATTATTATTATTATTATTATTATTATTATTATTATTATTATTATTATTATTATTATTATTATTATTATTATTATTATTATTATTATTATTATTATTATGAGTTTTGCTAAATGGGCAACATATGCTCATATGGCCAAAATCTAAAAAAAAAACAATTTTAAAAATTACAGTATTATATTTTAGGGAAAAATGGCAATAAGGCCAATTTTTAAAAAATTTTCGGCAATAAGGCTTTCGAGAAATTACGCGTCATTTAGGCCGCCTAAAATGTGCAAAGACCCTATTAACCTTCCTTTTATACCTTCCCCCTTTTCATGTTCATGTTCGATCCGTCCTCGACACTCCATCTCCATCTCTCCCGGCGGATTTCAACACACCGCCCGCCGCGGGGCCCGACGACGACGAACTCAACATTGCCCGCGAGCTTCTCCTCCTCCAGAAGGTCCAGTCCCTCGTTCTCCAGATCGTCAAATTCATCCTCGTCACGATGAGGAGGTCGTTGACGAGAAGTCCTCGGCCTCGTCCCGCCGTCCGAAAACCCGAGGCACATCACGCCCTCCCTCGCCTACACCATCGAGATTTTAGAGGCCGACAACCTCCCCTCTCTTCCTTACGCACGCAGAGGCCAAGCCCCCGCCTCCGATTCCCGATTGCGATCGAACCCTCGAACCGCGCGCGTGCGAGCTCGACCACCGCCATGAGCGACCACATCTGCTCCTAATCGGAAGACACATCGACATCGTATCCACCGCATCTCCGCCACCCTCATCCTGTTGACCTAGTGACACTGAATTCGGGGGTCGGGGATTGTTCGCACAAGGTGTTCGACGAAATGACCGAGTGAGGGTGAGTGACAGCGGGTGCCATGGAGAGGAGAGCAGCATTGAATGTGGCGAATCAGACCGCTTTCGGGGCTCCTCCGCACGGCTCGGTGGAGTTGGGGTGGGCTTTTGTTTCTTTTCAGAAGGTGAGCTGGGTTTTTGTTTATACCTCTTTAATTTCTTGAGATTATGGTGGTCCTTATAGTGTTTGGGGGTAATGGGATTATGTCGAAATCTTATTTCTAATGTTAATTTCTTGAGATTATTGTGTTCTTTCGGTTTGTTGTCTGGACTAATTGGATTGTGTCAAATTAGCTGTGTGTGTGTGTTTGTGCTTTAAAACTTTCTCTTCGCATAGTCTGGGAATTGATCTTGGAATTGATCGTATTTTCATTTCATTTGTTGTTTGACTTTGATGTAGGGATTATAAAGTATTGAACTAATATTTTGCACAAAATTTATCGCCCTCCTTTAACAAGTTCCCGTGATTTCCTGGGTTATTTTTTGAGAAAATGTTTAGGGTCTTGTTCTTCTGTTTTGTGAACATTCACCCGAAACACTTCTAAATTTTCTTTTTCTTTTAGATATAACTCAACAACTGGGGTATAATGTCAGGAATGATCATGAGTTTTCGGAGTATCTGTTATATGGATTTTTTGATTGGCATCAAAGAAATCAATCCTCTTACAGAATAAACCATTTAGAAAAGATGAAAAATGCATTGAATGTTAAGTACCTTCCCTTTCCTTTTTATCAAGAATGGAAACAATAAACTAAATTCATTATTTTTTCTTAGTTTTTTCTAGTCACGGCGATATACACTTTATAGAATCAAGATCATTCATTATTTTTTCTTGGTTTTATTATGCATTTCAGTGTTTTGTCGTTGCATTCAGTGTTCATTCAGCATGCATTCAGTGGTTGTGCATTGAGTTTGCCACTCAGTGTTTAATTGGTTCAGTCAGTGTGCATCCACCATGCGCTTGGTTTCATTATGCTTTCATTCAGTGTTTAATTGCTTGATTCAGAGTGCACCGAACTAAACTAGTGTACTTACACACTGTATCACCCCTGCCTCGATGATTGATTTTGGTTGCCTCGTTTTTTTTTTTTTTTTTTTAATACGATTAGGTCCTTTCAATGCTTCTGGATCAATTCCTCGATCCCGATATTTTCAATGCTTCAGGTTTACTTATGCTTCTTTGGATCATGGCGATTAGTATTTGTGACTTTCTTCCTGTTGTTTGATGATCGAAATACGTATTTCATATAGTTTGTATTGTTTGATATGATTTACTAATATACTGTAGTGGATTTTTACAAGAATATAAGTATATAACATGATTTATATTTGTTGTCGCCTTGCTTGGTCAGGGCATTGCTTTTGTGCTCATATAAGGAAGAGTGAGGAGAGCTTGGCTGGTAAGTGGAATTCAACAAGCATATTGACTTTCGTACTTAGATCCTACTAAATTGGAAAAAAATAATGGTTGTTTTATTTCCTCCTACCTGAAGTTCTTAATCTTTTTTTTTGAGTTCGGACCACATGTGCGGGAAAGCGGGCCACCGCGCGAGGGACTGCTCAGCTGCCCCTTCATTTCCCGGCAACCTGAGGCTCTGCAACAACTGCTACAAGCAGGGACACTTTGCTGCCGACTGCACCAACGACAAGGCATGCAAGAACTGCAGGAGAACGGGTCACAAGCAAGTGTTGGAGTTGTGTACATAATGTCTAGATTTAAGTATCGGTTAAATTCCCCGTCATAGCATTTAACCTATTTAAATAATGAACAATTATTTGCATTTAATTATTATTAATTAAATTATGCAAAATATAGTCCTGGATTTTATACGTTGTAGTTAGTATGGTGTGTCGGGCCCACACAGAAGATCATACTATCGGTTACTCGTATTTAATCAAACAGTTGCTCACGACCTAGATGGACACGGACCAATCCATCGGTATAGTCGTTGTGTGAGAGAGAAAATAATTTATCTTAATTATTTTATCACACTTGTACACTTGGTGTATTGGACGGATCGCTTGAGATTTATCAATTAGGATTGCCGTTGATAATTGATTTAAATCTCAGAGTATTTTATTTTTAATCCCCGATATTATTGCGGGTGTGTATATTTAATATAAGTGACTTTGATTTTCCAAAGGAATTAACCGATTTAATTATTGGGTTAATTACCGGTTAAGTTGGGTCACTATATTCTATGTACGACACGCCGTGAATACTTGACGGGAAAGTGTATCCCGTAAGGGTTGATAATATCCCCGAGATGAGTTCATAAGGAATTATTATGTAAACCCTGCAGGTGGATTTAATCCGCATAATAATTAAGGTTGAATGGTACTATTCTCGGATATAAGAGATGAATAAATTAATTAGCAATAAATTAATTTTATTCATGGATATTTAAATCTTAAATACACGGAATAAATAATACTACCGGAGAAATATTATTTGATATAATATGGTTTAATATTGGGAGTGCAATTAATTTATATAGTGGAAAATAAATTAATTAATATTGATAAGGATTAATAGATTTGGGCTAGGCTCAATTTAATCATCAATATTAGAAGCCCAATATTCCACCTCCTTTTGATCCCCTACGTAGCCTATAAAAGCACTACATGGCCTTCATAAATCATAAGACAAGAATATCAATATTTGATAGTTCTAGAGAGTTGAAGGAGATCCATAGGAGTTCGATAGATCGTCGCCCACACGACGTTCGAACGGAGTGCAAGGAATACGTAGGAAGATTCGAAGGTCTTCAAAGGTGTTTGATTTCGTTTCTCCGAACAACGAATCGAAGGTAAAATCATAAACCCCCTTTCTATGATTTTATGTGAATTAAATAGTAATATATACATGAACACACGATCCGGGAAAACGACGAACCTCGGGGACGGGGATTCGAGATCCCCGGCGAGGATCGAAGGGGCGGCCGAACCCTAGGGTTCGACCGCCGGCGTGCGCGGACGAGGGAGCCCCGGCTGGACGCCGGGGCAAGCGATCGACCATGGGTCGATCGCGGGGAGACCGCCGTGGGCTGGTGCCACGGCAGCTGGTCCCTCCCCAGCCCTTGACCGGCGGCTAGGCGCGACGGAGGAGCCCCGGCTGGAGCCGGGGCATGCGATCGACCGCGAGGTAGATCGCGGGGAAAGCCGCGGCTGGAGCCGCGGCGGGTCAGCTGGGGGCTGACCGCCCCTCCTCCGGCGATGGTGGTGAGTCGCCGGACTCACCACCGGGGGCTGCTGGGCAGCCCCGGCGATCGCAAGGCGCGATCGCGAGCCCCCTCGCGGCGGGGGCTCGGCAAGGGTTTTCTAGCCGCGGGGTTTCATCCCGCGGCGGTGATGCTCGAGTCGAGCTCCGTCGACGTGAGGTGGTTCGCGTGTTTCCGGCGATGGGATTTCGGTCGGGTTATTATTTCCGCAATTTTAATAGCCCGGGACATCGATTTCCAGCAATTGGTATCAGAGCGTTTGGTTTCGTGTTCATGTATATGTTCTATTATCGTTCTACCTTGCAGGGATTTCCGGCTATCATGGTTGGATTTAATTATTGTGTTAATTAATTATCATGATTATTCATTTATTAAACTCTCGGACATGTCGAGATTCGTTTTTTGTGGATGAATGTATGTAATAGTAAAAATTCGGGGGTTGACCGAATTTAGGATTTATTATTACGTTCTATGTTTTTCCGGAAAGTGTATAGGGTCGATTTCATGTATAGAATCGATACCGGAATTGTAAATTTATTTCTTGTAATTTATTTACGTTGGTTCGATGTTGGAACGATCGCCGGAAGACGAAGATGAGTGACGAAGAGAGGAGGACGAAAAGCCGGGGATCGATCAACCCCATGATCGATCCCGAGCGATCGACCGCAAGGAGCGGGGGCCGATCGCCCCTCGGCCATGGGCTGTCGCCGGTCACGGTGGCGGCTGGCCGGCTGGGCTGGGCGGCGGCGCTCCGCCGGCGGTGGTGGTCGATCGGGTGGGGGTGGCGTGGGGTCTCCCAACCCATGCTACTCCTACCAAGATCCGACTTTCCTAAATTAATTCGGTTTTCCTATTTGAGTGTCCTTCCTTTTGGAAACTCTCATGGATTAGGAAAAGAATTAATTGGAATTAATTTATTTCCTTATTCTATTATGGAAGTCTTCTAGAATATTCCAAGTTCTACTTGGAATAGGATTCTAGAGATTTAATAGAATTGGATAGGAAAATAATTAATAAATTGATTTATTTCCTATTTGATCATTCCTATTTTATGGGAATTTTCATGGACATGGAAATTAATTAATTTTGGAAAGTAAAAGAGTCCTAATTTATTTTATTTCCTTATTCTATTATAGAAGTCTTCTAGAATATTCCAAGTTTTACTTGGATAGATTATTCTAGAGATTTAATAGAATTAGATAGGAAAATAAATAAATAAAAATATTAATAATATTTAATTTTATTTTTAATATATTCGATTCACTTAATTTTCGAATTAAGTAACTTTTGGATTAATTAAAAATAAATAGATTTAAATATTGGGATTAATATTCTCGTCACGTGGAGCATTCATGAACGAAGACTGAAGACTAGAAGATGCGTACGGAGATGGAATAAAGCCATGATAGTCGGGAAAATAATTTTCTAGCATTATTTTGACTATGTGATACTATGTGCTTTATTGCTTGTATGCATGATATATGTGTTTACTTTATGCACTAGATAGCGTATCCCTTTATTGTAAAAAGCTAAGTGGGAGAGGGGATGGAAACATTCCCATGGTCTCCATTACTGTTCTCTTGGTGACTCTTATGGACTTTCGAAGTTCGTATAGACGAGTCATTGGAGGAGAATTCTTGTAATTCCTTTTACGAGAAACATTGATCAAGTTTATCAAACAATGTCTGATTTGTCTTTCTGAAACTGACTTCAAGTCGACTCATTCTCACCCCGGGGAGTGGAATGGAGCCAAAGCCACTTGGTCATGTGGATGACACAAATTAGAGACCTTCGTACCATCTTTTGAAGGTGGATCGATTGTCTGCTCGGCTCCCTCATTTATGAGAGATAGGGTCGTTCGCATGGTGAATCACTGGTTAGAAACTTCGAGTTTCACTTATGGTTCTCCGCGTCTTGGTTTGCGAGAATTCAATGGATCGAGTAAAAGGATGTCAATTGTAAAAGTCTTTTGGTATAGTAAACGTCCACACTATCGTGGCTTGCTGTACTGAATGGGATTTTGGAACGATTGATGTAGACAGTTTTAGAAGAGAGTAAAGGATACGTGTATCAACGTAAACGTCCACACTATCGTGGCTTGCGGTGATATGCGACTCCCGAACGAACTTCTTGGTACTGAGTAATGGTTTACACTTAGGTACGCTTCATAGTATTCTTCCCATCGAAGTAACGCTATTGATGATGTACGACCAAAGCAAATCTAATTGCAAAATCATTTGGGTGGGTAACCGTCCACACTAACGTGGCTTGCCTTACCTGATGGGATTTTAGATTTGATTAGTAATTTAATGATATTATTCAAGGGAGATAATATCGGATATTAAATTAATTGTTTGTTTATATGTGCTTATAGATTTAGAGAATTGCTATGAATCCACTTTCGTTAATACTTGAGGAATTCAACGCACTGGTTCCATACTTTGTTGAATGGAAAGAAGAGTTAGACATTACTCAGACTGTAAAAGAGTACAAAGATGTACTCAGCGAAACTTGTCCTCCTAGACCTACCATTAACTCAACTGATGAGGAAATAGTTGACTTTGAAAAGTGGGATAGTGCTCATGCATTAGCCGCTAATCATGATGTCATGCTTAAACTCAAGTTGATGTTTGGACATGATGTAAAGGCTAGAAAAGAGGCGATGAGGATACTCATAAAGATCAGTTGCTTCGAGGAAACGCTTGAACACGTTTTTGAGATGATGGATCTTTTAGACGAGTTGAAACAATCGCAAGCTCTTATAGCCAAGGCCAAAGGTTTCGAACCTAAGGGCATACATAAGGAAAAGGAGAAGAAGACAAGGGGATCCAGTGGTCCTAAGGGACTTGGACCAAAGGGCGGGATAAAGAAGCCTTCTGGCATATATCCCCAAGGGAGGCAGTCTGAGTACTGGGGGTCTATATCTTGTCCTCTCAAAAGTACGAATTTTTCTTTAGTCGTAAAAACATAGTCAGCGGTATTATCTACCAGAATTCTGGTGTGTAGATATGGAACCACTGACGGTATGTGCATTTTAAATGCAGGGGTTCCAGAAAACCCGGCGACTTAGAGAAGAAGAGTTCGAGTCCACATGGGCGAAGCTGTTGAGGAAGCAGCGGTTGCAGTGGAAGACATTTATCTGCTTTAGTAATTATAGGATTTCATTTCAAGTTTATTTCTTTATGTACCTTTTATTTTAGAAAGAACTTTTGTTCTGGTTTCTATTATTAATGAATGGATATTTATTTCTTTAATCATTCCGTGATTTAGATAAGAAATAATGGTGTTATCTATTCTGGTACATTAGATAGCAATATATGAATGATGAATCCTTAGTCTACCACGATGCAACGAACCGATATGTATAACTTGTTTTACTTATTAGATGTATTTCTTTATTAAATCATTATGCTTGTGAATTCTTGACCTTAGTAGTATTTATTCAAAAGAGATTCAAAAAAGTCGAAATTGATTTGATCAATTATAGTTGGAGGAATGGACCTCCCGACCTGAGAATCAATTTTGGAAGATAATACAACTAAGTGGACCTTCTGAAGGGAGGAATTCAGGACAAGTATTAAGAATGATCAAAGGTGATATATGCAGACATATGTGTAATTAGAAAGGTGTGAGTATTTCCTTGTAGGAATACTTGAAGATGGATTAGAATACTTGATGTGCCATAAAAGCAAAGTGTTTTGACTAGTCAATAAACACAAAGCTGTTATGGGGAACCTTCGAAGTATATCCATTAGAAGCCTGCGACTTGTTCGCGGAGGCTACCACCTGTCTAAAGAACACATAGCATAAATCAAAGATTGGGATTAAGTCTCAAAGGACTGCACCATGCACTCACGTGTAGAAATGGTGTGTCAGGTATAAGAAATAGAATTCTAATAGTAAAAGAACAAGTTTATTCGGAACCACCTATGTTCTATGGATATTTCTGGATACAACGACACATTCAATGTGTTTGTAGGATATCCTAGAAGAACAAGTAATTGTATGTTCAATAGTACTATGAACCAGAAGGACGTCAACGCCCGGTTCTTAGAGGAAGACTATTAGATGAACTACAATGCCCTAACTGACAAGGTACTCTAAAATGAGGAAAAGAAAAGACAGAGAACCAGCCTAACCGAATAGTAGTACACCACTAACTGCACCTAATGTTATTACTGTTATACACCGGAACGCCATTGCAGTGGGAGGTTGTTAAGCAACCGGAGATGTTCATAAGACTAGAGGAGTTTTGAACTCTGGATCTAGTAGACAAGAAATCGATCCCTAGCTCTGCATAAGGGGCGGTACTAATTTAAATGTGCCTTCTTGGATAGCAATAAGTATTATTGTTAAGAGGCAAGATCATTTAGGAGTACAACCTTAGCAAATCCATTTATGGATTATCACAAAGCTGTAAATTGTGGAACTTGCGAATTGATGAGATAGTCCATTAGATGGATTCATCAAAGGGCATAAGAAAAAGAAAGGTGTATTAGAGACGTAATGGAAACAAAGTGGTGTTTCTCGGAATTTTATGTAGATAACACTTCATCGTTGGTAACAATGTAAAAGTGTTGTCAGACATAAAATAGAGGTTGTCTAAATGAATCGAGACATGAGATTAAGAGTAAGTTAGATCATGTTCTTAGAATCCTTCGATCTCTAGATAAGAACATTGTACTTCTCCTAAAGATATCTTATGTGATTATGGTTTGTTTTAAACATGCATAATTCTGAGAAAGGTTATTGCCTTTCGGGAACAGAATGCATCTATCTAAAGGTATGTGTTTTGAACACATAAAGGAGATAGATATAGACAAAGCAGTTTCCTACACTTCGAGTGTGGAGAGCTTTGTAAATGCAGTGTTGTAAAACGAGAACCTGATATCAACTATGCGGTTGGCGTAGTGGGAGGATGTCAAAGTAATCTGGACAAGAGATGTTCGAGTGCTGTAAGAGTACTTTCGAAGTACTGACTTACGGAGCAAGACGAAATCTTCTTGGATTACATGTTCTCAGATCCTAAATCAGAGAAAGACCAGTGTAAGTCGATATCAGGCTATGTGTTCACTTTTAAAAGAGGTGGAACCTAAAGATGAAAGAGTGATAAGCGTGATGCTTCTCGGACTCTGTCATAAACCGAATAGCAGCCTCAGAGGCCGCGGAAGATTTTGGTTAGGTTCTGGAATGACCTCTGAGCTTGGATATGATTCTTGGTTCACCAAAGGCTATGTGTATAGCGGTGCGTGGTAAACTGGAAGAAGTCATAAGTTCAAAAGGTGATGATTACACATAGAGCAAGTACCACCTGATTCGAGTCATCGTCTAGGGAGACGACGCAGTAGTCACCAAGATAACTTCAGAGCGGCAACCTAGATTGCTCATTCACTTAGTACTTCTGGGAAGTATAACTTAAGCACGTGATGAGTATGGGAGTCGGGAGTTTGGAGGAAATGACTAGACCTTAGTACAAGTGGGAGATTGTTGGAGTTGTGTACTTAATGTCTAGATTTAAGTATCGGTTAAACTCCCCGTCATAGCATTTAACCTATTTAAATAATGAACAATTATTTGCATTTAATTATTATTAATTAAATTATGCAAAATATAGTCCTGGATTTTATACGTTGTAGTTAGTATGGTGTGTCGGGCCCACACAGAAGATCATACTATCGGTTACTCGTATTTAATCAAACAGTTGCTCACGACCTAGATGGACACGGACCAATCCATCGGTATAGTCGTTGTGTGAGAGAGAAAATAATTTATCTTAATTATTTTATCACACTTGTACACTTGGTGTATTGGGCGGATTTCTTGAGATTTATCAATTAGGATTGCCGTTGATAATTGATTTAAATCTCAGAGTATTTTATTCTTAATCCCCGATATTATTGCGGGTGTGTATATTTAATATAAGTGACTTTGATTTTCCAAAGGAATTAACCGATTTAATTATTGGGTTAATTACCGGTTAAGTTGGGTCACTATATTCTATGTACGACACGCCGTGAATACTTGACGGGAAAGTGTATCCCGTAAGGGTTGATAATATCCCCGAGATGAGTTCATAAGGAATTATTATGTAAACCCTGCAGGTGGATTTAATCCGCATAATAATTAAGGTTGAATGGTACTATTCTCGGATATAAGAGATGAATAAATTAATTAGCAATAAATTAATTTTATTCATGGATATTTAAATCTTAAATACACGGAATAAATAATACTACCGGAGAAATATTATTTGATATAATATGGTTTAATATTGGGAGTGCAATTAATTTATATAGTGGAAAATAAATTAATTAATATTGATAAGGATTAATAGATTTGGACTAGGCTCAAATTAATCATCAATATTAGAAGCCCAATATTCCACCTCCTTTTGATCCCCTACGTAGCCTATAAAAGCACTACATGGCCTTCATAAATCATAAGACAAGAATATCAATATTTGATAGTTATAGAGAGTTGAAGGAGATCCATAGGAGTTCGATAGATCGTCGCCCACACGACGTTCGAACGGAGTGCAAGGAATACGTAGGAAGATTCGAAGGTCTTCAAAGGTGTTTGATTTCGTTTCTCCGAACAACGAATCGAAGGTAAAATCATAAACCCCCTTTCTATGATTTTATGTGAATTAAATAGTAATATATACATGAACACAAGATCCGGGAATACGACGAACCTCGGGGACGGGGATTCGAGATCCCCGGCGAGGATCGAAGGGGCGGCCGAACCCTAGGGTTCGACCGCCGGCGTGCGCGGACGAGGGAGCCCCGGCTGGACGCCGGGGCAAGCGATCGACCATGGGTCGATCGCGGGGAGACCGCCGTGTGCTGGTGCCACGGCAGCTGGTCCCTCCCCAGCCCTTGACCGGCGGCTAGGCGCGACGGAGGTGCACCGGCTGGAGCCGGGGCATGCGATCGACCGCGAGGTCGATCGCGGGGAAAGCCGCGGCTGGAGCCACGGCGGGTCAGCTGGGGGCTGACCGCCCCTCCTCCGGCGATGGTGGTGAGTCGCCGGACTCACCACCGGGGGCTGCTGGGCAGCCCCGGCGATCGCAAGGCGCGATCGCGAGCCCCCTCGCGGCGGGGGCTCGGCTAGGGTTTTCTAGCCGCGGGGTTTCATCCCGCGGCGGTGATGCTCGAGTCGAGCTCTGTCGACGTGAGGTGGTTCGCGTGTTTCCGGCGATGGGATTTCGGTCGGATTATTATTTCCGCAATTTTAATAGCCCGGGACATCGATTTCCAGCAGCAAGTGCCTGCAGTACCGGGCAGGGGAGAGCTCGGAGAAGGCGTGCTCGTTCTTGATTTGGGGTCAATAAATTGGAGGAAGATCTATTTGTTGATTTATTGTGTGCTGCTGTACATATCAAACTCGGGTAGTATAAATACAATTTTTTTTGTGGATTTATGGATTATATTTGTAGATTTATGGATGAGTTGATTTTGAATTTATTTTATAAAATAGAACAATTAGTATATTTTTACGAAAATGGGATATTCATTATGTTTTTATGACGTTCAGTGTTTTTTTATGACATTCAATGTTTTGGTCTTGAAACAAGTTAACGAGAGTCAACATACTTAATAGGATTTAAACACACTGAATAGCACTTAAACACACTGAATAGGACTGAAAACACACTGAATAGCACTTAAACACACTGAATAGGACTGAAACACACTGAGTAGGAATAAAATACACTAAGTAGGATTAAAATACACTAAGTAGCACTTAAACACACTGAATAGCACATAAACACACTGAATAACACTTAAACACACTGAATAGGACTGAAAACACACTGAATAGCACTTAAACACACTGAATAGCACATAAACACACTGAATAGCACTTAAACACACTGAATAGGACTGAAACACACTAAGTAGGATTAAAATACACTGAGTAGCACTTAAACACACTGAATAACACTTAAACACACTGAATAGAATGAAACACACTGAATGTCACAAAAATACACTATTTGATTAAAAATACACCGAGTGCGATCGAAACACACTGAAACACATTTGAATATCATTAAAAAAACATTGAATATCATTCACATTTACAATATTAAAACACACTGTACATCTTGTTACTGCTCGTCAACAAATGCCCGAAAATCAATTTCGGTACATAAACCCGTTCCTCCTGATGGATCTCAACCCACTGCTCACCGTATCTCCGACCGAACTAGAACCCTCGATGCCGCCTCCGTCATCAACACTCCATCGCCGGCAGCACACCACAAAGAACGCCTCTGGCGAGTCCCTCTTCGGGAAGAACCAAAACGACGACTCCCTCTTCGTCAAACATGCGCACAGGACACTGACCAAGGTGGACATTGTACCCAGTCCTAAGAATTGCGGGGTGAACATTGTAAATGTACAACTAAACACTGGACATTGACCAAAAATAAAAAAATAAAAAAATAAAAAGGGAAAAATGGCAATAAGGTCAATTTTTAACATTTTTTCGGCAATAAGGCTTTCGTGAAATTACGCGTGTCATTTAGGCCGCCTAAAATGTGCAAAGACCCTATTAACCTTCCTTTTATACCTTCCCCCTTTTCATGTTCATGTTCGATCCGTCCTCGACACTCCATCTCCATCTCTCCCGGCGGATTTCAACACGCCGCCCACCGCGGGGCCTGACGACGACGAACTCAACAATGCCCGTGAGCTTCTCCTCCTCCAGAAGGTCCAGTCCCTCGTTCTCCAGAACGTCGAATTCATCCTCGTCACGATGAGGAGGTCGTTGACGAGAAGTCCTCGGCCTCGTCCCGCCGTCCGAAAACCCGAGGCACATCACGCCCTCCCTCGCCTGCACCATCGAGATTTTAGAGGCCGAAAACCTCTCCTCTCTTCCTTACGCACGCAGAGGCCAAGCCCCCGCCTCCGATTCCCGATTGCGATCGAACCCTCGAACCGCGCGCGTGCGAGCTCCACCGCCGCCATGAGCGACCACATCTGCTCCGAATCGGAAGACACATCGACATCGTATCCACCGCATCTCCGCCACCCTCATCCCGTTGACCTAGTGACACCGAATTCGGGGGTCGGGGATTGTGCGCACAAGGTGTTCGACGAAATAACCGAGTGAGGGTGAGTGACAGCGGGTGCCATGGAGAGGAGAGCAGCATTGAATGTGGCGAATCGGACCGCTTTCGGGGCTCCTCCGCACGGCTCGGTGGAGTTGGGGTGGGCTTTTGTTTCTTTTCAGAAGGTGAGCTGGGTTTTTGTTTATACCTCTTTAATTTCTTGAGATTATGGTGGTCCTTATAGTGTTTAGGGGTAATTGGATTGTGTCGAAATCTTATTTCTAATGTTAATTTCTTGAGATTATTGTGTTCTTTCGGTTTGTTGTCTGGACTAATTGGATTGTGTCAAATTAGCTGTGTGTATGTGTTTGTGCTTTAAAACTTTCTCTTCGCATAGTCTGGGAATTGATCTTGGAATTGATCGTATTTTCATTTCATTTGTTGTTTGACTTTGATGTAGGGATTATAAAGTATTGAACTAATATTTTGCACAAAATTTATCGCCCTCCTTTAACAAGTTCCCGTGATTTCCTGGGTTATTTTTTGAGAAAATGTTTAGGGTCTTGTTCTTCTGTTTTGTGAACATTCACCCGAAACACTTCTAAATTTTCTTTTTCTTTTAGATATAACTCAACAACTGGGGTATAATGTCAGGAATGATCATGAGTTTTCGGAGTATCTGTTATTTGGATTTTTTGATTGGCATCAAAGAAATCAATCCTCTTACAGAATAAACCATTTAGAAAAGATGAAAAATGCATTGAATGTTAAGTACCTTCCCTTTCCTTTTTATCAAGAATGGAAACAATAAACTAAATTCATTATTTTTTCTTAGTTTTTTCTAGTCACGGCGATATACACTTTATAGAATCAAGATCATTCATTATTTTTTATTGGTTTTATTATGCATTTCAGTGTTTTGTCGTTGCATTCAGTGTTCATTCAGCATGCATTCAGTGGTTGTGCATTGAGTTTGCCACTCAGTGTTTAATTGGTTCAGTCAGTGTGCATCCACCATGCGCTTGGTTTCATTATGCTTTCATTCAGTGTTTAATTGCTTCATTCAGAATGCACCGAACTAAACTAAGTGTACTTACACACTGTATCACCCCTGCCTCGATGATTGATTTTGGTTGCCTCGTTTTTTTTTTTTTTATACGATTAAGTCCTTTCAATGCTTCTGGATAAATTCCTCGATCCCGATATTTTCAATGCTTCAGGTTTACTTATGCTTCTTGGGATCATGGCGATTAGTATTTGTGACTTTCTTCCTGTTGTTTGATGATCGAAATACGTATTTCATATAGTTTGTATTGTTTGATATGATTTACTAATATACTGTAGTTGATTTTTACAAGAATATAAGTATATAACATGATTTATATTTGTTGTCGCCTTGCTTGTGTTGGAGTTGTGTACTTAATGTCTAGATTTAAGTATCGGTAAACTCCCGGTCATAGCATTTAACCTATTTAATTAATAAACAATTATTTGCATTTAATTATTATTAATTAATTATGCAAAATATAGTCCTGGATTTTATACGTTGTAGTTAGTATGGTGTGCATGGGCGCACAGAAGATCATACTATCGGTTACTCGTATTTAATCGAACAGTAGCTCACGACCTAGATGGACACGGACCAATCCATCGGTATAGTCGTTGTGTGAGAGAGAAAATAATTTATCTTAATTATTTTATCACACTTGTACACTTGGTGTATTGGGCGGATCGCTTGAGATTTATTGATTAGGATTGCCTTGGATAATCAATTTAAATCTCAGAGTATTTTATTCTTAATCCCCGATATTATTGCAGGTGTGTATATTTAATATTAGAGACTTTGATTTTCCAAAGGAATTAACCGATTTAATTATTGGGTTAATTACCGGTAAAATTGGGTCGCTATATTTTATATATGACATGCCGTGAATACTTGATAGGAAAGTGTATCCCGGAAGGGTTGATAATATCCCCGAGATGAGTTCATAAGGAATTATTGTGTAAACCTCATGAGTGGATTCGTTCCGCACAATAATAAAGGTTGAACGGTACTAGTCTCGGATATAAGAGATGAATATTATTTATTGAGCAATAAATAAATTTATTCATGGATATTTAAATCTTAAATACACAGAATAAATAATACTAACCGGAGAAATATTATTTGATATAATATGGATAAATATTGGGAGTGCAATTTTATTTATATAGTGGAAAATAAATAAAATTAATATTGATAAGGATTAATGGATTTGGGTTGGACCCAATTTAATCTTCAATATTAGAAGCCCAATATTTAATCTCCTTATGATCCCCTACGTAGCCTATATAAGCACTACATGGTCTTCACTTTTCATAACACTTTTTAACCTACGCCAATCATAAAGTCTTGGAGAGTGAAGGAGATCCATAGGAGTTCGATAGATCGTCGCCCACACGACGTTCGGACGAAGTGCAAGGAATACGTAGGAAGATCGCAAGGTCGTTTGATTTCGTTTCTCCGTACAACGAATCGAGGTAATATAATCGAGAACCCCCTCTATGATTATATGTTCGTTTAATTGTAATATGTACATGAACAAGACGATCCGGGAACGTCGAGACCGGGATACGGGGATCACGCGATCCCCGTCGGGATCGAACAAGAGGCGGCCGAACCCTAGGGTTCGACAGCCGGCGCGCGGGCGTGAGGGGAGCCCCGGCTGGACGCCGGGGCGAGCGATCGACGTGAAGTCGATCGCTGGGGGTTCAGCCGTGGGCTGGTGCCACGGCGGGGCGAACCCCCCGGCCTCCCTTCGCCGGTGGTGCGCGCAAGGAGAGAGGCCGCGGCTGGACGCCGCGGCTGGGGCGATCGAGCCCTAGCTCGATCGCCGGGGACCGTCGCGGCTTCGCGCCGCGACTGGTGGTCCCCCCTCCTGTCGGTGATGGCGGTGAGTCGCCGGACTCACCGCCCGGGGCTGCCGGAGCAGCCCAGCGATCGCCATGCACGGCGATCGCGAACCCCAGCCGCGATGGGGTTCGGCTAGGGTTTAGCCGCGGGTTCATCCCGCGGCGATGCTCTTGTCGAGCCCGGTTCTTCGCGTGTGGTTCGCGTTCGTAGTTTCCGACTCGCGGGGGTTCGGCTGGGGGCGGACTGCGTGTCTTCGGGCGCGTAGTCTCCAAAGGCCGGACTCCGGCGGATGAGTCGGTGTTCGTGTAATCTCCGGCGACGGGTTTTCGGTCGGGTTATCGGTTCCGCAATTTTTTTGATAGCCCGGGACATCGAATCCCAGCAATTGGTATCAGAGCGTTTGGTTTCGTGTTCATGTATATGTTCGATTATTGTTCTACCTTGCAGGATTTCCGGCTATCATGGTTGGATTTAATTATTGTTTTTCCTTTAATTAATTATCATGATTAAACTCTCGGACATGTCGAGATTCGTTTTTGTGTGGTTGAATGTTTGTAATAGTAAAAATTCGGGGGTTGACCGAATTTAGGATTTATTATTACGTTCTTTATTTTCCGGAAAATGTATAGGGTCAATTTCATGTATAGAATCGATACCGGATAGTGTAATTTAAATTTTGTAATTTATTTACGTTGGTTCGATGATGAGACGATCGCCGGAAGACGAAGACGTGTGACGAAGACCAAGAGGACGAACTACCGGGGATCGATCAAACCCCTTGATCGATCCCAAGCAATCGACCCAAGGAGAGGGGCCGATCGCCCTCGGCTAGGGCTGCTGCCGGCGACGGTGGTGGCTGGTGGCTGGGCTAGGCGGCGGCGCTCCTCCCGAGGTGGTGGTCGATCGATGGTGGGGATGGCGTGGGGTCTCCCAATCCCATGCTATTCCTACCAAGATCCACTTTCCTAAAATTAATTCGGTTTTCCTATTTGAGTGTTCTCCTTTTGGAAACTCTCATGGATTAGGAAAAGAATTAATTAGAATTAATTTTATTCCTATTGTTTATTTCCTTTATGGAGATATTCATGGATTAGGAATTTAATTGTACTAATTTATTTCCTATTTGACTATTCCTATTCTTGGGAATTTTCATTAGATGGAAATTAATTAATGGAAAGTAGTAGTCCTAATTTATTTTATTTCCTTGTTCTATTATAGATATCTTCTAGAATATTCCAAGTTTTACTTGGATAGATTATTCTAGAGATTTAATAGAATTAGATAGAAAAATAAATAAATAAAAATATTAATAATATTTAATTTTATTTTTGATATATTCAATTGACTTAATTTTCGAATTAAGTAACTTTTGGATTAATTGAAAATAAATAGATTTAAATATTGGAGATTAATATTCTCGTCACATGGAGCATTCAAGAAACGAAGACTGAAGACTAGAAGATGCATATGAAGATGGAATAAAGCCATGATAGTCGGGAAAATAATTTTTCTAGCATTATTTTGACTATGTGATACTATGTGCTTTATTGCTTATATGCATGCTATATGTGTTTATTTTATGCACTAGATAGCGTATCCCTTTATCGTAAAAAGCTAAGTGGGAGAGGGGATGGAAACATTCCCATGGTCTCCATTGCTGTTCTCTTGGTGACTCTTATGGACTTTCGAAGTTCGTATAGACGAGTCATTAGAGGAGAATTCTTGTAATTCCTTTTACAAGAAACATTGATCAAGTTTATCAAACAATGCCTAATTTGTCTTTCTGAAACTGACTTCAAGTCGACTCATTCTCACCCCGGGGAGTGGAATGGAGCCAAAGCCACTTGGTCATGTGGATGACACAAATTAGAGACCTTCGTACCATTCTTTGATAGATGGATCGATTGTCTGCTCGACTCCCTCATTTATGAGAGATAGGGTTGTTCGCATGGTGAATCACTGGTTAGAAACTTCAAGTTTCACTTATGATTCTCCGCGTCTTGATTTACAAAAATCGAATGGATCTTGTAATTGGGAGTCAATTATAAAAGTCTCTTGGTGTAGTAAACGTCCACACCACGTGGCTTGCTATACTGACGGACTTTGGATTAATTGATGTAGACAGTTGTAAGTAATTGTGAAGAGTTGTAAAGTTATCGTAAACGTCCACACCACGTGGCTTGCGGTGATGTAGCAATTCCAAACGATTTACTTTGGTGCTGAGTAATGGTTTACACTTAGATACGCGTTATAGTATTCTTCCCCACGAAGTTACGCTATAATCGATGTATGACCAAAGAAAATCTAATTGCTAAATCATTTGGGTGGGTAAACGTCCACACCACGTGGCTTGCCTTACCTGATAGGATTTTAGATGTGATTAGTAATTTAATGATATTATTTGAGGGAGATAATATCGGATATTAAATTGATTGTTTGTTTATATGTGCTTATAGGTTTAGAGAATAGCTATGAATCCACTTTCTGTAATACTCAAGGAGAATAAACTCACTGGTCCCAATTATATTGATTGGAAGAGAAATTTGGACATTGTCCTGACTGCTGAAGAGTACAAGTTTGTACTCTATGAGCACTGCCCTGCTGAACCCACGGCTGCCTCAACTAATGAGGAAAAGGAAACATATCGGAAGTGGAAAAAGGCTGATGAAATGGCTAGGTGCTATATTTTGGATTCTATGTCGAATGTACTCCAAACCCAACATCAGTCGATGAACACTGCCGAGGATATGTTGTTCAACCTCAAGGAGATGTTTGGGCATCAAGACCGTGCGGGTAGGCAAGAAGCCATGAGAGTCCTCATGTCGACTACTCAATCTGAAGGAACGCCCGTTGGGGAGCACGTTCTTAAGATGATGAGTTTGTTGAATGATTTGGAGGTCCTTGGAGCTATGATTGATTGTGAGACGCAAGTCGACATCATACTCCAGTCTCTGACCCCTAGTTTTGAGCAGTTTCGTATGAGTTATAACATGGGTAAACTATCTTATACTCTTGCGCAACTCCTGACTGAACTGAAGGCGGCAGAGGGGATCTACAAGAAGGGCAAGTCTCAAGCGCTTGTAACTACTAAGTCCAAAAGCTTGAAAGCTGTTGGAGGTAGGGGCAAGAAAAGGAAGCAAGCCTGGAAACCCAGTGGTGCCAAGAGGAATGGACCACGAGTGGGGGGCTAGTAAGCCAAGGGGCAAGTGCTTCCGGTGCAACAAGTCTGGACACTGGAGGTCTGAATGTCCTCTCAAAGGTACGAATTTTTCTTTAGTCGTAAAAACATAGTCAGCGGTATTATCTACCAGAATTCTGGTGTGTAGATATGGAACCACTGACGGTATGTGCATTATTTCAAATGCAGGGGTTCCAGAAAACCCGGCGACTTAGAGAAGAAAAGTTCGAGTCTACATAGGCGAAGCTGTTGGGGTAGCAGCGATTGCAGTGGAAGACATATTGTTTTAGGATTTCATTTTAAGTTATTGCTTTATGTACCTTTTATTTTAGAAGGAACTTTTGTTCTGGTTTTCTATTATTAATGGATATTTTATTTCTTTAATCATTTGATGATTTGGATAAGAAATAATGGTGATATCTGTTCTGGTACATTGGATAACAATAATGAATGATGAATCCTTAGTCTACCACGATGCAACGAACCGATATGTATAACTTGTTTTACTTATTAGATATATTTCTTTATCAATCATTATACTTGTGAATTCTTGAACTTAGTAGTATTTATTCAAAAGGGATTCAAAAAGGTCGAAATTGATTTGATCAATTATAGTTGGAGGAATGGACCTCCCGACCTAAGAATCAATCTTGGAAGATAATACAACTATGTTAACCTTTCTAAAGGATAGAATTCGGACAAGTATTGAAAATGATTTATGATTAATGCGGTGACATGTGTAATTAGAGAGGTACGAGTTGTTCTTTCAAGAATACTCAAAGATGGATTAGAATACTTGATGTGCCATAAAATCGAAGTGTTTTTCGACACAAAGCCATTATGGGGAACCTTCAAAGTATATCCATTAGAAGCCTGCGACTTGTTCGCAGAGGCTATCACCTATCTAAATAACACGTAGCATAAATCAGAGATTGAGATTAAGTCTCAAACGACTACACCATACACTGATGTGTAGACGTGGTGTGTCAGGAATAAGAAATGGAATTCTAATAGTAAAAGAACAAGTTTATTCGGAACTACCTATGTTCTATGGATATTTCTGGATACAACGGCACATTCAATGTGGTTGTAGAACATCCTAGAAGAACAAGTAATTGTATGTTCAATAGTACTACGAACCAGAGGGGTGTCCTCGCCCGGTTCTTAGAGGAAAACTATTAGATGAACTACAATGCCCTAATTGACAGAGTACTTTAAAATGAGGAAAGGAAAGACTGAGAACCAGCCTGACCGAGTAGTGGTACACCACTAACTGCACCTAATATTATTACTGTTATACACCGGAATGCCTTGCAGTGGGAGGTTGTTAAGCAACCAGAGATGTTCATAAGGCTGGAGGAGTTTTGAACTCTGGATCTAGTATACATGAAATCAATCCCTAGTTCTGTATAGGAACTTGCGAATTGATGAGATAGTCCATTCTATGGATTCATCAAAGGGCGTAGACAAGAAAGGTGTATTGGAGACGTAATGGAAACAAAGGTGGTGTTTCTCGGAATTTTGTGTAGATAACACTTCATCGTTGGCAACAATGTAAAAGCGTTGTCAAACATAAAATAGAGGTTGTCTAAATAAATCGAGATATGAGATTAAGATGAAGTTGGATCATGTTCTTAGAAATCTTTTGATCTCTAGATAAGAACATTTGTACTTCTCTTAAAATATCTTATACGATTATGGTTTGTTTTAAACATGCACAATTCTGAGAAAGGTTATTGCCTTTCGGGAACAGAATACATCTATCTAAAGGTATGTGTTTCGAACGCATAAAGGAGATAGATATAGACAAAGCAGTTTCCTACACTTCGAGTGTAGAGAGCTTTGTAGATACAATGTTGAAAAACAAGAACCCGATATCAACTATGCGGTTAGCGTAGTGGGAGGATATCAAAGTAATCTGGATAAGAAATATTCGAATGCAGTAAAAGTACTTGGAAGTACTGGATTACTAGCAAAGCGAAATCTTCTTAGATTACAGTTTCTCAGATCCAAAATCAGAGAAAGACCAGTGTAAGTCGATATCAGGCTATGTGTTCACTTTTAGAAGAGGAGGAACCTAAGGATGAAAGAGTGATAAGCGTGATGCTTCTCGGACTCCATCATAAGCCGAATAGCAGCCTCAGAGGCAGCGGAAGTTTTGGTTAGGTTCCGGAATGACCTCTGAACTTGGATATGATTCTTGGTTCACCAAAGGCTATGTATATAGCGGTGCATGGAGAACTGGAAGAAGTCATAAGTTCAAAAGGTGATGATAACACATAGAGCCAGTACCACCTGATACGAGTCATCGTCAGGGAGACGACGCAGTAGTCACCAAGATAACTTCAGAGCGGCAACCTAGATTGCTCATTCACATAATACTTCTGGGAAGTATAACTTAAGCACGTGATGAGTATGGGAGTCGGGAGTTTGGAGGAAATGACTAGACCTTAGTACAAGTGGGAGATTGTTGGAGTTGTGTACTTAATGTCTAGATTTAAGTATCGGTAAACTCCCGGTCATAGCATTTAACCTATTTAATTAATAAACAATTATTTGCATTTAATTATTATTAATTAATTATGCAAAATATAGTCCTGGATTTTATACGTTGTAGTTAGTATGGTGTGCATGGGCGCACAGAAGATCATACTATCGGTTACTCGTATTTAATCGAACAGTAGCTCACGACCTAGATGGACACGGACCAATCCATCGGTATAGTCGTTGTGTGAGAGAGAAAATAATTTATCTTAATTATTTTATCACACTTGTACACTTGGTGTATTGGGCGGATCGCTTGAGATTTATTGATTAGGATTGCCTTGGATAATCAATTTAAATCTCAGAGTATTTTATTCTTAATCCCCGATATTATTGCGGGTGTGTATATTTAATATTAGAGACTTTGATTTTCCAAAGGAATTAACCGATTTAATTATTGGGTTAATTACCGGTAAAATTGGGTCGCTATATTTTATATATGACATGCCGTGAATACTTGACAGGAAAGTGTATCCCGGAAGGGTTGATAATATCCCCGAGATGAGTTCATAAGGAATTATTGTGTAAACCTCATGAGTGGATTCGTTCCGCACAATAATAAAGGTTGAACGGTACTAGTCTCGGATATAAGAGATGAATATTATTTATTGAGCAATAAATAAATTTATTCATGGATATTTAAATCTTAAATACACGGAATAAATAATACTAACCGGAGAAATATTATTTGTTATAATATGGATAAATATTGGGAGTGCAATTTTATTTATATAGTGGAAAATAAATAAAATTAATATTGATAAGGATTAATGGATTTGGGTTGGACCCAATTTAATCTTCAATATTAGAAGCCCAATATTTAATCTCCTTATGATCCCCTACGTAGCCTATATAAGCACTACATGGTCTTCACTTTTCATAACACTTTTTAACCTACGCCAATCATAAAGTCTTGGAGAGTGAAGGAGATCCATAGGAGTTCGATAGATCGTCGCCCACACGACGTTCGGACGAAGTGCAAGGAATACGTAGGAAGATCGCAAGGTCGTTTGATTTCGTTTCTCCGTACAACGAATCGAGGTAATATAATCGAGAACCCCCTCTATGATTATATGTTCGTTTAATTGTAATATGTACATGAACAAGACGATCCGGGAACGTCGAGACCGGGATACGGGGATCACGCGATCCCCGTCGGGATCGAACAAGAGGCGGCCGAACCCTAGGGTTCGACCGCCGGCGCGCGGGCGTGAGGGGAGCCCCGGCTGGACGCCGGGGCGAGCGATAGACGTGAAGTCGATCGCTGGGGGTTCGGCCGTGGGCTGGTGCCACGGCGGGGCGAACCCCCCGGCCTCCCTTCGCCGGTGGTGCGCGCAAGGAGAGAGGCCGCGGCTGGACGCCGCGGCTGGGGCGATCGAGCCCTAGCTCGATCGCCGGGGACTGTCGCGGCTTTGCGCCGCGACTGGTGGTCCCCCCTCCTGTCGGTGATGGCGGTGAGTCGCCAGACTCACCGCCCGGGGCTGCCGGAGCATCCCAGCGATCGCCATGCACGGCGATCGCGAACCCCAGCCGCGATGGGGTTCGGCTAGGGTTTAGTCGCGGGTTCATCCCGCGGCGAGGCTCTTGTCGAGCCCGGTTCTTCGCGTGTGGTTCGCGTTCGTAGTTTCCGACTCGCGGGGGTTCGGCTAGGGGCGGACTGCGTGTCTTCGGGCGCGTAGTCTACAAAGGCCGGACTCCGGCGGATGGGTCGGTGTTCGTGTAATCTCCGGCGACGGGTTTTCGGTCGGGTTATCGGTTCCGCAATTTTTTTGATAGCCCGGGACATCGAATCCCAGCAGCTTGGTCAGGGCATTGCTTTTGTGCTCATATAAGGAAGAGTGAGGAGAGCTTGGCTGGTAAGTGGAATTCAACAAGCATATTGACTTTCGTACTTAGATCCTACTAAATTGGAAAAAATAATGGTTGTTTTATTTCCTCCTACCTGAAGTTCTTAATCTTTTTTTTGAGTTCGGACCACATGTGCGGGAAAGCGGGCCACCGCGCGAGGGACTGCTCAGCTGCCCCTTCATTTCCCGGCAACCTGAGGCTCTGCAACAACTGCTACAAGCAGGGACACTTTGCTGCCGACTGCACCAACGACAAGGCATGCAAGAACTGCAGGAGAACGGGTCACAAGCAAGTGCCTGCAGTACCGGGCAGGGGAGAGCTCGGAGAAGGCGTGCTCGTTCTTGATTTGGGGTCAATAAATTGGAGGAAGATCTATTTGTTGATTTATTGTGTGCTGCTGTAAATATCAAATTCGGGTAGTATAAATACAATTTTTTTTGTGGATTTATGGATTATATTTGTAGATTTATAGATGAGTTGATTTTGAATTTATTTTATAAAATAGAACAATTAGTATATTTTTACGAAAATGGGATATTCATTATGTTTTTATGACGTTCAGTGTTTTTTTATGACATTCAGTGTTTTGGTCATGAAACAAGTTAACGAGAGTCAACATACTTAATAGGATTTAAACACACTGAATAGCACTTAAACACACTGAATAGGACTGAAAACACACTGAATAGCACTTAAACACACTGAATAGGACTGAAACACACTGAGTAGGAATAAAATACACTAAGTAGGATTAAAATACACTAAGTAGCACTTAAACACACTGAATAGCACATAAACACACTGAATAACACTTAAACACACTGAATAGGACTGAAAACACACTGAATAGCACTTAAACACACTAAATAGCACATAAACACACTGAATAGCACTTAAACACACTGAATAGGACTGAAAACACACTGAATAGCACTTAAACACACTGAGTAGTACTTAGAAACACTGAGTAGGATTAAAATACACTGAGTAGGAGTAAAATGCTGGAATTCGATGTCCCGGGCTATTAAAATTGCGGAAAATAATAACCCGACCGAAATCCTCGATCGCCGGAGATCCGATCACGAACCACCGCACGAGCCGAGGCTCGACCGAGCACCGCACGGGAGAACCCGCGCGCCCAGCCGAGCCCCCACACGGGGCTCGCGATCATCTCACGATGATCGCTGGGATCGCTCGTAGCGACCCCCGGGGCTGCTCATAGCAGCCCCGCAGCGAGTCCCCGACTCGTTGCCCAGCGGGGCGTTGCCCCCGCACGCATCCGCTGCGGGCGAACCCGCAGCACGTACGGGGTCGCTGCGGGTGACCCCGCAGCTTACCCGCGATCGAGCTCATGGCTCGATCGCCCCTCGGCTTCAGCCGAGGGCTTCCCGCGACGCGCCGCCGACAAGGGGGTCGGAGGGATCCGCCGCGGCGCCAGCCCGCGGCATCCCTGGCGATCGACCGAAGTCGATCGCGTGCCCCGGCGTCCAGCCGGGGCTTCCCCTCGTCGCGCGTCCCGGCGGTCCCAACCCTAGGGTTCGACCGCCACCTTCGATCCTCGCCGGGGATCTCGAATCCCCGTCCCCGAGGTTCGTCGTTTTTCCGGATCGTGTGTTCATGTATATGTCACAATTAATATCACATAAAATCACACAAGGGTTTTATGATATTACCTTCGATTCGTTGTGCGGAGAAACGAAATCAAGTTGAAGACCTTACGACCTTCCCACGTATTCCTTGCACTAGCTTGAACGTCGGGTGGGCGACGATCCTCCAAGCTTATGGATCTCCTTCAATTCTCTAGAACTATCAACTATTGATATTCTTGGCTTGTTCTATTATGAATGCCATGTAGTGCTTTTATAGGCTACGTAGGGGATCTAAAGGAGGTGGAATATTGGGCTTCCAATATTGATGATTAAATTGAGCCCAAGCCCAAATCTATTAATCCCATCAATATTAATTAATTTATTTTCCACTATATAAATTAATTGCACTCCCAATATTAAACCATATTATATCAAATAATATTTCTCCGGTAGTATTATTTATTCCGTGTATTTAAGATTTAAATATCCATGAATAAAATTAATTTATTGCTAATTAATTTATTCATCTCTTATATCCGAGAATAGTACCATTCAACCTTAATTATTGTGCGGAACAAATCCACTCATGAGGTTTACACAATAATTCCTTATGAACTCATCTCGGAAATATTATCAACCCTTACGGGATACACTTTCCCGTCAAGTATTAATGGCATGTCATATATAAAATATAGCGACCCAATTTTACCGGTAATTAACCCAATAATTAAATCGGTTAATTCCTTTGGAAAATCAAAGTCACTTATATTAAATATACACACCCGCAATAGTATCGGGGATTAAGAATAAAATACTCTGAGATTTAAATCAATTATCAACGGCAATCCTAATTGATAAATCTCAAGCGATCCGCCCAATACACCAAGTGTACAAGTGTGATAAAATAATTTAGACAATTTATTTTCTCTCTCACACAACGACTATACCGATGGATTGGTCCGTGTCCATCTAGGTCGTGAGCAACCGTTTGATTAAATACGAGTAACCTTAATTATTTTATCACACTTGTACACTTGGTGTATTGGCCGTTGATAATTGATTTAAATCTCAGAGTATTTTATTCTTAATCCCCGATACTATTGCGGGTGTGTATATTTAATATAAGAGACTTTGATTTTCCAAAGGAATTAACCGATTTAATTATTGGGTTAATTACCGGTAAAATTGGGTCGCTATATTTTATATGTGACATGCCGTGAATACTTGACGGGAAAGTGTATCCCGGAAGGATTGATAATATCCCCGAGATGAGTTCATAAGGAATTATTGTGTAAACCTCATGAGTGGATTTGTTCCGCACAATAATTAAGGTTGAATGGTACTATTCTCGGATATAAGAGATGAATAAATTAATTAGCAATAAATTAATTTTATTCATGGATATTTAAATCTTAAATACACGGAATAAATAATACTACCGGAGAAATATTATTTGATATAATATGGTTTAATATTGGGAGTGCAATTAATTTATATAGTGGAAAATAAATTAATTAATATTGATAAGGATTAATAGATTTGGGCTGGGCTCAATTTGATAGTTCTAAAGAGTTGAAGGAGATCCACAGGAGTTCGATAGATCGTCGCCCACACGACGTTCGAACGGAGTGCAAGGAATACGTAGGAAGATCGTAAGGTCATCAACGTTTGATTTCGTTTCTCCGCACAACGAATCGAGGTATAAAATCATAAACCCCCTTCTATGATTTTATGTGAATTAAATAGTGATATATACATGAACGCACGATCCGGGAAAACGACGATCATCGCGGACGGGGATTCGAGATCCCCGACGAAGATCGAAGGGGGCGGTCGAAACCCTAGGGCTCGACCGCCCGGCGCGCGGACGAGGGGAAGCCCCGGCTCACGCCGGGGCAGGCGATCGACCATGGGTCGATCGCGGGGAGACCGCCGTGGGCTGGTGCCACGGCAGCTGGTCCCCCCAGCCACCTCGACAGGCGGCATGCGCACGGGAGGAACCCCGGCTTCGGCCGGGGTGAGCGATCGCGGCTGGTGCGCGATCGCGGGGAAAGCCGCGGCTGGAGCCGCGGCGGGTCAGCTTGGGGCTGACCGCCCCTCCTCAGGCGGCGGTGGTGAGTCGCTGGACTCACCACCGGGGGCTGCTGGGCAGCCCCGGCGATCGCGGCATGCGATCGCGAGCCCCCTCGCGGCGGGGGGCTCGGCTAGGGTTTTCTAGCCGCGGGGTTTCATCCCGCGGCGGTGATGCTCGAGTCGAGCTCCGTCGACCTGAGGTGGTTCGCGTGTTTCCGGCGACGGGATTTCGTTCGGGCTATTATCTTCCGCAAATTTTAATGGCCCGGGATATCGATTTCCAGCACATCTCTGGTTGCTTAACAACCTCCCACTGCAACGGCGTTCTGGTGTATAACAGTAATAATATTAGGTGCAGTTAGTGGTGTTCTACTACTCGGTTTGGCTGGTTCTCGGTCTCTTCCTTTTCCTCATTTCAAAGTAATTTGTCACTTAGGGCATTGTTGTTCATCTAATAGTCTTCTTCTAAGAACCGGGCGTTAGAGCTTATAACGTCCTTCTGGTTCATAGTACTATTGAACAGAATGTTTTGTTCATCTAGGATATCCTACAACCACATGTGTCGTTGTCTTCCAGGAATATCCATAGAACATAGGTAGTTCCGAACTATCTTGTCCCTTTATTATTAGAATTCTATTTCTTATTTCCGACACACCATTTCTACATGAAAGTGTATGGTGTAGTCCTTTGAGACTTAATCCCAATCTTTGATTATGCTACGTGTTATTTAGATAGGTGGTAGCCTCCGTGAACTAGTCACAGGCTTCTAATGGATATACTTTTAAGGTTCCCCACAATAGCTTTGTGTCCATTGACTTGTCAAAACACTTTTGCTTTTGTGGCACATCAAGTACTCTAATCCATCTTTGAGTATTCTTAGAGAATTACTCATACCTTTCTAAATACACATATGTCTGCATATATCATCGTTGATCAGTCTTAATACTTGTCCGAATTCCACCCTTGAAGGCCTGCTTAGTTGTATTATCTTCCAAATTCAGTTCTTAGGTCGGAAGGTCCATTCCTTCAACTATAATTGATCAAATCAATTTCGACCTTTGAACCTTATTTGAATAAATACCACTAAGTACAAGAATTCACAAGTATAATGATTAACAAAGAAATACATCTAATAAGTAAAACAAGTTATATATAACGGTTTGTTGCATCGTGGTAGACTAAGGATTCATCATTCATATATTGCTATCTAATGTACCAGAATAGATATCACCATTATTTCTTATCCAAACCATCAAATGATTAAAGAAATAAGATATCCATTCATTAATTATAGAAAACCAGAACAAAAGTTCTTTCTAAAATAAAAGGTACATAAAGCAATAAACATTGGAATGAAATCCTATAACTACTAAAAGCAGATAAATGTCTTCCACTGCAACCGCTGTCTCCTCTACAGCTTTGCCCATGTAGACTCGAACTCTTCTTATCTAAGTCGCCGGGTTTTCTGGAACCCTTACATTCAAAAATGCACATACCGTCAGTGGTTCCATATCTACACACCAGAATTCTGGTAGATAATACCGCTGACTATGTTTTTACGACTAAAGAAAAATTCGTACCTCTGAGAGGACAAGATATAGACCCCCAGTACTCAGACTGCTTTCCTTGGGGATTTTTGCCAGAAGGATTCCTTATCCCACCTCGTGGTCCAAGTCCTTTAGGACTTCTGGATCCCTTTGCCCTCTTCTCATTTCCCTTATGTAAGCCTTTAGGTTCGAAACCTTTGGCCTTGGCTATAAGAGCTTGCGATTGTCTTAACTCTTCTAAAAGATCCAGCATCTCAAAAACGTGTTCAAGCGTTTCCTCGAAGCAACTGACCTTTATGAGTATCCTCATCGCCTCTTTTCTAGCCTTTACATCGTGTCTAAACATTAGCTTGAGTTTAAGCATGATATCATGATTAGCGGCTAATGCAAGAGCATTGTCCCACTTCTCAAAATTAGCTATTTCCTCATCAGTTGAGACAATTGTAGGTCTAGGAAGACAAGTTTCACTGCGTACATCATTGTACTCCTTTACAGTCTGGGTAATGTCTAATTCTCTATTCCATCCAACACAGTATGGAACCAGTGCATTGAACTCCTTGAGTATCACAGAAAGTGGATTCATAGCTATTCTCTAAACCTATAAGCACATATAAACAAACAATCAATTTAATGTCCGATATTATCTCCCTCAAATAATATCATTAAATTACTAATCACATCTAAAATCCCATCAGGTAAGGCAAGCCATGATAGTGTGGACGTTTACCCACCCAAATGATTTCGCAATTAGATTTGCTTCGGTCGTACATCATCAATAGCGTTACTTCGATGGGAAGAATACTATGAAGCGTACCTAAGTATAAACCATTTCTCAGTACTAAGAAGTTCATTTGGGACTCGCAAATCACCGCAAGCCACGATAGTGTGGACGTTTACGTTGACACACGGATCCTTCACTCCCTTCTATAACTGTCTACATCAATTGATCCAAAATCCCATTCAGTATAGCAAGCCACGTGTTGGAATTCGATATCCCGGGCTATTAAAATTTGCGGAAACAATAGCCCGATCAAAACCCATTCGCCGGAGATCACACGAACGCCGACGAACGCGCCGGAGTCCAGCCGAGGAGACCACGCACCCGAAGGCGCGCGATCGCCCCCAGCCGAACCCCCGCGTCGCTGGGGTTCATGCGATCGATCGATCGATCGCTTCCACGCGATCGGCTGGGGCTGCATGGGCAGCCCCCGCGGCGAGTTCGGCGACTCGCCGCCGCCTGGAGGTCCCCGCCTTCACGGCGGTGTGGGGTGCGGCACCAGCCCGCGCCCCCAGCGATCGATCGTAAGATCGATCGCACACCCTCGGCCCAGCCGAGGGTTTCTCCTCCGCGCGCCCGAAACCCTAGGGGCGATCGCCCGTGGTCCGGTGGGTTCGCCACCACCACGCGATCGTCCTCTACTCCGGGGTTCGACTTTTGGATCTTGCGTTCTACGGTATTCTCGATAAATCCAAAATCAAATAATATCAAGGGTGTTTAGATATTATACCTTCGATTCGTTGTTCGGAGAAACGAGATCAAGACGACCTTTGAATCTTCCCACGTATTCCTTGCACTAGCTTGAACGTCGGGTGGGCGACGATCCTCCAAGCTTATGGATCTCCTTCACGAACTCTCTAGACTAATCAAGTATGATTATCTTGTATTGTCTAATTGTGAAGATCATGTAGTGCTTTTATAGGCTACGTAGGGGATCTAAAGGAGGTGGAATATTGGGCTTCCAATATTGATGATTAAATTGAGCCCAAGCCCAAATCTATTAATCCCATCAATATTAATTAATTTATTTTCCACTATATAAATTAATTGCACTCCCAATATTAAACCATATTACATCCAATAATATTTCTCCGGTAGTATTATTTTTTCCGTGTATTTAAGATTTAAATATCCATGAATAAAATTTATTTATTGCTTAATAAATTTATTCATCTCTTATATCCGAGAATAGTACCACTCAACCTTATTTATTATGCGGGAACAAATCCACTCGCGAGGTTTACATAATAAATCCTTATGAGCTCATCTCGGGGATATTATCAACCCTTCCGGGATACACTGTCCCGTCAAGAATTCACAGCATGCCATATATAAAATATAGTGACCCAACTTAACCGGTAATTGACCCAGTAATTAAACCGGTCAATCCCTTTGGAAAATCAAATCCACTTATATTAAATATACACACCCGCAACTGTATCGGGGATTAAGAATAAAATACACTGAGACTTGAATCAATTATCACAGAGCAATCCTAATTGATAAGTCTCAATCGATCCGCTCAATACACCAAGTGTACAAGTGTGATAAAATAATCAAGACAGATTATTTTCTCTCTCACACAACGACTATACCGATGGATTGGTCCGTGTCCATCTAGGTCGTGAGCAACTGTTCGATTAAATACGAGTAACCGATAGTATGATCTTCTGTGTGGGCCCGACACACCATACTAACTACAACGTATAGAATCCAGGACTATGATTTGCATATATTTAATTAACAATAATTAAAAGCAAATGAATGTTCATTATTAATAGGTAAATGAAAATGCACAAGGAGTTCAGAATACTCAAATCTAGACATTAAGTATACTACTCCATCAATCTCCCACTTATACTAAGGTCTAGTCTTATCTTCCAAACTTCTGACTCCCAAACCCTCCAAGTGCTTGAAATATACTTCCTTAGGAAGTATCTTGGTGAAAGGGTCCGCTAGGTTGTCATCCGAAGCTATCTTGGTGACTATGGCATCGCCCCTCTTGACGATGTCTCGAATCAGGTGGTACTTGCGCTCTATGTGTTTCGTAGCACTATGGGACCGTGGTTCCTTACTGTTTGCCACTGCACCGCTATTGTCACAATAAATTGTCATAGCTTTGGGCAAACTCGGAATCACATCTAAGTCCTGGAGGAAATTAAGGAACCACACTGATTCTTTCGCTGCCTCTGAGGCTGCAACATATTCAGCTTCCATGGTAGAGTCCGAAATGCACTTTTGCTTAACACTCTTCCATGATACGGCTCCACCTCCCAAAGTGTACACATAGCCTGATGTCGACATACGCCGGTCCTTATCAGCTTGGAAATCCGAGTCTGTGTAACCCAAAGGAATCAGATTGTCTGCTCCGTATCTCAGAACATAAACCTTAGTATTTCGCAAATACTTGAAAATGCTCTTTACGGCAGTCCAATGAGCCTCTCCAGGATTACTCTGATATCTTGCCACTATGCCAACCGCATAACAGATATCAGGCCTCGTGCATAACATTGCATACATTAAGCTTCCCACGGCCGAAGCGTAGGGAACTGCTTTCATGTCATCTTTCTCCTTCTGTGTTTGAGGACACATTTCCTTAGAAAGATAAGTTCCTTTACTGAAGGGTAACTCACCCTTCTTGGAATCTTGCATGTTAAAACGAGCCAGAATCGTGTCTATGTAAGATTGCTGGGAAAGGTACAGTGTTCTATTCCGGTGATCCCTAATAACCTTGATCCCTAGAACATGTCCAACCTCCCCTAAATCTTTCATATCGAATTGTCTAGAAAACCATCCCTTTATGTCTGATAACATCTTCACACTGTTTCCAATGAGAAGTATGTCGTCTACATAAAGCACGAGGTGCTGGAAATCGATGTCCCGGGCGATTAAAATTGCGGAAGATAATAGCCCGACCGAAATCCCGTCGCCGGAAACCGATCGCGAACACCACGAAGAACCGGGCTCGACAAGAGCATCGCCGCGGGATGAACCCGCGGCTAAACCCTAGCTGAACCCCGTCGCGGGGTTCGCGATCGCACGCATGCGATCGCTGGGGCTGCTCCGGCAGCCCCGGGCGGTGAGTCCGGCGACTCACCGCCATCGCCGGAGGTGGGGGGAGCCACCAGCCGCGGCGCCAGCCCGCGGCAGTTCCCCCCGGCGATCGAGCTAGGGCTCGATCGCCCCAGCCGCGGCGTCCAGCCGCGGCTTCTCTCCTCGCGCCATCGCCGGCCGAGGGTGGCCAGGGGGTTCATCCGCCGTGGCACCAGCCCACGGCGAACCCCCAGTGATCGACCAAGTCGATCGCATGCCCCGGCGAGAGCCGGGGCTTCCCCTCGTCCGCGCGCCGGCGGTCGAAGCCCTAGGGCTCGACCGCCACCCTCGACCCCGTCGAGGGTTTCTCGACCTTCGCCGGGGATCTCGAATCCCCGTCCCCGAAGTTCGTCGTTTTCCCGGATCGTGTGTTCATGTATATATTACAATATTATACACAAAAAATCATAAAAGGGAGTTTATGATTTTACCTTCGATTCGTTGTTCGGAGAAACGAAATCAAACACCTTTGAAGACCTTCGAATCTTCCTACGTATTCCTTGCACTCCGTTCGAACGTCGTGTGGGCGACGATCTATCGAACTCCTATGGATCTCCTTCAACTCTCTAGAACTATCAACTATTGATATTCTTGTCTTATGATTTATGAAGGCCATGTAGTGCTTTTATAGGCTACGTAGGGGATCAAAAGGAGGTGGAATATTGGGCTTCTAATATTGATGATTAAATTGAGCCCAGCCCAAATCTATTAATCTTTATCAATATTAATTAATTTATTTTCCACTATATAAATTAATTGCACTCCCAATATTAAACCATATTATATCAAATAATATTTCTCCGGTAGTATTATTTATTCCGTGTATTTAAGATTTAAATATCCATGAATAAAATTAATTTATTGTTAATTAATTTATTCATCTCTTATATCCGAGAATAGTACCATTCAACCTTAATTATTATGCGGATTAAATCCACCTGCAGGGTTTACATAATAATTCCTTATGAACTCATCTCGGGGATATTATCAACCCTTACGGGATACACTTTCCCGTCAAGTATTCACGGCGTGTCGTACATAGAATATAGTGACCCAACTTAACCGGTAATTAACCCAATAATTAAATCGGTTAATTCCTTTGGAAAATCAAAGTCACTTATATTAAATATACACACCCGCAATTATATCGGGGATTAAGAATAAAATACTCTGAGATTTAAATCAATTATCAACGGCAATCCTAATTGATAAATCTCAAGCGATCCGCACAATACACCAAGTGTACAAGTGTGATAAAATAATTAAGATAAATTATTTTCTCTCTCACACAACGACTATACCGATGGATTGGTCCGTGTCCATCTAGGTCGTGAGCAACTGTTTGATTAAATACGAGTAACCGATAGTATGATCTTCTGTGTGGGCCCGACACACCATACTAACTACAACGTATAAAATCTAGGACTATATTTTGCATAATTTAATTAATAATAATTAAATGCAAATAATTGTTTATTATTTAACCAGGTTAAATGCTTTGTCGGGGAGTTTACCGATACTTAAATCTAGACATTAAGTACACAACTCCAACAATCTCCCACTTGTACTAAGGTCTAGTCATTTCCTCCAAACTCCCGACTCCCATACTCATCACGTGCTTAGGTTGTACTTTCCAGAAGTACTATGTGAATGAGCAATCTAGGTTGCCGCTCTGAAGTAATCTTGGTGACTACTGCGTCGTCTCCCTAGACGATGACTCGAATCAGGTGGTACTTGCTCTATGTGTTATCATCATCTTTTGAACTTATGACTTCTTCCAGTTCATCATGCACCGCTATATACATAGCCTTTGGTGAACCAAGAATCATATCAAAGCTCGGAGGTCATTCTGGAACCTAACCAAAACTTCCGCTGCCTCTGAGGCTGCTATTCGGTTTATGATAAAGTCCGAGAAGCATCACGCTTATCACTCTTTCATCTTTAGGTTCCACCTCTTTTAAAAGTGAACACATAGCCTGATATCGACTTACACTGGTCTTTCTCTGATTTTTGGATCTGAGAAGTTGTAATCCAAGAAGATTTCGTCTTGCTTAGTAATCTAGTACTTCCAAGTACTTTTACAGCATTCGAATATCTCTTATCCAGATTACTTTGATATCCTCCCACTACGCCAACCGCATAGTTGATATCAGGTTCTCGTTTTACAACATTGCATCTATAAAGCTTTCCATACTTGAAGTGTTGGAAACCGCTTTGTCTTCATCTATCTCCTTCATGTGTTCAAGACACATACCTTTAGACAGATGTATTCTGTTTCTGAAGGGCAATAACCTTTCTCAGAATTATGCATGTTTAAAACAAACCATTATCGCATAAGATATCTAGGAGAAGTACAATGTTCTTATCTAGAGATCGAAAGATTCCAAGAACATGATCCAACTTACTCTTAATCTTATGTCTCGATTTATTTAGACAACCTCTATTTTATGTCTGACGATACTTTTACATTGTTGCCAATGATGAAGTGTTATCTACATAAAATTTCCGAGAAACACCACCTTGTTTCCATTACGTCCCTAATACACCTTTCCTCGTCATTGCCCTTTGATGAATCCATCTAAATGGATTATCTCATCAATTCGCAAGTTCCACGATTCATAGCTTTGTGACAATCCATAAATGGATTTACTAAGCTTGTACTCCTAAATGATCTTGCCTCTTAACAATAATACTTATTGCTATACAAGAAGACACATTTAAATTAGTACCGCCCCTTATGCAGAGCTAGGGATCGATTTCATGTCTACTAGATCCAGAGTTCAAAACTCCTCTAGTCTTATGAACATCTCCGGTTGCTTAACAACCTCCCACTGCAATGGCGTTCCGGTGTATAACAGTAATAACATTAGGTGCAGTTAGTGGTGTACTACTACTCGGTTAGGCTGGTTCTCAGTCTTTCTTTATTCCTCGTTTCAAAGTACCTTTGTCAGTTAGGGCTTTGTAGTTCATCTAATAGTCTTCCTCTAAGAACCGGGCGTTGACGTCCTTCTGGTTCATAGTACTATTGAACATACAATTACTTGTTCTTTTAGGATATCCTACAACCAGATTGAATGTGCCGTTGTATCCAGAAATATCATAGAACATAGGTGGTTCCGAATAAACTTGTTCTTTTACTATTAGAATTCCATTTCTTATACCTGACACACCATTTCTACACGAGAGTGCATGGTGCAGTCCTTTGAGACTTAATCCCAATCTTTGATTTATGCTATGTGTTCTTTAGACAGGTGGTAGCCTCCGCGAACAAGTCGCAGGCTTCTAATGGATATACTTCGAAGGCTCCCCATAACAGCTTTGTATTTATTGACTAGTCAAAACACTTTGCTTTTATGGCACATCAAGTATTCTAATCCATCTTCAAGTATTCCTACAAGGAAATACTCACACCTTTCTAATTACACATATGTCTGCATATATCATCTTTGATCATTCTTAATACTTGTCCGAATTCCACCCTTCAGAAGGTCCACTTAGTTGTATTATCTTCCAAATTTAGTTCTTAGGTCGGAAGGTCCATTCCTTCAACTATAATTGATCAAATCAATTTCAACCTTTGAAACTTATTTGAATAAATACCACTAAGCACAAGAATTCACAAGTATAATGATTTACCCAAGAAATACATCTAATCAGTAAAACAAGTTATACATATCGGTTCGTTGCATCGTGGTAGACTAAGGATTCATCAATCATATATTGCTATCTAATGTACCAGAATGGATATCACCATTATTTCTTATCCAAACCATCAAATGATTAAAGAAATAAAATATCCATTAATAATAGAAGACCAGAACAAAAGTTCTTTCTAAAATAAAAGGTACATAAAGCAATAAACTTGAAATGAAATCCTATAACTACCAAAGCAGATAAATGTCTTCCACTGCAACCGCTGCTTCCTCAACAGCCTCGCCCATGTGGACTCGAACTCTTCTTATCTAAGTCGCCGGGTTTTCTGGAACCCCTGCATTTAAAATGCACATACCGTCAGTGGTTCCATATCTACACACCAGAATTCTGGTAGATAATACCGCTGACTATGTTTTTACGACTAAAGAAAAAAATTCGTACCTTTGAGAGGACAAGATATAGACCCCCAGTACTCAGACTGCTTCCCTTGGGGATATTTGCCAGAAGGCTTCTTTATCCCACCCTTTGGTCAAAGTCCCTTAGGACCACCGGACCCCCTTGCCTTCTTCTCCTTTTCCTTATGTATGCCCTTAGGTTCGAGACCTTTGGCTTTGGCTATAAGAGCTTGCGATTGTTTCAACTCGTCTAAAAGATCCATCATCTCAAAAACGTGTTCAAGCGTTTCCTCGAAGCAACTGATCTTTATGAGTATCCTCATCGCCTCTTTTCTAGCCTTTACATCATGTCCAAACATCAACTTGAGTTTAAGCATGACATCATGATTAGCGGCTAATGCATGAGCACTATCCCACTTTTCAAAGTCAACTATTTCCTCATCAGTCGAGTTAATGGTAGGTCTAGGAGGACAAGTTTCACTGAGTATATTTTTGTACTCCTTTACAGTCTGAGTAATGTCTAACTCTTCTTTCCATTCAACACAGTATGGAACCAGTGCGTTGAATTCCTCAAGTATCAACGAAAGTGGATTCATAGCAATTCTCTAAACCTATAAGCACATATAAACAAACAATTAATTTAATATCCGATATTATCTCCCTTGAATAATATCATTAAATTACTAATTACGTCTAAAATCCTATCAGGTAAGGCAAGCCACGATAGTGTGGACGTTTACCCACCCAAATGATTTTGCAATTAGATTTGCTTTGGTCGTACATCATCAATAGCGTTACTTCGATGGGAAGAATACTATGAAGCGTACCTAAGTGTAAACCATTACTCAGTACCAAGAAGTTCGTTCGGGAGTCGCATATCACCGCAAGCCACGATAGTGTGGACGTTTACGTTGATACACGAATCCTTTACTCTCTTCTAAAACTGTCTACATCAATCGTTCCAAAATCCCATTCAGTACAGCAAGCCACGATAGTGTGGACGTTTACTATACCAAAAGACTTTTACAATTGACATCCTTTTACTCGATCCATTGAATTCTCGCAAACCAAGACGCGGAGAATCATAAGTGAAACTCGAAGTTTCTAACCAGTGATTCACCATGCGAACGACCCTATCTCTCATAAATGAGGGAGCCGAGCAGACAATCGATCCATCTATCAAAGAATGGTACGAAGGTCTCTAATTTGTATCATCCACATGACCAAGTGGCTTTGGCTCCATTCCACTCCCCGGGGTGAGAATGAGTCGACTTGAAGTCAGCTTCAGAAGGACAAATTAGGCATTGTTTGATAAACTTGATCAATGTTTCTCGTAAAAGGAATTACAAGAATTCTCCTCCAATGACTCGTCTATACGAACTTTGAAAGTCCATAAGAGTCACCAAGAGAACAGTAATGGAGACCATGGGAATGATTCCATCCCCTCTCCCACTTAGCTTTTTACAATAAAGGGATACACTATCTAGTGCATAAAGTAAACACATATAGCTTGCATACAAGTAATAAAGCACATAGTATCACATAGTCAAAATAATGCTAGAAGATTATTTTCCCGACTATCATGGCTTTATTGCATCTCCGTACGCATCTTCTAGTCTTCAGTCTTCGTTCTTGAATGCTCCATGTGACGAGAATATTAATCCCAATATTTAAATCTATTTATTTTTAATTAATCCAAAAGTTACTTAATTCGAAAATTAAGTCAATCGAATATATTAAAATAAAATTAAATATTATTAATATTTTTTATTTATTTATTTTCCTATCTAATTCTATTAAATCTCTAGAATAATCTATCCAAGTGAAACTTGGAATATTCTAGAAGACTTCTATAATAGAATAAGGAAATAAAATAAATTAGGACTCTTCTACTTTCCAAAATTAATTAATTTTCATGTCCATGAAAATTCCCATAAAATAGGAATGATCAAATAGGAAATAAATCAATTCATTAATTATTTTCCTATCCAATTCTATTAAATCTCTAGAATCCTATTCCAAGTAGAATTTGGAATATTCTAGAAGACTTCCATAATAGAATAAGGAAATAAATTAATTTCAATTAATTCTTTTCCTAATCCATGAGAGTTCCCAAATAAGAGAATACTCAATAAGGAATAAAATTAATTCCAATTAATTCTTTTCCTAATCCATGAGAGTTTCCAAAAAGGAAGAACACTCAAATAGGAAAACCGAATTAATTTAGGAAAGTTGGGAGTCCCCGCGCCACCCACTACCATCGATCGATCCATCCGGCCACCGAGGAGGACCCGCCGATCCATGGGGTCGTGCTGGAGTAGTATACTTAATGTCTAGATTTGAGTATTCTGAACTCCTTGTACACTTTCATTTACCTATTAATAATGAACATTCATTTGCTTTTAATTATTGTTAATTAAATATATGCAAATTATAGTCCTGGATTTTATACGTTGTAGTTAGTATGGTGTGTATGGACACACAGAAGATCATACTATCGGTTACTCGTATTTAATCGAACAGATGCTCACGACCTAGATGGACACGGACCAATCCATCGGTATAGTCGTTGTGTGAGAGAGAAAATAATTTGTCTTAATTATTTTATCACACTTGTACACTTGGTGTATTGAGCGGATCGCTTGAGACTTATCAATTAGGATTGCTCTGTGATAATTGATTTAAGTCTCGGAGTATTTTATTCTTAATCCCCGATAATATTGCGGGTGTGTATATTTAATATTAGTGACTTTGATTTTCCAAAGGAATTAACCGATTTAATTATTGGGTTAATTACCGGTTGAGTTGGGTCACTATATTTTATATATGGCATGCCGTGAATATTTGGAAGGACAGTGTATCCCGGAAGGGTTGATAATATCCCCGAGATGAGCTCATAAGGATTTATTATGTAAACCTCGCGAGTGGATTTGTTCCCGCATAATAAATAAGGTTGAGTGGTACTATTCTCGGATATAAAAGATGAATAAATTTATTAGGCAATAAATAAATTTTATTCATGGATATTTAAATCTTAAATACACGGAATAAATAATACTAATTGGAGAAATATTATTCGATATAATATGGGTAAATATTGGGAGTGCAATTTTATTTATATAGTGGAAAATAAATAAAATTAATATTGATAAGGATTAATGGATTTGGGCTAGGCTCAATTTAATCATCAATATTGGGAGCCCAATATTCCACCTCCTTTTGATCCCCTACGTAGCCTATAAAAGCACTACATGGCCTTCATAATTCATACGTCAATCATAAGACAAGAATATCATTATTTGATAGTTCTAGAGAGTTGAAGGAGATCCATAGGAGTTCGATAGATCGTCGCCCACTCGACGTTCGAACGGAGTGCAAGGAATACGTGGGAAGATTCAAAGGTGTTTGATTTCGTTTCTCCGAACAACGAATCGAAGTTATAATATCTAAACGCACTCGATATTATTTTGATTTGAATTTATCGAGAATACCGTAGGACGAAGATCCGAAAGTCGAACCCGGATTAGACGAACGATCACGCGGTGGTGGCGAAGCCACCGGACCGCGGGATCGCCCGCTAGGGTTTGGCGGCGCGCGGAGGAGAAAACCCTCGGCTGGGGCCGAGGGCTTGCGATCGATCACAAGGATCGATCGCTGGGGGCGGGCTGGTGCCGTCCCCTCCCCACCTCGACGGTGGGGGAGCCTCCAGGCGGCGGTGAGTCGCCGGACTCACCGCGGGGGCTGCTGGGCAGCCCGGGTCGATCGCCCTGAGCGATCGACTCCATCGATCGTGCGAGCCCCGCGGACGGGGGCTCGGCTGGGCATGCGCGCGGCTTCGGCCGCGTCGTGCGTTCGGCTCGTGCCCCGGCTCGTACGTGGTGTTCGTGTGATCTCCGGCGAAGGGTTTGATCGGGTTATTGTTTCCGCAAATTTTAATAACCCGGGATATCGAATTCCAACAGGTCGATCATGGGGATGATCGGCCCCCTTCGTCCATTGTCTTCTTCGTCACATCTTTGTCTTCCGGCGATCGTCTCAACATCGAACCAATGTAAATAAATTATGAGAAATAAATTTACAATTCCGGTATCGATTCTATACATGAAATCGACCCTATACATTTTCCGGAAAACATAGAACGCAATAATAAATCCTAAATTCGGTCAACCCCCGAATTTTTACTATTACAAACATTTATCCACACAAAACGAATCTCGACATGTCCGAGAGTTTAATAAACGAATAATCATGATAATTAATTAACACAATAATTAAATCCGACCATGATAGCCGGAAATCCCTGCAAGGTAGAACAATAATAGAACATATACATGAACAAGAAACCAAACGCTCTGATACCAATTGCTGGAAATCGATGTCCCGGGCGATTAAAATTGCGGAAGATAATAGCCCGACCGAAATCCCGTCGCCGGAAACCGATCGCGAACACCACGAAGAACCGGGCTCGACAAGAGCATCGCCGCGGGATGAACCCGCGGCTAAACCCTAGCCGAACCCCGTCGCGGGGTTCGCGATCGCACGCATGCGATCGCTGGGGCTGCTCCGGCAGCCCCGGGCGGTGAGTCCGGCGACTCACCGCCATCGCCGGAGGTGGGGGGAGCCACCAGCCGCGGCGCCAGCCCGCGGCAGTTCCCCCCGGCGATCGAGCTAGGGCTCGATCGCCCCAGCCGCGGCGTCCAGCCGCGACTTCTCTCCTCGCGCCACCGCCGGCTGAGGGTGGCCAGGGGGTTCATCCGCCGTGGCACCAGCCCACGGCGAACCCCCAGCGATCGACTAAGTCGATCGCATGCCCCGGCGAGAGCCGGGGCTTCCCCTCGTCCGCGCGCCGGGGATCTCGAATCCCCGTCCCCGAAGTTCGTCGTTTTCCCGGATCGTGTGTTCATGTATATATTACAATATTATACACATAAAATCATAAAAGGGAGTTTATGATTTTACCTTCGATTCGTTGTTCGGAGAAACGAAATCAAACACCTTTGAAGACCTTCGAATCTTCCTACGTATTCCTTGCACTCCGTTCGAACGTCGTGTGGGCGACGATCTATCGAACTCCTATGGATCTCCTTCAACTCTCTAGAACTATCAACTATTGATATTCTTGTCTTATGATTTATCAAGGCCATGTAGTGCTTTTATAGGCTACGTAGGGGATCAAAAGGAGGTGGAATATTGGGCTTCTAATATTGATGATTAAATTGAGCCCAGCCCAAATCTATTAATCCTTATCAATATTAATTAATTTATTTTCCACTATATAAATTAATTGCACTCCCAATATTAAACCATATTATATCAAATAATATTTCTCCGGTATTATTATTTATTCCGTGTATTTAAGATTTAAATATCCATGAATAAAATTAATTTATTGCTAATTAATTTATTCATCTCTTATATCCGAGAATAGTACCATTCAACCTTAATTATTATGCGGATTAAATCCACCTGCAGGGTTTACATAATAATTCCTTATGAACTCATCTCGGGGATATTATCAACCCTTACGGGATACACTTTCCCGTCAAGTATTCACGGCGTGTCGTACATAGAATATAGTGACCCAACTTAACCGGTAATTAACCCAATAATTAAATCGATTAATTCCTTTGGAAAATCAAAGTCACTTATATTAAATATACACACCCGCAATAATATCGGGAATTAAGAATAAAATACTCTGAGATTTAAATCAATTATCAACGGCAATCCTAATTGATAAATCTCAAGCGATCCGCCCAATACACCAAGTGTACAAGTGTGATAAAATAATTAAGATAAATTATTTTCTCTCTCACACAACGACTATACCGATGGATTGGTCCGTGTCCATCTAGGTCGTGAGCAACTGTTTGATTAAATACGAGTAACCGATAGTATGATCTTTTGTGTGGGCCCGACACACCATACTAACTACAACGTATAAAATCTAGGACTATATTTTGCATAATTTAATTAATAATAATTAAATGCAAATAATTGTTTATTATTTAACCAGGTTAAATGCTATGTCGGGGAGTTTACCGATACTTAAATCTAGACATTAAGTACACAACTCCAACACGAGGAACACCACCTTCTTTCCATCACGTTTCCAATACACACACGATTCGTTCATGCTTTGAATGAATCCAAAAGATTGGACTACTTCATCAAACCGCAGGTTCCACGATCTCGAGGCTTGTTTCAATCCATAAATGGATCGATTAAGCTTGCACACTAGATGATCTCGCCCCTTAGCAATGAATCCTACTGGTTGTTTCATATAAATCGTCTCGTCAAGACTTCCATTTAGGAAAGCTGTCTTGACATCCATTTGCCACACCTCATAATCCATATGAGCTGCTATGGATAAGAAAATCCGGATCGACTTTATCTTGGCTACCGGCGAGAAGGTCTCCTCATAATCGATTCCCTCTTTCTGAGTATATCCTTTCGCAACAAGCCGAGCTTTAAAGGTTTCAACCTTTCCGTCAGATCCTCTCTTTCTCTTGTAGACCCATTTACACCCAATTGGCTTTACGCCGTTTGGTGGTTCTACAAGATCCCAGACTTTATTAGAATCCATAGATTCAATTTCGGATTTCATCGCTTTCTTCCAAGAAGGCGCATCTATATCTTGTACCGCCTCATCATTGGTCCAGGGATCGACTTCATGAACTCCGGGTGCCGAGTCCGAGGACTCACCCAGTCCAATCCATCTGTCCGGTTGTTTAACAACCCTCCTACTACGACGGCGTTCCGGTGTATTAACAGTGATAGTATTAGGTGCAGGTTCTAGTGGTGTATCTACACTCGGTTCGGCTGTATCTAAGTCTTCTTTGTTACCTCTTAACTCATCAAGCATTATGTCACTTTTGGGCTTGTGGTCCATGACATAGTCTTCCTCTAGGAACCGAGCGTTAGTACTTATAACGATCTTCTGGTCCGTAGGACTATAGAACATGCCACCTTTAGTTCCTCTAGGATATCCTATAAACAACCGCACTTCAGTACGAGGTTCTAACTTATCAGCCCCTGTCTTCAACACGTGTGCAGGACACCCCCAGATCCGAACGTGTCTTAGGCTAGGCTTGCGCCCGCTCCAACGTTCCATGGGTGTTGAAGGAACTGTTTTAGATGGAACCAAGTTCAGAATGTGCGCTGCTGTTTCTAAGGCATATCCCCAGAACATAATAGGTAAATCCGAGTAACTCATTATTGAACGTACCATCTCCATAAGAGTCCTATTCCTTCGTTCTGACACACCATTCTGCTGAGGAGTATATGGTGATGTCATTTGGGAATCAATCCCATTCTCTGCCAAGTATGCCTTGAATTCTCCACACAGGTACTCGCCTCCGCGATCAGATCGCAGGCATTTTATAGATTTACCATGAAGGTTCTCCACAAGAGCCTTGAATTCCTTGAACTTGTCAAAGGATTCGCTCTTGCAGCGCATCAGGTATACAAATCCATACCTTGAATAATCATCAGTAAAAGTGATGAAATATTCGTACCCTCCTCTTGCCTGGGTAGACATAGGTCCGCATACATCAGAGTGAATCAAATCCAATACTTGCTCGGATCTCCGTCCTTTACCAGAAAAAGAACGCTTGGTCATTTTACCCTCCAAACAGGATTCGCAGGTTGGAAGGTCCTCTCCTTCTATGCCGCTAATGAGACCATCAGCTTTCAACCTTTGAATTCTATTTGAATTAATATGACATAGCCTTAGATGCCACAAGTATAATTGATTCATTTTAGAAGGTTCCTTTCTCTTATTGGTGTTCGTAGATGTGTTATTACTCTCGGTTAGTTACATCGTGTTAGACTCAGGATTTAGAACATACAAATCGTCTATCAATGTACCAGAACAGACAATCTCACTATTTCTTCTTATGACCACAGAGTGAGCAAAAGAAACAGAATATCCATTCAGAATTAACTTAGAAACTGAAATTAAATTCTTTCTAAAATTCGGCACATAAAGACAATTTTGTAAAACTAAAATCCTATCACTACTAAAGCGCAAGTGAATGTCTCCCACTGCAACAGCCGCCACCTTCGCGGCATTGCCCATGTAGACCACGATCTCTCCCTCTCTAAGTCTCCGGGTTTCCTGGAACCCCTGCAATGAATTGCAGAAATGATCAGTGGCCCCCGTATCTACACACCAGGTACTGGTAGATATCACCACTGATAATGTTTCGGTGACTAAGGAAAATTTCGTACCTTTGATGAGAGGACAATCAGACTTCCAGTGCCCAGACTGCTTACATCGAAAGCACTTGCCTCGCGGCTTGCTCTTCCCAATCCGTGGTTCGAAACCACTGGGTTTCTTTGCACGCTTTTCCTTTAGCCTTGCCACAAAAGCTTGTGATTCTCTTAACTTACGCACAAATTCTGCTTTCGCCGAATCCTTTTTAAGAGACTCGTTGAGAGAAGATTCTGTGAGTATGTTAATCACCTCTTGTCCGGCTTCCACGCTATGTCTCAACATCATCCTGAGGTCATTCTTAATGTCCTCATCAGTTGGGACAACAGTGGATTCGGAAAGCTCAACAGTCTGAACAATGTCCAGATTTCTTTCCCAAACATTACTATATGGAGCCAGTGAGTTTTCATCTTTAAGTATATCACAAAGTGGGGTCACAGTCATTCTTAACCTATAAGCACATAAAACAAACAAACAATTTAATATCCGATATTATCTCCCTCAAATAATATCATTAAATCACTAATTACATCTAAAATCCCATCAGGTAAGGCAAGCCACGATAGTGTGGACGTTTACCCACCCAAACAATTTCGCAATTAGATTTCCTTCGGTCGTACATCATCAATAGCGTTACTTCGATGGGAAGGATACTATGAAGCGTACCTAAGTGTAAACCATTACTCAGTACTAAAAAGTTCGTTTTGGGACTCGCATATCACCGCAAGCCACGATAGTGTGGACGTTTACGTTGACACACAGATCCTTCACTCCCTTCTATAACTGTCTACATCAATCGATCCAAAATCCCATTCAGTGCAGCAAGCCACGATAGTGTGGACGTTTACTACACCAAAAGACTTTTACAATTGACTCCCAATTACTTGATCCATTTGATCTTGTAAATCAAGACGCGGAGAATCATAAGTGAAACTCGAAGTTTCTTACCAGTGATTCACCATGCGAACAACCCTATCTCTCATAAATGAGGGAGCCGAGCAGACAATCGATCCATCCTTAAAAGAATGGTACGAAGGTCTCTAATTTGTGTCCTCTACATGACAAAGTGGCTTTGGCTCCATTCCACTCCCCGGGGTGAGAATGAGTCGACTTGAAATCAGTTTTGGAAAGACAAATTAGGCATTGTTTGATGAACTTAATCAATGTTTCTCGTAAGAGGAGTTACAAGAACTCTCCTCCAATAACTTATCTATATAAACTTCAAAAGTTTATAAAAGTCACCAAGAGAGTAGCAATGGAGACCATGAGTATGTTTCCATACCCTCTCCCACTTAGCTTTTTACAATAAAGGGATACGCTATTCTAGTGCATAAATTAAACACACATAGCATGCATACATGTAATAAGGCACATAATATTATCACATAATCAAAATAATACTAGAATATTATTTTCCGACTATTATGGCTTTATCACATCTCCGTACGCATCTTCTAGTCTTCAGTCATCGTTTCTTGAATGCTCCATGTGACGAGAATATTAATTTCCAATATTTAAATCTATTTATTTTCAATTAATCCAAAAGTTACTTAATTCGAAAATTAAGTCAATCGAATATATCGAAAATAAAATTAAATATTATTAATATTTTTATTTACTTTTATTTTCCTTTCTAACTCTATTAAATCTCTAGAATATTCTATCCAAGTCAAACTTGGAATATTCTAGAAGACTTCTATAATAGAATAAGGAAATAAAATAAATTAGGACTCTTCTACTTCCCTTTATTAATTAATTTCCATCCATGAAAAATTCCCAAGAATAGGAATAATCAAATAGGAAATAAATTAATACCAAATTAATTCTTTTCCTAATCCATGAGAGTTTCCATAAAGGAAAAACACTCAATAAGGAAATAAATTAATTCCAATTAATTCTTTTCCTAATCCATTAGAGTTCCCAAAAATAAGAATACTCAAAATAGGAAAACCGAATTAAAATAGGAAAGTCGGATCTCGGTAAGAGAAGCACGGGATGGGGTACCCCGCGCCCCCCCAACCATCGACCAAGCCCTAGGAGGTGGCCGGCCACCATCGCCGGCGGCTCCTCCATGCTAGGGTCGATCGATCCTCATGGATCGATCATGGGGATTGATCGATCCAAGCCCTAGCCTCCTCTCGTCACTTCGTCTTCTCCGGCGGTCATCTCGGCATCGATCCAACGTAAATAAATTACAAGAATTTAAAATAAAATTCTGGTATCGATTCTATACATGAAATCGACCCTATACAATTTCCGGAAAAACATAGAACGTAATAATAAATCCTAAATTCGGTCAACCCCCGAATTTTTACTATTACAAGCATTCACCACCAAAAACGAATCTCGACATGTCCGAGAGTTTAATCAAACCAACAATCATGACAAAATAAATTAACGAATAATTAATCAAGCCATAATAGTCGGAACCCTGCAAGGTAGAACAATTTAATCGAAAATACCGCGAACGTAAACCACGCTCTGATACCAATTGTTGGAATTCGATATCCCGGGCTATTAAAATTTGCGGAAACAATAGCCCGATCAAAACCCATTCGCCGGAGATCACACGAACGCCGACGAACGCGCCGGAGTCCAGCCGAGGAGACCACGCACCCGAAGGCGCGCGATCGCCCCCAGCCGAACCCCCGCGTCGCTGGGGTTCATGCGATCGATCGATCGATCGCGTCCACGCGATCGGCTGGGGCTGCATGGGCAGCCCCCGCGGCGAGTCCGGCGACTCGCCGCCGCCTGGAGGTCCCCGCCTTCACGGCGGTGTAGGGTGCGGCACCAGCCCGCACCCCCAGCGATCGATCGTAAGATCGATCGCACACCCTCGGCCCAGCCGAGGGTTTCTCCTCCGCGCGCCCGAAACCCAAGGGGCGATCGCCCGTGGTCCGGTGGTTCGCCACAACCACGCGATCGTCCTCTACTCCGGGGTTCGACTTTTGGATCTTGCGTTCTACGGTATTCTCGATAAATCCAAAATCAAATAATATCAAGGGTGTTTAGATATTATACCTTCGATTCGTTGTTCGGAGAAACGAGATCAAGACGACCTTGGAATCTTCCCACGTATTCCTTGCACTAGCTTGAACGTCGGGTGGGCGACGATCCTCCAAGCTTATGGATCTCCTTCACGAACTATCTAGACTAATCAAGTATGATTATCTTGTCTTGTCTAATTGTGAAGACCATGTAGTGCTTTTATAGGCTACGTAGGGGATCTAAAGGAGGTGGAATATTGGGCTTCCAATATTGATGATTAAATTGAGCTCAAGCCCAAATCTATTAATCCCATCAATATTAATTAATTTATTTTCCACTATATAAATTAATTGCACTCCCAATATTAAACCATATTACATCCAATAATATTTCTCCGGTAGTATTATTTATTCCGTGTATTTAAGATTTAAATATCCATGAATAAAATTTATTTATTGCTTAATAAATTTATTCATCTCTTATATCCGAGAATAGTACCACTCAACCTTATTTATTATGCGGGAACAAATCCACTCGCGATGTTTACATAATAAATCCTTATGAGCTCATCTCGGGGATATTATCAACCCTTCCGGGATACACTGTCCCGTCAAGAATTCACGGCATGCCATATATAAAATATAGTGACCCAACTTAACCGGTAATTGACCCAGTAATTAAACCGGTCAATTCCTTTGGAAAATCAAAGCCACTTATATTAAATATACACACCCGCAATTGTATCGGGGATTAAGAATAAAATACACTGAGACTTGAATCAATTATCACAGAGCAATCCTAATTGATAAGTCTCAATCGATCCGCTCAATACACCAAGTGTACAAGTGTGATAAAATAATCAAGACAGATTATTTTCTCTCTCACACAACGACTATACCGATGGATTGGTCCGTGTCCATCTAGGTCGTGAGCAACTGTTCGATTAAATACGAGTAACCGATAGTATGATCTTCTGTGTGGGCCCGACACACCATACTAACTACAACGTATAGAATCCAGGACTATGATTTGCATATATTTAATTAACAATAATTAAAAACAAATGAATGTTCATTATTAATAGGTAAATGAAAATGCACAAGGAGTTCAGAATACTCAAATCTAGACATTAAGTATACTACTCCATCACCACGATAGTGTGGACGTTTACTACACCAAAAGATTTTTACAATTGACATCCTATTACTCGATCCATTGGATTCTCGTAAATCAAGACGCGGAGAATCATAAGTGAAACTCGAAGTTTCTAACCAGTGATTCACCATGCGAACAACCCTATCTCTCATAAATGAGGGAGCCGAGCAGACAATCGATCCACCTTCAAAAGGATGGTACGAAGGTCTCTAATTTGTGTCATCCACATGACCAAGTGGCTTTGGCTCCATTCCACTCCCAGGGGTGAGAATGAGTCGACTTGAAGTCAGCTTCAGAAAGACAAATTAGGCATTGTTTGATAAACTTGATCAATGTTTCTCGTAAAAGGAATTACAAGAATTCTCCTCCAATGACTCGTCTATACGAACTTCAAAAGTCCATAAGAGTCACCAAGAGAACAGTAATGGAGACCATGGGAATGTTTCCATCCTCTCTCCCACTTAGCTTTTTACAATAAAGGGATACGCTATCTAGTGCATAAAGTAAACACATATAGCATGCATACAAGCAATAAAGCACATAGTATCACATAGTCAAAATAATGCTAGAAAATTATTTTCCGACTATCATGGCTTTATTCCATCTCCGTACGCATCTTCTAGTCTTCAGTCTTCGTTTTTGAATGCTCCATGTGACGAGAATATTAATCCAATATTTAAATCTATTTATTTTCAATTAATCCAAAAGTTACTTAATTCGAAAATTAAGTCAATCGAATATATCGAAAATAAAATTAAATATTATTAATATTTTTTATTTATTTTTATTCCTTTCTAATTCTATTAAATCTCTAGAATTCCATCCAAGTCAAACTTGGAATATTCTAGAAGACTTCTATAATAGAATAAGGAAATAAAATAAATTAGGACTCTTCTACTTTCCATAAATTAATTAATTTTCATCTAATGAAAATTCCCAAGAATAGGAATAATCAAATAGGAAATAAATTAATACCAAATTAATTCTTTTCCTAATCCATGAGAGTTCCCATAAAAGAGAATACTCAATAAGGAAATAAATTAATTCCAATTAATTATTTTCCTAATCAATGAGAGTTTCCATAAAGAAAAACACTCAATTAGGAAAACCGAATAACACATAAACACACTGAATGTCACAAAAATACACTGTTTGATTAAAAAATACACTAAGTACGACTGAAACATACTGAACACACTAAATATGACTTAAACACATTGAATAGCACTTAAACACACTGAGTAGGATTAAAATACACTGAGTAGCACTTAAACACACTGAATAACACTTAAACACACTGAATAAAATGAAACACACTGAATGTCACAAAAATACACTGTTTGATTAAAAAATACACCGAGTGCGATCGAAACACACTGAAACACATTTGAATATCATTAAAAAAACATTGAATATCATTCACATTTACAATATTAAAACACACTGTACATCTTGTTACTGCTCGTCAACAAATGCCCGAAAATCAATTTCGGTACATAAACCCCTTCCTCCTGATGGATCTCAACCCACTGCTCACCGTATCTCTGACCGAACTAGAACCCTCGACGCCGCCTCCGTCATCAACACTCCATCGCCGGCAGCACACCACAAAGTACGCCTCTGGCGAGTCCCTCTTCGGGAAGGGCCAAAACGATGACTCCCTCTTCGTCAAACATGCGCACAGGACACTGACCAAGGTGAACATTGTACCCAGTCCTAAGAATTGCGGGGTGAACATTGTAAATGTACAACTAAACACTGGACATTGACCAAAAATAAAAAAAATTAAAAAATAAAAAATAGAGAGAATCATCCTCATGCTTCTGGTTTATTTTCTTCTGAGTATGAGCTCGTCCTCTCAGCTCTTCAAAAGCCTATGATGTTTGCCTCGATCCCCAGCAGATTCGAGTTCTCGAACGTGAAGCAATGCACCGCGTCACTCCCTCGCCACCCGGTACAGAAACCGCCCGCCCGACACCATTATCTCCGCGCCCCGAAACACCAGCCCCACCAATGGCAACTCGAGCAGGCCCGTCGTGTTCCTGTCGTCGGGAGCTTCGAGAACGGCGGCGTTCGCGGGGGCGACGTCGTCCCTCCTCCTGCACGCGCGCGCTTCCTCTGCTAGTGAGGCCGATGCTCGGGTGGGGGAGCGAGCCGGCCGGGAGGCCTTCGTTGAAACGGTGGCAGCACGCCACTTGTTTTGACGACGACGGAGATCGAGAGTATTTCCGGGATTTTGATTTCGAACCGCGGTGCCTCCAAGCGGGTGGATGTATTTGGCCACGGAGCACAGAGATTTGGGATTCGTGTTTGGTACACGCGAATAGGAAGAAAAGAGGGAAGAGGGTATTTTCGTCCGCCAAAATATATATTTTTGGCCTAATTGGAACAATAAAACCTAATTGACACGAAAATTAGAAATTGGCCTTATTGGTAAAAAAATGTTGAAAAATGGCCTTATTGCTATTTTTCTCTATATTTTATTATGATAAATTATATTATATTTAATATACAGTGTAAGTCCGTTAAGTAAAAAAAAATATTTTAAAATATAGAAAAATGTATTTTAAATGGCATTTTGTATTTCTATTAAATAATTTAATTTAATTAGGTATCGAAATACTCGATAGAGTACGAATATTTTTGTACAAACTCGAATAGTCATCCATATGACAATAAAATACGGAAATATTTTCTAGCGCCGAGAGAATTGCTCGTAAGAATAAAATTAAAATTTTTGATTTGATTCAAAATAATAATCTTTCTGTCTCAAAGAAAATAATTAATTTTTTTTTTTATAATTTACAAACAAGTAGTACATTTAATCCTTAAAACAGTGAATAATTTATTTGTATTAAAAAAACTAGGCACGATTTTTAAAGATGGATGAAGTATTTTTTATGAAATCACTACTTAATTTTTATGAGATTCACACAGTTATTAACTAAAAGATACCTTGAGAAATAGAAGAATTACAAATTCTTTTAGACACCCTATTCATTCCACGATTTAGAAAAGTTTTTTCTTTCTTACCTAATATGAATCCCGCATTTCATCAAATCAAACTGGATATTATTATTAATGTATCAAGACAATTCAATAGTCTACCGTAAAATTTTATTAATTTAGAGAGGTTATTAATTTATCGAATATTTTTTTCTATTTAAATGATCAAGTCGAGACCGAAAGATTTTAATTTAAAGAAATTATTAATCAATCGAATATTAATTTATAGAGGTTTCACTGTATAATGATTGATATGTATATACAATAAATTCTTTATAAATTAATAACCTCTCTAAATTAATAGAACCTGACTTTGTCTAAAAAATATATTCGATAAATTAATAATTTTCTCTAAATTAATAAAATTTTATGGTCCTCGTACTATTAATTTATATAGATTTTACTATAGTATCTTTCTTCCCTAGCCTCCTAGGTAGTGGTTTTGAGCAATGCGACAGAGAAGGGAATGAAAAGTGTGTATTTTTCAGTTGAAATTTCCAGCAAAAATCAACTATATATTATTTCTCCAATTCCTTATAAAAGAAAAAAAAAATCAAACGCCACCTCTTCCACAAGTAGGCGGAGACGAGCGGCCAGTGCCACAAAATGGGTCACTTGACCAAAGTTGCAAGGCAGGCCCCGACATATGCAGGTCGGGTGATGCAAACTCGACCTGAATAATGAGTCGGGTCCGGTTGATTCTTAGAGATGGCATTGGCCATCAGTACCTATTTCTATAAATAAGATGTAGTAAATATAGCAATTTCCACAAGTAGAACAAGCACAATGTTGTACTAACATATAGACAAACAGATATTTAGATATTCATTTCATCAACACACAAACGTATAAAATCACTCTCCTATTTTTCTCTTTTTTCTTTCTGTTATTTGCATCTTGCTATAATCTTCCATTGCTGACTCTGTTTCATACAAACACACTATCCACCAATGTCTAAATTATACAATGGGAATTTCCTTTCATCATGAAATAATAATCATAAATAAACAAATCATCTATCAAGGAAGACATACCATCCATAATATAACCGGTCGGACATGTGGCCTTCGTTCGATTGGCCAAGTCATCATGATTGCGTCACCTCAGTTGATGCTAATCTCGTATGACGTGAAGCATATCATTGTTTTCGCCAGCGGGTTCTTCGCTGCATGTTGATGGCTCGGGTGTTGAGGAGTTGCTGCGAGTACAAGTGGTTTCATCTGGTCCGTTAATTGGAGATGGTTTTGGTTCGAGATCACTGCCATCGGTGGATGATGGTTCTTCGATTGAAGCTTTGTTGACATGCAGATCCTTCAGTGACTCGAGCACGGCTACCATAAGCATCTGTAGATGTATAAATGTTTAAATTTGCGAATGTTTAATAAGTTAATTTGCGAGCATATATATAAATGTTTAAACAAAACAAATAATCAACTTGCCCTTTCTTCTTCTTCAATGTTACTCGGGAAATCTGCCAACGTATCAAGTGGGTACTCCACGTATTCATTATCATCCATTGCTATAGGTGTATGAGAGCTGCGAGGACTCGAGCCAGAACCTTCAAAGCTAATCATATTCGACAATGATGCTTGAGAATCAGAACCCCCATTCTCCACCTGCAGACAACAAAAGATAAATAGATAGGAATATTTGTATATTTAATACACACCATGAAGTAAAGTAAAGCCCAAGATCCACTAAAGAAAGGGTTTTTAAAACATTGAAGTCGAGGTATATTGTTTATTCAAAGGTACCTGAGCATCAGGTTGTTTATCTGTTGATGCAATATCCGCAGGAACCTGAGCAACATGAAACACACTACATTCTTTTAAAAAAAAAAAAAATTAGAGATAATTGCAAAGACTATGCTTCAGGATTAGCCCGACTGCTAAAAAAACTCGCTTATCCTTTAAATATAAACACCCTCTTGGTTTTATATATTTCTATCTTACAAACTGCACCATCGAGGTTTTAAAAACATCAGGAGAGACTTTTATGTTTTGTAACTACACTTTGGATTATTCATGATTAAGAAACTTAAATATTACCACAATCGAACTCATAGGTCTTCTGGAGCGAAGTATCCTGATTGCATCCTCGGTGCTAATAGTTGATAACCCGCCGGCAGGTGAACTCGATAAGTAATCAGAATACTCCAAATCATGGATATCACTCCAACTACCCTGGAAGTACAATAGATTAAACTAAGCAGTGGTCTACTAAGAAATGCTCTCTTTCGATATTACAAATACCCACTCAAGTTTTCATTGTTTTCCGAAGTAAAATTTCAACATGGAGGGTAAATTTGGTACATTTTTTTCAAGTATGCTAAACCTAGGGTGTGTTGATTTTATTTGTTATTTTAATTTGTACCATTTACCTTGGACACATAGTCATAAGATGAGTCGTAAGATGTACTCCCTATTTTGTCCTCGGGAGGGTGTAATACATTGTTGAAGAAAATACTTATAGAATCGAAGTAAAACTGAGGGCGGGGAGAGTTGTGGTCGCCCTCAAATTTGATTATATTTTTGTCCCCCTGCAAAGAAACAAACATTAATAAATGTAAGGATCAATATGCCAAAATATATACAATATATACTATATTGCAAAGATTATTATAGCATGAAAACATACCACATAGACGTCAAATATACGATCAGAGTGGTGTGGTTGTATGAAGTCGTCCTCAATGGCGTGACCGAAAAGAACTGGAACAAAGCAAGACTTTGCTACCTGAAAAAAAGTGTACGGAACTATTCGATACTAGGGAGAAAAAAAAAAAATTGTATATTAAGAGAATTAAAATAGGTGAAACGGGCAACAATTGGCGAACGGCCCAATCATCATCTAAAGATGATACCTTAATTGCATTCAGATCCGTTATGTCAAATTTCGCTTTTTTCTGAATTGCTCTCCGCATGTACTGTATTGCAAACTTAACCTATGAATAAATGGAAATTTTGTTATTTGAAAAATGCCAAATCTAAAATGTCGAAAATAAAAAGGAATCGTGATTTTTCTCTTCAATGCCATTGGTTGATAGTCGGTTAACTTACTGTGAATTTGGGAAGACGGATTTTATAAGTATCAACAAGTTCCATCATCAAGTCAACCAAATCTGAAAAGGGGCTGTCCAAAACCATTCCCGCAATGGATGGATCCTCGGCTCCATACATCAAGCTGAAAAGCAGGATATCACGAAAACAAAATAAAAAAGACGAAAAGGGAAATAAAAAACAGGAAAAAAAGAACTGAGGAAAACACTGACCTAGTAACGGCACCCATAGAGCGGCCCCACAAGCCGATTAAAGAAATGTTTCCATCCGCACGTAGATAATCAACCACAGCTTTCAGATCTTCCTTCTGCAAAATTAACGCCACATTCCATCAGAAAATGATATTTAGCTTACGAGGTAATTAAGGTGAATCCCAGAATGCATTTAAGGTACATTTCGTTGCAAATGCTACCTACCTGGAAAATAAAACAACAACAAATAAAGAGAGAGAACAAGAAACCATTTCTACTCTATAAAGTCACATAGTTAATCATACAAATTTAGAATAATTACAAAAAATCTATGTAAAATTTACAAAACAACCCATGATTCACTTTACATGTTGCAGCAACTGTCAGTTCACATAACGGAATTTCGCTGATGTCGATTAATATGAATAGTTAAACCCCTCAGTATTTTGAATTACTACAAATAGCATCATCAGGTTTCGGCCCAACATTTGTAAGAAAAATATTACTACTATTTTACATGACCAACAGATCAAACGGCACTTCAACAAGATCAATATGCGCAACAATATAAGTTAGAAAGGCACTAACTTCATTCCATCCGAGAGTGACATGTTCTCCTCCAGATAGTCCTGAGCCAGAGAAATCAAGAGTGAAAACGGTTATATTTGAAGGCAACAATATAATGACAGCTTCACTAGCATCCGCTCGGCAGCCACTGAAAAATATTCAAAATAAAAACCAATGAGTAATAAACAGAATACGACAAGCAAAACTCTATATAGCTAAAAAGATAGATCTTCATGAAAGAAAACTAATTCCTCATTACAAAAATATAAAACAAAAACTGAACTAATATTTCCAGATACACATTACGAAAAATAACAATTAAACAAAAGGAGAAAAATAATATATAAATAAAATTTATATACACACGAAGATACTCGGTCTTTCAGCAGCTGATATACATGTATTATTGGTTCTAAGATGACCATTTCTTAATGGCAATGATTGTATTCTGCCATTTGGGGTAAATATGGTAACCAGTAGTCTTCGAATCACAAAAAGTATTTACCAAATTATTCCTTTCGGCTTTCTACGGATAAGTTGGCAGGTACCTGTTTTCAATTCAAAAATAAAGCAAACTGGCTGTTAAAACACAATTTACAAACCTATTTCCATGGCAATAGATCACACAGGGAAGTGGATTTTCTTCGGGACGGATAATAGGCATGTAATGGCTACATTGCAGGGTATCGCCTCGACTATTTACAACCTGCAAAAAGACAAAATGGTTACTCTCAAAATAGAGGCATCCCAAATGATAGACATATAGCCACTTGCCTCCAAATCTTTCCTCTGGTACCACTTGCCTTTTAGCAAAAACTCTTCATCTAGCAAATCTGTTTTTGGATTGTATTCGGCTCTGCAGTCCAAAAAATTACAAAAAAGGTTTATACACGATATTTCATTGGCAGAATAAACATATCAACTATCTACAACACATTATCCTCACTTGCTAGTTAAATATTGATAGCATTGATTCCATTTTCGACTACCAAGTTATAAATTTTTCAATTGATAATGAAATTTAGTTTTTAACCCATAAACTTATAAAAGGGATATTAATCCCTTTGGTCAACATTTTCTCCTTGAATTGGTTATAGGTAACAACTAGATGTAGAGTTTGGAATACAACGAATTCCACGAGTGTCATACATGTTTCATCAAATGATTACTTAATTGGCATTAGAAATTCAAAGTTTAAATTAGTGATTTTACAGGAAATCCACCATATAAAAAAAGGAAACATTTAATCAAATAACCTAGTAATATCATATACCGGTAAGTGAAAGAACAACAGAAACTGGAATGAAAGCCCATAAAATATCTCAAAAAATGGATCATCAATAGACCCAATCCAACAACTTAACTCATTTAGGTGACAACTAGATTCAGATCTTGCCACACATAACGATTTCCGTGGTTTTTTCCATTCGGGTTTTTCCTCAAAAATGGAGGGAAAATCTAAGCTCAACAATAACCTAAATTACTGTCACAATTGAGGACACACAAGAACTTAACAGAAATAGTACTTAAAATGGAATTGTACATTTAAATTAGAGATTTTTACATAGTATAAAACAACACAGAAGAAGAAGAAGAAAACAAATACCGTAATCAACAAAAAACCCCATATAAATTGTGCTTAAAACCTCAGTTAATCGAAGCTGAGAAACAGAACCCAAGACGGATAAAATCAAACCCATCAACAAAACTCAAAATTTAATGATATAAACACATAAATTTTACACCTAAAATTGAAAATAAATAAATAAAAAGAAAAGAAGAGATTTTTGTGACCTGGGTGGTCTTATAATGAAGTTGACAAGCTGTTCCATTTATCAGATTCAAGCAATCAAAGATCTTCTTTCAATTCCTTCACTAAAAACTCTTCTTTCAATTTCAAATCGAAGCATTTTTTATTATTATTTTTTCCTTTCACGCAACAGAGAACGCAAAAGGAATGAAAGTCCACAAAACAGAACTACTGTATACAACTCCTTGCTGTATGTCACGTGACAAGCTCGTGTTGGGTAGTTTATTCACAGAATCACACAGCACACATTTTAGTTCTATCTTCTTTTTAATGCAAATTGAAATAATGATCAAATTTACTTTATATTACAAACAAAATATTATTTGTTACATTATACTATCATCACATCTTTTAAAATTTGACTGTTTTTTTTTTTTTTTTTTTTTTTTTTTTTTTTTTTTTTTTTTACGTTTCGGTCTATAAAATATACTCCTAGTACTTTAATAATTACAATTATTTAAAAATAAAAATAAAATATGAAGTTATTTTATGTAATCTGACTTTTTTTTAATGATCTCACTATGAAAAATGTACAATCAAGATCTTTAAGAACTTCATTCAGATCAGTGTCGACTTGGGTGCTTCTGCAATTTCTTTCTAAAAATCGAACATGGGGCATTTGAAAGTTTTGAATGCAAGGATAGACAGTGTTGGTTGATGGTTATGAATGGTGAACTGTAAAATAATAAAATTTTCATAATTTAGATAACGGTTAATAACGAGATTAATACCAGTTTACAAATTTAAGTGAGAGTTCGATTATTAAATAAAATAATTTGTTAGTCATTAATAAATGTTTGGCCGAAATAATTAAGATTATTTCAAACAAATAAATAATTTGTTAGTCATTAATAAATTTTTGGCCGAAATACATTAGAAATTAAATAAAATTTTAGATTATTTCAAACAAATAAATCAGATCGCAGTAGTACTAGTTTGATTAATGAAAGAACATAATGATACACAGGTACTACACATTCACAAAATCATACCCAAATTCACAATGCGAACATCTTCGAAGGTAGTTATGTCAATAACAAAGCGAACATCCTCTGAGATCAAACTTTCAGGGACGAGCCTAGAATGTACATCTATGTCCAGAAGTTGACACATAGTCAATGAGATATCTGGTGAGCCAAACAAAGAGATGATTGCAGTTCTATTCATCTTCATCGAATAACAATGGCTTTTATTGTATTTTGTGTTTCATGTCTAACCTAATTTAAAATACCAGCACGAAATATACAAATGCTACTTTGTAAACAAAAAAAAACTTGCACTTCTATTATATTTATTTGTGGGAATACCGAATTCAGGATCACCTCATAAAATAAATAAGTTCTGAAGCCTTGTCCATAAAAGTAGAAGTTTTATAGGCAATTGATTAGGAAAAATCTACAATACCCTCGTTGTTTAACAAATGAATATAAACTGAATATGTAATTTAAAAGAGAATTTATCTTTTAAAAATTAATAATAAAACTCCAATACAATTTCAGACCATCCACGGTTAAAGTATGTTGTTAGACTATGCACGATAATAAGACACCGTGATTCCAATCACGATAATTGTAAGTTCATCCACGATGAATAGACACCGTGTGACCATCAACGATAAATGGACATCGTGAGAACATCCACGATAAATGGACACCGTGAGAACATCCACGATAATCGTACACCGTGAGACCATACACGATAAGTAGACACCGTAAGATCATCCACGATAATCGTACACCGTGAGACCAAACACGATAAGTAGACACCGTGAGATCATCCACGAAATTCGCTCGCCGTGATAGCATACACGATAACTGGACATCGTGAGCAAATCCACGATAGTCGCACGCCGTGAGACTAATCACGATAATTGAACACCGTGATACATACACGACTAGTGGACTCCGGGAGATCATCCACGATAAATGAATACCATAAGACTACACAATAATCCTAAGCCGTGAAACCAGTCACGATAAATGGACAACGTGGTACGATACAGGATAATTAAAAGCGACTGTGTGATAAATTTGAATGCGAATATGAAAAATGCAGAAATTTAAAATAAATTAAAATCTTATAATTCATTATAGTAACACGATTACACAGAAGATTAAAAAGCAGAACCCTTAAACTTGAGAACAATTGATGGATCAAAACTCTAAATCCTAAACACTATCGGTCAGCGGTATACCAAAAAGCTGAGAAAACAAGAAAAATAACAAAGCATCACACCAGTGAATCTGCAGCACAGGTTTTTAAGCCTCGATCAGAAATGGTAAATCGGAGGAGGTAGACCTCCCTGGTGATTTCGACAGAGATAAAGAGCTCAGGCTAACATGCACTCCGAATTATCGCCACCAATACCCTAAGTCATAAGGAGACAAATGAATACTACGGGAGGTTTTGGAACCTCCCGTATCTCGTGCAAGATGACCCTGGGAAATGATGCTTTAATTTTGGAAACTAGAGTATCTCGATACAGTAATGTTACTGTGAAATTCGAAAAAGTGTAGTGATAACTGCTCCATGAAAAAACCAGGCCAAAACAGAAAAATGGAGTATTAATGGATACAAAAAAATAGAGTTCTTTCGTTCGTATTTATAGGCTTAATATTCTGATCCATCCAACCACCAGGATTTCAATCGTTCCACGAAACGATTCAACTTCCAACTACGCTTATTAATTACTCGTATTAATTAAATTAATAGAAAATCACCCCATCGAACACTCCCTATCCATTAATTTGATATGACCATTCAATTTAGGGAATTGATGCATCTCTGTTCTGAATCATCCAACCGCTGGATTTCAATCTTTGCACGAAACGACTCATCAACTCCCAACCACACTTTGATTTCCCGGTCGGGACCCTTCCGGTGCGTTATCTGGGAGTTCCTCTGATCTCTTCTCAGTTGAGGTTGAGGGATTGTTCCCCCCTGCTACAGAGGATTGATGCTAGACTGGGTTCTTGGACCTCTCGTACCCTATCTTATGCAGGGCGTTTACAGCTGATCCGATCAGTTCTTGGTACGCTACATATTTACTAGGCCAGTGTGTTCATACTCCCCAGGGGATTATTGAGGAGATTGAGAAGAGGCTGAGGCGTTTTCTTTGGTTTGGGTTGGGCAACAAGGGCTACGCCAAGGTCCGATGGGTTGATATTTGTCGGCCTGCTAGTGAGGGTGGACTGGGTATCCGTGATCTCACTGCTCAGAATAGAGCCCTTATGACCAGATACATTTGGGCTATTCTGAGTCAGGATCCGGAATCGGTTTGGGTCAGTTGGATTCAGGAGAATCGACTAAGGAGACATTCCTTTTGGAGTGCTAAGATGCCGAGGGCTTGCTCCTGGAGTTGGCGTCAGCTTCTAAAGCTACGCTCAGCTGTGTTACCAGCTATACAGATGCGGATCGGAGATGGAGCGCAGTTTTACCTTTGGAGAGACCCGTGGCATCCCCTAGGTCGTTTGGAGGAGGTGTGTCAGCTGGGACCGTGGCTTAGGAGGCTTCCTAGGGCGGCGGCGTTGAGTATGGTTATAGTTGATGGGATGTGGAGATGGCCAGCAGACTTTGCGGCGGAGTTCGTTGATCTTATAGATGGCTTGCCGAGTATAGATGTGAGGACAGATACAGTGCGGTGGACATTACATCGATCAGGGAGCTACACCTCTGAATCGGCATATACTCTTTTCTGCCCAGAGGGTCCCAGGGTGCCGTGGGCTGCCCTTTTGGCTGGACCAGGACGTATCCCACGACATTGCTTCATTCTATGGATGGCTATCCGAGGTCGGTTGCCGACTAAGGATAAGCGTTGGATTGGTCGGGGGGATGACTCGTGTGTACTATGTGGTGGGGAGAGCGCAGAGACACACTCTCACCTTTTCTTTGAGTGCCCCTTCTCACGGGATTGTTTGCGGAGGCTCAAGGTGGAGGTGAGATTTCTATGGCCACGTGGTAGTTGGCATAGCGCTGTATTACGGGCTTCTAGTCGTTGGCGTGGGAAGCACTTGATATCCTGCGCGTATCGTGGACTTCTCGCAGCTTTGATCTATTTTATTTGGCTTGAGAGGAATACGAGGATTCATGAGGCTCGTTCGGTGTCGCCTGGAGTGGTTGCCTCTCAGGCAAAATCTATCATACAGGAAAAAATCCGCTCGTTACGACTTCCTGATTCTCTTCAGGCACGTGCGCTGAAGAGGGTATGGCATATAGCTTGGTGATTGTGTTGTATTTTTTAGTGCCATATGTTTAGTTGGTTGGTTGGAGAGCTAGTCTGTTAGCTCGGTGATGCGGTAGGGATTTTATTCCTATGCGTTGTACTGTATCATACTTTTTTCCTTTATATGTGATTGACCTTTACCAAAAAAAAAACTCCCAACCACACCCATTAAACACATTGCGATTAATTAATTAAGAAAATAAATAAAACCCTAGAACTGTGTCGATGTGGGGTTCCCTCGGTGGATTATAACACCGTGCAACGGTATTAGGAAGGTAGAAGACCCTAAAACCTAATGTGTCGGCGTGGAAAGTCCACGGTGGATTGTAATACCGTGCACCCAGACACGATAAGTGGAAACCCTGAGCCATCCACGATAATAAGACGCCGTGTTACAAATCACGATAAATGGACACCGTGAAATTATACACGATAATTGGACTCCGTGAGACCATCCAGGATAATAGGACACCGTGATACCATCCACGATAATCGTACGCCTTGAGATCATCCACGATAAACGGACACCGAAACCACGATAGATGACACAGTGAGAACATGCAAGATAATCGTACGCCGTGAGACCATCCACAGTTATTTTACACCGTGAGACCATCCAAGATAACCCTTCGCCGTGAAGAAAGGCACGGAAATCTTATACCGTTTACATACCACGGTCCACGGTTTAAGGTGATATATTAATAAATTTAGGGTTTCAATGTGTCCAAAAGCACTGCATCCCCATTCTCCATCCTCGAACCTTCTACATTAATGGCATTTCAGCAGGTCCAACAACCACAAATAATAATTGCATTTCACCTCGACGTTAATGACACTTCAACAACCCATTGGGCAGTTGTTGTGTTGCTACTAAAATCAATATGAGAATTTTAGAGCCAAAAAGAATAATGGTCTGAAACCAAACTACGTACGAGCGAAAAATTCTCTTGAATATTGCTAGTTCATTTACACAACAAGCTCAAAACACGTTCGTTGTCGAGTCTCTAAAGCACATCAAAGGTACGAAAACAACGAGGTAGCACGTTTTGCATTTTTTTTAATTGTTTTAAAGCACACTGAGGTGTTTTTCACTGAATGTCGTCGTTCACCGTGAGATAGAGCACGTTGCACGGTTCACTGAAGGTGTAATAGGTTTTCCTTAACCCCGACGTGTTTACGAAATCACCGTGTTATTACACAGAGATTTTACCATGTTATTTATAGCGGTGGTGTCACCGTAGCACGTTGTCTTCGTTCACCGTTTGATAATGCTATCACATTCTTGTACATACTTAATCGTAATAACACCATGTGATAAAAAGCATCTCGTTTACATCGTGCATACTTATTAGACCATGCATGCAGGTCGTTAGGTTTTCAATAGTTGTTTGTTTTAATTATCTATAATTTTATATCACAGATGTCGTGGCAGCGTGTTTCTTTACGACATGGTGGTCACTGGGAACAGTCAGCATACGTAGGCAGAGATAGCGTGGCGATACACATTACGTATTCAGAAATCAGTTATGTTGATCTAATCAACAAAGATTACGTGATTTTCTACTTAGACGCGCAGAGAAGTAAGGTTAGTTTGCAGAACGATACAGATCTATTGCGATTCATCGTGCAAGGAAACGTTACCAAATCACGTGCTCTTTTTGACTGAGAAAAGACAATACCGGTTTAAGAATGATAATGTTGGATGTACATATTCTGAAGCATAGAATGTAAGCATTACTCCACCTCAACCACCATCTTGTACTGAACCCGATGACGAGGAAGTATTTACATCAGATGATGAACGAGCGGAACGTGATAAAGAGTTAAACGATAGCCTAATTCAAGAGTTTAGTGATTGGCTTCAACATCCGCAAAAAAAAAGAGAGGATTATGGGATCCCGTAAATTCTCATCTGATCATCAACCGAACTACGAAGAAGCTTTCCTGCAACATAATCTACTACTACAGCGAAATATAAGCAACTGGATGATCCCGATGCCCAATTTTGATATTTTGCCACCTATGCGTTGGGTCGAAGAACGTGAACCCGAAGATGGTGAACTCGCAGTTGGTTCCTGATGAGCCATTTTATTTGCTCATCTTAAACCCCTTTTTGAGTCAGTTTGAGTTTGTTTTATGTGTCTGGGAGGGCACAGTATAGTGTTTGGTCAGAGTGTGCAGGAAAACAGTTAACAGGTGGCGCACTGGGCAAAAGAGGCAAGGAAACCCCCTTCTTTGGGCAAACATCGATCTGGAGCGTGTAGTGACTGAGAAGTTTGGCCTCGTCAGGAAAACCAAACCACTTTGGGTTGAGTCATGAAGTAGAAGACCCATATCGACTACCAAGTACCGTGCTTGGTCCGTTCACCTGTGGAGGAGGAGAATACCTGTAGAGAGTTTGGGAAGCGGATTGCCAGCGGGCAAAGTCAAAGGCGGCTGGAGCTAAAGATGGAAAGTACTTAGCGGCGCCTGGAAAAGGAAAGCCCATGCAGCGGCCCATGCAACCGCGATTCCGCAACCCTAATTCGAGCCTATATAAGGAAGAGAAGCTGGAGAAGAGAAGGACACGAATTGACGACCCCGTTCACGAAGCAAGCCGCCGGCGATCGAAGCTCTTGGAGAATTCCGGCCGCGTTGTTTTCTTTTGAAGTTGATCGAGCCTTCGGGCATTAAAATAATTTATTGCTTTATGTTTTTATTGCTTTGTTTTGCTATTTCAGTTTGAACAATTTCAGATTCCAGTAGTTATGAATTTCAATTCCGTTTTTCAATTTATTTCTTGTTTTATTTCTTTGCATATGAGTAGCTAAATTTGCAGGGCATCTGGGCAAAGGCGAATCGAAGGGGACTCTGGGCTAAGATAGAACCGTGAGGTTGATAGGGCTTAGTTAACTGCCTGGGGTTTGTTCCTGATACACAGTTGATGTTTAACTACATTCTTGCAGGTTTGGTCAGACTAATTTGGTCGTTAGGAAACCCTTACACTTTGAGATACCAACGATTGATCAAACCGAGTAGAAAGTACCTAGATGTACTACGGGCATAGCGCTAGAACGTGTTGGAGCTTTGAGGTCGTATGATTCGGATTTCCGGACATGCTATTGGCCGAATTGGGTTCGTCGAGAGAGTAATGCGAGTTTTGGCAAACTAGATCCATGCGACCACATAGGTATCGAATTGACTAGACTCAGGGGATTAGACATAAGTATACCTTGCCTTTTCTTTACCAAGTAAGGACGGATTGGGGTGGGGTAACTTTAGGCGTGACTTAATAGGACTACTTTTACTTTGTTCGACATCCTATAACCGATTAACAAACCATTAGTTAAAACCATTAGTGCCAGGGATCGGTAATTTCGCGAACCCAGAGAGAAGCCGCGAGCCCAGAAGCTTGCTTTCCTTTATTTGATTTCAGTTTGATTAATTTCTGTTTCCAGTTTAATCAAAGTGTTTAGTTTGTTATTTTTGTTGGAGTTGTGTACTTAATGTCTAGATTTAAGTATCGGTAAACTCCCGGTCATAGCATTTAACCTATTAAATTAATAAACAATTGTTTGCATTTAATTATTATTAATTAAATATATGCAAAATATAGTCCTAGATTCTATACGTTGTAGTTAGTATGGTGTGTCGGGCCCACACAGAAGATCATACTATCGGTTACTCGTATTAAATCAAACAGTAGCTCACGACCTAGATGGACACGGACTAATCCATCGGTATAGTCGTTGTGTGAGAGAGAAAATAATTTGTCTTAATTATTTTATCACACTTGTACACTTGGTGTATTGGGCGGATCGCTTGAGATTTATCAATTAGGATTGCCGTTGATAATTGATTTAAGTCTCAGAGTATTTTATTCTTAATCCCCGATACTATTGCGGGTGTGTATATTTAATATAAGTGACTTTGATTTTCCAAAGGAATTAACCGATTTAATTATTGAGTTAATTACCGGTAAAATTGGGTCGCTATATTTTATATATGACATGCCGTGAATACTTGACGGGAAAGTGTATCCCGTAAGGGTTGATAATATCTACGAGATGAGTTCATAAGGAATTATTGTGTAAACCTCATGAGTGGATTTGTTCCGCACAATAATTAAGGTTGAATGGTACTATTCTCGGATATAAGAGATGAATAAATTAATTAACAATAAATTAATTTTATTCATGGATATTTAAATTTTAAATACACGGAATAAATAATACTACCGGAGAAATATTATTTGATATAATATGGTTTAATATGGGAGTTCAATTAATTTATATAGTGGAAAATAAATTAATTAATATTGATGGGATTAATAGATTTGGGCTTGGGCTCAATTTAATCGTCAATATTGGAAGCCCAATATTCCACCTCCTTTAGATCCCCTACGTAGCCTATAAAAGCACTACATGGCCTTCACAATTCAATATCATAACAAGACAAGATAATCATACTTGATTAGTCTAGAGAGTTCGTGAAGGAGATCCATAAGCTTGGAGGATCGTCGCCCACCCGACGTTCAAGCAAGTGCAAGGAATACGTGGGAAGGTCGTAAGGTCTTCAACTTGATTTCGTTTCTCCGCACAACGAATCGAAGGTAATATCATAAAACCCTTGTATGATTTTATGTGATATTAATTGTGACATATACATGAACACACGATCCGGAAAACGTACGAACCTCGGGGACGGGGATTCGAGATCCCCGGCGAGGATCGAGGGTGGCGGTCGAACCCTAGGGTTCGGACCGCCGGACGCGTGGCGAAGGGGAGCCCCGGCTGGACGCCGGGGAAAGCGATCGACCGAGGGTCGATCGCCGGGAGGTTCGCCGTGGGCTGGTTCCAGGGCGGATGGACCTCCCAGCCACCCTCGCCGGCGACGCGTCCCAAGCGAAGCCCTCAGCTGGAGCCGAGGGGCGATCGAGCCCGTGAGCTCGATCGCGGGTGCGCTACGGGATAACCCGTAGCTGCCTCGTATGCGCTACGGGTTCACCCGTAGCAAGTCATGCGAGGGCAACGCCCTCGCGAGCAGCGGGTCACGCGACCCGCTGCGGGGCTGCTACGAGCAGCCCCGGGGATGCCTCGTGCATCCCCAGCGATCATCGCGAGATGATCGCGAGCCCCCTCGTGGGGGCTCGGCTGGGCACACGCGGCCTTCAGGCCTTGCTGGGTGTTCGGTCGGGCCCCGACTCACGCGGCGGTTCGCGGTCGGATCTCCGACGATCAAGGATTTCGGTCGGGGTTATCGGTTACGCAATTTTTTGATACTCCGGGACATCGAATTCCAGCAATAGGTATCATAGCGTTTGGTTTCGTGTTCATGTATATGTTCAATTATTGTTCTACCTTGCAGGGTTCCGACTATTATGGCTTAATTAATTATTCGTTAATTTATTTTGTCATATTTATGTTGGATTATTAAACTCTCGGACATGTCGAGATTCGTTTTTGGTGGTGAATGCTTGTAATAGTAAAAATTCGGGGGTTGATCGAATTTAGGTTTATTATTATTGTTCTTCGTTTTTCCGGAAAGTGTATAGGGTCGATTTCATGTATAGAATCGATACCGGAATCGTAAATTTAGTTGTAATTTATTTACGTTGGTTCGATGTTGAGACGATCGCCGGAAGACGAAGATGTGACGAAGAAGCTAGGGCTTGGGATCGATGGATCGATCCCATGATGATGATGATCGATCGATGGCCTAGGGTGGGGGCTCGATCGCCTCGGCCGCGGGCTGCTGCCGTTCCGGTGGCTGGCCGGCGTGTCTGGGCGGCGGTGCTCCTCCCCGGGGTGGCCGGCCGATCGATCAAGGGGTGGGGGTGGCGCACCCCGTGCCACTCCTACCATAATCTAACTTTCCTAATTAATTCGGTTTTTCCTATTTTGAGTATTCCTATTTTTTGGGAACTCTCATGAATTAGGAAAAGAATTAATTGGAATTAATTTATTTCCTTATTGAGTATTTTCTTTTATGGGAACTCTCATGGATTAGGAAAATAATTAATTGGAATTAATTTATTTCCTTATTGAGTATTCTCTTTTATGGAAACTCTCATGGATTAAGAAAAGAATTAATTTGGAATTAATTTATTTCCTATTTGATTATTCCTATTCTTGGGAATTTTCATTAGATGGAAATTAATTAATTTATGGAAAGTAGAAGAGTCCTAATTTATTTTATTTCCTTATTCTATTATAGAAGTCTTCTAGAATATTCCAAATTTGACTTGGATGGAATTCTAGAGATTTAATAGAATTAGAAAGGAATAAAAAAAAAATATTAATAATATTTAATTTTATTTTCGATATATTCGATTGACTTAATTTTCGAATTAAGTAACTTTTGGATTAATTGAAAATAAATAGATTTAAATATTGGATTAATATTCTCGTCACATGGAGCATTCAAGAACGAAGACTGAAGACTAGAAGATGCGTACGGAGATGGAATAAAGCCATAATAGTCGGAAAATAATTTTCTAGCATTATTTTGACTATGGGATACTATGTTCTTTATTACTTGTATGCATGCTATATGTGTTTACTTTATGCACTAGATAGCGTATCCCTTTATTGTAAAAAGCTAAGTGGGAGAGGGGATGGAAACATTCCCATGGTCTCCATTGCTGTTCTCTTGGTGACTCTTATGGACTTTCGAAGTTCGTATAGACGTGTCATTGGAGGAGAATTCTTGTAATTCCTTTTACAAGAAACATTGATTGAGTTTATCAAACAATGCCTAATTTGTCTTTCTGAAGCTGACTTCAAGTCGACTCATTCTCACCCCGGGGAGTGGAATGGAGCCAAAGCCACTTGGTCATGTGGATGACACAAATTAGAGACCTTCGTACCATTCTTTTAAAGGTGGATCGATTGTCTGCTCGGCTCCCTCATTTAATGAGAGATAGGGTTGTTCGCATGGTGAATCACTGGTTAGAAACTTCGAGTTTCACTTATGATTCTCCGCGTCTTGATTTACAAGATTAAAATGTTTCAAGTAATTGGGAGTCAATTATAAAAATCTTTTGGTGTAGTAAACGTCCACACTATCGTGGCTTGCTATATTGAATGGGATTTTGGAATAATTGATGTAGACAGTTATAGAAGAAAGTGAAGGATCGTGTGTTAACGTAAACGTCCACACTATCGTGGCTTGCGGTAATATACGAGTCTCGAGCGATCTTCTTAGTACTGAGTAATGGTTTACACTTAGGTAGGCTTTATAGTATTCTTCCCATCGAAGTAACGCTATAATGATGTACGACCAAAGCAAATCTAATAACGAAATCATTTGGATAGGTAAACGTCCACACTATCGTGGCTTACCATATCTGATGGGATTTTAGATGTAATTAGTAATTTAATGATATTATTTGAGGGAGATAATATCGGACATTAAATTGATTGTTTGTTTATATGTGCTTATAGGTTTAGATAATAGCTATGAATCCACTTTCTGTGAAACTCAAGGAGAATAAACTCACTGGTCCCAATTACATTGATTGGAAGAGAAATTTGGACATTGTCCTGACTGCTGAAGAGTGCAAGTTTGTACTCTATGAGCAATGCCCTGCTGAACCCACGGCTGCCTCAACTGATGAGGAAAAGGAAACATATCGGAAGTGGAAAAAGGCTGATGAAATGGCTAGGTGTTATATTTTGGCTTCTATGTCAAATGTACTCCAAACCCAACATGAGTCGATGGACACTGCCGAGGATATGTTGTTCAACCTCAAGGAGATGTTTGGGCATCAAGACCGTGCGGCTAGGCAAGAAGCCATGAGAGTCCTCATGTCAACTACTCAGTCTGAAGGAACGCCCGTTGGGGAGCACGTTCTTAAGATGATGAGTTTGTTGAATGAATTGGAGGTCCTAGGAGCTCAGATTGATGGTGAGACGCAAGTCGACATCATACTCCAGTCTCTGACCCCTAGTTTTGAGCAGTTCCGTATGAGTTATAATATGGGTAAACTATTTTATACTCTTTCGCAACTCCTGACTGAACTAAAGGCGGCAGAGGGGATCTACAAGAAGGGAAAGTCTCAAGCGCTTGTAGCTACCAAGTCCAAAAGCTTGAAAGCTGTTGGAGGTAGGGGCAAGAAACGGAAGCAAGCCTGGAAACCCAGTGGTGCCAAGAGGCATGGACCACGAGTGGGGGCTAACAAGCCAAGGGGCAAGTGCTTCCGATGGAATAAGTCTGGACACTGGAATTCTGAATGTCCTCTCAAAGGTATGAATTTTTCTTTAGTCGTAAAAACATAGTCAGCGGTATTATCTACCAGAAATCTGGTGTGTAGATATGGAACCACTGACGGTATGTGCATTCTTGAATGCAGGGGTTCCAGAAAACCCAGCGACTTAGAGAAGAAGAGTTCGAGTCTACATGGGCAAAGCTGTAGAGGAGGCAGTGGTTGCAGTGGAAGACATTTATCTGCTTTTAGTAGTTATATGATTTCATTTCAAAGTTTATTGCTTTATGTACCTTTTGGATGGATATTTTATTTCTTTAATCATTTGATGGTTTGGATAAGAAATAATGGTGTTATCTATTCTGGTACATTAGATAGCAATATATGAATGATGAATCCTTAGTCTACCACGATGCAACAAACCGTTATATAACTTGTTTTACTGATTAGATGTATTTCTTTGTTAAATCATTATACTTGTGAATTCTTAGTAGTATTTATTCAAATAAGATTCAAAGGTCGAAATTGATTTGATCAATTATAGTTGAAGGAATGGACCTTCCGACCTAAGAATTGAATTTGGATGATAATACAACTAAGCGAGCCTTTCTGGATAAAGGATAAAATTCGGACAAGTATTGAAATTGATTTATGATAGATGCAGAGATATGTGTAATTAGAAAGGTATGAGTAATTATTTAAGAATACTCAAAGATGGATTAGAATACTTGATGTGCCATAAAAGCAAAGTGTTTTGACTAGTCAATGGACACAAAGCTATTATGGGGAACCTTCAAAGTATATCCATTAGAAGCCTGTGACTTGTTCACGGAGGCTACCACCTATCTAAATAACACATGGCATAAATCAATAATTGGGATTAAGTCTCAAAGGACTACACCATACACTTTCGTGTAGAAATGGTGTGTCAGAAATAAGAAATAGAATTCTAATAATAAAGGGACAAGTTGGTTCGGAACTACCTATGTTCTATGGATATTCCTGGAAGACAACGGCACATTTAATGTGGTTGTAGGATATCCTAGATGAACAAAACATTGTGTTCAATAGTACTATGAACCAGAAGGACGTTATAAGCTCTAACGCCCGGTTCTTAGAAGAAGACTATTAGATGAACTACAATGCCCTAACTGACAAATTACTTTGAAATGAGGAAAAGGAAGAGACTGAGAACCAGCCAAACCGAGTAGTAGCACACCAATAACTGCACCTAATGTTATTACTGTTATACACCGGAACGCCGTTGCAGTGGGAGGTTGTTAAGCAACCAGAGATGTTCATAAGACTAGAGGAGTTTTGAACTCTGGATCTAGTAGAGATGAAATCGATCCCTAGCTCTGCATAAGGGTGGTACTAATCTAAATGTGCCTACTTGGAAAGCAATATGTTTATTGTTAAGAGGCAAGATCATTTAGAGTACAAAGCTTAGTAAATCCATTTATGGATTGTTACAAAGCTATGAATCGTGGAACTTGCGAATTGATGAGATAGTCCATGTGATGGATTCATCAAAAGGCATGGAAGAAAGGTGTATTAGAAACGTAATGGAAACAAAGTGGTGTTTCTCGAAATTTTATGAAGATAACACTTTATCATTGGCAACAATTTAAAGGTGTTGTCAGACATAAAATATTGGTTGTCTAAATAAATCGAGATATAAGATTAAGAGGAAGTTGGATCATGTTCTTAGAATCTTTCGATCTCTAGATAAGAACATTGTACTTCTCCTAGATATCTTATATGATTATGGTTTGTTTTAAACATGCATAATTCTAAGAAAGGTTATTGCCTTTCAGATTCAGAATGCATCTATCTAAAGGTATGTGTTTGGAACACTAAAGGGAGATAGACGCGGACAAAGCGGTTTCCTACACTTTAAGTGTGGAAGGCTTAAATGAATGCAATGTTGTAAAATAAGAACCTGATATCAACTATGCGGTTAGCGTAGTGGGAGGATATCAAAGTAATCTTGACAAAAGATGTTCGAATGTTGTAAGAGTACTTTCGAAGTACTGGCTTACGGAGCAATGCGAATTCTTCTTGGATTACATTTTCTCAGATCCCAAATCAGAGAAGGACCAGTGTAAGTCGATATCAGGCTATGTGTTCACTTTTGAAAGAGGTGGAACCTCAAGATGAAAGAGTGATAAGCATGATTCTTCTCGGACTCTATCATAAACCGAATAGCAGCCTCAGAGGCAACGGAAGTTTTGGTTAGGTTCCAGAATAACCTCTGGACTTGGATATGATTCTTGGTTCACCAAAGGCTATGTATATAGCGGTGCATGGTAAACTGGAAGAAGTCATAAGTTCAAAAGGTGATGGTAACACATAGAGCAAGTACCACCTTATTCGAGTCATCGTCTAGGGAGACGACGCAGTAGTCACCAAGATAACTTCAGAGCGGCAACCTAGATTGCTCATTCACATGGTACTTCTTGGAAGTACACTTTAAGCACGTGATGGGTATGGGAGTTGGGAGTTTGGAGGAAATGACTAGACCTTAGTACAAGTGGGAGATTGTTGGAGTTGTGTACTTAATGTCTAGATTTAAGTATCGGTAAACTCCCGGTCATAGCATTTAACCTATTAAATTAATAAACAATTGTTTGCATTTAATTATTATTAATTAAATATATGCAAAATATAGTCCTAGATTCTATACGTTGTAGTTAGTATGGTGTGTCGGGCCCACACAAAAAGATCATACTATCGGTTACTCGTATTAAATCAAACAGTAGCTCATGACCTAGATGGACACAGACTAATCCATCGGTATAGTCGTTGTGTGATAGAGAAAATAATTTGTCTTAATTATTTTATCACACTTGTACACTTGGTGTATTGGGCGGATCGCTTGAGATTTATCAATTAGGATTGCCGTTGATAATTGATTTAAGTCTCAGAGTATTTTATTCTTAATCCCCGATACTATTGCGGGTGTGTATATTTAATATAAGTGACTTTGATTTTCCAAAGGAATTAACCGATTTAATTATTGGGTTAATTACCGGTAAAATTGGGTCGCTATATTTTATATATGACATGCCGTGAATACTTGACGGGAAAGTGTATCCCATAAGGGTTGATAATATCCCCGAGATGAGTTCATAAGGAATTATTGTGTAAACCTCATGAGTGGATTTGTTCCGCACAATAATTAAGGTTGAATGGTACTATTCTCGGATATAAGAGATGAATAAATTAATTAGCAATAAATTAATTTTATTCATAGATATTTAAATCTTAAATACACGGAATAAATAATACTACCGGAGAAATATTATTTGATATAATATGGTTTAATATTGGGAGTGCAATTAATTTATATAGTGGAAAATAAATTAATTAATATTGATGGGATTAATAGATTTGGGCTTGGGCTCAATTTAATCGTCAATATTGGAAGCCCAATATTCCACCTCCTTTAGATCCCCTACGTAGCCTATAAAATCACTACATGGCCTTCACAATTCAATATCATAACAAGACAAGATAATCATACTTGATTAGTTAAGAGAGTTCGTGACGGAGATCCATAAGCTTGGAGGATCGTCGCCCACCCGACGTTCAAGCTAGTGCAAGGAATACGTGGGAAGGTCGTAAGGTCTTCAACTTGATTTCGTTTCTCCGCACAACGAATCGAAGGTAATATCATAAAACCCTTGTATGATTTTATGTGATATTAATTGTGACATATACATGAACACACGATCCGGAAAACGTACGAACCTCGGGGACGGGGATTCGAGATCCCCGGCGAGGATCGAGGGTGGCGGTCGAACCCTAGGGTTCGGACCGCCGGACGCGTGGCGAAGGGGAGCCCCGGCTGGACGCCGGGGCAAGCGATCGACCGAGGGTCGATCGCCGGGAGGTTCGCCGTGGGCTGGTGCCACGGCGGATGGACCTCCCAGCCACCCTCGCCGGCGACGCGTCCCAAGCGAAGCCCTCGGCTGGAGCCGAGGGGCGATCGAGCCCATGAGCTCGATCGCGGGTGCGCTACGGGATGACCCGTAGCTGCCTCGTATGCGCTACGGGTTCACCCGTAGCAAGTCATGCGAGGGCAACGCCCTCGCGAGCAGCGGGTCACGCGACCCGCTGCGGGGCTGCTACGAGCAGCCCCGGGGATGCCTCGTGCATCCCCAGCGATCATCGCGAGATGATCGCGAGCCCCCTCGTGGGGGCTCGGCTGGGCACACGCGGCCTTCGGGCCTTGCTGGGTGTTCGGTCGGGCCCCGGCTCACGCGGCGGTTCGCGGTCGGATCTCCGGCGATCAAGGACTTCGGTCGGGGTTATCGGTTCCGCAATTTTTTGATACCCCGGGACATCGAATTCCAGCAATTTCTGCATATTAGTTTGGGTTAATTAGATTTCTTATTTCTATTAGTTGATAGTTTGATAAAACGCTTTGACTCAGCGACCAAATTCAAAACTTTTTTATTGTGACACTATTTGGGCAAAGCCGATATTAACTAAATTGCAATTGCTTCCTCGTGGGATCGACCCTATACTTATCACTTGCTATCTTGTGTTGAGTTTAGGAACTTTATAAATTTATTTTGACCGCGTTAGCTTCCACGACAAAGTTTTCGCGTCGTCAAAATTGGCGTCGTTGCCGGAGAAGCAACATTCCAACTTTTTAGTTTATCTGTGCTAACCGTTTTGTTTCACTTCTTTTAACAGGCACTTTAAACGTGGTGGAAGGCGATACGGGATTACTCTTTGATCCTGAGATCGAGAAGACCGCTAAAAGGCTAAGAAAAGAAGCAAAGAACAAAGCACTAGCACGTGCAACCCAAGGAGAGAATTCTGCCAAAGCACCAAGGGCAGAAAAGGCAAAGAACAAGAAGATCATACAAGTTGACACTCCTAGTCAACCGATACCAGAAGAGATGGGCGAAGAAGCACCACGGACTTTAAGGGACATGATGTTCCCGTCAGAGATGAACTTGAGGCCACTTGGCATCACTTTGCCCACTATTCCTACCCCCTGGGATATGCTCGGAGAAGACCCACAGAGACATCTACAGGACTTTGAGCTAGCATGCGGGACGATTCAGGCAACTGGGGTACTAGCGCAATATATACGACTCCTGGCCTTTCCATTCTCTTTGACTGATGGGGCCAGAGAGTGGTTGTATACTATTCCGCAGGGCGAAGTGACTACATGGGCGCAACTACAAAAGAGATTTCTGGAGAAATACTTCCCAGCGGCACGAATCCAACAAATGCGCAAGAAAATCAATAGCATAAGGATGGGAAATAATGAGAACTTTCAAGACTATTGGGCAAGATTCAAGCAAATGTTAACTAAATGCCCCCAACACCAGATCCCGGACCATGACCTTATCCAATACTTTGTGTCCGAATTAAGACATCATGAGAAGACTCTACTCCTTGCTGCCAGTGGAGGGTCTCTACTCAACAAAAATGTTGTCGAGGTATTCAAACTATTCAAGGAGATGGCAGAGGAATTAGGTGATGAAACCGATTTGCCCAAACCAAGCCTGCTGGTACAATCCCCCTCTAACTCGAAGATCGACAAGTTGTGCAGCGCCATGGAAAAGTTCATGACCACTATGGCAGGAGGACCAAAGAAGGCAGTCAAAGCGTGCCATATTTGCCAAGAGGTAGAGCACGCCACTGATGAGTGTCCTTCATTATTCGATGAAGAGCTCAAAGCAATGGGACAATCTAATGGCAACGGTCAAGGGAGAGGGAGGCCACACTTTGATCCATACTCCAACACCTATAACCAAGGATGGAGGCACCATGAGAACTTCAGATACGGGAATAATAATAATAATCAAGGAGAAGGATATCAAGGCAACCCGAACCAGAACCGGTACAACCAACAGTAGCAAGGGAACTCCCAGCAGAATCAGGGCAAAGGGGCGTCACTATCGGACATGATGGAGACTTTGGTCAGAGAGAACGTAAAATTCCAGCAAGAGAATATGAAAGCCATGCAAGAGAACGAAAAGTTCAAACAAGAGACCAGAGGGCAACTGAACAATTTGGGAGCTCAAATGGCCCACTTGAACCAGGTAGTGGCAAAGCTAGAACAGAGGAATGGGAACTTACCACCACAAGTCGAAGTCAAGAACGCCCATTGTAATGCCATCCAACTAAAGAGCGGAAGAATCTTGCCAGAAGTCAAAGTGCCCACCCAGGGGTAACAACATCATGAGAAAGAAGACTTAGAAATAGAGGACATAATCGCTGAAGATGAAGGAGAGAAAGTGGAAGAGGTAGTCAGGGCAAAGAGAGATAAATTGTTGGAAATCGATATCCCGGGCTATCAAAATTGCGGAAACAATAACCCGACCGAAATCTCGTCGCCGGAAAACAACCGCGAACCGCCACGCGAGCCGGGGTTTCGACCGAACGCATCGCCGGGCCGAAGCCGCGCACGTCCAGCCGGATCCCCCGCATGGGGATCGCGATCGCGTGAATGCGATCGCCGGGATGCGGGTGCATCCCTGTGGGGCTGTTCGGAACAGCCCCCGGCGGTGAGTCCGACGACTCACCGCCATCGCCGTGAGGGGAGGAGGGCGATCAGCCGCGGCACCAGCCCGCGGCTTCCCTCGCGATCGAGCCCAGCTCAATCGCTCGCCCCAGCTTCAGCCGGGGCCTCCCCGTGCGCAGGACGCCGTCGAGGGGCGGAGGGAATCCGCCGCGGCACCAGCCCGCGGCATCCCCGCGATCGACCGTGGTCGATCGCATGCACCGGCGTCCAGCCGGGGCTTCCCCTCGTCGCGTGTCCGGCGGTCGAAACCCTAGGGTTCGACCGCCACCCCTCGGCTAGGATCCGAGGGTGTTCTCGATCTCCGCCGGGGATCTCGAATCCCCGTCCGCGGAGTTCGTACGTTTTTCCGGATCTTCGTTCATATATATATCACGATTAAAAAACAAATAATCATAAGAGGGGTTTTATGATTATTACCTTAGTCTCGTTGTGCGGAAAAACGAGATTAATTGAAGACCTTTGAATCTTCCCACGTATTCATTGCACTTCGTTCGAACGTCGTGTGGGCGACGATCCACCGAACTTCTATGGATCTCCTTCACAACTCTCTAGAACTATCAACTATTGATATTCTTGTCTTTATCTAATTGTGAAGACCATGTAGTGCTTTTATAGGCTACTTAGGGGATCTAAAGGAGGTGGAATATTGAGCTTCCAATATTAATGATTAAAATTGAGCCCAAGCCCAAATCCATTAATCCATTAATATTAATTATATAATTACTTCTACTATATAAATGCTGGGAATCGATGTCCCGGGCAATCAAAATTAATGCGGAATCGATAACCCGACCGAAATCCCGTCGCCGGAAACCGAACGCGAACACCGAACGAGCAGGAGCATGACCGAGGCTTCGCCACGGGCGAACCCGCGGCTAAACCCTAGCCACGCCCCCGCCGGGGCTCGCGGTCGCCGTGCATGGCGATCGCCGGGGATGATTGGCGCATCCCCGCGGGGCTGTTCTGCCAGCACCCGCCGGCGATGAGTCCGGCGACTCACCGCCACCACCCTACGGGGTGGAGGGCCTCCAGCCGCGGCACCAGCCCGCGGCTGCCCTCCGCGATCGACTTCGGTCGATCGCCCGCTCCGGCTTCGGCCGGAGCTCCCGCGCGCACGCCGCCGCCCAGGGAGGCCGGGGAGGCCATCTGCCGTGGCTCCAGCCCACGGCGGCTTCCCCAGCGATCGACCATGAGTCGATCGCATGCCCCGGCGTCCATCCGGGTCTTCCCCTTGGCCGCGGATCCGGCGGTCGAACCCTAGGGTTTCGACCGCCCCCTTCGATCTTCGCCGGGGATCTCGAATCCCCGTCCGCGATGATCGTACGTTACCCGGATCGTATGTTCATGTATATATCACAATTAAACGAACATATAATCATAAAGAGGGTTTATGATTTTACCTTCGATTCGTTGTGCGGAGAAACGAAATCGTATTGATGACCTTGCGATCTTCCTACGTATTCCTTGCACCTTGTCCGAACGTCGTGTGGGCGACGATCTATCGAACTCCTATGGATCTCCTTCACTCTTCAAGACTTTATGATTGGCGTAGGTTAAGTTATGTTATGAATTGTGAAGACCATGTAGTGCTTTTATAGGCTACGTAGGGGATCAAAAGGAGGTGAAATATTGGGCTTCCAATATTGAAGATTAAATTGAGTCCAGCCCAAATCTATTAATCCTTATCAATATTAATAAATTTATTTTCCACTATATAAATTAATTGCACTCCCAATATTAAACCATATTATATCAAATAATATTTCTCCGGTAGTATTATTTATTCCGTGTATTTAAGATTTAAATATCCATGAATAAATTTATTAATTTGCTCAATAAATTATATTCATCTCTTATATCCGAGACTAGTACCGTTCAACCTTAATTATTGTGTGGAACGAATCCACTCATGAGGTTTACACAATAATTCCTTATGAACTCATCTCGGGGATATTATCAACCCTTCCGGGATACACTTTCCCGTCAAGTATTCACGGCATGCCATATATAAAATATAGCAACCCAATTTTACCGGTAATTAACCCAATAATTAAATCGGTTAATTCCTTTGGAAAATCAAAGTCTCTTATATTAAATATACACACCCGCAATAGTATCGGGGATTAAGAATAAAATACTCTGAGATTTAAATCAATTATCAACGGCAATCCTAATTGATAAATCTCAAGCGATCCGCCCAATACACCAAGTGTACAAGTGTGATAAAATAATTAAGATAAATTATTTTCTCTCTCACACAACGACTATACCGATGGATTGGTCCGTGTCCATCTAGGTCGTGAGCAACTGTTTGATTAAATACCATACTAACTACAACGTATAAAATCCAGGACTATATTTTGCATATATAATTAATAATAATTAAATGCAAATAATTGTTTATTATTTAAATAGGTTAAACGCTATGACCGGGAGTTTACCGATACTTAAATCTAGACATTAAGTACACAACTCCAACAATAAATATAATTGCACTCCTAATATTTACCATATTATATCAAATAATATTATCTCCGGTAGTATTATTTATTCCGTGTGTTTAAGATATAAATATATCCATGAATAAAATTAATTTATTGCTTAATTAATTTATTCATCTCTTTTATCCGAAACTAGTACCATTCAACTTTAATTATTATGCGGAACAAATCCACTCATGAGGTTTACATAATAATTCCTTATCAACTCATCTCGGGGATATTATCAACCCATACGAGGACACACTTTCCCGTCAAGAATTCACGGCATGCCATACATAAAATTCAGTGACCCAACTTTGTCGGTAATTGACCGGTTATTCTAATCGGTCAATTCCTTTGGAAAATCAAAGTCACTAATATTAAATGCACACACCCGCAATAATATTAAGGATTAAGAATAAAATATACTGAGATTTAAATCGATTATCTGAGGCAATCCTAATCGATAAATCTCAAGCGATCCGCTCAATACACCAAGTGTACAAGTATGATAAAATAATCAAGACCGATTATTTTCTCTCTCATACAACGACTATACCGATGGATTGGTCCATTTCCATCTAGGTCGTGAGCTACTGTTCGATTATATACGAGTAACCGATAGTATGATCTTCCGTGTGATGACGCACACCATACTAACTACAACGAATATCTCTTATCCAGATTACTTTGATATCCTCCCACTACGCTAACCGCATAGTTGATATCAGGTTCTCGTTTTACAACATTGCATCTATAAAGCTTTCCACACTCGAAGTGTAGGAAACCGCTTTGCCTTTATCTATCTCCTTCATGTGTTCAAGACACATACCTTTAGACAGATGTATTCTGTTTCTGAAGGGCAATAACCTTTCTCAGAATTATGCATGCTTAAAACAAACCATAATCGCATAAGATATCTAAGAGAAGTACAATGTTCTTATCTAGACATCAAAAGATTCCAAGAACATGATCTAACTTACTCTTAATCTTATATCTCGATTTATTCAGACAACCTCTATTTTATGTCTGACAATACTTTTACATTGTTGCCAATGATGAAGTGTCATCTACATAAAATCTCCGAGAAACACCACCTTGTTTCTATTACCCTTCCAATACACCTTTCTCGTCTATGCCCTTTGATGAATCCATACAATGGACTATCTCATCAATTCGCAAGTTCCACGATTCACAGCTTTGTAACAATCCATAAATGGACTTACTAAGCTTGTACTCCTAAATGATCATGCCTCTTAACAATAACATTTATTGCTATCCAAGAAGGAACATTTAGATTAGTACCGCCCCTTATGCAGAGCTAGGGATCGATTTCATCTCTACTAGATCCAGAGTTCAAAACTCCTCTAGTCTTATGAACATCTTTGGTTGCTCAACAACCTCCCACTGCAATGGCGTTCCGGTGTATAACAGTAATTAACATTAGGTGCAGTTAGTGGTGTACTTCTACTCGGTCAGGCTGGTTCTCAGTCTTTTGTCCTTTTCTCATTTCAAGGTACCTTTGTATGTTAGGGCATTGTAGTTCATCTAATAGTCTTCCTCTAAGAACCGGGCGAGGACACCCCTCTGGCTCGTAGTACTATTGAACATACAATCACTTGCTCTTCTAGGATATTCTACAACTACATTGAATGTGCCGTTGTATCCAGAAATATCCATAGAGCACAGGTAGTTCCGAACAAACTTGTCTTTTTTTCTATTAGAATCCCATTTCTTATTCTTGACACACCATTTCTACACGTGAGTGCATGGTGCAGCCCTTTGAGACTTAATCCCAATCTTTGATTTATGCTATGTGTCTTTTAGACAGGTGGTGGCCTCCGCGAACAAGTCGCAGGCTTCTAATGGATATACTTTGATGGTTCCCCATAATAGCTTTGTGTCTACTGACGAGTCAAAAACACTTTGCTTTTATGGCACATCAAGTATTCTAATCCATCTTCGAGTATTCTTTGAAAGAACAACTCGTACCTTTCTAATCACACATGTTACCGCATTAATCATCAATCATTCTCAATACTTGTCCGAATTCTATCCTTTATCCAGAAAGGTTAGCTTAGTTGTATCATCTTCCAAAATTGGTTCTTGGGTCGGGAGGTCCATTCCTCCAACTATAATTGATCAAATCAATTTCGACCTTTTGAATCTCTTTTAAATGAATACTACTAAGTTTCAAGAATTCACAAGTATAATGATCAACAAAGAAATACATCTAATAAGTAAAACAAGTTATACATAACGGTTTGTTGCATCGTGGTAGACTAAGGATTCATTCATATATTGCTATCTAATGTACCATAATAGATATCACCATTATTTCTTATCCAAACCATCAAATGATTAAAGAAATAAAATATCCATTAATAATAGAAAATTCAGAACAAAAGTTCTTTTCAAAATGAGGGTACATAAAGCAATAAACTTGAATTGAAATCCTATAGCTATTTAAAGCAGATAAAAGTCTTCCACTGCAACCGCTGCTACCCCAACAGCTTCGCCCATGTAGACTCGAACTCTTCTTCTCTAAGTCGCCGGGTTTTCTGGAACCCCTGCATTCAAAACAATGCACATACCGTCAGTGGTTCCATATCTACACACCAGAATTCTGGTAGATAATACCGCTGACTATGTTTTTACGACTAAAGAAAAATTCGTACCTCTGAGAGGACATTCAGACTTCCAGTGTCCAGACTTGTTGCACCGGAAGCACTTGCCTCTTGGCTTACTAGCCCCCACTCGTGGTCCATTCCTCTTGGCACCACTGGGTTTCCAGGCTTGCTTCCTCTTGCCCCTACCTCCAACAGCTTTCAAGCTCTTGGACTTGGTAGCTACAAGCGCTTGAGACTTGCCCTTCTTGTAGATCCCCTCTGCCGCCTTCAGTTCAGTCAGGAGTTGCGCAAGAGTATAAGATAGTTTACCCATATTATAGCTCATACGAAACTGCTCAAAACTAGGGGTCAGAGACTGGAGTATGATGTCGACTTGCGTCTCACCATCAATCATAGCTCCTAGGACCTCCAATTCATTCAACAGACTCATCATCTTAAGAACGTGTTCCCCAACGGGCGTTCCTTCAGATTGAGTAGTCGACATGAGGACTCTCATGGCTTCTTGCCTACCCGCACGGTCTCGATGCCCAAACATCTCCTTGAGGTTGAACAACATATCCTCGGCAGTGTTCATCGACTGATGTTGGGTTTGGAGTACATTTGACATAGAAGCCAAAATATAGCACCTAGCCATTTCATCAGCCTTTTTCCACTTCCGATATGCTTCCTTTTCCTCATCAGTTTAGGCACCCGTGGGTTCAGCAGGGCAGTGCTCATAGAGTACAAACTTGTACTCTTCAGCAGTCAGGACAATGTCCAAATTTCTCTTCCAATCAATATAATTGGGACCAGTAAGTTTATTCTCCTTGAGTATCACAGAAAGTGGATTCATAGCTATTCTCTAAACCTATAAGCACATATAAACAAACAATCAATTTAATGTCCGATATTATCTCCCTCAAATAATATCATTAAATTACTAATTACATCTAAAGTCCCATCAGGTAAGGCAAGCCACGATAGTGTGGACGTTTACCTACCCAAATGACTTCGCAATTAGATTTGCTTCGGTCGTACATCATCGATAGCGTTACTTCGATGGGAAGAATACTATGAAGCGTACCTAAGTGTAAACCATTACTCAGCACCAAGAAGTTCGTTTGGGAGTCGCATATCACCGCAAGCCACGATAGTGTGGACGTTTACGTTGATACACAGATCCTTTACTCCCTTCTAAAACTGTCTACATCAATCGTTCCAAAATCCCATTCAGTATAGCAAGCCACGATAGTGTGGACGTTTACTATACCAAAAGACTTTTACAATTGACATCCTTTTACTCGATCCATTGAATTCTCGCAAACCAAGACGCGGAGAATCATAAGTGAAACTCGAAGTTTCTAACCAGTGATTCACCATTCGAACGACCCTATCTCTCATAAATGAGGGAGCCGGGCAGACAATCGATCCACCTTCAAAAGATGGTACGAAGGTCTCTAATTTGTGTCATCCACATGACCAAGTGGCTTTGGCTCCATTCCACTCCCCGGGGTGAGAATGAGTTGACTTGAAGTCAGTTTCAGAAAGACAAATCAGGCATTGTTTGATAAACTTGATCAATGTTTCTCGTAAAAGGAATTACAAGAATTCTCCTCCAATGACTCGTCTATACGAACTTCGAAAGTCCATAAGAGTCACCAAGAGAACAGCAATGGAGACCATGAGAATGTTTCCATCCCCTCTCCCACTTAGCTTTTTACGATAAAGGGATACGCTATCTAGTGCATAAAGTAAACACATATAGCATGCATACAAGCAATAAAGCACATAGTATCACATAGTCAAAATAATGCTAGAAAATTATTTTCCCGACTATCATGGCTTTATTCCATCTCCGTACGCATCTTCTAGTCTTCAGTCTTCGTTCTTGAATGCTCCATGTGACAAGAATATTAATCCCAATATTTAAATCTATTTATTTTTAATTAATCCAAAAGTTACTTAATTCGAAAATTAAGTCAATCGAATATATTAAAAATAAAATTAAATATCATTAATATTTTTATTTATTTATTTCCTATCTAATTCCATTAAATCTCTAGAATAATCTATCCAAGTAAAACTTAGAATATTCTAGAAGACTTCTATAATAGAATAAGGAAATAAAATAAATTAGGACTCTTCTACTTTCCAAAATTAATTAATTTCCATGTCCATGAAAATTCCCATAAAATAGGAATAATCAATTAGGAAATAAATCAATTTATTAATTAATTATTTTCCTATCCAATTCTATTAAATCTCTAGAATCCTATTCCAAGTAGGACTTGGAATATTCTAGAAGACTTTCATAATAGAATAAGGAAATAAATTAATTCCAATTAATTCTTTTCCTAATCCATGAGAGTTTCCAAAAGGAAGAACACTCAAATAGGAAAACCGAATTAATTTAGGAAAATGAATCTTGGTAGGAGAAGCACGAGATCATGAGGACCCCGCGCCCCCCCACCTTCGATCGCCGGCCGGGGAGGAGTGCCGCCGCCACCTCAGCCCACGCGCCACCACCACCGGTGGCCGGCGTGGCCGAGGGTTCTCGCGGGCAGCCCCCCACGCCCCTCCCTTCGATCGATCCTCATGGGATCGATCTCATGATCGATCCCGAGCCCTCTTCGTCTTCTTCGTCACACGCGTTCTCCGGCGGTCATCTCGACATCGATCCAACGTAAATAAATTACAAGAATTTAAATTTACAATTCCGGTATCGATTCTATACATGAAATCGACCCTATACATTTTCCGGAAAACATAGAACGTAATAATAAATCCTAAATTTGGTCAACCCCCAAATTTTTACTATTACAAACATTCATCCACACAAAAGGAATCTCGACATGTCCGAGAGTTTAATAAACGAATAATCATGATAATTAATTAACACAATAATTAAATCCAACCATGATAGCCGGAAATCCCTGCAAGGTAGAACAATAATCGAATATATACATGAACACGAAACCAAACGCTCTGATACCAATTGCTGGGAATCGATGTCCCGGGCTATCAAAATTAATGAGGAATCGATAACCCGACCGAAATCCCGTCGCCGGAAACCGAACGCGAACACCGAACGAGCAGGAGCATGACCGAGGCGTCGCCACGGGCGAACCCGCGGCTAAACCCTAGCCACGCCCCCGCCGGGGCTCGCGGTCGCCGTGCATGGCGATCGCCGGGGATTATTGGCGCATCCCCGCGGGGCTGTTCCGCCAGCACCCGCCGGCGGTGAGTCCGGCGACTCACCGCCACCACCCTACGGGGTGGAGGGCCTCCAGCCGCGGCACCAGCCCGCGGCTGCCCTCCGCGATCGACTTCGGTCGATCGCCTGCTCCGGCTTCGGCCAGAGCTCCCGCGCGCACGCCGCCGCCCAGGGAGGCCGGGGAGGCCATCTGCCGTGGCTCCAGCCCACGGCGGCTTCCCCAGCGATCGACCATGAGTCGATCGCATGCCCCGGCGTCCAGCCGGGGCTTCCCCTTGGCCGCGGATCCGGCGGTCGAACCCTAGGGTTTCGACCGCCCCCTTCGATCTTCGCCGGGGATCTCGAATCCCCGTCCGCGATGATCGTACGTTACCCGGATCGTATGTTCATGTATATATCACAATTAAACGAACATATAATCATAAAGAGGGTTTATGATTTTACCTTCGATTCGTTGTGCGGAGAAACGAAATCGTATTGATGACCTTGCGATCTTCCTACGTATTCCTTGAACCTTGTCCGAACGTCGTGTGGGCGACGATCTATCGAACTCCTATGGATCTCCTTCACTCTTCAAGACTTTATGATTGGCGTAGGTTAAGTTATGTTATGAATTGTGAAGACCATGTAGTGCTTTTATAGGCTACGTAGGGGATCAAAAGGAGGTGGAATATTGGGCTTCCAATATTGAAGATTAAATTGAGCCCAGCCCAAATCTATTAATCCTAATCAATATTAATTAATTTATTTTCCACTATATAAATTAATTGCACTGCCAATATTAAACCATATTATATCAAATAATATTTCTCCGGTAGTATTATTTATTCCGTATATTTAAGATTTAAATATCTATGAATAAATTTATTTATTGCTCAATAAATTATATTCATCTCTTATATCCGAGACTAGTACCGTTCAACCTTAATTATTGTGTGGAACGAATCCACTCATGAGGTTTACACAATAATTCCTTATGAACTCATCTCGGGGATATTATCAACCCTTCCGGGATACACTTTCCCGTCAAGTATTCACGGCATGCCATATATAAAATATAGCGACCCAATTTTACCGGTAATTAACCCAATAATTAAATCGGTTAATTCCTTTGGAAAATCAAAGTCTCTTATATTAAATATACACACCCGCAATAGTATCGGGGATTAAGAATAAAATACTCTGAGATTTAAATCAATTATCAACGACAATCCTAATTGATAAATCTCAAGCGATCCGCCCAATACACCAAGTGTACAAGTGTGATAAAATAATTAAGATAAATTATTTTCTCTCTCACACAACGACTATACCGATGGATTGGTCCGTGTCCATCTAGGTCGTGAGCAACTGTTTGATTAAATACGAGTGACCGATAGTATGATCTTCTGTGTGGGCCCGACACACCATACTAACTACAACGTATAAAATCCAGGACTATATTTTGCATATTTAATTAATAATAATTAAATGCAAATAATTGTTTATTATTTAAATAGGTTAAACGCTATGACCGGGAGTTTACCGATACTTAAATCTAGACATTAAGTACACAACTCCAACAATAAATATAATTGCACTCCTAATATTTACCATATTATATCAAATAATATTATCTCCGGTAGTATTATTTATTCCGTGTGTTTAAGATATAAATATATCCATGAATAAAATTAATTTATTGCTTAATTAATTTATTCATCTCTTTTATCCGAAACTAGTACCATTCAACTTTAATTATTATGCGGAACAAATCCACTCATGAGGTTTACATAATAATTCCTTATCAACTCATCTCGGGGATATTATCAACCCATACGAGGACACACTTTCCCGTCAAGAATTCACGGCATGCCATACATAAAATTCAGTGACCCAACTTTGTCGGTAATTGACCGGTTATTCTAATCGGTCAATTCCTTTGGAAAATCAAAGTCACTAATATTAAATGCACACACCCGCAATAATATTAAGGATTAAGAATAAAATATACTGAGATTTAAATCGATTATCTGAGGCAATCCTAATCGATAAATCTCAAGCGATCCGCTCAATACACCAAGTGTACAAGTATGATAAAATAATCAAGACCAATTATTTTCTCTCTCATACAACGACTATACCGATGGATTGGTCCATTTCCATCTAGGTCGTGAGCTACTGTTCGATTATATACGAGTAACCGATAGTATGATCTTCCGTGTGCTGACGCACACCATACTAACTACAACGTGTATAATCCAGGACTATATTTTGCATATATTTAATTATAAATAATTAAAAGCAAAAAATTGTTTATTTATTTAGATTAAATATTATGACCGGGAGTTACTTAAATCTAGACATTAAGTATACAATTCCATCATAAATCACCACCACCGAAGATCCGAGTCCCCTTTCCAGGAAGGCTAAGTAAAAATAAAGAAAGGGAAGAGACTTTCCAAATGTTCAAAAAGGTGGATATCAATATGCCACTACTGACTATACTGAATACTATGCCCCGATGTGCGAAGTTCCTCAAAGAACTATGCACAAAAAAGGTAAAGTATCAAGATGATGCAAAATTCGAGGTGGGTGAAAATGTCTCAGCAGTACTCCAAAAGAGTGTACCTACTAAGTGTGGAGACCCATGCATGTTCTACATACCATGCATCATAGGACGGATGAGAATCGAGAAGGCAATGTTGGATCTGGGCGCATCAATAAACGTCATGCCCAAAACTATGTATGAGGATTTGGGCATAGGGGTTCTGAAGCCCACAAGAGTGGTGATCCCACTGGCTGATAGATCCAATGTCTACCCTGAGGGCATACTGGAGGACATATTGGTCAAAGTGGAAGATTTAATCTTCTCAGTAGACTTCTACGTACTAGACATGGGGAGATCGAGCAAAGAGCCAATTATGATTCTGGGCAGACCGTTCCTCAAAACCGCAAGAACACACATAGACTGCGAGACAGGCAAACTGACGTGCAAGTTCGAAGGAGAAACAATCACCTTTGACCTTTACAAATCAATGAAACACCCAGCCGATACTGAGGAAGTTCATATGATTGATCAAATAGACAAGGCAGTAGAGGGTAAAGTGATGCAAAGCGGTAAGTACGGCGAAATTGATGTAGTAATTCAACAAGGAATGCCACACGATGAACTAGAAGACGAACCGGAGGGAATACAAGAAGCAATTAAGCAGTTTGGGGCACTGGAAAATTACAAAGGAGATCCAGGCAAACTGCCCATATTGGAGGAGACGATCATGAAGCCATCCCTGGAGAGAGCCCCACTACTGGAGTTGAAAAATCTACCAAAGTATCTGAAATATATGTACTTAGGAGAGCACGACACTTTGCCTGTGATCATCAACTCATCTCTCTCGAAGGAGGAGGAAGTTAAACTCAAAGAAGTGCTAGGGCGATACAAACTGGCCATAGGATGGACTTTGGCTGATATAAGAGGTATAAGCCCAACGATTTGCCAGCACCATATACTCCTCGAAGATGAATCTACACCTGTGCGGGATCCCCAAAGGAAACTCAATCCTGCCATGAAGGAAGTGTTACTCAAAGAGATAAAGAAACTCCTCAGTGTGGGGATAATTTACCCTTTTTCAGACAGTAAGTGGGTTAGCCCTGTACACGTCGTACCTAAGAAGTCAGGGATCCAGGTCATAGAGAACGAGAAGAAAGAACAAATCGCTACCAGGCTACAGACAGGATGGAGAGTATGTATAGACTACCGTAAACTGAATAAGGTAACTCGAAAGGATCATTTCCATTTGCCCTTCATAGATGATATGTTGGAACGATTGGACGGGAAGAAACACTTCTGCTTCCTGGATGGGTATTCGGGATACATGCAGATCTGGGTAGCTGAAGAAGATCAAGACAAAACAACGTTTACATGCCCTTTTGGCACCTTTGCCTACAGGCGCATGCCCTTTGGCCTGTGTAACACACCAGGGACCTTCCAGCGTTGTATGATGAGTATATTTTATGACTTACTAGAGAATGGGATTGAAGTATTTATGGACGACTTCACAGTTTATGGTAACACCTTTGACTTATGCCTGTCAAACTTGGAGCTAACACATCAGCGATGTGTTGAAAAGAGTTTGGTTTTGAACTATGAAAAGTGTCACTTCATGGTAGAAGAGGGAGTAGTCTTGGGGCATGTGGTGTCAGCCAAAGGCATAGAAGTCGACAAGGCGAAAATAGAAGTCATTGCCAAACTACCGTACCCCAGGAATGTCAAGCAGGTGAGAGGATTCCTTGGCCATGCGGGATTCTATAGGAGCTTTGTGAAGGACTTTGCCAGCATCGCCCAACCGATGACAAGACTGCTGCAGAACGACGTGGAGTGGGACTTTGACGACGACTGCTAAAGAGCTTTCAACCATCTGAAAGAGAGACTAGTAACAGCTCCCATCATTCAACCCCCAGAGTGGGGGATGCCCTTTGAACTAATGTGTGACGCTAGTGGGTACACAGTAGGGCAGTGCTTGGGCAACTGAAAGGCAAAGAGAGGCATGTGATATATTACGCCTCAAAGACACTTAATGCCGCTCAAAGCAACTATGCAACCATTGAAAAGGAACTATTGGCCATAGTGTTCGCTTTTGAGAAATTCAGATCCTACCTATTGGGAAGCAAGACCATAGTGTATACCGACCACGCTGCACTCAAGTACTTAATGGCAAAGAAAGTAACCAAACCAAGACTAATCCGATGGATCCTACTACTGCAGGAGTTTGACATCGAGATAAGGGACAAGGTTGGAAACCAGAACTTAGTGGCAGACCACCTTAGCCGGATTTTACAAAAAGAAGAGGATGTACCCATAACTGAAACATTTCCAGACGAACACTTGTACTCTATTTATGCGATGAACGAGGAGCCCTGGTACGCTGACCTAGTTAACTATATAGTGGGAGGAGAGTTTAGAGACGAAGCTTCCATTTATGAAAGGAACAAGATGAAACGACAAAGGGCTACATATGGGATGAACAATATCTATGGAAGAGATGTGAAGATCAGGTATTGAAAAGATGTGTAGCTGAATCAGAACAACAGGCCATAATGAGGCATTTCTATGAGAAACCATGTGGAGGTCACTTTGGGCACAAGCGAACTGCCAGGAAAATTCTGGAATGCGGTTTTTATTGGAGGACTTTGGCTAAGGACTGCATCGCCTGGTGCAAGGGATGTTATCAATGTCAAAGGGAAGGAAATATGAGTAAAAGAGATGAGATGCCCTCTGTGCCCATACTACCAGTGGAGATATTCGATGTATGGGGTATAGACTTCATGGGGCCACTACCAAACTCCAAAGGCAAAGAGTACATACTGCTGGCAGTGGACTACGTATCAAATGTTGGAGTGGTATACTTAATGTCTATATTTGAGTATTCCGAACTCCTTGTACAGTGTCATTTATCTATTAATAATGAACATTCATTTGCTTTTAATTATTGTTAATTAAATATATGCAAATTATAGTCCTGAATTATATACGTTGTAGTTAGTATGGTGTGCGCCGTCACACGGAAGATCATACTATCGGTTACTCGTATTTAATCGAACAGTTGCTCACGACCTAGATGGACACGGACCAAGTCATCGGTATAGTCGTTGTATGAGGGAGAAAATAATCGGTCTTGATTATTTTATCATACTTGTACACTTGGTGTATTGGGCGGATCGCTTGAGATTTATCAATTAGGATTGCTTTTGATAATTGATTCAAGTCTCAGAGTATTTTATTCTTAATCCCCGATACTATTGCGGGTGTGTATATTTAGTATAAGTGGCTTTGATTTTCCAAAGGAATTGTCCGGTTTAATTATTGGGACAATTACCGGTAAAGTTGGGTCACTATATTTTATATATGACATGCCGTGAATACTTGACGGGAAAATGTATCTCGAAAGGGTTGATAATATCCCCGAGATGAGCTCATAAGGATTTATTATGTAAACCTCGCGAGTGGGTTTGTTCCCGCATAATAATAAAGTTGAGTGGTACTATTCGCGGATATAAGAGATGAATAAATTTATTAAGCAATAAATAAATTTTATTCATGGATATTTAAATCTTAAATACACGGAATAAATAATACTACCGGAGAAATATTATTTGATATAATATGGTTTAATATTGGGAGTGCAATTAATTTATATAGTGGAAAATAAATAAATTAATATTAATGGATTAATAGATTTGGGCTTGGGCTCAATTTAATCATTAATATTGGAAGCACTACATGGTCTTCACAAATAATAAGACAAGATTATCATACTTGATATTCTAGAGAGTTTGTGAAGGAGATCCATAGAGTTCGGAGGATCGTCGCCCACCCGACGTTCGAACAAGTGCAAGGAATACGTGGGAAGATTCAAAGGTCATCTTGATTTCGTTTCTCCGAACAACGAATCGAAGGTATAAAATCTAAACACCCTTTATTATTTTATTCGATTATTTATCGTGAAATACCGTGAACGCAAGATCCGAAGATCAAACCCCGGAGTAGACGGAAGATCGCGTGGTGGTGGTGAAACCACCGGACCACGCGGACCGCCCGCCTAGGGTTTCGAAGGGGCGAGAGGGGTCGAACCCTCGGCTGGGCCGAGGGCTTGCGATCGATCCTTACGATCGATCGCTGGAGCGTGGGCTGGTGCCGCGCTCCATCCCACCACGACGGTGGGGCCCTCCAGGCGGCGGCGAGTCGCCGGACTCGCCGCGGGGGCTGCTGGGCAGCCCCACCCCGACCGATCGCACGATGCGATCGGTGATCGCATGAACCCCGCAACGCGGGGGTTCGGCTGGGGGCAGCCGCGCGCCTTCGGGTGCGTGGTCTCCTCGGCTGGACTCCGGCGCGTTCGTCGGCGTTCGTGTAATCTCCGGCGAAGGGTTTTTGATCGGGCTATGGTTTCCGCAAATTTTAATAGCCCGGGATATCGAATTCCAACAATTGGTATCAGAGCGTGGTTTACGTTCGCGGCATTTGTTGGAAATCGACTACCCGGGATGCGTTCGTTCGATCACTCGAACATCCGAACGCTCCCAGTCGACCTCCAGGTCCGTTACTCCGTTCACGTAACTGCCCGTTGCTGGGATTCGATGTCCCGGGCTATCAAAAAAAAATTGCGGAACCGATAACCCGACCGAAAACCCGTCGCCGGAGATTACACGAACACCGACTCATCCGCCGGAGTCCGGCCTTTGGAGACTACGCGCCCGAAGACACGCAGTCCGCCCCCAGTCGAACCCCCGCGAGTCGGAAACTACGAACGCGAACCACACGCGAAGAACCGGGCTCGACAAGAGCATCGCCGCGGGATGAACCCGCGGCTAATCCCTAGCCGAACCCCGTCGCGGCTGGGGTTCGCGATCGCCGTGCATGGCGATCGCTGGGCTGCTCCGGCAGCCCCGGGCGGTGAGTCCAGCGACTCACCGCCATCACCGACAGGAGGGGGGACCACCAGTCGCGGCGCGAAGCCGCGACGGTCCCCGGCGATCGAGCTAGGGCTCGATCGCCCCAGCCGCGGCGTCCAGCCGCGGCCTCTCTCCTTGCGCGCACCACCGGCGAAGGGAGGCCGGGGGGTTCGCCCCGCCGTGGCACCAGCCCACGGCCGAACCCCCAGCGATCGACTTCACGTCGATCGCTCGCCCCGGCGTCCAGCCGGGGCTCCCCTCACGCCCGCGCGCCGGCTGTCGAACCCTAGGGTTCGGCCGCCTCTTGTTCGATCCCGACGGGGATCGCGTGATCCCCGTATCCCGGTCTCGACGTTCCCGGATCGTCTTGTTCATGTACATATTACAATTAAACGAACATATAATCATAGAGGGGGTTCTCGATTATATTACCTCGATTCGTTGTACGGAGAAACGAAATCAAACGACCTTGCGATCTTCCTACGTATTCCTTGCACTTCGTCCGAACGTCGTGTGGGCGACGATCTATCGAACTCCTATGGATCTCCTTCACTCTCCAAGACTTTATGATTGGCGTAGGTTAAATTGTGTTATGAAAAGTGAAGACCATGTAGTGCTTATATAGGCTACGTAGGGGATCATAAGGAGATTAAATATTGGGCTTCTAATATTGAAGATTAAATTGGGTCCAACCCAAATCCATTAATCCTTATCAATATTAATTTTATTTATTTTCCGATATATATAAATAAAATTGCACTCCCAATATTTATCCATATTATATCAAATAATATTTCTCCGGTTAGTATTATTTATTCCGTGTATTTAAGATTTAAATATCCATGAATAAATTTATTTATTGCTCAATAAATAATATTCATCTCTTATATCCGAGACTAGTACCGTTCAACCTTTATTATTGTGCGGAACGAATCCACTCATGAGGTTTACACAATAATTCCTTATGAACTCATCTCGGGGATATTATCAACCCTTCCGGGATACACTTTCCTGTCAAGTATTCACGGCATGTCATATATAAAATATAGCGACCCAATTTTACCGGTAATTAACCCAATAATTAAATCGGTTAATTCCTTTGGAAAATCAAAGTCTCTAATATTAAATATACACACCCGCAATAATATCGGGGATTAAGAATAAAATACTCTGAGATTTAAATTGATTATCCAAGGCAATCCTAATCAATAAATCTCAAGCGATCCGCCCAATACACCAAGTGTACAAGTGTGATAAAATAATTAAGATAAATTATTTTCTCTCTCACACAACGACTATACCGATGGATTGGTCCGTGTCCATCTAGGTCGTGAGCTACTGTTCGATTAAATACGAGTAACCGATAGTATGATCTTCTGTGCGCCCATGCACACCATACTAACTACAACGTATAAAATCCAGGACTATATTTTGCATAATTAATTAATAATAATTAAATGCAAATAATTGTTTATTAATTAAATAGGTTAAATGCTATGACCGGGAGTTTACCGATACTTAAATCTAGACATTAAGTACACAACTCCAACAATCTCCCACTTGTACTAAGGTCTAGTCATTTCCTCCAAACTCCCGACTCCCATACTCATCACGTGCTTAAGTTATACTTCCCAGAAGTATTATGTGAATGAGCAATCTAGGTTGCCGCTCTGAAGTTATCTTGGTGACTACTGCGTCGTCTCCCTGACGATGACTCGTATCAGGTGGTACTGGCTCTATGTGTTATCATCACCTTTTGAACTTATGACTTCTTCCAGTTCTCCTTGCACCGCTATATACATAGCCTTTGGTGAACCAAGAATCATATCCAAGTTCAGAGGTCATTCCGGAACCTAACCAAAACTTCCGCTGCCTCTGAGGCTGCTATTCGGCTTATGATGGAGTCCGAGAAGCATCACGCTTATCACTCTTTCATCCTTAGGTTCCTCCTCTTCTAAAAGTGAACACATAGCCTGATATCGACTTACACTGGTCTTTCTCTGATTTTGGATCTGAGAAACTGTAATCTAAGAAGATTTTGCTTTGCTAGTAATCCAGTACTTCCAAGTACTTTTACAGCATTCGAATATTTCTTATCCAGATTACTTTGATATCCTCCCACTACGCTAACCACATAGTTGATATCGGGTTCTTGTTTTTCAACATTGTATCTACAAAGCTCTCTACACTCGAAGTGTAGGAAACTGCTTTGTCTATATCTATCTCCTTTATGCGTTCGAAACACATACCTTTAGATAGATGTACTCTGTTCCCGAAAGGCAATAACCTTTCTCAGAATTAATGCATGTTTAAAACAAACCATGATCGTATAAGATATCTTAAGAGAAGTACAAATGTTCTTATCTAGAGATCAAAAGATTTCTAAGAACATGATCCAACTTCATCTTAATCTCATATCTCGATTTATTTAGACAACCTCTATTTTATGTTTGACAACGCTTTTACATTGTTGCCAACGATGAAGTTTTATCTACACAAAATTCCGAGAAACACCACCTTTGTTTCCATTACGTCTCCAATACACCTTTCTTGTCTACGCCCTTTGATGAATCCATAGAATGGACTATCTCATCAATTCGCAAGTTCCTATACAGAACTAGGGATTGATTTCATGTATACTAGATCCAGAGTTCAAAACTCCTCCAGCCTTATGAACATCTCTGGTTGCTTAACAACCTCCCACTGCAAGGCATTCCGGTGTATAACAGTAATAACATTAGGTGCAGTTAGTGGTGTACCACTACTCGGTCAGGCTGGTTCTCAGTCTTTCCTTTCCTCATTTTAAAGTACTTTGTCAATTAGGGCATTGTAGTTCATCTAATAGTTTTCCTCTAAGAACCGGGCGAGGACACCCCTCTGGTTCGTAGTACTATTGAACATACAATTACTTGTTCTTCTAGGATGTTCTACAACCACATTGAATGTGCCGTTGTATCCAGAAATATCCATAGAACATAGGTAGTTCCGAATAAACTTGTTCTTTTACTATTAGAATTCCATTTCTTATTCCTGACACACCACGTCTACACATCAGTGTATGGTGTGGTCGTTTGAGACTTAATCTCAATCTCTGATTTATGCTACGTGTTATTCAGATAGGTGATAGCCTCTGCGAACAAGTCGCAGGCTTCTAATGGATATACTTTGAAGGTTCCCCATAATGGCTTTGTGTCGAAAAACACTTCGCTTTTATGGCACATCAAGTATTCTAATCCATCTTTGAGTATTCTTGAAAGAACAACTCGTACCTCTCTAATTACACATGTCACCGCATTAATCATAAATCATTTTCAATACTTGTCCGAATTCTATCCTTTAGAAAGGTTAACATAGTTGTATTATCTTCCAAGATTGATTCTTAGGTCGGGAGGTCCATTCCTCCAACTATAATTGATCAAATCAATTTCGACCTTTTTGAATCCCTTTTGAATAAATACTACTAAGTTCAAGAATTCACAAGTATAATGATTGATAAAGAAATATATCTAATAAGTAAAACAAGTTATACATATCGGTTCGTTGCATCGTGGTAGACTAAGGATTCATCATTCATTATTGTTATCCAATGTACCAGAACAGATATCACCATTATTTCTTGTCCAAATCATCAAATGATTAAAGAAATAAAATATCCATTAATAATAGAAAACCAGAACAAAAGTTCCTTCTAAAATAAAAGGTACATAAAGCAATAACTTAAAATGAAATCCTAAAACAATATGTCTTCCACTGCAACCGCTGCTACCCCAACAGCTTCGCCTATGTAGACTCGAACTTTTCTTCTCTAAGTCGCCGGGTTTTCTGGAACCCCTGCATTTGAAATAATGCACATACCGTCAGTGGTTCCATATCTACACACCAGAATTCTGGTAGATAATACCGCTGACTATGTTTTTACGACTAAAGAAAAATTCGTACCTTTGAGAGGACATTCAGACCTCCAGTGTCCAGACTTGTTGCACCGGAAGCACTTGCCCCTTGGCTTACTAGCCCCCCACTCGTGGTCCATTCCTCTTGGCACCACTGGGTTTCCAGGCTTGCTTCCTTTTCTTGCCCCTACCTCCAACAGCTTTCAAGCTTTTGGACTTGGTAGTTACAAGCGCTTGAGACTTGCCCTTCTTGTAGATCCCCTCTGCCGCCTTCAGTTCAGTCAGGAGTTGCGCAAGAGTATAAGATAGTTTACCCATGTTATAACTCATACGAAACTGCTCAAAACTAGGGGTCAGAGACTGGAGTATGATGTCGACTTGCGTCTCACCATCAATCATAGCTCCTAGGACCTCCAAATCATTCAACAAACTCATCATCTTAAGAACGTGCTCCCCAACGGGCGTTCCTTCAGATTGAGTAGTCGACATGAGGACTCTCATGGCTTCTTGCCTACCCGCACGGTCTTGATGCCCAAACATCTCCTTGAGGTTGAACAACATATCCTCGGCAGTGTTCATCGACTGATGTTGGGTTTGGAGTACATTCGACATAGAAGCCAAAATATAGCACCTAGCCATTTCATCAGCCTTTTTCCACTTCCGATATGTTTCCTTTTCCTCATTAGTTGAGGCAGCCGTGGGTTCAGCAGGGCAGTGCTCATAGAGTACAAACTTGTACTCTTCAGCAGTCAGGACAATGTCCAAATTTCTCTTCCAATCAATATAATTGGGACCAGTGAGTTTATTCTCCTTGAGTATTACAGAAAGTGGATTCATAGCTATTCTCTAAACCTATAAGCACATATAAACAAACAATCAATTTAATATCCGATATTATCTCCCTCAAATAATATCATTAAATTACTAATCACATCTAAAATCCTATCAGATAAGGCAAGCCACGTGGTGTGGACGTTTACCCACCCAAATGATTTAGCAATTAGATTTTCTTTGGTCATACATCGATTATAGCGTAACTTCGTGGGGAAGAATACTATAACGCGTATCTAAGTGTAAACCATTACTCAGCACCAAAGTAAATCGTTTGGAATTGCTACATCACCGCAAGCCACGTGGTGTGGACGTTTACAATAACTTTACAACTCTTCACAATTACTTACAACTGTCTACATCAATTAATCCAAAGTCCGTCAGTATAGCAAGCCACGTGGTGTGGACGTTTACTACACCAAGAGACTTTTATAATTGACTCCCAATTACAAGATCCATTCGATTTTTGTAAATCAAGACGCGGAGAATCATAAGTGAAACTTGAAGTTTCTAACCAGTGATTCACCATGCGAACAACCCTATCTCTCATAAATGAGGGAGTCGAGCAGACAATCGATCCATCTATCAAAGAATGGTACGAAGGTCTCTAATTTGTGTCATCCACATGACCAAGTGGCTTTGGCTCCATTCCACTCCCCGGGGTGAGAATGAGTCGACTTGAAGTCAGTTTCAGAAAGACAAATTAGGCATTGTTTGATAAACTTGATCAATGTTTCTTGTAAAAGGAATTACAAGAATTCTCCTCTAATGACTCGTCTATACGAACTTCGAAAGTCCATAAGAGTCACCAAGAGAACAGCAATGGAGACCATGGGAATGTTTCCATCCCCTCTCCCACTTAGCTTTTTACGATAAAGGGATACGCTATCTAGTGCATAAAATAAACACATATAGCATGCATATAAGCAATAAAGCACATAGTATCACATAGTCAAAATAATGCTAGAAAAATTATTTTCCCGACTATCATGGCTTTCTTCCATCTTCATATGCATCTTCTAGTCTTCAGTCTTCGTTTCTTGAATGCTCCATGTGACGAGAATATTAATCTCCAATATTTAAATCTATTTATTTTCAATTAATCCAAAAGTTACTTAATTCGAAAATTAAGTCAATTGAATATATCAAAAATAAAATTAAATATTATTAATATTTTTATTTATTTATTTTCCTATCTAATTCTATTAAATCTCTAGAATAATCTATCCAAGTAAAACTTGGAATATTCTAGAAGATATCTATAATAGAACAAGGAAATAAAATAAATTAGGACTACTACTTTCCATTAATTAATTTCCATCTAATGAAAATTCCCAAGAATAGGAATAGTCAAATAGGAAATAAATTAGTACAATTAAATTCCTAATCCATGAATATCTCCATAAAGGAAATAAACAATAGGAATAAAATTAATTCCAATTAATTCTTTTCCTAATCCATGAGAGTTTCCAAAAGGAGAACACTCAAATAGGAAAACCGAATTAATTTTAGGAAAGTGGATCTTGGTAGGAATAGCATGGGATTGGGAGACCCCACGCCATCCCCACCATCGATCGACCACCACCTCGGGAGGAGCGCCGCCGCCTAGCCCAGCCACCAGCCACCACCGTCGCCGGCAGCAGCCCTAGCCGAGGGCGATCGGCCCCTCTCCTTGGGTCGATTGCTTGGGATCGATCAAGGGGTTTGATCGATCCCCGGTAGTTCGTCCTCTTGGTCTTCGTCACACGTCTTCGTCTTCCGGCGATCGTCTCATCATCGAACCAACGTAAATAAATTACAAAATTTAAATTACACTATCCGGTATCGATTCTATACATGAAATTGACCCTATACATTTTCCGGAAAATAAAGAACGTAATAATAAATCCTAAATTCGGTCAACCCCCGAATTTTTACTATTACAAACATTCAACCACAAAAAAACGAATCTCGACATGTCCGAGAGTTTAATCATGATAATTAATTAAAGAAAAAACAATAATTAAATCCAACCATGATAGCCGGAAATCCTGCAAGGTAGAACAATAATCGAACATATACATGAACACGAAACCAAACGCTCTGATACCAATTGCTGGGATTCGATGTCCCGGGCTATCAAAAAAATTGCGGAACCGATAACCCGACCGAAAACCCGTCGCCGGAGATTACACGAACACCGACTCATCCGCCGGAGTCCGGCCTTTGGAGACTACGCGCCCGAAGACACGCAGTCCGCCCCCAGCCGAACCCCCGCGAGTCGGAAACTACGAACGCGAACCACACGCGAAGAACCGGGCTCGACAAGAGCATCGCCGCGGGATGAACCCGCGGCTAAACCCTAGCCGAACCCCATCGCGGCTGGGGTTCGCGATCGCCGTGCATGGCGATCGCTGGGCTGCTCCGGCAGCCCCGGGCGGTGAGTCCGGCGACTCACCGCCATCACCGACAGGAGGGGGGACCACCAGTCGCGGCGCGAAGCCGCGACGGTCCCCGGCGATCGAGCTAGGGCTCGATCGCCCCAGCCGCGGCGTCCAGCCGCGGCCTCTCTCCTTGCGCGCACCACCGGCGAAGGGAGGCCGGGGGGTTCGCCCCGCCGTGGCACCAGCCCACGGCCGAACCCCCAGCGATCGACTTCACGTCGATCGCTCGCCCCGGCGTCCAGCCGGGGCTCCCCTCACGCCCGCGCGCCGGCTGTCGAACCCTAGGGTTCGGCCGCCTCTTGTTCGATCCCGACGGGGATCGCGTGATCCCCGTATCCCGGTCTCGACGTTCCCGGATCGTCTTGTTCATGTACATATTACAATTAAACGAACATATAATCATAGAGGGGGTTCTCGATTATATTACCTCGATTCGTTGTACGGAGAAACGAAATCAAACGACCTTGCGATCTTCCTACGTATTCCTTGCACTTCGTCCGAACGTCGTGTGGGCGACGATCTATCGAACTCCTATGGATCTCCTTCACTCTCCAAGACTTTATGATTGGCGTAGGTTAAAAAGTGTTATGAAAAGTGAAGACCATGTAGTGCTAATATAGGCTACGTAGGGGATCATAAGGAGATTAAATATTGGGCTTCTAATATTGAAGATTAAATTGGGTCCAACCCAAATCCATTAATCCTTATCAATATTAATTTTATTTATTTTCCACTATATAAATAAAATTGCACTCCCAATATTTATCCATATTATATCAAATAATATTTCTCCGGTTAGTATTATTTATTCTGTGTATTTAAGATTTAAATATCCATGAATAAATTTATTTATTGCTCAATAAATAATATTCATCTCTTATATCCGAGACTAGTACCGTTCAACCTTTATTATTGTGCGGAACGAATCCACTCATGAGGTTTACACAATAATTCCTTATGAACTCATCTCGGGGATATTATCAACCCTTCCGGGATACACTTTCCTGTCAAGTATTCACGGCATGTCATATATAAAATATAGCGACCCAATTTTACCGGTAATTAACCCAATAATTAAATCGGTTAATTCCTTTGGAAAATCAAAGTCTCTAATATTAAATATACACACCTGCAATAATATCGGGGATTAAGAATAAAATACTCTGAGATTTAAATTGATTATCCAAGGCAATCCTAATCGCAAAATAAATTACAATAATCTAAATTACAATTCCGGTATCGATTCTATACATGAAATCGACCCTATACATTTTCCGGAAAAATAAAGAACATAATAATAAATCCTAAATTCGGTCAACCCCCGAATTTTTACTATTACAAACATTCAACCACACAAAAACGAATCTCGACATGTCCGAGAGTTTAATCATGATAATTAATTAAAGAAAAAACAATAATTAAATCCAACCATGATAGCCGGAAATCCTGCAAGGTAGAAAAATAATCGAACATATACATGAACACGAAACCAAACGCTCTGATACCAATTGCTGGGATTCGATGTCCCGGGCTATCAAAAAAAAATTGCGGAACCGATAACCCGACCGAAAACCCGTCGCCGGAGATTACACGAACACCGACTCATCCGCCGGAGTCCGGCCTTTGGAGACTACGCGCCCGAAGACACGCAGTCCGCCCCCAGCCGAACCCCCGCGAGTCGGAAACTACGAACGCAAACCACACGCGAAGAACCGGGTTCGACAAGAGCATCGCCGCGGGATGAACCCGCGGCTAAACCCTAGCCGAACCCCATCGCGGCTGGGGTTCGCGATCGCCGTGCATGGCGATCGCTGGGCTGCTCCGGCAGCCCCGGGCGGTGAGTCCGGCGACTCACCGCCATCACCGACAGGAGGGGGGACCACCAGTCGCGGCGCGAAGCCGCGACGGTCCCCGGCGATCGAGCTAGGGCTCGATCGCCCCAGCCGCGGCGTCCAGCCGCGGCCTCTCTCCTTGCGCGCACCACCGGCGAAGGGAGGCCGGGGGGTTCGCCCCGCCGTGGCACCAGCCCACGGCCGAACCCCCAGCGATCGACTTCACGTCGATCGCTCGCCCCGGCGTCCAGCCGGGGCTCCCCTCACGCCCGCGCGCCAGCGGTCGAACCCTAGGGTTCGGCCGCCTCTTGTTCGATCCCGACGGGGATCGCGTGATCCCCGTATCCCGGTCTCGACGTTCCCGGATCGTCTTGTTCATGTACATATTACAATTAAACGAACATATAATCATAGAGGGGGTTCTCGATTATATTACCTCGATTCGTTGTACGGAGAAACGAAATCAAACGACCTTGCGATCTTCCTACGTATTCCTTGCACTTCGTCCGAACGTCGTGTGGGCGACGATCTATCGAACTCCTATGGATCTCCTTCACTCTCCAAGACTTTATGATTGGCGTAGGTTAAAAGTGTTATGAAAAAGTGAAGACCATGTAGTGCTTATATAGGCTACGTAGGGGATCATAAGGAGATGAAATATTGGGCTTCTTAATATTGAAGATTAAATTGGGTCCAACCCAAATCCATTAATCCTTATCAATATTAATTTTATTTATTTTCCACTATATAAATAAAATTGCACTCCCAATATTTATCCATATTATATCAAATAATATTTCTCCGATTAGTATTATTTATTCCGTGTATTTAAGATTTAAATATCCATGAATAAATTTATTTATTGCTCAATAAATAATATTCATCTCTTATATCCGAGACTAGTACCGTTCAACCTTTATTATTGTGCGGAACGAATCCACTCATGAGGTTTACACAATAATTCCTTATGAACTCATCTCGGGGATATTATCAACCCTTCCGGGATACACTTTCCCGTCAAGTATTCACGGCATGTCATATATAAAATATAGCGACCCAATTTTACCGGTAATTAACCCAATAATTAAATCGGTTAATTCCTTTGGAAAATCAAAGTCTCTAATATTAAATATACACACCCGCAATAATATCGGGGATTAAGAATAAAATACTCTGAGATTTAAATTGATTATCCAAGGCAATCCTAATCAATAAATCTCAAGCGATCCGCCCAATACACCAAGTGTACAAGTGTGATAAAATAATTAAGATAAATTATTTTCTCTCTCACACAACGACTATACCGATGGATTGGTCCGTGTCCATCTAGGTCGTGAGCTACTGTTCGATTAAATACGAGTAACCGATAGTATGATCTTCTGTGCGCCCATGCACATCATACTAACTACAACGTATAAAATCCAGGACTATATTTTGCATAATTAATTAATAATAATTAAATGCAAATAATTGTTTATTAATTAAATAGGTTAAATGCTATGACCGGGAGTTTACCGATACTTAAATCTAGACATTAAGTACACAACTCCAACACCCGTGTCCCGATTCACGCCCAGCCATTGCCCCGAAGGACAACCGCGCGAACCGGAGCTGATTTGCCTCAGGCAGCGGGCGCTGCCCGAAAATTAGCGAAACGGCGGTCGCCGTTTCTAAAACGCCGGTCGCCGTTTGCCCTTCAGCAGCGCGACCTGCTGTTCCGGGCTTGTTTCCGGGTCGTTTTTCCTCATCCGACTACCGATCCGGAGGTCCTAGAACCCCCAGTAATCGAAAAAACCGATCCACGAGATCCGGAACCCGATCTTATATTCAATGTATGATCAACGAATCAAAATTGAGATCGAATAAAAGCGGAAAAAGGTTTCGATCTCATACCTTCTCGGTCAAATTGTTGAAACCTTACAGCTTCTAACGTATATCTCTGATCCCGTCTCCAACCGTTGTGTGGGCAACGATCCGCTGGAGTTCTCCCGTCTATACTCTCTCTTTCTCAAACCACCGTATGAATTATTCTCTGAGAATAATTTTATTTGCGTTAACTCTTTTATTTTAACAGAGAAAAATAATTGCGCTAAGTTTTTTATTTTCTCTGCTGAAATAATAGTTTCGGCGAATGATAGGTTTTGAGAGGGTAAGGGAGGGGGGTTTATATAGAGCTACGTTAGGGACCTAAGGTAAAATTAATTAAGGGCTAAATTGAAATATTTAATTAACTTGAATCCTTAAAAAGAAATTCATTAATTAATCAATTTCAATTTTAATTATTATTCACTCCACTAAAAAATAATAATTGAATTCCCGAAATTAATTTTAATATTATTTCAACAATAATAATTCCGCCGAAATTACATATACGACTTTCCCCGTGTTTAAGATATCGAATGTCCACGAATTAACTTTAATTACTAATCAATTATCACAATATCCCCGTGTGTACAATTCCGATTCCCAATTTACCAAGTATCTTGACCAATCAATTAGTCTCACTTATTGGCATATTAAAGAACCGTGAATTGGACACACGCACCTATAATTATATAGGGATTAGGAATTCGTATATCCGTAATATCTGAGGTCTAGTTCGATTACTTCGATTAGTATAAATCGAACGCCCTCCCATGGTCCTGCTCAATACACCAAGTGTACAAGTGTAACATGATAGTCAAGACCGACTATCTACCAGTCACACTACGACGTACCGATGAATTGTCCCTGTCCATCTAAGTCGTGAGCCACTGTTCGATAGTATACGAGTAACCGACAGTATGATCTTCCGCGTGTCTCCTCACGCCATACTGTCTACAACGTATATATCTAGGACTATAGCATAAAGTATATAAAAGACAAAATGCCGACTGTTGGATTAATAGATAATAAAACACAGATAAGGAGTTCCATATTGTCACTAAACTAGACATTTAGAATATAACTCCATCAATCTCCCACTTATACTAAAAGTCTAGTTGCCTTCTCCCATACATCCGATACCCATCCCCTTCACGTGTCTCTTGAACGCTTCCGCTGGAAGTGCCTTCGTAAAGGGGTCTGCCAGGTTATCCACTGATGCAATCTTGGTGACAACCGCATCGCCTCTCCTGACGATGTCTCTAATCAGGTGGTACTTGCGATCTATGTGTTTACTCGCATTGTGGGCTCGTGGTTCCTTCGCATTTGCCACTGCACCGCTATTGTCACAATAAATTGTGATAGCTCTAGGCAAATCAGGAATCACATCCAAGTCCATGATGAAGTTCCGGAGCCACACCGATTCTTTAGCTGCCTCAGAGGCTGCTACATATTCGGCTTCCATGGTAGAGTCCGAAATGCATTTCTGCTTAACACTCTTCCATGAAACTGCTCCACCTCCCAATGTGAACACATAGCCTGATGTAGACTTTCGCTGTTCCTTATCAGATTGGAAATCTTTTGTAGGTACTTAAGTATGTTCTTTACAGCAGTCCAGTGACCCTGTCTAGGGTTACTCTGATATCTAGCTACCATGCCAACAGCATAGCAGATATCAGGTCTCGTGCACAACATAGCATACATTAGACTTCCTACTGCCGAAGCATAAGGAGCCGTCTTCATGTAATCTATCTCCTTTTGTGTCTTGGGACACATATCCTTAGATAGATGAATTCCATGGCAGAAAGGTTGAGAACCTCTCTTGGAATTCTGCATGTTGAAACGAGCTAGAATCGTATCAATATATGAAGCCTGGGACAAGCTCAATGTTCTTTTCTGGCGATCCCGTATAACCTTGATCCCAAGAACATGACCAACTTGTCCTAAGTCTTTCATATCGAATTGCTTGGACAACCATCCCTTTATGTCCGACAACATCTTCACATTGTTGCCAATTAGAAGGATGTCGTCTACATAAAGCACGAGAAACGCCACACTGTTTCTGTCACTTCTCCGGTATACACACGACTCGTCCATGCTTTGAATGAATCCATAAGACTGGATAACCTCATCAAACCGCATGTTCCAAGATCTAGAAGCTTGCTTCAATCCATAAATGGATCGCTTTAGCTTACACACTAGATGCTCTTGGCCTTTCTCGATGAAACCCTCTGGCTGTCTCATATAAATGGTCTCGTCAAGATTCCCATTCAAGAATGCTGTCTTGACGTCCATTTGCCACACCTCATAATCCATATGAGATGCTATAGACAAAAGAATCCGGATCGACTTTAGCATAGCTACCGGCGAAAAGCTTTCCTCATAATCGATCCCTTCTTTCTGAGTGTACCCTTTCGCAACAAGCCTAGCCTTGAAGGTTTCCACCTTCCCGTCAGACCCTCTTTTCCTCTTGTACACCCACTTGCAACCAATGGCTTTTACACCTTTGGGCGGTGCTACAAGATCCCAAACCTGATTTGAATCCATAGATTCAATCTCAGATTTCATCGCCTTTTGCCAAGACTGAGCATCTTGATCTTTAAGCGCCTCGTCGTAGGTCCAGGGATCGGCTTCATGTTCTCCAGGTAACAAGTCCGAAGACTCACCTATAAACATGAACCTGTCTGGTTGTCGAACAACCCTCCCACTACGACGACGCTCCGGTGTAACCTCAGTAACAACAGGTGCAGACTGTGGTGGCGTATCACCCGGTTGGGTTGGATCTAAGCCTTGATCGTCCCCTCTCAGACTGTGGTGGCGACCAGAGATGTTCATAAGACTAGAGGAGTTTTGAACTCTGGATCTAGTAGAGATGAAATCGATCCCTAGCTCTGCATAAGGGCGATACTAATCTAAATGTGCCTACTTGGAGAACAATAAGATTATTGTTAAGAGGCAAGATCATTTAGAGTACAAACTTAGTAAATCCATTTATGGATTGTAACAAAGCTATGAATCGTGGAACTTGCGAATTGATGAGATAGTCCACTAGATGGATTCATCAAAAGGCATAGACGAAGGTGTATTAGAAACGTAATGGAAACAAAGTGGTGTTTCTCGGAATTTTATGAAGATAAACACTTTATCATTGGCAACAATGTAAAAGTATTGTCAGACATAAAATAATGGTTGTCTAAATAAATCGAGATATAAGATTAAGATGAAGTTAGATCATGTTCTTAGAATCTTTCGATCTCTAGATAAGAACATTGTACTTCTCCTAGATGTCTTATACGATTATGGGTTGTTTTAAACATGCATAATTCTGAGAAAGGTTATTGCCTTTCGGAAACAGAATACATCTGTCTAAAGGTATGTGTTTTGGAACACTAAAGGGAGATAGACGCGGACAAAGCGGTTTCCTACACTTTAAGTGTGGAAGGCTTAAATGAATGCAATGTTGTAAAACAAGAACCTGATATCAACTATGCGGTTAGCGTAGTGGGAGGATATCAAAGTAATCTTGACAAAAGATGTTCGAATGCTGTAAGAGTACTTGCGAAGTACTGGCTTACTAAGCAACACGAATTCTTCCTTGATTACATATTCTCAGATCTCAAATCAGAGAAGGACCAGTGTAAGTCGATATCATGCTATGTGTTCACTTTTGAAAGAGGTGGAACCTCAAGATGAAAGAGTGATAAGCATGATGCTTCTCGGACTCTATCATAAACCGAATGGCAGCCTCAGAGGTAGCGGAAGTTTTGGTTAGGTTCCAGAATAACCTCTGGACTTGGATATGATTCTTGGTTCACCAAAGGCTATGTATATAGCGGTGCATGGTAAACTGGAAGAAGTCATAAGTTGAAAAGGTGATGGTAACACATAGAGCAAGTACCACCTGATTCGAGTCATCGTCTAGGGAGACGACGCAGTAGTCACCAAGATAACTTCAGAGCGGCAACCTAGATTTCTCATTCACATGGTACTTCTTGGAAGTACACTTTAAGCACGTGATGGGTATGGGAGTCGGGAGTTTGGAGGAAATGACTAGACCTTAGTACAAGTGGGAGATTGTTGGAGTTGTGTACTTAATGTCTAGATTTAAGTATCGGTAAACTCCCGGTCATAGCATTTAACCTATTTAATTAATAAACAATTGTTTGCATTTAATTATTATTAATTAAATATATGCAAAATATAGTCCTGGATTTTATACGTTGTAGTTAGTATGGTGTGTCGGGCCCACACAGAAGATCATACTATCGGTTACTCGTATTTAATCGAACAGTTGCTCACGACCTAGATGGACACGGACCAATCCATCGGTATAGTCGTTGTGTGAGAGAGAAAATAATTTGTCTTAATTATTTTATCACACTTGTACACTTGGTGTATTGGGCGGATCGCTTGAGATTTATCAATTAGGATTGCCGTTGATAATTGATTTAAATCTCAGAGTATTTTATTCTTAATCCCCGATACTATTGCGGGTGTGTATATTTAATATAAGTGACTTTGATTTTCCAAAGGAATTAACCGGTTTAAGTATTGGGTTAATTACCGGTTAAGTTGGGTCACTATATTTTATATATGGAATGCCGTGAATACTTGACGGGAAAGTGTATCCCGTAAGGGTTGATAATATCCCCGAGATGAGTTCATAAGGAATTATTGTGTAAACCTCATGAGTGGATTTGTTCCGCACAATAATTAAGGTTGAATGGTACTATTCTCGGATATAAGAGATGAATAAATTAATTAACAATAAATTAATTTTATTCATGGATATTTAAATCTTAAATACACGGAATAAATAATACTACCGGAGAAATATTATTTGATATAATATGGTTTAATATTGGGAGTGCAATTAATTTATATAGTGGAAAATAAATTAATTAATATTGATAAGGATTAATAGATTTGGGCTGGGCTCAATTTAATCTTCAATATTGGAAGCCCAATATTCCACCTCCTTTTGATCCCCTACGTAGCCTATAAAAGCACTACATGGCCTTCATAAATTATAAGACAAGAATATCAATAGTTGATAGTTCTAGAGAGTTGAAGGAGATCCATAGGAGTTCGATAGATCGTCGCCCACACGACGTTCGAACGGAGTGCAAGGAATACGTAGGAAGATTCGAAGGTCTTCAAAGGTGTTTGATTTCGTTTCTCCGTACAACGAATCGAAGGTAAAATCATAAAACCCTTTCTATGATTTTATGTGAATAATATTGTAATATATACATGAACACACGATCCGGGTAAACGTACGAACTTCGGGGACGGGGATTCGAGATCCCCGGCGAAGGTCGAGAAACCCTCGAAGGGATCGAGGGTGGCGGTCGAGCCCTAGGGCTTCGACCGCCGGCGCGCGGGCAAGGGGAAGCCCCGGCTGGACGCCGGGGCAAGCGATCGACGTGAAGTCGATCGCTGGGGGTTCAGCCGTGGGCTGGTGCCACGGCGGACGAACCCCCTCGGCCACCCCGCCCGGTGGCGTGCGCATGGAGAGAGGGCCGCGGCTGGGGGCGATCGAGCCCTCGCTCGATCGCCGGGGGGACTGCCGCGGGCTGGTGCCGCGGCTGGTGGCTCCCCCCACCTCCTGTGATGGCGGTGAGTCGCCGGACTCACCGCCGGGGGCTGCCGGAGCGGCCCCACGCGATCCCACGCGATCGCGAGCCCGCGGTGGGGCTCGGCTAGGGTTTCGGCCGCGGGTTCATCCCGCGGCGATGCTCGGGTCGAGCTCCGGACATCGTGATGCTCGCGTTCGTGGTTTCCGGCGACGGGATTGTTGGAATTCGATATCCCGGGCTATTAAAATTTGCGGAAAACAATAACCCGATCAAACCCTTCGCCGGAGATCACACGAACACCACGTATGAGCCGGGGCACAAGCCGAACGCACGACGAGGCCAAAGCCACGCGCACGCCCAGCCGAGCCCCCGTCCGCGGGGCTCGCGCGATCGATGGAGTCGATCGCTCAAGGCGATCGACCGGGGCTGCCCAGCAGCCCCCGCGGTGAGTCCGGCGACTCACCGCCGCCTGGAGGCTCCCCCACCGTCGAGGTGGGGAGGGGACGGCGCCAGCCCGCCCCCAGCGATCGATCCTTGGATCGATCGCAAGCCCTCGGCCCAGCCGAGGGTTTTCTCCTCCGCGCGCCGCCAAACCCTAGCGGGCGATCCCGCGGTCCGGTGGCTTCGCCACCACCGCGTGATTGTTCGTCTAATCCGGGTTCAACTTTCGGATCTTCGTCCTACGGTATTCTCGATAAATTCAAATCAAAATAATATCGAGGGAGTTTAGATATTATACCTTCGATTCGTTGTTCGGAGAAACGAAATCAAACACCTTTGAATCTTCCCACGTATTCCTTGCACTCCGTTCGAACGTCGGGTGGGCGACGATCTATCGAACTCCTATGGATCTCCTTCAACTCTCTAGAACTATCAAATAATGATATTCTTGTCTTATGATTTATGAAGGCCATGTAGTGCTTTTATAGGCTACGTAGGGGATCTAAAGGAGGTGGAATATTGGGCTTCTAATATTGAAGATTAAATTGAGCCCAGCCCAAATCTATTAATCCTTATCAATATTAATTTTATTTATTTTCCACTATATAAATAAAATTGCACTCCCAATATTTACCCATATTATATCGAATAATATTTCTCCGGTTAGTATTATTTATTCCGTGTATTTAAGATTTAAATATCCATGAATAAAATTTATTTATTGCTTAATAAATTTATTCATCTCTTATATCCGAGAATAGTACCACTCAACCTTATTTATTATGCGGGAACAAAATCCACTCGCGAGGTTTACATAATAAATCCTTATGAGCTCATCTCGGGGATATTATCAACCCTTCCGGGATACACTGTCCCTCCAAATATTCACGGCATGCCATATATAAAATATAGTGACCCAACTCAACCGGTAATTAACCCAATAATTAAATCGGTTAATTCCTTTGGAAAATCAAAGTCACTAATATTAAATATACACACCCGCAATATTATCGGGGATTAAGAATAAAATACTCCGAGACTTAAATCAATTATCACAGAGCAATCCTAATTGATAAGTCTCAAGCGATCCGCTCAATACACCAAGTGTACAAGTGTGATAAAATAATTAAGACAAATTATTTTCTCTCTCGCACAACGACTATACCGATGGATTGGTCCGTGTCCATCTAGGTCGTGAGCAACTGTTTGATTAAATACGAGTAACCGATAGTATGATCTTCTGTGTGGCGGCGCACACCATACTAACTACAACGTATATAATCTAGGACTATAATTTGCATATATTTAATTAACAATAATTAAAAGCAAATGAATGTTCATTATTAATAGGTAAATGAAAGTGTACAAGGAGTTCAGAATACTCAAATCTAGACATTAAGTATACTACTCCAACATTCTCCCACTTATACTAAGGTCTAGTCATATCTTCCAAACTTCTGACTCCCAAACCCTCCAAGTGCTTGAAATATACTTCCTTAGGAAGTACCTTGGTGAAAGGGTCCGCTAGGTTGTCTTCTGAAGCTATCTTGGTGACTATTGCATCGCCCCTCTTGACGATGTCTCGAATCAGGTGGTACTTGCGCTCTATGTGTTTCGTAGCACTATGGGACCGTGGTTCCTTACTGTTTGCCACTGCACCGCTATTGTCACAATAAATTGTCATAGCCTTGGGCAAACTCGGAATCACATTTAAGTCCTGGAGGAAATTAAGGAACCACACTGACTCTTTCGCTGCCTCTGAGGCTGCAACATATTCAGCTTCCATGGTAGAGTCCGAAATGCACTTTTGCTTAACACTCTTCCATGATACGGCTCCACCTCCCAAAGTGTACACATAGCCTGATGTCGACTTACGCCGGTCCTTATCAGCTTGGAAATCCGAATCTGTGTAACCCAAAGGAATCAGATTGTCTGCTTCGTATCTCAGAACATAATCCTTAGTATTTCGCAAATACTTGAAAATGCTCTTTACGGCAGTCCAATGATCCTTTCCAGGGTTACTCTGATATCTCGCTACTATGCCAACTGCATAACAGATATCAGACCTCGTGCATAACATTGCATACATTAAGCTTCCCACAGCCGAAGCGTAGGGAACTGCTTTCATTTCATCTTTCTCCTTTTGTGTCTGAGGACACATCTCCTTAGAAAGATAAGTTCCTTTACTGAAAGGTAGATCACCCTTCTTGGAATCTTGCATGTTAAAACGAGCCAGAATCGTGTTTATGTAAGATTGCTGGGAAAGATACAGTGTTCTATTCCGGCGATCCCTTATAACTTTTATCCCTAGAACATGTCCAACTTCTCCCAAATCTTTCATATCGAATTGTCTAGACAACCATCCCTTTATGTCTGATAACATCTTTACACTGTTGCCAATGAGAAGTATGTCGTCTACATAAAGCACGAGGAACACCACCTTCTTTCCATCACGTTTCCAATACACACACGATTCGTCCATGCTTTGAATGAATCCAAAAGATTGGACTACTTCATCAAACCGCAGGTTCCACGATCTCGAGGCTTGTTTCAATCCATAAATGGATCGATTAAGCTTGCACACTAGATGATCTCGCCCCTTAGCAATGAATCCTTCTGGTTGTTTCATATAAATCGTCTCGTCAAGACTTCCATTAAGGAAAGCTGTCTTGACATCCATTTGCCACACCTCATAATCCATATGAGCTGCTATGGATAAGAGAATCCGGATCGACTTTATCTTGGCTACCGGCGAGAAGGTCTCCTCATAATCGATTCCCTCTTTCTGAGTATATCCTTTCGCAACAATCCGAGCTTTAAAGGTTTCAACCTTTCCGTCAGATCCTCTCTTTCTCTTGTAGACCCATTTACACCCAATTGGCTTTACGCCGCTTGGTGGTTCTACAAGATCCCAGACTTTATTAGAATCCATAGATTCTATTTCGGATTTCATTGCTTTCTTCCAAGAAGGGGCATCTATATCTTGTACCGCCTCATCATAGGTCCAGGGATCAACTTCATGAACTCCGGGTGCCGAGTCCGAAGACTCACCCAGTCCAATCCATCTGTCTGGTTGTTTAACAACCCTCCCACTACGACGGCGTTCTGGTGTATCAACAGTGACAGTATTAGGTGCAGGTTCTAGTGGTGTATCTACACTCGGTTCGGCTGTATCTAAGTCTTCTTTGTTACCTCTCAACTCATCAAGCATTATGTCACTTTTGGGCTTGTGGTCCATGACATAGTCTTCCTCTAAGAACCGAGCGTTAGTACTTATAACGATCTTCTGGTCCGTAGGACTATAGAACATGCCACCCTTAGTTCCTCTAGGATATCCTATAAACAACCGTACTTCAGTACGAGGTTCTAACTTATCAGCTCCTATCTTCAACACGTGTGCAGGACACCCCCAGATCCGAACGTGTCTTATGCTAGGCTTGCGCCCGCTCCAACGTTCCATGGGTGTTGAAGGAACTGTTTTAGATGGAACCAAGTTTAGAATGTGCGCCGCTGTTTCTAAGGCATATCCCCAGAACATAATAGGTAAATCCGAGTAACTCATCATTGAACGCACCATTTCCATAAGAGTCCTATTCCTTCGTTCTGACACACCATTCTGCTGAGGAGTATATGGTGAAGTCATTTGAGAATCAATCCCATTCTCTGCCAAGTATGCCTTGAATTCTCCAGACAGGTACTCGCCTCCGCGATCAGATCGCAGACATTTTATAGATTTACCATGAAGGTTCTCCACAAGAGCCTTGAATTCCTTGAACTTGTCAAAGGATTCGCTCTTGCGGCGCATCAGGTATACAAATCCATACCTTGAATAATCATCAGTAAAAGTGATAAAATATTCGTACCCTCCTCTTGCCTGGGTAGACATAGGTCCGCATACATCAGAGTGAATCAAATCCAATACTTGTTCGGATCTACGTCCTTTACCAGAAAAAGAACGCTTGGTCATTTTACCCTCCAAACAGGATTCGCAGGTTGGAAGGTCCTCTCCTTCTATGCCGCTAATGAGACCATCAGCTTTCAACCTTTGAATTCTATTCGAATTAATATGACCTAGCCTTAGATGCCACAAGTATAATTGATTCATTTTAGAAGGTTCCTTTCTCTTATTGGTGTTCGCAGATGTGTTATTACTCTCGGTTAGTTGCATCGTGTTAGACTCAGGATTTAGAATATACAAATCGTCTATCAATGTACCAGAACAGACAATCTCACTATTTCTTCTTATGACCACAGAGTGATCAAAAGAAACAGAATATCCATTCAGAATTAACTTAGAAACTGAAATCAAATTCTTTCTAAAATTCGGTACATAAAGACAATTTTGTAAAACTAAAACCCTATCACTACTAAAGCGTAAGTGAATGTCTCCCACTGCAACAGCCGCCACCTTCGCGGCATTGCCCATGTAGACCACGATCTCTCCCTCTCTAAGTCTCCGGGTTTCCTGGAACCCCTGCAATGAATTGCAGACATGGTCAGTGGCGCCCGTATCTACACACCAGGTGCTGGTAGATATCACCGCTGACAATGTTTCAGTGACTAAGGAAAATTTCGTACCTTTGATGAGAGGACAATCAGACCTCCAGTGCCCAAACTGCTGGGATTCGATGTCCCGGGCTATCAAAAAAAATTGCGGAACCGATAACCCGACCGAAAACCCGTCGCCGGAGATTACACGAACACCGACTCATCCGCCGGAGTCCGGCCTTTGGAGACTACGCGCCCGAAGACACGCAGTCCGCCCCCAGCCGAACCCCCGCGAGTCGGAAACTACGAACGCGAACCACACGCGAAGAACTGGGCTCGACAAGAGCATCGCCGCGGGATGAACCCGCGGCTAAACCCTAGCCGAACCCCATCGCGGCTGGGGTTCGCGATCGCCGTGCATGGCGATCGCTGGGCTGCTCCGGCAGCCCCGGGCGGTGAGTCCGGCGACTCACCGCCATCACCGACAGGAGGGGGGACCACCAGTCGCGGCGCGAAGCCGCGACGGTCCCCGGCGATCGAGCTAGGGCTCGATCGCCCCAGCCGCGGCGTCCAGCCGCGGCCTCTCTCCTTGCGCGCACCACCGGCGAAGGGAGGCCGGGGGGTTCGCCCCGCCGTGGCACCAGCCCACGGCCGAACCCCCAGCGATCGACTTCACGTCGATCGCTCGCCCCGGCGTCCAGCCGGGGCTCCCCTCACGCCCGCGCGCCGGCGGTCGAACCCTAGGGTTCGGCCGCCTCTTGTTCGATCCCGACGGGGATCGCGTGATCCCCGTATCCCGGTCTCGACGTTCCCGGATCGTCTTGTTCATGCACATATTACAATTAAACGAACATATAATCATAGAGGGGGTTCTCGATTATATTACCTCGATTCGTTGTACGGAGAAACGAAATCAAACGACCTTGCGATCTTCCTACGTATTCCTTGCACTTCGTCCGAACGTCGTGTGGGCGACGATCTATCGAACTCCTATGGATCTCCTTCACTCTCCAAGACTTTATGATTGGCGTAGGTTAAAAGTGTTATTAAAAAGTGAAGACCATGTAGTGCTTATATAGGCTACGTAGGGGATCATAAGGAGATGAAATATTGGGCTTCTTAATATTGAAGATTAAATTGGGTCCAACCCAAATCCATTAATCCTTATCAATATTAATTTAATTTATTTTCCACTATATAAATAAAATTGCACTCCCAATATTTATCCATATTATATCAAATAATATTTCTCCGATTAGTATTATTTATTCCGTGTATTTAAGATTTAAATATCCATGAATAAATTTATTTATTGCTCAATAAATAATATTCATCTCTTATATCCGAGACTAGTACCGTTCAACCTTTATTATTGTGCGGAACGAATCCACTCATGAGGTTTACACAATAATTCCTTATGAACTCATCTCGGGGATATTATCAACCCTTCCGGGATACACTTTCCTGTCAAGTATTCACGGCATGTCATATATAAAATATAGCGACCCAATTTTACCGGTAATTAACCCAATAATTAAATCGGTTAATTCCTTTGGAAAATCAAAGTCTCTAATATTAAATATACACACCCGCAATAATATCGGGTATTAAGAATAAAATACTCTGAGATTTAAATTGATTATCCAAGGCAATCCTAATCAATAAATCTCAAGCGATCCGCCCAATACACCAAGTGTACAAGTGTGATAAAATAATTAAGATAAATTATTTTCTCTCTCACACAACGACTATACCGATGGATTGGTCCGTGTCCATCTAGGTCGTGAGCTACTGTTCGATTAAATACGAGTAACCGATAGTATGATCTTCTGTGCGCCCATGCACACCATACTAACTACAACGTATAAAATCCAGGACTATATTTTGCATAATTAATTAATAATAATTAAATGCAAATAATTGTTTATTAATTAAATAGGTTAAATGCTATGACCGGGAGTTTACCGATACTTAAATCTAGACATTAAGTACACAACTCCAACACAAACTGCTTGCATCGAAAGCATCTGCCCAAAGGCTTGCCTCTCCCAATCCGTGGTTTGGAACCACTGGGTTTCTTTGCACGCTTTTCCTTTAGCCTTGCCACAAAAGCTTGTGATGCCCTTAACTTACGCACAAACTCCGCTTTCGCCGAATCCTTTTTAAGGGACTCATTGAGAGAGGATTCTGTGAGTATGTTAATCACCTCTTGCCCGGCTTCCACGCTATGTCTCAACATCATCCTGAGGTCATTCTTAATGTCCTCATCAGTTGGGACAACAGTGGATTCGGAAAGCTCAACAGTTTGAACAATGTCCAGATTTCATTCCCAATCATTACTATATGGAACCGGTGAGTTTTCATCCTTAAGTATATCACAAAGTGGGGTCACAGTCATTCTTAACCTATAAGCACATAAAACAAACAAACAATTTAATTCCGATATTATCTCCCTCAAATAATATCATTAAATCACTAATTACATTTGAAATCCCATCAGGTAAGGCAAGCCACGATAGTGTGGACGTTTACCCACCCAAACGATCTCGCAATTAGATTTCCTTCGGTCGTACATCATCTATAGCGTTACTTCGATGGGAAGGATACTATGAAGCGTACCTAAGTGTAAACCATTACTCAGTACTAAGAAGTTCGTTTGGGACTCGCACATCACCGCAAGCCACGATAGTGTGGACGTTTACGTTGACACACGGATCCTTCACTCCCTTCTATAACTGTCTACATCAATCGTTCCAAAATCCCATTCAGTGCAGCAAGCCACGATAGTGTGGACGTTTACTACACCAAAAGACTTTTACAATTGACTCCCAATTACTTGATCCATTCAATCTTGTAAATCAAGACGTGGAGAATCATAAGTGAAACTCGAAGTTTCTTACCAGTGATTCACCATGCGAACAACCCTATCTCTCATAAATGAGGGAGCCGAGCAGACAATCGATCCATCTATCAAAGAATGGTACGAAGGTCTCTAATTTGTGTCCTCTACATGACCAAGTGGCTCTGGCTCCATTCCACTCCCCGGGGTGAGAATGAGTCGACTTGAAATCAGTTTTGGAAAGACAAATTAGGCATTGTTTGATAAACTTAATCAATGTTTCTCGTAAGAGGAATTACAAGAACTCTCCTCCAATGACTTATCTATATAAACTTCAAAAGTCTATAAAAGTCACCAAGAGAGCAGCAATGGAGACCATGGGTATGTTTCCATACCCTCTCCCACTTAGCTTTTTACAATAAAGGGATACGCTATCTAGTGCATAAAGTAAACACATATAGCATGCATACATGTAATAAAGCATATAGTATTATCACATAATCAAAATAATACTAGAATATTATTTTCCGACTATTATGGCTTTATCACATCTCCGTACGCATCTTCTAGTCTTCGGTCTTCGTTTCTTGAATGCTCCATGTGACGAGAATATTAATTTCCAATATTTAAATCTATTTAGTTTCAATTAATCCAAAAGTTACTTAATTCGAAAATTAAGTCAATCGAATATATCGAAAATAAAATTGAATATTATTAATATTTTTATTTATTTTTATTTTCTTTTCTACTCCATTAAATCTCTAGAATAGTCTATTCAAGATATACTTGGAATATTCTAGATGATATCCATAATGGAATAAGGAAATAAAATAAATTAGGACTCTTCTATTTTCCATAATTAATTAATTTCCATCTAATGAAAATTCCCAAGAATAGGAATAATCAAATAGGAAATAAATTAATAAATTAATTAGACTCCTAATCCATGAATATTTCCATAAAATAGAAATAATCAAATAGGAATTCTAATTAATTCTAAATTGATTCTTTTCCTTATCCATGAGAGTTCCTAAAAAAATAGGAGTACTCAAAAAGGAAAAAATCCGAATCGAATTAGGAAAGTGGATCTTCGGTAGGAGTAGCATGGGTTGGGAGACCCCACGCCACCCCCACCTCGTCCGACCGCCGCCTAGGGCACGCCACCGCCGCCCGGCCCACGCGCCACCACCACTGGTGGCCGGCGTGGCCGAGGCTCCCGCGGACAGCCCCCTTCTTTTGGGCCGAGGGTCGATCGATCCTCATGGGATCGATCATGGGGATTGATCGATCCCCGGTCCTTCGTGTTCTCGCCACTTCGTCTTCTCCTGGGTCTTCAATTCATCGATCCAATCGCAAAATAAATTACATAATCTAAATTACAATTCCGGCATCGATTCTATACATGAAATCGACCCTATACAATTTCCGGAAAAACAATGAACATAATAATAAATCCTAAATTCGGTCAACCCCCGAATTTTTACTATTACAAGCATTCACCACCAAAAACGAATCTCGACATGTCCGAGAGTTTAATAAAACCAACAATCATGAAAAAATAATTAAACGAATAATCATCATAGCCATAATAGTCGGAACCCTGCAAGGTAGAACAATTTTATCGAAAATACCGCGAACGTAAACCACGCTCTGATACCAATTGTTGGAATTCGATATCCCGGGCTATTAAAATTTGCGAAAAACAATAACCCGATCAAACCCTTCGCCGGAGATCACACGAACACCACGTACGAGCCGGGGCACAAGCCGAACGCACGACGCGGCCGAAGCCACGCGCACGCCCAGCCGAGCCCCCGTCCGCGGGGCTCGCGCGATCGATGGAGTCGATCGCTCAAGGCGATCGACCGTTGGCTGCCCAGCAGCCCCCGCGGTGAGTCCGGCGACTCACCGCCGCCTGGAGGCTCCCCCACCGTCGAGGTGGGGAGGGGACGGCGCCAGCCCGCCCCCAGCGATCGATCCTTGGATCGATCGCAAGCCCTCGGCCCAGCCGAGGGTTTTCTCCTCCGCGCGCCGCCAAACCCTAGCGGGCGATCCCGCGGTCCGGTGGCTTCGCCACCACCGCGTGATCGTTCGTCTAATCCGGGTTCAACTTTCGGATCTTCGTCCTACGGTATTCTCGATAAATTCAAATCAAAATAATATCGAGGGAGTTTAGATATTATACCTTCGATTCGTTGTTCGGAGAAACGAAATCAAACACCTTTGAATCTTCCCACGTATTCCTTGCACTCCGTTCGAACGTCGGGTGGGCGACGATCTATCGAACTCCTATGGATCTCCTTCAACTCTCTAGAACTATCAAATAATGATATTCTTGTCTTATGATTTATGAAGGCCATGTAGTGCTTTTATAGGCTACGTAGGGGATCTAAAGGAGGTGGAATATTGGGCTTCTAATATTGAAGATTAAATTGAGCCCAGCCCAAATCTATTAATCCTTATCAATATTAATTTTATTTATTTTCCACTATATAAATAAAATTGCACTCCCAATATTTACCCATATTATATCGAATAATATTTCTCCGGTTAGTATTATTTATTCCGTGTATTTAAGATTTAAGTATCCATGAATAAAATTTATTTATTGCTTAATAAATTTATTCATCTCTTATATCCGAGAATAGTACCACTCAACCTTATTTATTATGCGGGAACAAAATCCACTCGCGAGGTTTACATAATAAATCCTTATGAGCTCATCTCGGGGATATTATCAACCCTTCCGGGATACACTGTCCCTCCAAATATTCACGGCATGCCATATATAAAATATAGTGACCCAACTCAACCGGTAATTAACCCAATAATTAAATCGGTTAATTCCTTTGGAAAATCAAAGTCACTAATATTAAATATACACACCCGCAATATTATCGGGGATTAAGAATAAAATACTCCGAGACTTAAATCAATTATCACAGAGCAATCCTAATTGATAAGTCTCAAGCGATCCGCTCAATACACCAAGTGTACAAGTGTGATAAAATAATTAAGACAAATTATTTTCTCTCTCACACAACGACTATACCGATGGATTGGTCCGTGTCCATCTAGGTCGTGATCAACTGTTTGATTAAATACGAGTAACCGATAGTATGATCTTCTGTGTGGCGGCGCACACCATACTAACTACAACGTATATAATCTAGGACTATAATTTGCATATATTTAATTAACAATAATTAAAAGCAAATGAATGTTCATTATTAATAGGTAAATGAAAGTGTACAAGGAGTTCAGAATACTCAAATCTAGACATTAAGTATACTACTCCAACAGGGATTTCGGTCGGGGTTATCAGTTCCGCATATTTTGATACCCCGGGATATCGATTTCCAGCAATTGGTATCAGAGCGTTTGGTTTCGTGTTCATGTATATGTTCTATTATTGTTCTACCTTGTAGGGATTTCCGGCTATCATGGTTGGATTTAATTATTGTGTTAATTAATTATCATGATTATTCGTTTATTAAACTCTCGGACATGTCGAGATTCGTTTTGTGTGGTTGAATGTTTGTAATAGTAAAAATTCGGGGGTTGACCGAATTTAGGATTTATTATTACGTTCTATGTTTTTCCGGAAAATGTATAGGGTCGATTTCATGTATAGAATCGATACCGGAATTGTAAATTTATTTCTTGTAATTTATTTACGTTGGTTCGATGTTGAGACGATCGCCGGAAGACGAAGATGTGACGAAGAAGACGATGGACGAGAGGGTCGATCAACCCCATGATCGACCCCATGACCGAAGCCATGGGGAGGGGCCGATCGCCCCTCGGCTGGGGCTGCCGCGGGTGGTGGTGGCCGGCCAGCCGGTGGTGACGGCGGCGTGCCCTCTTCCGGTGGTGGCGGCGGTCGGTGGGGGTGGCGTGGGGTCTCCCAATCCCATGCTACTCCTACCAAAGATTCACTTTCCTAAATTAATTCGGTTTTCCTATTTGAGTGTTCTTCCTTTTGGAAACTCTCATGGATTAGGAAAAGAATTAATTGGAATTAATTTATTTCCTTATTCTATTATGGAATTCTTCTAGAATATTCCAAGTTCTACTTGGAATAGGATTCTAAAGGTTTAATAGAATTGGATAGGAAAATAATTAATTAATAAATTGATTTATTTCCTAATTGATTATTCCTATTTTATGGGAATTTTCATGGACATGGAAATTAATTTATTTTGGAAAGTAGAAGAGTCCTAATTTATTTTATTTCCTTATTCTATTATAGAAGTCTTTTAGAATATTCCAAGTTTTACTTGGATAGATTATTCTAAAGATTTAATGGAATTAGATAGGAAATAAATAAATAAAAATATTAATGATATTTAATTTTATTTTTGATATATTCGATTGACTTAATTTTCGAATTAAGTAACTTTTGGATTAATTAAAAATAAATAGATTAAATATTGGGATTAATATTCTTGTCACATGGAGCATTCAAGAACGAAGACTGAAGACTAGAAGATGCGTACGGAGATGGAATAAAGCCATGATAGTCGGGAAAATAATTTTCTAGCATTATTTTGACTATGTGATACTATGTGCTTTATTACTTGTATGCATGCTATATGTGTTTACTTTATGCACTAGATATCGTATCCCTTTTATTGTAAAAAGCTAAGTGGGAGAGGGGATGGAAACATTCCCATGGTCTCCATTGCTGTTCTCTTGGTGACTCTTATGGACTTTCGAAGTTCGTATAGACGAGTCATTAGAGGAGAATTCTTGTAATTCCTTTTACAAGAAACATTGATCAAGTTTATCAAACAATGCCTAATTTGTCTTTCTGAAACTGACTTCATGTCGACTCATTCTCACCCCGGGGAGTGGAATGGAGCCAAAGCCACTTGGTCATGTGGATGACACAAATTAGAGACCTTCGTACCATTCTTTGATAGATGGATCGATTTTCTGCTCGGCTCCCTCATTTATGAGAGATAGGGTCGTTCGCATGGTAAATCACTGGTTAGAAACTTCGAGTTTCACTTATGATTCTCCGCGTCTTGGTTTGCGAGAATTCAATGGATCGAGTAAAAGGATGTCAATTGTAAAAGTCTTTTGGTATAGTAAACGTCCACACTATCGTGGCTTGCTGTACTGAATGGGATTTTGGAACGATTGATTTAGACAGTTTTAGAAGAGAGTAAAGGATCCGTGTATCAACGTAAACGTCCACACTATCGTGGCTTGCGGTGATATGCGACTCCCGAACGAACTTCTTGGTACTGAGTAATGGTTTACACTTAGGTACGCTTCATAGTATTCTTCCCATCGAAGTAACGCTATTGATGATGTACGACCAAAGCAAATCTAATTGCAAAATCATTTGGGTGGGTAAACGTCCACACTATCGTGGCTTGCCTTACCTGATGGGATTTTAGATGTAATTAGTGATTTAATGATATTATTAAAGGGAGATAATATCGGATATTAAATTAATTGTTTATTTATATGTGCTTATAGGTTTAGAGAATTGCTATGAATCCACTTTCGTTGATACTTGAGGAATTCAACGCACTGGTTCCATACTTTGTTGAATGGAAAGAAGAGTTAGACATTACTCAGACTGTAAAAGAGTACAAAGATGTACTCAGCGAAACTTGTCCTCCTAGACCTACCATTAACTCAACTGATGAGGAAATAGTTGACTTTGAGAAGTGGGATAGTGCTCATGCATTAGCCGCTAATCATGATGTCATGCTTAAACTCAAGTTGATGTTTGGACATGATGTAAAGGCTAGAAAAGAGGCGATGAGGATACTCATAAAGATCAGTTGCTTCGAGAAAACGCTTGAACACGTTTTTGAGATGATGGATCTTTTAGACGAGTTGAAACAATCGCAAGCTCTTATAGCCAAGGCCAAAAGTTTCGAACCTGAGGGCATACATAAGGAAAAGGAGAAGAAGACAAGGGGATCCAGTGGTCCTAAGGGACTTGGACCAAAGGGCGGGATAAAGAAGCCTTCTGGCAAAAATCCCCGAGGGAAGCAGTCTGAGTACTGGGGGTCTATATCTTGTCCTCTCAAAGGTACGAACTTTTCTTTAGTCGAAAGAACATAGTCAGCGGTATTATCTACCAGAATTCTGGTGTGTAGATATGGAACCACTGACGGTATGTGCATTTTGAATGCAGGGGTTCCAGAAAACCCGGCGACTTAGACAAGAAGAGTTCGAGTCCACATGGGCGAAGCTGTTGAGGAAGCAGCGGTTGCAGTGGAAGACATTTATCTGCTTTAGTAGTTATAGGATTTCATTTCAAGTTATTGCTTTATGTACCTTTTATTTTAGAAAGAACTTTTGTTCTGGTTTCTATTATTAATGAATGGATAATTTATTTCTTTAATCATTTGATGGTTTAGATAAGAAATAATGGTGTTATCTATTCTGGTACATTAGATAGCAATATATGAATGATGAATCCCTAGTCTACCACGATGCAACGAACCGATGTGTATAACTTGTTTTACTTATTAGATGTATTTCTTTATTAAATCATTATGCTTGTGAATTCTTGACCTTAGTGGTATTTATTCAAAAGAGATTCAAAAGGTCGAAATTGATTTGATCAATTATAGTTGGAGGAATGGACCTCCCGACCTAAGAATCAATTTTGGAAGATAATACAACTAAGTGGACCTTCTGAAGGGTGGAATTCGGACAAGTATTAAGAATGATCAAAGATGATATATGCAGACATATGTGTAATTAGAAAGGTGTAAGTATTTCCTTGTAGGAATACTTGAAGATGGATTAAAATACTTGATGTGCCATAAAAGCAAAGTGTTTTGACTAGTCAATAAACACAAAGCTGTTATGGGGAGCCTTCGAAGTATATCCATTAGAAGCCTGCGACTTGTTCGCGGAGGCTACCACCTGTCTAAAGAACACATAGCATAAATCAAAGATTGGGATTAAGTCTCAAAGGACTGCACCATGCACTCACGTGTAGAAATGGTGTGTCAGGTATAAGAAATGGAACTCTAATAGTAAAAGAACAAGTTTATTCGGAACCACCTATGTTCTATGGATATTTCTGGATACAACGGCACATTCAATGTGGTTGTAGGATATTCTAGAAGAACAAGTAATTGTATGTTCAATAGTACTATGAACCAGAGGGGTGTCCTCGCCCGGTTCTTAGAGGAAGACTATTAGATGAACTACAAAGCCCTAACTGACAAAGGTACTTTGAAATGAGGAAGAAAGAAAGACTGAGAACCAGCCTAACCGGGTAGTAGTACACCACTAACTGCACCTAATGTTATTACTGTTATACACCGGAACGCCATTGCAGTGGGAGGTTGTCAAGCAACCAGAGATGTTCATAAGACTAGAGGAGTTTTGAACTCTGGATCTAGTAGACATGAAATCGATCCCTAGCTCTGCATAAGGGGCGGTACTAATCTAAATGTGCCTTCTTGGATAGCAATAAGTATTATTGTTAAGAGGCAAAATCATTTAGGAGTACAAGCTTGGTAAATCCATTTATGGATTGTTACAAAGCTATGAATCGTGGAACTTGCGAATTGATGAGATAGTCCATTAAGATGGATTCATCAAAGGGCAACGACGAGGAAAGGTGTATTAAGGACGTAATGGAAACAAGGTGGTGTTTCTCGGAAATTTTATGTAGATAACACTTCATCATTGGCAACAATGTAAAAGTATCGTCAGACATAAAATAGAGGTTGTATAAATAAATCGAGACATAAGATTAAGAGTAAGTTGGATCATGTTCTTGGAATCTTTCGATCTCTAGATAAGAACATTGTACTTCTCCTAGATATCTTATGCGATAATGGTTTGTTTTAAACATGCATAATTCTGAGAAAGGTTGTTGTCCTTCAGAAACAGAATACATCTGTCTAAAGGTATGTGTCTTGAACACATGAAGGAGATAGATTAAGACAAAGCAGTTTCCTACACTTTGAGTATGGAAATCTTTATAGATGCAATTTTGTAAAAACGAGAACCTGATATCAACTATGCGGTTGGCGTAGTGGGAGGATATCAAAGTAATCTGGACAAGAGATGTTCGAATGCTGTAAGAGTACTTTCGAAGTACTGGGTTACTAAGCAAGACGAAATCTTCTTGGATTACAAATTCTCAGATCTCAAATCAGAGAAGGACCAGTGTAAGTCGATATCAGGCTATGTGTTCACTTTTGGAAGAGGTGGAACCTTAAGATGAAAGAGTGATAAGCATGATGCTTCTCGGACTCTATCATAAACCGAATAGCAGCCTCAGAGGCAGCGAAAGTTTTTGGTTAGGTTCCGGGATGACCTCTGAGCTTGGATATGATTCTTAGTTCACCAAAGGCTATGTATGTAGCGGTGCATGGTAAACTGGAAGAAGTCATAAGTTCAAAAGATGATGATAACACATAGAGCCGGTACCACCTGATTCGAGTCATCGTCTAGGGAGACGACGCAGTAGTCACCAAGATAACTTCAGAGCGGCAACCTAGATTGCTCATTCACATAGTACTTCTAGGAAGTATGACTTAAGCACGTGATGAGTATGGGAGTCGGGAGTTTGGAGGAAATGACTAGACCTTAGTACAAGTGGGGGATTATTGGAGTTGTGTACATAATGTCTAGATTTAAGTATCGGTAAACTCCCGGTCATAGCATTTAACCTATTTAATTAATAAACAATTGTTTGCATTTAATTATTATTAATTAAAATTATGCAAAATATAGTCCTGGATTTTATACGTTGTAGTTAGTATGGTGTGTCGGGCCCACACAGAAGATCATACTATCGGTCACTCGTATTTAATCAAACAGATGCTCACGACCTAGATGGACCCGGACCAATCCATCGGTATAGTCGTTGTGTGAGAGAGAAAATAATTTATCTTAATTATTTTATCACACTTGTACACTTGGTGTATTGGGCGGATCGCTTGAGATTTATTGATTAGGATTGCCTTGGATAATCAATTTAAATCTCAGAGTATTTTATTCTTAATCCCCGATATTATTACGGGTGTGTATATTTAATATAAGTGACTTTGATTTTCCAAAGGAATTAACCGATTTAATTATTGGGTTAATTACTGGTTAAGTTGGGTCACTATATTTTATATATGACATGCCGTGAATACTTGACGGGAAAGTGTATCCCGTAAGGGTTGATAATATCCCCGAGATGAGTTAATAAGGAATTATTATGTAAACCCTGCAAGTGGATTTAATCCGCATAATAATTAAGGTTGAACGGTACTATTCTCGGATATAAGAGATGAATAAATTAATTGAGCAATAAATTAATTTTATTCATGGATATTTAAATCTTAAATACACGGAATAAATAATACTACCGGAGAAATATTATTTGATATAATATGGTTTAATATTGGGAGTGAAATTAATTTATATAGTGGAAAATAAATTAATTAATATTGATAAGGATTAATAGATTTGGGTTGGGCTCAATTTAATCTTTAATATTGGAAGCCCAATATTCCACCTCCTTTTGATCCCCTACGTAGCCTATAAAAGCACTACATGGCCTTCATAAATTATAAAACAAGAATATCAATAGTTGATAGTTCTAGAGAGTTGAAGGAGATCCATAGGAGTTCGATAGATCGTCGCCCACACGACGTTCGAACGGAGTGCAAGGAATACGTAGGAAGATTCGAAGGTCTTCAAAGGTGTTTGATTTCGTTTCTCCGCACAACGAATCGAAGGTAAAATCATAAAACCCTTTCTATGATTTTATGTGAATAATATTGTAATATATACATGAACACACGATTCGGGTAAACGTACGAACTTCGGGGACGGGCATTCGAGATCCCCGGAGTAGGTCGAGAAACCCTCGAAGGGATCGAGGGTGGCGGTCGAGCCCTAGGGCTTCGACCGCCGGCGCGCGGGCAAGGGGAAGCCCCGGCAGGACGCCGGGGCAAGCGATCGACGTGAAGTCGATCGCTGGGGGTTCAGCCGTGGGCTGGTGCCACGGCGGACGAACCCCCTCGGCCACCCCGCCCGGTGGCGTGCGCACGGAGAGAGGGCCGCGGCTGGACGCCGCGGCTGGGGGCGATCAAGCCCTCGCTCGATCGCCGGGGGGACTGCCGCGGACTGGTGGCTCCCCCCACCTCCTGTGATGGCGGTGAGTCGCCGGACTCACCGCCGGGGGCTACCGGAGCGGCCCCACGCGATCCCACGCGATCGCGAGCCCGCGGTGGGGCTCGGCTAGGGTTTCGGCCGCGGGTTCATCCCGCGGCGATGCTCGGGTCGAGCTCCGGACATCGTGATGCTCGCGTTCGTGGTTTCCGGCGACGGGATTTCGGTCGGGGTTATCAGTTCCGCCGGGATATCGATTTTTAGCAGGTTCTCCCGTGCGATGCTCGGTCGAGCCTCGGCTCGTGCGGTGGTTCGTGATCGGATCTCCGGCGATCGAGGATTTCGGTCGGGTTATTATTTTCCGCAATTTTAATAGCCCGGGACATCGAATTCCAGCAGAAGTGCCTTCGTAAAGGGGTCTGCCAGGTTATCCAGTGATGCAATCTTGGTGACAACCGCATCGCCTCTCCTGACGATGTCTCTAATCAGGTGGTACTTGCGATCTATGTGTTTACTCGCATTGTGGGCTCGTGGTTCCTTCGCATTTTCCACTGCACCGCTATTGTCACAATAAATTGTGATAGCTCTAGGCAAATCAGGAATCACATCCAAGTCCATGATGAAGTTCCGGAGCCACACCGATTCTTTAGCTGCCTCAGAGGCTGCTACATATTCGGCTTCCATGGTAGAGTCCGAAATGCATTTCTGCTTAACACTCTTCCATGAAACTGTTCCACCTCCCAATGTGAACCCATAGCCTGATGTAGACTTTCTCTGTTCCTTATCAGATTGGAAATCCGAGTATGTGTAACCAATAGGAATCAACTCGGACGCTTTGTAACTCAGAACATAATTCCTAGTCCTTTGCAGGTACTTAAGTATGTTCTTTACAGCAGTCCAGTGACCCTGTCCAGGGTTACTCTGATATCTAGCTACCATGCCAACAACATAGCAGATATCAGGTCTCGTGCACAACATAGCATACATTAGACTTCCTACTGCCGAAGCATAAGGAACCGTCTTCATGTAATCTATCTCCTTTTGTGTCTTGGGACACATATCCTTAGATAGATGAATTCCATGGCAGAAAGGTTGAGAACCTCTCTTGGAATTCTGCATGTTGAAACGAGCTAGAATCGTATCAATATATGAAGCCTGGGACAAGCCTGGGACAAGCTCAATCTTGGATAGGATTCTAGAGATTTAATGGAGTAGAAAAGGAAAATAAAATAAATAAAAATATTAATAATATTTAATTTTATTTTAATATATTCGATTGACTTAATTTTCGAATTAAGTAACTTTTGGATTAATTGAAAATAAATAGATTTAAATATTGGAAATTAATATTGTCGTCACATGGAGCATTCAAGAACGAAGACTGAAGACTAGAAGATGCGTACGGGGATGTGATACCGCCATAATAGTCGGAAAATAATATTCTAGTATTATTTTGATTATGTGATAATACTATGTGCTTTATTACATGTATGCATGCTATGTGTGTTTACTTTATGCACTAGAATAGCGTATCCCTTTATTATAAAAAGCTAAGTGGGAGAGGGAATGGAAACATTCCCATGGTCTCCATTGCTGCTCTCTTGGTGACTTTTATAAACTTTTGAAGTTTATATAGATAAGTTATTGGAGAAGAGTTCTTGTAATTCCTTTTACAAGAAACATTGATTAAGTTTATCAAACAATGCCTAATTTGTCTTTCCAAAGCTGATTTCAAGTCGACTCATTCTCACCCCGGGGAGTGGAATGGAGCCAAAGCCACTTGGTCATGTAGAGGACACAAATTAGAGACCTTCGTACCATCTTTTTGAAGGTGGATCGATTGTCTGCTTGGCTCCCTCATTTATGAGAGATAGGGTTGTTCGCATGGTGAATCACTGGTAAGAAACTTCGAGTTTCACTTATGATTCTCCGCTTCTTGATTTACAAGATAGAATGGATCTAGTAATTGGTGTTGGAGTTGTGTACTTAATGTCTAGATTTAAGTATCGATAAACTCCCGGTCATAGCATTTAACCTATTTAATTAATAAACAATTATTTGCATTTAATTATTATTAATTAATTATGCAAAATATAGTCCTGGATTTTATACGTTGTAGTTAGTATGGTGTGTCGGGCCCACACAGAAGATCATACTATCGGTTACTCGTATTTAATCGAACAGTTGCTCACGACCTAGATGGACACGGACCAATCCATCGGTATAGTCGTTGTGTGAGAGAGAAAATAATTTATCTTAATTATTTTATCACACTTGTACACTTGGTGTATTGGGCGGATCGCTTGAGATTTATCGATTAGGATTGCCTTGGATAATCGATTTAAATCTCAGAGTATTTTATTCTTAATCCCCGATACTATTGCGGGTGTGTATATTTAATATAAGTGACTTTGATTTTCCAAAGGAATTAACCGATTTAATTATTGGGTTAATTACCGGTAAAATTGGGTCGCTATATTTTATATATGACATGCCGTGAATACTTGACAGGAAAGTGTATCCCGGAAGGGTTGATAATATCCCCGAGATGAGTCTATAAGGAATTATTGTGTAAACCTCATGAGTGGATTCGTTCCGCACAATAATTAAGGTTGAACGGTACTAGTCTCGGATATAAGAGATGAATATAATTTATTGAGCAATAAATAAATTTATTCATGGATCTGTGAAAATAATTTATATAGTGGAAAATAAATTAATTAATATTGATAAGGATTAATAGATTTGGGCTGAGCTCAATTTAATCATCAATATTGGGAGCCCAATATTCCACCTCCTTTTGATCCCCTACGTAGCCTATAAAAGCACTACATGGTCTTCACAATTCATAACATACTTAACCTACGCCAATCATAAAGTCTTAAAGAGTGAAGGAGATCCATAGGAGTTCGATAGATCGTCGCCCACACGAAGTTCGAACGGAGTGCAAGGAATACGTGGGAAGATCGTAAGGTCATCAACGTTTGATTTCGTTTCTCCGTACAACGAATAGAGGTACATAATCATAAACCCCCTTCATGATTATATGTTCGTTTAATTGTGATATATACATGAACAAGACGATCCGGGTAACGTACGATCATCGAGCACGGGGATTCGAGATCCCCGGCGAAGATCGAAGGGGGCGGTCGAAACCCTAGGGTTTGACCGCCCGGCGCGCGGACGAGGGAAAGCCCCGGCTCTCGCCGGGGCATGCGATCGACGCGAAGTCGATCGCTGGGGGTTCGGCCGTGGGCTGGTGCCACGGAGGGACGAACCTGTTGGAGTTGTGTACTTAATGTCTAGATTTAAGTATCGGTAAACTCCCGGTCATAGCATTTAACCTATTTAATTAATAAACAATTATTTGCATTTAATTATTATTAATTAATTATGCAAAATATAGTCCTGGATTTTATACGTTGTAGTTAGTATGGTGTGCATGGGCGCACAGAAGATCATATTATCGGTTACTCGTATTTAATCGAACAGTAGCTCACGACCTAGATGGACACGGACCAATCCATCAGTATAGTCGTTGTGTGAGAGAGAAAATAATTTATCTTAATTATTTTATCACACTTGTACACTTGGTGTATTGGGCGGATCGCTTGAGATTTATTGATTAGGATTGCCTTGGATAATCAATTTAAATCTCAGAGTATTTTATTCTTAATCCCCGATATTATTGCGGGTGTGTATATTTAATATTAGAGACTTTGATTTTCCAAAGAAATTAACCGATTTAATTATTGGGTAAATTACCGGTAAAATTGGGTCGCTATATTTTATATATGACATGCCGTGAATACTTGACAAGAAAGTGTATCCCGGAAGGGTTGATAATATCCCCGAGATGAGTTCATAAGGAATTATTGTGTAAACCTCATGAGTGGATTCGTTCCGCACAATAATAAAGGTTGAACGGTACTAGTCTCGGATATAAGAGATGAATATTATTTATTGAGCAATAAATAAATTTATTCATGGATATTTAAATCTTAAATACACGGAATAAATAATACTAACCGGAGAAATATTATTTGATATAATATGGATAAATATTGGGAGTGCAATTTTATTTATATAGTGGAAAATAAATAAAATTAATATTGATAAGGATTAATGGATTTGGGTTGGACCCAATTTAATCTTCAATATTAGAAGCCCAATATTTAATCTCCTTATGATCCCCTACGTAGCCTATATAAGCACTACATGGTCTTCACTTTTCATAACACTTTTAACCTACGCCAATCATAAAGTCTTGGAGAGTGAAGGAGATCCATAGGAGTTCGATAGATCGTCGCCCACACGACGTTCGGACGAAGTGCAAGGAATACGTAGGAAGATCGCAAGGTCGTTTGATTTCGTTTCTCCGTACAACGAATCGAGGTAATATAATCGAGAACCCCCTCTATGATTATATGTTCGTTTAATTGTAATATGTACATGAACAAGACGATCCGGGAACGTCGAGACCGGGATACGGGGATCACGCGATCCCCGTCGGGATCGAACAAGAGGCGGCCGAACCCTAGGGTTCGACCGCCGGCGCGCGGGCGTGAGGGGAGCCCCGGCTGGACGCCGGGGCGAGCGATCGACGTGAAGTCGATCGCTGGGGGTTCGGCCGTGGGATGGTGCCACGGCGGGGCGAACCCCCCGGCCTCCCTTCGCCGGTGGTGCGCGCAAGGAGAGAGGCCGCGGCTGGACGCCGCGGCTGAGGCGATCGAGCCCTAGCTCGATCGCCGGGGACCGTCGCGGCTTCGCGCCGCGACTGGTGGTCCCCCCTCCTGTCGGTGATGGCGGTGAGTCGCCGAACTCACCGCCCGGGGCTGCCGGAGCAGCCCAGCGATCGCCATGCACGGCGATCGCGAACCCCAGCCGAGATGGGGTTCGGCTAGGGTTTAGCCGCGGGTTCATCCCGCGGCGATGCTCTTGTCGAGCCCGGTTCTTCGCGTGTGGTTCACGTTCGTAGTTTCCGACTCGCGGGGGTTCGGCTGGGGGCGGACTGCGTGTCTTCGGGCGCGTAGTCTCCAAAGGCCGGACTCCGGCGGATGAGTCGGTGTTCGTGTAATCTCCGGCGACGGGTTTTCGGTCGGGTTATCGGTTCCGCAATTTTTTTTGATAGCCCGGGACATCGAATCCCAGCAATTGGTATCAGAGCGTTTGGTTTCGTGTTCATGTATATGTTCGATTATTGTTCTACCTTGCAGGATTTCCGGCTATCATGGTTGGATTTAATTATTGTTTTTTTTCTTTAATTAATTATCATGATTAAACTCTCGGACATGTCGAGATTCGTTTTTGTGTGGTTGAATGTTTGTAATAGTAAAAATTCGGGGGTTGACCGAATTTAGGATTTATTATTATGTTCTTTTTTTCCGGAAAATGTATAGGGTCGATTTCATGTATAGAATCGATACCGGAATTGTAATTTAGATTATTGTAATTTATTTTGCGATTGGATCGATGAATCAAGACCGCCGGAAAAGACAAGATGACGAGAGGGAGCTAGGGCTCGGATCGACCATCCTCATGGTCGATCCATGAGGATCGATCGACCCTCACATGGAGGAGCCGCCGGCGATGGTGGCCGGCCACCTCCTAGGCGTGGGTCGAGGGTGGCGTGGGGACTCCCACCCCATGCTATCCCCGTCCGGAAATTTACTTTCCTATTTTAATTCGGTTTTCCTATTTTGATTTTTTCTTTTATGAAATTTTCATGGAATAGGAAAAGAATTAATTTAGTACTAAATTTATTTTCCTATTTGATTATTCCTACTCATGGGAATATTCATGGATTAGGAATAAAATAAATTTGAAAAGTATATGAGTCCTAAATTATTTTATTTCCCTTATTTCATTATAGATATCATCTAGAATATTCCAAGAGTATCTTGGATAGATTATTCTAGAAATTTAATGAAGTGGAAAAGGAAAATAAAAATAAATAAAAATATTAATAATATTTAATTTTATTTTTGATATATTCAATTGACTTAATTTTCGAATTAAGTAACTTTTGGATTAATTGAAAATAAATAGATTTAAATATTGGAGATTAATATTCTCGTCACATGGAGCATTCAAGAAACGAAGACTGAAGACTAGAAGATGCATATGGAGATGGAATAAAGCCATGATAGTCGGGGAAAAATAATTTCTCTAGCATTATTTTGACTATGTGACTATGTGCTTTATTGCTTTTATGCATGCTATATGTGTTTACTTTATGCACTAGATAGCGTATCCCTTTGTTATAAAAAGCTAAGTGGGAGAGGGGATGGAAACATTCCCATGGTCTCCATCGCTGTTCTCTTGGTGACTCTTATGGACTTTCGAAGTTCGTATAGATGAGTCATTGGAGGAGAATTCTTGTAATTCCTCTTACAAGAGACATTGATCAAGTTTATCAAACAATGCCTGATTTGTCTTTCTGAAACTGACTTCAAGTCGACTCATTCTCACCCCGGGGAGTGGAATGGAGCCAGAGCCACTTGGTCATGTGGATGACACAAATTAGAGACCTTCGTACCATTCTTTGATAGATGGATCGATTGTCTGCTCGGCTCCCTCATTTATGAGAGATAGGGTCGTTCGCATGGTTAATCACTGGTTAGAAACTTCGAGTTTCACTTATGATTCTCCGCGTCTTGATTTACAAAAATGGAATGGATCTTGTAATTGGGAGACAATTATAAAAGTCTCTTGGTGTAGTAATCGTCCACACCACGTGGCTTGCTATACTGACGGACTTTGGATTAATTGATGTAGACAGTTGTAAGTAATTGTGAAGAGTTGTAAAGTTATCGTAAACGTCCACACCACGTGGCTTGCGGTGATGTAGCAATTCCAAACGATTTACTTTGGTGCTGAGTAATGGTTTACACTTAGATACGCGTTATAGTATTCTTCCCCACGAAGTTACGCTATAATCGATGTATGACCAAAGAAAATCTAATTGCTAAATCATTTGGGTGGGTAAACGTCCACACCACGTGGCTTGCCTTACCTGATGGGATTTTAGATGTGATTAGTAATTTAATGATATTATTTGAGGGAGATAATATCGGATATTAAATTGATTGTTTGTTTATATGTGCTTATAGGTTTAGAGAATAGCTATGAATCCACTTTCTGTAATACTCAAGGAGAATAAACTCACTGGTCCCAATTATATTGATTGGAAGAGAAATTTGGACATTGTCCTGACTGCTGAAGAGTACAAGTTTGTACTCTATGAGCACTGCCCTGCTGAACCCACGGCTGCCTCAACTAATGAGGAAAAGGAAACATATCGGAAGTGGAAAAAGGCTGATGAAATGGCTAGGTGCTATATTTTGGCTTCTATGTCGAATGTACTCCAAACCCAACATCAGTCGATGAACACTGCCGAGGATATGTTGTTCAACCTCAAGGAGATGTTTGGGCATCAAGACCGTGCGGGTAGGCAAGAAGCCATGAGAGTCCTCATGTCGACTACTCAATCTGAAGGAACGCCCGTTGGGGAGCACGTTCTTAAGATGATGAGTTTGTTGAATGATTTGGAGGTCCTAGGAGCTATGATTGATGGTGAGACGCAAGTCGACATCATACTCCAGTCTCTGACCCCTAGTTTTGAGCAGTTTCGTATGAGTTATAACATGGGTAAACTATCTTATACTCTTGCGCAACTCCTGACTGAACTGAAGGCGGCAGAGGGGATCTACAAGAAGGGCAAGTCTCAAGCGCTTGTAACTACCAAGTCCAAAAGCTTGAAAGTTGTTGGAGGTAGGGGCAAGAAAAGGAAGCAAGCCTGGAAACCCAGTGGTGCCAAGAGGAATGGACCACGAGTGGGGGCTAGTAAGCCAAGGGGCAAGTGCTTCCGGTGCAACAAGTCTGGACACTGGAGGTCTGAATGTCCTCTCAAAGGTACGAATTTTTCTTTAGTCGTAAAAACATAGTCAGCGGTATTATCTACCAGAATTCTGGTGTGTAGATATGGAACCACTGACGGTATGTGCATTATTTCAAATGCAGGGGTTCCAGAAAACCCGGCGACTTAGAGAAGAAAAGTTCGAGTCTACATAGGCGAAGCTGTTGGGGTAGCAGCGGTTGCAGTGGAAGACATATTGTTTTAGGATTTCATTTTAAGTTATTGCTTTATGTACCTTTTATTTTAGAAGGAACTTTTGTTCTGGTTTTCTATTATTAATGGATATTTTATTTCTTTAATCAATTGATGATTTGGACAAGAAATAATGGTGATATCTGTTCTGGTACATTGGATAACAATAATGAATGATGAATCCTTAGTCTACCACGATGCAACGAACCGATATGTATAACTTGTTTTACTTATTAGATATATTTCTTTATCAATCATTATACTTGTGAATTCTTGAACTTAGTAGTATTTATTCAAAAGGGATTAAAAAAGGTCGAAATTTATTTGATCAATTATAGTTGGAGGAATGGACCTCCCGACCTAAGAATCAATCTTGGAAGATAATACAACTATGTTAACCTTTCTAAAGGATAGAATTCGGACAAGTATTGAAAATGATTTATGATTAATGCGGTGACATGTGTAATTAGAGAGGTACGAGTTGTTCTTTCAAGAATACTCAAAGATGGATTAGAATACTTGATGTGCCATAAAAGCGAAGTGTTTTTCGACACAAAGCCATTATGGGGAACCTTCAAAGTATATCCATTAGAAGCCTGCGACTTGTTCGCAGAGGCTATCACCTATCTGAATAACACGTAGCATAAATCAGAGATTGAGATTAAGTCTGAAACGACTACACGATACACTGATGTGTAGACGTGGTGTGTCAGGAATAAGAAATGGAATTCTAATAGTAAAAGAACAAGTTTATTCGGAACTACCTATGTTCTATGGATATTTCTGGATACAACGGCACATTCAATGTGGTTGTAGAACATCCTAGAAGAACAAGTAATTGTATGTTCAATAGTACTACGAACCAGAGGGGTGTCCTCGCCCGGTTCTTAGAGGAAAACTATTAGATGAACTACAATGCCCTAATTGACAAAGTACTTTAAAATGAGGAAAGGAAAGACTGAGAACCAGCCTGACCGAGTAGTGGTACACCACTAACTGCACCTAATGTTATTACTGTTATACACCGGAATGCCTTGCAGTGGGAGGTTGTTAAGCAACCAGAGATGTTCATAAGGCTGGAGGAGTTTTGAACTCTGGATCTAGTATACATGAAATCAATCCCTAGTTCTGTATAGGAACTTGCGAATTGATGAGATAGTCCATTCTATGGATTCATCAAAGGGCGTAGACAAGAAAGGTGTATTGGAGACGTAATGGAAACAAAGGTGGTGTTTCTCGGAATTTTGTGTAGATAACACTTCATCGTTGGCAACAATGTAAAAGCGTTGTCAAACATAAAATAGAGGTTGTCTAAATAAATCGAGATATGAGATTAAGATGAAGTTGGATCATGTTCTTAGAAATCTTTTGATCTCTAGATAAGAACATTTGTACTTCTCTTAAAATATCTTATACGATTATGGTTTGTTTTAAACATGCACAATTCTGAGAAAGGTTATTGCCTTTCGGGAACAGAATACATCTATCTAAAGGTATGTGTTTCGAACGCATAAAGGAGATAGATATAGACAAAGCAGTTTCCTACACTTCGAGTGTAGAGAGCTTTGTAGATACAATGTTGAAAAACAAGAACCCGATATCAACTATGCGGTTAGCGTAGTGGGAGGATATCAAAGTAATCTGGATAAGAAATATTCGAATGCTGTAAAAGTACTTGGAAGTACTGGATTACTAGCAAAGCGAAATCTTCTTAGATTACAGTTTCTCAGATCCAAAATCAGAGAAAGACCAGTGTAAGTCGATATCAGGCTATGTGTTCACTTTTAGAAGAGGAGGAACCTAAGGATGAAAGAGTGATAAGCGTGATGCTTCTCGGACTCCATCATAAGCCGAATAGCAGCCTCAGAGGCAGCGGAAGTTTTGGTTAGGTTCCGGAATGACCTCTGAACTTGGATATGATTCTTGGTTCACCAAAGGCTATGTATATAGCGGTGCATGGAGAACTGGAAGAAGTCATAAGTTCAAAAGGTGATGATAACACATAGAGCCAGTACCACCTGATACGAGTCATCGTCAGGGAGACGACGCAGTAGTCACCAAGATAACTTCAGAGCGGCAACCTAGATTGCTCATTCACATAATACTTCTGGGAAGTATAACTTAAGCACGTGATGAGTATGGGAGTCGGGAGTTTGGAGGAAATGACTAGACCTTAGTACAAGTGGGAGATTGTTGGAGTTGTGTACTTAATGTCTAGATTTAAGTATCGGTAAACTCCCGGTCATAGCATTTAACCTATTTAATTAATAAACAATTATTTGCATTTAATTATTATTAATTAATTATGCAAAATATAGTCCTGGATTTTATACGTTGTAGTTAGTATGGTGTGCATGGGCGCACAGAAGATCATACTATCGGTTACTCGTATTTAATCGAACAGTAGCTCACGACCTAGATGGACACGGACCAATCCATCGGTATAGTCGTTGTGTGAGAGAGAAAATAATTTATCTTAATTATTTTATCACACTTGTACACTTGGTGTATTGGGCGGATCGCTTGAGATTTATTGATTAGGATTGCCTTGGATAATCAATTTAAATCTCAGAGTATTTTATTCTTAATCCCCGATATTATTGCGGGTGTGTATATTTAATATTAGAGACTTTGATTTTCCAAAGGAATTAACCGATTTAATTATTGGGTTAATTACCGGTAAAATTGGGTCGCTATATTTTATATATGACATGCCGTGAATACTTGACAGGAAAGTGTATCCCGGAAGGGTTGATAATATCCCCGAGATGAGTTCATAAGGAATTATTGTGTAAACCTCATGAGTGGATTCGTTCCGCACAATAATAAAGGTTGAACGGTACTAGTCTCGGATATAAGAGATGAATATTATTTATTGAGCAATAAATAAATTTATTCATGGATATTTAAATCTTAAATACACGGAATAAATAATACTAACCGGAAAAATATTATTTGATATAATATGGATAAATATTGGGAGTGCAATTTTATTTATATAGTGGAAAATAAATAAAATTAATATTGATAAGGATTAATGGATTTGGGTTGGACCCAATTTAATCTTCAATATTAGAAGCCCAATATTTAATCTCCTTATGATCCCCTACGTAGCCTATATAAGCACTACATGGTCTTCACTTTTCATAACACTTTTAACCTACGCCAATCATAAAGTCTTGGAGAGTGAAGGAGATCCATAGGAGTTCGATAGATCGTCGCCCACACGACGTTCGAACGAAGTGCAAGGAATACGTAGGAAGATCGCAAGGTCGTTTGATTTCGTTTCTCCGTACAACGAATCGAGGTAATATAATCGAGAACCCCCTCTATGATTATATGTTCGTTTAATTGTAATATGTACATGAACAAGACGATCCGGGAACGTCGAGACCGGGATACGGGGATCACGCGATCCCCGTCGGGATCGAACAAGAGGCGGCCGAACCCTAGGGTTCGACCGCCGGCGCGCGGGCGTGAGGGGAGCCCCGGCTGGACGCCGGGGCGAGCGATCGACGTGAAGTCGATCGCTGGGGGTTCGGCCGTGGGCTGGTGCCATGGCAGGGCGAACCCCCCGGCCTCCCTTCGCCGGTGGTGCGCGCAAGGAGAGAGGCCGCGGCTGGACGCCGCGGCTGGGGCGATCGAGCCCTAGCTCGATCGCCGGGGACCGTCGCGGCTTCGCGCCGCGACTGGTGGTCCCCCCTCCTGTCGGTGATGGCGGTGAGTCGCCGGACTCACCGCCCGGGGCTGCCGGAGCAGCCCAGCGATCGCCATGCACGGCGATCGCGAACCCCAGCCGCGATGGGGTTCGGCTAGGGTTTAGCCGCGGGTTCATCCCGCGGCGATGCTCTTGTCGAGCCCGGTTCTTCGCGTGTGGTTCGCGTTCGTAGTTTCCGACTCGCGGGGGTTCGGCTGGGGGCGGACTGCGTGTCTTCGGGCGCGTAGTCTCCAAAGGCCGGACTCCGGCGGATGAGTCGGTGTTCGTGTAATCTCCGGCGACGGGTTTTCGGTCGGGTTATCAGTTCCGCAATTTTTTTTGATAGCCCGGGACATTGAATCCCAGCAGAACCCCCCGGCCGCCCCTCGACGGCAGCGTGCGCACAGGGCCGAGGCCGGAGCGGGCGATCGACCGAAGTCGATCGCGGAGGGCAGCCGCGGGCTGGTGCCGCGGCTGGGGGCCCTCCACCACGTGAGGTGGTGGCGGTGAGTCCCCGGACTCACCGCCGGGGGCTGTTCAGCACAGCCCCGCGGGGTTGCACCCGCAACCCCGGCGATCGCCATGCACGGCGATCGCGAGCCCCGGCGGGGGCGTGGCTAGGGTTTAGCCGCGGGTTCGCCCGTGGCGACGCCTCGGTCATGCTCCGGCTCGTTCGGTGTTCGCGATCGGTTTCCGGCGATAGGGTTTCGGTCGGGTTATCGGTTCCGCATAATTTTTGATAGCCCGGGACATCGATTCCCAGCAATTGGTATCAGAGCGTTTGGTTTCGTGTTCATGTATATATTCGATTATTGTTCTACCTTGCAGGGATTTCCGGCTATCATGGTTGGATTTAATTATTGTGTTAATTAATTATCATGATTATTCGATTATTAAACTCTCGGACATGTCGAGATTCGTTTTGTGTGGATGAATGTTTGTAATAGTAAAAATTCGGGGGTTGACCGAATTTAGGATTTATTATTACGTTCTATGTTTTCCGGAAAATGTATAGGGTCGATTTCATGTATTGAATCGATACCGGAATTGTAAATTTATTTCTTGTAATTTATTTACGTTGGTTCGATGTTGAGACGATCGCCGGAAGACGAAGTGACGGGGAGGAGCTAGGGCTCGGATCGACCAACCACATGGTCGATCCATGAGGATCGATCGATCTGGCCATGGAGGAGCCGCCGGCAATGGTGGCCGGCCACCTCCTAGGCGCGGTCGAGGGTGGCGTGGGGCCTCCCACCCCATGTTATCCCGGTCCGGAAGTTTACTTTCCTAATTGATTCGGATTTTTCCTATTTGAGTGTTCTTCCTTTTGGAAACACTCATGGATTAGGAAAAGAATTAATTGGAATTAATTTATTTCTTTATTCTATTATGGAAGTCTTCTAGAATATTCCAAGTCCTACTTGGAATAGGATCCTAGAGATTTAGTAGAATTGGATAGGAAAATAATTAATTAATAAATTGATTTATTTCCTAATTGATTATTCCTATTTTATGGGAATTTTCATGGACATGGAAATTAATTTATTTTGGAAAGTAGAAGAGTCCTAATTTATTTTATTTCCTTATTCTATTATAGAAGTCTTCTAGAATATTCCAAGTTTTACTTGGATAGATTATTCTAGAGATTTATTGGAATTAGATAGGAAATAAATAAATAAAAATATTAATGATATTTAATTTTATTTTTGATATATTCGATTGACTTAATTTTCGAATTAAGTAACTTTTGGATTAATTAAAAATAAATAGATTTAAATATTGGGATTAATATTCTTGTCACATGGAGCATTCAAGAACGAAGACTGAAGACTAGAAGATGCGTACGGAGATGGAATAAAGCCATGATAGTCGGGAAAATAATTTTCTAGCATTATTTTGACTATGTGATACTATGTGCTTTATTGCTTGTATGCATGCTATATGTGTTTACTTTATGCACTAGATAGCGTATCCCTTTATTGTAAAAAGCTAAGTGGGAGAGGGGATGGAAACATTCCCATGGTCTCCATTGCTGTTCTCTTGGTGACTCTTATGGACTTTCGAAGTTCGTATAGACGAGTCATTGGAGGAGAATTCTTGTAATTCCTTCTACAAGAAACATTGATCAAGTTTATCAAACAATGCCTAATTTGTCTTTTTGAAACTGACTTCAAGTCGACTCATTCTCACCCCGGGGAGTGGAATGGAGCCAAAGCCACTTGGTCATGTGGATGACACAAATTAGAGACCTTCGTACCATCTTTTGAAGGTGGATCGATTGTCTGCTCGGCTCCCTCATTTATGAGAGATAGGGTCGTTCGCATGGTGAATCACTGGTTAGAAACTTCGAGTTTCACTTATGATTCTCCGCGTCTTGGTTTGCGAGAATTCAATGGATCAAGTAAAAGGATGTCAATTGTAAAAGTCTTTTGGTATAGTAAACGTCCACACTATCGTGGCTTGCTATACTGAATGGGATTTTGGAACGATTGATGTAGACAGTTTTAGAAGGGAGTAAAGGATCAGTGTATCAACGTAAACGTCCACACTATCGTGGTTTGCGGTGATATGCGACTCCCAAACGAACTTCTTGGTGCTGAGTAATGGTTTACACTTAGGTACGCTTCATAGTATTCTTCCCATCGAAGTAACGCTATCGATGATGTACGACCGAAGCAAATCTAATTGCGAAGTCATTTGGGTAGGTAAACGTCCACAATATCGTGGCTTGCCTTACCTGATGGGACTTTAGATGTAATTAGTAATTTAATGATATTATTTGAGGGAGATAATATCGGACATTAAATTGATTGTTTGTTTATATGTGCTTATAGGTTTAGAGAATAGCTATGAATCCACTTTCTGTGATACTCAAGGAGAATAAACTCACTGGTCCCAATTATATTGATTGGAAAAGAAATTCTGACATTGTCCTGACTGCTGAAGAGTACAAGTTTGTACTCTATGAGCACTGCCCTGCCGAACCCACGGGTGCCTCAACTAATGAGGAGAAAGAAGCATATCGGAAGTGGAAAAAGGCTGATGAAATGGCTAGGTGCTATATTTTGGCTTCTATGTCAAATGTACTCCAAACCCAACATCAGTCGATGAACACTGCCGAGGATATGTTGTTCAACCTCAAGGAGATGTTTGGGCATCAAGACCGTGCGGGTAGGCAAGAAGCCATGAGAGTCCTCATGTCGACTACTCAATCTGAAGGAACGCCCGTTGGGGAACACGTTCTTAAGATGATGAGTCTGTTGAATGAATTGGAGGTCCTAGGAGCTATGATTGATGGTGAGACGCAAGTCGACATCATACTCCAGTCTCTGACCCCTAGTTTTGAGCAGTTTCGTATGAGCTATAATATGGGTAAACTATCTTATACTCTTGCGCAACTCCTGACTGAACTGAAGGCGGCAGAGGGGATCTACAAGAAGGGCAAGTCTCAAGCGCTTGTAGCTACCAAGTCCAAAAGCTTGAAAGCTGTTGGAGGTAGGGGCAAGAAAAGGAAGCAAGCCTGGAAACCCAGTGGTGCCAAGAGGAATGGACCACGAGTGGGGGCTAGTAAGCCAAGGGGCAAGTGCTTCCGGTGCAACAAGTCTGGACACTGGAAGTCTGAATGTCCTCTCAGAGGTACGAATTTTTCTTTAGTCGTAAAAACATAGTCAGCGGTATTATCTACCAGAATTCTGGTGTGTAGATATGGAACCACTGACGGTATGTGCATTGTTTTGAATGCAGGGGTTCCAGAAAACCCGGCGACTTAGAGAAGAAGAGTTCGAGTCTACATGGGCGAAGCTGTTGGGGTAGCAGCGGTTGCAGTGGAAGACTTTTATCTGCTTTAATAGCTATAGGATTTCAATTCAAGTTTATTGCTTTATGTACCCTTATTTTGAAAAGAACTTTTGTTCGGATTTTTCTTTATTAATTAATGGATATTTTATTTCTTTAATCATTTGATGGTTTGGATAAGAAATAATGGTGATATCTATTATGGTACATTAGATAGCAATATATGAATGATGAATCCTTAGTCTACCACGATGCAACAAACCGTTATGTATAACTTGTTTTACTTATTAGATGTATTTCTTTATCAATCATTATGCTTGTGAATTCTTGAACTTAGTAGTATTTATTCAAAAAGGATTCAAAAGGTCGAAATTGATTTGATCAATTATAGTTTGGGGAATGGACCTCCCGACCTAAGAATCAATTTTGGAAGATGATACAACTAAGCTAACCTTTCTGGATAAAGGATAGAATTCGGACAAGTATTGAGAATGATTTATGATTTATGCGGTAACATGTGTAATTAGAAGGATACGAGTAGTTTTTTCAAAGAAAACTCGAAGATGGATTAGAATACTTAATGTGCCATAAAAGCGAAGTGTATTTGACCCGTCAGTAGACACAAAGCTATTATGGGGAACCATCAAAGTATATCCATTAGAAGCCTGCGACTTGTTCGCGGAGGCTGCCACCTGTCTAAATAACACATAGCATAAATCAAAGATTGAGATTAAGTCTCAAAGGACTACACCATACACTGGAGTGTGGAAATGGTGTGTCAGGAATAAGAAATGGGGTTCTAATAGTAAAAAGACAAGTTTGTTCGGAACTACCAATGCTCTATGGATATTTCTGGATACAACGGCACATTCAATGTAGTTGTAGAATATCCTAGAAGAGCAAGTGATTGTATGTTCAATAGTACTATGAGCCAGAGGGGTGTCCTCGCCCGGTTCTTAGAGGAAGACTATTAGATGAACTACAATGCCCTAACTGACAAAGGTACCTTAAAATGAGGAAAGGACAAAAGACTGAGAACCAGCCTAACCGAGTAGTAGTACACCACAAACTGCACCTAATGTTATTACTATTATACACCGGAACGCCATTGCAGTGGGAGGTTGTTAAGCAACCAGAGATGTTCATAAGACTAGAGGAGTTTTGAACTCTGGATCTAGTAGAGATGAAATCGATCCCTAGCTCTGCATAAGGGGCGGTACTAATCTAAATGTGCCTTCTTGGATAGCAATAAATGTTATTGTTAAGAGGCATGATCATTTAGGAGTACAAGCTTAGTAAGTCCATTTATGGATTGTTACAAAGCTGTGAATCGTGGAACTTGCGAATTGATGAGATAGTCCATTGTATGGATTCATCAAAGGGCATAGACGAGAAAGGTGTATTGGAAGAGTAATAGAAACAAGGTGGTGTTTCTCGGAGATTTTATGTAGATAACACTTCATCATTGGCAACAATGTAAAAGTATTGTCAGACATGAAATAGAGGTTTTCTGAATAAATCGAGATATAAGATTAAGAGTAAATTGGATCATGTTCTTGGAATCTTTCGATTTCTAGATAAGAACATTTGTACTTCTCTTAAGATATCTTATGCGATTATGGTTTGTTTTAAACATGCATAATTCTGAGAAAGGTTATTGCTTTTCGGGAACGGAATGCATCTATCTAAAGGTATGTGTCTTGAACACATGAAGGAGATAGATATAGACAAAGCAGTTTCCTACACTTCGAGTGTGGAGAGCTTTGTAGATGCAGTATTGTAAAACAAGAACCGGATATCAACTATGCGGATAGCGTAGTGGGAGGATATCAAAGTAATCTGGATAAGAGATATTCGAATGCTGTAAAAGTACTTGGAAGTACTAGATTACTAAGCAAGACGAAATCTTCTTGGATTACAGTTTCTCAGATCCAAAATCAGAGAGAGACCAGTGTAAGTCGATATCAGGCTATGTGTTCACTTTTAAAAGAGGTGGAACCTAAAGATGAAAGAGTGATAAGCGGGATGCTTCTCGGGCTCTATCATAAACCGAATAGCAGCCTCAGAGGCAGCGGAAGTTTTTGGTTAGGTTCCGGAATGACCTCTGAACTTGGATATGATTCTTGGTTCACCAAAGGCTATGTATATAGCGGTGCATGGTGAACTGGAAGAAGTCATAAGTTCAAAAGGTGATGATAACACATAGAGCTAGTACCACCTGATTCGAGTCATCGTCTAGGGAGACGACGCAGTAGTCACCAAGATAACTTCAGAGCGGCAACCTAGATTGCTCATTCACATGATACTTCTGGGAAGTATAACTTAAGCACGTGATGAGTATGGGAGTCGGGAGTTTGGAGGAAATGACTAGACCTTAGTACAAGTGGGAGATTGTTGGAGTTGTGTACTTAATGTCTAGATTTAAGTATCGATAAACTCCCGGTCATAGCATTTAACCTATTTAATTAATAAACAATTATTTGCATTTAATTATTATTAATTAATTATGCAAAATATAGTCCTGAATTTTATACGTTGTAGTTAGTATGGTGTGTCGGGCCCACACAGAAGATCATACTATCGGTTACTCGTATTTAATCGAACACTTGCTCACGACCTAGATGGACCCGGACCAATCCATCGGTATAGTCGTTGTGTGAGAGAGAAAATAATTTATCTTAATTATTTTATCACACTTGTACACTTGGTGTATTGGGCGGATCGCTTGAGATTTATCGATTAGGATTGCCTTGGATAATCGATTTAAATCTCAGAGTATTTTATTCTTAATCCCCGATACTATTGCGGGTGTGTATATTTAATATAAGTGAATTTGATTTTCCAAAGGAATTAACCGATTTAATTATTGGGTTAATTACCGGTAAAATTGGGTCGCTATATTTTATATATGATATGCCGTGAATACTTGACAGGAAAGTGTATCCCGGAAGGGTTGATAATATCCCCGAGATGAGTTCATAAGGAATTATTGTGTAAACCTCATGAGTGGATTCGTTCCGCACAATAATTAAGGTTGAACGGTACTAGTCTCGGATATAAGAGATGAATATAATTTATTGAGCAATAAATAAATTTATTCATGGATATTTAAATCTTAAATACACGGAATAAATAATACTACCGGAGAAATATTATTTGATATAATATGGTTTAATATTGGGAGTGCAATTAATTTATATAGTGGAAAATAAATTAATTAATATTGATAAGGATTAATAGATTTGGGCTGGGCTCAATTTAATCAGCAATATTGGGAGCCCAATATTCCACCTCCTTTTGATCCCCTACGTAGCCTATAAAAGCACTACATGGTCTTCACAATTCATAACATACTTAACCTACGCCAATCATAAAGTCATGAAGAGTGAAGGAGATCCATAGGAGTTCGATAGATCGTCGCCCACACGACGTTCGAACGGAGTGCAAGGAATACGTGGGAAGATCGTAAGGTCATCAACGTTTGATTTCGTTTCTCCGTACAACGAATCGAGGTACATAATCATAAACCCTCTTCATGATTATATGTTCGTTTAATTGTGATATATACATGAACAAGACGATCCGGGTAACGTACGATCATCGCGGACGGGGATTCGAGATCCCCGGCGAAGATCGAAGGGGGCGGTCGAAACCCTAGGGTTTGACCGCCCGGTGCGCGGACGAGGGGAAGCCCCGGCTCTCGCCGGGGCATGCGATCGACGCGAAGTCGATCGCTGGGGGTTCGGCCGTGGGCTGGTGCCACGGCGGGACGAACCCCCCGGCCGCCCCTCGACGGCGGCGTGCGCACGGGGAAGAGCTCCGGCCGAGGCCGGAGCGGGCTGGTGCCGCGGCTGGGGGCCCTCCACCCCGTGAGGTGGTGGCGGTGAGTCGCCGGACTCACCGTCGGGGGCTGTTCAGCACAGCCCCGCGGGGTTGCACCCGCAACCCCGGCGATCGCCATGCACGGCGATCGCGAGCCCCGGCGGGGGCGTGGCTAGGGTTTAGCCGCGGGTTCGCCCGTGGCGACGCCTCGGTCATGCTTCGGCTCGTTCGGTGTTCGCGATCGGTTTCCGGCGATAGGGTTTCGGTCGGGTTATCGGTTCCGCATAATTTTTGATAGCCCGGGACATCGATTCCCAGCAATTGGGAGTCAGTTGTAAAAATATTTTGGTGTAGGAAACGTCCACACTATCGTGGCTTGCTGCACTGAATGAGATTTTGGATCAATTGATGTAGACAGTTATAGAAGGGAGTGAAGGATCCGTGTGTTAACGTAAACATCCACACTATCGTGGCTTGCGGTAATATGCGAGTCCCAAACAAACTTCTTAGTATTGAGTAATGGTTTACACTTAGGTACGCTTCATAGTATCCTTCCCATCGAAGTAACGCTATTGATGATGTACGACCGAAGAAAATCTAATTGCGAAATCGTTTGGGTAGGTAAACGTCCACACTATCGTGGCTTTCCATACCTGATGGGATTTTAGATGTGATTAGTGATTTAATGATATTATTTGAGGGAGATAATATCGGTATTAAATTGTTTGTTTGTTTTATGTGCTTATAGGTTAAGAATGACTGTGACCCCACTTTGTGATATACTTAAGGATAAAAACTCGCTGGTTCCATATAATAATGATTGGGAACGAAATCTGGACATTGTTCAGACTGTCAAGCTTTCCGAATCCACTGTTGTCCCAACTGATGAGGACATTAAGAATGACCTCAGGGAGATGTTGAGACATAGCGTGGAAGCCGGACAAGAGGTGGTTAACATACTCACTGAATTCCCTCTCAACGAGTCTCTTAAAAAGGATTCAGCGAAAGCGGAGTTTGTGCGTAAGTTAAGGACATCACAAGCTCTGTGGCAAGGCTAAAGGAAAAACGTGCAAAGAGACCCAGTGGTTTAGAACCAAGGATTGGGAGAAGCAAGCCATTAGGCACGTTCAATGATGAGTTACTCGGACTTACCTGTTATGTTCTGGGGATATGCCTTAGAAACAGCGGCGCACATTCTGAACTAGGTTCCATCTAAAACGGTTCCTTCAACACCCATGGAACGTTGGAGCAGGCGCAAGCCTAGCCTAAGACACGTTCGGATCTGGGGGTGCCCTGCACACGTGTTGAAGACAGGGGCCGATAAATTAGAACCTCGTATTGAAGTACGATTGTTTATAGGATATCCTAGAGGAACTAAAGGTGGCATGTTCTATTTTCCTACGGACCAGAAGATCATTATAAGTACTAACGCTCGGTTCTTAGAGGAAGACTATGTCATGGACCACAAGCCCAAAAGTGACATTATGCTTGATGAGTTGAGAGGTAACAAGGAAGACTTAGATACAGCCGAACCAAGTGATGATACACCACTAGAACCTGCACCTGACACTATCACTATTGATACACCGGAACGCCGTCGTAGTGGGAGGGTTGTTAAACAACCGGACAGATGGATTGGACTGGGTGAGTCTTCGGAATCTGCACCCGGAGTTCATGAAATCGATCCCTGGACCTATGATGAGGCGGTACAAGATATAGATGCGCCTTCTTGGAAGAAAACGATGAAATCCGAAATTGAATCTATGGATTCTAATAAAGTTTGGGATCTTGTAGAACCACCAAACGGCGTAAAGCCAATTTGGTGTAAATGGGTCTACAAGAGAAAGAGAGGATCTGACGGAAAGGTTGAAACCTTTAAAGCTCGGCTTGTTGAGAAAGGATATACTCAGAAAGAGGGAATCGATTATGAGGAGACCTTCTCGCCGGTAGCCAAGATAAAGTCGATCCGTATTCTCTTATCCATAGCAGCTCATATGGACTATGAGGTGTGGCAAATGGATGTCAAGACAGCTTTCCTAAATGGAAGTCTTGACGAGACGATTTATATGAAACAACCAGAAGGATTCATTGCTAAGGGGCGAGATCATCTAGTGTGCAAGCTTAATCGATCCATTTATGGATTGAAACAAGCCTCGAGATCGTGGAACCTACGGTTTGATGAAGTAGTCCAATCTTTTGGATTCAATCAAAGCATGGACGAATCGTGTGTGTATTGGAAACGTGATGGGAAGAAGGTGGTGTTCCTCGTGCTTTATGTAGACGACATTCTTCTCATTGGCAACAGTGTGAAGATGTTGTCAGACATAAAGGGATGGTTGTCTAGACAATTCGATATGAAAGATTTAGGAGAGGTTGGACATGTTCTCGGGATCAAAGTTATAAGGGATCGCCGGAATAGAACATTGTACCTTTCCCAGCAATCTTACATAGACACGATTCTGTCTCGTTTTAGCATGCAAGATTCCAAGAAGGATGAGTTACCCTTCAGTAAAGGAACCTATCTTTCTAAAGAATTGTGTCCTCGGAAATAGAAGGAGAAAGATGAAATGAAAGCGATTCCCTACGCCTCGGATGTGGGAAGCTTAATGTATGCAATGCTATGCACGAGACCAGATATCTGTTATGCTGTTGGCATAGTGGCGAGATATCAGAGTAATCCTGGAAAGGCTCATTGGACTGCCGTAAAGTGCATTTTCAAGTATTTGCGAAATACTAGGGATTATGTTCTAAGATACGGAGCAGACAATCTGATTCCTTTGGGTTACACAGATTCGGATTTCCAAGCTGATAAGGACCGGCGTAAGTCGACATCAGGCTATGTGTACACTTTGGGAGGTGGAGCCGTATCATGCGAGAAATCCCGTATCCTGATCCCGTTGAAAGTCGAAGTCAGGCTATGTGTTCACACTAAGAAATGGAGATCTCATGTGGAAGAGTGTAAAGCAAAGCATTACGGACTCTACCACGGAAACCGAATAGGTAGCAGCCTTTGAGGTAGCTAAAGGATCGGTGTGATTCTGGATATTTCTCCAGGACTTAGACGTGGTACCTTGGTTTGTCCAATGCTATTGTGACAATAGCAGTGCAGTGGCAAAAAGAAACCACGAGTCCATTGTGTGAAGATAACACATGGAGCAAGTACCACCAGATTCGAGATATCGCCAAGCGATATAGTCGTTACCTAGATAGCGTCAGTGGACACCCTAGAGTACTCGTTCACTAAGGCCCTGCGAGCGAAAGCGTTCAGTAGGCACGTGGATGGTATGAGAGTCAGATGTTTGGGAGACAGCGAGTAGACCTTAGTATTAGACCTGCACAACGGGCGGGTCCGGGCAGGCCGGGCCGGGTTTGGCGGGCCACGAGTTTGAAAAAATAAACCCGCAGCCCGGCCCGTGAATGCTGGAAATCGATATCCCGGGGTATCAAAATTTGCGGAACCGATAACCCCGAACGAAATCCCGTCGCCGGAAACCGATCGCGAACACCACGAAGAACCGGGCTCGACAAGAGCATCGCCGCGGGATAAACCCGCGGCTAAACCCTAGCCGAACCCCATCGCGGGGTTCGCGATCGCATGCACATGCGATCGCCGGGGCTGCCCAGCAGCCCCTGGTGGTGAGTCCGGCGACTCACCACCACCGCCGGAGGAGGGCGGTCAGCCCCCAGCTGACCCGCCGCGGCTCCCAGCCGCGGCTGCCCCGCGATCGACCTCGCGGTCGATCGCATGCCCCGGCTCCAGCCGGGGCTCCTCCGCCGTGCGCCTGGCCGCCGGTCGAGGGCTGGGGGGACAAGCTGCCGTGGCACCAGCCCACGGCGGTCTCCCCGCGATCGACCCATGGTCGATCGCTTGCCCCGGCGTCCAGCCGGGGCTCCCTCCGTCCGCGCGCGCCGGCGGTCGAACCCTAGGGTTCGGCCGCCCCTTCGATCCTCGCCGGGGATCTCGAATCCCCGTCCCCGAGGTTCGTCGTTTTCCCGGATCGTGCGTTCATGTATATATCACAATATATAATTCACATAAAATCATAAAATGGGGTTTATGATTTTACCTTCGATTCGTTGTGCGGAGAAACGAAATCGGATTGATGACCTTACGATCTTCCCGCGTATTCCTTGCACTCCGTTCGAACGTCGTGTGGGCGACGATCTATCGAACTCCTATGGATCTCCTTCAACTCTCTAGAACTATCAAATATTGATATTCTTGTCTTATGATTTATGAAGGCCATGTAGTGCTTTTATAGGCTACGTAGGGGATCAAAAGGAGGTGGAATATTGGGCTTCTAATATTGAAGATTAAATTGAGCCCAGCCCAAATCTATTAATCCTTATCAATATTAATTAATTTATTTTCCACTATATAAATTAATTGCACTCCCAATATTAAACCATATTATATCAAATAATATTTCTCCGGTAGTATTATTTATTCCGTGTATTTAAGATTTAAATATTCATGAATAAAATTAATTTATTGCTAATTAATTTATTCATCTCTTATATCCGAGAATAGTACCATTCAACTTTAATTATTGTGCGGAACAAATCCACTCATGAGGTTTACACAATAATTCCTTATGAACTCATCTCGGGGATATTATCAACCCTTCCGGGATACACTTTCCCGTCAAGTATTCACGGCATGTCATATATAAAATATAGCGACCCAATTTTACCGGTAATTAACCCAATAATTAAATCGGTTAATTCCTTTGGAAAATCAAAGTCTCTTATAATAAATATACACACCCGCAATAGTATCGGGGATTAAGAATAAAATACTCTGAGATTTAAATCAATTATCAACGGCAATCCTAATTGATAAATCTCAAGCGATCCGCCCAATACACCAAGTGTACAAGTTGATAAAATAATTAAGACAAATTATTTTCTCTTTCACACAACGACTATACCGATGGATTGGTCCGTGTCCATCTAGGTCGTGAGCAACTGTTTGATTAAATACGAGTAACCGATAGTATGATCTTCTGTGTGGGCCCGACACACCATACTAACTACAACGTATAAAATCCAGGACTATATTTTGCATAATTTAATTAATAATAATTAAATGCAAATAATTGTTTATTATTTAACCAGGTTAAATGCTATGACCGAGAGTTTACCGATACTTAAATCTAGACATTAAGTACACAACTCCAACAATCTCCCACTTGTACTAAGGTCTAGTCATTTCCTCCAAACTCCCGACTCCCATACTCATCACGTGCTTAATATGTACTTCCAAGAAGTACTATGTGAATGAGCAATCTAGGTTGCCGCTCTGAAGTTATCTTGGTGACTACTGCGTCGTCTCCCTAGACGATGACTCGAATCAGGTGGTACTTGCTCTATGTGTTATCATCACCTTTTTGAACTCATGACTTCTTCCAGTTCACCATGCACCGCTATATACATAACCTTTGGTGAACCAAGAATCATATCCAAGTCCAGAGGTCATTCTGGAACCTAACCCAAACTTCCGCTGCCTCTGAGGCTGCTGTTCGGTTTATGATAGAGTCCGAGAAGCATCATGCTTATCACTCTTTCATCTTAAGGTTCCACCTCTTCCAAAAGTGAACACATAGCCTGATATCGACTTACACTGGTCTTTCTTTGATTTTGGATCTGAGAAAATGTAATCCAAGAAGAATTCGCATTGCTCCGTAAGCCAGTACTTCGAAAGTACTCTTACAGCATTCGAATATCTTTTATAAAGATTACTATGATATCCTCCCACTACGCTAACCGCATAGTTGATATCAGGTTCTCGTTTTACAACATTGCATCTATAAAGCTTTCCACACTCGAAGTGTAGGAAACCGCTTTGTCTTTATCTATCTCCTTCATGTGTTCAAGACACATACCTTTAGATAGATGTATTCTGTTTCTGAAAGGCAATAACCTTTCTCAGAATTATGCATGTTTAAAACAAACCATAATCGCATAAGATATCTAGGAGAAGTACAATGTTCTTATCAAGACATCGAAAGATTCCAAGAACATGATCCAACTTACTCTTAATCTTATATCTCGATTTATTTAGACAACCTCTATTTTATGTCTGACAATACTTTTACATTGTTGCCAATGATGAAGTGTTATCTACATAAAATCTCCGAGAAACACCACTTTGTTTCCATTATGTCTCTAATACACCTTTCCTCGCCTTTGCCCTTTGATGAATCCATCTAATGGACTATCTCATCAATTCGCAAGTTCCACGATTCATAGCTTTGTAACAATCCATAAATGGATTTACTAAGCTTGTATTCCTAAATGATCTTGCTTCTTAACAATAATACTTATTGCTATCCAAGAAGGCACATTTAGATTAGTACCGCCCCTTATGCAGAGCTAGGGATCGATTTCATCTCTACTAGATCCAGAGTTCAAAACTCCTCTAGTCTTATGAACATCTCTGGTTGCTTGACAACCTCCCTTTGCAATGGCGTTCCGGTGTATAACAGTAATAACATTAGGTGCAGTTAGTGATGTACTTCTACTCGGTCAGGCTGGTTCTCAGTCTTTTGCCCTTTCCTCATTTCAAAGTACCTTTGTCAGTTAGGGCATTGTAGTTCATCTAATAGTCTTCCTCTAAGAACCGGGCGAGGACACCACTCTGGTTCACAGTACTATTGAACATACAATCACTCGCTCTTCTAGGATATTCTACAACCACATTGAATGTGCCGTTGTATCCAGAAATATCCATAGAGCTTAGGTAGTTCCGAATAAACTTGTCCTTTTACTATTAGAATCCCATTTCTTATTCTTGATACACCATTTCTACACGTGAGTGCATGGTGCAGTCCTTTGAGACTTAATCCCAATCTTTTGATTTATGCTATGTGTTCTTTAGACAGGTGGTAGCCTCCGCGAACAAGTCGCAGGCTTCCAATGGATATACTTTGATGGTTCCCCATAATAGCTTTCTGTCTACTGACGAGTCAAAAACACTTTTGCTTTTATGGCACATCAAGTATTCTAATCCATCTTCGAGTATTCTTTGAAAGAACTACTCCTACCTTTCTAATTACACATGTTACCGCATTAATCATAAATCTTTCTCAATACTTGTCTGAATTCTATCCTTTATCCAGAAAGGTTAGCTTAGTTGTATCATCTTCCAAAATTGATTCTTACGTCGGGAGATCCATTCCTCCAACTATAATTGATCAAATCAATTTCGACCCTTTGAATCCTTTTTGAATAAATACTACTAAGAATTCACAAGTATAATGATTAATAAAGAAATACATCTAATAAGTAAAACAAGTTATACATTAACGGTTCGTTGCATCGTGGTAGACTAAGGATTCATCATTCATATATTGCTATCTAATGTACCAGAATAGATAACACCCCTTATTTCTTATCTAAATCACCGAATGATTAAAGAAATAAATATCCATTCATTGATAGAAAATCCAGAACAAAAGTTCTTTTCAAAATAAAGGGGTACATAAAGCAATATCCTTGAAATGAAATCCTAAAACTACTAAAAGCAGATAAAATGTCTTCCACTGCAACCGCTGCTACCCCAACAGCTTCGCCCATGTAGACTCGAACTCTTCTTCTCTAAGTCGCCGGGTTTTCTGGAACCCCTGCATTAAAAATAATGCACATACCGTCAGTGGTTCCATATCTACACACCAGAATTCTGGTAGATAATACCGCTGACTATGTTTTTACGACTAAAGAAAAATTCGTACCTTTGAGAGGACATTCAGACTTCCAGTGTCCAGACTTGTTGCACCGGAAGCACTTGCCCCTTGGCTTACTAGCCCCCACTCGTGGTCCATTCCTCTTGGCACCACTGGGTTTCCAGGCTTGCTTCCTTTTCTTGCCCCTACCTCCAACAGCTTTCAAGCTTTTGGACTTGGTAGTTACAAGCGCTTGAGACTTGCCCTTCTTGTAGATCCCCTCTGCCGCCTTCAGTTCAGTCAGGAGTTGCGCAAGAGTATAAGATAATTTACCCATATTATAGCTCATACGAAACTGCTCAAAACTAGGGGTCAGAGACTGGAGTATGATGTCGACTTGCGTCTCACCATCAATCATAGCTCCTAGGACCTCCAAATCATTCAACAAACTCATCATCTTAAGAACGTGTTCCCCAACGGGCGTTCCTTCAGATTGAGTAGTCGACATGAGGACTCTCATGGCTTCTTGCCTACCCGCACGGTCTTGATGCCCAAACATCTCCTTGAGGTTGAACAACATATCCTCGGCAGTGTTCATTGACTAATGTTGGGTTTGGAGTACATTCGACATAGAAGCCAAAATATAACACCTAGCCATTTCATCAGCCTTTTTCCACTTCCGATATGTTTCCTTTTCCTCATCAGTTGAGGCAGCCGTGGGTTCAGCAGGGCAGTGCTCATAGATAACAAACTTGTACTCTTCAGCAGTCAGGACAATGTCCAAATTTCTCTTCCAATCAATATAATTGGGACCAGTGAGTTTATTCTCCTTAAGTATCACATAAAGTGGATTCATAGCTATTCTCTAAACCTATAAGCACATATAAACAAACAATTAATTTAATATCCGATATTATCTCCCTCAAATAATATCATTAAATTACTAATCACATCTAAAATCCCATCAGGTAAGGCAAGCCACGTTGTGTGGACGTTTACCTACCCAAATGATTTAGCAATTAGATTTTCTTTGGTCATACATCGATTATAGCGTAACTTCGTTGAGAAGGATACTATAACGCGTATCTAAGTGTAAACCATTACTCAGTACTAAAGTAAATCGTTTCGAAGTTTCTAACCAGTGATTCACCATGCGAACAACCCTATCTCTCATAAATGAGGGAGCCGAGAAGACAATCGATCCATCTATCAAAGAATGGTACGAAGGTCTCTAACTTGTGTCATCCACATGACCAAGTGGCTTTGGCTCCATTCCACTCCCTGGGGTGAGAATGAGTCGACTTGAAGTCAGTTTCAGAAAGACAAATTAGGCATTGTTTGATAAACTTGACCAATGTTTCTTGTAAAAGGAATTACAAGAATTCTCTTCCAATGACTCGTCTATACGAACTTCAAAAGTCCATAAGAGTCACCAAGAGAACAGCAATGGAGACCATGGGAATGTTTCCATCCCCTCTCCCACTTAGCTTTTTACAATAAAGGGATACGCTATCTAGTGCATAAAGTAACCACATATAGCATGCATACAAGCAATAAAGCACATAGTATCACATAGTCGAAATAATGCTAGAAAATTATTTTTCCCGACTATCATGGCTTTATTCCAGTCTTCGTTCTTGAATGCTCCATGTGACGAGAATATTAATTCCAATATTTAAATCTATTTATTTTTAATTAATCCAAAAGTTACTTAATTCGAAAATTAAGTCAATCGAATATATCAAAAATAAAATTAAATATCATTAATATTTTTATTTATTTATTTCCTATCTAATTCCATTAAATCTCTAGAATAATCTATCCAAGTAAAACTTGGAATATTCTAGAAGACTTCTATAATAGAATAAGGAGATAAAATAAATTAGGACTCTTCTACTTTCCAAAATTAATTAATTTCCATGTCCATGAAAATTCCCATAAAATAGGAATAATCAATTAGGAAATAAATCAATTTATTAATTAATTATTTTCCTATCCAATTCTATTAAATCTCTAGAATCCTATTCCAAGTAGGACTTGGAATATTCTAGAAGATTTCCATAATAGAATAAGGAAATAAATTAATTCCAATTAATTCTTTTCCTAATCCATGAGAGTTTCCAAAAGGAAGAACACTCAAATAGGAAAACCGAATTAATTTAGGAAAGTGAATCTTGGTAGGAATAGCATGGGATTGGGAGACCCCACGCCATCCCCACCGTCGACCTCCACCGCCCGGGACCACCACCGCCGCCGCCCCCAGCCCACGCGCCACCACCACCGGTGGCCGGCGTGGCCGGAAGCCCTAGCGGGCAGCCCCTTCGATGGGGTCGATCGATCCTCATGGGGATCGATCATGGGGATGATCGACCCCCCCTTTTTCTTCGTCCTCTTCATCTTCTTCGTCACATGTGTTCTCCGGCGGTCATCTCGGCATCGATCCAACGTAAAATTAATTTACAAAATTAAATTACAATATCCGGTATCGATTCTATACATGAAATCGACCCTATACATTTTCCGGAAAACATAGAACGTAATAATAAATCCTAAATTCGGTCAACCCCCGAATTTTTACTATTACAAACATTCATCCACACAAAACGAATCTCGACATGTCCGAGAGTTTAATAATCACGATAATTAATTAAACAAATAATTAAACCATGATAGTCGGAACCCCTGCAAGGAAGAACGATAATTGAACACATACAAGAACACGAAACCAAACGCTCTGATACCAATTGCTGGAAATCGATGTCCCGGGCTATTAAAATTGTGGAAAATAATAACCCGACCGAAATCCTCGATCGTCGGAGATCCGATCACGAACCACCGCACGAGCCGAGGCTCGACCGAGCACCGCATGAGCGAACCCGCGCGCCCAGCCGAGCCCCCGCTTGGGGCTCGCGATCATCTCACGATGATCGCTGGGATCGCTCGTAGATCCCCGGGGCTGCTCGTAGCAGCCCCGCAGTGAGTCCCTGACTCGCTGCCCAGCGGGGCGTTGCCCCCGCACGCATCCGCTGCGGGCGAACCCGCAGCACGTACGGGGTCGCTGCGGGTGACCCCGCAGCTTACCCGCGATCGAGCTCATGGCTCGATCGCCCCTCGGCTCCAGCAGAGGGCTTCCCGCGACGCGCCGCCGACGAGGTGGTCGGAGGGATCCGCCGCGGCGCCAGCCCGCGGCATCCCCGGCGATCGACCGAAGTCGATCGCGTGCCCCGGCGTCCAGCCGGGGCTTCCCCTCGTCACGCGTCCCGGCGGTCTGAACCCTAGGGTTCGACCTCCACCTTCGATCCTCGCCGGGGATCTCGAATCCCCGTCCCCGAGGTTCGTCGTTTTTCCGGATCGTGTGTTCATGTATATGTCACAATTAATATCACATAAAATCATAGAAGGGAGTTTATGATTTTACCTTTGATTCGTTGTGCGAAGAAACGAAATCAAATTGACGACCTTACGATCTTCCCACGTATTCCTTGCACTAGGTTGAACGTCGGGTGGGCGACGATCCTCCAAGCTTAATGGACTCCTTCACGAACTCTCTAGAATATCAAGTATGATAATCTTATGGTGTTATGATTGTGAAGGCCATGTAGTGCTTTTATAGGCTACGTAGGAGATCTAAAGGAGGTGGAATATTGGGCTTCCAATATTGATGATTAAATTGAGCCCAAGCCCAAATCTATTAATCCCATCAATATTAATTAATTTATTTTCCACTATATAAATTAATTGCACTCCCCCCAATATTAAACCATATTATATCAAATAATATTTCTCCGGTAGTATTATTTATTCCGTGTATTTAAGATTTAAATATCCATGAATAAAATTAATTTATTGCTAATTAATTTATTCATCTCTTATATCCGAGAATAGTACCATTAAACCTTAATTATTGTGCGGAACAAATCCACTCATGAGGTTTACACAATAATTCCTTATGAACTCATCTTGGGGATATTATCAACCCTTACGGGATACACTTTCCCGTCAAGTATTCACGGCATGCCATATATAAAATATAGTGCCCCAACTTAACCGGTAATTAACCCAATACTTAAACCGGTTAATTCCTTTGGAAAATCAAAGTCACTTATATTAAATATACACACCCGCAATAGTATCGGGGATTAAGAATAAAATACTCAGAGATATAAATCAATTATCAACGGCAATCCTAATTGATAAATCTCAAGCGATCCGCCCAATACACCAAGTGTACAAGTGTGATAAAATAATTAAGATAAATTATTTTCTCTCTCACACAACGACTATACCGATGGATTGGTCCGTGTCCATCTAGGTCGTGAGCAACTGTTCGATTAAATACGAGTAACCGATATTATGATCTTCTGTGTGGGCCCGACACACCATACTAACTACAACATATAAAATCCAGGACTATGTTTTGCATATATTTAATTAATAATAATTAAATGCAAACAATTGTTTATTAATTAAATAGGTTAAATGCTATGACCGGGAGTTTACCGATACTTAAATCTAGACATTAAGTACACAACTCCAACAGGTACACTATGCGATAATCGATAATCAGCTAGATGAATAACATTTTACTTTACTAATTGTGTTTTCCATGAACATATTTTAATCCCTATAACCTAAATTTGCTTCAAAGATAAAACCACTCTTAAAAACCCCATTGTTTGCAAATACAGTGAAACCTCTATAAATTAATACTCAATACATTAATAACCTCTTTAAATTAATAGAATCTTTCGGTCCCGACTTGGTCTTTCAAATGAAAAAAAATATACTCGATAAATTAATAACCTCTCCAAATTAATAAAATTTCACGGTCCCGAGACTATTAATTTATAAAGGTTTTACTGTACACTATTAAATAGCTCTATTCAATTACTACATTTGTTGAAGTTAAACAAAAAGTAGAAATTAATAAATACAGATCTATGTCCTACACTGTGACAATACATGTGTAGTGTATGTAAAAATGTGGACACTAATGTCCTGATATCAGATTTAATCCATTTCCACCTATATAGTGTTATAAACAGTGTTACCAGTTTTAAAATACTTGAAAGTGTTTTTGGTTGTGTCCATGAACAAGTTTCAGACATTACACATAAACAATACACTGCCAATCAATGTGAAGTGTTTGCAATAGATTTACCCAAATAACATTTATTACTTGTACCTCATAGGTGTTAAGTTTACGATCATGGAGTCTAAAGACACTTTTATGTACACAATGTGAATAAATCATCCGTAGATTTAGGCAACAATCTATTAGCTAGTGTACTTAACACAGTACACATAATGGTAACCAACACATAATCAAACAATTTTTATAGTGTTTAACTAACGCACTAATGGTTGTTTACATATGACAGAGTTTGAGTAAGTAGATAATGTACTCTATATTAAACTATTTGTTCAAAAGCGACGAAACAACTTTATGAAAAAACAATTATAAAATTCAGTGATCATGAGTCGTACAGATACTATTATTTGATAACTGAAACAAAAGGACATTAATGTCCTGGTATCATGTTTAAGTTGTTTCCACCAATATAGTGTTACAAACGGTGTTATCATTGTACATTATACACTTGAAAGTGTTTGTTGTAGTGTCTATGAACAATTATCAGTAATTATACATAGAGAATACACTGCCAATCAATGTGCAGTGTTTGTAATAGTGTCATTGTCCTTTACTAATGTCTACTTGTACATCATATTAGTTAAGATTGCGATCATGTCGCCTAAAGATTTACGAGACACTATTATGTACACAATATGAGTAAATGATTAGTGGAAACAGTTGAAGAAACATAAACGTACAATGTTTCTACTTGGTTACAAACAATTGACTTAATACATGAGATGTTACTCTAGTGTAAATTTAACTTACTACTTCAGTGGCTATTAAGTCATTAAACGACTGCATTATAACTTTCAATTATACGATAAATCTTACACTACAATCTACATTGGATAAGTTCATAAATTGTATTATGTCATATTCATACATTCTGCAAGTAATTCAAAGTGTTGACCAAATTTTTTAAACATCGTAAACCCTATGGCAGGACCATACTTCTAGCAGGCAAAATTAATATTAGATCTTGTATAAAGTAATAGACATATCATACTAACCTTTTTAACAGCCAACGTTTCTCGAGGAAACTTCCCACGACCGATTCCAATTTTGATGCCACTCTGGTAAAAAATATATGCCATACACGTTACTAAACTGTTTACAGTGCTTAAATTTTTCGATATGATGTTCTTTGACTGACGTTGCATTATTTGAATAGATATATTTAATTATATCAGTCACTTACTCGCTTCTTTTTCTTCAAAATAAACAGGTTAGACTGGAAATCATCGTCGCTTACAATTACATGTTTGGACTCCTAAAAGGAAGTATAATTTATAAAAATTAGGTTATATGAATACTAAAAATAAGCAATCTGGCATATACCTTTGGCTTCTTAGTTATCTTCGGCGTGTTTATTCCCACGTTGAATCGTTTCCTCTTATGTGACTTGAGCGTGACCGACTTGCTGATGTTCTTTGCCGCGCGTTTCGCGACCTATGCCAGAATTAGTCATTAATTTTTTTAAACAAAAGACTAATTTAACCATATCTTTAAATACCTTATTAAGTTCAGGCTGGCCCTCCCGATTCTGAACCTTTTTTCTCAGTGAATCGGAACGAGTTGTCGGGGACATGTTTTCAATACCTGATTAAAAATGGATGATTTTTAGAAATTAATCTGCAACACATTAATATGAATACTAAATGCAAATGGCTGTATGGTATCATGATAAAACTAAGATTAAAACAAATCAAGTTAACTACACACTCATGTTCAAATTATAACATCGTGAAGATGTTGGTAATTTGTGTCCAGAATACTCTATAATTTGAAAAATAGATATAGGCCGAATCTACAAAAACTGTGACACACACCCACTAATTCATCTGATCATGTTATTTTATTCAAGCTGTTCGTCATGAAATTAGTTGTTCTGGTACACAACTAACGAAAATTCAACCTAAAAAAATACAGCTTTGAGTCCGTTTAAAACAAGGGGAATTTCAATAACCATAATTTCAGACATGCAATCATTCCGACTACTACACTATGTCTATTCAAAAATAAAAACTAAAAAATTGGGTAGAATCAAACACCAAATCCGAGAACCCTAAATCAAGTATGGGATCTAGTCACCTAATAATTTCAATTGATAATGATTTGAGAAAACTTACCTTAACACGAGTAGGCTTCCAAGTTTGAGAGGATACACTACGATAATCACACTGTCGGATGAATCACAAATCTCTGTTATAATGTTTAATGGTTTGAGCTTTCAGTTTTCTGTTTCTGATAATAGTAGTGTATTTGGAGTAGTTTTGGGTTTTATGGGAATTTATTAATTAATACGTTTATGATATTGTTTTTGATGGAGTTGTATACTTAATGTCTAGATTTAAGTAACATCTGAACTCCGTCTAAAGCATTTATCCTATTTAATAATAAACAATCATTTGCGTTTAATTATTTATAATTAAATATATGCAAATTATAGTCCTAGATTATATACGTTGTAGTTAGTATGGTGTGCGTCGTCACACGGAAGATCATACTATCGGTTACTCGTAAATAATCGAACAGTTGCTCACGACCTAGATAGACAAGGACCAATCCATCGGTATAGTCGTTGTATGAGTGAGAAAATAATTGGTCTTGATTATTTTATCATACTTGTACACTTGGTGTATTGGGCGTATCGCTTGAGATTTATCGATTAGTATTGCCTTGGATAATCGATTTAAATCTCAGAGTATTCTATTCTTAATCCCTGATATTATTGCGGGTGTGTACATATAATATTAGTGGCTTTGATTTTCCAAAGGAATTGATTGATTAGAATAACCAGTCAATTACCGGTAAAGTTGGGTCACTATATTTTATGTATGACATGCTGTGAATTCTTGACGGGAAAGCATGTCCCGATAAGGGTTGATAATGTCCCCGAGATGAGCTCATAAGGATTATCACGTTTGATCCGCATGATAATAAAATTGAGTGGTACTATTCTCGGAATTATAAGAGATGAATAAATAATATTAGCAATAAATATAATTTATTCATGGACATTTATATCTTAAACATGCGGAATAAATAATACTACCGGAGAATATTATTTGATATAATATGGTATAATATTGGGAGTGCAATTATATTTATATAGTCAAGTTAATATATAATTAATAATAGTAAGGATTAATAGATTTGGGCTTGGGCTCAATTTAATCACTATTATTGGAAGCCCAATATTCCACCTCCTTAAGATCCCCTACGTAGCCTATAAAAGCACTACATGGTCTTCTCTATTCTGATAACTTGAAGATCACAATTCTAGAGAGAGAAAGAAAGAGAAGGAGATCCATGGAGTTCGGAAGATCGTCGGCCACACGACGTTCGAACTAGTGCAAGGAATACGTGGGAAGATCTCAAGGTCTTCAATTTAGTTCTTCGTTTTTCCGAACAACGAGAACGTGGTAAATCGTAAAACCCTCTTTATGATTTTAATCGTTTATATTATAGTGAAAATACCGTAGAACAAGATCCAAGGTTTGGGATCCTCATCGGGGTCGAGCCGAGCGGTGGTGATCATAGATCACCGGACCGCCGCGGCTGGAGCGATCCGGCGGAGTGGATCGAATGGAGCCGCTGCCTGGGGAGGCAGGCGCTCGCTTGAGGACCAGGCGCCCGCCTCGTATGGCTGGCCAGCGGGCTGTGGGTTATTCCCGCAGCGGATCCGCGGGGCTTCTTGGATCGTGTACGGGGCCATGCAGCTGGAGCCCTAGCGCTCGCATGGATGTGAGCGCATGCCTGATCGGAGCAGTGGTGGTTCAAGCCGCGGCTAGGGCACGATCGGGCTGAACCTCCGTGAGGTTAGGGTTGTTCGTGTGAGCTCTCCGGCACGTCCAGCGGGCTGCCTTGAGCAGCCCCTCACGCCATCCATGAGATTCGATCGATCGCCTCGGGCACGCCCGTAGACGGTGATCGATCGGGCTTCTACTCGCGTCCGGTGACGTGGGATTTTTCTGGTGGCGGGATTTCGTTTGGAGTTGTTGTTCCGCAATTTTAACAACTCCGGATATTCAATCTCCAAAGGATTTCGCTCGGAATTAATTAGATAATTTATTTAATTAATTTTATTTAAATTTATTAATTCCGGGATATCGATTTCCAACAATTGGTATCAGAGCGTTGGTTTTCGTTCACGGTATTTTTCGATAAATTGTTCTACCTTGCAGGGTTTCCGACTATTATGGCTAGATTTAATTACTTTAATTAATGTCATAATATTGTTCTTGATTATTAAACTCTCGGACATGTCGAGATTCGTTTTATGTGTGGTGAATGTTTGTAATAGTAAAAATTCAAGGGTTGACCGAATTTAGGATTTATTATTACGTTCTATTTTTCCGGAAATTGTATAGGGTCGATTTCATGTATAGAATCGATACCGGACAATTGTAAATTTATTTTGTAATTTATTTACGTTGGATCGATGCTGAAACGACCGCCGGAGAAGACATGTGACGGAGGAGACGAAAGAGAGGGGTTAGGGCTAGGATCGACCAACCCCATGGTAGATCCATGAGGATCGATCGACCCTAGCATGGAGGGGCCGCCGGCAACGGTGGCCGGCCACCTCCTAGGGCTTGGGTCGATGGTGGGGGGGCGCGGGGATCCCCACCCCGTGCTTCTCCTACCGAGATCCGACTTTCTATAATTAAATCGATTTTCCTATTTTCATTATTCCTATTTTTGAGAATATTCATGGAATAGGAAAATAATTAATTTGGTATTAAATTTATTTTCCTAAATTGATTATTCCTATTGTTGGGAATATTCATTGATTAGGAATAAATAAATTTGGAAAGTTTAGGAGTCCTAAATTATTTTATTTACCTATTCCATTATGGAAATCATCTAGAATATTCCAAGTTGGTCTTGGATAGGATTCTAGAGATTTAATGGAGTAGAAAAGGAAAATAAAAATATTAATAATATTTAATTTTATTTTTGATATATTCGATTGACTTAATTTTCGAATTAAGTAACTTTTGAATTAATTAAAAATAAATAGATTTAAATATTGGAATTAATATTCTCGTCACATGGAGCATTCAAGAACGAAGACTGAAGACTAGAAGATGCGTACAGAGATGCGATAAAGCCATAATAGTCGGAAAATAATATTCTAGTATTATTTTGATTATGTGATAATATCTTATGTGCTTTATTTCATGTATGCATGCTTATGTGTATTTATTTATGCATTAGATAGCGTATCCCTTTGTTGTAAAAAGCTAAGTGGGAGAGGGATTGGAAACAATCCCATGGTCTCCATTGCTGTTCTCTTGGTGACTTTTATGAACTTTCGAAGTTCGTATAGACAAGTCATTGTAGGAGAATTCTTGTAATTACTTTTACAAGAAACATTGATTGAGTTTGTCAAACAATGCCTAATTTGTCTTTCTGAAACTGATTTCAAGTCGACTCATTCTCACCCCGGGGAGTGGAATGGAGCCAAAGCCACTTGGTCACGTGGATGACACAAATTAGAGACTTTCGTACCATTTTTTGAAGTGGATCGATTGTCTGCTCGGCTCCCTCATTCTATGAGAGATAGGGATGTTCGTATGGTGAATCACTGGTAAGAAACTTCAAGTTTCACTTATGATTCTCCGCGTCTTGATTTACAAGATTGAATGGATCAAGTAATTGGGAGTCAATTAAAAAAGTCTATTGGTGTGGTAAACGTCCACACCACGTGGCTTGCTATACTAATGGATTTTGGATTAATTGATGTAGACAGTTATAAGGAATTGTGAAGAATTGTGAGTCATCCTAAACGTCCACACCACGTGGCTTGCGGTGATGTAGCAGTTCCAAACGATTCACTTTAGTACTGAGTGTTGGAGTTGTGTACTTAATGTCTAGATTTAAGTACCGGTAAACTCCCCGTCATAGCATTTAATCTATTTAATTAATAAACAATTGTTTGCATTTAATTATTATTAATTAAATATATGCAAAATATAGTCCTGGATTTTATACGTTGTAGTTAGTATGGTGTGTCGAGCCCACACAGAAGATCATACTATCGGTTACTCGTATTTAATCGAACAGTTGCTCACGACCTAGATGGACACGGACCAATCCATCGGTATAGTCGTTGTGTGAGAGAGAAAATAATTTATCTTAATTATTTTATCACACTTGTACACTTGGTGTATTGGGCGGATCGCTTGAGATTTATCAATTAGGATTGCCGTTGATAATTGATTTAAGTCTCAGAGTATTTTATTTTTAATCCCCGATACTATTGCGGGTGTGTATATTTAATATAAGTGACTTTGATTTTCCAAAGGAATTAACCGATTTAATTATTGGGTTAATTACCGGTTAAGTTGGGTCACTATATTTTATATATGGCATGCCGTGAATACCTGACGGGAAAGTGTATCCCGTAAGGGTTGATAATATCCTCGAGATGAGTTCATAAGGAATTATTGTGTAAACCTCATGAGTGGATTTGTTCCGCACAATAATTAAGGTTGAATGGTACTATTCTCGGATTAAAGAGATGAATAAATTAATTAGCAATAAATTAATTTTATTCATGGATATTTAAATCTTAAATACACGGAATAAATAATACTGCCGGAGAAATATTATTTAATATAATATGGTTTAATATTGGGAGTGCAATTAATTTATATAGTGGAAAATAAATTAATTAATATTGATGGGATTAATAGATTTTGGCTTGGGCTCAATTTAATCATCAATATTGGAAGCCCAATATTCCACCTCCTTTAGATCCCCTACGTAGCCTATAAAAGCACTACATCGCCTTCACAATTCAATATCAATAACAAGAAAAGATTATCATACTTGATATTCTAGAGAGTTCGTGAAGGAGATCCATAAGCTTGGAGGATCGTCGCCCACCCGACGTTCAAGCTAGTGCAAGGAATACGTGGGAAGGTCATAAGGTCTTCAACTTGATTTTGTTTCTCCGCAAAACGAATCAAAGGTAAAATCATAAGCCCTCTTCTATGATTTTATGTGAATTAATTGTAATATATACATGAACGCACGATCCTGGAAAACGACGAACCTCGGGGACGGGGATTCGAGATCCCCGGCGAGGATCGAGAGGGGCGGCCGAACCCTAGGGTTCGACCGCCGCATGCGCGCGACGAGGGGAGCCCCGGCTGGACGCCGGGGCACGCGATCGACCAAGGGTCGATCGCCGGGAGGTTCGCCGTGGGCTGGTGCCAAGGCGGGTGGACCCCCCCAGCCACCCCTCGCCGGCGGCGTGCGCTCGAAGGGGGCCCCGGCTGAAGCCGGGGCAAGCGATCGACGCGAAGTCGATCGCTAGGGCAGCCGCGGCTGGGCCGCGGCGGGTCAGCTGGGCTGACCGCCCTCCCCTCGACGGCGGTGGCGGTGAGTCGCCGGACTCACCGCCGGGGGCTGTTCCGCACAGCCCCGCGGGGATTCACCCCGCATCCCCGACGATCGCCATGCACGGCGATCGCGAACCCTAGCGGGGTTCGGCTAGGGTTTCGGCCGCGGGTTTTCCCCGCGGCGGCGATTCTCTTGTCGGGCCCGGTTCGCGTGGTGTTCGTGATTCCAGCACTGAGTAATGGTTTACACTTAGATACGCGTTATAGTATTCTTCCCCACGAAGTTACGCTATAAATGATGTATGACCGAAGTCAATCTAATTGCAAAATCGTTTGGGTAGGTAAACGTCCACACCACGTGGCTTGCCATATCTGATGGGATTTTAGATGTGATTAGTGATTTAATGATATTATTAAAGGGAGATAGTATCGGAATTAAATCGATTGTTTGTATTATGTTCTTATAGGTTAGAAATGACTTTGCCCTACTATGTGATATACGATAAGGCATTTTATACTCAACGACCCATAGAATGTTGATTGGAATCGAAATCTGGACAATGTCCTAACTGCTAAAGAGTACAAGTATGTACTTCGTGTTCTTTGTTCTCCCGTGTCAAGAAATGGTTTTGAACCTATGAACGGGTAGATGGACCACGAGATGGGTAAAGTATGCCGCAAGGCAAGTACTTCCGTTGCAAGCAGTCTGGGCACTGGAAGTCTGATTGTCCTCTCATAAAAACAAGGAGTGAACTTTTCCTTAGTCATTGATACATTTTCAATGGTGATATCTACCGGCACCTAGTGTGTAGATACGGAGGCCACTAATCATGTTTTGCATTTGTATGCAAGGGTTCCAGGAAACCCGGCGACTTAGAAAGGAAAGGATCACCATCTACATGGGCAATGCTGCGAAGGTGGCGGCTGTTGCAGTGGGAGAGATTCATTTACATTTGAGTAATGAAAGGATTTTATACATTTTCTTTATGTGCATGGATTTAGAAAGAATTTAATTTCTGTTTCTAAACAAATAGATATTCTAGTTCTTCTGATCATTCGATGATTATAAGAAGAATAGATGATAATATCTGTTCTAGCACATTGGTTGACAATTTGTATAAATCTCGAGTCTACCACGATGCAACAAACCGAAACTAGTAACACATTATCTAACACCAAAAAGAGAACCTTCTAGGATGAATCAATTATACTTGTGGCATCTTAAGCTAGGTCATTTTTAATCCAAATGGGATTCAAAGGTTGAACAACTGATGGTCAAATAATTGGTGTTGAAGGAGAGGACCTTCCTACCTGTGAATCGATTTTGGATGGTAATAAATGACCAAGTAACCTTTTAAAGTTAAAAGCTATAGATCCGGACAAGTATTGGATTTGATTCACTCTGATGTATGCGGACCTATGTCTACTCAGACATGAGGAGGGTACGAGTATCTCATCTTTGATGATTTCTCGATACATGGATTTAGATACCTGATGTGCCGCAAAAGCAAGTACTTTGACTAAGTTCAAAGAGTACAAGCTCTTGTGGAGAACCTTCATGGTAAATCCATTGAATGCCTACGATCTGATCGTGGAAGGCAAATACCTGTCTGGAGAATTCAAGGCATACTGATCAGAGAATGGGATTAACTCCCAAGTGACTATACCATTTACTCCTCAGAGGAATGGTGTGTCAGAAAGAAGGAAAAGGACTCTTATGGGAATGGTGAAAACGATAATGAGTTATTCGGACTTACCTTTATGTTCTAGGGATATGACTTGGAAACATCGGCGCACATCCTGAACTTGGTTCTTTAGAACCTCGTACGGAAGTGCGGTTGTTTGTAGGATATCCTAGAAGAACAAAAGTTGTGTGTTCTATAGTTCTAAGGACCAGAAGGTCGTTAAGTTCTAACGCTCGGTTCTTAGGGGAAGGCTATGGGATGAACCACAAGCCCAAAAGTGATGTGATGCTTGATGAGAATGAGAGAGAATGATCGAGACTTAGAACCAGCTGAAGCGAGTAGTACACCACTAGAACCTGCACCTGTTATCACTATTACTACACCGGGACGCCGTCGTAGTGGGAGGGTTGTCAGACAACCGGAAAGATTCGTGGGACTGGGTGAGTCTTCGGACTCGGCACCTGGAGTACATGAAATCGATCCCTGGACCTATGATGAGGCGGTACAAGATCTAAATGCGCCTTCTTGGTGAAAGGAGATGAAATCCGAAATGGAATCTAAGGATTCTAAAAAGGTCTGGGATCTTGTAGAACCACCGAAAGGCATGAAGCCAATCGTGTGAATGGGTCTACAAGACAAAGAGAGGATATGACGGGAAGGTCGAAACCTCCAAAAGTAATGCTTGTAGCGAAAGGATATATTCAGAAAGAAATGGATCGAATATGAGGAGACCTTTCGCCGGTAGCAATGCTAAAGTCAATCCGGATGCTCTTAGCATCTCATGTGGATTATGAGGTGTGGTAAAATGGTTGTCGAGACAGCTTTCCTATATGGAAGTCTTGACGGAACCATTTATGAAATAACCAGAAGGATTTATTGCTAAGGGGCGAGATGTTGGAGTTGTATACTTAATGTCTAGATTTAAGTGATATTAACTCCCGATCCATTGCCATTAATCTATTTAATTAAATAAACAATTGTTTGCGTTTAATTATTTATAATTAAATATATGCAAATTATAGTCCTAGATTATATACGTTGTAGTTAGTATGGTGTGCGACGTCACACGGAAGATCATACTATCGGTTACTCGTATATAATCGAACAGTTGCTCACGACCTAGATGGAAAAGGACCAATCCATCGGTATAGTCGTTGTATGAGAGAGAAAATAATTTGTCTTAATTATTTTATCATACTTGTACACTTGGTGTATTGGGCGGATCGCTTGAGATTTATCGATTAGGATTGCCTTTGATAATCGATTTAAATCTCAGTGTATTTTATTCTTAATCCCTGATATTATTGCGGGTGTGTGCATTTAATATTAGTGACTTTGATTTTCCAAAGCAATAAACCGATTAGAATATCTGGTCAATTACCGGCAAAGTTGGGTCACTGTATTTTGTGTATGACATGCCGTGAATTCTTGACGGGAAAGTGTGTCCCGATTAGGGTTGATGATGTCCCAGAGATAAGTTCATAAGGAATTATTATGTAAACCCTGCAGGTGGATTTGTTCCGCATAATAATTAAAGTTGAATGGTACTAGTCTCGGATACAAGAGATGAATAAATTAATTAGCAATAAATTAATTTTATTCATGGACATTTCTATCTTAAACGCACGGAATAAATAATACTACGGAGAGAATATTATTTGATATAATATGGTATAATATTGGGAGTGCAATTATATTTATATAGTGGAAAATAAATATAATTAATAATAGAAGGATTAATCGATTTGGGCTTGGGCTCAATTTAATCACTATTATTGGAAGCCCAATATTCCACCTCCTTTAGATCCCCTACGTAGCCTATAAAAGCACTACATGGTCTTCACAAATCATAAGACAAGATTATCATACTTGATATTCTAGAGAGTTCGTGAAGGAGTCCATAGGAGTTCGGAGGATCGTTGCCCACACGACGTTCGAACGAAGTGCAAGGAATACGTGGGAAGATCCTAAGGTCTTCAAACCATCTCGTTTCTCCGCACAACGAGACGTAGGTAAAATCATGAAACCCCCTTTATAATTTTATGTGATAATTAATCGTGATATATACATGAACGGACGATCCGGGACGTACGAACTTCGCGGACGGGGATTCGAGATCCCCGGCGAGGAACGAAGAGGGGCGACCGAACCCTAGGGTTTGACCGCCGGTTACGCGCGACGAGGGGAGCCCCGGCTGGACGCCGGGGCGTGCGATCGACCTTGGTCGATCGCCGGGATGCCGTGGACTGGTGCCACGGCGGATCCCGGCCACCCTCGTCGGCGGCTTGCGCGACGGGAGGAGCCTCGGCTGGACGGCGGGGCATGCGATCGACCGTGAGGTCGATCGCGAGGGAAGCCGCGGCTGGGCCGCGGCGGGTCAGCTGGAGGCTGACCGCCCTCTTCCGGCGGTGGCGGTGAGTCGCCGGACTCACCGTCGGGGGCTGCTGGGCAGCCCCATGCGATCGCATGCGCGATCGCGAGCCCCCTCGCAGCGGGGGCTCGGCTAGGGTTTAGCCGTGGGTTCGCCCACGGCGATACTCGTGTCGAGCTCCGGCGTCGTGTGGTGGTTCGCGTGTTTTCCGGCGACGGGATTTCGGTCGGGTTATTGTTTCCGCAATTTTTAATAGCCCGGGATATCGATTTCCAACAATTGGTATCAGAGCGTTGGTTTCGTGTTCATGTATGTGTTCGATTATCGTTCTACCTTGCAGGATTTCCGACTATCATGGTTTAATAATTTCGTTAATTATTTTATCATGATTATTCGTTTATTAAACTCTCGGACATGTCAAGATTCGTGTTGTGTGGATGAATGCTTGTAATAGTAAAAATTCGGGGGTTGACCGAATTTAGGATTTATTATTATTGTTCTATGTTTTCCGGAAATTGTATAGGGTCGATTTCATGTATAGAATCGATACCGGAATTGTAATTTAAATTATTGTAATTTATTTACGTTAGATCGATGCTGAAACAACCTTCGGAGACACGTGTGACGAAGAAGACGACGAGGACGAAAAACCGGGGGGTCGATCAACCCCATGATCGACCCCATGATCGATCCCATCGATCGGTGGGAGGGGGCCGATCGCCCCTCGGCCGTAGGCTGCCGCCGGCCATGGTGGTGGCTGGCCGGCTAGGGTGGCGGCGGCGGTGCTCCCCTCCGGTGGCCGGTCGATGGTGGGGGTGGTGCGGGGACTCCCAACCCGTGCTACTCCTACCATAATCCGACTTTCCTAATTAATTCGGTTTTCCTATTTTGAGTGTTCTTAATTTTAGGAACTCTCATGGAATAAGAAAAGAATTAAATTGGAATTAATTTATTTCCTAATTGATTATTCCTATTCTTGGAAATTTTCATGGATGGAAATTAATTAATTAAGGAAAGTAGAAGAGTCCTAATTTATTTTATTTCCTTATTCTATTATAGAAGTCTTCTAGAATATTCCAAGTTTGACTTGGATAGAATTCTAGAGATTTAATAGAATTAGAAATGAAAATAAAAGTAAATAAAAATATTAATAATATTTAATTTTATTTTTGATATATTCGATTGACTTAATTTTCGAATTAAGTAACTTTTGGATTAATTGAAAATAAATAGATTTAAATATTGGGATTAATATTCTCGTCACATGGAGCATTCAAGAACGAAGACTGAAGACTAGAAGATGTGTTTAATTATGCATTAGATAGCGTATCCCTTATTGTAAAAAGCTAAGTGGGAGAGGGATTGGAAACAATCCCATGGTCTCCATTGCTGTTCTCTTGGTGACTTTTATGAACTTTCGAAGTTCATATAGACAAGTCATTTGATGAGAATTATTGTAATTCTTTTTACGAGAAACATTGATTAAGTTTATCAAACAATGCCTAATTTGTCCTTTTGAAACTGATTTCAAGTCGACTCATTCTCACCCCGGGGAGTGGAATGGAGCCAAACCCACTTGGTCATGTGGATGACACAAATTAGAGACCTTCGTACCATTTCTTGAAATGGATCGATTGTCTGCTCGGCTCCCTCATCTAATGAGAGATAGGGTTGTTCGCATGGTGAATCACTGGTTAGAAACTTCGAGTTTCACTTATGATTCTCCGCATCTTGATTTACAAGATTAAATGATTCAAGTAATTGAGAGTCAATTATAAAAATCTTTTGGTATAGTAAACGTCCACACCACGTGGCTTGCTATATTGAATGAGATTTTGGAATAATTGATGTAGACAGTTATAGGAGAATTGTGAAGAATTGTAAGTTGTCGTAAACGTCCACACCACGTGGCTTGCGGTGATGTAGCTGTTGGAATTCGATATCCCGGGCTATTAAAATTTGCGGAAACCATAGCCCGATCAAAAACCCTTCGCCGGAGATCACATGAACACCGTCGCACGCGCCGGAGCAAGACCGAACACACGGCATGGGCGAAGCCATGCACGCACGCCCAGCCGCGTCCTGCGGCTAGGGTTTCACGCGATCGAAGGATCGCGCCACCCGCGCGATCGGGTGGGGCTGCCCAGCAGCCCCCGCGGCGAGTCCGGCGACTCGCCGCCGCCTGGGGTGGCCCGCCTCCAGCTGGACCGTCGTGCCCAGCAGCTGCCCGCGATCGATCGCCTGATCGATCGCGCCCCGGCGTCCAGCCGGGGATCGTCCCATGCGCCACGCCGCCGAAGCCCTAGGCGGCGATGCCGCGGTCCGGTGGCTTCGCCACCACCGCGTGATCGTTCGTCTAATCCGGGTTCGACTTTTGGATCTTGTTTTTCGATAATTGATTCAATAAACTTGAATTAAATTGCGGAAATTTAATTCACCTTTCGATTCGTTGTGCGGAGAAACGAGATCTTTATGATGACCTTGAGATCTTCCCACGTATTCCTTGCACTAGCTCGAACGTCGGGTGGGCGACGATCTTCCGAACTCTATGGATCTCCTTCTCTACTTTCTCTCTCTAGAATTGTGATCTTCAAGTTATGAGAATAGAGAAGACCATGTAGTGCTTTTATAGGCTACGTAGGGGATCTTAAGGAGGTGGAATATTGGGCTTCCAATATTAATGATTAAATTTAGCCCAAGCCCAAATCTATTAATCCGTTAATATTAATTAATTCTATTTTTCACTATATAAAATTAATTGCACTCCCAATATTAAACCATATTATATCAAATAATATTTTCTCCGGTAGTATTATTTATTCCGTGTATTTAAGATATAAATATCCATGAATAAAATTAATTTATTGCTAATTAATTTATTCATCTCTTATATCCCAGACTAGTACCATTCAACCTTAATTATTATGCGGAACAAATCCACCTGCAGGGTTTACATAATAATTCCTTATGAACTCATCTCGGGGATATTATCAACCCTTACGGGATACACTTTCCCGTCAAGTATTCACGGCATGTCATATATAAAATATAGCGACCCAACTTAACCGGTAATTAACCCAATAATTAAATCGGTTAATTCCTTTGGAAAATCAAAGTCACTTATATTAAATATACACACCCGCAATAGTATCGGGGATTAAGAATAAAATACACTGAGATTTAAATCGATTATCCAAGGCAATCCTAATCGATAAATCTCAAGCGATCCGCTCAATACACCAAGTGTACAAGTGTGATAAAATAATTAAGACAAATTATTTTCTCTCTCACACAACGACTATACCGATGGATTGGTCCGTGTCCATCTAGGTCGTGAGCAACTGTTCGATTAAATACGAGTAACCGATAGTATGATCTTCTGTGTGGGCCCGACACACCATACTAACTACAACGTATAGAATCCAGGACTATAATTTGCATATATTTAATTATAAATAATTAAATGCAAATAATTGTTTATTTCATTAAATAGATTAGTGGCAATGGATCGTGAGTTTCCGTTACTTAAATCTAGACATTAAGTACACAACTCCAACAATCTCCCACTTGTACTAAGGTCTAGTCATTTCCTCCAAACTCCCGACTCCCATACTCATCACGTGCTTAAGTTGTACTTCCAAGAAGTACTATGTGAATGAGCAATCTAGGTTGCCGCTCTGAAGTTATCTTGGTGACTACAGCGTCGTCTCCCTCGACGATGACTCGTATCAGGTGGTACTTGCACTATGTGTTATCTTACATTTATGGACTTGTGATCTTACCATTTGTCATCGCACCGCTATTTACATAGCTTTTGGCAAATTAAGAATCACATCTAAGTCCCAGAGATTATCCCGGAGTTATACCAAAACTTCCGCTGCCTCTGAGGCCGCTTATTTGGTTACCCATGGTAGAGTCCGAAAAGCATCGTGCTTATCACTCTTCCATGTTAAAACTCCTTCTCCTACAATAGTGAAACACATAGCCTGATATCGACTTACACCGGTCCTTATTCGATTAGAAATCTAAGAGAATGTAATCCAAAGGAAATGTTTGTCTGCTCCGTAATCCAGAACATAGTTTCCAGTACTTCGAAAGTACGTAAAATGTTCATTACAGCAGTCAAGTATTCCTTTCCAGGATTACCTTGATATCCTCTCACTATGCTAACCGCATAGCCGATATCAGGTTCTTGTTTTCAACAATGCATTTATTAAGCTTTCCTCACTTTAAGTGTAGGAATCCGCTTTCATTGCTTCTATCTCCTTTTTGTGTTCCAAAACACATATCCTTAGATAGATGCATTCCCTCTGTGAAAGGTAACGAACCTTTCTCGGAATCTTGCATGTTAAAACGAACCATAATCGTATAAGATATCTAGAGAAGTACAATGTTCTTTTCTTGAGATCCTAGATCTTAAGAACATGCTCTAACTTCTTCTTTATCTCATATATCGATTTTTCTAGACAACCATCATTTTATGTCTGACAACATCTTTACATTGTTACCAATGATAAAATGCTATCTACATAAAACCTCCGAGAAACACCACCTTGTTTCCATCACGTTTCCCATACACTCGATTCGTCTATGCTTTGATGAATCCATAAAATGGACTATCTCATCAATTTGCAAGTACCATGAACTCAATGCTTTGTTCCAATCCATAAATGGATCAACTAAGCTTGTACTCTAAATGATCTTGCCTCTTAGCAATAATCCTTATTGCTTTCCAAGAAGGCACATTTAGATCTAGCACTACCTTCATGTAGATCCAGGGATTGATTTCATGTATACTAGGTCCAGAGTTCAAAACTCTCCTAGTCTTATGAATATCTCCGGTTGTCAAACAACCTCCCACTACAATGGCATTCCGGTGTATAAACAGTAATAACAGTAGGTGCAGATAGTGAAGTATCGCTACTCGGTTCGGCTGGTTCTAAGTCTTAATCGTTTTCTCTCTCTTCAGAAGTATCATGTCATTTTGGGCTTGTGGTTCATCTAATAGTCTTCCTCTAAGAACCGGGCGTTAGAATTTATAACGTCCTTCTGGTTCATAGTACTATCGAACACACACTTTTTGTTCTTCTAGGATATCCTACAACCACATTTGAATGTGCCGTTGTTTCCAAGACATATCCATAGAACATAGGTAGTTCCGTTTAACTCATGCTTTTACTATTTCTATAAGAGTTCCATTTCTTATTTCCGACATACCAATCTTACAGAGGACTGTATGGTGTAGTCACTTGGGATCCAATCCCAAGCTCTGATCATACATCAGAGTCAATCAATTCTAATACTTGTCCGGATCTTATATCTTATATCCATAAAGGATTGCTTAGTCGTATTACCTTCCAAATTAGATTCTTAGGTCGGAAGGTCCACTCCTTCAACTTAATTGATCTTACAATCAATTTTCGACCTTTGAACTTCTTATTTGAATAAATATGACTTAGCATAAGAATCCACAAGTATAAATGATTTAATAAAGAAATCTCTTATTAGTAAAACGAGTTATGTATAAAACGGTTCGTTGCATCGTGGTGGACTCAGGATTCATCATTTATATATTGCTAGCTAATGTACCAAAATAGATAATATCATTATTTCTTCTTATAACCATCAAATGATTAAAAGAAATAAAATATCCATTTATTAGAAATCCAGAACAAAGTTCTTTCTAATATGAAAGGTACATAAAAGCAATAAACTCAAAATGAAATCCTATAAAATGTCCTCCACTGCAACTGCTGCCTCGTCCACAGCATTGCCCATGTAGACTACGATTTCTTCTTTTCTAAGTCGTCGGGTTTCCTGGAACCTTTGCATTTAAAATGCACATACCGTCAGTGGTTCCATATCTACACACCAGGTTCCGGTAGATAATACCACTGACTATGTTTCACGACTAAAGAAAATTTCGTACTTTTGAGAGGATAATCAGACTTCCAGTACCCAGACTGTTTGCATCGAGAACACTTGCCTCATGGCTTTCTCGTCCCATCTAGTGGTCCAAGTAGCTTAGGACCACTGGGTTTCTTTACTTGCTTTTCCTTTTTCCCCGATCTTGCCCTTAGGTTCGAAACCTTTGGCATTGGCTACAAGAGCTTGCGATTTCCGTCTCAACTCGTCCAAAGGGTCAATCATCTCAAAAACGTGTTTAAGTGTTTCCTCGAAGCGACTGGCCTTTATGAGTATCCTCATCGCTTCTTGTCTAGCCGCCTATGTCAATAGGCTCGGGAGGACAAAGCTCACTGAGTACAAACTTGTACTCTTTAACAGTTTGGGTAATGTCTAGATCTCTATTCCAATCATTACATTTAGGGACCAGTGAGTTAAAATCCTTACGTATCACAGAAAGTGGGTTTAAGGCCATTTCCTAATCTATGAGCACATATAACAACAAACAATCGATTTAATATCCGATATTATCTCCCTTAAATAATATCATTAAACCACTAATCACCTCTAAAATCCCATCAGATATGGCAAGCCACGTTCGTGTGCACGTTTACCTATCCAAATGATTTAGCAATTAGATTTGCTTCGGTCGTACATCAATTATAGCGTTACTTCGTTGGGAAGAATACTATAAAGCGTACCTAAGTGTAAACCATTACTCAGTATCCAAGAAGATTGTTTGGGACACGTATATTCACCGCAAGCCACGTTCGTGTGGACGTTTACGTTAACATACGCTCCTTCACTCCCTTCTATAACTGTCTACATCAATTAATCCAAGATCCCATTCAGCATAGCAAGCCACGTTCGTGTGGACGTTTACTACACCAAAAGATCTTTATAATTGACATCCAATTACAAGATCCATTCGATTTTGTAAATCAGGACGCGGAGAATCATAAGTGAAACTCGAAGTTTCTAACCAGTGATTCACCATGCGAACGACCCTATCTCTCATCAAATGAGGGAGCCGAGCAGACAATCGATCCATTTCAAAAATGGTACGAAGGTCTCTAATTTGTGTCATCCACATGACCAAGTGGCTTTGGCTCCATTCCACTCCCCGGGGTGAGAATGAGTCGACTTGAAATCAGTTTCAGAAAGACAAATTAGGCATTGTTTGATAAACTTAATCAATGTTTCTCGTAAAAGGAATTACAAGAATTCTCCTCCAATGACTCGTCTATACGAACTTCGAAAGCTCATAAGAGTCACCAAGAGAACAGCAATGGAGACCATGGCAATGTTTCCATTCCCTCTCCCACTTAGCTTTTTACAATAAAGGGATACGCTATCTAATGCATAATTAAATACACATAAGCATAATCACAAACACACATTTCATGCAAGTACGTTCACAAATAATCAAATAATTGCTCAAGTAAAATTATTTCTCGACTATTCGTACCTTGATGAACTCCTGCATGCTTGTCTTGAGTCTTCATTCTACGTCTTGAATACTTTGTCGAGCGACGGAAAAATTCTTTGATTCTCATATTTAATTTATTTTAAATAAAATCTAAGATTCCAATTCAAAATAAATTTGAATCAATCTAATGATTTTAAATAAAATACTCCAATTAAATAAAATCAATTCCATTGATTTCCATATTTAATTCTATTTAAAATAAAATCCAAGATTTTCCAATCCAAAATAAATTTTGAAATAATCTAATGATTTTAAATAAAATACTTAAATTAAATAAAATCAATATTATTAAAATCCATTTATTTCCATATTTAATTCTATTCTAAATAAAATCCAAGATTTTCCAATCCAAAATAAATTTTGAATTAATCTAATGATTTTAAATAAAATACTTAAATTAAATAAAATCAATTTTATTAAAATCCATTGATATCCATATTTAATTCTATTCTAAATAAAATTCAAGATTTTCCAATCCAAAATAAATTTTGAATTAATCTAATGATTTTAAATAAAATACTTAAATTAAATAAAATCAATATTTTAATAATTTCTCAATCCTATTTAGATTAGATCTCAAGAATCCTAATCAAAATCGAATTTTGATTCTTCTTAAGACTTCTAATCCAAGTAGGTATAGGATATCTAGAGAAACTAGGATTTTCTTTCCTAATTTAACTCTCCATCTAATTACATTATTTAATTCCATAATTAAGAAATATAATCCAAATAGAATTTGAATTAATTCCAAAATTAAATTAAATAAAATTAGAAAGATTAAATTATTTTCCGGAAAGATCGGATTTACCGGGACGAACCGAAACGAATTCCGGTGTCATCCCAATCGAACCAACATGCAGTAGGTTGGTTCCATGCACATGTAAACATATGCACACCAACGTGCATGTCCAGGCCATGCATTCAATTAATTCCAAGTGGATTAATTCATTCCATCATGCATACGCACCAGAAATCACATTGTCGGCCTCTGAGAAACAAGATGTCGGCTGACACCTTTGTAAAATCTCAGCGCGCTAATTCGATCTCCGGCATGGCGTCTCCCTTGACGAACCATGCCATCGACCCGCTGCCACCACCGCACGAGCAGCCCGTCCGAGCACGAAGCCGAAGCCGCGACCCACGAGCCGCCGCGCGTAGCGGCTGAACCGCTTGGCCTGGCAGCGGTCAACATCCGGCGACCACCACCACTGGTGGTTGATGCCGTCGACCCTCAGCCGCCATAGAGCCCGGTCCCGCTACAAGCCCTCGTCCGATCGATCCGGTTCGATTACCGAAAACCCTCGATTTTAATATTTAATTTTTCCGTCCAACACAATTCATATCAGAGATAAAACAAGTACGTAGAACAATATATATATAGCACAATAATTTAATAAAATTAAATTAATCTATGGCTATAAACAACGATAATCGATTATCGAAACAATTAACGAAAAACGTAACCGTACGCTCTGATACCAATTGTTGGAATTCGATATCCCGGGCTATTAAAATTTGCGGAAACCATAGCCCGATCAAAAACCCTTCGCCGGAGATCACATGAACACCGTCGCACGCGCCGGAGCAAGACCGAACGCACGGCATGGCCGAAGCCATGCACGCACGCCCAGCCGCGTCCCGCGGCTAGGGTTTCACGCGATCGAAGGATCGCGCCATCCGCGCGATCGGGTGGGGCTGCCCAGCAGCCCCCGCGGCGAGTCCGGCGACTCGCCGCCGCCTGGGGTGGCCCGCCTCCAGCTCGGCCGTCGTGCCCAGCAGCTGCCCGCGATCGATTGCCTGATCGATCGCGCCCCGGCGTCCAGCCGGGGATCTTCCCATGCGCCACGCCGCCGAAGCCCTAGGCGGCGATGCCGCGGTCCGGTGGCTTCGCCACCACCGCGTGATCGTTCGTCTAATCCGGGTTCGACTTTTGGATCTTGTTTTTCGATAATTGATTCAATAAACTTGAATTAAATTGCGGAAATTTAATTCACCTTTCGATTCGTTGTGCGGAGAAACGAGATCTTTATGATGACCTTGAGATCTTCCCACGTATTCCTTGCACTAGCTCGAACGTCGGGTGGGCGACGATCTTCCGAACTCTATGGATCTCCTTCTCTACTTTCTCTCTCTAGAATTGTGATCTTCAAGTTATGAAAATAGAGAAGACCATGTAGTGCTTTTATAGGCTACGTAGGGGATCTTAAGGAGGTGGAATATTGGGCTTCCAATATTAATGATTAAATTGAGCCCAAGCCCAAATCTATTAATCCATTAATATTAATTAATTCTATTTTTCACTATATAAAATTAATTGCACTCCCAATATTAAACCATATTATATCAAATAATATTTTCTCCGGTAGTATTATTTATTCCGTGTATTTAAGATATAAATATCCATGAATAAAATTAATTTATTGCTAATTAATTTATTCATCTCTTATATCCCAGACTAGTACCATTCAACCTTAATTATTATGCGGAACAAATCCACCTGCAGGGTTTACATAATAATTCCTTATGAACTCATCTCGGGGATATTATCAACCCTTACGGGATACACTTTCCCGTCAAGTATTCACGGCATGTCATATATAAAATATAGCGACCCAACTTAACCGGTAATTAACCCAATAATTAAATCGGTTAATTCCTTTGGAAAATCAAAGTCACTTATATTAAATATACACACCCGCAATAGTATCGGGGATTAAGAATAAAATACACTGAGATTTAAATCGATTATCCAAGGCAATCCTAATCGATAAATCTCAAGCGATCCGCTCAATACACCAAGTGTACAAGTGTGATAAAATAATTAAGACAAATTATTTTCTCTCTCACACAACGACTATACCGATGGATTGGTCCGTGTCCATCTAGGTCGTGAGCAACTGTTCGATTAAATACGAGTAACCGATAGTATGATCTTCTGTGTGGGCCCGACACACCATACTAACTACAACGTATAGAATCCAGGACTATAATTTGCATATATTTAATTATAAATAATTAAATGCAAATAATTGTTTATTTCATTAAATAGATTAGTGGCAATGGATCGTGAGTTTCCGTTACTTAAATCTAGACATTAAGTACACAACTCCAACAGTAGCAATTCCAAACGATTTACCTTAGTACTGAGTAATGGTTTACACTTAGATACGCATTATAGTATCCTTCCCCACGAAGTTACGCTATAAGTGATGTATGACCGAAGCAAATCTAATTGCTAAATCATTTAGATAGGTAAACGTCCACACCACGTGGCTTGCTATACCTGATGGGATTTTAGATGTGATTAGTAATTTAATGATATTATTTTAGGGAGATAATATCGGACATTAAATTGATTGTTTGTTTATATGTGCCTATAGGTTTAGAGAATAGCTATAAATCCACTTTCTGTGATACTCAAGGAGAATAAACTCACTGGCCCTAATTACATTGATTGGAGGAGAAATTTGGACATTGTCCTTACTGCAAAGGAGTACAAGTTTGTACTCTATGATCAATGCCCTGCTGAACCCACGGGTGCCTCAACTAATGAGGAAAAGGAAGCATATAGGAGGTGGAAAAAGGCTGATGAAATGGCTAGGTGCTATATTTTGGCTTCTATGTCAAATGTACTCCAACCCCAACATGAGTCGATGGCCACCGCCGAGGATATGTTGTACAACCTCAAGGATATGTTTGGGCACCAAAACCGTGCGGCAAGGCAAGAAGCCATGAGAGTCCTTATGACAACTACTCAGTCTGAAGGAACGCCCGTTGGGGAGCACGTTCTTAAGATGATGAGTTTGTTGAATGAACTTGAGATCCTAGGAGCTCAGATTGATGGTGAAACGCAAGTCGACATCATACTCCAGTCTCTGACCCCTAGTTTTGAGAAGTTCCGTATGAGTTATAATATGGGTAAACTATCTTATACTCTTGCGCAACTCCTGACTGAACTAAAGGCGGCAGAGGGGATCTACAAGAAGGGCAAGTCTCAAGCGCTTGTAGCTACCAAGTCCAAAGGCTCGAAGCCTATTGGAGGTAGGGGCAAGAAAATGAAGCAAGCCTGGAAACCCAGTGGTTCCAAGTTCAATGGACCACGAGGAGGGGTTGGCAAGCCTAAGGGAAAATGCTTCCGATGCAAGAAGTCTGGACACTGGAAGTCTGATTGTCCTCTCAAAGGTACGAATTTTTCTTTAGTCGTGAAAACATAGTCAGCGGTATTATCTACCATAAATCTGGTGTGTAGATATGGAACCACTGACTGTATGTGCATTTTAATGCAGGGGTTCCAGAAAACCCGGCGACTTAGAGAAGAAGAGTTCAAGTCTACATGGGCAAGGCTGTGGAGGAGGCAGCTGTTGCAGTGGAAGACATCTATCTGCTTTTAAGTAGTTATAGGATTTCATTTCAAATTTATTGCTTTATGTACCCTTTATTTTAGAAAGAACTTTGTTCTGGTTTTCTATTATTAATGAATGGATATTTTATTTCTTTAATCATTTGATGATTTTGATAAGAAATAATGGTATTATCTATTCTGATACATTAGATAGCAATATGAGAATGATGAATTCTAAGTCTACCACGATGCAACAAACCGTTATATAACTTGTTTTACTTATTAGATGTATTTCTTAGTTAAATCATTATACTTGTGAATTCTTGTACTTAGTAATATTTATTCAAATAAAATTCAAGGGTCGAAATTGATTTGATCAATTATAGTTGAAGTAATGGACCTTCCGACCTAAGAATTGAATTTGGAAGATAATACAACTAAGCTAACCTTTATGATAAAGGATAGAATCCGGACAAGTATTGAAATTGATTAACACCGATATATGCAGACATATGAGTACTTAGAAAGGAGTGAGTGATTCTTTAAGAATACTCGAAAATGGATTAGAGTACTTGATGTGCCACAAAAGCAAAGTGTTTTGACAAGTCAATGGACACAAAGCTATTACGGGGAATCTTCAAAGTATATCCATTAGAAGCCTGCGATTTGATCGCGGAGGTAAGTACCTATCTAAGCGACACATAGCATATATCAAAGAATGGGATTGGATCCCAAATGACTACACCATACACTCTTGTGTAGAAGTGGTGTGTCTGGAAATAAGAATGGAATTCTAATAGTAAAAAGAAAAGTTATTCGGAACTACCTATGTTCGATGGATATTTCTGGAAAACAACGGCACAATGTGGTTGTAGGATATCCTGGAAGAACAAAAGATTGTATGTTCAATAGTACTATGAACCAGAAGGACGTTATCGCCCGGTTCTTAGAGGAAGACTATTAGATGAACTACTAAGCCCGAAGTGACGTAATACTTTAAGATGAGAGAAAAAGAAAAGACTGAGAACCAGCCAAACCGAGTAGTAGCACACCACTGACTGCACCTAATGTTATTTCTGTTTATACACCGGAACGCCATTGCAGTGGGAGGTTGTTAGACAACCAGAGATCTTCATAAGACTAGAAGAGTTTCGAACTATGGATCTATTAAAGATGAAATCGATCCCTAGCTCTGCACAGGGGCAGTACTAAATCTAAATGTGCCTACTTGGAAAGCAATAAGTTTTATTGTTAAGAGGCAAGATCATTTAGAGTAAAAGCTTAATTAATCCATTTATGGATTGTTACAAAGCTATGAATCGTGGAACTTATGAATTGATGAGATAGTCCATTTGATGGATTCATCAAAAGGCATAGACGAGAAAGGTGTATTGGAAAAGTGATGGAAACAATGTGGTGTTTCTCGGAATTTTATGTAGATAACATTTTATCATTGGCAACAATGTAAAGATGTTGACAGACATAAAATGATGGTTGTCTAAAGAAATCGAGATATAAGATTGAGTAGAAGTTAGAGCATGTTCTTAAGATCTTTGATCTTAAGATAAGAACATTGTTCTCCTAGATATCTTATACGATTATGGTTTGTTTTAAACATGCATAATTATGAGAAAGGTTATTGCCTTTCAGACACAGAATACATCTATCTAAAGATATGTGTTTTGAACACATGAAAGAGATAGGCGAAGACAAAGTGGTTTCCTACACTTTGAGTGTGGAAAGCTTAATGAATGCAATGTTGAAAAACGAGAACCTGATATCAACTATGCGATTAGCGTAGTGGGAGGATATCAAAGTAATCTCTTGAAAAGATATTCGGATGCTGTAAAAGTACTTTCGAAGTACTGGATTACGGAGCAACACGAATTCTTCATAGATTACATTTTCTCAGATCTCAAATCAGAGAAGGACCAGTGTAAGTCGATATCAGGCTATGTGTTCACTTTTGAATGAGGTGGAACCTTAAGATGAAAGAGTGATAAGCATGATGCTTTTCAGGACTCTATCATAACCGAATGGCAGCCTCAGAGGCAGCGGAAATTTTTGTTGGGTTCCGGAATAACCTCTGGACTTGGATATGATTCTTAGTTCACCAAAGGCTATTATATAACGGTGCATGGTAAACTTGAAGAAGTCATAAGTCCAAAAATGAAGATAACACATAGAGCAAGTACCACCTGATTCGAGTCATCGTCTAGTGAGACGACGCTGTAGTCACCAAGATAACTTCAGAGCGGCAACCTAGATTGCTCATTCACATGGTACTTCTTCGAAGTACATTTTAAGCACGTGATGGGTATGGGAGTCGGGAGTTTGGAAGAAATGACTAGACCTTAGTATAAGTGGGAGATTGTTGGAGTTGTATACTTAATGTCTAGATTTAAGTAACGGTAACTCCCGATCATAGCTTTTAATCTATTAATTAAATGAACAATTGTTTGCTTTTAATTATTTGATAATAAAATATATGCAAATATAGTCCAAGATTATATACGTTGTAGTTAGTATGGTGTGCGTCGTCACACGGAAGATCATACTATCGGTTACTCGTATTTAATCGAATAGTTACTCACGACCTAGATGGACACGGACCAATCCATCGGTATAGTCGTTGTGTGAGAGAGAAAATAATTTGTCTTAATTATTTTATCACACTTGTACACTTGGTGTATTGGGCGGATCGCTTGAGATTTATCGATTAGGATTGCCTTGGATAATCGATTTAAATCTCAGAGTATTTTATTCTTAATCCCCGATACTATTGCGGGTGTGTATATTTAATATAAGTGACTTTGATTTTCCAAAGGAATTGATCGATTTAATTATTGGGTCAATTACCGGTAAAGTTGGGTCACTATATTTTATATATGACATGCCGTGAATTCTTGACGGGAAAGTGTATCCCGTAAGGGTTGATAATATCCCCGAGATAAGTTCATAAGGAATTATTATGTAAACCTGATGAGTGGATTTGTTACGCATAATAATTAAAGTTGAATGGTACTAATCTCGGATATAAGAGATGAATAAATTTATTATGCAATAAATAAATTTTATTCATGGATATTTAAATCTTAAATACACGGAATAAATAATACTACCGGAGAAAATTATTATTTGATATAATATGGTTTAATATTGGGAGTACAATTAATTTATATAGTGGAAAATAAATTAATTAATATTAATGGGATTAATAGATTTGGGCTTGAGCTCAATTTAATCATTAATATTGGAAGCCCAATATTCCACCTCCTTTAGATCCCTACGTAGCCTATAAAAGCACTACATGGTCTTCACAAATCATAAGACAAGATTATCATACTTGATATTCTAGAGAGTTCGTGAAGGAGATCCATAGGAGTTCGGAGGAACGTCGTCCATCCTAAGGTCTTCAAACCATCTCGTTTCTCCGCACAACGAGACGTAGGTAAAATCATGAAACCCCCTCTATGATTTTATGTGATAATTAATCATGATATATACATGAACGGACGATCCGGGACGTACGAAGTTCGCAGACGGGGATTGAGATCCCCGACGAGGAACGAAGAGGGGCGGCCGAACCCTAAGGTTCGACCGCCGGTTACGCGCGACGAGGGGAGCCCCGGCTGGACGCCGGGGCGTGCGATCGACCTTGGTCGATCGCCGGGATGCCGTGGACTGGTGCCACGGCGGATCCCGGCCACCCTCGTCGGCGGCTTGCGCGACGGGAGGAGCCTCGGCTGGACGTCGGGGCATGCGATCGACCGTGAGGTCGATCGCGAGGGAAGCCGCAGCTGGGCCGCGGCGGGTCAGCTGGAGGCTGACCGCCCTCCTCCGGCGGTGGCGGTGAGTCGCCGGACTCACCGCTGGGGGCTGCTGGGCAGCCCCATGCGATCGCATGCGCGATCGCGAGCCCCCTCGCGGCGGGGGCTCGGCTAGGGTTTAGCCGTGGGTTCGCCCACGACGATACTCGTGTCGAGCTCCGGCGTCGTGTGGTGGTTCGCGTGTTTTCCAGCGACGGGATTTCGGTCGAGTTATTGTTTCCGAAATTTTTAATAGCCCGGGATATCGATTTCCAACAGTGGTGGTTCGCCGGCAGTCGGCGGCTGCGTTCGAAGGTCACGATTGGCGGCATCGCGGACGGCTTCACACTTGGACGAGCTCCTGATGGCGTGATGCTGCGCGGAAGCTCGGCTGGTCGGCTTGGCGTTCACCATCGCGAGATGGTTCGCCGGAATTCGGCGGCAGTCAGCGGCGCGGCTACGAGCGCGCAGCCATCGGGGCCGTGTTTCGTCTTTCGTGGGTTGCGTTGACTGTGAAAGGGATGATGGTGTGTATCTTCCGTGGTGACAACATGCCGGAAATCGACCCTGGTGCGTCCCTCGCCGAAGAAGACGATCGATTTTAAGCGCGCTGCTGAAATTTATTAAGGGTGTCGGCCGACATAGGTTTTGTCTTTGGTCGACACCATGCGATTTCTGGTGCATGTGCGTGTTTCGCATGAGCTGTGCATGGCTGAATTAATTAATTCTCTTGGAATTAATTGATGGTCCCGTGGGCATGCATGTACTACATGTTCAAGGTTCGATTGGGATGACCGGAATTCGTTTCGGTTCGTCCCGGTAAATCCGATCATTCCGAAAATAATTTAATCTTTCTAATTTTATTTAATTTAATTTTGGAATTAATTCAAATTCTATTTGGATTAGATTTCTTAATTATGGAATTAAATAATGGAATTAGATGGAGATTGTAATTAGGAAAAAAAATCCAAGTTTCTCTAGATATCCTATACCTACTTGGATTAGAAGTCTTAAGAAGAATCAAAATTCGATTTTGATTAGGATTCTTGAGATCTAATTTAAATAGGATTGAGAAATTATTAAAATATTGATTTTATTTAATTTAAGTATTTTATTTAAAATCATTAGATTAATTCAAAATTTATTTTGAATTGGAAAATCTTGGATTTTATTTAGAATACAATTAAATATGGAAATCAATGGATTTAATAAAATTTATTTTATTTAATTTAAGTATTTTATTTAAAATCAATAGATTAATTCAAAATTTATTTTGAATTGGAAATCTTGGATTTTATTTAGAATAAAATTAAATATGGAAATCAATGGATTTTAATAATATTGATTTTATTTAATTTAAGTATTTTATTTAAAATCAATAGATTAATTCAAATTTATTTTGAATTGGAAATCTTGGATTTTATTTAAAATAGAATTAAATATGGAAATCAATGGAATTGATTTTATTTAATTGGAGTATTTTATTTAAAATAAATAGATTAATTGAAATTTATTTTGACTTGGAAATCTTGGATTTTATTTAAAATAAAATTAAATATGAAAATCAAAGAATTTTTCCGTCGCTCGACAAAGTATTCAAGACGTAGAATGAAAACTCAAGACAAGCATACAGGAATTCATCAAGGTACGAATAGTCGAGAAATAATTTTACTTGAGAAATTATTTGATTATTTGTGTACGTACTTGCATGAAATGTAAGTCTGTTGTTATGCTTATGTGTATTTAATTTATGCATTAGATAGCGTATCCCTTTGTTATAAAAAACTAAGTGGGAGGGGGATTGGAAACAATGCCATGGTCTCCATTGCTGTTCTCTTGGTGACTTTTATGAACTTTTGAAGTTCATATAGATAAGCCATTGGAGGAGAATTCTTGTAATTCTCTTTACAAAGAAACATTGATTAAGTTTATCAAACAATGCCTAATTTGTCTTTCTGAAACTGATTTCAAGTCGACTCATTCTCACCCCGGGGAGTGGAATGGAGCCAAAGCCACTTGGTCATGTAGAGGACACAAATTAGAGACTTTCGTGTCATTTTATGACTAGATCGATCGTCTGCTCGGCTCCCTCATTCTATGAGAGATAGGGTTGTTCGCATGGTGAATCACTAGTAAGAAACTTCGAGTTTCACTTATGATTCTCCGCGTCTTGATTTACAAGATTGAATGAATCAAGTAATTGGATGTCAATTATAAAAATCTTTTGGTGTAGTAAACGTCCACACAAACGTGGCTTGCTATACTGAATGGGATTTTGGATTAATTGATGTAGACAGTTATAGGTAGTTGTGAAGGATTGTGAGTTATCGTAAACGTCCACACAAACGTGGCTTGCGGTGATGTAGCGATACCGAACGATTCACCTTAGTACTGAGTAATAGTTTACACTTAGGTACGCTTTATAGTATCCTTCCCAATGAAGTAACGCTATAATTGATGTACGACGGAAGCAAATCTAATTGCTAAATCATTTGGATAGGTAAACGTCCACACAAACGTGGTTTGCCATATCTGATGGGATTTTAGATGTGATTAGTGATTTAATGATATTATTTGAGGGAGATAATATCGGAGATTAAATCAATTGTTTGTTGTTATATGTGTTCATAGATTAGGAAATGGCTTTGAACCCACTTTCTGTGATACTTAAGGATTTTGAACTCACTGGTCCATGAATGTAATGATTGGAATAGAAATCTGGACATTACCCAAACTGTTGAAGAGTACAAGTTTGTACTCAGTGAGCTTTGTCCTCCCGAGCCTATTAATGTCTCAACTGATGAGGAAAGGACTGATTTTAAGAAGTGGGAAAATGATTATGCAATGACCACTATTTGATATCATGTTCAAACTCAAGTTGGTGTTTAGACATGACATGGGCGGCTAGACAAGAAGCGATGAGGATACTCATAAAGGCCAGTCGCTTCGAGAAAACGCTTAAACACGTTTTTGAGATGATTGGCCTTTTGGACGAGTTGAGACAGAAATCGCAAGCTCTTGTAGCCAATACCAAAGGTTTTGAACCAAAGGGTAAGATCGGGGAAAAGGAAAAGCAAGCAAAGAAACCCAGTGGTCCTAAGTTGCTTTGACCATGAGATGGGACGATTCAAACAGTCTGGGTACTGGAAGTCCGATTATCCTCTCAAAGAAGGTACGAAATTTTCTTTAGTCGTAAATCATAGTCAGTGGTATTATCTACCAGAACTTGGTGTGTAGATATGGAACCACTGACGGTATGTGCATTCTAAATGCAAGGGTTCCAGGAAACCCGACGACTTGGAAAAGAAAAAATCGTAGTCTACATGGGCAATGCTGTGGAGGAGGCAGCTGTTGCAGTGGAGGACATATATTATAGGATTTCATTTTGAAATATTGCTTTATGTACCATATAAATGATGAATCCTGAGTCCACCACGATGCAACGAACCGTTTTATATAACTCGTTTTACTAATAAGAGATTTCTTTATTAAATCATTTATACTTAGGGATTCTTATGCTAAGTCATATTTATTCAAATAAGAAGTTCAAAGGTCGAAAATTGATTGTAAGATCAATTAAGTTGAAGGAGTGGACCTTCCGACCTAAGAATCTAATTTGGAAGATAATACGACTAAGCAATCCTTTATGGATATAAGATATAAGATTCGGACAAGTATTAGAATTGATTGACTCTGATGTATGATCAGAGCTTGGGATTGGATCCCAAGAGACTACACCATACAGTCCTCTGTAGAAATGGTGTGTCGGAAAGAAGAAATGGAACTCTTATAGAAATAGTAAAAGCATGAGTTATACGGAACTACCTATGTTCTATGGATATGTCTTGGAAACAACGGCGCATTTAAATGCGGTTGTAGAATATCCTAGAAGAACAAAAGATGTGTGTTCAAATAGTACAATGAAACAGAAGGACGTTATAAGTTCTAACGCCCGGTTCTTAGATGAACCACAAGCCCAAAGTGACTTGATACTTCTGAATTAAGAGAGAACGATAAAGACTAGAAACCAGCCGAACCGAGTAGCGGTACACCACTAACTGCAACTACTGTTATTACTGTTTATACACCGGAATGCCGTTGTAGTGGGAGGTTGTGTGACAACTGGAGATATTCATAAGACTAGGAGAGTTTCGAACTCTGGACCTAGTATACATGAAATCAATCCCTGGATCTACATAGAGGCGGTACTAGATTTAAATGTGCCTTCTTGGAGAGCAATAAGGATTATTGCTAAGAGGCAAGATCATTTAGAGTACAAGCTTAGTCAATCCATTGATGGATTGAAGGAATGCTTAAAGATCGTGGAACTTGCGATTTGATGAGATAGTCCATTTAATGGATTCATCAAAGCATAGACGAATCGTGTGTATTGGAAACGTGATGGAACGAGGTGGTGTTTCTCGGGTTTTATGTAGAGAACATTCTCATCATTGGTAACAATGTAAAGATGTTGTCAGACATAGAATGATGGTTGTCTAGATAAATCGATATGAAAGATTTAGGAAGAAGTTGGACATGTTCTTGAGATCTAGGGTCTCTAGAAAAGAACATTGTACTTCTCCTGGACATCTTACATATAAATGATTATGGTTCGTTTTAACATGCAAGATTCCGAGAAAGGGTCGTTACCTTTCAGATACGGAATGCATCTATCTAAGGAAATGTGTTTTGGAACACAAAATGAGATAGAAGCAATTAAAGCGGTTTCATACACTTTGAGTGTAGAAAGCTTAATAAAATGCGATGTTGAAAAACGAGAACTTGATATCGACTATGCGGTTAGCATAGTGGGTGGATATCAAGGTAATACTGGAAAGGAATATTCGACTGCTGTAATGAACACTTAAAGTACTTTCGAAGTAATAGAGACTATGTTCTGGATTACGGAGCAAGCGAGATTTTCCTTTGGATTACATTTTCTTAGATTTCTAACCGGATGAGGATCGGTGTAAGTCGATATCAGGCTATGTGTTTCACTATTAAAGGAGAAGGAGCTTTAACATGGAAGAGTGATAAGCACGATGCTTTTCGGACTCTGCCATGGGTAACCAAGAATAGCGGCCTCAGAGGCAGCAGAAGTTTTGGTATAGCTCCGGGATAATCTCTGGGACTTAGATGTGATTCTTAGTTTCCCAAAGGCTATGTAAATAGCGGTGCGATGGCAAATGGTAAGAAATCACAAGTCCATAAGTGTAAAATAACACATAGAGCAAGTACCACCTGATACGAGTCATCGTCAGGAAGACGACGCTGTAGTCACCAAGATAACTTCAGAACGACAATCTAGATTGCTCTTTCACAAAGCACTTCTTGGAAGTGCATTTTAAGGACGTGAAGAGTATGGGAGTCGGGAGTTTGGAAGAAAAGACTGGACCTTAGTATAAGTGGGAGATTGTTGGAGTTGTATACTTAATGTCTAGATTTAAGTGATATTAACACACGATCCATTGCTATTAATCTATTTAATTAAATAAACAATTGTTTGCGTTTAATTATTTATAATTAAATATATGCAAATTATAGTCTTAGATTATATACGTTGTAGTTAGTATGGTGTGCGACGTCACACGGAAGATCATACTATCGGTTACTCGTATATAATCGAACAGTTGCTCACGACCTAGATGGACAAGGATCAATCCATTGGTATAGTCGTTGTATGAGAGAGTAAATAATTTGTCTTAATTATTTTATCATACTTGTACACTTGGTGTATTGGGCGAATCGCTTGAGATTTATCGATTAGGATTGCCTTTGATAATCGATTTAAATCTCAGTGTATTTTATTCTTAATCCCTGATATTATTGCGGGTGTGTGCATTTAATATTAGTGACTTTGATTTTCCAAAGGAATTCACCGATTAGAATATCTGGTCAATTACCGGCAAAGTTGGGTCACTGTATTTTGTGTATGACATGCCGTGAATTCTTGACGGGAAAGTGTGTCCCGATAAGGGTTGATGATGTCCCAGAGATGAGTTCATAAGGAATTATTATGTAAACCCTGCAGGTGGATTTGTTCCGCATAATAATTAAAGTTGAATGGTACTAGTCTCGGATACAAGAGATGAATAAATTAATTAGCAATAAATTAATTTTATTCATGGACATTTCTATCTTAAACGCACGGAATAAATAATACTACGGAGAGAATATTATTTGATATAATATGGTATAATATTGGGAGTGCAATTATATTTATATAGTGAAAATTAAATATAATTAATAATAGATGGATTAATAGATTTGGGCTTGGGCTCAATTTAATCACTATTATTGGAAGCCCAATATTCCACCTCCTTAAGATCCCCTACGTAGCCTATAAAAGCACTACATGGTCTTCACAAATAATAACAAGAAAAGATTATCATACTTGATATTCTAGAGAGTTCGTGAAGGAGATCCATAAGCTTGGAGGATCGTCGCCCACCCGACGTTCAAGCTAGTGCAAGGAATACGTGGGAAGATCGTAAGGTCATAAATTTGATTTTGTTTCTCCGCACAACGAATCAAAGGTAAAATCATAAACTCCCTTCTATGATTTTATGTGATATTAATTGTGACATATACATGAACACACGATCCGGAAAACGTACGAACCTCGGGGACGGGGATTCGAGATCCCCGGTGAGGATCGAGAGGGGGCGGCCGAACCCTAGGGTTCAACCGCCGGTGTGCGTGCGCAAGAAATGCCCCGGCTGGCCGTCGGGGCATGCGATCGACCTATGGTCGATCGCCGGGGATGCCACGGGCTGGTGCCGTGGCGGTTCCCCGCCGCCTCGACGGCGGCGTGCGCAAGAAGGCACCCCGGCTGGGCCGGGGTGGGCGATCGATCGCGAGATCGATCGCCGGGGGCTGCCGCGGCTGGTGCGCTGGGCGCACCGCCTCTCCTGGCGGTGGCGGTGAGTCGCCGGACTCACCGCCGGGGGCTGCCCCATGCAGCCCCATGCAATCGCCATGCACGACGATCGCGAGCCCCACGAGGCGTGGCTAGGGTTTAGCCGCGGGCTTGCCCGCGGTGACGCCTTGGTCGTGCTCCGGTTCGTGCGGTGTTCGCGATCGGTTTCCGGCGATGGGATTTCGGTCGGGGTTATCGGTTCCGCAATTTTTGATACCCCGGGACATCGAATTCCAGCACCGATAAGGGTTGATAATGTCCCCGAGATGAGTTCATAAGGAATTATTATGTAAACCCTGCAGGTGGATTTGGTCCGCATAATAATTAAGGTTGAATGGTACTAGTCTCGGATACAAGAGATGAATAAATTAATTACGCAATTAATTTAAATTTATTCATGGACATTTCTATCTTAAACGCACGGAATAAATAATACTACCGGAGAGATAATATTATTTGATATAATATGGTATAATATTGGGAGTGCAATTATATTTATATAGTGGAAAATAAATATAATTAATATTAATGGATTAATAGATTTGGGCTTGGGCTCAATTTAATCATTAATATTGGAAGCCCAATATTCCACCTCCTTTAGATCCCCTACGTAGCCTATAAAAGCACTACATGGTATTCTCTATTCTAATAACTTGAAGATCACAATTCAAGAGAGAGAAAGGAGAGAAGGAGATCCATAGGAGTTCGGAGGATCATCGCCCACACGACATTCGAACGAAGTGCAAGGAATACGTGGGAAGATTCAAAGGTCATCGATTGATCTCGTTCCTCCGAACAACGAATCGAAGGTAAAATCGTAAACACCCTTTATGATTTTAATCGATTAATTATTGCTAATACCGTAGAACAAAGATCCGAGGTATGAAACCATGAACGACGGACAAACGGGTGGTGGCGGTGCGAACCGTCGGACCACTGGCGATCGCCCGGTTAGGGTTTCAGGATCGCGCGAGGGCCCATGCAGCCCCAGCCGATCGATCGCGGAGGCGATCGATCCCATCGATCGCGATGGACGCGATCATTGATCGCGTGAGCTCGCACCCATGGGGGTGCGGCTGGACGTGCGCCGTCTTCGGACGTCGCTGTGCGTTCGGTCGTATCCCGGCTCGTGCGGTGGTGTTCATGTGATCTCCGGCGAAGGGATTTTGATCGGGGTTATGTTTCCGCAATTCCGTTAACCCCGGGATATCGATTTCCAACAATTGGTATCAGAGCGTGGTTTACGTTCGCGGTATTTTCGATAAAATTGTTCTACCTTGCAGGGTTACCGACTATTATGGCTAGATATGATTATTCTTTAATTATTGTCATAATTTGGTTTGATTATTAAACTCTCGGACATGTCGAGATTCGTTTTGTGTGGTGGATGCTTGTAATAGTAAAAATTCGGGGGTTGACCGAATTTAGGATTTATTATTACGTTCTACTATTTCCGGAAATTGTAATTTAAATTATTGTAATTTATTTTACGTTGGATCGATGCCGAAACGACCGCCGGAGAAGACGTGTGACGAAGAAGACGAAGGGACCGGGGATCGATCATGATGATCGATCCATGAAGGATCGATCGAAGGGGGAAGGGGGATGCCCGCGGCCTTCGGCCGTGATGCCGCCGCCGACGGTGGCTGACCGGCTGGGCTGCGGTGGTGGTGGCTCTCCTCTCGGCCGGCGATGGTGGTGGGGGCGCGGGGTCCTCGTGATCTCGTGCTCTCCCACCGAGATCCAACTTTCCTAAATTATTCGGTTTTCCTATTTTGAGTATTCATTTTTTTGGAACTCTCATGGAATAGGAAAAGAATAAATTTAGAATAAATTTATTTCCTTATTGATCATTCCTATTATGGGAATTTTCATGGATAAGGAAAGAATAAATTTAGAATTAATTTGGTCTTCCTAATTGATTATTCCTACTTTTGGAATATTCATGGATTAGGAAAAGAATTAATTTGGAATTAATTTATTTTCCTTATTTAATTATTCCTTTATGGAATTTTTAATAGATTAGTAAAAATAATTAATTTGGAAAGTTTTAAAAGTCCTTAATTAATTTTTCCTTATTTAATTATTCCTTTATGGAATTTTTAATAAAAAAGGAAAGGAATTAATTTGGAAGAATTAGGAGTCCTAATTTATTTTATTTCCTTATTCTATTATAGAAGTCTTCTAGAATATTCCAAGTTTGACTTGGATAGGATTCTAAAAATTTAATGGAATTAGAAAGGAAAATAAAAATAAATAAAAATATTAATAATATTTAATTTTATTTTTGATATATTCGATTGACTTAATTTTCGAATTAAGTAACTTTTGGATTAATTAAAAATAAATAGATTTAAATATTGGAATTAATATTCTCGTCACATGGAGCATTCAAGAACGAAGACTGAAGACTAGAAGATGCGTACGGGGATGGAATAAAGCCATAATAGTCGGAAAATAATATTCTAGTATTATTTTGACTATGTGATAATACCTTATGTGCTTTATTTTATGTATGCATGCTTATGTGTTTAATTATGCATTAGATATCGTATCCCTTTGTTGTAAAAAGCTAAATGGGAGAGAGAATGGAAACATTCTCATGGTCTCCATTGTTGTTCTCTTGGTGACTCTTATGGGCTTTCGAAGTTCGTATAGTCGAGTCATTGGAGGAGAATTCTTGTAATTCCTCTTACGAGAAACATTGATTGAGTTTATCAAACAATGCCTAATTTGTCTTTCTGAAACTGATTTCAAGTCGACTCATTCTCACCCCGGGGAGTGGAATGGAGCCAAAGCCACTCGGTCATGTGGATGACACAAATTAGAGACCTTCATACCATTTTTTGAAATGGATCGATTGTCTGCTCGGCTCCCTCATTTAATGAGAGATAGGGATGTTCGCATGGTGAATCACTGGTTAGAAACTTCGAGTTTCACTTATGATTCTCCGCGTCCTGATTTACAAAAAATCGAATGGATCAAGTAATTGGGAGTCAATTGTAAAAATCTTTTGGTGTAGTAAACGTCCACACTATCGTGGCTTGCTGCACTGAATGGGATTTTGGATCAATTGATGTAGACAGTTATAGAAGGGAGTAAAGGAGCGTATGTTAATGTAAACGTCCACACTATCGTGGCTTGCGGTGAATATGCGTATCCCAAACAATCTTCTTAGTACTGAGTAATGGTTAACACTTAGGTACGCTTCTTAGTATTCTTCCCATCGAAGTAACGCTAATGATGATGTACGACCGAAGCAAATCTAATTGCTAAATCATTTGGATAGGTAAACGTCCACACTATCGTGGCTTACCATATCTGATGGGATTTTAGATGTGATTAGTGGTTTAATGATATTATTTGAGGGAGATAATATTGGAATTAAATTGATTGTTTGTTGTTATATGTGCTCATAGATTAGGATATGGCTTTGAACCCACTTTCTGTGATACTTAAGGAATTTAACTCATTGGTCCCTGAATGTATTGATTGGAATAAAGATCTGGACATTGCCCAGACTGTTAAAGAGTACAAGTTTGTACTCAAGTGAGCTTTGTCCTCCCGAGCCTACCAATGTCTTAACTGATGAGGAAAGGACTGATTTAGATATCATGTTCAAACTCAAAGAGATGTTTTAGACATGCGGCAAGACAAGAGGTGATGAGGATACTCATAAAGGCCATTTGATTCGAGGAAACGCTTGAACACGTTTTTGAGATGATGGACCTTTTGGACGAGTTGAGACGGAAATCGCAAGCTCTTGTAGCCAATGCCAAAAGGTTTTGAACCTAAGGGCAAAAGCCGGGGAAAGAAAAAGCAAGCAAAGAAACCCAGTGGTCCTAAGTTTCTTGGATCAGGAGATTGGACGAGAAATCCAATAGGCAAGAGTTCTCGATGCAAACAGTCTGGGTACTGGAAGTCTGATTATCCTCTCAAAGAAAGTACGAAATTTTTCTTTAGTCATAAAAACATAATCAGTGGTATTATCTACCGGAACCTGGAGTGTAGATATGGAACCACTGACGGTATGTGCATTTTAAATGCAAGGGTTCCAGGAAACCCGACGACTTGTAAAAGAAGAAATCGTAGTCTACATGGGCAATGCTGTGGAGGAGACAGCTGTTGCAGTGGAGGACATTTTATAGGATTTCATTTTGAGTTATTGCTTTTATGTACCTTTCATTTTAGAAAGAACTTTGTTCTGGATTTCTAAATGAATGGATATTTTATTTCTTTTAATCATTTGATGGTTATAAGAAGAAATAATGATATTATCTATTCTGGTACATTAGCTAGCAATATATAAATGATGAATCCTAAAGTCCACCACGATGCAACAAACCGTAGTACATAACTCGTTTTACTAATATGAGATTTCTTTATTAAATCATTTATACTTGTGGATTCTTATGCTAAGTCATATTCAAATAAGAAGTTCAAAGGTCGAAAATTGATAGATTGATCAATTAAGTTGAAGGAGTGGACCTTCCGACCTAAGAATCTAATTTGGAAGATAACATGACTAAGCAATCCTTTATGGATATAAGATATAAGATCTGGACAAGTATAAGAATTGATTGACTCTGATGTATGCAGACCTATGTCTACTTAGACAATAAGGTACGAGTACTTCATTTGATGATTACTCGAAAAATGGATTAGCATACCTGATGTGCCACAAAAGTAAAGTGTTTTGACAAGTCAATGGACACAAAGCGATTGTGGAGAACCTTCAAGGTATATCCATTAGAAGCCTGCGATTTGATCGCGGAGGCAAATACCTGTCTGAGGAATGCATGGCATACTAATCAGAGATTGGGATTAGATCCCAAGAGACTACACCATACACTCTTGTGTAGAAGTGGTGAGTCAGAAACAAGAAATGGAAATCTTATAGATGGTAAAAGACAAGTTATTCGGAACTACCTATGTTCTATGGATATGTCTTGAAAACAACGGCGCATTCAATGCGGTTGTAGAATATCCTGGAAGAACAAAAGATGTGTGTTCAATAGTACTATGAACCAGAAGGACGTTATAAGTTCTAACGGCCGGTTCTTAGAGAAAGACTATATGATGAACCACAAGCCCAAAGTGACGATACTTTGAATTGAGAGAGAACGAAGAAGACTGAAAACCAGCCGAACTGAGTAGCGGTACACCACTATCTGCACCTACTGATATTACTGTTTATACACCGGAATGCCGTTGTAGTGGGAGGTTGTGGGTCAACCAGAGATATTCATAAAACTAGGAGAGTTTTCGGACTCTGGACCTAGTATACATGAAATCGATCCCTGGATCTACATGAAGGCAGTACTAGATCTAAATGTGCCTTCTTGGAGAGCAATAAGGATTATTGCTAAGAGGCGAGATCATTTAGAGTACAAGCTTAGTTGATCCATTTATGGATTGAAACAAAGCATTAAGTTCGTGGTACTTGCAAATTGATGAGATAGTCCATTTTATGGATTCATCAAAGCATAGACGAATCGTGTGTATTAGAAACGTGATGGAAACAAAGTGGTGTTTCTCGGGTTTTATGTAGATGACATTTTATCATTGGTAACAATGTAAAGATGTTGTCAAGACAAAAAATGATGGTTGTCTAGATAAATCATTATGAAAGATATAGGAAGAAGTTGGACATGTTCTTGAGATCTTGGATCTCTAGGAAAGAACATTGTACTTCTCTTGAATATCTTACGTATATATGATTATGGTTCGTTTAAACATGCAAGATTCCGAGAAAGGTTCGTTACCTTTCAGACACGGAATGCATCTATCTAAGGACATGTGTTTTGGAAAACACAAAAGGAGATAGAAGCAATGAAAGCGGTTTCCTACACTTCGAGTGTGGAAAGTTTGATAAATGCGATGTTGTAAACAAGAACCTGATATCTGCTATGCGGCTAGTATAGTGGGAGGATATCAAGGTAATCCTGGAAAGGAATACTCGACTGCTGTAATGAACATTTTAAGTACTTTCGAAGTACTGGAAACTATGTTCTGGATTACGGAACAGACAAATTTTCCTTTGGATTACACTCTCTTAGATTTCTGATCAAATAAGGAACAGTGTAAGTCGATATCAGGCTATGTGTTTCACTATTAAAGGAGGAGGAGTTTTAACATGGAAGAGTGATAAGCACGATGCTTCTCGGACTCTACCATGGGTAACCAAATAGCGGCCTCAGAGGCAGCAGAAGATTTGGTGTGGCTGCAGTATTACCTCTGGGACTTAGATGTGATTCTTAGTTTACCAAAGGCTATGTAAATAGCGGTGCAGTGGTAAACTTTAAGAGATCACAAGTCCATAAGTGTAAGATAACACATAGAGCAAGTACCACCTGATACGAGTCATCGTCAGGAGAGACGACGTTGTAGTCACCAAGATAACTTCGGAACGACAATCTAGATTGCTCTTTCACAAGGCACTTCTTGGAAGTGCATATTAAGCACGTGAAGAGTATGGGAGTCGTGAGTTTGGAGGAAATGACTAGACCTTAGTATAAGTGGGAGATTTTTGGAGTTGTATACTTAATATCTAGATTTAAGTGATATTAACTCCTGATCCATTGCCATTAATCTATTTAATTAAATAAACAATTATTTGCGTTTAATTATTTATAATTAAATATATGCAAATTATAGTCCTAGATTATATACGTTGTAGTTAGTATGGTGTGCGACGTCACACGGAAGATCATACTATCGATTACTCGTATATAATCGAACAGTTGCTCACGACCTAGATAGACAAGGACCAATCCATCGGTATAGTCGTTGTATGAGGGAGAAAATAATTTGTCTTAATTATTTTATCATACTTGTACACTTGGTGTATTGGGCGGATCGCTTGAGATTTATCGATTAGGATTGCCTTTGATAATCGATTTAAGTCTTAGTGTATTTTATTCTTAATTCCTGATATTATTGCGGGTGTGTGCATTTAATATTAGTGACTTTGATTTTCCAAAGGAATTGACCGGTTTGAATATTGGGTCAATTACCGGTAAAGTTGGGTCACTGTATTTTGTGTATGACATGCTGTGAATTCTTGACGGGAAAGTGTGTCCCGATAAGGGTTGATAATGTCCCCGAGATGAGTTCATAAGGAATTATTATGTAAACCCTGCAGGTGGATTTGTTCCGCATAATAATTAAGGTTGAATGGTACTAGTCTCGAATACAAGAGATGAATAAATTAATTACGCAATTAATTTAAATTTATTCATGGACATTTCAATCTTAAACGCACGGAATAAATAATACTACCGGAGAGATAATATTATTTGATATAATATGGTATAATATTGGGAGTGCAATTATATTTATATAGTGGAAAATAAATATAATTAATATTAATAGATTAATAGATTTGAGCTTGGGCTCAATTTAATCATTAATATTGGAAGCCCAATATTCCACCTCCTTTAGATCCTCTACGTAGCCTATAAAAACACTACATGGTCTTCTCTATTCTAATAACTTGAAGATCACAATTCAAGAGAGAGAAAGGAGAGAAGGAGATCCATAGGAGTTCGGAGAATCGTCGCCCACACGACATTCGAACGAAGTGCAAGGAATACGTGGGAAGATTCAAAGGTCATCGATTGATCTCGTTTCTCCGAACAACGAATCGAAGGTAAAATCGTAAACACCCTTTATGATTTTAATCGATTAATTATTGTTAATACCGTAGAACAAAGATCCGAGGTATGAAACCATGAACGACGGACGAACGGGTGGTGGCGGTGCGAACCGTCGGACCACCGGCGATCGCCCGGTTAGGGTTTCGGGATCGCGCGAGGGCCGAACCCTCGGCTGGGCCGAGGGTGTGCGATCGATCGCCATGATCGATCGCTGGGGCACGGGCTGGTGTCGTGCCCCTCCCCACCGTGACGGTGGGGCCCTCCAGGCGGCGGCGAGTTGCCGGACTCGCCGCGGGGGCTGCCCATGGACGCGATCATTGATCGCGTGAGCTCGCACCCATGGGGGTGCGGCTGGACGTGCGCCGTCTTCGGACGTCGCTGTGCGTTCGGTCGTATCCCGGCTCGTGCGGTGGTGTTCACGTGATCTCCGGCGAAGGGATTTTGATCGGGGTTATGTTTCCGCAATTCTGTTAACCCCGGGATATCGATTTCCAACAACTTTCACTTGCCCATACGGTACCTTTGCATATAGACGCATGCCCTTTGGTCTATGCAATGCCCCTGGGACTTTCCAGAGATGCATGATGAGCATCTTTGCCGATCTGCTCGAGCAAGGGATAGAAGTTTTCATGGATGACTTTACAGTATATGGCAGCTCGTTCGAGACATACTTGAACAACCTGGAGTTGGCCCTCAGCAGATGTGTGGAGAAAAGTTTGGTACTTAACTACGAGAAATGCCACTTTATGGTTGAGGAAGGGATAGTTCTTGGGCACGTAGTCTCTGCCAAGGGAATTGAAGTTGACCGAGCCAAGATAGAGACCATATCAAAGCTGCCTTATCCAAGGAATGTAAAGCAAGTAAGAGGCTTCCTTGGGCACGCAGGTTTCTACAGGAGGTTCGTAAGAGATTTTTCCAAGATTGCCCAACCTCTGACCAGACTGTTGCAAAATGAGGTTGACTGGAACTTTGATGATGATTGTCAAGCTGCCTTCAACCACCTCAAGGAAAGGTTGGTCACTGCCCCCATTATCCAACCACCAGAATGGGGAATGCCATTTGAGCTTATGTGCGACGCGAGCGGATATGCCGTGGGCGCTATACTTGGGAAGATGAAGGGCAAGGAACGGCATGTAATTTACTATGCATCCAAGACATTGAACCCTGCCCAATGCAACTACGCGACCACGGAGAAAGAATTGCTAGCTGTGGTGTTTGCATTCGAGAAGTTCAGATCTTACTTGCTCGGGAGTAAAACCATAGTTTTCACTGACCATGCCGCGCTGAAGTATTTAATGGCCAAAAAGGATACCAAGCCACAACTGATAAGATGGATCTTGTTGCTGCAAGAGTTCGACATCGAAATCAGAGACAAGTCAGGTAACCAAAATTTAGTGGCTGACCACTTGAGCAGGATAATCCAGCGAGAAGAAGGCATGCCCATCACGGAGACTTTTCCAGATGAGTACTTATATCAAATTTCAACCCACCCGGAGGAGCCATAGTATGCAGACTTGGCCAATTACATAGTCACTGAAGATATAAGGGAAGACATGACCCTCTATGGTAAGAACAAGCTCAAAAGGGAGAGCAAAAAGTACATTTGGAATAACCCCTACATGTGGAAGAGGGGAGAAGATCAAGTACTGAGACGTTGCATCCCTGAAGCTGAGCAAGCAGACATTCTGAAGCACTGCCATGAGCAAGCCTGCGGAGGACATTTTGGCCACCGACGTACAGCAAGGAAGGTACTTGACTGTGGTTTTTATTGGACAACTCTCTTAAAAGATTGTTTTGAGTGGTGCAGAAGCTGTGAAAAGTGCCAGAGAGAGGGGAACGTGACCAAGAGAGATGAGATGCCCACGATGCCCATCATGCCCGTGGAAGTCTTCGACGTATGGGGCATCGACTTTATGGGACCATTGCCCAAGTCCAGAGGGAAAGAGTACATACTCTTGGAAGTTGACTATGTATCTAAATGGGTCGAGGCAAAGGCTACAGCAACTAATGATTCAAGAGTGGTAGCCGCTTTCCTCAAGGGCGACATATTCAGCAGATTTGGTGTGCCCCGCGTGTTGATCAGCGACCAAGGTACACATTTTTGCAATTATATAATTGAAAGGTTGCTCAGGAAGTATGGAGTGCACCACAGGATCTACACAGCATATCACCCCCAAGCCAATGGGTAAGCCGAGCTATCCAATCGCATCATCAAAACCATCTTGAGGAAGACGGTCAAGCCAGAAGGTAAGGATTGGAGTGACAAGCTCGATGATGCACTTTGGGCTTACAGAACCGCCTACAAAACACCTTCAGGGATCTCTCCCTACCGCATGGTGTTTGGCAAGTCATGCCACTTGCCCGTGGAAATCAAACACAAGGCGCATTGGGCAGTGAACAAGGTCAACTTCGACTGGGATGCGGCCAGCGAAGGGCGTAAACTTGACCTAACTGAGCTGGAAGAGATAAGGATTGAAGCGTATGACAACGCGGTCAACTACAAGGAGCGAACAAAGAGAGCCCACGACAAAATCATTAAGAAAAAGAAGATCGAGCCTGGTCAACTGGTTCTGGTTTACCAAACCAAGTTTAAATTCAAGGCTAAGAAGCTATCCACCAAATGGGCAGGACCATTCATAGTCCATACTATTTGCCCAAATGGTTCGGTTGAGCTATTTAAGCTAGGGGATGATCAGATCTTCAAAGTGAACGGGCAGAGAGTTAAGGCCTACTATGGGAATGAGGACCTCAAGGGGATGATACCCCCTGAGCCAGCCACTTGACCAAGTAGAGCAAGAAAAATAAGTCAGGCCCATGACAATAAATAGAGGCGAATACCGAAGGCGAACTCGGTATGTATACTACGTTTTTTTTTTTCCATTTTATTTTGTTAATAAATTCACCACGCCAAGGAGTAGCCTTGGGCAGGAAGGGGTTTTGGTCTGTTTTTGTTTGCAGGAAACAGGAAAATTAAGTGAGCAATTACGGTGATTGAGCAACGAGTGGGAGTGGCCAGCTGTGATGATTGCGGAATTATCGGGAATCCGCAAAACAGTCCTATCAACTCTGAATTTGCAGAGTCCAAAATTAATTCAAAATCCTAATTCATCTATACCACTACCCCCTCTACTTCAAAAACCGCACAACCCTTCAACTTCCCCCACTACCACCACTACCCCATAACCCTAAAATCATGGTGTCAACCCGTCCCAAAAACACAAAGTTGAACAAAATCCCTCACGGTACCAAGATCGATCTCACAAGTCCTTAATCACAACCACCGAAGAAGATGGCCGGAGCCAAGACGTAAAAAGCCGCCGCCGCCGCTGCTGCACCCGCGAAGGAAAAAACACCACCACCACCCACGGAGAAAGAAACCACCCCTTCGCCGGCCAAACAGAACCCGACGCACGAGGCGAGCCCAGCCCCCATCAACACCATACTAGTAGACCAACTGACGGCGGAAATTGAAGCCCCGAAACTGTCTGACCTCGACACGACCCCAAAGCCATCGGAGGAGTCAAACCCGGCGAGCCACAGCGCTAAGCCGAGTGAGGACGTCGTGAAGAAAAGGAAGTTTACGGCGGAGGAAAAAGGTAAGTCCGTTAAGAAGCCCCGCGAAGCCACGCCACCCGCCACCAAGGAGTCGTCGTCTGACGAGAAGGCCGACGACATGTCCACTGCCGGCGGCGAGGAGGAAGAAAAAGACGGCGAGGATGAAACGGAGGTAAAAGAGTAATCGGAGCACTCTGTCCCGGCCACCCCATCTGAGAAGTTCAAAACTCCGGCGACGACCCGAGTCACCCGTGGCAAGGGCAAGCAGTCAGCACCCACCCCATCCAATATCCAAAAAAGGGCAGTTGTCGTGCCCAAGACGGTATGTTTTGAAACCCTTAAAGATTTGAACATTGATGCTAAGGTTAAGGGTTATTTTGAAGCCATAGGATGGGAGGACTTCTTGACCTGGCCAGGGCAAGTCTCTGAGAAATTGGTCAAGGAGTTCTATGAAGATCTGGAGGTTGGGCATTTGCGTTTAATTATTTATAATTAAATATATGCAAATTATAGTCCTAGATTATATACGTTGTAGTTAGTATGGTGTGCGTTGTCACACGGAAGATCATACTATCGGTTACTCGTATATAATCGAACAGTTGCTCACGACCTAGATGGACAAGGACCAATCCATCGGTATAATCGTTGTATGAGTGAGAAAATAATTGGTCTTGATTATTTTATCATACTTGTACATTTGGTGTATTGGGCGGATCGCTTGAGATTTATCGATTAGGATTGCCTTAGATAATCGATTTAAATCTCAGAGTATTCTATTCTTAATCCCTGATATTATTGCGGGAGTGTACATATAATATTAGTGGCTTTGATTTTCCAAAAAGGAATTTATTGATTAGAATAACCAGTCAATTACCGGTAAAGTTGGGTCACTATATTTTATGTATGACATGCTGTGAATTCTTGAAGGGAAAGCATGTCCCGATAAGGGTTGATAATGTCCCCGAGATGAGCTCATAAGGATTATTATGTAAACCTTGCAAGTGGATTTTGATCCGCATGATAATAAAGTTGAGTGGTACTATTCTCGGAATTATAAGAGATGAATAAATAATATTAGCAATAAATATAATTTATTCATGGACATTTATATCTTAAACATGCGGAATAAATAATACTACCGGAGAATATTATTTGATATAATATGGTATAATATTGGGAGTGCAATTATATTTATATAGTGGAGTTAATATATAATTAATAATAGTAAGGATTAATAGATTTGGGCTAGTTCTCAATTTAATCACTATTATTGGAAGCCCAATATTCCACCTCCTTAAGATCCCCTACGTTGCCTATAAAATCACTACATGGTCTTCTCTATTCTGATAACTTTAAGATCACAATTCTAGAGAGAGAAAGAAAGAGAAGGAGATCAATGGAGTTCGGAAGATCGTCGCCCACACGACGTTCGAACTAGTGCAAGGAATACGTGGGAAGATCTCAAGGTCTTCAATTGGGTTCTTCGTTTTTCCGAACAACGAGAACGAGGTAAATCGTAAAACCCTCTTTATGATTTTAATCGTTTATATTATCGTGAAAATACCGTAGAACAAGATCCAAGGTTTGGGATCCTCACCGGGGTCGAGCCGAGCGGTGGTGATCATGGATCACCGGACCGCCGCGGCTGGAGCGATCCGGCGGCGTGGATCGAACGGAGCCGCTGCCTGGGGAGGTAGACGCTCGCCTGAGGACCAGGCGCCCGCCTGGTCCATGTCGCGCGCGAGCGCTACGCACCCAGGCGCCCGCTTTGTATGGCTGGGCAGCGGGCTGCGGGTTATTCCCGCAGCGGATCCGCGGGGCTTCTTGGATCGTGTACGGGGCCATGCAGCTGGAGCCCTAGCGCTCGCATGGATGCGAGCGCATGCCTGATCGGAGCAGTGGTGGTTCAAGCCGCGGCTAGGGCACGATCGGGCTGAACCTCCGCGAGGTTAGGGTTGTTCGCGTGAGCTCTCCGGCACGTCCATCGGGCTGCCTTGAGCAGACCCTCACGCCATCCATGAGATGCGGTCGATCGCCTCGGGCACGCCCGTAGACGGTGATCAATCGGGCTTCTACTCGCGTCCGGTGACGTGGGATTTTTCTGGTGGCGGGATTTCGTTTGGAGTTGTTGTTCCGCAATTTTAACAACTCCGGATATTCGATCTCCAAAGGATTTCGGTCGGAATTAATTAAATAATTTATTTAATTAATTTTATTTAAATTTATTAATTCCTAGATATCGATTTCCAACAGTTTTGGTAGTGTATTGTCCATTATGGTAAGTGTATATTTAATAACATCAATTAAGAGATATGAAATAATATATGAATAATGGAATATATTATATAGCTTTCATCAATTAAAAGGGTTATTTGGGTAAATCTAGTTTTTTTTATAAATAGTGCAAAGATTGTTCTTAATATATAATTGAGAGTAAGATATTTACCCTTTTTTAAAAAAACCCCTTAATATTAATGGATTAATGGATTTGGGCTTGGGTTCAATTTTAATCATTAATATTGGAAGCTCAATATTCTACTTCCTTAAGGTCCCCTACGTAGTCTATAAAAGCACTACATGGCCTTCATAATAAAACAAGACAAGAATATCATTAGTTGATAGTTCTAGAGAGTTGAAAGGAGATCCATAGAGTTCGGAGGATCGTCGCCCATACGACGTTCGAACGAAGTACTAGGGTTTCGTCGCGCATGGGGAGCCCTCGGCTGAAGCCGAGGGGGCGATCAACGCCTAGTGCGCTATCGCCGGCGGGCAGCTGGTGCGCCCGCGGTGGCCTGCTGGGGACAGGCCGACCACCCCAGCGGCGGCGAATCGCCGAACTCGCCGCCAGGGCTGCTGGGAAGCCCCGACCGATCGCTTGATGTGATCGGTGATCGATCGCATGGAACCCCGCCCACGGGGGTTCGGCTGGGGCAGCGGCGTGCCTTCGGGTGCGTCGTGTCCTCGGTCGGGCTCCGGCTCGTGAGGTGGTGTTCGTGTGATCTTCGGCGAAGGGATTTCGTTCGGGTTATCGTTTCCGCAATTTTTGATAACCCGGGATATCGATTTCTCATCAATTGGTATTAGAGCGTGGTTTACGTTCGCGGTATTTTCGATATAATTGTTCTACCTTGCAGGGTTTCCGACTATTATGGCTTATAATTTTTGGATAATTATTTTGTCATATTTGTTGGTTTATTAAATTCTCGGACATGTCGAGATTCATTTTGTGTGGTGAATGCTTGTAATAGTAAAAAATTCGAGGGTTGACCGAATTTAGGATTTATTATTATTGTTCTATTTTTCCGGAAATTGTATAGGGTCGATTTCATGTATAGAATCGATACCGGAATTGTAAATTTAAAATTTTGTAATTTTATTTACGTTGGATCGATGCCGAATTGACCGCCGGAGAAGACTTTTGACGAAGGAGAAGAACGAGAGGGGGAGGACCCTCTCGGCCATCCCCATTGCCGAGGGATCGACCGCGGAGGGCGGGGCCGCCGGCAACGGTGGCCGGCCACCTCCAAGGCGGCGGTCCGGTGGGGGCGCTGGGGTCCTTGTGATCTTCGTGCTCTCCCGAAGATCCACTTTTCTAATTAGTTCGGTTTTCCTATTTTGAGTGTTCTTATTAATTTGGAATTAATTAGGTTTCCTAATTGATTATTCCTATTTTATGGAAATTTTTATGGACATGGAAACTAATTAATTTGGAAAGTTTAGGAGTCCTAATTTATTTTATTTCCTTATTCTATTATAGAAGTCTACTAGAAGATTCCAAGTTTAACTTGAATAGGATTCTAAAGATTTAATAGAATTAGAAAGGAAAATAAAAATAAATAAAAATATTAATAATATTTAATTTTATTTTTGATATATTCGATTGACATAATTTTCGAATTAAGTAACTTTTGGATTAATTAAAAATAAATAGATTTAAATATTGGAATTAATATTCTCGTCACATGGAGCATTCAAGAACGAAGACTGAAGACTAGAAGATGTGTACGGGAATGGAATAAAGCCATAATGGTCGGAAAATAATATTCTAGTATTATTTTGATTATGTGATAATACTATGTGCTTTATTTCATGTATGCATGCTATGTGTATATTTTATGGACTAGATAGCGTATCCCTTTATCATAAAAAGCTAAGTGGGAGAGGGGTTGGAAACAATCTCATGGTCTCCATTACTGCTCTCTTGGTGACTTTTATAAACTTTTGAAGTTTATAAAGATAAGTTATTGGAGGAGAGTTCTTGTAATTCCTCTTACGAGAAACATTGATTAAGTTTATCAAACAATGCCTAGTTTGTCTTTCCAAAACTGATTTCAAGTCGACTCATTCTCACCCCGGGGAGTGGAATGGAGCCAAAGCCACTTGGTCATGTCGAGGACACAAATTAGAGACTTTCGTGCCAATTTTTGAAATGGATCGATAGTTTGCTCGGCTCCCTCATTCTATAGAGATAGGGTTGTTCGCATGGTGAATCACTGGTAAGAAACTTCGAGTTTCACTTATGATTCTCCGCGTCTTGATTTACAAGATTAAATGAATCAAGTAATTGGATGTCAATTATAAAATCTTTTGGTATAGTAAACGTCCACACCACGTGGCTTGCTATACTGAATGGGATTTTGGAATAATTAATGTAGACAGTTTTAAGGAATTGTGAAGAATTGTGATGTTATCGTAAACGTCCACACCACGTGGCTTGCGGTGATATAACAATTCCAAACGATTCAATTTGGTACTGAGTAATGGTTTACACTTAGATACGCGTTATAGTATCCTTCCCCACGAAGTAACGCTATAAATGATGTATGCCGAAGCAAAAATAATTGCTAAATCGTTTGGGTAGGTAAACGTCCACACCACGTGGCTTGCCATATCTGATAGGATTTTAGATGTGATTAGTGATTTAATGATATTATTTGAGAAAGATTATATCGGAATTAAATCGATTGTTTGTATTATGTGCTTATAGGTTAGAAATGTCTTTGCCCCACTATGTGATATATGATAAGGCATCTATACTCAATGACCCTTAGAATGTTGATTGGAATCGAAATCTGGACAATGTCCTAACTGCTGAAGAGTACAAGTATGTACCTCATGTTCTTTGTCCTCCCGTGTCAAGAAATGGTTTTGAACCTATGGACGGGTAGATGGAAAAGAAGAAGCAAGATACGGAAACCCAGTGGTCCTAGTTTTGAACCACGAGATGGGGTATGCAAGCCGCAAGGCAAGTGTTTTCCGTTGCAAGCAGTCTGGGAACTGGTATTCTGATTGTCCTCTCATAAAAACAAGGAGTGAACTAATCCTTAGTCACAGATACATTTTCAGTGGAGTTATCTACCAGTACCTGGTGTGTAGATACGGAAGCCACTGATCATGATTTTCATTTACATGGGCAATGCAAGGGTTCCAGGAAACCCGACGACTTAGAAAGGAAAAGATCACCATCTACATGGGCAATGCTGCGAAGGTGGAGGCTGTTGCAGTGGGAGAGATTCATTTAATTATGAGTAATGAAAGGATTTTATACATTGTCTTTATGTGCCTGGCTTTAGAAAGAATTTGATTTCAGTTTCTAAAGAAATGGATATTCTGGTTCTTCTGATCATTCGATGATTATAAGAAGAATAGATGATAATATCTGTTCTAGCACATTGGTTGACAATTTGTATATGTTAAATCCTGAGTCTACTACGATGCAACGAACCGAAACTAGTGACACATTATCTAACACCAATAAGAGAAAGAAACCTTCTAGGATGAATCAATTATACTTGTGGCATCTTAAGCTAGGTCATATTAATCCAAATGGGATTCAAAGGTTGAACAACTGATGGACTAATCAGTGGTGTTGAAGGAGAGAACCTTCCTACCTTTGAATCGATTTTGGATGGTAATAAATGACCAAGTAACCTTTTAAGGATAAAAGCTATAGATCCGGACAAGTATTGGAACTGATTCACTCTGATGTATGCGGACCTATGTCTACTCAGACATGAGGAGGGTACGAGTATTTCATCTTTGATGATTACTCGAGACATGGATTTAGTTACCTGATGCGCCGCAAAAGCAAGTACTTTGACTAGTTCAAGGATTACGAAGCTCTTGTGGAGAACCTTCATGGTAAATCCATTAAATGCCTACGATCTGATCGTGGAGGCAAATACCTGTCTGGAGGAGTCAAGGCATACTGATCAGAGAATGGGATTAACTCCCAAATGACTATACCATTTACTCCTCTAAGGAATGGTATGTCAAAAAGAAGGAAAAGGACTCTTATGGAAATGGTAAGAAACGATAATGAGTTATTTGGACTTACCTTTATGTTCTAGGGATATGCCTTGGAAACATCGACGCACATCCTAAACTTGGTTCCTTAGAATCTCGTACGGAAATGCGGTTGTTTATAGGATATCCTAGAAGAACAAAAGTTGTGTGGTCTATAGTCCTAAGGACCAGAAGGTCGTTATAACTTTTAACGCCCGGTACTTGGAGGAATACTATGTGATGGATCACAAGCCCAAAAGTGATGTTATACTTAATGAGAATGAGAGATGATGATCAAGACTTAGAACCAGCCGAACCGAGTAGTACACCACTAGAACCTGCACCTGTTATCACTGTTAATACACCGGAACGCCATCGTTGTGGGAGGGTTGTGAGACAACCGAAAAGATTCGTGGGACTGGGTGAGTCTTCGGACTCAGCACCTGGAGTACATGAAATCGATCCCTGGATCTATGATGAGGCGGTACAAGATCTAAATGCGCCTTCCTAGTGAAAGGCGATGAAATCCGAAATAGAATCTGAGGATTACAATAAAGTCTGGGATCTTGTAGAACCACCAAAAGGCGTGAAGCCAATCAGGTTAATGGGTCTACAATACAAAGAGGGGATATGACGGGAAGGTCGGAACCTTCAAAGCAAAGCTTGTTGTAAAAGGATATACTCAGAAAGATATGGATCGAGTATGAGGAGACCTTTTGCTGGTAGCAATGCTAAAGTCAATCCGGATTCTCTTAGCATCTCATATGGTTATGAGGTGTGGTAAAATGGTTGTCGATACAGCTTTCCTTAATGGAAGTATTGACGGAACCATTTATAACAACCAGAAGGATTCATTGCTAAGGGGCGAGAACATTTAGTGTGCAAGCTCAGTCATCCATTTATGGATTGAAGCAAGCTACAAAATCGTGGAACATGCGGCTTGATAATCAGTTGTGGATTCAATCAAAGCATGGATGAATCGTGTGTGTATTGGAAACGTGATGGAAACAAAGTGGTTTCTCGTGCTTTATGTAGACGATATTTTCTAATTGGCAACAATGTGAAAATGTTATCGGACATAAAGGGATGGTTGTTCTAGACAATTCAATATGAAGGACTTAGGAGAGGTTGGACATGTTCATGTGATCAAAGTTATAAGGAATCACAAGAGAAGAACATTGTACCTATCCCAAGCTTCATACATAGACACGATTCTGACTCATTTAACATACAAGATTCCTAAAAATGTTTTACCTTTCAGACATGGAATCTATCTATCTAAAGGTGTGTGACCAAACACAAAAGGAGATAGAAGAAATGAAAGCAGTTCCCTACGCCTCGGCTATGGAAGCTTAATGTATGTTATGCAAGAGACCTGATATCTGCTATGCCGGAAGCATAGTGGCAAGATATCAGAATAACCCTGGAAAGGAATATTGGACTACGTATTATCAGTCAAGCAATTTCCTGTGAGTTACACAGATTCGGATTTCTAATCGCAAAGGGAAAGTTGAAAGTCGAAGTCAGACTATGAGTTCACACTAAGAAATGGAGATCTCATGTGGAAGAGTGTAAAGCAGAGAATTACGGACTCTACCACGGAAACCGAATAGGTAGCAGCCTTTGAGGCAGCTAAAGGATCGGTGTGATTCCGGAGATTTCTCCAGGACTTAGACGTGGTACCTTGGTTTGTCCAATGCTATTGTGACAATAGCAGTGTAGTGGCAAAAAGGAACCACGAGTCCATTGTGTGAAGATAACACATAGAGCAAGTACCACCTGATTCGAGATATCGCCAGGCGATATAGTCGTTACCTAGATAGCGTCAGGGGACACCCTAGAGTACTCGTTCACTAAGGCCCTGCGAGCGAAAGCGTTCAGTAGGCACGTGGATGGTATGGGAGTCAGATGTTTGGGAGACAGCGAGTAGACCTTAGTATTAGACCTGCACAACGGGCGGGTCCGGGCGGGCCGGGCCAGGCCGAGTGTTGCGGGCCACGAGTTTGAAAAAATAAACCCGCAACCCGGCTCGTGAATTGGCGGGCCGGGTCGCGGGTTTTGGCTGGTTTAGCCCGGGCCCGGCCCGCGAATTAAATGTAATTTATTATTTTTTATAAATGGGTTGAGTTAGAATAAAATAGGCCCATGAGTAATTTGGGTTGGGCTAATTTAAATAATTTTTTGTCTTTTGGGCTGAAATAAAATGAGATAATTGTATTTGGGCCTGAGTTTGTGTATTATTTTGTAATGGGCTGGGGATTTGGAGCCAGGTTAGGTGGGTTGGATGGCGGGCCGGGCGGGCTGGCATGTCGGGCTGGGCAGGTTAGAGGGGCGGTCCGGGCCGGGCGGGTTTCCGGGCTGGATAATTGTAATTCGATCCCGGCTCGTATCATTTTCGGGCCGGGCGGGTTTGAGTACGGGTTGTGCGGGCCGGGTTATTTCCGGCCTGATAGACGGGCGGGTCGGGCCTAACCCGCCCGGTTGTGCAGCTCTACTTAGTATAAGTGGGAGATTGATGGAGTTGTATACTTAATGTCTAGATTTAAGTAACATCTGAACTCCGTTTAAAGCATTTATCCTATTTAATAATAAACAATTGTTTGCATTTAATTATATATATGAAAATCATAGGCCTAGATTATACACGTTGTAGTTAGTATGGTGTGCGTCGTCACACAGAAGATCATACTATCGGTTACTCGTATATAATCAAACAGTTGCTCACGACCTAGATGGACAAGGACCAATCCATCGGTATAGTCGTTGTATGAGAGAGAAAATAATTGGTCTTGATTATTTTATCATACTTGTACACTTGGTGTATTGAGCGGATCTGCTTGAGATTAATCGATTAGGATTGCCGTCGATAATCGATTTAAATCTCATAGTATTCTATTCTTAATCTCTGATATTATTACGGGTGTGTGCATATAATATAAGTGGCTTTGATTTTCCAAAGGAATTGATTGATTAGAATAACCAGTCAATTACCGGTAAAGTTGGGTCGCTATATTTTATGTATGACATGCCGTGAATTCTTGACGAGAAAGTATGTCCCGATAAGGGTTGATAATATCCCCGAGATGAGCTCATAAGGATTTATTATGTAAACCTCGCGAGTGGATTTGTTCCCGCATAATAATAAAGTTAAGTGGTATTAATCTCGGAAATAAGAAATGAATAAATTTATTAAGCAATAAATAATATTTATTCATGGATATTTATATCTTAAACATACGGAATAAATAATACTACCGGAAGAATATTATTTGATATAATATGGTAAATATTGGGAGTGCAATTATATTTATATAGTGGAAGTAATTATAAAATTAATATTAATGGATTAATGGATTTGGGCTTGGGCTCAATTTTAATCATTAATATTGGAAGTCCAATATTCTACTTCCTTAAGGTCCCCTACGTAGCCTATAAAAGCACTACATGGCCTTCATAATAAAACAAGATAAGAATATCATTAGTTGATAGTTCTAGAGAGTTGAAGGAGATCCATAGAGTTCGGAGGATCGTCGCCCACACGACGTTCGAACGAAGTGCAAGGAATACGTGGGAAGGCTTCAAGGTCATCGAAGTTCTTCGTTTTTCCGGACAACGAGAACGAGGTATAAAATCCTAAAACCCCCTTTATGATTTTAATCATTAATATATTGTAAATATCGTAGAACCAAGATCCAAGATACGAAACCCCGGAGAGGATCAACCGGCGATGGTGGTCGAAGACCACGGCATAGCGGCGGTCGACCCACTTAGGGTTTCGGCGCGCATGGGGATCCCTCGGCTTCAGCCGAGGGGACGATCGACGCCTAGGGCGCGATCGCCGGCGGGCAGCTGGTGCGCCCGCGGTGGCCTGCTGGGGGCAGGCCGACCACTCCAGCGGCGGCGAGTCGCCGGACTCGCCGCGGGGGCTGCTGGGCAGCCCTGACCGATCGCTTGATGCGATCGGTGATCGATCGCATGGAACCCCGCCCACGGGGGTTCGGCTGGGGCAGCGGCGTGCCTTCGGGTGCGTTGTGTCCTCGGTCGGGCTCCGGCTCGTGAGGTGGTGTTCGTGTGATCTCCGGCGAAGGGATTTCGTTCGGGTTATCGTTTCTGCAATTTTTGATAACCCGGGATATCGATTTCTCATCACAACTCAGCACCGAGCTCGATGTGCCCCAGCTTTCCGAGGAGAAAGATTTGGAAACTCTGGCCGACGCAGCGGAGGGATCCGAACAACTAACCGGCGACGTGGAGTGGAGCCCACCGAAGAAGAAACCCAGATCTGACGTCAAGGGTAAGGGTTTAAAATTATCTTACACAGGTTCGAGCGCCGACGAGAAGAAAGAGGAGGAGAATTCGACGGCTGCCGGCGGCGAAGATGAGGAAGAAGAAGAACCGGAGATCGAAGTCATCCATAACACTCCGAAGACACCGAACACCAGAGCTTCGACCAAGAAGCGCAAAACTCCGACTCCGGCAACTACTGTTGGAGTTGTGTACTTAATGTCTAGATTTAAGTATCGGTAAACTCCAGGTCATAGCATTTAACCTATTTAATTAATAAACAATTATTTGCATTTAATTAATTATGCAAAATATAGTCCTGGATTTTATACGTTGTAGTTAGTATGGTGTGTCGGGCCCACACAGAAGATCATACTATCGGTTACTCGTATTTAATCAAACAGTTGCTCACGACCTAGATGGACACGGACCAATCCATCGGTATAGTCGTTGTGTGAGAGAGAAAATAATTTGTCTTAATTATTTTATCACACTTGTACACTTGGTGTATTGGGCGGATCGCTTGAGATTTATCAATTAGGATTGACGTTGATAATTGATTTAAATCTCAGAGTATTTTATTCTTAATCCCCGATACTATTGCGGGTGTGTATATTTAATATAAGAGACTTTGATTTTCCAAAGGAATTAACCGATTTAATTATTGGGTTAATTACCGGTAAAATTGGGTCGCTATATTTTATATATGACATGCCGTGAATACTTGACGGGAAAGTGTATCCCGGAAGGGTTGATAATATCCCCGAGATGAGTTCATAAGGAATTATTGTGTAAACCTCATGAGTGGATTTGTTCCGCACAATAATTAAGGTTGAATGGTACTATTCTCGGATATAAGAGATAAATAAATTAATTAGCAATAAATTAATTTTATTCATGGATATTTAAATCTTAAATACACGGAATAAATAATACTACCGGAGAAATATTATTTGATATAATATGGTTTAATATTGGGAGTGCAATTAATTTATATAGTGGAAAATAAATTAATTAATATTAATAAGGATTAATAGATTTGGGCTGGGCTCAATTTAATCTTCAATATTGGAAGCCCAATATTCCACCTCCTTTTGATCCCCTATGTAGCCTATAAAAGCACTACATGGCCTTCATAAATCATAAGACAAGAATATCAATATTTGATAGTTCTAGAGAGTTGAAGGAGATCCATAGGAGTTCGATAGATCGTCGCCCACACGACGTTCGGACGAGGTGCAAGGAATACGTAGGAAGATCGTAAGGTCATCAACGTTTGATTTCGTTTCTCCGCACAACGAATCGAGGTATAAAATCATAAACTCCTTCTATGATTTTATGTGCATATAATTGTGATATATACATGAACGCACGATCCGGGAAAACGATGAACTTCGGGGACGGGGATTCGAGATCCCCGGCGAAGGTTCAAAGGACCCTCGGCTGGGAGCCGAGGGGTGAGATCAAGCCCTAGGGCGTCGATCGCGGTGCCCACACGAGGACGCCCCGGCTGGACGCCGGGGCATGCGATCGACCTTGCGGTTGATCGCGAGGGCAACCGCGGCTGGGCCGCGGCTGGTGCGCTGGGCGCACCGCCCTCCTCGGCGGTGGCGGTGAGTCGCCGGACTCACCGCCGGGGGCTGTTCGGAACAGCCCCACGGGGATGCGCGTGCATCCCCGGCGATCGCTAGGGCAGCGATCGCGAGCCCCGCGGAGGGGCTCGGCTAGGGTTTTGGCCGCGGGTTCATCCCGCGGCGATGCTCTTGTCGAGCCCGGTTGTTCATGGTGTTCGCGTTCGCTTTCCGGCGACGGGATTTCGGTCGGGCTATTATCTTCCGCAATTTTAATGGCCCGGGATATCGATTTCCAGCAATTGGTATCAGAGCGTTTGGTTTCGTGTTCATGTATATGTTCTATTATTGTTCTACCTTGTAGGGATTTCCGGCTATCATGGTTGGATTTAATTATTGTGTTAATTAATTATCATGATTATTCGTTTATTAAACTCTCGGACATGTCGAGATTCGTTTTGTGTGGATGAATGTTTGTAATAGTAAAAATTCGGGGGTTGACCGAATTTAGGATTTATTATTACATTCTATGTTTTCCGGAAAATGTATAGGGTCGATTTCATGTATAGAATCGATACCGGATATTGTAATTTAATTTTGTAAATTAATTTTACGTTGGATCGATGCCGAGATGACCGCCGGAGAACACATGTGACGAAGAAGACGAAGAGGACGAAGAAAAAGGGGGGGGTCGATCATCCCCATGATCGATCCCCATGAGGATCGATCGACCCCATCGAAGGGGGTGCCCGCTAGGGCTTCCGGCCACGCCGGCCACCGGTGGTGGTGGCGCGTGGGCTGGGGGCGGCGGCGGTGGTGGTCCCGGGCGGTGGAGGTCGACTGTGGGGATGGCGTGGGGTCTCCCAATCCCATGCTATTCCTACCAAGATTCACTTTCCTAAATTAATTCGGTTTTCCTATTTGAGTGTTCTTCCTTTTGGAAACTCTCATGGATTAGGAAAAGAATTAATTGGAATTAATTTATTTCCTTATTCTATTATGGAAATCTTCTAGAATATTCCAAGTCCTACTTGGAATAGGATTCTAGAGATTTAATAGAATTGGATAGGAAAATAATTAATTAATAAATTGATTTATTTCCTAATTGATTATTCCTATTTTATGGGAATTTTCATGGACATGGAAATTAATTAATTTTGGAAAGTAGAAGAGTCCTAATTTATTTTATCTCCTTATTCTATTATAGAAGTCTTCTAGAATATTCCAAGTTTTACTTGGATAGATTATTCTAGAGATTTAATGGAATTAGATAGGAAATAAATAAATAAAAATATTAATGATATTTAATTTTATTTTTGATATATTCGATTGACTTAATTTTCGAATTAAGTAACTTTTGGATTAATTAAAAATAAATAGATTTAAATATTGGAATTAATATTCTCGTCACATGGAGCATTCAAGAACGAAGACTGAAGACTAGAAGATGCATATGAAGATGGAATAAAGCCATGATAGTCGGGAAAAATAATTTTCTAGCATTATTTCGACTATGTGATACTATGTGCTTTATTGCTTGTATGCATGCTATATGTGTTTACTTTATGCACTAGATAGCGTATCCCTTTATTGTAAAAAGCTAAGTGGGAGAGGGGATGGAAACATTCCCATGGTCTCCATTGCTGTTCTCTTGGTGACTCTTATGGACTTTTGAAGTTCGTATAGACGAGTCATTGGAGGAGAATTCTTGTAATTCCTTTTAAAAGAAACATTGGTCAAGTTTATCAAACAATGCCTAATTTGTTTTTCTAAAACTGACTTCAAGTCGACTCATTCTCACCCCGGGGAGTGGAATGGAGCCAAAGCCACTTGGTCATGTGGATGACACAAATTAGAGACCTTCGTACCATTCTTTGATAGATGGATCGATTGTCTGCTCGGCTCCCTCATTTATGAGAGATAGGGTTGTTCGCATGGTGAATCACTGGTTAGAAACTTCGAGTTTCACTTATGATTCTCCGCGTCTTGATTTACAAAAATCGAATGGATCTTGTAATTGGGAGTCAATTATAAAGTCTCTTGGTGTAGTAAACGTCCACACAACGTGGCTTGCTATACTAACGGATTTTGGATTAATTGATGTAGACAGTTATAAGGAATTGTGAAGAATTGCGAAGTTGTCGTAAACGTCCACACAACATGGCTTGCGTTGATGTAACAATTCCAAACGATTTACTTTAGTACTGAGTAATGGTTTACACTTAGATACGCGTTATAGTATCCTTCCCAACGAAGTTACGCTATAATCGATGTATGACCAAAGAAAATCTAATTGCTAAATCATTTGGGTGGGTAAACGTCCACACTATCGTGGCTTGCCTTACCTGATGGGATTTTAGATGTGATTAGTAATTTAATGATATTATTTGAGGGAGATAATATCGGCATTAAATTGATTGTTTGTTTATATGTGCTTATAGGTTTAGAGAATAGCTATGAATCCACTTTCTGTGATACTCAAGGAGAATAAACTCACTGGTCCCAATTACATTGATTGGAAGAGAAATTTGGACATTGTCCTGACTGCTGAAGAGTACAAGTTTGTACTCTATGAGCACTGCCCTGCTGAACCCACGGCTGCCTCAACTGATGAGGAAAAGGAAGCATATCGGAAGTGGAAAAAGGCTGATGAAATGGCTAGGTGCTATATTTTGGCTTCTATGTCAAATGTACTCCAAACCCAACATCAGTCGATGAACACTGCCGAGGATATGTTGTTCAACCTCAAGGAGATGTTTGGGCATCAAGACCGTGCGGGTAGGCAAGAAGCCATGAGAGTCCTCATGTCGACTACTCAATCTGAAGGAACGCCCGTTGGGGAACACGTTCTTAAGATGATGAGTTTGTTGAATGATTTGGAGGTCCTAGGAACTATGATTGATGGTGAGACGCAAGTCGACATCATACTTCAGTCTCTGACCCCTAGTTTTGAGCAGTTTCGTATGAGCTATAATATGGGTAAACTATCTTATACTCTTGCGCAACTCCTGACTGAACTGAAGGCCGCAGAGGGGATCTACAAGAAGGGCAAGTCTCAAGCGCTTGTAACTACCAAGTCCAAAAGCTTGAAAGCTGTTGGAGGTAGGGGCAAGAAAAGGAAGCAAGCCTGGAAACCCAGTGGTGCCAAGAGGAATGGACCACAAGTGGGGGCTAGTAAGCCAAGGGGCAAGTGCTTCCGGTGCAACAAGTCTGGACACTGGAGGTCTGAATGTCCTCTCAAAGGTACGAATTTTTCTTTAGTCGTAAAAACATAGTCAGCGGTATTATCTACCAGAATTCTGGTGTGTAGATATGGAACCACTGACGGTATGTGCATTTTGAATGCAGGGGTTCCAGAAAACCCGGCGACTTAGAGAAGAAGAGTTCGAGTCTACATGGGTGAAGCTGTTGGGGTAGCAGCGGTTGCAGTGGAAGACATTTTATCTGCTTTTAGTAGTTTTAGGATTTCATTTCAAGGATATTGCTTTATGTACCCTTTATTTTGAAAAGAACTTTTTGTTCTGGATTTTCTATTAATGAATGGATATTTATTTCTTTAATCATTCGGTGATTTAGATAAGAAATAATGGTGTTATCTATTCTGGTACATTAGATAGCAATATATGAATGATGAATCCTTAGTCTACCACGATGCAACGAACCGTTATGTATAACTTGTTTTACTTATTAGATATATTTCTTTATTAATCATTATGCTTGTGAATTCTTGAACTTAGTAGTATTTATTCAAAAAGGATTCAAAAGATCGAAATTGATTTGATCAATTATAGTTGGAGGAATGGACCTCCCGACCTAAGAATCAATTTTGGAAGATGATACAACTAAGCTAACCTTTCTTGATAAAGGATAGAATTCGGACAAGTATTGAGAATGATTTATGATTAATGCGGTAACATGTGTAATTAGAAAGGTACGAGTAGTTCTTTCAAAGAATACTCGAAGATGGATTAGAATACTTAATGTGCCATAAAAGCGAAGTGTTTTTGACCCGTCAGTAGACACAAAGCTATTATGGGGAACCATCAAAGTATATCCATTAGAAGCCTGCGACTTGTTCGCGGAGGCTGCCACCTGTCTAAATAACACATAGCATAAATCGAAGATTGAGATTAAGTCTCAAAGGACTACACCATACACTGGAGTGTGGAAATGGTGTGTCAGGAATAAGAAATGGGATTCTAATAGTAAAAAGACAAGTTTATTCGGAACTACCTATGCTCTATGGATATTTCTGGATACAACGGCACATTTAATGTGGTTGTAGGATATCCTAGAAGAGCAAGTGATTGTAAGTTCAATAGTACTGTGAACCAGAGGGGTGTCCTCGCCCGGTTCTTAGAGGAAGACTATTAAATGAACTACAATGCCCTAACTGACAAAGGTACCTTGAAATGAGGAAATGACAAAATACTGAGAACCAGCCTGACCGAGTAGAAGTACACCACTAACTGCACCTAATGTTAATTACTGTTATACACCGGAACGCCATTGCAGTGGGAGGTTGTTAAGCAACTAGAGATGTTCATAAGACTAGAGGAGTTTTGAACTCTGGATCTAGTAGAGATGAAATCGATCCCTAGCTCTGCATAAGGGGCGGTACTAATCTAAATGTGCCTTCTTGGATAGCAATAAATGTTGGAGTTGTGTACTTAATGTCTAGATTTAAGTATCGGTAAACTCCCGGTCATAGCATTTAACCTATTTAATTAATAAACAATTATTTGCATTTAATTATTATTAATTAAATATGCAAAATATAGTCCTGGATTTTATACGTTGTAGTTAGTATGGTGTGTCGGGCCCACACAGAAGATCATACTATCGGTTACTCGTATTTAATCGAACAGTTGCTCACGACCTAGATGGACACGGACCAATCCATCGGTATAGTCGTTGTGTGAGAGAGAAAATAATTTATCTTAATTATTTTATCACACTTGTACACTTGGTGTATTGGGCGGATCGCTTGAGATTTATCGATTAGGATTGCCTTGGATAATCGATTTAAATCTCAGAGTATTTTATTCTTAATCCCCGATACTATTGCGGGTGTGTATATTTAATATAAGTGACTTTGATTTTCCAAAGGAATTAACCGATTTAATTATTGGGTTAATTACCGGTAAAATTGGGTCGCTATATTTTATATATGACATGCCGTGAATACTTGACGGGAAAGTGTATCCCGGAAGGGTTGATAATATCCTCGAGATGAGTTCATAAGGAATTATTGTGTAAACCTCATGAGTGGATTCGTTCCGCACAATAATTAAGGTTGAACGGTACTAGTCTCGGATATAAGAGATGAATATAATTTATTGAGCAATAAATAAATTTATTCATGGATATTTAAATCATAAATACACGGAATAAATAATACTACTGGAGAAATATTATTTGATATAATATTGTTTAATATTGGGAGTGCAATTAATTTATATAGTGGAAAATAAATTAATTAATATTGATAAGGATTAATAGATTTGGGCTGGGCTCAATTTAATCATCAATATTGGGAGCCCAATATTCCACCTCCTTTTGATCCCCTACGTAGCCTATAAAAGCACTACATGGTCTTCACAATTCATAATAACTTAACCTACGCCAATCATAAAGTCTTGAAGAGTGAAGGAGATCCATAGGAGTTCGATAGATCGTCGCCCACACGACGTTCGGACGAGGTGCAAGGAATACGTAGGAAGATCGTAAGGTCATCAACGTTTGATTTCGTTTCTCCGTACAACGAATCGAGGTACATAATCATAAACCCCCTCCATGATTATATGTTCATTTAATTGTGATATATACATGAACGCACGATCCGGGAAAATGACGATCTTCGGGGATGGGGATTCGAGATCCCCGGCGAAGCATCGAACGAACCCTCGGCTGGGAGCCGAGGGGTGGCGGTCGAGCCCTAGGGCTTCGACCGCCGGCGCGCATCGAAGGAAGGCCGCGGCTGGGGCGATCGAGCCCTAGCTCGATCGCCGGGGACCGTCGCAGCTTCGCGCCGCGACTGGTGGTCCCCCCCTCCTGTCGGTGGTGGCGGTGAGTCGCCGGACTCACCGCCCGGGGCTGCCGGAGCAGCCCCAGCGATCGGCGCACGATCGCGAGCCCCGGCGGGGGCTCGGCTAGGGTTTCGGCCGCGGGTTCATCCCGCGGCGATGCTCGGGTCGAGCCCGGTTCCGTTTGGTGGTTCGCGTATTTCCGGCGATAGGGTTTCGGTCGGGTTATCAGTTCCGCATAATTTTTTGATAGCCCGGGACATCGATTCCCAGCAATAAATGTTATTGTTAAGAGGCATGATCATTTAGGAGTACAAGCTTAGTATGTCCATTTATGGATTGTTACAAAGCTGTGAATCGTGGAACTTGCGAATTGATGAGATAGTCCATTGTATGGATTCATCAAAGGGCATAGACGAGAAAGGTGTATTGGAAGAGTAATAGAAACAAGGTGGTGTTTCTCGGAGATTTTATGTAGATAACACTTCATCATTGGCAACAATGTAAAAGTATTGTCAGACATAAAATAGAGGTTGTCTGAATAAATCGAGATATAAGATTAAGAATAAGTTGGATCATGTTCTTGGAATCTTTCGATGTCTAGATAAGAACATTGTACTTCTCTTAGATATCTTATGCGATAATGGTTTGTTTTTAAACATGCATAATTCTGAGAAAGGTTATTGCCCTTCAGAAACAGAATACATCTGTCTAAAGGTATGTGTCTTGAACACATGAAGGAGATAGATAAAGACAAAGCGGTTTCCTACACTTCGAGTGTGGAAAGATTTATAAATGCAATGTTGTAAAACGAAAAACCTGATATCAACTATGCGGTTAGCATAGTGGGAGGATATCAAGGTAATCTTGACAAAAGATATTCGAATGCTGTAAGAGTACTTTCGAAGTACTGGCTTACGGAGCAATGCGAATTCTTCTTGGATTACATTTTCTCAGATCCAAAAATCAGAGAAAGACCAGTGTAAGTCGATATCAAGCTATGTGTTCACTTTTGGAAGAGGTGGAACCTTAATATGAAAGAGTGATAAGCATGATGCTTCTCGGACTCTATCATAAACCGAATAGCAGCCTCAGAGGCAGCGGAAGTTTTGGTTAGGTTCCAGAATGATCTCTGAGCTTGGATATGATTCTTGGTTCACCAAAGGCTATGTATATAGCGGTACATGGTAAACTGGAAGAAGTCATAAGTTCAAAAGGTGATGATAACACATAGAGCAAGTACCACCTGATTCGAGTCATCGTCTAGGGAGACGAAGCAGTAGTCACCAAGATAACTTCAGAGCGGCAACCTAGATTGCTCATTCACATAGTACTTTTGGGAAGTATGACTTAAGCACGTGATGAGTATGGGAGTCGGGAGTTTGGAGGAAATGACTAGACCTTAGTACAAGTGGGAGATTGTTGGAGTTGTGTACTTAAAGACTAGATTTAAGTATCGGTAAACTCCCGGTCATAGCATTTAACCTATTTAATTAATAAACAATTATTTGCATTTAATTAATTATGCAAAATATAGTCCTGGATTTTATACGTTGTAGTTAGTATGGTGTGTCGGGCCCACACAGAAGATCATACTATCGGTTACTCGTATTTAATCAAACAGTTGCTCACGACCTAGATGGACACGGACCAATCCATCGGTATAGTCGTTGTGTGAGAGAGAAAATAATTTGTCTTAATTATTTTATCACACTTGTACACTTGGTGTATTGGGCGGATCGCTTGAGATTTATCAATTAAGATTGCCGTTGATAATTGATTTAAATCTCAGAGTATTTTATTCTTAATCCCCGATACTATTGCGGGTGTGTATATTTAATATAAGAGACTTTGATTTTCCAAAGGAATTAACCGATTTAATTATTGGGTTAATTACCGGTAAAATTGGGTCGCTATATTTTATATATGACATGCCGTGAATACTTGACGGGAAAGTGTATCCCGGAAGGGTTGATAATATCCCCGAGATGAGTTCATAAGGAATTATTGTGTAAACCTCATGAGTGGATTTGTTCCGCACAATGATTAAGGTTGAATGGTACTATTCTCAGATATAAGAGATGAATAAATTAATTAGCAATAAATTAATTTTATTCATGGATATTTAAATCTTAAATACACGGAATAAATAATACTACCGGAGAAATATTATTTGATATAATATGGTTTAATATTGGGAGTGCAATTAATTTATATAGTGGAAAATAAATTAATTAATATTGATAAGGATTAATAGATTTGGGTTGGGCTCAATTTAATCTTCAATATTGGAAGCCCAATATTCCACCTCCTTTTGATCCCCTATGTAGCCTATAAAAGCACTACATGGCCTTCATAAATCATAAGACAAGAATATCAATATTTGATAGTTCTAGAGAGTTGAAGGAGATCCATAGGAGTTCGATAGATCGTCGCCCACACGACGTTCGGACGAGGTGCAAGGAATACGTAGGAAGATCGTAAGGTCATCAACGTTTGATTTCGTTTCTCCGCACAACGAATCGAGGTATAAAATCATAAACTCCTTCTATGATTTTATGTGCATATAATTGTGATATATACATGAACGCACGATCCGGGAAAACGATGAACTTCGGGGACGGGGATTCGAGATCCCCGGCGAAGGTTCAAAGGACCCTCGGCTCCCAGCCGAGGGGTGCGATCGAGCCCTAGGGCGTCGATCGCGGTGCCCGCACGAGGACGCCCCGGCTGGACGCCGGGGCATGCGATCGACCTTGCGGTCGATCGCGGGGGCAGCCGCGGCTGGGCCGCGGCTGGGCCGCGGCTGGTGCGCTGGGCGCACCGCCCTCCTCGGCGGTGGCGGTGAGTCGCCGGACTCACCGCCGGGGGTTGTTCGGAACAGCCCCACGGGGATGCGCGTGCATCCCCGGCGATCGCTAGGGCAGCGATCGCGAGCCCCGCGGAGGGGCTCGGCTAGGGTTTCGGCCGCGGGTTCATCCCGCGGCGATGCTCTTGTCGAGCCCGGTTCTTCATGGTGTTCGCGTTCGGTTTCCGGCGACGGGATTTCGGTCGGGCTATTATCTTCCGCAATTTTAATGGCCCGGGATATCGATTTCCAGCAACTACCAGCGCCGCCCCTCGCAAAATCGTGGTGCCCAAAACTTTGTGTTTCGACACACTGAAGCTGATGGGGGTAGAGGCCAAAGTGCGGGAGTATTTTGCGAACATTGGGTGGAGCCAGTTTTTGGAGTGGTCTGGGCAAATCAGTGACAAGGTGGTGAGAGGATTTTTCAAAACATTGGTGGTCAAAGAGGACAAGGAGGAAGGAGTTACTGGCATCCAGTTTGAGATACTGGGAAGCAAGGTCAAAGCAAGCTGCACCGAACTGGACCTCAGTTTGGGGATGGTGACTTTTGAGGAGTGGAAGTCAAAGGAGTACCAGAGGGCACTGAAGGCTTTGCCCGAGCGCACCAAGAGCGAGCTAAATGAGATCTGGAAAGTGTTGGGCAAAGGGGGAACTTTCATTGCACAGACCACTAAGGGGCATCAGTTGAAGGATAATGCGTTGAGGGTTTGCCACAGGATCCTGGCTGTCAATTTCTTTGGCAAACAGGACACAAGCAATGCGATCTCCCAGATTGAGTTGGGTATGCTGTGGTGCATGGAGAAGAAGATCAGGCTCCACTTTGGGTCTTTTCTCTGTGCCCAGATGAAGTGGTTGAACACCCACCCCCTGAAATGCCACTCCTTTGCCCAGTTCCCTATGGTGTATGCTGCGAAGATGGATCTGCTGGTTGGAAAGTGAGTATGATGACCGAGGAGAGGTTTGACAAGGCCTGTTTCAAGAGGATGCACGATATCAAGGAGAGCAGTGATGGAGTCATAGTGTTTGACGACAACAAACCAGTGAAGGTAGAGAAGGCTGTGCCAGTTAGGGCAAAGGTTAAGTTGGAAGAAGTGAAGGAAGAAGGCGTTGTGGAGGAGCGCCTTGAGAAGATCGAGCAGAAGTTGGAAGAGCTTACCGGGATGATGAAGGCGTACTTTGACCACAATGGATTCAGGTACCCACCTGGACCCAGCTCTTAACTGACCCTCCCTTTGTTTTTAGTTTTTTTATTCTTTTTTTGTTTTTTTTTTTTGTTTTTTTTGTTTTCTGTGTTTATTGTTTGAGTCAAATAACTCGGGCGACGGGGTCGATCTGTTGGAAATCGATATCCCGGAATTAATAAATTTAAATAAAATTAATTAAATAAATTATCTAATTATTTCCGACCGAAATCCTTTGAAGATCGAATATCTGGAGTTGTCAAAATTGCGGAACCGACAACCCAATCGAAATCCCGATCACCGGAGAAACCACGAGCACAACACGAGAGCCGAAGCTCGACCGAGCACCGCCGTGGGAACACCCACGGCTGCCAGCCGAGCCCCCTCGCATGGGGCTCGCGAATCCTCGCAGCGATTCCGCGGGGCTGCTACGAGCAGCCCGCAACGAGTCACGCGACTCGCTGCTACGGGGTGCTGCGAGCCGCTGCGGGAACACCCGCAGCACGCAGCGACCAGCTGCGGGAAACCCCGTAGCCTCCCCGTGCGATCGAGCGCCCAGCTCGATCGCGTCCCGCGTGCGCCCCGCCTGAGCGAGCCGTCGATCCACGGCGGTCCGGTGGTCTGCGGACACCACCGCGTGGTTTGACCTCGTCTCGGGTCGCCTCCGGTGATCTCGCCGGAGATCACCATGATCGAGCCCTAGGACTCGATCAATCCCTCAGCTCCAACCGAGGGTTCAACGTGTGAGATCCCCACGGGGTCGATCGCTGGTGGTCCGGCGGTTCGCACCGCCACCACCCGTTCGTCCCTCGTCCGGGGTTCGTTCCTCGGATCTTGGTTCACGGTATAATCACGATAAATATAAACGATTAAAATCATAAAGAGGGTTTTACGATTTACCTCGTTCTCGTTGTTCGGAAAAACGAAGAACTCAATTGATGACCTTGAGATCTTCCCACGTATTCCTTGCACTAGCTCGAACGTCGTGTGGGCGACGATCTTCTGAACTCCATGGATCTCCTTCTCTTTCTTTCTCTCTCTAGAATTGTGATCTTCAAGTTATGAGAATAGAGAAGACCATGTAGTGCTTTTATAGGCTACGTAGGGGACCTTAAGGAGGTGGAATATTGGGCTTCCAATAATAGTGATTAAATTGAGCCCAAGCCCAAATCTATTAATCCTTATTATTATTAATTATATTTATTTTCCACTATATAAATATAATTGCACTCCCAATATTATACCATATTATATCAAATAATATTCTCCGATAGTATTATTTATTCCGCATGTTTAAGATATAAATGTCCATGAATAAATTATATTTATTGCTAATATTATTTATTCATCTCTTATAATTCCGAGAATAGTACCACTCAACTTTATTATCATGCGGATCAAATCCATTTGCAAGGTTTACATGATAATCCTTATGAGCTCATCTCGGGGACATTATCAACCCTTTAGAGGACATGGTTTCCCGTAAAAAATTCACAGCATGTCATACATAAAATACAGTGGCCCAACTTTACCGGTAATTGACCCAATATTCTAATCGGTCAATTCCTTTGGAAAATCAAAGTCACTAATATTATATGCACACACGCGCAATAATATTAGGGATTAAGAATAAAATACACTGAGATTTAAATCGATTATCGAAGGCAATCCTAATCGATAAATCTCAAGCGATCCGCCCAATACACCAAGTGTACAAGTATGATAAAATAATCAAGACCAATTATTTTCTCACTCATACAACGACTATACCGATGGATTGGTCCTTGTCCATCTAGGTCGTGAGCAACTGTTCGATTATATACGAGTAACCGATAGTATGATCTTCCGTGTGACGACGCACACCATACTAACTACAACGTATATAATCTAGGACTATAATTTGCATATATTTAATTATAAATAATTAAACGCAAATGATTGTTTATTATTAAATAGGATAAATGCTTGAGACGGAGTTCAGATGTTACTTAAATCTAGACATTAAGTATACAACTCCATCAATCTCCCACTTATACTAAGGTCTAGTCGCTGTCTCCCAAACATCTGACTCCCATACCATCCACGTGCCTACTGAACGCTTTTGCTCGCAGGGCCTTAGTGAACGAGTACTCTAGGGTGTCCCCTGATGCTATCTAGGTAACGACTATATCGCCTCGTTGACGATACCTCGAATCAGGTAGTACTTGCTCTATGTGTTATCTTCACACTATGGACTCGTGGTTCCTTTGTTTGTCACTACACCGCTATTGTCACAATAGCATTGGGTAAACAAGGTACCACATCTATGTCCTGGAGAAAACTCCGGAGTCACACCGATCTTTAAGCTGCCTCAAAGGCCGCTACCTATTCGGTTTCCGTGGTAGAGTCTGTAATGCATTGATTTACACTCTTCCATATGATATCTCCATTTCTTAGTGTGAACACATAGCCTGACTTCGATTTTCAACTTTCCCTTTGCGATTAGAAATCCGAATTTGTGTAACCCACAGGAAATTGCTCGACTGATCACATCAGTCCAATGTTCCTTTCCAGTTTTACTCTGATATCTCACCACTATGCTCCCGGCATAGCAGATATCGGGTCTCGTGTATAACATACATTAAGCTTCCCAAAGCCAAGGCGTAGGGAACCGCTTTCATTTCTTCTATCTCCTTTTGTGTCTCAAGACACATCTTTAGATAGATAGATTCTATATCTGAAAGGTAAAACCTTTCTAGGAATCTTGTATGTTAAACGAGTCAGAATCGTGTCTATGTATGAAGCTTGGGATAGGTACAATGTTCTTCTCTTGTGATCCCTTATAACTTTGATCACATGAACATGTCCAACCTCTCCTAAGTCCTTCATATCGAATTGTCTAGAACAACCATTCCTTCATGTCCGATAACATTTTCACATTGTTGCCAATTAGAAAATATCGTCTACATAAAGCACGAGAAACCACTTTCGTTTGCATCACGTTTCCAATACATACACGAATCGTCCATGCTTTTAATGAATCCATACCAATGGACTTATCAAATCGCATGTTCCACGATCTTGTAGCTTGCTTCAATCCATAAATGGATCGACTGAGCTTGCACACTAAATGCTCTCGCCCCTTAGCAATGAATCCTTCTGGTTATTTCATAAATGGTTCCGTCAAGACTTCCATATGGGAAAGCTGTCTCGACAACCATTTTACCACACCTCATAACCATATGAGATGCTAAGAGAATCCGAATTGACTTTAGCATTGCTACCGGCGAAAGGTCTCCTCATACTCGATCCATATCTTTCTGAGTATATCCTTTCACAACAAGCTTTGCTTTGAAGGTTCCGACCTTCCCGTCATATCCTCTCTTTGTCTTGTAGACCCATTCACCCGATTGGCTTCACGCCTTTCAGTGGCTCTACAAGATCCCAGACTTTATTAGAATCCTCAGATTCCATTTCGGATTTCATCGCCTTTCACCAAGAAGGCGCATTTAGATCTTGTACCGCCTCATCATAGGTCCAGGGATCGATTTCATGTACTCCAGGTGCCGAGTCCGAAGACTCACCCAGTCCCACGAATCTTTCCGGTTGTCTGACAACCCTCCCACTACGACGACGTTCCGGTGTATTAATAGTGATAACAGGTGCAGGTTCTAGTGGTGTACTACTCGGTTCGGCTGGTTCTAAGTCTCGATCATTCTCTCTCATTTTCATCAAGTATCACATCACTTTTGGGCTTGTGGTTCATCACATAGACTTTCTCTAAGAACCGGGCGTTAGAACTTATAACGACCATCTGGTCCTTAGGACAATAGAACACACAACTTTTGTTCTTCTAGGATATCCTATAAACAACCGCATTTCCGTACGAGGTTCTAAGGGAACCAAGTTTAGGATGTGCGCCGATGTTTCCAATGCATATCCCTAGAACATAAGGTAAGTCCGAATAACTCATTATCTTTTCACCATTCCCATAAGAGTCCTTTTCCTTCCTTTTGACACACCATTCCTTAGAGGAGTAAATGGTACAGTCAGTTGGGAGTTAATCCCATTCTCTGATCAGTATACCTTGAATTCTCCAGACAGGTATATGCCTCCACGATCAGATCATAGGCATTCAATGGATTTACCGTGAAGGTTCTCCACAAGAGCTTTGTACTCTTTGAACTAGTCAAAGTACTTGCTTTTGTGGCGCATCAGGTATCTAAATCCATGTATCGAGTAATCATTAAAATGAAATACTCGTACCCTCCTCATGTCTGAGTAGACATAGGTCCGCATACATCAGAGTGAATCAAATCCAATACTCGTCCGAATCTATAGCTTTTAACCTTAAAATGTTACTTGGTCATTCATTACCATCCAAAATCGATTCACAGGTAGGAAGGTCCTCTCCTTCAACACCACTGATTTGACCATCAGTTGTTCACCTTTGAATCCCATTTGGATTAAAAATGACCTAGCTTAAGATGCCAGAAGTATAATTGATTCATACTAGAAGGTTCCTTTCTCTTATTGGTGTTAGATAATGTGTTACTAGTTTCGGTTTGTTGCATCGTGGTAGACTCGGGATTTATCATATACAAATTGTCAACCAATGTGCTAGAACAGATATTATCATCTATTCTTCTTATAATCATCGAATGATCAGAAGAACTAGAATATCCATTTGTTTAGAAACTGAAATTAAATTCTTTCTAAATCCATGCACATAAAGACAATGTATAAAATCCTTTCATCACTCAAAAGTAAATGAATCTCTCCCACTGCAACAGCCGCCACCTTCGCAGCATTGCCCATGTAGATGGTGATCTTTTCCTTTCTAAGTCGCTGGGTTTCCTGGAACCCTTGCATACGAATGCAAAACATGATCAGTGGCCTCCGTATCAACACACCAGGTGCTGGTAGATATTACCATTGAAAATTTATCAATGACTAAGGAAAAGTTCACTCCTCGTTTTTATAAGAGGACAATCAGACTACCAGTGCCCAGACTGCTTGCAACGGAAGTACTTGCCTTGCGGCATACTTTACCCATCTCGTGGTCCAAAACTAGGATCACTGGGTTTCCGTATCTTGCTTCTTCTTTTCCATCTACCCGTCCATAGGTTCAAAACCATTTCTTGACACGGGAGGACAAAGAACACGAAGTACATACTTGTACTCTTCAGCAGTTAGGACATTGTCCAGATTTCGATTCCAATCAACATTCTAAGGGTCGTTGAGTATAAATGCCTTATCGTATATCACATAGTAGGGCAAAGACATTTCTAACCTATAAGCACATAATACAAACAATCGATTTAATTCCGATACTATATCCCTCGAATAATATCATTAAATCACTAACCGCATCTAGAATCCCATTAGATATGGCAAGCCACGTGGTGTGGACGTTTACCTACCCAAACGATTTCGCAATTAGATTTGCTTCGGTCATACATCACTTATAGCGTAACTTCGTGGGGAAGAATACTATAATGCGTATCTAAGTGTAAACCATTACTCAGTACCAAAGTGAATCATTTGGAATTGTTACATCACCGCAAGCCACGTGGTGTGGACGTTTACGATAACTTCACAACTCTTCACAATTCCTTATAACTGTCTACATCAATTAATCCAAAATTCATTAGTATAGCAAGCCACGTGGTGTGGACGTTTACTACACCAAGAGATCTTTATAATTGACTCCCAATTACTTGATCCATTCGATCTTGTAAATCAAGACGCGGTGAATCATAAGTGAATCTCGAAGTTTCTTACCAGTGATTCACCATGCGAACAACCCTATCTCTCATAAATGAGGGAGCCGAGCAGACAATCGATCCACCTTCAAAAGAATGGTACGAAAGTCTCTAATTTGTGTCCTCGACATGACCATGTGGCTTTGGCTCCATTCCACTCCCCGGGGTGAAAATGAGTCGACTTGAAATCAGTTTTGGAAAGACAAATTAGGCATTGTTTGATAAACTTAATCAATGTTTCTTGTAAGAGGAATTACAAGAACTCTCCTCCAATAACTTATCTATATAAACTTCAAAAGTTTATAAAAGTCACAAAGAGAGCAGCAATGGAGACCATGAGATTGTTTCCAATCCCTCTCCCACTTAGCTTTTTACAACAAGGGATACGCTATCTAATACATAAATAAATACACATAAGCATGCATACATGAAATAAAGCACATAAGATATTATCACATAATCAAAATAATACTAGAATATTATTTTCCGACTATTATGGCTTTATCGCATCCCCGTACGCATCTTCTAGTCTTTAGTCTTCGTTCTTGAATGCTCCATGTGACGAGAATATTAATTCCAATATTTAAATCTATTTATTTTTAATTAATCCAAAAGTTACTTAATTCGAAAATTAAGTCAATCGAATATATCAAAAATAAAATTAAATATTATTCATATTTTTTATTATTTTTATTTTCCTTTTCTAATTCCATTAAATCTCTAGAATTCTATCCAAGACCAACTTGGAATATTCTAGAAGATTTCCATAATGAAATAAGGAAATAAAATAATTTAGGACTCCTAATCTTTCCAAATTAATTCCTTTCCTAATCCATTAAAAAATCCATAAAGGAATAATTAAATAAGGAAAAATTAATTAAGGACTTTCAAAAGTTTCCAAATTAATTATTTTCCTAATCCATTAAAAATTTCATAAAGGAATAATTAAATAAGGAAAAATTAATTAAGAACTTTCAAAACTTCCCAAATTAATTATTTTCCTAATCCATTAAAAATTCCATAAAGGAATAATTAAATAAGGAAATATTAATTTAGGACTCCTAAACTTTCCAAAATAATTCTTTTCCTAATCCATAAAAATTCCCAAGAATAGGAATAGTTATATAAGGAAAACCGAATTAATAAGGAAAAATAATTCTTTTCCTAATCCATAAAAATTCCCATAAAATAGGAATAATTATATCAGGAAAACCGAATTAAATTAGGAATAGGATCTTTACCGGGATAGCATGAGATCACAAAGGACCCCACGCCCCCCCCCCCCCCCCCCCCCCTTCGACCGCCGGCTTGGAGGAGCCGCCCACCGTCGCCGGCGAGCCACCTCCCCGGGGTCGATCCATCATGGTTCGACCATGGGGCTGGCCGAACCGAGCCCTAACCCTCTCACGTCTCCTCCGTCACACTTTTTCCGGAACGTTCACCACACAAAACGAATCTCGACATGTCCGAGAGTTAAACAATCAAGAGAACAATATCATGACATTAATTATTTAAAATTAAATCTAGCCACAATAATCGGAAACCCTGCAAGGTAGAACAATTTATCGAAAAATACCGTGAACTAAAACCAACGCTCTGATACCAATTGTTGGAAATCGATATCCCAGAATTAATAAATTTAAATAAAATTAATTAAATAAATTATCTAATTAATTCCGACCAAAATCCTTTGGAGATCGAATATCCGGAGTTGTCAAAATTGCGGAACCGACAACCCAATCGAAATCCCGATCGCCGGAGAAACCACGAGCACAACACGAGAGCCGAAGCTCGACCGAGCACCGCCATGGGAACACCCACGGCTGCCAGCCGAGCCCCCTCGCATGGGGCTCGCGAATCCTCACAGCGATCTCGCGAGGCTGCTACGAGCAGCCCGCAACGAGTCACGCGACTCGCTGCTACGGGGTGCTGCGAGCCGCTGCGGGAACACCCGCAGCACGCAGCGACCAGCTGCGGGAAACCCCGCAGCCTCCCCGTGCGATCGAGCGCCCAGCTCGATCGCGTCCCACGTGCGCCCCGCCTGAGCGAGCCGTCGATCCACGGCGGTCCGGTGGTCCGCGGACACCACCGCGTGGTTCAACCTCGTCTCGGGTCGCCTCCGGTGATCTCGCCGAAGATCACCATGATCGAGCCCTAGGGCTCGATCGATCCCTCGGCTCCAACCGAGGGTTCAACGTGCGCGATCCCCACGGGGTCGATCGCCGGTGGTCCGGCGGTTCGCACCACCACCACCCGTTCGTCCCTCGTCCGGGGTTCGTTCCTCGGATCTTGGTTCACGGTATAATCACGATAAATATAAACGATTAAAATCATAAAGAGGGTTTTACGATTTACCTCGTTCTCGTTGTTCGGAAAAACGAAGAACTCAATTGATGACCTTGAGATCTTCCCACGTATTCCTTGCACTAGCTCGAACGTCGTGTGGGCGACGATCTTCCGAACTCCATGGATCTCCTTCTCTTTCTTTCTCTCTCTAGAATTGTGATCTTCAAGTTATGAGAATAGAGAAGACCATGTAGTGCTTTTATAGGCTACGTAGGGGACCTTAAGGAGGTGGAATATTGGGCTTCCAATAATAGTGATTAAATTGAGCCCAAGCCCAAATCTATTAATCCTTATTATTATTAATAATATTTATTTTCCACTATATAAATATAATTGCACTATATTTTCCACTATATTTCCCAATATTATACCATATTATATCAAATAATATTCTCCGGTAGTATTATTTATTCCGCATGTTTAAGATATAAATGTCCATGAATAAATTATATTTATTGCTAATATTATTTATTCATCTCTTATAATTCCGAGAATAGTACCACTCAACTTTATTATCATGCGGATCAAATCCACTTGCAAGGTTTACATGATAATCCTTATAAGATCATCTCGGGGATATTATCAACCCTTTAGAGGACATGCTTTCCCGTCAAAAATTCACAGCATGTCATACATAAAATACAGTGGCCTAACTTTACCGGTAATTGACCCAATATTCTAATCGGTCAATTCCTTTGGAAAATCAAAGTCACTAATATTATATGCACACACCCGCAATAATATTAGGGATTAAGAATAAAATACACTGAGATTTAAATCGATTATCGAAGGCAATCCTAATCGATAAATCTCAAGCGATCCGCCCAATACACAAAGTGTACAAGTATGATAAAATAATCAAGACCAATTATTTTCTCACTCATACAACGACTATACCGATGGATTGGTCCTTATCCATCTAGGTCGTGAGCAACTGTTCGATTATATACGAGTAACCGATAGTATGATCTTCCGTGTGACGACGCACAGCATACTAACTACAACGTATATAATCTAGGACTATAATTTGCATATATTTAATTATAAATAATTAAACGCAAATGATTGTTTATTATTAAATAGGATAAATGCTTTAGACGGAGTTCAGATGTTACTTAAATCTAGACATTATTTATACAACTCCATCACGATCTCCCTGCTGACACACTTTGCCTACGCAAAGTGTGTGAGGGGGCAGGTGCGCCAACGTTAATTTAGAGTTATGGTTTGGTCGAGGCAGCCCCTACTGATCTTATTACTCTCACCCACTTTGCCTACGCAAAGTGTGTGAGGGGGGAAAGGGAAAGGGAAAACCTCTATGTCTAATCGAGTCAGCATGATTATGTGAATACTTAGGGCAATTAGCACCTAATAATACAGCAATTCAAAATTTGTAGTTAAAGGCATGAGAATAGGGACGATGGAACTATACTAGGCAAACTGTGAGATTTGAGCCATACATTGAATTGAAATTTCTTTCTTGAGAGTCTGTTGTGATATTTATGATGCCTGACTTTGCCTTTTTGCTGTGATAAGTAGTTTTGTTGAGTAGGGGTTATTATATGATTAGGGAATTTCTTTCAGTTTGGTCATAAATAACATTAATCCCTTGCTAGCCCCTTTGAGCCTACTGATTTTCCTTGTATACCAGTCTGGCACTTTGCCAATAGGCAACCAGACAGATAATGAGGGGTAGAGAGGTTGATGTTGAAAAAAAAAAAAAAAAGGAGAAAAAAAAATATAATAATAGGTTGTGTGCTAAGGCCCGTAAGAAAGGGGCAAAGCGGTAGAGAAAAGGCTAACCTAAAGAGCCCTCTGCCCAAACTGTGCCTACTCCTCTAAATCCACCCAAAGAGCCTACATTACAACCCAATAAAAGCCCCTTTGATGAGACCCCCTACTTAGTCAGAATAACTTGATCAGCAAACTGTCAAATTTGGGCAAAGTAGATTCACAACAGAAAATGAGTGACATTATACCCATCCACTGAAAAGAGAGATACACTTGTGAGGGAGTGACCATAAGCCCTAATATAGACTCTTGACCGAATTTTTATGCCTCTAACTTGAATTTTGACTTATCTGTATTTGCTTTGCCTATTCTATATTCTGTAATCATGCTAAAGTCCTTTGAGTCTCTGTTTATATTTTTCCCCCTCTATCTTGATTTCTTTTTCACTTTGGTCTTATATCCGGTGAGTCAAACCCCACGCTTGAGGACAAGCGTATTGCAAGTGTGTGCGGTTTGATGAGCCATTTTATTTGCTCATCTTGAGCCCCTTTTTGAGTTAGTTTGAGTCTGTTTTATGTGTCTGGGAGGGCACAGTAGAGTGTTTGGTCAGAGTGTGCAGGCAAACAGGTAACAGGTGGCGCACTGGGCAAAAGAGGCAAGGAAACCCCCTTCTTTGGGCAAACAGCGATCTAGAGCGTGTAGTAACTGAGCAATTTGGCCTCGTCAGGCAAACCAAAACACTTTGGGTTGAGTCATGAAGCAGAAGACCCATATCGACTACCAAGTACCGTGCCTGGTCCGTTCACCTGTGGAGTAGGAGAATACCTGTAGAGAGTTTGGGAAGCGGATTGCCAGCGGGCAAAGTCAAAGGCGGCTGGAGCTAAAGATGGAAAGTACTTAGCGGCGCCTAGAAAAGGAAAGCCCATGCAGCGGCCCATGCAACCGCGATTCCGCAACCCTAATTCGAGCCTATATAAGGAAGAGAAGCTGGAGAAGAGAAGGACATGAATTGACGACCCCGTTCACGAAGCAAGCCGCCGGCGATCGAAGCTCTTGGAGAATTTCGGCCGCGTTGTTTTCTTTTGAAGTTGATCGAGCCTTCGGGCATTAAAATAATTTATTGCTTTATGTTTTTATTGCTTTGTTTTTCTATTTCAGTTTGAACAATTTCATATTCCAGTAGTTATGAATTTCAATTCCGTTCTTCAATTTATTTCTTGTTTTATTTCTTTGCATATGAGTAGCTAAATTTGCAGGGCATCTGGGCAAAGGCGAATCGAAGGAGACTCTGGGCTAAGATAGAACCGTGAGGTTGATAGGGCTTAGTTAACTGCCTGGGGTTTGTTCCCGATACACAGTTGATGTTTAACTACATTCTTGCAGGTTTGGGCGGACTAATTTGGTCGTTAGGAAACCCTTACACTTTGAGATACTAGCGATTGATCAAACCGAGTAGAAAGTACCTAGATGTACTACGGGCATAGCGCTAGAACGTGTTGGAGCTTTGAGGTCGTATGATTCGGATTTCCGGACATGCTATTGGCCGAATTGGGTTCGTCGAGAGAGTAATGCGAGTTTGGGCAAACGAGATCCATGCGACCACATAGGTATCGAATTGACTAGACTCAGGGGATTAGACATAAGTATACCTTGCCTTTTCTTTACCCAGTAAGGACGGATTGGGGTGGGGTAACTGTAGGCGTGACTTAATAGGACTACTTTTACTTTGTTCGACATCCTATAACCGATTAACAAACCATTAGTTAAAACCATTAGTGCCAGGGATCGGTAATTTGCCCAGAGAACCCAGAGAGAAGTCGCGAGCCCAGAAGCCTGCTTTCCTTTATTTGATTTCAGTTTGATTAATTTTTGTTTCCAGATTGATTAAAGTGTTTAGTTTGTTATTTCTGCATATTAGTTTTGGTTAATTAGATTTCTTATTTCTATTAGTTGATAGTTTGATAAAACGCTGTGACTCAGCTACCAAATTTAAAACTTTTTTATTGTGACACTATTTGGGCAAAGCCAAGATTAACTAAATTGCAATTGCTTCCTCGTGGGATCAACCCAATACTTATCACTTGCTATTTTGTGCTGAGTTTAGGAACTTTATAAATTTATTTTGACCGCGTTAGCTTCCACGACAAATTTTTCGCGTCGTCAGTTCCACGTTTCGAAAGAAATCTGACTTGGAAATTTCTTTGGGAATGCATTACTTGGAGAGTCGCTTAGAATATGTCACTGATCGTTCAAACAAAAAGCTTTGTGCATTCGTTTGCAAGCACGGTAGGAAAGAATGCACGTTTAGATGTGTGCTAGTGGGAGTGATGAAACGCTATGGATGATCACAAAGTTGAACTTGAGTCACACTTGTGAGACCATATTGCATCGTACTACCTGTCGACGAATTAAATTTGTAGTTGCTGCTAGTTACTTTTCTCATAAACTTGTCAAAGACGGTGACGTTCTGAAGCCAAAGGACATGATAACAGAGTTGCGTGAGCGTTACGGTGTTGAGATGGATTACAGTTTCACTCTCCGAGCGCGGAGCGTAGCGATAGAGATGGCGTATGGCTCATATGCTCAGTTATATCATAGGCTCGCTTCGTATTTGTATATATTGAGAGAGCAGAATCCCGGCACATTTTATGAAATACAATCCACACGGAATGGGGGGGTGTTCCAACACATGTTTCTTGCTCTCGGACAGTCTATTTCTGCATTCTATAGTAATCTAAGGCCAGTGATTGTTGTGGACGGGACTCACCTCAAAGGAAAGAGCCAGGGGATATTGTTTGTCGCCATGACGAAGGATGGGAATGAAAACGCCTACCCACTTGCAGTTGGGATTGGTCCGAAAGAAAATGATGAGTCGTGGACATGGTTCCTTCAAAACCTGAGCAGGTGCTTCAATAGACAATATGGTTTAATTATCGTATCCGATCAGCATAAGAGCATCCAAACTGCCGTTGCGTCTGCTTACCCGAATGCATTGCATGGGTTGTGTATTTACCACATTAAGAAGAATCTAGTTCTCTATGGCAGTCGCGTCAGGGCCGTAATAACCTCTGCATCAAACAGTTACCGTGTTGAGTCAATGCACAGACATTTAGCTGATTTGGAGAGGCTGAGCCCTGACGGGGCTTACAAGAGAATGTTAGAAATACGGGTTGAGAGGTGGTCGAAGGCAATGTGTCCAGTACGACGATATGGTTTCATGACCTCCAACATTGCCGAGTGCTTCAATTCTCGTATGGTCTGGGCGAGACGTCTACCCGTATGTTCATTGGTCGAGGCATTCCGCGCAGTCTTGGAACAATGGTTTCAAGAGCGAAGCGCGAATGCTGCGTCAAGAGAACATGAGTTGACTGAAGAGACGCTTAATAAACTATCTTGCGCAGTGGAGCACGCTCTGTGTATGGTTGTCCGAGACACAACCACACCTGACGTGTATAAAGTGGAGGATGGTAAGCTATCTTTTCAAGTTGATCTTCAAAATCAGACATGTGAATGTCGACGCTTCGAACTTGATGAAATCCCCCGCAGTCACACTGCAGCCGCTGTTAGGTACGTACTAATCAAACAAACACTTTCAATTTATTAATTCGACAATATGTTCGTACTTTTTAGGATCGTATCACTTCACATTGCCACCACAACTTCTATTTCTCAGACAAAGAGGATTGCATATATATGACTTCGTCAGTGGATATTACAAACAACACAATTTGATGGAGACATATGCGACTCCTATCAAAGTACTTCCGCATCCTGCTGATTAGGTCGTTCCCGCGTATATAACTGATCACGTCATTCATCCTCCGGTTGCGGTGAGACAGGCTGGTCGTCCGAAGATGAGCCGTGCACGGTCTTCTGTCAAGGGTAATGCCCCCAGAAGAAGAAGTCAGCCTCAAAAGTGTAGTAAGTGTAATTCGATCACACACAACGCGCGCAAATGTGACAAAGTTTTTTTACCCACCGATAGGCAGTCGCTCGACGATGATCAGAATTCTCAACCCACGGTGGAACCAATCCGACAGAAAAGACAAAAGAAAAAATGTAGCGTATGCCGGAGTGCAGACCATAACAAACAGACATGTCCGGTGCGGGGGGATTAACGTGAATGTGTGACCATGCTGAACAATTGTGATATTTAGGTACTGCAACTAATGATGGGTTTTTATTGTATGATATTCTGCGATTGTGTGTTTTTTGGATTATTTGGGGTTGTTGGGATTTGTATGGTTTCTGTGAATTCGTTTTTTGTGTGTCACGGTGAATCTTATAAATGACCGTGTACCACCGTCCGTGTTACACCGTCCGTAGTACATCGTGTGGCGGCCGTGATATTACGCTGTGCATCGGTTGTCCCGCCACCATCTTGGAAACTAGTACTACTGGTACAATACTCGTTAAAATTGATCTGATCTCCGCACGGTAACCTATACGGTGATATATCACAACATCACCGTGTAAGTATGAACAATGACGTTTTTTGGTAATTATTGCTCGGTTGTGTGAATATTTTGGTTAAAATGGTAATCCAAAGTTAATTTTCCATCTAGATGATTATATGAAACTGACAAAACTTCACAATTATGCAAGAAACTATTTAATGTGATATATCATGTGCAATATATGATCACACTTGAGAGTAACTTGTAACAAATGAATTAGACATCTTTTGAATTTGAGACATGCATACTCCAAATCGAATCATACTTGTTTAAAATCAAATACCATACGTCTCAATGACTGAAACATATCTCAGTGAACGTTAATAAAGAATTCAAAGTGTGTACAAACCATGAGAACTCATTTTTTTGGTGTTTAACGAATTCACAATGAATATTAGAAATTACCGTGTAACACCGTCAGTGTTATGTCGTGTGACGGTCGTGATATTTACACCTTGCGAAACTCCATCTCTTCAGTTTTATTTTCGATAATTTAATTAGAATTTTAAATACAAATCGGTAAAATTAACTCGCGCCTGCAAAAGCTGTTTTGAGTACAGTGCATCGGTTGTCCCGCCACCATATTGGGAACTAGTACTACCAGTACTTTACTCGTTAAATTTCAAATTTAAAAATTGATCTGATCTCCGCACGGTAACCCTATACGGTGATATATCACAACATCACCGTGTAAGTATGAACAATTACGTTTTTTGGTGATTGTTGCTCGGTTGTGTGAATATTTTGGTTAAAATGCTAATCCAAATTTTAATTTTCCATCTAAATGATTATATGAAACCGACAAAACTCCACAATTATGCAAGAAACGATTGAATGTGATATATCATGTGCAATATATGATCACACTTGAGAGTAACTTGTAACAAATGAATTAGACATCTCTTGAATTTGAGACATGTATACTCCAAATCGAATCATATGTGATTAAAATCAAATACCATATGTCTCAATGACTGAAACATATCCCAGTGAACGTTAATAAAGAATTCAAAGTGTGTAAAAACCATGAGAACTCGTTTTTTTGGTGTTTAACGAATTCACGATGAATATTAGAAATGACCGTGTAACACCGTCAGTGTTATGTCGTGTGACGGTCGTGATATTTACACCTTGCGAAACTTCATCCCTTCAGTTTTATTTTCGATAATTGAATTAGAATTTTTGATGGAGTTGTATTCTAAATGTCTAGTTTAGTGCAAATACGGAACTCCTTATCTATGCCTTAGTCTATACATAATTCAAGCATGATTGCATTTATTGCAATAGTCCTTGATATATATACGTTGTAGATAGTATGGCGTGAGGAGACACGCGGAAGATCATACTATTGGTCACTCGTATACTATCGAACAGTAGCTCACGACTTAGATGGACATGGACAATCCATCGGTACGTCGTAGTGTGACTGGGTAATAGTTGGTCTTGACTATTATGTTACACTCGTACACTTGGTGTATTGAGCAGGACCACGAGAGGGCGTTCGATTTGTACTAATCGGAGTAATCGAACTAGACCTCAGATATTACGGATATGTGAGTTCTTAATCCCTATATAATTATAGGTGCGTGTGTCCAATGCTCGGTTCTTTGATGTGCCAATGCGTGAGACTAATTGATTAGTCAATATTCTCGGTAGATTGGGAATCGGTATTGTACACACGGCATGCTATAGATTATAGACAGGAAACCGTGTCCCATTTATTGGGTTGATGATGTCCCCGAGATGAGCTCATAAAGTTTATCATGTAAACCCTGCAGGTGGATTTACTCCGCATGATAATAAGGATGAGTGGTACTAGTCTCGGATAATAAGAAATGAATTAATTTAATTATTAGTAATTAAAATTAATTCGTGGATATGCGATATCTTAAACACGGGGAAATGTCACATATGTAATACGGCGGGAAAATTATTGACGAAATAATTTGAATTAATTAATTGGGAAATCATTTATAATTTTATAGTGGAATTAATTATAAATAAAATTGTGGAATTTAATTAAGGTTTTCCTTTTGGGACACCAAGTTAATTAAATTGCAATTTAAGCCTAATTAATTAATTGCCTATGGGTCCCTAGTGTGGCCTATATAAATCCTCGTTCTCTCTTCTCTAAACCTACAGAACGCCGCTATTTTATTTTTGCGGAGAAAAATTAATTGTTAGTGCAATAATTTTTCTGTGAAAATAAATAGACTAGCGCAATTAATTTTCTGTAGAAATAAAAAGCTAGCGCAATTATATTTCAGAGAGACAGAAAATAATATTATTACGCTGGGTTTGAGAGAGAAGAAGAAGAGAAAAATTCCGGCGGATCGTTGCCCACACAACGGCCGGAATCGAGGGCTAGGATACACGCTAGAAGACTCGAGGTCTCTGTCAATTCGGCTTCTCCGAATCACGCGACAAAGGTATGGAATCGAAACCCTTATTCCGCATCGTTTCGATTCAATCTCGTACGTAATCATATAACGAACCACCGATCGTGTTCGACGGCTTGGGTTCGATGGTCTCGGACTGCTGGGCGTTCTCCGATCGCTGGAACAGCAGTCGGATCGAGAAAAACGGCCGGAACAGCCCGAACAGCAGCATCGCGATTCTGGAATCGCGACGCTGTCGGCCGACAGCTATTCTTGTCGGCCGACACTGCCCTGTCGGGCGACAGACAGGGCAGAAGCCCTCGGAAACGCGCGATTGTGCCTCGGGCATGATGGCTGGGCGTGTTTCGGGTCTGGGGCTTCGTCATGATGGAAGTAGTGATGCTGGAGGTCGACTGGGCATGTCCGGATGTTCGAGTAGTCGAACGGACTCGTCCCGGGTAGTTGATTCCCAACAATTGGTATCAGAGCCAGTTTATCGGTTTGTTGTATTGTTCGTACGTTTTGTGATGCAGGATGAACCCGATTATTATGGCCAACATTATGGGATGTTGTATGATAATTTTGTTGTGGTTTGTTAAACTCTCGGGCTTGTCGAGATAGTTTTGTTTTTTGGAAAACGTTGCTTGTTTGTAATAGATAAAAACGACGGGTTGAGTCGTTAGGTTTATTTATTTTTCGTTGTATCCGGGACATGTATAGGGTCGATCACCTTGTATAGGATCGATGCCGGAAGTAGTAAGATTGTATTTTGTAAATTTGCTATTTTGGTGGATCGAGACGAGATCGAAATCCGGAGGAACGAGAGTCGAGGAGGGCGAACCGGCAACGGGCTGCCATCTAACACACCCCGTGTTTCGTGACGGGCAGCAGCGGGGCTGGGGTTCGTTCGACCCCACGGACGACTCAACGAGGCTCGAGACGAGGCTCCAGTGGGAGGAGTTCGTCTCTTGACCCTCGAGCGATTCGGTGGTGGACCGAGACCGAGACGAGCAACGAGATGAAGTTCCAAGAGACGTGCATTGGAAAATACTTAAGGCCATAATAATCGGGGCCACGTTAAATGCTTTTTTTTGTGTTTACGTGTTTATTATTATGCTTAATTATTTTATGCATGTTATCCCTCAATCATAAAATACTAAGTGGGAGAGGGATTGGAAACAATCCCGCGGTCTCCATTCTCTGTTTTGAATGTGATGTGTATTGACTTACTGGTTGGCTTTAGTGTCATCCTCCCTATCGGATAAAGTCGATACACGGATATCACTGGATCAAAATTCGAATTCAATTCCACTTATAAATGGAAACGATACTTTGGGTTAATTGAGACTCTATGACATTTAAATAAGTGTGATTCAATTAATAAAGTTGTTTGTTTTAGTAAACGTCCACACTAACGTGAATTGCTAGATGGAAACGGAACTTTGGTATTAATTGAGGCTCGACAGTTATAGAAAGTCGTGGAGGACCGCATGTCAACGTAAACGTCCACATGAACGTGGCTTGCGGTGGACATGTAGTTCCCGAGCGGTGGACTTAGTACTGAGAAATGGTATACACTTAGGTACGCTTTATAGTAGCCTCCCCATCGGAGTCACTGCTATAATGATGTACGACCAAAGTAAAAATCCAATTATAAAATCGTATGGATTAGTATACGTCCACAAGAACGTGGCATGCTAGTCTGATGGGATTTTGGAAATGATTGGTAGTTTAATGATATTATTTGAGGGAAATGATATCGAATTAAACTCATTGTTTGTTTTATATGGTATTATTCCCATTAAAAGTCAACAAACTCACTGAACCTGTTTGTATGGATTAAAGAAGAAACTTGGACATTGTCCTAACTGCAGAGGAGTACAAATATGTACTCCAAGTCGATTGACTTGCTGAGCCAAATGATGCTTCCACTACTGAGGAAAGGAAGCTCATTGGAAATGGATCAAGGCTGATGAGATGACGCGGAGCTACATTATGGCTTTCATGTCAAATGTGCTGCGACATCGGGATTAAGCCGTGACCATTACCTATGATATGATGCTTAACCTCAAGGAGCCTTTTGGTTATCAGGACAGGGCAGCCGGGCAAAATGCAATGAGGCAACTCATGACGGCCATCATGTCGGAAAGAATGCCCGTGAGGGATCACGTTCTTAGAATGATGGGCTATCTTAATGAGATAGAGATTCTGGGAGCAATTATCAATGGGGTAACCCAAGTCGATATTGTGCTCCAGTCTCTGCCAAGAAGTTTTGAGCAATTCCGCCTGAACTATAACATGAATAAGAGGTCTTATTCATTGACGGAGCTCCTGATTGAACTTCAAGCGGCTGAGGGAATCTTTAAGGGCTTTCCAGCACTTGTGGCTGAGAAATTGGCTCTTCCTAGGCCTCCGGGCGGCAAAAGGAAGAAGAAGCAAAGACGGAAACCCAGTGGGCCTAATATATCTGGACCACAGAATGGGACAAGCAAGCCCAAAGGGCAAGTGCTTCCGTTGTAAGCAGTCTGGATACTGGGAGTTTTAATTGTCCTCTCAAGCAACAAGAAGTTGACTCTTCCTTAGTCACCGAAACATGTTTAGTGGTGTTATCCACCAGTACCTGGTGTGTGGATACGGGTACCACTAATCATGTCTTCACTTAAATGCAGGGGTTCCAGGAAACCCGGAGACTTAGAAAGGAAGAAGTTATAACCTACATGGGCAATACTGTTAAGGTAACAGCCGTTGCAGTGGGAGATGTTAAATGTTTTAAACGGTAGGATTTTAGTTCTAATAAATTGTCTTTATGTGCCGACATTTAGAAAGAAATTTCATTTCGGATTTCTAAATTGGCTTAGAATGGGTATTCCGTTTCTTTGGATGGTTTCATACCTATCAGAGTAGGAAACGGGGATATTATCTATTCTGGTACATTGACAGACAATTTAATACTAAATCCATTTTCTTCCACGATGCAACACACCAGATTCAATAACACATTGTCGAACCTCAATAAGAGTAAAGATCATTCTAGGATGAATCAAATGTACTTATGGAATCTTAGGCTACATCATCTTAACTTAAGTACGATTCAAAGGATGAAGGCTGATAGATTCAGCTAGGTTGAAGGAAAGGACCTTCCAACCTTCGAATCATACTTGGAAGTTTAAATGACCAAGCAACCCTTTACGGTTAAAGGGCAAAGATCCAAGAAAGTACTAGGGTTGATTCGCTCTGATGTATGCAGACCTCTTTGAGGAGTAAGGCATACTTATCAGAAAGATGGGATTAACTCCCAATTGACTACAATATTCCTGCCTCGGCAAAAATGATGTGTTAGTAAGAAGGAATAGGACTCTTATAGATATGGGAAAGTAGAAAATGAGTTATTCAGAGTTACATAATTCGGTTTTGGGATATGCCTTGGAAACAGCGGCGTTTATCCTGAACTTGATTCCTTTGGAAACTTGTACAGATATTCGGCTGTTTATAGGATACCTTAAGAAAATGAATTGAGATATGTAATATAGTCCAAAGGACCAGGTATTCGTTGATTGCATCAACGTTCGGTTCTTAGACATGGACTATATATGCAAGAACACAAGCCCAAGAGTAGAGTAATACTTAATGAGCTTAGAGGGACTGATCAAGACTTAGAACCAGCCAAACTGAGTAGTTCACCACTATAATCTTTAGTCACTAAAGATACACCGGAGCGTCGTCGTAGTGGGAGGGTTGTTAGACAACCCAACAGGTTCATGTTTATAGGCGAGTCTTCGGACTTGTTACCTGGAGAACATGAAGCCGAACCCTGTGTTGGAATTTTATATCCCGGGCTATTAAAAAATATGCGGAAACCAATAACCCGATCAAACCCTTCGCCGGAAATCACACGAACACCACGTACGAGCCGGAGCACGAGCCGAACGCACGACGCGGCCGAAGCCGCGCGCACGCCCAGCCCGAGCCCCCGTCCGCGGGGCTCGCGCGATTGAAGGACCGATCGCACAAGGGAGATCGATCGGGGTGGGGCTGCCCAGCAGCCTCCGCGGCGTGTCCGGCGACTCGCCGCCGCCTGGAGGCCCCCGCCTTCACGGCGGGGTAGGGCACGACACCAGCCCGTGCCCAGCGATCGATCTCTGTGATCGATCGCGAGCCCTCGGCCCAGCCGAGGGTTCGACCCTCTCGCCCCGCCGAAACCCTAGCGGGCGATTGGCGTGGTCCGGTGGCTTCGCCACCACCACGCGATCGTCCGTCTATTCCGGGCTTCGATCTTCGTATCTTCGTTCTACGGTATTTTACGATAAATAAAAATCGAATAATATCAAGGATGTTTAGATATTATACCTTCGATTCGTTGTTCGGAGAAACGAAATCAAACACCTTTGAATCTTCCCACGTATTCCTTGCACTCCGTTCGAACGTCGGGTGGGCGACGATCTATCGAACTCCTATGGATCTCCTTCAACTCTCTAGAACTATCAAATAATGATATTCTTGTCTTGTGTTCTATGAAGGCCATGTAGTGCTTTTATAGGCTACGTAGGGGATCTAAAGGAGGTGGAATATTGGGCTTCTAATATTGGAGATTAAATTGAGCCAAGCCCATATCCATTAATCCTTACCAATATTAATTTTATTTATTTTCCACTATATAAATAAAATTGCACTCCCAATATTTACCCATATTATATCAAATAATATTTCTCCGGTTAGTATTATTTATTCCGTGTATTTAAGATTTAAATATCCATGAATAAAATTTATTTATTGCTTAATAAATTTATTCATCTCTTATAACCGAGAATAGTACCACTCAACTTTATTTATTATGCGGGAACAAATCCACTCGCGAGGTTTACATAATAAATCCTTATGAGCTCATCTCGGGGATATTATCAACCCTTCCGGGATACACTGTCCCTTCAAGAATTCACGGCATGTCATATATAAAATATAGTGACCCAACTCAACCGGTAATCAACCCAATAATTAAATCAGTTAATTCCTTTGGAAAATCAAAGTCACTTATATTAAATATACACACCCGCAATTGTTTCGGGGATTAAGAATAAAATACTCCGAGACTTAAATCAATTATCACAGAGCAATCCTAATTGATAAGTCTCAAGCGATCCGCTCAATACACCAAGTGTACAAGTGTGATAAAATAATTAAGACAAATTATTTTCTCTCTCACACAACGACTATACCGATGGATTGGTCCGTGTCCATCTAGGTCGTGAGCGACTGTTCGATTAAATACGAGTAACCGATAGTATGATCTTCTGTGTGGGCCCGACACACCATACTAACTACAACGTATATAATCTAGGACTATAATTTGCATTTATTTAATTAATAATAATTAAAAGCAAATGAATGTTCATTATTAATAGGTAAATGAAAGTGTACAAGGAGTTCAGAATACTCAAATCTAGACATTAAGTATACTACTCCATCAATCTCCCACTTATACTAAGGTCTAGTCTTATCCTCCAAACTTCTGACTCTCAAACCCTCAAAGTGCTTGAAATATACTTCCTTAGGAAGTATCTTGGTGAAAGGGTCCGCTAGGTTGTCTTCCGAAGCTATCTTGGTGACTATTGCATCGCCCCTCTTGACGATGTCTCGAATCAGGTGGTACTTGCGCTCTATGTGTTTCGTAGCACTATGGGACCGTGGTTCCTTACTGTTTGCCACTGCACCGCTATTGTCACAATAAATTGTCATAGCCTTGGGCAAACTCGGAATCACATCTATGTCCTGGAGGAAATTAAGGAACCACACTGACTCTTTCGCTGCCTCTGAGGCTGCAACATATTCAGCTTCCATGGTAGAGTCTGAAATGCACTTTTGCTTAACACTCTTCCATGATACGGCTCCACCTCCAAAAGTGTACACATAGCCTGATGTCGACTTACGCCGGTCCTTATCAGCTTGGAAATCCGAATCTGTGTAACCCAAAGGAATCAGATTGTCTGCCCCGTATCTCAGAACATAATCCTTAGTATTTCGCAAATACTTGAAAATGCTCTTTACGGCAGTCCAATGAGCCTTTCCAGGGTTACTCTGATATCTCGCTATTATGCCAACTGCATAACAGATATCAGGCCTCGTGCATAACATTGCATACATTAAGCTTCCCACAGCCGAAGCGTAGGGAACCGCTTTCATTTCATCTTTCTCCTTCTGTGTCTGAGGACACATTTCCTTAGAAAGATAAGTTCCTTTACTGAAGGGCAGATCACCCTTCTTGGAATCTTGCATGTTAAAACGAGCCAGAATCGTGTGAAATTTCGTCTTCGACGTATGATACCAACTTTTCGCGAAGTTGGACTTAAACGCACGAACAGCAGCTTCAGTCGAAGTAACACTCACACAAGTTTGTAGTATGAAAGACTGAAGACAAAGTTATGTAATATGTTTTCATTCCATTGAAAAACGAAACTAAACTATTACACTGAATATGGTAGGCAAAACGATTACAAGAAGTTTCCCGAGTGTCGCAACAACTCCCACTAACTTGCAATCTAGCACACAAGTACCTAGAGCTAAATCTCCTAACTCTAATCTTGGCACAAGGCGCAAAAGCTACTACACAAACTCGAAGCTCAAAGCTGTCGGTTACGATTCTAAAAATCAGATTTCGTTCTCTCAAAATCGTCAAGTGATGCCATTGAACTCCATGGGTATATATAGGCAGCCCGCACATGTGAGGTGATGACGTGGCACGTTCTGGTTGGTCACATGCTTGGCTGATGTCACTTCTCCATGGATGACATCACTCTTGTAGAACATGGATTCTTGAATCTTGGAATCTTGAATCTTCGAATCTTGAATCTTCAATTTCAAAATCAGAACTTCAATTCAATCTTGACTCCATCGATCTCAATTCTTCATCTTCAAACTCTCGTGAAAATCTCTAAGTGTTGAAGCCTCGGAATTTCATCGTCTTCATGGTCGTCGATATCATTGAAGTAGTAAACACTGGAACCATTCTTCATTCCTTGATTTGTGTACTTGGTGAAAGGAATCACGTTGAAAGTACTTAGGTGAAAATCGTCGTTGAAGAATGTCATAGTCGCTAGAACCGTGCCTTGAGGACAAGCGTCGTCGAATCCGTGCCAGTGCCAAAACCGGCGACTCTAGTCGCCGGTTCCATGTCTTGCCAAATACGGCGACTCCAGTCGCCGTTCCATGCAAAGTCTCAAAGCGGAGACTGCTGTCTCCTTTCCACGACACGCACCAAAGGCGGCGACACGAGTCGCCGTTTCCTCGCGTCACCAAAATCGGCGACTGTGGTCGCCGTTCCACACCATCTCCTGTGTGCCCAAATTCGGCGACTCCTATCGCCGTTCCTGTGCATCACCATAAATGGCGACTCGAGTCGCCGTTTCTTGCATCTCATGCATTCCAGAAGTGGCGACTTCGTTCTTCGTTTCCATGCACCTGCAATCCTGAAAATCAACACAAACTAAAACACAAGTACAAAAACGTTGTCGCCAAAATCAACATTTACAATCTCCCCCTTTTTGGCACAACTCATAAACACAAAGTTAAGTAAAAATGAGATAGAAGTATCTCCCCCTCAATCGAATACATCAACAAAAATAAGCTAAGTAAAAGATGGAAAAACATCAATCGTACAATCAACGTGATGCATGCATGGACGAATGAGTTCAAAGTTGTATGCATGCTGAAACCAAAGTACGAAATACGAGTTCAAGAGTTATGAAAAACAAGAATAAAAACTTGGAAAAAACTTGAACTTGGAATGGAACTTAAGATCTTGATTCTTCATTCCTTCGGCGAGGCAGCTGGAGTGTTGGAATTCGATATCCCGGGCTATTAAAATTTGCGGAAACAATAACCCGATCAAACCCTTCGCCGGAGATCACACGAACGCCGACGAACGCGCCGGAGCTCGACCAAGCGCACGACGCACCCGGAGGCACGCCGCTGCCCGGCCGAACCCCCCGCAAACGCGGGGTTGTGCGATCGCCGATCGCATCACGCGATCGGTCGGGGTGGGGCTGCCCAGCAGCCCCCGCGGCGAGTTCGGCGACTCGCCGCCGCCTGGAGGCTCCCGCCTTCACGGCGGGGTAGAACACGGCACCAGCCCGTGCCCAGCGATCGATCCCCGTGATCGATCGCACACCCTCGGCCCAGCCAAGGGTTCGCCCCCTTGCCCCACCGAAACCCTAGCGGGCGTACGCCGTGGTCCGGTGGCTTCGCCACCACCACGCGTTCGTCCGTCTATTCCGGGCTTCGATCTTCGGATCTTCGTTCTACGGTATTTACGATAAATCCAAATCAAATAATATCAAAGGTGTTTAGATATTATACCTTCGATTCGTTGTTCGGAGAAACGAAATCAAGATGACCTTTGAATCTTCCCACGTATTCCTTGCACTTCGTTCGAACGTCGGGTGGGCGACGATCTATCGAACTCCTATGGATCTCCTTCAACTCTCAAGAACTATCAAATAATGATATTCTTGTCTTGTTAATTTATGAAGGCCATGTAGTGCTTTTATAGGCTACGTAGGGGATCAAAAGGAGGTGGAATATTGGGCTTCTAATATTGATGATTAAATTGACCTCAGCCCAAATCCATTAATCCTTATCAATATTAATTTTATTTATTTTCCACTATATAAATAAAATTGCACTCCCAATATTTACCCATATTGTATCAAATAATATTTCTCCGGTTAGTATTATTTATTCCGTGTATTTAAGATTTAAATATCCATTGATAAAATTTATTTATTGCTTAATAAATTTATTCATCTCTTGTATCCGAGAATAGTACCACTCAACTTTATTTATTATGCGGGAACAAATCCACTAGCGAGGTTTACATAATAAATCCTTATGAGCTCATCTCGGGGATATTATCAACCCTTCCGGGATACACTGTCCCTCCAAATATTCACGGCATGCCATATATAAAATATAGTGACCCAACTCAACCGGTAATTAACCCAATAATTAAATCGGTTAATTCCTTTGGAAAATCAAAGTCACTTATATTAAATATACACACCCGCAATATTATCGGGGATTAAGAATAAAATACTCCGAGACTTAAATCAATTATCACAGAGCAATCCTAATTGATAAGTCTCAAGCGATCCGCTCAATACACCAAGTGTACAAGTGTGATAAAATAATTAAGACAAATTATTTTCTCTCTCACACAACGACTATACCGATGGATTGGTCCGTGTCCATCTAGGTCGTGAGCATCTGTTCGATTAAATACGAGTAACCGATAGTATGATCTTCTGTGTGTCCATACACATCATACTAACTACAACGTATAAAATCCAGGACTATAATTTACATATATTTAATTAACAATAATTAAAAGCAAATGAATGTTCATTATTAATAGGTAAATGAAAGTGTACAAGGAGTTCAGAATACTCAAATCTAGACATTAAGTATACTACTCCAGCAATCTCCCACTTATACTAAGGTCTAGTCTTATCTTCCAAACTTCTGACTCCCAAACCCTCAAGTGCTTGAAATATACTTCCTTAGGAAGTATCTTGGTGAAAGGGTCCGCTAGGTTGTCTTCAGAAACTATCTTGGTGACTACTGCATCGCCCCTCTTGACGATGTCTCGAATCAGGTGGTACTTGCGCTCTATGTGTTTCGTAGCACTATGGGACCGTGGTTCCTTACTGTTTGCCACTGCACCGTTATTGTCACAATAAATTGTCATAGCCTTGGGCAAACTTGGAATCACATCTAAGTCCTGGAGGAAATTAAGGAACCACACTGACTCTTTCGCTGCCTCTGAGGCTGCAACATATTCAGCTTCCATGGTAGAGTCCGAAATGCACTTTTGCTTAACACTCTTCCATGATACGGCTCCACCTCCCAAAGTGTACACATAGCCTGATGTCGACTTTCGCCGGTCCTTATCAGCTTGGAAATCCGAATCTGTGTAACCCAAAGGAATCAGATTGTCTGCTCCGTATCTCAGAACATAATCCTTAGTATTTCGCAAATACTTGAAAATGCTCTTTACGGCAGTCCAATGAGCCTTTCCAGGGTTACTCTGATATCTTGCCACTATGCCAACTGCATAACAGATATCAGGCCTCGTGCATAACATTGCATACATTAAGCTTCCCACAGCCGAAGCGTAGGGAACCGCTTTCATTTCATCTTTCTCCTTCTGTGTCTAAGGACACATTTCCTTAGAATGATAAGTTCCTTTACTGAAGGGCAGATCACCCTTCTTGGAATCTTGCATGTTAAACCGAGCCAGAATCGTGTTTATGTAAGATTGCTGGGAAAGGTACAATGTTCTATTCCGGCGATCCCTTATAACTTTGATCCCTAGAACATGTCCAACTTCTCCCAAATCTTTCATATCGAATTGTCTAGACAACCATCCCTTTATGTCTGATAACATCTTTACACTGTTGCCAATGAGAAGTATGTCGTCTACATAAAGCACGAGAAACACCACATTCTTTCCATCACGTTTCCAATACACACACAATTCGTCCATGCTTTGAATGAATCCAAAAGATTGGACTACTTCATTAAACCGCAGGTTCCACGATCTCGAGGCTTGTTTCAATCCATAAATGGATCGATTAAGCTTGCACACTAGATGATCTCGCCCCTTAGCAATGAATCCTTCTGGTTGTTTCATATAAATCATCTCGTCAAGACTTCCATTCAGGAAAGCTGTCTTGACATCCATTTGCCACACCTCATAATCCATATGAGCTGCTATGGATAAGAGAATCCGGATTGACTTTATCTTGGCTACCGGCGAGAAGGTCTCCTCATAATCGATTCCCTCTTTCTGAGTATATCCTTTCGCAACAAGCCGAGCTTTAAAGGTTTCAACCTTTCTGTCAGATCCTCTCTTTCTCTTGTAGACCCATTTACACCCAATTGGCTTTACGCCGCTTGGTGGTTCTACAAGATCCCAGACTTTGTTAGAATCCATAGATTCTATTTCGGATTTCATCGCTTTCTTCCAAGAAGGCGCATCTATATCTTGTACCGCCTCATCATAGGTCCAGGGATCGATTTCATGAACTCCGGGTGCCAAGTCCGAAGACTCACCCAGTCCAATCCATCTATCTGGTTGTTTAACAACCCTCCCACTACGACGGCGTTCCGGTGTATCAACAGTGACAGTATTAGGTGCAGGTTCTAGTGGTGTATCTATACTCGGTTCGGCTGTATCTAAGTCTTCGTTGTCACCTCTCAACTCATCAAGTATTATGTCACTCTTGGGCTTGTGGTCCATGACATAGTCTTCCTCTAAGAACCGAGCGTTAGTACTTATAACGATCTTCTGGTCCGTAGGACTATAGAACATGCCACCTTTAGTTCCTTTCGGGTATCCTACAAACAGCCGTAATTCTGATCTAGGTTCTAACTTATCGGCCCCTTGTCGCAACACATGTGCTGGACATCCCCAGATCCGAATGTGTTTCAAGTTAGGCTTACGCCCACTCCACAATTCCATGGGTGTAGTTGGTACCGTTTTAGTCGGAACCCTATTCAGAATATACGCCGCTGTTTCCAAGGCATGTCCCCAGAACATAACAGGTAAATCCGAGTAACTCATCATCGATCGCACCATCTCCATAAGAGTCCTATTCCTTCTTTCTGACACACCATTCTGCTGAGGAGTATATGGTGAGGTCAGTTGGGATTCAATCCCATTCTCTGCCAAGTATGCCTTGAATTCTCCAGACAGGTACTCGCCTCCGCGATCAGATCGCAGGCATTTTATGGATTTACCACGAAGGTTCTCCACAAGAGCCTTGAATTCTTTGAACTTGCCAAAAGATTCGCTCTTGCGGCTCATCAGGTATACATATCCATATCTTGAGTAATCATCAGTGAAAGTGATGAAGTACTCGTACCCTCCCCTTGCCTGAGTAGACATAGGTCCGCATACATCAGAGTGAATCAAATCCAATACTTGTTCAGCTCTTTGTCCTTTACCAGAAAAAGGACGTTTGGTCATTTTACCCTCTAAACAGGATCCGCAGGTTGGAAGGTCCTCTCCTTCAACATCGCTGATTATACCATCAGCTTTCAACCTTTGAAGCCTATTCGAGTTTATATGACCTAGCCTTAGATGCCACAAGTACAATTGATTCATCCTAGAAGGTTCCTTTCTCTTATTGGTGTTCGTAGATGTGTTATTACTCTCGGTTAGTTGCATCGTGTTAGACTCAGGATTTAGTACATACAAATCGTCTACCAATGTACCAGAACAGATAGTCTCACTATTTCTTCTTATGATCACAGAGTGGTCAAAAGAAACACAATATCCATTCATAATAAGTTTAGAAACCGAAATTAAATTCTTTCTAAAGTTTGGTACATAAAGACAATTATGTAAAACTAAAACCCTATCACTACTAAAACGTAAGTGAACGTCTCCCACTGCAACAGCCGCCACCCTCGCGGCATTGCCCATGTAGACCACGATCTCTCCCTCTCTAAGTCTCCGGGTTTCCTGGAACCCCTGCAATGAATTGCAGACATGATCAGTGGCCCCCGTATCTACACACCAGGTGCTGGTAGATATCACCACTGACAATGTTTCAGTGACTAAGGAAAATTTCGTAGCTTTGATGAGAGGACAATCAGACCTCCAGTGCCCAAACTGCTTGCATCGAAAGCATCTGCCCAAAGGCTTGCCTCTCCCAATCCGTGGTTTTGAACCACTGGGTCTCTTTGCACGCTTTTCCTTTAGCCTTGCTACAAAAGCTTGTGATTCTCTTAACTTACGCACAAATTCCGCTTTCGCCGAATCCTTTTTAAGGGACTCATTGAGAGAGGATTCTGCGAGTATGTTAATCACCTCTTGCCCGGCTTCCACGCTATGTCTCAACATCATCCTGAGGTCATTCTTAATGTCCTCATCAGTTGGGACAACAGTGGGTTCGGAAAGCTCAACAGTTTGAACAATGTCCAGATTTCGTTCCCAATCATTACTATATGGAACCAGTGAGTTTTCATCTTTAAGTATATCACAAAGTGGGGTCACAGTCATTCTTAACCTATAAGCACATAAAACAAACAAACAATTTAATATCCGATATTATCTCCCTCAAATAATATCATTAAATCACTAATCACATCTAAAATCCCATCAGGTAAGGCAAGCCACGTGGTGTGGACGTTTACCCACCCAAATGATTTAACAATTAGATTTGCTTCGGTCATACATCACTTATAGCGTAACCTCGTGGGGAGGAATACTATAACGCGTATCTAAGTGTAAACCATTACTCAGTACTAAAGTAAATCGTTTGGAATTGCTACATTACCGCAAGCCACGTGATGTGGACGTTTACGACAATTTCACAACTCTTCACAATTTCTTATAACTGTCTACATCAATTAATCCAAAGTCCGTCAGCATAGCAAGCCACGTGGTGTGGACGTTTACTACACCAAGAGACTTTTATAATTGACTCCCAATCACTTGATCCATTCAATCTTGTAAATCAAGACGTGGAGAATCATAAGTGAAACTCGAAGTTTCTAACCAGTGATTCACCATGCGAACAACCCTATCTCTCATATGAATGAGGGAGCCGAGCAGACAATCGATCCATCTATCAAAGAATGGTACGAAGGTCTCTAATTTGTGTCCTCTACATGACCAAGTGGCTCTGGCTCCATTCCACTCCCCGGGGTGAGAATGAGTCGACTTGAAATCAGTTTTGGAAAGACAAATTAGGCATTGTTTGATAAACTTAATCAATGTTTCTCGTAAGAGGAATTACAAGAACTCTCCTCCAATGACTTATCTATATAAACTTCAAAAGTCTATAAAAGTCACCAAGAGAGCAGCAATGGAGACCATGGGTATGTTTCCATACCCTCTCCCACTTAGCTTTTTACAATAAAGGGATACGCTATCTAGTGCATAAAGTAAACACATATAGCATGCATACATGTAATAAAGCACATAGTATTATCACATAATCAAAATAATACTAGAATATTATTTTCCGACTATTATGGCTTTATCACATCTCCGTAGGCATCTTCTAGTCTTCAGTCTTCGTTTCTTGAATGCTCCATGTGACGAGAATATTAATTTCCAATATTTAAATCTATTTATTTTCAATTAATCCAAAAGTTACTTAATTCGAAAATTAAGTCAATCGAATATATCGAAAATAAAATTAAATATTATTAATATTTTTTATTTTTTTTTATTTTCTTTTCTACTCCATTAAATCTCTAGAATAATCTATCCAAGACCCACTTGGAATATTCTAGGACATTTCTATAATGGAATAAGGAAATAAAATAAATTAGGACTCTTCTACTTTCCATAATTAATTAATTTCCATCTAATGAAAATTCCCAAGAATAGGAATAATCAAAGAAGAAATAAATTAATATCAAATTAATTAGATTCCTAATCCATGAATATTTTCATAATAAAACAATAGGAATCCTAATTAATTCCAAATTGATTCTTTTCCTTATCCATGAGAGTTCCTAAAAAATTAGGAGTACTCAAAAAGGAAAAATCTGAATCAAATTAGGAAAGTGGATCTTCGGTAGGAGTAGCATGGGTTGGGAGACCCCACGCCACCCCCACCCCGTCCGACCGCCGCCTAGGGCACGCCGCCGCCGCCCGGCCCACGCGCCACCACCACTGGTGGCCGGCGTGGCCGAGGCTCCCGCAGACAGCCCGCCTATGGCCGTGGGTCGATCGATCCCCTCGGGATCGATCATGGGGATTGATCGATCCCCGGTCCTTCGTCTTCTCGCCACTTCGTCTTCTCCGGGGTCTTCGATTCATCGATCCAATCGCAAAAATAAATTACAATAATCTAAATTACAATTCCGGTATCGATTCTATACATGAAATCGACCCTATACAATTTCCGGAAAAACGATGAACATAATAATAAATCCTAAATTCGGTCAACCCCCGAATTTTTACTATTACAAGCATTCACCACCAAAAACGAATCTCGACATGTCCGAGAGTTTAATAATCCAACATAAATATGACAAAATAATTAAACGAACAATCATCAAGCCATAATAGTCGGAACCCTGCAAGGTAGAACAATTTTATCGAAAATACCGCGAACGTAAACCTCGCTCTGATACCAATTGTTGGAATTCGATATCTCGGGCTATTAAAATTTGCGGAAACAATAACCCGATCAAACCCTTCGCCGGAGATCACACGAACGCCGACGAACGCGCCGGAGCTCGACCAAGCGCACGACGCACCCGGAGCCACGCCGCTGCCCGGCCGAACCCCCCGCGAACGCGGGGTTGTGCGATCGCCGATCGCATCACGCGACCGGTCGGGGTGGGGCTGCCCAGCAGCCCCCGCGGCGAGTCCGGCGACTCGCCGCCGCCTGGAGGCTCCCGCCTTCACGGCGGGGTAGGGTAGGGCACGGCACCAGCCCGTGACCAGCGATCGATCCCCGTGATCGATCGCACACCCTCGGCCCAGCCGAGGGTTCGCCCCCTTGCCCCACCGAAACCCTAGCGGGCGTACGCCGTGGTCCGGTGGCTTCGCCACCACCACGCGTTCGTCCGTCTATTCCGGGCTTCGATCTTCGGATCTTCGTTCTACGGTATTTACGATAAATCCAAATCAAATAATATCAAGGGTGTTTAGATATTATAACTTCGATTCGTTGTTCGGAGAAACGAGATCAAGACGACCTTTGAATCTTCCCACGTATTCCTTGCACTAACTTGAACGTCGGGTGGGCGACGATCGTCCAAGCTTATGGATCTCCTTCACGAACTCTCTAGACTAATCAAGTATGATTATCTTGTCTTTTCTAATTGTGAAGACCATGTAGTGCTTTTATAGGCTACGTAGGGGATCAAAAGGAGGTGGAATATTGGGCTTCTAATATTGATGATTAAATTGAGCCCAGCCCAAATCCATTAATCCTTATCAATATTAATTTTATTTATTTTCCACTATATAAATAAAATTGCACTCCCAATATTTACCCATATTATATCAAATAATATTTCTCCGGTTAGTATTATTTATTCCGTGTATTTAAGATTTAAATATCCATGGATAAAATTTATTTATTGGTTAATAAATTTATTCATCTCTTGTATCCGAGAATAGTACCACTCAACTTTATTTATTATGCGGGAACAAATCCACTCGCGAGGTTTACATAATAAATCCTTATGAGCTCATCTCGGGGATATTATCAACCCTTCCGGGATACACTGTCCCTCCAAATATTCACGGCATGCCATATATAAAATATAGTGACCCAACTCAACCGGTAATTAACCCAATAATTAAATCGGTTAATTCCTTTGGAAAATCAAAGTCACTTATATTAAATATACACACCCGCAATATTATCGGGGATTAAGAATAAAATACTCCGAGACTTAAATCAATTATCACAGAGCAATCCTAATTGATAAGTCTCAAGCGATCCGCTCAATACACCAAGTGTACAAGTGTGATAAAATAATTAAGACAAATTATTTTCTCTCTCACACAACGACTATACCGATGGATTGGTCCGTGTCCATCTAGGTCGTGAGCATCTGTTCGATTAAATACGAGTAACCGATAGTATGATCTGTTGGAGTTGTGTACTTAATGTCTAGATTTAAGTATCGATAAACTCCCGGTCATAGCATTTAACCTATTTAATTAATAAACAATTATTTGCATTTAATTATTATTAATTAATTATGCAAAATATAGTCCTGGATTTTATACGTTGTAGTTAGTATGGTGTGTCGGGCCCACACAGAAGATCATACTATCGGTTACTCGTATTTAATCGAACAGTTGCTCACAACCTAGATGGACACGGACCAATCCATCGGTATAGTCGTTGTGTGAGAGAGAAAATAATTTATCTTAATTATTTTATCACACTTGTACACTTGGTGTATTGGGCGGATCGCTTGAGATTTATCGATTAGGATTGCCTTGGATAATCGATTTAAATCTCAGAGTATTTTATTCTTAATCCCCGATACTATTGCGGGTGTGTATATTTAATATAAGTGACTTTGATTTTCCAAAGGAATTAACCGATTTAATTATTGGGTTAATAACCAGTAAAATTGGGTCGCTATATTTTATATATGACATGCCGTGAATACTTGACAGGAAAGTGTATCCCGGAAGGGTTGATAATATCCCCGAGATGAGTTCATAAGGAATTATTGTGTAAACCTCATGAGTGGATTCGTTCCGCACAATAATTAAGGTTGAACGGTACTAGTCTCGGATATAAGAGATGAATATAATTTATTGAGCAATAAATAAATTTATTCATGGATATTTAAATCTTAAATACACGGAATAAATAATACTACCGGAGAAATATTATTTGATATAATATTGTTTAATATTGGGAATGCAATTAATTTATATAGTGGAAAATAAATTAATTAATATTGATAAGGATTAATAGATTTGGGCTGGGCTCAATTTAATCATCAATATTGGGAGCCCAATATTCCACCTCCTTTTGATCCCCTACGTAGCCTATAAAAGCACTACATGGTCTTCACAATTCATAACATACTTAACCTACGCCAATCATAAAGTCTTGAAGAGTGAAGGAGATCCATAGGAGTTCGATAGATCGTCGCCCACACGACGTTCGAACGGAGTGCAAGGAATACGTGGGAAGATCGTAAGGTCATCAACGTTTGATTTCCTTTCTCCGTACAACGAATCGAGGTACATAATCATAAACCCCCTTCATGATTATATGTTCGTTTAATTGGGATATATACATGAAAAAGACGATCCGGGTAACGTACGATCATCGCGGACGGGGATTCGAGATCCCCGGCGAAGATCGAAGGGGGCGGTCGAAACCCTAGGGTTTGACCGCCCGGCGCGCGGACGAGGGGAAGCCCCGGCTCTCGCCGGGGCATGCGATCGACGCGAAGTCGATCGCTGGGGGTTCGGCCGTGGGCTGGTGCCACGGCGGGACGAACCCCCCGGCCGCCCCTCGACGGCGGCGTGCGCACGGGGAAGAGCTCTGGCCGAGGCCGGAGCGGGCGATCGACCGAAGTCGATCGCGGAGGGCAGCCGCGGGCTGGTGCCGCGGCTGGGGGCCCTCCACCCCGTGAGGTGGTGGCGGTGAGTCGCCGAACTCACCGCCGGGGGCTGTTCAGCACAGCCCCGCGGGGTTGCACCCGCAACCCCGGCGATCGCCATGCACGGCGATCGCGAGCCCCGGCGGGGGCGTGGCTAGGGTTTAGCCGCAGGTTCGCCCGTGGCGACGCCTCGGTCATGCTCCGGCTCGTTTGGTGTTCGCGATCGGTTTCCGGCGATAGGGTTTCGGTCGGGTTATCGGTTCCGCATAATTTTTGATAGCCCGGGACATCGATTCCCAGCAATTGGTATCAGAGCGTTTGGTTTCGTGTTCATGTATATATTCGATTATTGTTCTACCTTGCAGGGATTTCCGGCTATCATGGTTGGATTTAATTATTGTGTTAATTAATTATCATGATTATTCGTTTATTAAACTCTCGGACATGTCGAGATTCGTTTTGTGTGGATGAATGTTTGTAATAGTAAAAATTCGGGGGTTGACCGAATTTAGGATTTATTATTACGTTCTATGTTTTCCGGAAAATGTATAGGGTCGATTTCATGTATAGAATCGATACCGGAATTGTAAATTTATTTCTTGTAATTTATTTACGTTGGTTCGATGTTGAGACGATCGCCGGAAGACGAAGTGACGGGGAGGAGCTAGGGCTCGGATCGACCAACCCCATGGTCGATCCATGAGGATCGATCGATCCGGCCATGGAGGAGCCGCCGGCAATGGTGGCCGGCCACCTCCTAGGCGCGGTCGAGGGTGGCGTGGGGCCTCCCACCCCATGCTATCCCGGTCCGAAAGTTTACTTTCCTAATTGATTCGGATTTTTCCTATTTGAGTGTTCTTCCTTTTGGAAACTCTCATGGATTAGGAAAAGAATTAATTGGAATTAATTTATTTCTTTATTCTATTATGGAAGTCTTCTAGAATATTCCAAGTCCTACTTGGAATAGGATCCTAGAGATTTAGTAGAATTGGATAGGAAAATAATTAATTAATAAATTGATTTATTTCCTAATTGATTATTCCTATTTTATGGGAATTTTCATGGACATGGAAATTAATTAATTTTGGAAAGTAGAAGAGTCCTAATTTATTTTATTTCCTTATTCTATTATAGAAGTCTTCTAGAATATTCCAAGTTTTACTTGGATAGATTATTCTAGAGATTTAATGGAATTAGATAGGAAATAAATAAATAAAAATATTAATGATATTTAATTTTATTTTTGATATATTCGATTGACTTAATTTTCGAATTAAGTAACTTTTGGATTAATTAAAAATAAATAGATTTAAATATTGGGATTAATATTCTTGTCACATGGAGCATTCAAGAACGAAGACTGAAGACTAGAAGATGCGTACGGAGATGGAATAAAGCCATGATAGTCGGGAAAATAATTTTCTAGCATTATATTGACTATGTGATACTATGTGCTTTATTGCTTGTATGCATGCTATATGTGTTTACTTTATGCACTAGATAGCGTATCCCTTTATTGTAAAAAGCTAAGTGGGAGAGGGGATGGAAACATTCCCATGGTCTCCATTGCTGTTCTCTTTGTGACTCTTATGGACTTTCGAAGTTCGTATAGACGAGTCATTGGAGGAGAATTCTTGTAATTCCTTCTACAAGAAACATTGATCAAGTTTATCAAACAATGCCTAATTTGTCTTTCTGAAACTGACTTCAAGTCGACTCATTCTCACCCCGGGGAGTGGAATGGAGCCAAAGCCACTTGGTCATGTGGATGACACAAATTAGAGACCTTCGTACCATCTTTTGAAGGTGGATCGATTGTCTGCTCGGGTCCCTCATTTATGAGAGATAGGGTCGTTCGCATGGTGAATCACTGGTTAGAAACTTCGAGTTTCACTTATGATTCTCCGCGTCTTGGTTTGAGAGAATTCAATGGATCAAGTAAAAGGATGTCAATTGTAAAAGTCTTTTAGTATAGTAAACGTCCACACTATCGTGGCTTGCTATACTTAATGGGATTTTGGAACGATTGATGTAGACAGTTTTAGAAGGGAGTAAAGGATCAGTGTATCAACGTAAACGTCCACACTATCGTGGCTTGCGGTGATATGCGACTCCCAAACGAACTTCTTGGTGCTGAGTAATGGTTTACACTTAGGTACGCTTCATAGTATTCTTCCCATCGAAGTAACGCTATCGATGATGTACGACCGAAGCAAATCTAATTGCGAAGTCATTTGGGTAGGTAAACGTCCACAATATCGTGGCTTGCCTTACCTGATGGGACTTTAGATGTAATTAGTAATTTAATGATATTATTTGAGGGAGATAATATCGGACATTAAATTGATTGTTTGTTTATATGTGCTTATAGGTTTAGAGAATAGCTATGAATCCACTTTCTGTGATACTCAAGGAGAATAAACTCACTGGTCCCAATTATATTGATTGGAAAAGAAATTTGGACATTGTCCTGACTGCTGAAGAGTACAAGTTTGTACTCTATGAGCACTGCCCTGCCGAACCCACGGCTGCCTCAACTGATGAGGAGAAAGAAGCATATCGGAAGTGGAAAAAGACTGATGAAATGGCTAGGTGCTATATTTTGGCTTCTATGTCAAATGTACTCCAAACCCAACATCAGTCGATGAACACTGCCGAGGATATGTTGTTCAACCTCAAGGAGATGTTTGGGCATCAAGACCGTGCGGGTAGGCAAGAAGCCATGAGAGTCCTCATGTCGACTACTCAATCTGAAGGAACGCCCGTTGGGGAACACGTTCTTAAGATGATGAGTCTGTTGAATGAATTGGAGGTCCTAGGAGCTATGATTGATGGTGAGACGCAAGTCGACATCATACTCCAGTCTCTGACCCCTAGTTTTGAGCAGTTTCGTATGAGCTATAATATGGGTAAACTATCTTATACTCTTGCGCAACTCCTGACTGAACTAAAGGCGGCAGAGGGGATCTACAAGAAGAGCAAGTCTCAAGCGCTTGTAGCTACCAAGTCCAAAAGCTTGAAAGCTGTTGGAGGTAGGGGCAAGAAAAGGAAGCAAGCCTGGAAACCCAGTGGTGCCAAGAGGAATGGACCACGAGTGGGGGCTAGTAAGCCAAGGGGCAAGTGCTTCCGGTGCAACAAGTCTGGACACTGGAAGTCTGAATGTCCTCTCAGAGGTACGAATTTTTCTTTAGTCATAAAAACATAGTCAGCGGTATTATCTACCAGAATTCTGGTGTGTAGATATGGAACCACTGACGGTATGTGCATTGTTTTGAATGCAGGGGTTCCAGAAAACCCGGCGACTTAGAGAAGAAGAGTTCGAGTCTACATGGGCGAAGCTGTTGGGGTAGCAGCGGTTGCAGTGGAAGACTTTTATCTGCTTTAATAGCTATAGGATTTCAATTCAAGTTTATTGCTTTATGTACCCTTATTTTGAAAAGAACTTTTGTTCGGATTTTTCTTTATTAATTAATGGATATTTTATTTCTTTAATCATTTGATGGTTTGGATAAGAAATAATGGTGATATCTATTATGGTACATTAGATAGCAATATATGAATGATGAATCCTTAGTCTACCACGATGCAACAAACCGTTATGTATAACTTGTTTTACTTATTAGATGTATTTCTTTATCAATCATTATGCTTGTGAATTCTTGAACTTAGTAGTATTTATTCAAAAAGGATTCAAAAGGTCGAAATTGATTTGATCAATTATAGTTTGGGGAATGGACCTCCCGACCTAAGAATCAATTTTGGAAGATGATACAACTAAGTTAACCTTTCTGGATAAAGGATAGAATTCGGACAAGTATTGAGAATGATTTATGATTTATGCGGTAACATGTGTAATTAGAAGGATACGAGTAGTTTTTTCAAAGAAAACTCGAAGATGGATTAGAATACTTAATGTGCCATAAAAGCAAAGTGTTTTTGACCCGTCAGTAGACACAAAGCTATTATGGGGAACCATCAAAGTATATCCATTAGAAGCCTGCGACTTGTTCGCGGAGGCTGCCACCTGTCTAAATAACACATAGCATAAATCAAAGATTGAGATTAAGTCTCAAAGGACTACACCATACACTGGAGTGTGGAAATGGTGTGTCAGGAATAAGAAATGGGGTTCTAATAGTAAAAAGACAAGTTTGTTCGGAAATACCAATGCTCTATGGATATTTCTGGATACAACGGCACATTCAATGTAGTTGTAGAATATCCTAGAAGAGCAAGTGATTGTATGTTCAATAGTACTATGAGCCAGAGGTGTGTCCTCGCCCGGTTCTTAGAGGAAGACTATTAGATGAACTACAATGCCCTAACTGACAAAGGTACCTTAAAATGAGGAAAGGACAAAAGACTGAGAACCAGCCTAACCGAGTAGTAGTACACCACAAACTGCACCTAATGTTATTACTATTATACACCGGAACGCCATTGCAGTGGGAGGTTGTTAAGCAACCAGAGATGTTCATAAGACTAAAGGAGTTTTGAACTCTGGATCTAGTAGAGATGAAATCGATCCCTAGCTCTGCATAAGGGGCGATACTAATCTAAATGTGCCTTCTTGGATAGCAATAAATGTTATTGTTAAGAGGCATGATCATTTAGGAGTACAAGCTTAGTAAGTCCATTTATGGATTGTTACAAAGCTGTGAATCGTGGAACTTGCGAATTGATGAGATAGTCCATTGTATGGATTCATCAAAGGGCATAGACGAGAAAGGTGTATTGGAAGAGTAATAGAAACAAGGTGGTGTTTCTCGGAGATTTTATGTAGATAACACTTCATCATTGGCAACAATGTAAAAGTATTGTCAGACATGAAATAGAGGTTGTCTGAATAAATCGAGATATAAGATTAAGAGTAAATTGGATCATGTTCTTGGAATCTTTCGATTTCTAGATAAGAACATTTGTACTTCTCTTAAGATATCTTATGCGATTATGGTTTGTTTTTAACATGCATAATTCTGAGAAGATTATTGCCTTTCGGGAACGGAATGCATCTATCTAAAGGTATGTGTCTTGAACACATGAAGGAGATAGATATAGACAAAGCAGTTTCCTACACTTCGAGTGTGGAGAGCTTTGTAGATGCAGTATTGTAAAACAAGAACCTGATATCAACTATGCGGATAGCGTAGTGGGAGGATATCAAAGTAATCTGGATAAGAGATATTCGAATGCCGTAAAAGTACTTGGAAGTACTAGATTACTAAGCAAGACGAAATCTTCTTGGATTACAGTTTCTCAGATCCAAAATCAGAGAGAGACCAGTGTAAGTCGATATCAGGCTATGTGTTCACTTTTAAAAGAGGTGGAACCTAAAGATGAAAGAGTGATAAGCGGGATGCTTCTCGGACTCTATCATAAACCGAATAGCAGCCTCAGAGGCAGCGGAAGTTTTTGGTTAGGTTCCGGAATGACCTCTGAACTTGGATATGATTCTTGGTTCACCAAAGGCTATGTATATAGCGGTGCATGGTGAACTGGAAGAAGTCATAAGTTCAAAAGGTGATGATAACACATAGAGCTAGTACCACCTGATTCGAGTCATCGTCTAGGGAGATGACGCAGTAGTCACAAAGATAACTTCAGAGCGGCAACCTAGATTGCTCATTCACATGATACTTCTGGGAAGTATAACTTAAGCACGTGATGAGTATGGGAGTCGGGAGTTTGGAGGAAATGACTAGACCTTAGTACAAGTGGGAGATTGTTGGAGTTGTGTACTTAATGTCTAGATTTAAGTATCGATAAACTCCCGGTCATAGCATTTAACCTTTTTAATTAATAAACAATTATTTGCATTTAATTATTATTAATTAATTATGCAAAATATAGTCCTGGATTTTATACGTTGTAGTTAGTATGGTGTGTCGGGCCCACACAGAAGATCATACTATCGGTTACTCGTATTTAATCGAACAGTTGCTCACGACCTAGATGGACACAGACCAATCCATCGGTATAGTCGTTGTGTGAGAGAGAAAATAATTTATCTTAATTATTTTATCACACTTGTACACTTGGTGTATTGGGCGGATCGCTTGAGATTTATCGATTAGGATTGCCTTGGATAATCGATTTAAATCTCAGAGTATTTTATTCTTAATCCCCGATACTATTGCGAGTGTGTATATTTAATATAAGTGACTTTGATTTTCCAAAGAAATTAACCGATTTAATTATTAGGTTAATTACCGGTAAAATTGGGTCGCTATATTTTATATATGACATGCCGTGAATACTTGACAGGAAAGTGTATCCCGGAAGGGTTGATAATATCCCCGAGATGAGTTCATAAGGAATTATTGTGTAAACCTCATGAGTGGATTCGTTCCGCACAATAATTAAGGTTGAACGGCGGGGGCGTGGCTAGGGTTTAGCCGCGGGTTCGCCCGTGGCGACGCCTCGGTCATGCTCCGGCTCGTTCGGTGTTCGCGATCGATTTCCGGCGATAGGGTTTCGGTCGGGTTATCGGTTCCGCATAATTTTTGATAGCCCGGGACATCGATTCCCAGCATGATCTTCTGTGTGTCCATATACACCATACTAACTACAACGTATAAAATCCAGGACTATAATTTGCATATATTTAATTAACAATAATTAAAAGCAAATGAATGTTCATTATTAATAGGTAAATGAAAGTGTACAAGGAGTTCAGAATACTCAAATCTAGACATTAAGTATACTACTCCAGCATGGAGATGAATCACGTTCCGGACTCTCCAGCACTTCTTCCTCGTCCTCGCCATAGTCGAATCCATCATCTGAACTCGAGTCTTCTTTTTCATCCTCATCAGTCTCGTCACCCAGGCCAAATATTTCGAACTCTTCGAAATCTTTTCCGGTCTCGTCTTCAACATCCAGGATCTCAACATCATCATCATCATCATCCTGATCTTTTAGTCCACCGGACGGCATCGCCCTCGAAGTTTCACCAACCTTCGCTTTTCCCTTATCACGAATGTCCATACATCCTTCAAATATATCATCGTCGGTTTTCTCACCGTCATCTGCCCCTCGTTCCACCTGTTCAACAGCAATGTTGTTACCTTTGACCAGCTGCACATGTGCCTCTTGGATCGCGTCCCTCACCATCTTCAGAATGAACGTATCCTTCAAACTTGCATCGGGGGCTCCAACATCACCGAGTCCTCCCCCTTGTTGGATCTCTCGTTGAAGTTTGTCGAAAGATAACTTCTGCTTCTTCTGAGCGTCGATCATTCTGTTGTAAGCATAGGCATGTTCTTCCTGACACTTTTCCAAGGCAATCGTGTCAGCGTAAAATTATTTGACGCAAGCTGATGGAACCACAGCACGATGACTGTGAATAGGATGATAAGGATTTCTGTAAAGAGGAACTTTAGAATTGGGGCCAAAACCGCGAGGAACGATTCTGGGTTCTCGTTGAGATATAGGTTCCGCCTCATCAGTTGCAGCTGTCGAATCCTTTTTCTGACGTTTGGCCGGAGGAGACTTATCTTTCTTGGCTATCGATTTTCGCTTCTTTTTCTGTGGAGATGGAGGAGGAGTTAGAATTTCCGGAAGCGCATTCCTGTCAACAGTTTCAAGCCAAGGGAGATCGATAACACGTTTGTTCGGATTCAAATACGTGCTAGTGATTTTGACCGCGCCGTTCTTCTTCAACTTTTTCTCGAAATCCGTATCAGGAGTAAAGCCTTGGGCATGGAGCATGCCATAGATCAAGCAGGGATGAGTGAGGTGAATTCGTTTGTCCTCTGGCAGCTCAGCTAGCCGAATGATTGTTTCATCTGTTGTCCTAGCAATTTTGCACAAGTCATTGAAAATAATTTTTCCGAGATTTATTTGTTCGCCTCAGCCAAGACGAAAGATGATATGCATCAAATCCGGAGTCAGCACAGATTCGTCTTTGTAAGCTGTCCAGTTGGACATCCCGAGACGTTGCAGAATGCCATAGAAAGCTGACAGCTTGGCCGGCGGCGGCAGTTCAGACTTAACCTTCTTTTGAGTTATGAAGGTTCCTATCTTTAAGTCTTCGGCCCGTTCCTCAGCCGATGGTGAAGTCCAGTTGGACTGAACTTCCAATCTCTCTAAAAATTTGTTGATTGAGAACGGCCGGAACTTATACAACTTGTTGCGAAAGACAAAGCAACCATACAATCGACTCTTCGGATCCGCGAATTCGGGGGACAAGCTGGCGTAGAACTTGTAAAGAATAGGAATGTAATAGCGGTAAGTCAGGTTCACAGACTTCAGCATGTGCATCTTGGACAGGAAATCCGTGATGACATGCCTGACGTAATCCTCCTTGAGGATAGTTCGATCAGTCAGGATAGGAAGTGTCTGGATGAGTTTGTGGCGACGTTCAGCAGTCGTAGTGAAGAAGTCAGGAGAGTGAGCCTTTGGGCATTCGGAAATCTCCGAGATATACTTAAAGCCGGCAGTCGAGTTTTGGGATCCAGCTGATCCTGAAGAGAGTGGTGGTTTCTGCGAACTGTGAGTTCGGGATTTTGTAACTTGTCCACCAGAGTTTTTCGGAGTTGATGTTTTCACACCACCTCCACTGGCGGACGGTTTCTTGCCCTCGGCACTCCCAGCTGGAGTCGCCGATTTCTTTCCCGAGCCAGACGGCGACATAAGTTTCGGATCATTGTCAGCAGTCACAGCTGCAGTCGACGGAATTTTGACAATTTTCTTTCCTTCCTTAGTTATCTCGCCAGCTGCGAGTAATTTATGGTATTCCGCCCGACTCACAACCCCAGAGTAGATACGGACCGACGATACTTTATCTTTGCCCGGCAGACGGGCAGATGATTGTGCCGGTTTGGCAGTAGTTGTCAGGTCAACTGACGGTTCAGTGGACGCAGCCTTGCGTCTATCAACTTTGTCCAAGTGAGCCTGAAGCTCATCAAAGGCAGCTTTCTTTGACTTGGGAGATGGGGCATTCTGGAATTGTTCATTCAGGTACACAGTCATATCGGCCAACATGTCATCCAAGTTAGACTTCGACATTTCAGACTAAGTAGCGAAGGCAGGCAGCTGATAGAGTTCAATACTTAGGAAAAATTCCAATCACGAAAACTAGGACAGGGCGCCGGATGCGCGAAGCAAGAGTTGCCGGGTGCAACGGAAAAAGGAAAAACTAAGAACCTAGGAATGTCGGACTTGCAGTTAGCAGCTGAGAGTCGAGAGTTCGAGAATTCCAAAGTTCGATGTAAGCGAACCAAGGTAGGTTTCACCCCAGGGCTATATATAGAAAACTTTTGGGCCGCCAGTCCGGATTGAAAATATACAGCTCAAGACCTGTAAAAAGCCCATCTCAAGAAGAAAATATGAGCCCAATAGACGAACAAAATTTTATTAATTTGAAAATATTATTAAAATAATGATTTTCAAAAATAATAAATAAAAATAAATAAATAAAAATATGAAGAACGAAAATCAAACCGAGGGTTGGAAAGACGAAGTTGAGTGCCATCGGTTTGAGTTCCGAAGTCCGTCTCACCGAGTTTGGACGTGTCGCTGGATGGCACAGTTTGAGTCGCCGAATCCAGCGACCAGAGTCGCCGAAAATCCGGCGACAGCATTCTCCGGTTTTGGTAAGGACGCGAGTCTCCGAATTTTGTGTCGCCACTGTTCCAGTCGCCGCTTTTTCGGCGACTGTAGTCTCCGGATTTGGTAAGGACGCGAGTCTCCGTTTTTGGGTTCCCAATTTCGCCAACCGTTGAACTTTGTCGTCGCTGCACTCAATGTTTAGACACCCGAGATGGTAAACCACGTGGCACTGGATATGAACTACAGAAATGCCAAAACAAAAACAACACATCCCGAGTTAGTCATTCAAGAGTTCAACACACGCAAACATTCAAACACATTTTAGTGGAGATTCGAGGGGTGATATTAGGAAATGAAGAGCAAATATTTTCCCAGAAAAGAGACACTTTCATCATTTTCCAAAACAAAAATTTCACACAAGGTGAATAGAACTTTGAGTTAATGAAAAATCTCTCATATTAAAAACCGGTGAGATGGACCGAAGTATGTTGATAGACATGTTTACTTGTCCTTCGTCACAGTCACAAGAAGCAGTCGTGTTTCGTCGAAATATATTGGCAGAGTTTGCACCGCACAAGAGATTTTAATTCATGAATGCAAGGTGAACTGTTAAGGCACTCCACTTAGAACTAGCTTTGCTACATCAGAGGGGAGCCGGCGGACAATGTGATCCGGCGTCCTCCAGATGAGTTTTGGCTTAAAATGGAATGCAACAGATGCTCATTACAGCAGTCAGAGGGGAGCGAGGATCATCCCGCATCTCCGAAGTGTGATGGTTGAGCATCTTAAATTTGGGCGTCCATGTGCTACCTTTCGAAGAGGGGAGCCGGCGGACAAAGTGATCCGGCGTCCTCCGTTACTCGGTATTATAGATCAATGCAGATGATAGCTCATGGGAGTTTAATGCCAAGTTCACATGTTTGCATTCAGCGGAATAAATACACTTGGGTCCGAAGACTAAAGCGGCCTCGAATCCATGTTTGTCTGACTAGACTAATCCACGACCATTCCGAGTGCGTATTCAGAAGTAAAGAAACTACTCTTTCAGACTTCAAAATTTTTCGTGAACTCTTAGAGAGAACACATGCAGAGAGAATTCCTTAAAGTTTTGAATCTCTCAAAGTCAAGATGTTTGGTAAAGATGTCAGCAAGCTGTTTTTCCGTTGAAATATGCTGTAGACTGACTATATCACGATCAACCAAATCTCTAATGAAATGATGTCGAATGTCGATGTGTTTAGTTCTTGAATGCTGGACAGGATTTTCGCTGATTTTGATAGCACTCTGGTTATCACAATACAGCACTAATGGAGCACTCTCAAGAAGATAGTCATTCAACATTTGTTTCAACCAAAGTAGTTGAGTGCAGCAACTTCCAGCTGCAACGTACTCCGACTCGGCAGTTGACAAGGCGATACAGTTTTGCTTGCGCCTATGCCAAGACACAATATTATTTCCAAGGAAGCAACAGCAGCCGGAGGTACTTTTTCTTTCGTCCGTGTCCGTCGCCCAGTCGGCATCAGAAAAGCCGACAAGGTTGGATGAAGTGTCGCGCGCATACCAAAGACCTAGCTGAGAAGTCTCAGAGATGTATCGGAGGATCCGTTTCACAGCTCGTAGATGGTCTTCTTTCGGATCAGCTTGGTACCTGGCACACATACAAACACTAAACATAATGTCAGGACGAGTGGCAGTTAAATAAAGTAAACTCCCAATCATGGAATGATAAAGAGTTTGGTTTACACTCCGACTCTTTGTCGACGTAGACAAGCGTTCCGTAGTTGCCATAGGAGTGTTTGCTGGCTTGGCATGATGCATCTCAAACCTCTCAACCATGTTTTTCGCATACTTACTTTGAGACACAAATATCCCATCTGGTCGTTGAGAAATCTGAAGGCCAAGAAATTGATGCAACTCTCCCTCAAGACTCATCTGAAATGTTGAGGACATAGCTTCTGTGAACGCAGTCACGAGTTTAGAACAAGTAGCTCCGAAGACAATGTCGTCAACGTAAATTTGGGCAACAATCATGTGTTTGCCATCTCGCTTGATGAACAAAGTTTTGTCCACCGATCCACGCTCAAAGCCGAAGTTCAGAAGAAAATCCGTGAGACATCCATACCAGGCGCGAGGCGCTTTTTTCAAGCCATATAGAGCTTTGTGAAGCTTGTAGACATGGTTTGGCTTTTTAGGATCCTCAAAACCCTTAGGTTGGGCAACATAGACTTCTTCTTCCAGCACACCGTTCAAGAAGGCAGCTTTGACGTCCATCTGTCTAAGTTTGATGCCAAGATGGCATGCAATAGCAATCAAGAGTCTGATGGATTCAATACGGGCGACCGGAGCAAAAGTTTCATCAAAATCTATGCCTTCCACTTGGGCATATCCTTGGGCAACAAGACGAGCTTTGTTTCGGACAACTTGGTTATGCTCATCTGTTTTATTCTTGAACATCCATTTAGTTCCAACAACATTGATATTTGAGGTTCTAGGAACTAAGGACCAAACATTATTACGTGTGAACTCATTTAACTCTTCTTGCATGGCCATGATCCAAAAATCATCTTGCATGGCCTCCTTGTAATTTTTCGGCTCATTTTCGGAGAGAAAGCAAGTGATGCCGATTTCATTACATACTGCAGAAGTACAGATGTTGTAGAGTTCGTCGGGAGAATTCATTGGTTTCTTTGAGCGTGTAGTTCGCTCATTCAAGCTTCCGATCATTTGGTTCGGTGGATGACGTTTTTGAATATGACCAGGTGCTTCACGCGGAGCATCAGCTGGATTTTCGACTTGATCATCATCGTCATCCTCAGTCAATAAATTGTCATCATTTTGGTTGCTAGAGTCTCCAACTTCAGGCGAAGTATTTGGAGTAGCATTTTCAGGAGTCTCAGTTGTGGGTGTTGAAGGAAAAGTTCGACTTTCAAGGATTCCTTCCTTAACCCAATCAGCCTCTGCATCTTTTCCAAGAAAGTCTTGTTCATCAAAGTTGATGTTCACAGTCTCGATGACTTTCCTAGTTCGAAGATTGTAGGCGCGGTAGGCATGACTATTTTGGCTATAGCCAACGAAAATTCCACGATCAGCTTTGGCTTCAAATTTCTTTAGAGGATCACGATCCTTCAAAATATAGCAAGTACAGCCAAAGACACGAAAGTGTGCCACCGAAGGTTTCTTGCCATTGACAAGTTCATAGGCAGTAGCAGTAGTGCCAGATCGAATACTTATTCGATTCAAAATGTAGCCAGCTGTAGAGACGGCTTCTGCCCAAAAAGTTCGGGCAAGATTTTTCGAGATTAACATTACACGCGCCATCTCTTGCAGTGTTCGATTCTTTCGTTCGGCGATCCCATTTTGTTGAGGCGTTTTTGGGGCCGAGTATTCATGATGGATTCCCTTCAGCATACAAAATTCATTGAAGCTTGAATTTTCAATTCAGTTCCATGATCACTCCTGATCCTTTTAACTTTAGCTTCATGATTGGTTCGTATCCATTTTACAATACCCTTGAAGGCATTGAAAGTTTCATCTTTGGTTGCCAGAAATCTTGTCCAAGTATATCTGGAAAAATCATCGACAACAACCAACACATATTCTTTCTTAGCTATGCTCTTCACCTCCATTGGACCCATCAAGTCCATGTGTAGAAGTTCGAAAGGAGCAGAAGTACTCATGAGTGTCGGAAGTGCTGGATGAGGAGTTCTTGTTAACTTGCCCTTCTGACAGTCACCACACACTCGCTTCTCGATTTTGGGGAGTTGAGAGAATCCTCGAACTATCTCCCCCTTAACCAATTTGCTCAAATTTCGAGTGCTGGTGTGGCCAAGTCGTTGGTGCCACAAATCTACTTCATCGGGAACAGTCACGGAGAAGCAACTATACTCAGTTGTATAGCAATTGTTTTTAGCACGTGGACCTTCCATGACACAATTTCCCTCAGCATCATAAACTCTACAAGATTCCTTATCAAAGCTAACATTAAAACCTTCATCACACAGCTGACTGATAGAGATAAGATTGGCAACAAGTCCCTTGACATGGACAACATTTCTGATCGGAGGCAATCCTTTGATTTGTAGCGTCCCCTTTCCCTTGACAACACCTTTTGCTCCCCCTACAAACACAACGGGGGAACCAGTCATCGGTTCATATTCTTTCAAGAATTTCTTTGTGCCGGTCATATGTCGGGAGCAGCCACTGTCAAAGTACCAAATGCCTTTGTTGCCAGCTTCAGACGCATTCAGTGCAACATTGCAGAAAATCAGTTCTCTTGGTTTCCAGTCAGTTAAAATGGTGGAGTTAAGTTTAACTTCACTCTTTTGGGACTTAGGCACCCACTGCTGGAAATCGATGTCCCGGGCCATTAAAATTTGCGGAAGATATTAGGCCGAACGAAATCCCGTCGCCGGAAACACGCGAACCACCTCACGTCGACGGAGCTCGACTCGAGCATCACCGCCGCGGGATGAAACCCCGCGGCTAGAAAACCCTAGCCGAGCCCCCCCCCCCCCCCCCCCCGCCGCGAGGGGGCTCGCGATCGCATGCCGCGATCGCCGGGGCTGCCCAGCAGCCCCCGGTGGTGAGTCCGGCGACTCACCACCGCCGCCTGAGGAGGGGCGGTCAGCCCCCAGCTGACCCACCGCGGCTCCAGCCGCGGCTTTCCCCGCGATCGCGCACCAGCCGCGATCGCTCACCCCGGCCGAAGCCGGGGTTCCTCCCGTGCGCATGCCGCCGGTCGAGGTGGCTGGGGGGACCAGCTGCCGTGGCACCAGCCCACGGCGGTCTCCCCGCGATCGACCCATGGTCGATCGCCTGCCCCGGCGTGCGCCGGGGCTTCCCCTCATCCGCGCCCCGGGCGGTCGAGCCCTAGGGTTTCGACCGCCCCCTTCAATCTTCGTCGGGGATCTCGAATCCCCGTCCGCGATGATCGTCGTTTTCCCGGATCGTGCGTTCATGTATATATCACTATTTAATTCACATAAAATCATAGAATGGGTTTTATGATTTTATACCTCGATTCGTTGTGCGGAGAAACGAAATCAAACGTTGATGACCTTACGATCTTCCTACGTATTCCTTGCACCTCGTCCGAACGTCGTGTGGGCGACGATCTATCGGACTCCTATGGATCTCCTTCACTCTTCAAGACTTTATGATTGGCGTAGGTTAAGTTATGAATTGTGAAGACCATGTAGTGCTTTTATAGGCTACGTAGGGGATCAAAAGGAGGTGGAATATTGGGCTCCCAATATTGATGATTAAATTGAGCCCAGCCCAAATCTATTAATCCTTATCAATATTAATTAATTTATTTTCCACTATATAAATTAATTGCACTCCCAATATTAAACCATATTATATCAAATAATATTTCTCCGGTAGTATTATTTATTCCGTGTATTTAAGGTTTAAATATCCATGAATAAAATTAATTTATTGCTAATTAATTTATTCATCTCTTATATCCGAGAATAGTACCATTCAACCTTAATTATTGTGCGGAACAAATCCACTCATGAGGTTTACACAATAATTCCTTATGAACTCATCTCGGGGATATTATCAACCCTTCCGGGATACACTTTCCCGTCAAGTATTCACGGCATGTCATATATAAAATATAGCGACCCAATTTTACCGGTAATAAACCCAATAATAAAATCAGTTAATTCCTTTGGAAAATCAAAGTCTCTTATATTAAATATACACACCCGCAATAGTATCGGGGATTAAGAATAAAATACTCTGAGATTTAAATCGATTATCCAAGGCAATCCTAATCGATAAATCTCAAGCGATCCGCCCAATACACCAAGTGTACAAGTGTGATAAAATAATTAAGATAAATTATTTTCTCTCTCACACAACGACTATACCAATGGATTGGTCCGTGTCCATCTAGGTCGTGAGCATCTGTTCGATTAAATACGAGTAACCGATAGTATGATCCTCTGTGTGTCCATACACACCATACTAACTACAACGTATAAAATCCAGGACTATATTTTGCATGATTTAATTAATAATAATTAAATGCAAATAATTGTTTATTATTTAACCAGGTTAAATGCTATGACCGGGAGTTTACCGATACTTAAATCTAGACATTAAGTACACAACTCCAACAATCTCCCACTTGTACTAAGGTCTAGTCATTTCCTCCAAACTTCCGACTCCCATACTCATCACGTGCTTAGGTTGTACTTTCCAGAAGTACTATGTGAATGAGCAATCTAGGTTGCCGCTCTGAAGTTATCTTGGTGACTACTGCGTCGTCTCCCTAGACGATGACTCGAATCAGGTGGTACTTGCTCTATGTGTTATCATCATCTTTTGAACTTATGACTTCTTCCAGTTCATCATGCACCGCTATATACATAGCCTTTGGTGAACCAAGAATCATATCCAAGCTCGGAGGTCATTCTGGAACCTAACCAAAACTTCCGCTGCCTCTGAGGCTGCTATTCGGTTTATGATAGAGTCCGAGAAGCATCATGCTTATCACTCTTTCATCTTAAGGTTCCACCTCTTCCAAAGTGAACACATAGCCTGATATCGACTTACACTGGTCTTTCTCTGATTTTGGATCTGAGAAGATGTAATCCAAGAAGAATTCGTATTGCTTAGTAATCTAGTACTTCCAAGTACTTTTACAGCATTCGAATATCTCTTATCCAGATTACTTTGATATCCTCCCACTACGCTAACCGCATAGTTGATATCAGGTTCTTGTTTTATAACACTGCATCTACAAAGCTCTCCACACTCGAAGTGTAGGAAACTGCTTTGTCTATATCTATCTCCTTCATGTGTTCAAGACACATACCTTTAGATAGATGCATTCTGTTCCCGAAAGGCAATAACCTTTCTCAGAATTATGCATGTTTAAAACAAACCATAATCGCATAAGATATCTTAAGAGAAGTACAAATGTTCTTATCTAGAGATTTCAAGAACATGATCCAACTTACTCTTAATCTCATATCTCGATTCATTTAGACAATCTCTATTTTATGTCTGACAACACTTTTACATTGTTGCCAACGATGAAGTGTTATCTACATAAAATTTTCGAGAAACACCACCTTGTTTCCATTACGTCCCTAATACACCTTTCCTCTTCATTGCCCTTTGATGAATCCATCTTAATGGACTATCTCATCAATTCGCAAGTTCCACGATTCATAGCTTTGTAACAATCCATAAATGGATTTACTAAGCTTGTACTCCTAAATGATCTTGCCTCTTAACAATAATACTTATTGCTATCCAAGAAGGCACATTTAGATTAGTACCGCCCCTTATGCAGAGCTAGGGATCGATTTCATCTCTACTAGATCCAGAGTTCAAAAACTCCTCTAGTCTTATGAACACCTCTGGTCGCTTAACAACCTCCCACTGCAATGGCGTTCTGGTATACAACAGTAATAACATTAGGTGCAGTTAGTGATGTACATCTACTCGGTCAGGCTGGTTCTCAGTCTTTTGTCCTTTTTCCCCATTCCTAAGTACCTTGTCAGTTAGGGCATTGTAGTTCATCTAATAGTCTTCCTCTAAGAACCGGGCGAGGACACCCCTCTGGTTCATAGTACTATTGAACATACAATTACTTGTTCTTCTAGGATATTCTAAAACCACATTGAATGTGCCGTTGTATCCAGAAATATCCATAGAACATAGGTAGTTCCGAACAAACTTGTCTCTTTACTATTAGAATTCCATTTCTTATTCCTGACACACCATGTCTACACTCCAGTGTATGGTGCAGTCCTTTGAGATTTAATCCCAATCTTTGATTTATGCTATGTGTCTTTTAGACAGGTGGTAGCCTCCGCGAACAAGTCGCAGGCTTCTAATGGATACACTTTGATGGTTCCCCATAATAGCTTTGTGTCTACTGACGGGTCAAAAACACTTTGCTTTTATGGCACATCAAGTATTCTAATCCATCTTCGAGGATTCTTTGAAAGAACTACTCGTACCTTTCTAATCACACATGTTACCGCATTAATCATAAACCATTCTCAATACTTGTCCGAATTCTGTCCTTTATCCAGAAAGGTTAGCTTAGTTGTATCATCTTCCAAAATTGATTCTTAGGTCGGGAGGTCCATTCCTCCAACTATAATTGATCAAATCAATTTCGACCTTTTGAATCTCTTTTGAATAAATACTACTAAGGTCAAGAATTCACAAGCATAATGATTAATAAATAAATACATCTAATAAGTAAAACAAGTTATACATAACGGTTCGTTGCATCGTGGTAGACTAAGGATCATTCATATATTGCTATCTAATGTACCATAATAGATATCGCCATTATTTCTTATCCAAACCATCAAATGATTAAAGAAATAAAATATCCATTAATAATAGAAAACCAGAACAGAGTTCTTTCTAAAATGAGGGTACATAAAGCAATAAACTTGAATTGAAATCCTATAGCTATTTAAAGCAGATAAAAGTCTTCCACTGCAACCGCTGCTACCCCAACAGCTTCGCCCATGTAGACTCGAACTCTTCTTCTCTAAGTCGCCGGGTTTTCTGGAACCCCTGCATTTAAGGAAATGCACATACCGTCAGTGGTTCCATATCTACACACCAGAATTCTGGTAGATAATACCGCTGACTATGTTTTTACGACTAAAGAAAAATTCGTACCTTTTAGAGGACATTCAGACTTCCAGTGTCCAGACTTGTTGCACCGGAAGCACTTGCCCCTTGGCTTACTAGCCCCCACTCGTGGTCCATTCCTCTTGGCACCACTGGGTTTCCAGGCTTGCTTCCTTTTCTTGCTCCTACCTCCAACAGCTTTCAAGCTTTTGGACTTGGTAGTTACAAGTGCTTGAGACTTGCCCTTCTTGTAGATCCCCTATGCCGCCTTCAGTTCAGTCAGGAGTTGCGCAAGAGTATAAGATAGTTTACCCATGTTATAGCTCATACGAAACTGCTCAAAACTAGGGGTCAGAGACTGGAGTATGATGTCGACTTGCGTCTCACCATCAATCATAGCTCCTAGGACCTCCAATTCATTCAACAAACTCATCATCTTAAGAACGTGCTCCCCAACGGGCGTTCCTTCAGATTGAGTAGTCGACATGAGGACTCTCATGGCTTCTTGCCTACCCGCACGGTCTTGATGCCCAAACATCTCCTTGAGGTTGAACAACATATCCTCGGCAGTGTTCATCGACTGATGTTGGGTTTGGAGTACATTTGACATAGAAGCCAAAATATAGCACCTAGCCATTTCATCAGCTTTTTTCCACTTCCGATATGTTTCCTTCTCCTCATTAGTTGAGGCAGCCGTGGGTTCAGCAGGGCAGTGCTCATAGAGTACAAACTTGTACTCTTCAGCAGTCAGGACAATGTCCAAATTTCTCTTCCAATCAATATAATTGGGACCAGTGAGTTTATTCTCCTTGAGTATCACAGAAAGTGGATTCATAGCTATTCTCTAAACCTATAAGCACATATAAGCAAACAATCAATTTAATACCGATATTATCTCCCTCAAATAATATCATTAAATTACTAATCACATCTAAAATCCCATCAGGTAAGGCAAGCCACGTGGTGTGGACGTTTACCCACCCAAATGATTTAGCAATTAGATTTTCTTTGGTCATACATCGATTATAGCGTAACTTCGTGGGGAAGGATACTATAACGCGTATCTAAGTGTAAACCATTACTCAGTACTAAAGTAAATCGTTTGGAATTGCTACATCACCGCAAGCCACGTGGTGTGGACGTTTACGACAACTTCACAACTCTTCACAATTCCTTATAACTGTCTACATCAATTAATCCAAAATCTGTTAGTATAGCAAGCCACGTGGTGTGGACGTTTAGTACACCAAGAGACTTTTATAATTGACTCCCAATTACAAGATCCATTCGATTTTTGCAAATCAAGACGCGGAGAATCATAAGTGAAACTCGAAGTTTCTAACCAGTGATTCACCATGCGAACAACCCTATCTCTCATAATGAGGGAGCCGAGCAGACAATCGATCCATCTATCAAAGAATGGTACGAAGGTCTCTAATTTGTGTCATCCACATGACCAAGTGGCTTTGGCTCCATTCCACTCCCCGGGGTGAGAATGAGTTGACTTGAAGTCAGCTTCAGAAGGACAAATTAGGCATTGTTTGATAAACTTGATCAATGTTTCTCGTAAAAGGAATTACAAGAATTCTCCTCCAATGACTCGTCTATACGAACTTCGAAAGTCCATAAGAGTCACCAAGAGAACAGCAATGGAGACCATGGGAATGTTTCCATCCCCTCTCCCACTTAGCTTTTTACAATAAAGGGATACGCTATCTAGTGCATAAAGTAAACACATATAGCATGCATACAAGCAATAAAGCACATAGTATCACATAGTCAAAATAATGCTAGAAAATTATTTTCCCGACTATCATGGCTTTATTCCATCTTCGTACGCATCTTCTAGTCTTCAGTCTTCGTTCTTGAATGCTCCACGTGACGAGAATATTAATTCCAATATTTAAATCTATTTATTTTTAATTAATCCAAAAGTTACTTAATTCGAAAATTAAGTCAATCGAATATATTAAAAATAAAATTAAATATCATTAATATTTTTTATTTATTTATTTCCTATCTAATTCCATTAAATCTCTAGAATAATCTATCCAAGTAAAACTTGGAATATTCTAGAAGACTTCTATAATAGAATAAGGAAATAAAATAAATTAGGACTCTTCCACTTTCCAAAATTAATTAATTTCCATGTCCATGAAAATTCCCATAAAATAGGAATAATCAATTAGGAAACAAATCAATTTATTAATTAATTATTTTCCTATCCAATTCTATTAAATCTCTAGAATCCTATTCCAAGTAGGACTTGGAATATTCTAGAAGATTTCCATAATAGAATAAGGAAATAAATTAATTCCAATTAATTCTTTTCCTAATCCATGAGAGTTTCCATAAGGAAGAACACTCAAATAGGAAAACCGAATTAATTAAGGAAATTGAATCTTGGTAGGAATAGCATGGGATTGGGAGACCCCACGCCATCCCCACCATGATCGACCGGCCGGCCACCCGGGGAGGGCCGCCGCCGCCGCCTAGCCACGCCGGCTAGGGCATGGGTCGATCATCATGGGATCGATCCATCGATCCCAAGTCCTAGCTCCTTCGTCACTTCTTCGTCTTCCGGCGATCGTCTCGACATCGAACCAACGTAAATAAATTACAAAAAATAAATTTACAATTCCGGTATCGATTCTATACATGAAATCGACCCTATACATTTTCCGGAAAACATAGAACGTAATAATAAATCCTAAATTTGGTCAACCCCAGAATTTTTACTATTACAAACATTCATCCACACAAAAGGAATCTCGACATGTCCGAGAGTTTAATAAACGAATAATCATGATAATTAATTAACACAATAATTAAATCCAACCATGATAGTCAGAGAATCCTACAAGGTAGAACAATAATCGAACATATACATGAACACGAAACCAAACGCTCTGATACCAATTGCTGGAAATCGATGTCCCGGGCCATTAAAATTTGCGGAAGATAATAGCCCGAACGAAATCCCGTCGCCGGAAACACGCGAACCACCTCACGTCGACGGAGCTCGACTCGAGCATCACCGCCGCGGGATGAAACCCCGCGGCTAGAAAACCTTAGCCGAGCCCCCCCGCCGCGAGGGGGCTCGCGATCGCATGCCGCGATCGCCGGGGCTGCCCAGCAGCCCCCAGTGGTGAGTCCGGCGACTCACCACCGCCGCCTGAGGAGGGGCGGTCAGCCCCCAGCTGACCCGCCGTGGCTCCAGCCGCGGCTTTCCCCGCGATCGCGCACCAGCCGCGATCGCTCACCCCCGCCGAAGCCGGGGTTCCTCCCGTGCGCATGCCGCCGGTCGAGGTGGCTGGGGGGACCAGCTGCCGTGGCACCAGCCCACGGCGGTCTCCCCGCGATCGACCCATGGTCGATCGCCTTCCCCGGCGTGAGCCGAGGCTTCCCCTCGTCCGCGCCCCGGGCGGTCGAGCCCTAGGGTTTCGACCGCCCCGTTCGATCTTCGCCGGGGATCTCGAATCCCCGTCCGCGATGATCGTCGTTTTCCCGGATCGTGCGTTCATGTATATATCACTATTTAATTCACATAAAATCATAGAAGGGGTTTTATGATTTTATACCTCGATTCGTTGTGCGGAGAAACAAAATCAAACGTTGATGACCTTACGATCTTCCTATGTATTCCTTGCACCTCGTCCGAAAGTCGTGTGGGCGACGATCTATCGGACTCCTATGGATCTCCTTCACTCTTCAAGACTTTATGATTGGCGTAGGTTAAGTTATGAATTGGGACCATGTAGTGCTTTTATAGGCTACGTAGGGGATCAAAAGGAGGTGGAATATTGGGCTCCCAATATTGATGATTAAATTGAGTCCAGCCCAAATCTATTAATCCTTATCAATATTAATTAATTTATTTTCCACTATATAAATTAATTGCACTCCCAATATTAAACCATATTATATCAAATAATATTTCTCCGGTAGTATTCTTTATTCCGTGTATTTAAGATTTAAATATCCATGAATAAAATTAATTTATTGCTAATTAATTTATTCATCTCTTATATCCGAGAATAGTACCATTCAACCTTAATTATTGTGCGGAACAAATCCACTCATGAGGTTTACACAATAATTCCTTATGAACTCATCTCGGGGATATTATCAACCCTTCCGGGATACACTTTCCCGTCAAGTATTCACGGCATGTCATATATAAAATATAGCGACCCAATTTTACCGGTAATAAACCCAATAATAAAATCGGTTAATTCCTTTGGAAAATCAAAGTCTCTTATATTAAATATACACACCCGCAATAGTATCGGGGATTAAGAATAAAATACTCTGAGATTTAAATCGATTATCCAAGGCAATCCTAATCGATAAATCTCAAGCGATCCGCCCAATACACCAAGTGTACAAGTGTGATAAAATAATTAAGATAAATTATTTTCTCTCTCACACAACGACTATACCAATGGATTGGTCCGTGTCCATCTAGGTCGTGAGCATCTGTTCGATTAAATACGAGTAACCGATAGTATGATCTTCTGTGTGTCCATACACACCATACTAACTACAACGTATAAAATCCAGGACTATATTTTGCATGATTTAATTAATAATAATTAAATGCAAATAATTGTTTATTATTTAACCAGGTTAAATGCTATGACCGGGAGTTTACCGATACTTAAATCTAGATATTAAGTACACAACTCCAACACCCACTTCTTCTTCCCATTAGAATTTTGACCGTTCCTCTCAGTCACAGCTTTCGGATTTGTCTTAGCTTTCGGATTTGGAGAAATGGGTTTCTTCATTTCCTTAGTCACTTCAGACTTTTTCTTCAGGGTCATAAGTTCTCTGTTCATGTCCTCTTTCATCCTATAGCAAAATGGTCGAATGTGTCCAGGTTGATCACAGTAGTGACAAACATACTTTCGCCTTTGACGAGTTTCAACCTTTGTAGACGTTTTGACCAAAACAGTTTTGGTGCGAGAGGATTGTCCATTTTTCCTCACGTTCTGAGATTTGTCTAAGTTCTTCAGCAACGTCTTTTCATACGGTAGGATACCACGAGGATGTTTGACAATATTCTTAGGAAATTGATATGTCTCAGATTCAGATTTTGAAGTCGAGATCGACTTTTGAGTTTTAAGTTCTGGAGACTTGGCAATCTTCTTCCCTTCAGCAATCTCCTTCCGTTTAGATGATTCAACGTCATCCTTGCTTTTATCCTCATGCTGATCGGTTGATGCCTTTACAAAAGTCACATCATTCTTCTTTTCAGGAGTCGAGTATATAGACTCAAAAACCTTTTGGAAACCAAGACCGTATCGATTTGGATTCATATATGAAGCAGCATTGTCAAACACGGAAGAGTTCGTGTTCATTTTCCTCAATAGCTCATCAGTCATATGAAGTTTTTCTTTCAACACATATCGTTCCTTGTCAGTCATGGCAAGGTCAGTTTGAACTTTCATTAAAGATGACTTCAGTTCGTCATTTTCAGCATCCGAGTTCTTAAACAGAGTCTGCAGTTTCTTAACTTCAGTTGACTCCTTTTTCAGTGAGGTCTTTGTTGGAGTTGTGTACTTAATGTCTAGATTTAAGTATCGGTAAACTCCCGGTCATAGCATTTAACCTGGTTAAATAATAAACAATTATTTGCATTTAATTATTATTAATTAAATTATGCAAAATATAGTCCTGGATTTTATACTTGTAGTTAGTATGGTGTGTCGGGCCCACACAGAAGATCATACTATCGGTCACTCGTATTTAATCAAACAGATGCTCACGACCTAGATGGACCCGGACCAATCCATCGGTATAGTCGTTGTGTGAGAGAGAAAATAATTTATCTTAATTATTTTATCACACTTGTACACTTGGTGTATTGGGCGGATCGCTTGAGATTTATTGATTAGGATTGCCTTGGATAATCAATTTAAATCTCAGAGTATTTTATTCTTAATCCCCGATATTATTACGGGTGTGTATATTTAATATAAGTGACTTTGATTTTCCAAAGGAATTAACCGATTTAATTATTGGGTTAATTACCGGTTAAGTTGGGTCACTATATTTTATATATGACATGCCGTGAATACTTGACGGGAAAGTGTATCCCGGAAGGGTTGATAATATCCCCGAGATGAGTTCAAAAGGAATTATTATGTAAACCCTGCAGGTGGATTTAATCCGCATAATAATTAAGGTTGAATGGTACTATTCTCGGATATAAGAGATAAATAAATTAATTAGCAATAAATTAATTTTATTCATGGATATTTAAATCTTAAATACACGGAATAAATAATACTACCGGAGAAATATTATTTGATATAATATGGTTTAATATTGGGAGTGCAATTAATTTATATAGTGGAAAATAAATTAATTAATATTGATAAGGATTAATAGATTTGGGCTGGGCTCAATTTAATCTTCAATATTGGAAGCCCAATATTCCACCTCCTTTTGATCCCCTACGTAGCCTATAAAAGCACTACATGGCCTTCATAAATCATAAGACAAGAATATCAATATTTGATAGTTCTAGAGAATTGAAGGAGATCCATAGGAGTTCGATAGATCGTCGCCCACACGACGTTCGGACGAGGTGCAAGGAATACGTAGGAAGATTCGAAGGTCTTCAAAGGTGTTTGATTTCGTTTCTCCGAACAACGAATCAAAGGTAAAATCATAAAACCTTCTATGATTTTATGTGAATTAATTGTAGCATATACATGAACACACGATCCGGGTAAACGTACGAACTTCGGGGACGGGGATTCGAGATCCCCGGCGAAGATCGAAGGACCCTCGACATGAGTCGAGGGTGGCGGCCGAACCCTAGGGTTCGACCGCCGGCGCGCGGACGAAGGAAGAAGCCCCGGCTGGACGCCGGGGCGTGGGATCGACCGTGGGTTGATCCCCGGGGTTCGCCGTGGGCTGAGCCACGGCGGGTGGACCCCAGCCACCCTTCGACCGGCAGCGCGCATCAAGGAGAAGCCCCGGCTGGACGCCGGGGCTGGGGCGATCGAACCCTAGTTCGATCGCCGGAGGGGGGAATTGCCGCGGGCTGGCGCCGCGGCTGGTGGTTCCTCCCACCTCCGATGATGGCGGTGAGTCACCGGACTCACCGCCCAGGGCTGCCGGAGCAGCCCAGCGATCGCATGATGCGCGATCGCGAGCCCCCTCGCGGCGAGGGCTCGGCTAGGGTTTTGCCGCGGCTTGTCCGCGGTGGAGCTCTCGTCGGGCCCGGCTCCGTGTGGTGGTTCGCGTAGATTCCGGCGATGGGATTTCGGTCGGGTTATTATTTCCGCAATTTTAATAGCCCGGGATATCGATTTCCAGCAATTGGTATCAGAGCGTTTGGTTTCGTGTTCATGTATATGTTCTATTATTGTTCTACCTTGCAGGGATTTCCGGCTATCATTGTTTAATTTTTCGTTAATTAATTTACCATGATTATTCGTCTATTAAACTCTCGGACATGTCGAGATTCGTTTTTTGTGGATGAATGTTTGTAATAGTAAAAATTCGGGGGTTGACCGAATTTAGGATTTATTATTACGTTCTATGTTTTCCGGAAAGTGTATAGGATCGATTTCATGTATAGAATCGATACCAGAATTGTAAATTTATTTCTTGTAATTTATTTACGTTGGTTCGATGTTGGAACGATCGCCGGAAGACGAAGATGAGTGACGAAGAGAAGAGGACGAAAAACCGGGGATCGATCAACCCCATGATCGATCCCGAGCGATCGACCGCAAGGAACGGGGGCCGATCGCCCCTCGGCCATGGGCTGTCGCCGGTCACGGTGGCGGCTGGCCGGCTGGGCTGGGCGGCGGCGCTCCGCCGGCGGTGGTGGTCGATCGGGTGGGGGTGGCGTGGGGTCTCCCAACCCATGCTACTCCTACCAAGATTCACTTTCCTAAATTAATTCGGTTTTCCTATTTGAGTGTTCTTTTTTTTGGAAACTCTCATGGATTAGGAAAAGAATTAATTGGAATTAATTTTATTCCTTATTGAGTATTCTCTTTTATGGGAACTCTCATGGATTAGGAAAAGAATTAATTAGGAATTAATTTATTTCCTATTTGATTATTCATATTCTTGGAATTTTCATTAGATGGAAATTAATTAATTATGGAAAGTAGAAGAGTCCTAATTTATTTTATTTCCTTATTCTATTATAGAAATCTTCTAGAATATTCCAAGTTTTACTTGGATAGATTATTCTAGAGATTTAATAGAATTAGATAGGAAAATAAATAAATAAAAATATTAATAATATTTAATTTTATTTTAATATATTCGATTTACTTAATTTTCGAATTAAGTAACTTTTGGATTAATTAAAAATAAATAGATTTAAATATTGGGATTAATATTCTCGTCACATGGAGCATTCAAGAACGAAGACTGAAGACTAGAAGATGCGTACGGAGATGCAATAAAGCCATGATAGTCGGGAAAATAATTTTCTAGCATTATTTTGACTATGTGATACTATGTGCTTTATTACTTGTATGCATGCTATATGTGTTTACTTTATGCACTAGATAGCGTATCCCTTTATTGTAAAAAGCTAAGTGGGAGAGGGGATGGAAACATTCCCATGGTCTCCATTGCTGTTCTCTTGGTGACTCTTATGGACTTTCGAAGTTCGTATAGACGAGTCATTTGAGGAGAATTCTTGTAATTCCTTTTACGAGAAACATTGATCAAGTTTATCAAACAATGCCTAATTTGTCTTTCTGAAGCTGACTTCAAGTCGACTCATTCTCACCCCGGGGAGTGGAATGGAGCCAAAGCCACTTGGTCATGTGGATGACACAAATTAGAGACCTTCGTACCATTCTTTGATAGATGGATCGACTGTCTGCTCGGCTCCCTCATTTATGAGAGATAGGGTTGTTCGCATGGTGAATCACTGGTTAGAAACATCGAGTTTCACTTATGATTCCCCACGTCTTGATTTACAAAATCGAATGGATCTTGTAATTGGGAGTCAATTATAAAAGTGTCTTGGTGTAGTAAACGTCCACACCACGTGGCTTGCTACACTAACGCATTTTGGATTAATTGATGTAGACAGTTATAAGTAATTGTGAAGAGTTGTGAAGTTGTCGTAAACGTCCACACCACGTGGCTTGCGGTGATGTAGCAATTCCAAACGATTTATTTTAGTACTGAGTAATGGTTTACACTTAGATACGCGTTATAGTATCCTTCCCCACGAAGTTACGCTATAATCGATGTATGACCAAAGAAAATCTAATTGCTAAATCATTTGGGTGGGTAAACGTCCACACCACGTGGCTTGCCTTACCTGATGGGATTTTAGATGTGATTAGTAATTTAATGATATTATTCAAGGGAGATAATATCGGATATTAAATTAATTGTTTGTTTATATGTGCTTATAGGTTTAGAGAATTGCTATGAATCCACTTTCGTTGATACTTGAGGAATTCAACGCACTGGTTCCATACTGTGTTGAATGGAAAGAAGAGTTAGACATTACTCAGACTGTAAAGGAGTACAAAGGTGTACTCAGCGAAACTTGTCCTCCTAGACCTACCATTAACTCAACTGATGAGGAAATAGTTGACTTTGAGAAGTGGGATAGTGCTCATGCATTAGCCGATAATCATGATGTCATGCTTAAACTCAAGTTGATGTTTGGACATGATGTAAAGGCTAGAAAAGAGGCGATGAGGATACTCATAAAGATCAGTTGCTTCGACGAAACGCTTGAACACGTTTTTGAGATGATGGATCTTTTAGACGAGTTGAAACAATCGCAAGCTCTTATAGCCAAGGCCAAAGGTTTCGAACCTAAGGTCATACATAAGGAAAAGGAGAAGAAGACAAGGGGATCTAGTAGTCCTAAAGGACTTGGACCGAAGGGTGGGATAAAGAAGCCTTCTGGCAAATATCCCCAAGGGAAGCAGTCTGAGTACTGGGGGTCTATATCTTGTCCTCTCAAAGGTACGAACTTTTCTTTAGTCGAAAAAACATAGTCAGCGGTATTATCTACCAGAATTCTGGTGTGTAGATATGGAACCACTGACGGTATGTGCATTTCGAATGCAGGGGTTCCATAAAACCCGGCGACTTAGACAAGAAGAGTTCGAGTCTACATGGGGAAGCTGTTAAGGAAGCAGCGGTTGCAGTGGAAGAAATTTATCTGCTTTAGTAGTTATAGGATTTCATTTCAAGTTTATTGCTTAATGTACCTTTTATTTTAGAAAGAACTTTTGTTCTGGATTTTCTATTAATGAATGGATATTTATTTCTTTAATCATTCGGTGATTTAGATAAGAAATAATGGTGTTATCTATTCTGGTACATTAGATAGCAATATATGAAATGAAATCCTTAGTCTACCACGATGCAAGAGAACCGATATGTATAACTTCTTTTACTTATTAGATGTATTTCTTTATTAATCATTATGCTTGTGAATTCTTGACCTTAGTGGTATTTATTCAAAAGAGATTCAAAAGGTCGAAATTGATTTGATCAATTATAGTTGGAGGAATGGACCTCCCGACCTAAGAATCAATTTTGGAAGATGATACAACTAAGCTAACCTTTCTGGATAAAGGATAGAATTCGGACAAGTATTGAGAATGGTTTATGATTAATGCGGTAACATGTGTGATTAGAAAGGTACGAGTAGTTCTTTCAAAGAATCCTCGAAGATGGATTAGAATACTTGATGTGCCATAAAAGCAAAGTGTTTTTGACTCGTCAGTAGACACAAAGCTATTATGGGGAACCATCAAAGTATATCCATTGGAAGCCTGCGACTTGTTCGCGGAGGCTACCACCTGTCTAAAGAACACATAGCATAAATCAAAGATTGGGATTAAGTCTCAAAGGACTGCACCATGCACTCACATGTAGAAATGGTGTGTCAGGAATAAGAAATGGGATTCTAATAGTAAAAAGGACAAGTTTGTTCGGAACTACCTATGTTCTATGGATATTTCTAGATACAACGGCACATTCAATGTGGTTGTAGGACATCCTAGAAGAACAAGTGATTGTATGTTCAATAGTACTATGAACCAGAGGGGTGTCCTCGCCCGGTTCTTAGAGGAAGACTATTAGATGAACTACAATGCCCTAACTGACAAAGGTACATTGAAATGAGGAAAGGACAAAAGATTGAGAACCAGCCTGACCGAGTAGAAGTACATCACTAACTGCACCTAATGTTATTACTGTTATACACCGGAGCGCCATTGCAGTGGGAGGTTGTCAAGCAACCAGAGATGTTCATAAGACTGGAGGAGTTTTGAACTCTGGATCTAGTAGACATGAAATCGATCCCTAGCTCTGCATAAGGGGCGGTACTAATCTAAATGTGCCTTCTTGGATAGCAATAAGTATTATTGTTAAGAGCCAAGATCATTTAGGAGTACAAGCTTAGTAAATCCATTTATGGATTATTACAAAGCTATGAATCATGGAACTTGCGAATTGATGAGATAGTCCATTAAGATGGATTCATCAAAGGGCAATGACGAGGAAAGGTGTATTAGGGACGTAATGGAAACAATGTTGTGTTTCTCGGAAATTTTATGTAGATAACACTTCATCATTGGCAACAATGTAAAAGTATCGTCAGACATAAAATAGAGGTTGTCTAAATAAATCGAGACATAAGATTAAGAGTAAGTTGGATCATGTTCTTGGAATCTTTCGATCTCTAGATAAGAACATTGTACTTCTCCTAGATATCTTATGCGATAATGGTTTGTTTTAAACATGCATAATTCTGAGAAAGGTTATTGCCCTTCAGAAACAGAATACATCTGTCTAAAGGTATGTGTCTTGAACACATGAAGGAGATAGATAAAGACAAAGCGGTTTCCTACACTTCGAGTATGGAAAGCTTTATAGATGCAATGTTGTAAAACGAGAACCTGATATCAACTATGCGGTTGGCGTAGTGGGAGGATATCAAAGTAATCTGGACAAGAGATGTTCGAATGCTGTAAGAGTACTTTCGAAGTACTGGGTTACTAAGCAAGACGAAATCTTCTTGGATTACAAATTCTCAGATCTCAAATCAGAGAAGGACCAGTGTAAGTCGATATCAGGCTATGTGTTCACTTTTGGAAGAGGTGGAACCTTAAGATGAAAGAGTGATAAGCATGATGCTTCTCGGACTCTATCATAAACCCAATAGCAGCCTCAGAGGCAGCGGAAGTTTTGGTTAGGTTCCAGAATAACCTCCGAGCTTGGATATGATTATTGGTTCACCAAAGGCTATGTATATAGCGGTGCATGATGAACTGGAAGAAGTCATAAGTTCAAAAGATGATGATAACACATAGAGCAAGTACCACCTGATTCGAGTCATCGTCTAGGGAGACGACGCAGTAGTCACCAAGATAACTTCAGAGCGGCAACCTAGATTGCTCATTCACATAGTACTTCTGGAAAGTACAACCTAAGCACGTGATGAGTATGGAAGTCGGGAGTTTGGAGGAAATGACTAGACCTTAGTACAAGTGGGAGATTGTTGGAGTTGTGTACTTAATGTCTAGAATTAAGTATCGGTAAACTCCCGGTCATAGCATTTAACCTGGTTAAATAATAAACAATTATTTGCATTTAATTATTATTAATTAAATTATGCAAAATATAGTCCTGGATTTTATACGTTGTAGTTAGTATGGTGTGTCGGGCCCACACAGAAGATCATACTATCGGTCACTCGTATTTAATCAAACAGATGCTCACGACCTAGATGGACCCGGACCAATCCATCGGTATAGTCGTTGTGTGAGAGAGAAAATAATTTATCTTAATTATTTTATCACACTTGTACACTTGGTGTATTGGGCGGATCGCTTGAGATTTATTGATTAGGATTGCCTTGGATAATCAATTTAAATCTCAGTATTTTATTCTTAATTCCCGATATTATTACGGGTGTGTATATTTAATATAAGTGACTTTGATTTTCCAAAGTAATTAACCGATTTAATTATTGGGTTAATTACCGGTTAAGTTGGGTCACTATATTTTATATATGACATGCCGTGAATACTTGACGGGAAAGTGTATCCCGGAAGGGTTGATAATATCCCCGAGATGAGTTCAAAAGGAATTATTATGTAAACCCTGCAGGTGGATTTAATCCGCATAATAATTAAGGTTGAATGGTACTATTCTCGGATATAAGAGATGAATAAATTAATTAGCAATAAATTAATTTTATTCATGGATATTTAAATCTTAAATACACGGAATAAATAATACTACCGGAGAAATATTATTTGATATAATATGGTTTAATATTGGGAGTGCAATTAATTTATATAGTGGAAAATAAATTAATTAATATTGATAAGGATTAATAGATTTGGGTTGGGCTCAATTTAATATTCAATATTGGAAGCCCAATATTCCACCACCTTTTGATCCCCTACGTAGCCTATAAAAGCACTACATGGCCTTCATAAATCATAAGACAAGAATATCAATATTTGATAGTTCTAGAGAATTGAAGGAGATCTATAGGAGTTCAATAGATCGTCGCCCACACGACGTTCGGACGAGGTGCAAGGAATACGTAGGAAGATTCGAAGGTCTTCAAAGGTGTTTGATTTCGTTTCTCCGAACAACGAATCAAAGGTAAAATCATAAACCCTTCTATGATTTTATGTGAATTAATTGTAGCATATACATCAACACACGATCCGGGTAAACGTACGAACTTCGGGGACGGGGATTCGAGATCCCCGGCGAAGATCGAAGGACCCTCGACATGAGTCGAGGGTGGCGGCCGAACCCTAGGGTTCGACCGCCGGCGCGCGGACGAAGGAAGAAGCCCCGGCTGGACGCCGGGGCGTGGGATCGACCGTGGGTTGATCCCCGGGGTTCGCCGTGGGCTGAGCCACGGCGGGTGGACCCCAGCCACCCTTCGACCGGCGGCGCGCATCAAGGAGAAGCCCCGGCTGGACGCCGGGGCTGGGGCGATCGAACCCTAGTTCGATCGCCGGAGGGGGGAATTGCCGCGGGCTGGCGCCGCGGCTGGTGGTTCCTCCCACCTCCGATGATGGCGGTGAGTCACCGGACTCACCGCCCAGGGCTGCCGGAGCAGCCCAGCGATCGCATGATGCGCGATCGCGAGCCCCCTCGCGGCGAGGGCTCGGCTAGGGTTTTGCCGCGGCTTGTCCGCGGTGGAGCTCTCGTCGGGCCTGGCTCCGTGTGGTGGTTCGCGTAGATTCCGGCAATGGGATTTCGGTCGGGTTATTATTTCCGCAATTTTAATAGCCCGGGATATCGATTTCCAGCAGTCTTCAGTTTTGAGTTTTCAGAACTCAACTTCTCACACACTTCTCTTAGTTCGACAACTTCCTTAAAATACTTGTGCTTCTCTTCGAAAAGATCATCAAATTTGACTTTAAGAATAGTCAGAGAATTGTTCAACTTTTTCATCTCATCCTCAGTCTTCTCAACTAAGTTTCTCAACACTACAGCCTCATCATGCATTTTCCGTTTCTCTTCAGAGAGTTCATCAAGAGATTCTTTTAGGAATTTCAGTGACACTTCAAGAGCGCTATTTTCATTGACAGCTGTGTCACACAATTTTTCGAGTTTAGAGTAACTCTCTTTCAGATCAAGCAGTTCAGCAGACTTGGTCACACTATGATGGACATCAGATGTCATCTCTTCCCTTTCGGTCTCAGTCTCAGATTCATCGTCCGAGAAAATATCATCATCACAGAAATTTCGGTTTGTCGATGCCACACGGAAGATGTTGTCTGCAGTTGCAGTGTCTTTCAGAAATGCATCAAAAACAAAGTTTTCGACCTCCACATTTTCGAGATCAAAAGATTCACCAAAAATGACAACTAGAGCGTTGTCTTCATCGTCATCAGAATTATTGTCCTCAGACTCGTCGTTCTCAGAAATGACATCCTCATCGTCAATCACAACATAGCTCACTGGTAGCTTCTTCTTACGATGTAAATTAGGACATTCATTTTTAACGTGTCCATATCCCTTACACTCATAGCATTGCATCTTGGAGACATCCTTGCTAGTAGAGGAGTATGGTGAGAGCTTAGTCCCTTTAAACTTTTTGTCCGACGACGATCCCTGATTTCGGTTGTCAGGAGTATTTGGGTATGAGTTAGAACTTTTCTGAAATTTTCGAAAATTTCGGGCATGGTTCTTTCTCTTAAATTCTTGTCTCACGAGATAAGTGACTATCTCAGTCAGTGCAGCCAGTTTGTCCGGATTATTAGAGTTCATCAGTCTCTCAATATCCTCAGCTTCCTCATCATCAGATTCACACAAATCAGCGGAAAAACTACTTTCAGTTTTCTCATTTTTCAAATGAGTTTTTCGAGAGTTAGAGCTTCTTGAACTTTTTCCTTTCTCAGAAATCTTGAGAGCAGTCATCGGTTCGTAGACAAGAGACATGTCTGGGTTGCTTCGAACTTTGAGAGTCAGGTCATAGTTTCTCAAATCAGCCATCAAGTCGGCATAATCCCAGTTTTGGTTCTCGTCATTGCGTGCTTCGATAGTCAGCACCTTGCTTTCGAACCTCGTGCTTACACTGGAGAGGACTTTCTCATAGACCATGGGAGCAGGAAAGATTTCTCCGAGTTCAAAAGCTTCATTCACATATCTCATGATCTTGTCCAAGTAGTCATTGATATCTTCATCTTCCCTCATCCGGAGTTGATGGAATTGAGCAGTGATAGTTCGGATTTTCGATCGCTTAACAGCATGACTTCCCTCACAAGTTCTTTGTAAAGTTTCCCAAGCATCTCTGGCAGATGTGCAATTTTTGACCAGCTGATACATACTGAGGTCTAGCCATTCACAGATAAGCAGTAAGGCTTTGCTGTTAGCCGTGGACAAGTCATGTTCCTCTCTCGTCCAACTACGTTCCGGTTTCGGAATTCTTACGCCATCGGCATCTTCAGTATATGGGCGTTCCCATCCTTCTAACATTGCCATCCAAGATCTAGAGTCAAGACCCTTAATTCTAGCAGACACTTTGGCCTTCCAGTTTGAGTAGTTCTGATGAGTTAGCATAATCGGTTTCTGGACAAACATAGACGACTCCATTGTAGCGGAATTATGAAGTCAAGTAACGGATCACGTCTTATACGTATGACGTCCCGCTCTGATACCAATTGAAATTTCGTCTTCGACGTATGATACCAACTTTTCGCGAAGTTGGACTTAAACGCACGAACAGCAGCTTCAGTCGAAGTAACACTCACACAAGTTTGTAGTATGAAAGACTGAAGACAAAGTTATGTAATATGTTTTCATTCCATTGAAAAACGAAACTAAACTATTACACTGAGTATGGTAGGCAAAACGATTACAAGAAGTTTCCCGAGTGTCGCAACAACTCCCACTAACTTGCAATCTAGCACACAAGTACCTAGAGCTAAATCTCCTAACTCTAATCTTGGCACAAGGCGCAAAAGCTACTACACAAACTCGAAGCTCGAAGCTGTCGGTTACGATTCTAAAAATCAGATTTCGTTCTCTCAAAATCGTCAAGTGATGCCATTGAACTCCATGGGTATATATAGGCAGCCCGCACATGTGAGGTGATGACGTGGCACGTTCTGGTTGGTCACATGCTTGGCTGATGTCACTTCTCCATGGATGACATCACTCTTGTAGAACTTGGATTCTTGAATCTTGGAATCTTGAATCTTCGAATCTTGAATCTTCAATTTCAAAATCAGAACTTCAATTCAATCTTGACTCCATCGATCTCAATTCTTCATCTTCAAACTCTCGTGAAAATCTCTAAGTGTTGAAGCCTCGGAATTTCATCGTCTTCATGGTCGTTGATATCATTGAAGTAGTAAACACTGGAACCATTCTTCATTCCTTGATTTGTGTACTTGGTGAAAGGAATCACGTTGAAAGTACTTAGGTGAAAATCGTCGTTGAAGAATGACATAGTCGCTGGAACCGTGCCTTGAGGACAAGCGTCGCCGAATCCGTGCCAGTGCCAAAACCGGCGACTCCAGTCGCCGGTTCCATGTCTTGCCAAATACGGCGACTCCAGTCGCCGTTCCATGCAAAGTCTCAAAGCGGAGACTGCTGTCTCCTTTCCACGACACGCACCAAAGGCGGCGACACGAGTCGCCGTTTCCTCGCGTCACCAAAATCGGCGACTGTGGTCGCCGTTCCACACCATCTCCTGTGTGCCCAAATTCGGCGACTCCTGTCGCCGTTCCTGTGCATCACCATAAATGGCGACTCGAGTCGCCGTTTCTTGCATCTCATGCATTCCAGAAGTGGCGACTTCGTTCTTCGTTTCCATGCACCTGCAATCCTGAAAATCAACACAAACTAAAACACAAGTACAAAAACGTTGTCGCCAAAATCAACATTTACATCGTGTTTATGTAAGATTGCTGGGAAAGGTACAGTGTTCTATTCCGGCGATCCCTTATAACTTTGATCCCTAGAACATGTCCAACTTCTCCCAAATCTTTCATATCGAATTGTCTAGACAACCATCCCTTTATGTCTGATAACATCTTTACACTGTTTCCAATGAGAAGTATGTCGTCTACATAAAGCACGAGAAACACCACCTTCTTTCCATCACGTTTCCAATACACACACGATTCGTCCATGCTTTGAATGAATCCAAAAGATTGGACTACTTCATCAAACCGCAGGTTCCACGATCTCGAGGCTTGTTTCAATCCATAAATGGATCGATTAAGCTTGCACACTAGATGATCTCGCCCCTTAGCAATGAATCCTTCTGGTTGTTTCATATAAATCGTCTCGTCAAGACTTCCATTCAGGAAAGATGTCTTGATATCCATTTGCCACACCTCATAATCCATATGAGCTGCTATGGATAAGAGAATCCGGATCGACTTTATCCTGGCTACCGGCGAGAAGGTCTCCTCATAATCGATTCCCTCTTTCTGAGTATATCCTTTCGCAACAAGCCGAGCTTTAAAGGTTTCAACCTTTCCGTCATATCCTCTCTTTCTCTTGTAGACCCATTTACACCCAATTGGCTTTACGCCGCTTGGTGGTTCTACAAGATCCCAGACTTTATTAGAATCTATAGATTCAATTTCGGATTTCATTGCTTTCTTCCAAGAAGGCGCATCTATATCTTGTACTGCCTCATCATAGGTCCAGGGATCGATTTCATGAACTCCAGGTCCAGAGTCCGAAGACTCACCCAGTCCAATCCATCTATCTGGTTGTTTAACAACCCTCCCACTAAGACGGCGTTCCGGTGTATTAACAGTGATAGTAGGTGTAGGTTCTAGTGGTGTATCACTACTCGGTTCGGCTGTATCTAAGTCTTCCTTGTTACCTCTCAACTCATCAAGTATTATGTCACTCTTGGGCTTGTGGTCCATGACATAGTCTTCCTCTAAGAACAGAGCGTTAGTACTTATAACGATCTTCTGGTCCGTAGGACTATAGAACATGCCACCTTTAGTTCCTTTCGGGTATCCTACAAACAACCGTAATTCTGATCTAGGTTCTAACTTATCGGCCCCTTGTCGCAACACATGTGCTGGACATCCCCAGATCCGAAGGTGCCTGAGGCTAGGCTTGCGCCCGCTCCACCTTTCCATGGGTGTTGTGGGTACCGTTTTTGTTGGAACCATGTTGAGAATGTACGCCGCTGTTTCCAAGGCATGTCCCCAGAACATAGTAGGTAAGTCCGAGTAACTCATCATTGAACGCACCATCTCCATAAGAGTCCTATTCCTTCTTTCCGACACACCATTCTGCTGGGGAGTATATGGTGATGTCATTTGGGAATCAATCCCATTCTCTGCTAAGTATGCCTTGAATTCTCCAGACAGGTACTCGCCTCCGCGATCAGATCGCAGGCATTTAATGGATTTACCTTGAAGGTTCTCCACAAAAGCCTTGAACTCCTTGAACTTGTCAAAGGATTCTCTCTTGCGGCGCATCAAGTATACAAATCCATACCTTGAGTAATCATCAGTGAAAGTGATGAAGTACTCGTACCCTCCCCTTGCCTGAGTAGACATAGGTCCGCATACATCAGAGTGAATAAAATCCAATACTTGTTCAGCTCTACGTCCTTTACCAGAAAAAGAACGCTTGGTCATTTTTCCCTCCAAACAGGATTCGCAGGTTGGAAGGTCCTCTCCTTCAACACCACTAATGAGACCATCAGCTTTCAACCTTTGAATTCTATTCGAATTAATATGACCTAGCCTTAGATGCCACAAGTATAATTGATTCATTTTAGAAGGTTCCTTTCTCTTATTGGTGTTCGTAGATGTGTTATTACTCTCGGTTAGTTGCATCGTGTTAGACTCAGGATTTAGAACATACAAATCGTCTATCAATGTACCAGAACAGACAATCTCACTATTTCTTCTTATGACCACAGAGTGATCAAAAGAAACATAATATCCATTAAGAATTAACTTAGAAACTGAAATTAAATTCTTTCTAAAATTCGGTACATAAAGACAATTTTGTAAAACTAAAACCCTATCACTACTAAAGCGTAAGTGAACGTCTCCCACTGCAACAGCCGCCACCTTCGCGGCATTGCCCATGTAGACCACGATCTCTCCCTCTCTAAGTCTCCGGGTTTCCTGGAACCCCTGCAATGAATTGCAGACATGGTCAGTGGCGCCCGTATCTACACACCAGGTGCTGGTAGATATCACCGCTGACAATGTTTCAGTGACTAAGGAAAATTTCGTACCTTTGATGAGAGGACAATCAGACCTCCAGTGCCCAAACTGCATGCATCGAAAGCATCTGCCCAAGGGCTTGCCTCTCCCAATCCGTGGTTTTGAACCACTGGGTCTCTTTGCATGCTTTTCCTTTAGCCTTGCCACAAAAGCTTGTGATTCTCTTAACTTACGCACAAACTCCGCTTTCGCCGAATCCTTTTTAAGGGACTCATTGAGAGAGGATTCTGTGAGTATGTTAATCACCTCTTGCCCGGCTTCCACGCTATGTCTCAACATCATCCTGAGGTCATTCTTAATGTCCTCATCAGTTGGGACAACAGTGGATTCGGAAAGCTCAACAGTCTGAACAATGTCCAGATTTCGTTCCCAATCATTACTATATGGAACCGGTGAGTTTTCATCCTTAAGTATATCACAAAGTGGGGTCACAGTCATTCTTAACCTATAAGCACATAAAACAAACAAACAATTTAATATCCGATATTATCTCCCTCAAATAATATCATTAAATCACTAATCACATCTAAAATCCCATCAGGTAAAGCAAGCCACGCTCGTGTGGACGTTTACCCACCCAAATGATTTAGCAATTAGATTTGCTTCGGTCATACATCACTTACAGCGTAACCTCGTTGGGAGGAATACTATAACGCGTATCTAAGTGTAAACCATTACTCAGTACTAAGGCGAATCGTTTAGAATTGTTACGTCACCGCAAGCCACGTTCGTGTGGACGTTTACGACAACTCGCAACCCTTCACAATTCCCTATAACTGTCTACATCAATTATTCTAAAATCCCATTCAGTATAGCAAGCCACGTTCGTGTGGACGTTTACTATACCAAAAGATTTATATAATTGAAATCCAATTACTTGATCCATTCGATCTTGTAAATCAAGACGCGGAGAATCATAAGTGAAACTCGAGGTTTCTTACCAGTGATTCACCATGCGAACAACCCTATCTCTCATAAATGAGGGAGCCGAGCAGACAATCGATCCATCTATCAAAGAATGGTACGAAGGTCTCTAATTTGTGTCCTCTACATGACCAAGTGGCTCTGGCTCCATTCCACTCCCCGGGGTGAGAATGAGTCGACTTGAAATCAGTTTTGGAAAGACAAATTAGGCATTGTTTGATAAATTTAATCAATGTTTCTCGTAAGAGGAATTACAAGAACTCTCCTCCAATGACTTATCTATACAAACTTCAAAAGTTTATAAAAGTCACCAAGAGAGCAGCAATGGAGACCATGGGTATGTTTCCATACCCTCTCCCACTTAGCTTTTTACAATAAAGGGATACGCTATCTAGTGCATAAAGTAAACACATATAGCATGCATACATGTAATAAAGCACATAGTATTATCACATAATCAAAATAATACTAGAATATTATTTTCCGACTATTATGGCTTTATCACATCTCCGTACGCATCTTCTAGTCTTCAGTTTTCGTTTCTTGAATGCTCCATGTGACGAGAATATTAATTTCCAATATTTAAATCTATTCATTTTCAATTAATCCAAAAGTTACTTAATTCGAAAATTAAGTCAATCGAATATATCGAAAATAAAATTAAATATTATTAATATTTTTATTTATTTTCCTTTTCTACTCCATTAAATCTCTAGAATAATCTATCCAAGACCCACTTGGAATATTCTAGAAGATTTCTATAATGGAATAAGGAAATAAAATAAATTAGGACTCTTCTACTTTCCATAATTAATTAATTTCCATCTAATGAAAATTCCCAAGAATAAGATTAATCAAATAGGAAATAAATTAATATCAAATTAATTAGATTCCTAATCCATGAATATTTCCATAATAGAAATAAAACAATAGGAATCCTAATTAATTCCAAATTGATTCTTTTCCTTATCCATGAGGGTTCCCAAAAAAAATTAGGAGTACTCAAAAAAGGAAAAATACGAATCAAATTAGGAAAGTGGATCTTCGGTAGGAGTAGCATGGGTTGGGAGACCCCACGCCACCCCCACCTAGACCGACCGCCGCCTAGGGCACGCCGCCGCCGCCCGGCCCACGCGCCACCACTACTGGTGGCCGGCGTGGCCGAGACTCCCACGAACAGCCCCCCTTTGGGCCGAGGGTCGATCGATCCTCATGGGATCGATCATGGGGATTGATCGATCCCCGGTCCTTCGTCTTCTCGCCACTTCGTCTTCTCCGGGGTCTTCGATTCATCGATCCAATCGCAAAATAAATTACATAATCTAAATTACAATTCCGGTATCGATTCTATACATGAAATCGACCCTATACAATTTCCGGAAAAACGATGAACATAATAATAAATCCTAAATTTGGTCAACCCCCGAATTTTTATTATTACAAGCATTCACCACCAAAAACGAATCTCGACATGTCCGAGAGTTTAATAATCCAACATAAATATGACAAAATAATTAAACGAACAATCATCAAGCCATAATAGTCGGAACCCTGCAAGGTAGAACAATTTTATCGAAAATACCGCGAACGTAAACCACGCTCTGATACCAATTGTTGGAATTTTATATCCCGGGCTATTAAAAAATATGCGGAAACCAATAACCCGATCAAACCCTTCGCCGGAAATCACACGAACACCACGTACGAGCCGGAGTACGAGCCGAACGCACGACGCGGCCGAAGCCGCGCGCACGCCCAGCCCGAGCCCCCGTCCGCGGGGCTCGCGCGATTGAAGGACCGATCGCACAAGGGCGATCGATCGGGGTGGGGCTGCCCAGCAGCCTCCGCGGCGTGTCCGGCGACTCGCCGCCGCCTGGAGGCCCCCGCCTTCACGGCGGGGTAGGGCACGGCACCAGCCCGTGCCCAGCGATCGATCTCCGTGATCGATCGCGAGCCCTCGGCCCAGCCGAGGGTTCGACCCTCTCGCCCCGCCGAAACCCTAGCGGGCGATTGGCGTGGTCCGGTGGCTTCGCCACCACCACGCGAGCGTCCGTCTATTCCGGGCTTCGATCTTCGGATCTTCGTTCTACGGTATTTTACGATAAATAAAAATCGAATAATATCAAGGATGTTTAGATATTATACCTTCGATTCGTTGTTCGGAGAAACGAAATCAAACACCTTTGAATCTTCCCACGTATTCCTTGCACTCCGTTCGAACGTCGGGTGGGCGACGATCTATCGTACTCCTATGGATCTCCTTCAACTCTCTAGAACTATCAAATAATGATATTCTTGTCTTGTGTTCTATGAAGGCCATGTAGTGCTTTTATAGGCTACGTAGGGGATCTAAAGGAGGTGGAATATTGGGCTTCTAATATTGGAGATTAAATTGAGCCAAGCCCAAATCCATTAATCCTTACCAATATTAATTTTATTTATTTTCCACTATATAAATAAAATTGCACTCCCAATATTTACCCATATTATATCAAATAATATTTCTCCGGTTAGTATTATTTATTCCGTGTATTTAAGATTTAAATATCCATGAATAAAATTTATTTATTGCTTAATAAATTTATTCATCTCTTATAACCGAGAATAGTACCACTCAACTTTATTTATCATGCGGGAACAAATCCACTCGCGAGGTTTACATAATAAATCCTTATGAGCTCATCTCGGGGATATTATCAACCCTTCCGGGATACACTGTCCCTTCAAGAATTCACGGCATGTCATATATAAAATATAGTGACCCAACTCAACCGGTAATCAACCCAATAATTAAATCGGTTAATTCCTTTGGAAAATCAAAGTCACTTATATTAAATATACACACCCGCAATTGTTTCGGGGATTAAGAATAAAATACTCCGAGACTTAAATCAATTATCACAGAGCAATCCTAATTGATAAGTCTCAAGCGATCCGCTCAATACACCAAGTGTACAAGTGTGATAAAATAATTAAGACAAATTATTTTCTCTCTCACACAACGACTATACCGATGGATTGGTCCGTGTCCATCTAGGTCGTGAGCGACTGTTCGATTAAATACGAGTAACCGATAGTATGATCTTCTGTGTGGGCCCGACACACCATACTAACTACAACGTATATAATCTAGGACTATAATTTGCATTTATTTAATTAATAATAATTAAAAGCAAATGAATGTTCATTATTAATAGGTAAATGAAAGTGTACAAGGAGTTCAGAATACTCAAATCTAGACATTAAGTATACTACTCCATCACCCTGGACCTATGACGAGACGCTGAAAGATCAAGATGCTCAGTCTTGGCAAAAGGCGATGAAATCTGAGATTGAATCTTTGGATTCAAAGATGGAAGTCAAGACGGATTTCCTAAATGGAAGTCTTGACGGGACCATCTTTGTGGGACAGCCAGAGGGATTCATCGAAAAGAGCCAAGAGCATTTAGTAAGTAAGCTTAATCGATCTTTGGATTGAAGGAAGCTTCAAAGATCTTGGACACATGCGGATCTATGAGAAAATCCATTTTATGGATTCTTTCAAGGCATGTTTGGGTCCTGTGTGTAACAAAGAAGTGACGGAAAAGATGTGGTGTTTTTCTCATTCTTTGTGTAGACAACATTCTTCTAATTGGCAACAATATGAAGATGTTATCAGATATAAAGGGATGGTTGTCCGAGCAATTCGATATGAAGAACTTAGGATAAGTTAGGCATGTTCTTGGCATCAAAGTTATAAGGGATCGCCAGAAAAGAACATAGTACTTATCCAAAGCCTCATACATAAATAAAATTATTGCTCGTCTTAGCATGCATAATTCCAAGAAAGGTTTTCACCTTTTAGATGTGGAATAATTTATCTAAAGTTTTGTGTTTTGACACAATAAGGAGATAAAATGAAAAGTAAGCAGTTCCCTACACCTTGACGGTGGGAAGCTTAATGCAATGCTGTACACGAGACTGATATCTACTATGCTGTGGGCATAGTGGTAAGATATCATAGTAATCCTGGAAAGGATCACTCGACTGATGTAAAGAACATATTTAGGCACCTGTACAGGACTAAGATAATATGTTCTAAGTTACAAAACAGTCAAGTTGTTTTCCTTTGGATTACATAGAATTGGATTTCCAATCAAACAAGGACAGATGAAAGTCGAAGTCAGGCTATGTGTTCTCACTGTGAAGTGGAGTAGTCACATGGAAGAATGTAAAGCAGCAATTCATTACGGACTCTACCATGGAAACTGAATGGATAACGGCCTCTGAGGCGATTAAAAGGTTAGTATGGCTCCAGAACTTCCTGAGGGACTTAGATGTGGTTTCTAGTTTGCCCAAAGCTATTTTGAATAGCGGTATATTGGCAAACTTGAAAGGTCACGAGTCCACAGTGGGAGATAACACGTAGAGCGCAAGTACCACCTGATTCGAGAGATCGTCTAGTAAGACGATGCAGTTGTCACCTAGATAGCATCTGCTGGGAATCGATGTCCCGGGCTATCAAAAAATAATGCGGAACCGATAACCCGAACGAAACCCTATCGCCGGAAGACCCGAACGCGAACCACCTCACGAGCCGGGGCCCGACCGAACGCCCAGCGAGGCCCGAAGGCCGCGTGCGCCAGCCGAGCCCCCGCGAGGGGCTCGCGATCGTCTTCGGACGATCGCTGGGATCGCTACGTGCGATCCCCGGGCTGCTCGCAGCAGCCCCGCAGCGAGTCGCGTGACTCGCTGCTCGCGAGGGCGTCGCCCTCGCACGCCTCGCTACGGGTGAACCCGTAGCGCATACGAGGCAGCTACGGGTCATCCCGTAGCACGCCCGCGATCGAGCTCACGGGCTCGATCGCCCCTCGGCTCCAGCCGAGGGCTTCGCGCGGAACGCGCCGCCGGCAAGGGTGGCTGGGGGGTCCACCCGCCGTGGCACCAGCCCACGGCGAACCTCCCGGCGATCGACCCTAGGTCGATCGCGTGCCCCGGCGTCAAGTCGGGGCTCCCCTTTGCCGCGCGTCCGGCGATCCGAACCCTAGGGTTCGACCGCCCCTTCGATCCTCGCCGGGGATCTCGAATCCCCGTCCCCGAGGTTCGTCGTTTTCCCGGATCGTCTTGTTCATGTATATATCACAATTAAACGAACATAAATCATAAAGGGGGTTTATGATTTTACCTTCGATTCGTTGTGCGGAGAAACGAAATCGGATTGATAACCTTGCGATCTTCCTACGTATTCCTTGCACCTCGTCCGAACGTCGTGTGGGCGACGATCTATCGAACTCCTATGGATCTCCTTCACTCTTCAAGACTTTATGATTGGCGTAGGTTAAGTTAAGTTATGAATTGTGAAGACCATGTAGTGCTTTTATAGGCTACGTAGGGGATCAAAAGGAGGTGGAATATTGGGCTCCCAATATTGATGATTAAATTGAGCCCAGCCCAAATCTATTAATCCTTATCAATATTAATTTATTTATTTTCCACTATATAAATTAATTGCACTCCCAATATTAAACCATATTATATCAAATAATATTTCTCCGGTAGTATTATTTATTCCGTGTATTTAAGATTTAAATATCCATGAATAAATTTATTTATTGCTCAATAAATTATATTCATCTCTTATATCCGAGACTAGTACCGTTCAACCTTAATTATTGTGCGGAACGAATCCACTCATGAGGTTTACACAATAATTCCTTATGAACTCACCTCGGGGATATTATCAACCCTTCCGGGATACACTTTCCCGTCAAGTATTCACGGCATGTCATATATAAAATATAGCGACCCAATTTTACCGGTAATTAACCCAATAATTAAATCGGTTAATTCCTTTGGAAAATCAAAGTCTCTTATATTAAATATACACACCCGCAATTGTATCGGGGATTAAGAATAAAATACTCTGAGATTTAAATCGATTATCCAAGGCAATCCTAATCGATAAATCTCAAGCGATCCGCCCAATACACCAAGTGTACAAGTGTGATAAAATAATTAAGATAAATTATTTTCTCTCTCACACAACGACTATACCGATGGATTGGTCCGTGTCCATCTAGGTCGTGAGCAACTGTTCGATTAAATACGAGTAACCGATAGTATGATCTTCTGTGTGGGCCCGACACACCATACTAACTACAACGTATAAAATCCAGGACTATATTTTGCATAATTAATTAATAATAATTAAATGCAAATAATTGTTTATTAATTAAATAGGTTAAATGCTATGACCGGGAGTTTACCGATACTTAAATCTAGACATTAAGTACACAACTCCAACAATCTCCCACTTGTACTAAGGTCTAGTCATTCCCTCCAAACTCCCGACTTCCATACTCATCACGTGCTTAGGTTGTACTTTCCAGAAGTACTATGTGAATGAGCAATCTAGGTTGCCGCTCTGAAGTTATCTTGGTGACTACTGCGTCGTCTCCCTAGACGATGACTCGAATCAGGTGGTACTTGCTCTATGTGTTATCATCACTCTTTTGAACTTATGATTTCTTCCAGTTCATCATGCAACGCTATATACATAGCCTTTGGTGAACCAAGAATCATATCCAAGCTCAGAGGTCATTCCGGAACCTAACCAAAAACTTCCGCTGCCTCTGAGGCTGCTATTCGGTTTATGATAGAGTCCGAGAAGCATCACGCTTATCACTCTTTCAACTTTAGGTTCCACCTCTTTTAAAAGTGAACACATAGCCTGATTTCGACTTACACTGGTCTTTCTTTGATTTTGGATCTGAGAAACTGTAATCCAAGAAGATTTCGTCTTGCTTAGTAATCTAGTACTTCCAAGTACTTTCACAGCATTCGAATATCTCTTATCCAGATTACTTTGATATCCTCCCACTACGCTATCCGCATAGTTGATATCAGGTTCTTGTTTTACAACACTGCATCTACAAAGCTCTCCACACTCGAAGTGTAGGAAAATGCTTTGTCTATATCTATCTCCTTCATGTGTTCAAGACACATACCTTTAGATAGACGCATTCTGATCCCGAAAGGCAATAACCTTTCTCAGAATTTTGCATGTTTAAAACAAACCATAATCGCATAAGATATCTTAAGAGAAGTACAAATGTTCTTATCTAGAAATCAAAAGATTCCAAGAACATGATCCAATTTACTCTTAATCTTATATCTCGATTTATTCAGACAACCTCTATTTTATGTCTGACAATACTTTTACATTGTGGCCAATGACGAAGTGTTATCTACATAAAATCTCCGAGAAACACCACCTTGTTTCCATTACGTCTCTAATACACCTTTCCTCGTCATTGCCCTTTGATGAATCCATCTCAATGGACTATCTCATCAATTCGCAAGTTCCACGATTCATAGCTTTGTAACAATTCATAAATGGATTTACTCAGCTTGTACTCCTAAATGATCTTGCCTCTTAACAATAATATTTATTGCTATCCAAGTAGGCACATTTAGATTAGTACCGCCCCTTATGCAGATCTAGGGATCGATTTCATGTCTACTAGATCCAGAGTTCAAAACTCCTCTAGTCTTATGAACATCTCTGGTTGCTTTACAACCTCCCACTGCAATGGCGTTCCGGTGTATAACAGTAACAACATTAGGTGCAGTTAGTGGTGTACTACTACTCGGTTAAGCTGGTTCTCAGTCTTTTGTCCTTTCCTCATTTCAAGGTACCTCTGTCAGTTAGGGCATTGTAGTTCATCTAATAGTCCTCTAAGAACCGGGCGAGGACACCCCTCTGGCTCATAGTACTATTGAACATACAATCACTTGCTCTTCTAGGATATTCTACAACTACATTGAATGTGCCGTTGTATCCAGAAATATCCATAGAGCATTGGTAGTTCCGAACAAACTTGTCTTTTCACTATTAGAATCCCATTTCTTATTCCTGACACACCATTTCCACACTCCAGTGTATGGTGTAGTCCTTTGAGACTTAATCTCAATCTTCGATTTATGCTATGTGTTATTTAGACAGGTGGTAGCCTCCGCGAACAAGTCGCAGGCTTCTAATGGATATACTTTGATGGTTCCCCATAATAGCTTTGTGTCTACTGACGGGTCAAAAACACTTCTCTTTTATGGCACATTAAGTATTCTAATCCATCTTTGAGTTTTCTTTGAAAGAACTACTCGTATCCTTCTAATTACACATGTTACCGCATAAATCATAAATCATTCTCAATACTTGTCCGAATTCTATCCTTTATCCAGAAAGGTTAACTTAGTTGTATCATTTTCCAAAATTGATTCTTAGGTCGGGAGGTCCATTCCTTCAACTATAATTGATCAAATCAATTTCGACCTTTGAATCTTATTTGAATAAATACCACTAAGTACAAGAATTCACAAGTATAATGATTTAACAAAGAAATACATCTAATAAGTAAAACAAGTTATATAACGGTTTGTTGCATCGTGGTAGACTAAGGATTCATCATATATTGCTATCTAATGTACCATAATAGATATCACCATTATTTCTTATCCAAACCATCAAATGATTAAAGAAATAAAATATCCATTAATAATAGAAAACCAGAACAGAGTTCTTTCTAAAATGAGGGTACATAAAGCAATAAACTTGAATTGAAATCCTATAGCTATTAAAGCAGATAAAAGTCTTCCACTGCAACCGCTGCTACCCCAACAGCTTCGCCCATGTAGACTCGAACTCTTCTTCTCTAAGTCGCCGGGTTTTCTGGAACCCCTGCATTCAAAGAAATGCACATACCGTCAGTGGTTCCATATCTACACACCAGAATTCTGGTAGATAATACCGCTGACTATGTTTTTACCGATACTTAAATCTAGACATTAAGTGCACAACTCCAACAGCATCGAGAGGATTGCCTGGTAAAACCGTTCACAGAGGCTCTTCCAGCGAAAGCGTTGGGTAGGCGTGATAAGGTTATGGGAATCTGATGTTTGGGAGAGGGCGACTAGACTTTTAGTATAAGTGGGAGATTGATGGAGTTGTATTCTAAATGTCTAGTTTAGTGCAAATACGGAACTCCTTATCTATGCCTTAGTCTATACATAATTCAAGCATGATTGCATTTATTGCAATAGTCCTTGATATATATACGTTGTAGATAGTATGGCGTGAGGAGACACGCGGAAGATCATACTATCGGTCACTCGTATACTATCGAACAGTAGCTCACGACTTAGATGGAAAGGGACAATCCATCGGTACGTCGTAGTGTGACTGGGTAATAGTTGGTCTTGACTATTATGTTACACTCGTACACTTGGTGTATTGAGCAGGACCACGGGAGGGCGTTCGATTTGTACTAATCGGAGTAATCGAACTAGACCTCAGATATTACGGATATGTGAGTTCTTAATCCCTATATAATTATAGGTGCGTGTGTCCAATGCTCGGTTCTTTGATGTGCCAATGAGTGAGACTAATTGATTAGTCAATATTCTCGGTAGATTGGGAATCGGTATTGTACACACGGCATGCTATAGATTATAGACAGGAAACCGTGTCCCATTTATTGGGTTGATGATGTCCCCGAGATGAGCTCATAAAGTTTATCATGTAAACCCTGCAGGTGGATTTACTCCGCATGATAATAAGGATGAGTGGTACTAGTCTCGGATAATAAGAAATGAATTAATTTAATTATTAGTAATTAAAATTAATTCGTGGACATGCGATATCTTAAACACGGGGAAATGTCACATATGTAATACGGCAGGAAAATTATTGACGGAATAATTTGAATTAATTAATTGGGAAATCATTTATAATTTTATAGTGGAATTAATTATAAATAAAATTGTGGAATTTAATTAAGGTTTTCCTTTTGGGACACCAAGTTAATTAAATTGCAATTTAAGCCTAATTAATTAATTGCCTATGGGTCCCTAGTGTGGCCTATATAAATCCTCGTTCTCTCTTCTCTAAACCTACAAAACGCCGCTATTTTATTTTTGCGGAGAAAAATTAATTGTTAGCGCAATAATTTTTCTGTGAAAATAAATAGACTAGCGCAATTAATTTTCTGTAGAAATAAAAAGCTAGCGCAATTATATTTCAGAGAGACAGAAAATAATATTATTACGCTGGGTTTGAGAGAGAAGAAGAAGAGAAAAATTCCGGCGGATCGTTGCCCACACAACGGCCGGAATCGAGGGCTAGGATACACGCTAGAAGACTCGAGGTCTCTGTCAATTCGGCTTCTCCGAATCACGCGACAAAGGTATGGAATCGAAACCCTTATTCCGCATCGTTTCGATTCAATCTCGTACGTAATCATATAACGAACCACCGATCGTGTTCGACGGCTTGGGTTCGATGGTCTCGGACTGCTGGGCGTTCTCCGATCGCCGGAACAGCAGTCGGATCGAGAAAAACGGCCGGAACAGCCCGAACAGCAGCATCGCGATTCTGGAATCGCGACGCTGTCGGCCGACAGCTATTCTTGTCGGCCGACACTGCCCTGTCGGGCGACAGACAGGGCAGAAGCCCTCGGAAACGCGCGGTTGTGCCTCGGGCATGATGGCTGGGCGTGTTTCGGGTCTGGGGCTTCGTCATGATGGAAGTAGTGATGCTGGAGGTCGACTGGGCATGTCCGGATGTTCGAGTAGTCGAACGGACTCGTCCCGGGTAGTTGATTCCCAACAATTTTAAATATAAATCGGTAAAATTAACTCGCGCCTGCAAAAGCTGTTTTGAGTTTTGAGTACTGACACTAATACCGTGCATCGGTTGTCCCGCCACCGTCTCATCAGGTTCTCCACAAAAATACACGAATAGTTAAGTTTCAAATTTTAACATTGATTTTAAAACCGCACGGTCTACTGTCACGGTATAAATTAATACCGTGTGACAAATAGACCGTGTGACAAAGAGACCGTGTGGTCATCGCGGAGTTGTTTGACACCGTGGCATACTGAATTCTCACGGTGTCTAATTAGAAATTTGTTTTCGTATGACACCGTGTGTGTGATCGTGGAATTAAACAACAAATGCGTTAAAAAACAATTTTCCCGATACACACGGCGATGAATTTAAACAGGCTGAATTTATGGACACGACGATGATGTGTTTTTTAGGTCTCATACAACTACCACTAAATGGGCCTTAGTGGGATGCATAAAACCCGAAACGGCGCCTCTCACGGCGTAATTATTTATAATTAAACGCGACCTTTTGGAATAATTAGTTAAACGCGACCTTTTGGAATCCCGCGAGAAACATTATTTATAGTGGATATTTCTATTAAACTCTGAATATTTTGGAATCTCTATTAAACTCTGAATATTTCTTGGTCCTTAATCCTCATACCAATAATGGATACCCCTCAGATAGCCGATGCCTTCATTGTTGTGCTGACTGATGAACATATTGAATCTAGTCGGTTTCGACTTCCCGAACGTTTCTACCGTTTGCGTGTGAGATACAATACAGAGGTTCCGATCTTCTACCTCCGCGATGTTCACGGTGATAGGTGGTTAACCTTGATGGGATTTAAAGATGGCGTCGCGTATTTCTTCAATGGTTGGACTGACTTCCGCCACAACCACAAGTTAAAGAAAGGCATGACCCTCTTCTTCGAGCATATAGGCCACTTCCAGACGAGTTCCTGGTGCGGATATTTAAAGAGGATGAAGATGAACGCAAGTCATTCTTGCCGAGACCTGCTCCAGGAAAGAGAGCATTCGAGGATGTACCTTCGTCGTCGTCGTTTCTGAAAAAGAGTAAACCATCTTAGGGTTTCGGCGTTAGGTTTTTCTTTTGTAAATCGGCGCCTTTTGTAATTCGGATTCCCCTAATTAAGTACAGTAAAATTACACCGTATTCCTTTTTCCTTGTTTCCAAAATTATACGGTGGAATATTGCACCGTTGTTTCACGGTCAATATAAGATTCACGGTGCATACATGGTCTTACCTGTTGGAGTTGTGTACTTAATGTCTAGATTTAAGTATCGGTAAACTCCCGGTCATAGCATTTAACCTATTTAATTAATAAACAATTATTTGCATTTAATTATTATTAATTAATTATGCAAAATATAGTCCTGGATTTTATACGTTGTAGTTAGTATGGTGTGTCGGGCCCACACAGAAGATCATACTATCGCTTACTCGTATTTAATCGAACAGTTGCTCACGACCTAGATGGACACGGACCAATCCATCGGTATAGTCGTTGTGTGAGAGAGAAAATAATTTATCTTAATTATTTTATCACACTTGTACACTTGGTGTATTGGGCGGATCGCTTGAGATTTATCAATTAGGATTGCCATTGATAATTGATTTAAATCTCAGAGTATTTTATTCTTAATCCCCGATACTATTGCGGGTGTGTATATTTAATATAAGAGACTTTGATTTTCCAAAGGAATTAACCGATTTAATTATTGGGTTAATTACCGGTAAAATTGGGTCGCTATATTTTATATATGACATGCCGTGAATACTTGACGGGAAAGTGTATCCCGGAAGGGTTGATAATATCCCCGAGATGAGTTCATAAGGAATTATTGTGTAAACCTCATGAGTGGATTCGTTCCGCACAATAATTAAGGTTGAACGGTACTAGTCTCGAATATAAGAGATAAATATAATTTATTGAGCAATAAATAAATTTATTCATGGATATTTAAATCTTAAATACACGGAATAAATAATACTACCGGAGAAATATTATTTGATATAATATGGTTTAATATTGGGAGTGCAATTAATTTATATAGTGGAAAATAAATTAATTAATATTGATAAGGATTAATAGATTTGGGCTGGGCTCAATTTAATCATCAATATTGGGTGCCCAATATTCTACCTCCTCTTGATCCCTTACGTAGCCTATAAAAGCACTACATGGTCTTCACAATTCATAACAACTTAACCTACGCCAATCATAAAGTCTTGAAGAGTGAAGGAGATCCATAGGAGTTCGATAGATCGTCGCCCACACGACGTTCGAACGGAGTGCAAGGAATACGTGGGAAGATCGTAAGGTCATCAACGTTTGATTTTGTTTCTCCGTACAACGAATCGAGGTACATAATCATAAACCCCCTCCATGATTATATGTTCGTTTAATTGTGATATATACATGAACAAGACGATCCGGGAAAACGACGAACCTCGGGGATGGGGATTCGAGATCCCCGACGAGGATCGAAGGGGCGGTCGAACCCTAGGGTTCGGACCGCCGGTATTGGCGACGAGGGGAGCCCCGGCTGGACGCCGGGGCGAGCGATCGACCTAGCGTCGATCGCCGGGATGCCGTGGGCTGGTGCCACGGCGGATCCCGGCTGCCCTCGCCGCCGGCGCGCATCGAAGGAAAGCCGCGGCTGGACGCCGCGGCTGGGGCGATCGAGCCCTAGCTCGATCGCCGGGGACTGTCGCAGCTTCGCGCCGCGACTGGTGGTCCCCCCTCCTGTCGGTGGTGGCGGTGAGTCGCCGGACTCACCGCCCGGGGCTGCCGGAGCAGCCCCAGCGATCGGCGCACGATCGCGAGCCCCGACGGGGGCTCGGCAAAGGTTTCGGCCGCGGGTTCATCCCGTGGCGATGCTCGGGTCGAGCCCAGCTCCGTAAGGTGGTTCGTGGTTTCCGGCGACGGGATTTCGGTCGAGTTATCGGTTCCGCATAATTTTTGATAGCCCGGGACATCGGTTCCCAGCAATTGGTATCAGAGCGTTTGGTTTCGTGTTCATGTATATGTTCAATTATTGTTCTACCTTGCAGGGATTTCCGGCTATCATGGTTGGATTTAATTATTGTGTTAATTAATTATCATGATTATTCGTTGATTAAACTCTCGGACATGTCGAGATTCGTTTTGTGTGGTTGAATGTTTGTAATAGTAAAAATTCGGGGGTTAACCGAATTTAGGATTTATTATTACGTTCTATGTTTTCCGGAAAATGTATAGGGTCGATTTCATGTATAGAATCGATACCGGAATTGTAAATTTATTTCTTGTAATTTATTTACATTGGATCGATGCCGAGTTGACCGCCGGAGAACGCGTGTGACGAAGAAGACGAAGAGGGCTAGGGCTCGGGATCGATCATGAGATCGATCCCATGAGGATCGATCGAAGGGAGGGGCGTGGGGGCTGCCCGCGGGAACCCTCGGCCACGCCGGCCACCGGTGGTGGTGGCGCGTGGGCTGAGGTGGCGGCGGCACTCCTCCCCGGCCGGCGATCGAAGGTGGGGGACGCGGGGTCCTCGTGATCTCGTGTTCTCCTACCAAGATTCGCTTTCCTAAATTAATTCGGTTTTCCTATTTGAGTGTTCTTCCTTTTGGAAACTCTCATGGATTAGGAAAAGAATTAATTGGAATTAATTTTATTCCTATTGTTTTATTTCTATTATGGAGATATTCATGGATTAGGAATCTAATTAATTTGGTATTAATTTATTTCCTATTTGATTATTCCTATTTTTGGGAATTTTCATGGACATGGAAATTAATTTATTTTGGAAAGTAGAAGAGTCCTAATTTATTTTATTTCCTTATTCTATTATAGAAGTCTTCTAGAATATTCCAAGTTTTACTTGGATAGATTATTCTAGAGATTTAATGGAATTAGATAGGAAATAAATAAATAAAAATATTAATGATATTTAATTTTATTTTTAATATATTCGATTGACTTAATTTTCGAATTAAGTAACTTTTGGATTAATTGAAAATAAATAGATTTAAATATTGGGATTAATATTCTCGTCACATGGAGCATTCAAGAACGAAGACTGAAGACTAGAAGATGCGTACGGAGATGGAATAAAGCCATGATAGTCGGGAAAAATAATTTTCTAGCATTATTTTGACTATGTGATACTATGTGCTTTATTACTTGTATGCATGCTATGTGTGTTTACTTTATGCACTAGATAGCGTATCCCTTTATTGTAAAAAGCTAAGTGGGAGAGGTGATGGAAACATTCCCATGGTCTCCATTGCTGTTCTCTTGGTGACTCTTATGGACTTTCGAAGTTCGTATAGACGAGTCATTGGAGGAGAATTCTTGTAATTCCTTTTACGAGAAACATTGATCAAGTTCATCAAACAATGCCTGATTTGTCTTTCTGAAACTGACTTCAAGTCGACTCATTCTCACCCCGGGGAGTGGAATGGAGCCAAAGCCACTTGGTCATGTGGATGACACAAATTAGAGACCTTCGTACCATCTTTTGAAGGTGGATCGATTGTCTGCTCGGCTCCCTCATTTATGAGAGATAGGGTCGCTCGCATGGTGAGTCACTGGTTAGAAACTTCGAGTTTCACTTATGATTCTCCGCGTCTTGGTTTGCGAGAATTCGATGGATCGAGTAAAAGGATGTCAATTGTAAAAGTCTTTTGGTATAGTAAACGTCCACACTATCGTGGCTTGTTGTACTGAATGGGATTTTGGAACGATTGATGTAGACAGTTTTAGAAGGGAGTAAAGGATCCGTGTATCAACGTAAACGTCCACACTATCGTGGCTTGCGGTGATATGCGACTCCCAAACGAACTTCTTGGTACTGAGTAATGGTTTACACTTAGGTACGCTTCATAGTATTCTTCCCATCGAAGTAACGCTATCGATGATGTACGACCGAAGCAAATCTAATTGCGAAATCATTTGGGTAGGTAAACGTCCACACTATCGTGGCTTGCCTTACCTGATGGGATTTTAGATTTGATTAGTAATTTAATGATATTATTTAAGGGAGATAATATCGGATATTAAATTGATTGTTTGTTTATATGTGCTTATAGGTTTAGAGAATAGCTATGAATCCACTTTCTGTAATACTCAAGGAGAATAAACTCACTGGTCCCAATTATATTGATTGGAAGAGAAATTTGGACATTGTCCTGACTGCTGAAGAGTACAAGTTTGTACTCTATGAGCACTGCCCTGCTGAACCCACGGGTGCCTCAACTGATGAGGAAAAGGAAGCATATCGGAAGTGGAAAAAGGATGATGAAATGACTAGGTGCTATATTTTGGCTTCTATGTCAAATGTACTCCAAACCCAACATCAGTCGATGAACACTGCCGAGGATATGTTGTTCAACCTCAAGGAGATGTTTGGGCATCAAGACCGTGCGGGTAGGCAAGAAGCCATGAGAGTCCTCATGTCGACTACTCAATCTGAAGGAACGCCCGTTGGGGAGCACGTTCTTAAGATGATGAGTTTGTTGAATGAATTGGAGGTCCTAGGAGCTATGATTGATGGTGAGACGCAAGTCGACATCATACTCCAGTCTCTGACCCCTAGTTTTGAGCAGTTTCGTATGAGCTATAATATGGGTAAACTATCTTATACTCTTGCGCAACTCCTGACTGAACTGAAGGCGGCAGAGGGGATCTACAAGAAGGGCAAGTCTCAAGCGCTTGTAGCTACCAAGTCCAAGAGCTTGAAAGCTGTTGGAGGTAGGGGCAAGAAAAGGAAGCAAGCCTGGAAACCCAGTGGTGCCAAGAGGAATGGACCACGAGTGGGGGCTAGTAAGCCAAGGGGCAAGTGCTTCCGATGCAACAAGTCTGGACACTGGAAGTCTGAATGTCCTCTCAGAGGTACGAATTTTTCTTTAGTCGTAAAAACATAGTCAGCGGTATTATCTACCAGAATTCTGGTGTGTAGATATGGAACCACTGACGGTATGTGCATTGTTTTGAATGCAGGGGTTCCAGAAAACCCGGCGACTTAGAGAAGAAGAGTTCGAGTCTACATGGGCGAAGCTGTTGGGGTAGCAGCGGTTGCAATGGAAGACGTTTATCTACTTTTAGTAGTTTTAGGATTTCATTTCAAGATTATTGCTTTATGTACCCCTTTATTTTGAAAAGAACTTTTGTTCGGATTTTTCTTTATTAATGAATGGATATTTATTTCTTTAATCATTCAAGTGATTTAGATAAGAAATAATGGTATTATCTATTCTGGTACATTAGATAGCAATATATGAATAATGAATCCTTAGTCTACCACGATGCAACAAACCGTTATAACTTGTTTTACTTATTAGATGTATTTCTTTGTCAATCATTATACTTGTGAATTCTTGAACTTAGTAGTATTTATTCAAAAGGGATTCAAGAGGTCGAAATTGATTTGATCAATTATAGTTGGAGGAGTGGACCTCCCGACCTAAGAATCGATCTTGGAAAATGGTACAACTAAGCTAACCTTTCTGGATAAAGGATAGAATTCGGACAAGTATTGAGAATGATTTATGATTTATGCGGTAACATGTGTAATTAGAAGGATACGAGTAGTTCTTTCAAAGAATCCTCGAAGATGGATTAGAATACTTGATGTGCCATAAAAGCAAAGTGTTTTTGACCCGTCAGTAAACACAAAGCTATTATGGGGAACCATCAAAGTATATCCATTAGAAGCCTGCGACTTGTTCGCGGAGGCTGCCACCTGTCTAAAGACACATAGCATATATCACTGATTGGGATTTAAGTCTCAAAGGACTACACCATACACTGATGTGTAGAAGTGGTGTGTCAGAAATAAGAAATGGAATTCTAATAGTAAAAGGACAAGTTTATTCGGAACTACCTATGTTCTATGGATATTTGTGGATACAACGGCACATTCAAATGTGGTTGTAGAATATCCTAGAAGAACAAGTAATTGTATGTTCAATAGTACTATGAACCAGAGGGGTGTCCTCGCCCGGTTCTTAGAGGAAGACTATTAGATGAACTACAATGCCCTAACTGACAAAGGTACCTTGAAATGAGCAAAGGACAAAAGACCGAGAACCAGCCTGACCGAGTAGGAGTACACCACTAACTGCACCTAGTGTTAATTACTGTTATACACTGGAACGCCATTGCAGTGGGAGGTTGTCAAGCAACCAGAGATGTTCATAGGACTAGAGGAGTTTTGAACTCTGGATCTAGTAGAGATGAAATCGATCCCTAGCTCTGCATAAGGGGCGGTACTAATCTAAATGTGCCTTCTTGGATAGCAATAAGTATTATTGTTAAGAGGCAAGATCATTTAGAAGTACGAGCTTAGTAAATCCATTTATGGATCGTTACCAAGCTATGAATCGTGGAACTTGCGAATTGATGAGATAGTCCATTATATGGATTCGTCAAAAGGCATAGACGAGGAAGGTGTATTAGAAGAAGTAATAGAAACAAGGTGGTGTTTCTCGGAGATTTTATGTAGATAAGACTTCATCATTGGCAACAATGTAAAAGTATTGTCAGACATAAAATAGAGGTTGTCTGAATAAATCGAGATATAAGATTAAGAGTAAGTTGGATCATGTTCTTGGAATCTTTCGATCTCTAGAAAAGAACATTTGTACTTCTCTTAAGATATCTTATGCGATTATGGTTTGTTTTAAACATGCATAATTCTTAGAAAGGTTATTGCCTTTCGGGAACAGAATGCATCTATCTAAAGGTATGTGTCTTGAACACATGAAGGAGATAGATATAGACAAAGCAGTTTCCTACACTTCGAGTGTGGAGAGCTTTGTAGATGCAGTGTTGTAAAACAAGAACCTGATATCAACTATGCGGTTAGCGTAGTGAGAGGATATCAAGGTAATCTGGATAAGAGATATTCGAATGCTGTAAAAGTACTTGGAAGTACTAGATTACTAAGCAAGACGAAGTCTTCTTGGATTACAGTTTCTCAGATCCAAAATCAGAGAAAGACCAGTGTAAGTCGATATCAGGCTATGTGTTCACTTTAAAAGAGGTGGAACCTAAAGATGAAAGAGTGATAAGCGGGATGCTTCTCGGACTCTATCATAAACCGAATAGCAGCCTCAGAGGCAGCAGAAGTTTTTGGTTAGGTTCCGGAATGACCTCTGAACTTGGATATGATTCTTGGTTCACCAAAGGCTATGTATATAGCGGTGCATGGTAAACTGGAAGAAGTCATAAGTTCAAAAGGTGATGATAACACATAGAGCAAGTACCACCTGATTCGAGTCATCGTCTAGGGAGACGACGCAGTAGTCACCAAGATAACTTCAGAGCGGCAACCTAGATTGCTCATTCACATGATACTTCTGGGAAGTATAACTTAAGCACGTGATGAGTATGGAAGTCGGGAGTTTGGAGGAAATGACTAGACCTTAGTACAAGTGGGAGATTGTTGGAGTTGTGTACTTAATGTCTAGATTTAAGTATCGGTAAACTCCCGGTCATAGCATTTAACCTATTTAATTAATAAACAATTATTTGCATTTAATTATTATTAATTAATTATGCAAAATATAGTCCTGGATTTTATACGTTGTAGTTAGTATGGTGTGTCGGGCCCACACAGAAGATCATACTATCGGTTACTCGTATTTAATCGAACAGTTGCTCACGACCTAGATGGACACGGACCAATCCATCGGTATAGTCGTTGTGTGAGAGAGAAAATAATTTATCTTAATTATTTTATAACACTTGTACACTTGGTGTATTGGGCGGATCGCTTGAGATTTATCAATTAGGATTGCCGTTGATAATTGATTTAAATCTCAGAGTATTTTATTCTTAATCCCCGATATTATTGCGGGTGTGTATATTTAATATAAGAGACTTTGATTTTCCAAAGGAATTAACCGATTTAATTATTGGGTTAATTACCGGTAAAATTGGGTCGCTATATTTTATATATGACATGCCGTGAATACTTGACGGGAAAGTGTATCCCGGAAGGGTTGATAATATCCCCGAGATGAGTTCATAAGGAATTATTGTGTAAACCTCATGAGTGGATTCGTTCCGCACAATAATTAAGGTTGAACGGTACTAGTCTCGGATATAAGAGATGAATATAATTTATTGAGCAATAAATAAATTTATTCATGGATATTTAAATCTTAAATACACGGAATAAATAATACTACCGGAGAAATATTATTTGATATAATATGGTTTAATATTGGGAGTGCAATTAATTTATATAGTGGAAAATAAATTAATTAATATTGATAAGGATTAATAGATTTGGGCTGGGCTCAATTTAATCATCAATATTGGGAGCCCAATATTCCACCTCCTTTTGATCCCCTACGTAGCCTATAAAAGCACTACATGGTCTTCACAATTCATAACAACTTAACCTACGCCAATCATAAAGTCTTGAAGAGTGAAGGAGATCCATAGGAGTTCGATAGATCGTCGCCCACACGACGTTCGAACGGAGTGCAAGGAATACGTGGGAAGATCGTAAGGTCATCAACGTTTGATTTCGTTTCTCCGTACAACGAATCGAGGTACATAATCATAAACCCCCTCCATGATTATATGTTCGTTTAATTGTGATATATACATGAACAAGACTATCCGGGAAAACGACGAACCTCGGGGACGGGGATTCGAGATCCCCGGCGAGGATCGAAGGGGCGGTCGAACCCTAGGGTTCGGACCGCCGGTATTGGCGACGAGGGGAGCCCCGGCTGGACGCCGGGGCGAGCGATCGACCTAGCGTCGATCGCCGGGATGCCGTGGGCTGGTGCCACGGCGGATCCCGGCTGCCCTCACCGCCGGCGCGCATCGAAGGAAAGCCGCGGCTGGACGCCGCAGCTGGGGCGATCGAGCCCTAGCTCGATCGCCGGGGACCGTCGCAGCTTCGCGCCGCGACTGGTGGTCCCCCCTCCTGTCGGTGGTGGCGGTGAGTCGCCGGACTCACCGCCCGGGGCTGCCGGAGCAGCCCCAGCGATCGGCGCACGATCGCGAGCCCCGGCGGGGGCTCGGCTAGGGTTTCGGTCGCGGGTTCATCCCGCGGCGATGCTCGGGTCGAGCCCAGCTCCGTAAGGTGGTTCGTGGTTTCCGGCGACGGGATTTCGGTCGGGTTATCGGTTCCGCATAATTTTTGATAGCCCGGGACATCGATTCCCAGCATTACCACCGTGTGTAGTGCACCTCATACACACCGTGCGCGATAGTATACACTGTGAAAACAAATGGTCTTACCACCGTGTGTAGTGCACCATGAACATACCGTGCGCGATAGTATACACTGTGAAAACTAATTTCTAGCCCTGCAATAAATTTTTCACAATGGAGTACAAATTTACCAAAATATATGGAGAAAATGAAGCGAACGACTTCACATTTCATATTTCGAAAAAAACACAATGACAAGTTCATTGAAAATCAAACATTGGATAGCAGTAACAACATCACTTAAGCATAACAATAATTATGATTACAAGAACCATAATTATGGAGACAATAAATAGAGTAGTCTTCAACTAGATGGATACATCGTGCAAGGACGTCTCCATCTTCATCAGATCTTTCCTAATTTTAGCTTCTGTGGCTTTCTCTTCCGCTCTTGACATTTGTTCATGTTGTATCTCTCCCTCATTTGACGGGTTACACCAGGAATCGAATGTATGATCTTGACAATAATACATCAATTTCTGATGATTCTCAGATTTCGAGGACACCACATGAATCTGAAGTTTCTTCCGACATTTACCACAAACTTTATCTCGGTACTTCAATCGGCTGGGTTGACCTGTACTCACGGAGTTCACCAATTGTGTAGACATATTGTTGTGATCAGTTTTTGACTGATTTGTTTTGGATGATTTGAATTCAAATTTGAATTCAAATCTTTGCTTATGTTGAGAGAGGACTGCGTATGGTTAGTTGGTTACACGTGTGACACGGTTGGCACGCAGTAACATGGCTGGCAATCGTTTCTGCACCGTGTCACGGTTCAAGATACACAGTGGAACCATGTACAATTATTGATCCACCGTGACACGGTAATCATAGGATTCTACCATTGGCTACACCACAACACTGTGATTACACCGTGGACTTATTCATTCAGGCACCGTGTACAAATATTCATGCTCAAAATAGCAATAACAAACCAGTATTAATGAATCACAATGTGAAAGCAACCAACATGTTTATACTGATACGTCAATCAAAATAGATCAGCAACATCATTCAAGCTCAGCCAAAAAATCTTCAGGCATATCTGTTTCCTGACCTCCTCAATGTACCCTTCATCGATGTTTTCGTTCTGATGCATCAGAGGGTCAACAAACAAACGGTCAAGCTGCATGGTACAGTAAACTCCACAAGAGTGTTTATCAGTAATATCTTGGACGAATTGTTCGGCGTCCGGCATGACTTTCAACTTGAAGGCCTCCGTAATCGCATGGTGTTGACCCTTCTTTGCCCAGTAATCTGATCTCCTCAACACAAGAGGTAAAAACTCCATTAACGGCTTCAATTCGTCCTTCCGAAATCCGTATATAGGATACGTCGACAGTTGAGTATGAATTAATGAGTCATACAACTCGATAGTCCAATATTCGGGGGATATTCGGACGGTGACCCAATGAGCGTGGACATTACAAATCGCGACGAGCTTTACATGTCATGTTTAAGGTTTGCGAGTTAGAATTCAGTTTCACTCTAGTTAAAATGAAGCATGTATGCTTTTCAATACTTACGTGAGTAGGCTGGTCGGACTCCATTGACATCGGACCATTTGTGTCATCCACTGCTTCTCGAATAGAATCAGGCACTACCCAATCATCAATAGAGCCACGATGAATCTTATATGCAGCATCTATAGTACTCTGGAAAAAGATATTATTAGTAAAAACGAAGGTGTCCAAAATGACAGTACTTTAAAACTTACCCAAATTTGAGTGCTCAATAAGACTGTGTTTGTACTCCCTTTAACATCACGACCTTTGCACTTCAAATAAATAATATAGAGATCTAGCACCTCATATTCGAAGTCCCAATTGAAGTCCTCAATTTTATCAAACAAGTCTGCACCCACTGTGTGGTCTATGGAGCCTCGACTGCACGATATCAAGTCGGTAGACCCGGAATTCATCCATTCTCTGAATAACGTTTCCACATATTCTAGTCCGATTTGGTTTGCACTAGATTGCGAATGGAAATGTTTTATGAGTTCGAAGACTTTTTGAGCAACAGCTTCCTTAAAGCAAGTGGCAGAATCATCAGCAAGGAACGAAACAATATCTGCCCTCAGTTCGGCGTCACAAATCCTACTTACCTGGCAATCGATCTCATCGTTGTCCGGCCCCTCAGGACCGAAGACACCTGCTTTTTGACAGCAAATGTCCGTCACAGAAGTCAGATCAGGTCCGGAAACACGTCGCTTAGAAATAGGCCTTTCTATAGCACGTGAAGTTTTTTGTGCAGCACGCATGTGAGACGGCTTGGCTCGATCTTTCTTCTTAATACCTCCTTTTCGTCGAGGTGGACAGAATTCAACAGAAAATAGCTCACAATCATCTATAGATTCAGTTACAGTAACATAAGATAATGCTTTGGCCTCTTCCGGTGTAGGAATTAACGATTCGAAAACTTCCATCTACAGACAAAGATACTCTGTATCAACGTACAACAACAACAAAGTTCAACGCGTGTGCTTTTTAAGAATGAAAATTCAATAAAGTACCTTATCCTTGAAGAATTTAGTGACATCGCACGCAGCTTGTTTCGATGTAGTAGAGTCCCACATCAGGCAAAGTGGAAATCTCGTAACCCGAGCATGTTTCGCGCATAACGCTCCGATCGACGGTACGGACTCGTACATCCGAAACTGAAAAAGCCCAAACCGGCCCGTAGAAATGGTAAGTAGATTCATCATCATGTATGGACGTCGTTTTGAGGTAGTAAGATAAATTCTGGTAGGAATAAGCGCCCTAGGGAAATTCCTCCCAACAATCGTGGTCCTCGACCAACAACCATGCCGACCTATCGATTTTAACCTTATGGTCTCGGCAAAGCAATATGAAATAATACATGAGGAGCTTGGCTACTTTCATATAATCCTCCGCATTCGCTTCTTTGCCGAGATTTACATCCTCGAACTTCTGGCGTAGCTCCGATAAGCTAATGGTTGTATCTTCTTTGAAAAATCGAATAAACAAGCTATCGGGAGGAAACTCATGTGGCGCAAAAATATCAAAGTCTGTGTAGTGCCCAAAATTGAGTCCCGTTACCATGGCATAAGCAGCCGGTGTGAATTTCGCGATCTTCTCACCGACATAAAACCAATGTTCCATCGCCGGTATTGCCGGACCAGTCAACTCTCTACATAGGAAATGATGCAAATAACGAGATGCGTGTGCAGCAGATCCTTTGTTAGGTTTTACAAATTCCAGAAAATGCTTCATATAGGAATGCTGAGCGAATTCAGCCAATGCTGCATCGCCGCCGTCGATTGAACCCGTAACACGCTTTATCAAGTCTATCACGTCGAAACGGTAATACAAATTGATTCTTGGGGTGATCGATTGCAAAACTACTGGTCTCTTCCATGCGTACCCAGCCTGAAAATATCAATCAAATTAGAGAAGATTTCACGATCCACGGTGAGTTTAAATTAACACCGTGAAACATCAAAGGGTTAAGTGTACACGGTGAACATCTAAGGGTGTAGTGTACACGGAGATGTTAAATCCACGACGAGCATATACAACAGTTATTAAAGGTATACGGTGAAGATACACACGGTGATGTCAACCACCGGGATCGTGCATAACCATAAGACGGTGAAATTACATCGTAAGAAAAAAAACTATAGAATATCACGGTGTAAATTCACCGTGAACATACAAAACGGTGTTTTTCCACGGTGTACATTACACACGGTGTATGTACACCGTGGATAGAGCACGTACAAGACCGTTGTTGGAGTTGTGTACTTAATGTCTAGATTTAAGTATCGGTAAACTCCCGGTCATAGCATTTAACTTATTTAATTAATAAACAATTATTTGCATTTAATTATTATTAATTAATTATGCAAAATATAGTCCTGGATTTTATACGTTGTAGTTAGTATGGTGTGCATGGGCGCACAGAAGATCATACTATCGGTTACTCGTATTTAATCGAACAGTAGCTCACGACCTAGATGGACACGGACCAATCCATCGGTATAGTCGTTGTGTGAGAGAGAAAATAATTTATCTTAATTATTTTATCACACTTGTACACTTGGTGTATTGGGCGGATCGCTTGAGATTTATTGATTAGGATTGCCTTGGATAATCAATTTAAATCTCAGAGTATTTTATTCTTAATCCCCGATATTATTGCGGGTGTGTATATTTAATATTAGAGACTTTGATTTTCCAAAGGAATTAACCGATTTAATTATTGGGTTAATTACCGGTAAAATTGGGTCGCTATATTTTATATATGACATGCCGTGAATACTTGACAGGAAAGTGTATCCCGGAAGGGTTGATAATATCCCCGAGATGAGTTCATAAGGAATTATTGTGTAAACCTCATGAGTGGATTCGTTCCGCACAATAATAAAGGTTGAACGGTACTAGTCTCGGATATAAGAGATGAATATTATTTATTGAGCAATAAATAAATTTATTCATGGATATTTAAATCTTAAATACACGGAATAAATAATACTAACCGGAGAAATATTATTTGATATAATATGGATAAATATTGGGAGTGCAATTTTATTTATATAGTGGAAAATAAATAAAATTAATATTGATAAGGATTAATGGATTTGGGTTGGACCCAATTTAATCTTCAATATTAGAAGCCCAATATTTAATCTCCTTATGATCCCCTACGTAGCCTATATAAGCACTACATGGTCTTCACTTTTCATAACACAATTTAACCTACGCCAATCATAAAGTCTTGGAGAGTGAAGGAGATCCATAGGAGTTCGATAGATCGTCGCCCACACGACGTTCGGACGAAGTGCAAGGAATACGTAGGAAGATCGCAAGGTCGTTTGATTTCGTTTCTCCGTACAACGAATCGAGGTAGTAATCATAAACCCCCTTCATGATTATTTGTGCTTGTTAATTGTAATATGTACATGAACAAGACGATCCGGGAACGTCGAGACCGGGATACGGGGATCACGCGATCCCCGTCGGGATCGAACAAGAGGCGGCCGAACCCTAGGGTTCGACCGCCGGCGCGCGGGCGTGAGGGGAGCCCCGGCTGGACGCCGGGGCGAGCGATCGACGTGAAGTCGATCGCTGGGGGTTCGGCCGTGGGCTGGTGCCACGGCGGGGCGAACCCCCCGGCCTCCCTTCGCCGGTGGTGCGCGCAAGGAGAGAGGTCGCGGCTGGACGCCGCGGCTGGGGCGATCGAGCCCTAGCTCGATCGCCGGGGACCGTCGCGGCTTCGCGCCGCGACTGGTGGTCCCCCCTCCTGTCGGTGATGGCGGTGAGTCACCGGACTCACCGCCCGGGGCTGCCGGAGCAGCCCAGCGATCGCCATGCACGGCGATCGCGAACCCCAGCCGCGATGGGGTTCGGCTAGGGTTTAGCCGCGGGTTCATCCCGCGGCGATGCTCTTGTCGAGCCCGGTTCTTCGCGTGTGGTTCGCGTTCGTAGTTTCCGACTCGCGGGGGTTCGGCTGGGGGCGGACTGCGTGTCTTCGGGCGTGTAGTCTCCAAAGGCCGGACTCCGGCGGATGAGTCGGTGTTCGTGTAATCTCCGGCGACGGGTTTTCGGTCGGGTTATCGGTTCCGCAATTTTTTTTTGATAGCCCGGGACATCGAATCCCAGCAACGGGCAGTTACGTGAACGGAGTAACGGACCTGGAGGTCGACTGGGAGCGTTCGGATGTTCGAGTGATCGAACGAACGCATCCCGGGTAGTCGATTTCCAACAAATGCCGCGAACGTAAACCACGCTCTGATACCAATTGTTGGAATTCGATATCCCGGGCTATTAAAATTTGCGGAAACCATAGCCCGATCAAAAACCCTTCGCCGGAGATTACACGAACGCCGACGAACGCGCCGGAGTCCAGCCGAGGAGACCACGCACCCGAAGGCGCGCGGCTGCCCCCAGCCGAACCCCCGCGTTGCGGGGTTCATGCGATCACCGATCGCATCGTGCGATCGGTCGGGGTGGGGCTGCCCAGCAGCCCCCGCGGCGAGTCCGGCGACTCGCCGCCGCCTGGAGGGCCCCACCGTCGTGGTGGGATGGAGCGCGGCACCAGCCCACGCTCCAGCGATCGATCGTAAGGATCGATCGCAAGCCCTCGGCCCAGCCGAGGGTTCGACCCCTCTCTTGTCGAGCCCGGTTCTTCGCGTGTGGTTCGCGTTCGTGGTTCCGACTCGCGGGGGTTCGGCTGGGGGCGGGCTGCGTACCTTCGGGCGCGTGGTCTCCAAAGGCCGGACTCCTGCGGATGAGTCGGTGTTCGTGTAATCTCCGGCGACGGGTTTTCGATCGGGTTATCGGTTCCGCAATTTTTTTTGATAGCCCGGGACATCGAATCCCAGCAATTTGGTATCAGAGCGTTTGGTTTCGTGTTCATGTATATGTTCGATTATTGTTCTACCTTGCAGGATTTCCGGCTATCATGGTTGGATTTAATTATTGTTTTTTCTTTAATTAATTATCATGATTAAACTCTCGGACATGTCGAGATTCGTTTTTGTGTGGTTGAATGTTTGTAATAGTAAAAATTCGGGGGTTGACCGAATTTAGGATTTATTATTACGTTCTTTATTTTCCGGAAAATGTATAGGGTCGATTTCATGTATAGAATCGATACCGGATAGTGTAATTTAAATTTTGTAATTTATTTACGTTGGTTCGATGATGAGACGATCGCCGGAAGACGAAGACGTGTGACGAAGACGAAGAGGACGAACTACCGGGGATCGATCAAACCCCTTGATCGATCCCAAGCAATCGACCCAAGGAGAGGGGCCGATCGCCCTCGGCTAGGGCTGCTGCCGGCGACGGTGGTGGCTGGTGGTTGGGCTAGGCGGCGGCGCTCCTCCCGAGGTGGTGGTCGATCGATGGTGGGGATGGCGTGGGGTCTCCCAATCCCATGCTATTCCTACCAAGATCCACTTTCCTAAAATTAATTCGGTTTTCCTATTTGAGTGTTCTCCTTTTGGAAACTCTCATGGATTAGGAAAAGAATTAATTGGAATTAATTTTATTCCTATTGTTTATTTCCTTTATGGAGATATTCATGGATTAGGAATTTAATTGTACTAATTTATTTCCTATTTGACTATTCCTATTCTTGGGAATTTTCATTAGATGGAAATTAATTAATGGAAAGTAGTAGTCCTAATTTATTTTATTTCCTTGTTCTATTATAGATATCTTCTAGAATATTCCAAGTTTTACTTGGATAGATTATTCTAGAGATTTAATAGAATTAGATAGGAAAATAAATAAATAAAAATATTAATAATATTTAATTTTATTTTTGATATATTCAATTGACTTAATTTTCGAATTAAGTAACTTTTGGATTAATTGAAAATAAATAGATTTAAATATTGGAGATTAATATTCTCGTCACATGGAGCATTCAAGAAACGAAGACTGAAGACTAGAAGATGCATATGAAGATGGAATAAAGCCATGATAGTCGGGAAAATAATTTTTCTAGCATTATTTTGACTATGTGATACTATGTGCTTTATTGCTTATATGCATGCTATATGTGTTTATTTTATGCACTAGATAGCGTATCCCTTTATCGTAAAAATCTAAGTGGGAGAGGGGATGGAAACATTCCCATGGTCTCCATTGCTTTTCTCTTGGTGACTCTTATGGACTTTCGAAGTTCGTATAGACGAGTCATTAGAGGAGAATTCTTGTAATTCCTTTTACAAGAAACATTGATCAAGTTTATCAAACAATGCCTAATTTGTCTTTCTGAAACTGACTTCAAGTCGACTCATTCTCACCCCGGGGAGTGGAATGGAGCCAAAGCCACTTGGTCATGTGGATGACACAAATTAGAGACCTTCGTACCATTCTTTGATAGATGGATCGATTGTCTGCTCGGCTCCCTCATTTATGAGAGATAGGGTTGTTCGCATGGTGAATCACTGGTTAGAAACTTCGAGTTTCACTTATGATTCTCCGCGTCTTGATTTACAAAAATCGAATGGATCTTGTAATTGGGAGTCAATTATAAAAGTCTCTTGGTGTAGTAAACGTCCACACCACGTGCCTTGCTATACTGACGGACTTTGGATTAATTGATGTAGACAGTTGTAAGTAATTGTGAAGAGTTGTAAAGTTATCGTAAACGTCCACACCACGTGGCTTGCGGTGATGTAGCAATTCCAAACGATTTACTTTGGTGCTGAGTAATGGTTTACACTTAGATACGCGTTATAGTATTCTTCCCCACGAAGTTACGCTATAATCGATGTATGACCAAAGAAAATCTAATTGCTAAATCATTTGGGTGGGTAAACGTCCACACCACGTGGCTTGCCTTACCTGATGGAATTTTAGATGTGATTAGTAATTTAATGATATTATTTGAGGGAGATAATATCGGATATTAAATTGATTGTTTGTTTATATGTGCTTATAGGTTTAGAGAATAGCTATGAATCCACTTTCTGTAATACTCAAGGAGAATAAACTCACTGGTCCCAATTATATTGATTGGAAGAGAAATTTGGACATTGTCCTGACTGCTGAAGAGTACAAGTTTGTACTCTATGAGCACTGCCCTGCTGAACCCACGGCTGCCTCAACTAATGAGGAAAAGGATACATATCGGAAGTGGAAAAAGGCTGATGAAATGGCTAGGTGCTATATTTTGGCTTCTATGTCGAATGTACTCCAAACCCAACATCAGTCGATGAACACTGCCGAGGATATGTTGTTCAACCTCAAGGAGATGTTTGGGCATCAAGACCGTGCGGGTAGGCAAGAAGCCATGAGAGTCCTCATGTCGACTACTCAATCTGAAGGAACGCCCGTTGGGGAGCACGTTCTTAAGATGATGAGTTTGTTGAATGATTTGGAGGTCCTAGGAGCTATGATTGATGGTGAGACGCAAGTCGACATCATACTCCAGTCTCTGACCCCTAGTTTTGAGCAGTTTCGTATGAGTTATAACATGGGTAAACTATCTTATACTCTTGCGCAACTCCTGACTGAACTGAAGGCGGCAGAGGGGATCTACAAGAAGGGCAAGTCTCAAGCGCTTGTAACTACCAAGTCCAAAAGCTTGAAAGCTGTTGGAGGTAGGGGCAAGAAAAGGAAGCAAGCCTGGAAACCCAGTGGTGCCAAGAGGAATGGACCACGAGTGGGGGCTAGTAAGCCAAGGGGCAAGTGCTTCCGGTGCAACAAGTCTGGACACTGGAGGTCTGAATGTCCTCTCAAAGGTACGAATTTTTCTTTAGTCGTAAAAACATAGTCAGCGGTATTATCTACCAGAATTCTGGTGTGTAGATATGGAACCACTGACGGTATGTGCATTATTTCAAATGCAGGGGTTCCAGAAAACCCGGCGACTTAGAGAAGAAAAGTTCGAGTCTACATAGGCGAAGCTGTTGGGGTAGCAGCGGTTGCAGTGGAAGACATATTGTTTTAGGATTTCATTTTAAGTTATTGCTTTATGTACCTTTTATTTTAGAAGGAACTTTTGTTCTGGTTTTCTATTATTAATGGATATTTTATTTCTTTAATCATTTGATGATTTGGACAAGAAATAATGGTGATATCTGTTCTGGTACATTGGATAACAATAATGAATGATGAATCCTTAGTCTACCACGATGCAATGAACCGATATGTATAACTTGTTTTACTTATTAGATATATTTCTTTATCAATCATTATACTTGTGAATTCTTGAACTTAGTAGTATTTATTCAAAAGGGATTCAAAAAGGTCGAAATTGATTTGATCAATTATAGTTGGAGGAATGGACCTCCCGACCTAAGAATCAATCTTGGAAGATAATACAACTATGTTAACCTTTCTAAAGGATAGAATTCGGACAAGTATTGAAAATGATTTATGATTAATGCGGTGACATAGAATCACCGCCCCCTTCTCGCCCAAGAACGCCGCCGACCGAAACCCTACACGGCCGTACCTCCTCGCCGCGTCTCCGAACAGCCTCCGCCGCCGTCCCCGTTCACAGCCCAGCACCACCGCAGAGCCACGCCCCTGCTCAGCCCCGTCTCCGAGCCGACCTCATCCCCGACTCCGATTTTATTTCGGTACATTGGCTATACTCTCTCTGCAGTGTGTTTGAGTTGGATTCTTTGATGGAGATTGAGTGCTACTATGTTGTTGGAAGTTAACTGTTGGTAGGAGCTGTGTTGACTATTGTGTTTGAGGCTTCACTGAGTTTTGGTTTTGATTACGGAGATTGGGTGGATTTGGTTTGATCGATTGGGTTCGTGTTGTTGAATTGAAGTCGAGTTTGTATCAGTCCGATAGGTTCAAATAAACGTCCCCGTGTAACTAAAAATGCAGAATCTTCGGGGGCTCTTGTTGTTCGAGCCGAGGATGCTCCTGATGCCCTGAGAAATCTCAAGAGGCAATATGGTGCTCCGTTCGATATTTTTTCCGAAAGAGAAGGAAAAGCCTACACTCGGTTTAAAAGTAAGAAGATGACTACGGGTCGACCATTGGATTGGAGCCTTATTGCAAATTTGTGCCTTACGGATGATGTTAGAATGTACTTAACTCGGTTGGGACTCCTCGACTACGCTATGATGGACTTCTCTTATCAAATGCCTTTTGCATTGGAGTTTCTCTCTACGGTTGAGCATGTTGATGTGATGACGGATATGGAGCATATGCGGTGCCGAATTAAGAACAAGGTGGTTAAAGTTTATGAATGCACTATGAATCGTATCTTTAAATTTCCAACGGAGGGACGGGGACGTCGATCCAGTGAGTTCAGCGAAACCGACGCATGGAAGGACCTCACGGGTTGTGACAATTGGGATTCTAGTGACAGTAAGAGCCTTTTTCTTCAAGACCCGACACTTTTCATTGTCCACAAGTTCCTCGCTTTCAACATCTTCGGGAAACACGATAGTAGCAAAGTCAACGCTAGTGAGCTCTTCCTTCTACACTGTGCCAAGCATTCTAAGAGAGTTTCATTGTCTTTTTTTGTTTTTGCGGCTCTTGCTTATCAAACGACGCATAACAACCGACCCTCTCTCCCACATTTGGCTACTTACATTGCCCGAGATGCTGAGATTATCTCAAAAGACAAGATGATCCATGTACGCGCCATCGACTCCGAACAACTTTCTCATGGAGGGTTCCTTAAGAATGAGCACAATGTTCGGCCGTGGGCTAAGCGCAAAGTTGTGAAAGAGTACTTACAAAGCGTGAATGGGATTACCTTGTCGACACAAAAGGGGAAGAAGCCTATGACACCCCTCGATGAAGAAGCCGAGAACAATAACAATAAGGATGAGGCCGAGAATGAGGAGGGAGATGATGATGACGAGGAGGAGAATGCCGAGAGCGATGCGGTGCCCGAGAACGACCCCAACCGATCCTCCGGTAGCCGAGAGTTTGAGGGTGATAGGACTTGGACTACCCGGGAGCTTGACGAGCGCACAACTAGGGAGCATGAATGGGTTAACCGAGAGTTAGACACGCGCATGGGGGCGCTACAAGCTTGGTTCACACAAGAGTTGGATACGCGCATGGGGGCGCAACAAGCTTGGTTCACACGTGAGATGGCTGCCCAAACGACGAGGGAGCACGCTTGGCACCAAAGCCAATGGGAGACGCAATCGGCTCGACTCCGGGAGGAGATGCACATGGGAATGGCGAACATGCACTTGGATGATCGCCTCAACGAGATCGTGACCTTGCTCCGCCCACCACCTCCGGCCGACCCTTGAGTCCTTGCACTTGGTTGTCTCTTTCCTTATCCCTTTTTATCGCTTATCTTATTCGGACATATTTTAGACTTTGTTATTTCTTGTTTTGTGGTTTGTTGAACTATTTTTATTTTGTGTGCTTTGGTGGATGCTTGTGGAACTTTGGTTTGTGGGGATGTTCTCTTTTGATTTTTTGGTGGATATTTTAATTTGGTTGGTTATTTTTGTGGTATTGTTTTATTATTTTGTTGTTTTGTTAGGTTGTATATATATTTGCTTATTGTGTTGATTGGTTGTCCCCCGGCATCTTAATTTTCGAGTAGTTCATGGCGAAAGTTTTATTTAATATGCTTGTATGTTGGTCGCATGAGGACATGCTCGGGTTTAAGTGTGGGGGGGTCTTGGATAGTTGTACGTATTTTTGCCTCGTGTGTGTTATTTTTCTAAACCTTTGAACTCTCCGGTTTGTTTTAAAGTTTATGCACCTTTCAAAAATAAAAATGTTGGCTATTTCAATTTTAAAACTCGTGTGGTATATCCTATTGACTTAAAGATGTGAAAAATGGCTTAAATTAAAATTTCCAAAAACCTTGTGAGTATTCGTTGATAATTCTCTTTTCTTGGAGCGTCTCATATAAAATCTCTCATTGTTTTCATGCCTCAAAGAAATTTTTTCGAACCTTCAATGATTTTGTGTCAAAGTTTATCAAGAGAGCACTAGAACTTGCATGTGAAAAATTTCAAAACCGTATGTCATAACTTGTTTGATCGATTACATGATAAGAATGATCGTTTAGGATTAACCTTCCGGCCATATTCATAAATATTACCCTTGAGCCCGTCGTGGACACCATAGTTAACCCCGTTGAGCCTACATATTTAACCGTTTCTTTGACTACCTACCTCATACACTTATCCCTTGATGAAGAGGTGTTGGAGTTGCATGTGTCGGCCCTTCGTACTTATCGTTCGATCCTTGTGAGTGTGCTAGTAGCCATGATTGTGATACATGATCCGTTCTCGAGTGACGTCTTGTGACGAGTTTGTCGTTTGATGTCGACATATACATATACACACACATAAAAAAAAAAAAAAAAAAAAAAAAAAAAAAAAAAAAAATGAGAAAAGAGGTATTTACACCTCACAAAAAAAAAATATATATGGTATTCGTAATAATAATATTGGTGCTTTTGTTCTTGCACCTAAGTGTGTATTGATTTCTTTGACGAGAACGTGAAATTTTGTTTTGAGGCGAAAAAGGTGTGATTATATACATTGTGCCGAGTTGGAGTTTTTACATGTGGAGATATGGTGCTTCGGAGGAATAAGGAGATTTGCTTTGATTTGACAACTCCACTTTCCCAAAAATTTCCCGAATTCCCTTAACCGAGCCCCATTACACCTTATAGACGATCATTATTCTTTGATTTTCGAGATAACTAACTTTGATAGGTGGAGTCTTTTCTTACGTGTGAGCTTATGGTGGTGATTCTCTTGACACTTATATTCATTACTTGAGGCATTCTTATTTAAATCCTTTCATTCGAGCCGACTATTCTTATGTGCAAGCTTTGTTCGACTTGCTTCCTTCGCTTGCATGTTGATTTTTTTTTTAGTGAACCTAGCTTGTGTGGAAAAATAAGAGGGTTAGCTTGTGAGGGAAATATGTTTGAGCCGTGATTCTATACTTTAAGTCGGTAGTATATGTTGTATCGAGTTGGAAAGTTGACGTAGCTTGTTTTGAGGAGTGTGGTGCATAGTTCTTACATGAATTTGGAGAGTGCTTTGTTTTAGAGATTTTGTGTTCTTTCTTTGGTGGTGTTTTGTTGCTTGAGGACAAGCAATGTTTTAAGTGTGGGGGGGTTGTTTCAACCGTTTTTGTTACGTTTGTTTTTGTGTTTATCGTCGTTTTATGTTCATGTCTTTTATCGTTTTTTCGTTTCTTTTCACTTCTTTTTGTCGTTTTATCGTCCGGACAGGTGTAGGCGAAACGGGGAGAGAAAACGTGCGAAAACGGCTAAGAAACGAGCAATAGACGAAGAAGGTTTTCCGATAAATTCCAGCATCGCGCAGCTGCGGAGAAATAGTTATCACGGCTTCGTCTACCGTCGGATCGGCCTCAAATTCTCACGACATGACAAGGACTCCTTGATCTATATTTTGACCGAAGGGATCGACGAGATTAAGTTCTAGGCAAGAGATATCGAGCGAAAACGGAAGAAGTAAAACCAGTCAAAGACTGGCGCGTTTGCGCCATCCTGGCGCATTTGCGTCATGCGGCTGGGAGCGTGGCGCATTTGCGTCAAGCGGCTGAGAGCGTGGCGCATTTGCGTCACAGAATGTTGACTTGGTTTGACTTGCTTTTGACCACCCATTTGAAGACTTTTTGGAGGGCGTTTTGGTCAATTCAAGTGGAGATTTGGATGGCATAAGAGAAGGTTTGCACAAGAAGACAACACACACACTCTCCATCACCCTCACCTAACACACACAACACACACTCTCCATCACCCTCACCTAACACACACAACACACACTCTCCATCACCCTCACCTAACACACACAACACACACCATTTTATTTTCTCTCTCTAGGATTTAGCAAGGTTTTTGAATATTTTGGCTTTTGTTCTTCATCATCCATTGAGATTCATCATTCGACTCAAGTGTAAACGATATTCGTGGTCATCCGAGGATCGTTATGGTATAACTTATTTTCGGTTTCGACTATTTATGAAATATATGTTTATTTCTTGCTTGTCTATGAGTTTGTTGTTTGATATTTTCATGATGATGATGATGTTGCTTGGCTAAATCATTTGTTAGGGATGGGTGAATATTAATAGTTGTAGGGGTTGGGATTTCTTGCATGAAAGTCGGGGGTAATCGAGATTTTATTTGAAGAGGAGACGGACCAAGTCCCTCTTACTCGGTAGATTCATTTATCGTTTTTACTTGTTTGGCCAAGTCGATTACCCCTTAGGCCTAATCACGGTCGTGCGTGGCCGGCTCTATTGTTTTGCCTCAAGCAATCGATAGGGCCCGTTTTTGGGTAAGCCGTGGGAATCTCGTTGCTAGACCGAAGTTTGAATCTCGGTCGGGTATAACCGAGGTCGAACACGAGAGGCACACGCTTATCTCAACAACCCTTCATGCTAGAGTCTCGGCTCCCACTTCGATTAATATAACCCCACCCCTAACTACTTTCCCCTTTGATAAGAACTTGTTTGCTCACCTTTTTAATTGCTCGTTTAATTGTTGTTACTACTTTAATTCTTAAATCTTGAAAAACCCCCCTTTAGTTACTACTTGAACTTTATGCTTTCTTTTATGCTTTCGACAATCAATCCAAACTAATTACACTCTCCGATCGTATTACTCCTCTTGAGAACGACACACGGGTTATTAAAAATCGACAACACTTTTTTAGCGAAACAATTTTTGGCGCCGTTGCCGGGGAGTAATTTAGGCGTAGTGTTTTAAGTTTTGATTGCTTGTCTTCTTAATTGCTTTTTCTTTTATTTGCTTTACTCTTGATTCCACTCGGTACGTGTAATCCTTTGTTGCGTGTTGTGTATGCAAGGTAGAAGAAGTTTGGGAGGAGCATTGGTGCCTTATATTGACAACGTCCACCGGACTAAGCTTCTAAGGTCTTCTACTTGGCCACCTATCGCACAACCGGAGCTAGCTCCCTTACAATTGACTTACAACGACCGAGCGAACGAGACGGAGCAAATGGATGACCGACAACCTCATATGCCTTACATTCCACCTCTTCATGGCCACCTAGCGCCACCTACTACTCCAACCTCGGGGATTGGAATTGGAAACGGGAACCAACGAGATCAAGAGGACCACCGGGAGATTCGCCAAGAACGAGAGCCTAGTGTTCATGAGCATAGTGACGGGTCCCACCGAAGCCGACGGTCTCAACACGGCAATATTAGTGATGCTTCTTCACTTGGGAGCCGAAGAGCCCATTATGATGAAGGTCGTGAGATGCACCATCGATACCAAAGAGAGTCCGATGATGATTTCCACTTTGACGACGCAAGGTACTACTCGGATAATTATCAACACCGTGAGAACTACCGGAACCGAGAGCCGTACCGGCATAGGGAAAGAGATGAGAGGGGTCACCGCGGCAACTACCAACGTGAAGAGAGGGGTAACCACCGTGGTTATCATGGAAACCGCCAAGAGTACAACTATCATCCGGAGGATCGCCGTGAACCTCCTAGGCCAAGTATTGCCGACTTCTCTAAGCCGAGGGTGAATGCCGACACATCTTGCATCGTTCTTGGCCCCGAGGCCCGTAACTACGAGCTTAAGCCGCATCTTCTCAACCAACTCCCTACCTTCCACGGGTTACCAAGGGAGGACGTCATGGAATTTATCCGAGAGTTCTACTCGACGTTGAAGGATTTTCCGCTCAATGGGATCTCGGAAGAGCAACTATGGATGAAATGCTTCCCTCATTGTCTCAAGGAAAAGGCCAAGACATGGTTCAATGCCCAAACCGGGAACTCGTTGCGTACTTGGGAAGAAGTCTTCGACAAGTTCATGGGTCGCTACTACCCTCAACAAAAGACCCATGACTTGAGGGAGAAGTTGCTTAGGTTCCGACAAGAACGGGATGAGCCCTTTCACGAGGCATTGGAGAGATTCAAGGGATTCGAACGATCTTGCCCTCATCATAACTTCTCACCCGAGCTCATCAACCAATTCCTCTACAACGGAGTCGAATCGTCCTACAAGAGGATCTTGGATCAAGGAGCGAGAGGCAACTTTTGCAAGCTCCATGCCGATGAGACGAACGAGATCCTCGAGCAATTGGCGGAGACCTCTCTCCAAGACACATATAGTTCCCGAGAAAGACCCAACAACCAATCCTTTGAGGTGAACATGGGGATGGCCAAACAAATCTCCGATTTGACGAAGTGTGTGAACACTTTGATGGCTAGGGACGAGAGACGGGAGAAGAAGAAAGTGACATTCGAACCATGTTGCGTTTGTGGGGAAGAAGGACACCTTGGAGATGCTTGCCCCCAAACCGGAGCCCCACCTCTAAATTTGGAGCTCGATGTTATCTATGAGGAGGAAGTGAATGCCATACAAGGAGGTCCACCGAGGAACGATCCATACTCCTCTAAGTACAACAACGGATGGAGGGACCACCCTAATTTTAGTTGGTCCAACAACAACCAACCGAGACCTCCCGGCCCATCTCAAGGACCTCGGCCCACTTACAATGGTTCTCAACCTCAAAGGCCTACACTAATGGAGGAGTTCTGTGCCTATGTGAACATTACTTCGAGGAAGATGACCGAGCAAGATCAAAAGATAGCCGCCCTTGAGGCCGCCGTGAGGCATCTCGAGACTCAAAGTGGTCAACATTCCACGAGCCTTGGGGAGATCCACCAACAACTCCAAAAGGGGAAGTTTCCTAGCCAACCGTCTCAAGTAAAGGCTATTACTATGCTTCGTAGTGGCCGGATCGTGGATAACATGGTTAGAGATCCTATACCGGAGGATGAACCCGAAGGAGTTCCAGTGGACGTTCCGGGGGAAGAAGAGAATGTAGAGCCCGAAAAGCTATCCGAGGAGCCAATGCCGGCTAAAGAGCAAGTGCTACATAAGACGGACAATCCATACCGACCACCGATTCCATACCCGAGCCGTCTTCGAAATGAAAAGCAAGACCGTCAATTCGAGGACATCTACAAGCTCCTCTCCAAGGTTAATATCAACCTTCCTTTACTCGATGTCATCCGGACTATTCCGGCTTATGTGAAGTTTTTCAAGGATTTGGCATCTAAGAAGAGGAGGTTTCATGAGGATGAGAAGGTTGTGGTATCCGAGGTTGCTAGTGCTATCTTGCAACATCAACTTCCGGCTAAGCAAGGAGATCCCGGGAGCTTCAACATAAAGATTGCTCTTGGTAATGGGAGAGAAGTGTCGGGGATGTTGGATTTGGGAGCCGGGATAAATCTTATGCCATTTTGTGTGTACGAACAACTAGAATTGGGCGATCTCAAGCCCACAAGGATGTGTCTCCAACTTGCCGATCGATCCGTGAGATATCCGAAGGGTGTAGTGGAGGATGTACTTGTGCAAGTTGGTGGTTTGATAGTCCCGGTGGATTTTGTGATCTTAGATGTGGGGGAGGTGAAGGAGAATGGCCGAGATCATGCCATCTTGCTAGGTCGACCGTTCATGGCCACCACTAACACCTTGATTGATGTGAAGAGTGGATCCTTACAAATGACGGTGCTTGGTGAGACCGTTAATTTCTCGGCCCGTGATGGAAGAAAAATGCCGGGTACTCTAGCCATGGAGAATTGCTCTTACCTTGACTCCCTTGAGAGGTTGACGGAGATGACGCTCATAGAAGACAATGAGCCCCTTGCTTTATTGGAGTTGGAGAATGGTAGTGAGGAGTTCATTGATGGGGTGTTCATGATTGACGAGCCGAGGGATATGATTACCCCTCCATTGCCTAAGGTGGAGCTTAAAAAGCTACCTTGCCACCTAAAGTATGTATTTCTTGAAGAGGGAGAATCGAAGCCGTTGATTATTAGCTCTACCTTGAGCTTTGACGAGGAAGAGGCCTTGATGATGGTGTTGAAGAGGAATAGCAAGGCCTTTGGATGGAGTTTGTCGGACTTGAAGGGAATTAATCCGGCTAAGTGTATGCATAGGATCGTATTGGAGGAAGGAGCCGTCCCTAAGAGAGATGGGCAAAGGAGGTTGAATCCGGTGATGACGGATGTGGTGAAGAGTGAAGTATTGAAGTTGCTTGATGAAGGACTAATTTTCCCGATTGGAGATAGCCGGTGGGTGAGTCCGGTGCATGTGGTTCCTAAGAAAGGAGGGATCACGGTTGTAGAGAACGATAAGAAGGAGCTCGTGCCCTCTCGGCTCATTACCGGGTGGAGAATGTGTATCGACTACCGCAAACTCAATGCGGCCACAAGGAAGGACCATTTTCCTCTACCGTTCCTCGACCAAATGCTAGACAAGCTTGCCGGGCACGCATTCTTTTGCTTAATGGATGGCCTCTCGGGTTATTTTCAAGTTCTTATTGCTCCCGAGGATCAAGAGAAGACTACCTTCACCACTCCCCTAGGAACCTTTGCTTGGAGACGAATGTCGTTCGGGCTTTGCAATGCCCCCGGTACTTTCCAACGATGTATGATGTCCATCTTCTCGGACTTTATTGGGAATTTTCTTGAGGTGTTCATGGACGACTTTAGCCTCTTTGGAGATTCTTTTGAAGATACATTGTCTAAGTTGGAGAGGGTGCTTCAAAGATGTATAGAGTCTAACTTGACTCTTAGTTGGGAGAAGAGCCATTTCATGGTTCGTAGTGGTATTGTACTTGGGCACGTGGTTTCCGAAAAGGGAATTGAAGTTGACCCGGCCAAGGTGGCCGTGATTGCTAACTTACCACCTCCCGTAAATGTGAAGGGCATACGGAGTTTTCTTGGGCACGCCGGGTTCTACCGGAGATTTATTAAAGACTTCTCGAAGATTAGCCAACCCTTATGCCACCTTCTTTCCCAAGATGTTGAGTTTGTATTTGATGAGGAGTGTATGAAGGCGTTTGAGTTGTTGAAGGAGAAACTAACCACGGCCCCGGTTGTTTGTGCTCCCGATTGGACGCTCCCGTTCGAGATCATGTGTGACGCCTCCAACCTTGCCGTGGGAGCCGTCTTAAGCCAAAGGGTGAACAAGGTATCCCGGGTAATCTATTATGCTAGCTCGACGTTGGCCGATGCCCAACTCAACTACACCACCACCGAGAAGGAGTTGTTGGCGGTAATGTTCTCATTAGAAAAATTCCGGGCTTATATCATCGGGTCGAAGGTTATTGTCTTTAGTGACCATGCGGCTCTCCGGTACTTGCTTACTAAGCCTCACTCTAAGCCTCGATTGATCCGTCGGGTGCTTCTACTTCAAGAGTTCGACTTGGAGATCCGAGATCGTAAAGGTAGTGAGAATGTCGTTGCCGACCACCTCTCTAGGCTCGACTCGCTTGGAGAACTTCTAAAGGACAACCATTATTCGGTAATCTCCGAATCTCTACCTTTCGAAAATCTTATGCTAGTGTCTCCTCTTCCTTGGTATGCGGACATCGTTAATTATCTTGCCGCCGGACTAATGAGAGATGGGATGACATCTCAAGAGAAGAAGAGATTTGTGAAATATTGTAGGGATTTCTATTGGGATGATCCGTATTTGTTCAAAATCGGAAAAGACGAGGTGGTGAGAAGGTGTTTGCCCGAGGAGGAGCAAAGGGATGTGTTGGTGTGTTGCCACTCGGAGCTTTGTGGTGGACACTTTGGTGGAAAGAAGACGGCCTATAAGGTGTTGCAATCCGGGTTATATTGGCCGACGATTTTTAAGGACTCCGTGGAGTTTTGTTTAAGGTGTGACCGGTGCCAAAGGGTTGGGAATATCGGGAGAAGGAATGAGATGCCTCTCAATAACCATCTTCCGGTCGAGATCTTTGATGTGTGGGGGATTAATTTCATGGGACCGTTCCCGTCTTCCCGTGGGTATGAGTACATACTTCTAGCCGTGGATTATCTTTCTAAATGGGTTGAGGCAATTCCAACCGCTAAATGTGACGCGGCTACGGTGATCAAGTTCCTCCAAAATCACATCTTATCTCGATTCGGGTTTCCGAAGGCCATTATTAGCGACGGAGGTTCCCATTTTTGTAACAAGTTGTTTGAGAAGTTGATGAAGAACAATGGGATTCACCATAAGATTGCCACGGCTTACCACCCACAAACCTCGGGCCAAGCGGAGACGAGCAACAAGCAAGTGAAGGGAATCTTGGAGAAAACGGTTAAGCCATCTAGGAAGGATTGGTCGGATCGACTTCTTGATGCTTTGTGGGCATATCGTACGGCTTATAAGACCATCCTTGGTATGAGCCCTTATCGTCTCGTCTATGGGAAAGCATGTCATCTACCTTTTTAGATCGAGCATAAGGCGTATTGGGCAATTAAGGCGACTTCCTTGGATTTGGCCCGTAGTGGAGAAGAACGGGTGCTACAAATGTCGGAGTTGGAAGAATTGAGGAATGAGGCGTATGAGAACGCTCGGATTTCTAAAGAGAAGACAAAGATTGCTCATGACAAGAGGCTCGTACCTAAGGAGCTCTATGCGGGAATGAAAGTTCTTTTGTTCAACTCACGACTCCGGTTATTTCCGGGAAAGCTCAAATCTCGGTGGAGTGGCCCGTTCGAATTTATCGAGGTGTTCCCTTACGGCGTGGTGAAGTTGTACAACCCTCGAGCAAGGAACACTTTCCAAGTAAACGGGCATCGGGTCAAGCCTTACTATGCACCGATGGAGAAGGAGGTCGAGCGCCTCTCCTTGATTGAGCCGACATACGAAGACGAAGAGTAGCTCGGGTCCTAGACCGAGCGCCTCGTGGGGGCAAGCCCACGGACGTCGGGCTTAAGACGTAAAATTAAGCGCCGCGTGGGGGCGAACCCACGAAACGTCGAGCTAACGACGTTAAACCAAGCGCTTTCGTGGGAGGCGACCCACGTGTTTTGTCTTACTAATGTCTTTTCTTTTTGTTCGTTTTTGGTGTGTAGGTGTGTTTCGTTCTTTAAGATTAGTTGTCTCATTATTTGGAGGAGATAGAGTGTTGGAATCGGTGTTATTGGGTTGTTCGGGACTGTAACGAGGTTGGAGGAGTTGTTGCGATCGTTAAATTGCATTTCGGAAGAGAAAATCGTGTTAAGAGCCATATTTTTTCCAGCGCGTTCGCGTCAAACCTTCTGCAGTGTGACGCATTTTAGCCTCTCCCAGCGCATTCGCGTCATGCCTAACGCGTTCGCGTCAAACTCTCAGTAGTTTGACGCATTTTATCCCATTCTACGCATTTGCGTTAAATAAAAAAAATAAAAAAATTTTAATTAAATTTCAAAAAAAAAAGGGGGGGATGAGGTTTCAATTACCACCACACATTTCACAAACCCATTCACCAAACCCATTCACTTTCCTCACCCCTCTCTTTAGAAAATCCTGTACCCACCTCCGACACCACCATCTCCGTTCAAGCTCCAACCTCTGATCACCCGCCGCCTTCGCTCCGTCCGACTCCGACCCGACCCGCCCCGTCTCAACCCGTAGAACTACCACGCCTCCGAGCCGCGTACAAATCCTAGCTCCTGCCCAGCCCGCTGCCGTCGCCTCGCTCCAACCACTGCCGACGACCCCGCTCATCCGAGAACCGTCGCGCCTGTCCTCGACCGAAACACCTAACAACTGCACCTCCGCGCCGCTGTTCCGCCACCGTCCAGAATCACCGCCCCCTTCTCGCCCAAGAACGCCGCCGACCGAAACCCTACACGGCCGTACCTCCTCGCCGCGTCTCCGAACAGCCTCCGCCGCCGTCCCCGTTCACAGCCCAGCACCACCGCAGAGCCACGCCCCTGCTCAGCCCCGTCTCCGAGCCGACCTCATCCCCGACTCCGATTTTATTTCGGTACATTGGCTATACTCTCTCTGCAGTGTGTTTGAGTTGGATTCTTTGATGGAGATTGAGTGCTACTATGTTGTTGGAAGTTAACTGTTGGTAGGAGCTGTGTTGACTATTGTGTTTGAGGCTTCACTGAGTTTTGGTTTTGATTACGGAGATTGGGTGGATTTGGTTTGATCGATTGGGTTCGTGTTGTTGAATTGAAGTCGAGTTTGTATCAGTCCGATAGGTTCAAATAAACGTCCCCGTGTAACTAAAAATGCAGAATCTTCGGGGGCTCTTGTTGTTCGAGCCGAGGATGCTCCTGATGCCCTGAGAAATCTCAAGAGGCAATATGGTGCTCCGTTCGATATTTTTTCCGAAAGAGAAGGAAAAGCCTACACTCGGTTTAAAAGTAAGAAGATGACTACGGGTCGACCATTGGATTGGAGCCTTATTGCAAATTTGTGCCTTACGGATGATGTTAGAATGTACTTAACTCGGTTGGGACTCCTCGACTACGCTATGATGGACTTCTCTTATCAAATGCCTTTTGCATTGGAGTTTCTCTCTACGGTTGAGCATGTTGATGTGATGACGGATATGGAGCATATGCGGTGCCGAATTAAGAACAAGGTGGTTAAAGTTTATGAATGCACTATGAATCGTATCTTTAAATTTCCAACGGAGGGACGGGGACGTCGATCCAGTGAGTTCAGCGAAACCGACGCATGGAAGGACCTCACGGGTTGTGACAATTGGGATTCTAGTGACAGTAAGAGCCTTTTTCTTCAAGACCCGGCACTTTTCATTGTCCACAAGTTCCTCGCTTTCAACATCTTCGGGAAACACGATAGTAGCAAAGTCAACGCTAGTGAGCTCTTCCTTCTACACTGTGCCAAGCATTCTAAGAGAGTTTCATTGTCTTTTTTTGTTTTTGCGGCTCTTGCTTATCAAACGACGCATAACAACCGACCCTCTCTCCCACATTTGGCTACTTACATTGTCCGAGATGCTGAGATTATCTCAAAAGACAAGATGATCCATGTACGCGCCATCGACTCCGAACAACTTTCTCATGGAGGGTTCCTTAAGAATGAGCACAATGTTCGGCCGTGGGCTAAGCGCAAAGTTGTGAAAGAGTACTTACAAAGCGTGAATGGGATTACCTTGTCGACACAAAAGGGGAAGAAGCCTATGACACCCCTCGATGAAGAAGCCGAGAACAATAACAATAAGGATGAGGCCGAGAATGAGGAGGGAGATGATGATGACGAGGAGGAGAATGCCGAGAGCGATGCGGTGCCCGAGAACGACCCCAACCGATCCTCCGGTAGCCGAGAGTTTGAGGGTGATAGGACTTGGACTACCCGGGAGCTTGACGAGCGCACAACTAGGGAGCATGAATGGGTTAACCGAGAGTTAGACACGCGCATGGGGGCGCTACAAGCTTGGTTCACACAAGAGTTGGATACGCGCATGGGGGCGCAACAAGCTTGGTTCACACGTGAGATGGCTGCCCAAACGACGAGGGAGCACGCTTGGCACCAAAGCCAATGGGAGACGCAATCGGCTCGACTCCGGGAGGAGATGCACATGGGAATGGCGAACATGCACTTGGATGATCGCCTCAACGAGATCGTGACCTTGCTCCGCCCACCACCTCCGGCCGACCCTTGAGTCCTTGCACTTGGTTGTCTCTTTCCTTATCCCTTTTTATCGCTTATCTTATTCGGACATATTTTAGACTTTGTTATTTCTTGTTTTGTGGTTTGTTGAACTATTTTTATTTTGTGTGCTTTGGTGGATGCTTGTGGAACTTTGGTTTGTGGGGATGTTCTCTTTTGATTTTTTGGTGGATATTTTAATTTGGTTGGTTATTTTTGTGGTATTGTTTTATTATTTTGTTGTTTTGTTAGGTTGTATATATATTTGCTTATTGTGTTGATTGGTTGTCCCCCGGCATCTTAATTTTCGAGTAGTTCATGGCGAAAGTTTTATTTAATATGCTTGTATGTTGGTCGCATGAGGACATGCTCGGGTTTAAGTGTGGGGGGGTCTTGGATAGTTGTACGTATTTTTGCCTCGTGTGTGTTATTTTTCTAAACCTTTGAACTCTCCGGTTTGTTTTAAAGTTTATGCACCTTTCAAAAATAAAAATGTTGGCTATTTCAATTTTAAAACTCGTGTGGTATATCCTATTGACTTAAAGATGTGAAAAATGGCTTAAATTAAAATTTCCAAAAACCTTGTGAGTATTCGTTGATAATTCTCTTTTCTTGGAGCGTCTCATATAAAATCTCTCATTGTTTTCATGCCTCAAAGAAATTTTTTCGAACCTTCAATGATTTTGTGTCAAAGTTTATCAAGAGAGCACTAGAACTTGCATGTGAAAAATTTCAAAACCGTATGTCATAACTTGTTTGATCGATTACATGATAAGAATGATCGTTTAGGATTAACCTTCCGGCCATATTCATAAATATTACCCTTGAGCCCGTCGTGGACACCATAGTTAACCCCGTTGAGCCTACATATTTAACCGTTTCTTTGACTACCTACCTCATACACTTATCCCTTGATGAAGAGGTGTTGGAGTTGCATGTGTCGGCCCTTCGTACTTATCGTTCGATCCTTGTGAGTGTGCTAGTAGCCATGATTGTGATACATGATCCGTTCTCGAGTGACGTCTTGTGACGAGTTTGTCGTTTGATGTCGACATATACATATACACACACATAAAAAAAAAAAAAAAAAAAAAAAAAAAAAAAAAAAAAATGAGAAAAGAGGTATTTACACCTCACAAAAAAAAAATATATATGGTATTCGTAATAATAATATTGGTGCTTTTGTTCTTGCACCTAAGTGTGTATTGATTTCTTTGACGAGAACGTGAAATTTTGTTTTGAGGCGAAAAAGGTGTGATTATATACATTGTGCCGAGTTGGAGTTTTTACATGTGGAGATATGGTGCTTCGGAGGAATAAGGAGATTTGCTTTGATTTGACAACTCCACTTTCCCAAAAATTTCCCGAATTCCCTTAACCGAGCCCCATTACACCTTATAGACGATCATTATTCTTTGATTTTCGAGATAACTAACTTTGATAGGTGGAGTCTTTTCTTACGTGTGAGCTTATGGTGGTGATTCTCTTGACACTTATATTCATTACTTGAGGCATTCTTATTTAAATCCTTTCATTCGAGCCGACTATTCTTATGTGCAAGCTTTGTTCGACTTGCTTCCTTCGCTTGCATGTTGATTTTTTTTTTAGTGAACCTAGCTTGTGTGGAAAAATAAGAGGGTTAGCTTGTGAGGGAAATATGTTTGAGCCGTGATTCTATACTTTAAGTCGGTAGTATATGTTGTATCGAGTTGGAAAGTTGACGTAGCTTGTTTTGAGGAGTGTGGTGCATAGTTCTTACATGAATTTGGAGAGTGCTTTATTTTAGAGATTTTGTGTTCTTTCTTTGGTGGTGTTTTGTTGCTTGAGGACAAGCAATGTTTTAAGTGTGGGGGGGTTGTTTCAACCGTTTTTGTTACGTTTGTTTTTGTGTTTATCGTCGTTTTATGTTCATGTCTTTTATCGTTTTTTCGTTTCTTTTCACTTCTTTTTGTCGTTTTATCGTCCGGACAGGTGTAGGCGAAACGGGGAGAGAAAACGTGCGAAAACGGCTAAGAAACGAGCAATAGACGAAGAAGGTTTTCCGATAAATTCCAGCATCGCGCAGCTGCGGAGAAATAGTTATCACGGCTTCGTCTACCGTCGGATCGGCCTCAAATTCTCACGACATGACAAGGACTCCTTGATCTATATTTTGACCGAAGGGATCGACGAGATTAAGTTCTAGGCAAGAGATATCGAGCGAAAACGGAAGAAGTAAAACCAGTCAAAGACTGGCGCGTTTGCGCCATCCTGGCGCATTTGCGTCATGCGGCTGGGAGCGTGGCGCATTTGCGTCAAGCGGCTGAGAGCGTGGCGCATTTGCGTCACAGAATGTTGACTTGGTTTGACTTGCTTTTGACCACCCATTTGAAGACTTTTTGGAGGGCGTTTTGGTCAATTCAAGTGGAGATTTGGATGGCATAAGAGAAGGTTTGCACAAGAAGACAACACACACACTCTCCATCACCCTCACCTAACACACACAACACACACTCTCCATCACCCTCACCTAACACACACAACACACACCATTTTATTTTCTCTCTCTAGGATTTAGCAAGGTTTTTGAATATTTTGGCTTTTGTTCTTCATCATCCATTGAGATTCATCATTCGACTCAAGTGTAAACGATATTCGTGGTCATCCGAGGATCGTTATGGTATAACTTATTTTCGGTTTCGACTATTTATGAAATATATGTTTATTTCTTGCTTGTCTATGAGTTTGTTGTTTGATATTTTCATGATGATGATGATGTTGCTTGGCTAAATCATTTGTTAGGGATGGGTGAATATTAATAGTTGTAGGGGTTGGGATTTCTTGCATGAAAGTCGGGGGTAATCGAGATTTTATTTGAAGAGGAGACGGACCAAGTCCCTCTTACTCGGTAGATTCATTTATCGTTTTTACTTGTTTGGCCAAGTCGATTACCCCTTAGGCCTAATCACGGTCGTGCGTGGCCGGCTCTATTGTTTTGCCTCAAGCAATCGATAGGGCCCGTTTTTGGGTAAGCCGTGGGAATCTCGTTGCTAGACCGAAGTTTGAATCTCGGTCGGGTATAACCGAGGTCGAACACGAGAGGCACACGCTTATCTCAACAACCCTTCATGCTAGAGTCTCGGCTCCCACTTCGATTAATATAACCCCACCCCTAACTACTTTCCCCTTTGATAAGAACTTGTTTGCTCACCTTTTTAATTGCTCGTTTAATTGTTGTTACTACTTTAATTCTTAAATCTTGAAAAACCCCCCTTTAGTTACTACTTGAACTTTATGCTTTCTTTTATGCTTTCGACAATCAATCCAAACTAATTACACTCTCCGATCGTATTACTCCTCTTGAGAACGACACACGGGTTATTAAAAATCGACAACACTTTTTTAGCGAAACAATGTACATGAACAAGACGATCCGGGAACGCCGAGACCGGGATACGGGGATCACGCGATCCCCGTCGGGATCGAACAAGAGGCGGCCGAACCCTAGGGTTCGACCGCCGGCGCGTGGGCGTGAGGGGAGCCCCGGCTGGACGCCGGGGCGAGCGATCGACGTGAAGTCGATCGCTGGGGGTTCGGCCGTGGGCTGGTGCCACGGCGGGGCGAACCCCCCGGCCTCCCTTCGCCGGTGGTGCGCGCAAGGAGAGAGGCCGCGGCTGGACGCCGCGGCTGGGGCGATCGAGCCCTAGCTCGATCGCCGGGGACCGTCGCGGCTTCGCGCCGCGACTGGTGGTCCCCCCTCCTGTCGGTGATGGCGGTGAGTCGCCGGACTCACCGCCCGGGGCTGCCGGAGCAGCCCAGCGATCGCCATGCACGGCGATCGCGAACCCCAGCCGCGATGGGGTTCGGCTAGGGTTTAGCCGCGGGTTCATCCCGCGGCGATGCTCTTGTCGAGCCCGGTTCTTCGCGTGTGGTTCGCGTTCGTGGTTCCGACTCGCGGGGGTTCGGCTGGGGGCGGGCTGCGTACCTTCGGGCGCGTGGTCTCCAAAGGCCGGACTCCTGCGGATGAGTCGGTGTTCGTGTAATCTCCGGCGACGGGTTTTCGATCGGGTTATCGGTTCCGCAATTTTTTTTTATAGCCCGGGACATCGAATCCCAGCAACCGTAAGTACACATACACCGTGAAATAAAACACTGTCGTGAATCGTGATCATACACGACCGTAAGTACACGCGGTAACTTTACACCGTGAGATAAATCACAGTCGTGGATCGTGCTCGTACAAGACCGTAAGTACAAACGGTGTAAGTCACCCGTGAGATATATCACCGTCTTAAACTCTACCGTGTAAATACACGGTGATAAAACTCACGGTTGAACCGTCGTCTACCAGAACTGACACACAACCGCATGCGAAAAAATTGCAGAGAGCAATAAACCATATTACATTTTAAAATGTCGGAAACAAAAACCATATCTTGAATGGATATACCGGTATCAAATTAAAATCGAATGATTTAAAAGCATCAAAGCTCGAATAATCGAAAGTTGGAAAGCTAGGGTTATGGACTTACTAGAGGTTGAGCGCGATTGTCTAGGGTGTCCAGGCTGACACTGCTTGTCATAATGATGATCGTCGGAGACGGAGTTGAATAGTTAATACGATAACGGCCAGGGCTTGTGTTTCACCGTGGCAGCGCTCGTCGTGCGTGTGAATTTCAAACGTCGAAAGTTGATTTTGTGAGACAACTTTATTTTTCTGATATTTTTTTTGTTATTTTGTAATATTCGATTTGTTTTTTTGTGAGAAAAGATAACTTTTGAGGGCAGTTAAGTCTTTTCATTCAAATTGATTTAGTTAACTTACATTCTTATGGACGGGGCTTTAGAACTTGTATACTCTTCTGCTTTGGCCTTAAAATGTCTCCGTCACTATTTATTTTATACTATATTTTATTATTTTTTTAATAATAATTTAGTCAATGAAATAATAATGAAATCCACTTTTAAAAGATAAAAATCCACTTTTAAAAGATCCATTTACTTTTGAATATATTTTTAAAGAATTTTTAAAATTTAAAAATTACACAAACTTTAAAAATTTATAAAAATCTTATCTCTAAAATACGTCCTGCGCACTATATATGGATCGAACCAATCAAATATCATTGTGATATTCATCATTCAAAGGAAAAGGAAAAAAGATGGCGGAGGCCCCGAAGGTGAAGTCGATATTTGTTTTCCCCATCAAGTCATGCCGCGGCATCTCCGTCGCACAAGCACCGCTTGCTTCCACCGGTACCGTCGTCCGCCGCCTGAACTACTTTTTACCTTATCCGTCTGATTTAGTTATGTTCATGATTCAATTTCTTCAGGCCTACGGTGGGACCGGCTATGGATGGCTGTGAATTCCAAAGGCAGGATGTATACTCAGAGAGTCGCGCCGAAACTCGCCTTGGTTGAAGTCGAATTGCCGGTCGAAGCTTTCTCACCGGACTGGAAACCTAACGGAAGCTCATTCTTAGGTAATTAATTTCCCCCAATTTAATTTTTGTATATTCTTCTTTTTAGATCTGTAAACTATGTGGTTCGAATTTCCCCCCCAAATTCCTCAGTGGTGAGAGCTCCTGGTATGAATGTTCTCAAGGTTCCACTGGTCGAGCCGCGTGCAGTGGCTAATGGCGTCTCGGTGTGGGAATGGAATGGTTCAGCCTTCGACGAGGGTGACGAGGCAGCAACGTGTTTTTCTGATTATCTAGAAAAACCGAGCCGCTTAGTTCGTTTTAACGAAGGTTGATCTCCCAGATATTCTGCTGCTTATTAGATTAACTGCTTTAGTTTGATTTTTATAGGGAAGAGGTAAATGTACGTAGTTGATGGTTGCTTGATTTGTCGATGCAGCTTCAGAACGCAGGCCTGTGAGAACCGACTATGGCGTTGGCCACTCTGTCATATTTACCGATTATTATCCCTTCCATCTGATATCCCAAGTGCGTGCAGTTACAAAGTGCAATATTGAAGAAAATAAAAACTCAATAACTGATCTTGAATACTACTTTTTATGCAGAATTCAGTGGACGCACTAAACGAGCAGCTGCAGGAACCAATATCTGCTAACCGATTTCGTGCCAAGTAATCGTTTTACAGTATATATGTAAACCAATACCTGAATTTATCATTTCACGCACCATTCATGCTAGCTAGCTGTGATTTAGTGCTTAGATTTTCAAAGGCTTTTAAAACACAATTGATGATCCACTGTGTATTACTTATCCCAATCATGGCAGCTTCCTTATTGATGAATGTAAACCTTTTTCCGAGGATTTGTGGAATGAAATCGAAATTAATGGTGTAATTTTCCGCGAGTGCGAGCTTTGCTGGCGCTGTAAGGTATAACCCAAGTAAGTCTCTTTAACATTTTATCTGGTTTCGGAGATGACACGTTATTGGTATTTATTCGCAGGTCCCCACAATTGATCAAGAAACTGCTGAAGGAGGACCTGAACCAAACGAAACTCTGGTGAACTTCCGGTCCGACAAAACATTGTTTCCTCATAATGAGAAACACCGGGGACGGGTACGTAAATGTGAAATTTAAATACAACTGTACTATATTATATCTTGTTATCAATAAGTTGGTTGTTTTGTAGTTATACATGGGAACATTTCTGGTCTGCACGAACTATACCCCAGATATCGGAAAGGCTATCAGAGTGGGTGATCCTGTTCGTATCTTGAAGGCATTCTCTTCCTATGCCGAGTGCCCCAATTAACAACTCCCACTTAAACTCAACATCTCTTTTGGGTAACTAAACTAGTAGTGTATTGCTTTTGAAGATATCTTCATGATACCAAAAGCTGTTGTGCTGTTGCTCTAATAAAATTTTAAAACCATGTTTGCTGTAATAAAGTGTTAAAACCATGTTTGCTGTAATAAAGTTAAAACTTTATTGGTGTTCATCACTTTCACCTCATCAATTTGTATATCAGCTGTGAATTTATGGTAATAATAGAACTGAAATGCGAATTACATGATTGAATTATATTAAAGTTTGACACAGAAATACATTCTTCCTATTCCCATATACGGAGTATAATCTCTTTTTCTTTGTGTCTTTTTCTCTCTTTAATCTTCACTTTCAATGAGAGAGCTTTAAGGGCTAGGTCCTTTTTCCAGATTGCCATCTTCAGGAGGAATTTTTGAACCTTCTGTCTTCATTTGCTGGAACATGTCGTAGGTGGCATGGAGGCCGAAAAATACATAGTAAACTAACACGATGACAGTGCAGATAGCAAACCTTACTAAGTAAAACTAGTTTATTTATTTTTTTGGTAGGGGTGTATTGAAATACGTAAGTGTTCTTATAAATTTTAGGTGTGCGAATGGCTCTACACGTGAACTAAATCTTAATTAAATTTTAATTAAATTAAACTGAATTAAATTTAAGTTCAAACAATACTCATTATAACTAATCTTATGGAGTAGTAATCTCTTACCACGATCTTTGTAATTTTGTTGTAAAATTAATTCATTGCCGGCTACTTACAACTTGGCTCATATAAAAAAATCTTGTTTTTTTATCACATGTCTCAAAAATCAAAAAGACATTATTCTTTTTGGTTACGTGTTTAAATGTTAACGGGAATAATGTTGTTAATAAAAATTAATAAAAAATCTTTTTGGTTACGTGTTTAAATGTTATCTTTTCCAAATGTATGAAAATTAATAAAAAGAAATCATAATGCTAACTTTATTAATTATTATTATTTTATTCATATAAATTTATGAGTAATAAAAAAATATTACTTTCCTCTCAAAACATGTGATCAACTGTTCTTTTGTTTGAGCATCATTATTATGATAAAAAAAAATGATAATTTTGATAAGAGTTAATTATTATTGTTTGTTTATAATTTAATAATTTAATTTATCCTAATTATAATCTAGGAAATGTATCTCAAATTTATTCTTTTTTCTTTTAAATTACCAAATTATTAAATTAAAAATAAAACTTATGCAACTCCTATTTTAAAAAAAAAAAACTAAATATTAAATTTTCAAATTAAAAAACAAAATTACACAAATTAAAAACAAAATTACACGCAAATAAATTTTCAAATTAAAAAACAAAATTACATTAAAAACAAAATCACACGCAATTCTCAACATTCAATAAGTGATGTTAAATTATGCAACTCTTTTTTTGTTATAAAAAAATTGAATATTAAATTTTCAAATTAAAAAACAAAATTATACAAATTTAAAAACAAAAATTTCAATCAGTGAAATAATTTGAGAAAAAAATTCAATTTCAATTAGTTTATTTTAGAAATAAACAGTTGCGAAAAAGAAACTAATTAATTTTAATAATAAAATCGTTTTATTTTGTAAGGATAATATAGTAATTAACCTTTTAAAAATATTTCTTTTGTTTTAATTATTTAAGTTATACTACCCTAATAAATAAAGAATTTAAAAAATCATTTCCCTTAAATATAAAGTGAATTTTATGTAAATAAAAAAATCAAAATATCCTTTTTCCTAAATATATCAAAAAAAATATTAAAATAAAATTTATACTAAAAAATTTATTTTAGTTTATAATTTTTATATATATTTTATAATAAGTAATTGACGGTCAAATAAGAGCATTGACCACTTTTTCATATATAGTTGGGACGGAATTTTAAAAATTTTAAAAATATTGATTAACATGAAAAGAAAAAAAATATAATTTTACATGGAGTATTGAAGTATAAATGTATAATAAAGAATGTACAGAGTATTGGAGATCTCCAATGGTGTACTTAAACATGAGTACAATTCACGCATCAACAATAATTTTGATCTCAACAATAATTTTGACCTATGAATTTATACTTAAACATCCATTGGTTTGAGGTACAATTATGTACTCCCTCTGTCCCATTCTAGTTGTCACGGTTTGGTCAATCGTTCTCTTGTTTGACAGTTAATTATTTAAGATAAAAAATATATAAAAATTATATTAAAATACTAAAAAAAATTATAATATAAATTTAGGGTAGTTCTACAGTACAGTTAATGTACGTACCTATATTAAATCTAGACCCTACAATATTTATATTTAATATCAGTCGTTTGATTTTAATGAGAGTTCACGCTATAATGTATACCGCAAAACAGATAATCTCATTTATTATTTTACTTCTATTATTTTACTTTTACACTATAATATTTTAATTTTAATTTATTTATTTTAAATTATAATAAATTTTGTATTTACTCAATTCACTATTATTATTACATATTTTCTTATTAAAAATAAGAATATAAATACGATGACAAAATTATTTTTAAAATTATTTTAAAATTTGTTATAATATATAAGATAAAATATATAATAATTGAAGAAAAAATATCTAGAATAATAACATTAATAATTTTTTAAATATATAAATATAAAATCAGTTTGATCAATATGTAGACTTTGATAAGTATCTTTTACTTAGTTAGAACTTTAAATACAATGGTAAATTAATCATACAAATGATTACTTGTTACTCTGTTAGAACTTTGAATACAATGGTATGATATGATGTTAGAACTTTAAATACAATAGTAAATTTATCATATTACTCTCTTAAAACTTTAAATACAATGGTATGATGTTAGAACTTTAAATACAATAGTAAATTGATGCAGGAGCTCTAGTGAAAACCGTTGATCTCAAATGAGATGCCGGTGAACACAAACAAACGTCAAGAATAATTTCTTAACAAATATATTATTTCATAAATTCTTAATAATGTCCTTCCGAATAACCTCAAATACATTATTTATAGCATCCTTTAGAATTTTAAAAGACACTTTAAATAAATATTAAATTAATTAAATGTATCAACTCTTCATGCTTCAACTTCATCTTCATCTCGATCTCCATCATAAATCAATCATATTTCTTTTATTAATACGTGAAAGAATTTTATTTGAATCATACAATTATTTTTTGTAATATTTATTAATTTTTATTTTTTGAAAATATCATTTATTTTGTTTAAAAATAAAAGTAAATTTTAGGCTTTTATTGAATTTAATTTTTGTTATTTAATTTTAATAATTGTAATCGAGTGTAGACTGCAATACAATGAATTAATCATTGCATTAAATAACTTATTTCATTTTTAAAAAAGTACTGATAAAATTATTATTTTTCATTAAATTATTTACTAAGTAAATTTATTTTATTATTATATAATTAATATTTTATAATATTAAATATTTTTTTATCAATACAAATAAAAAATATTTAATGTTATTTATTTAATTTTATAAAATGTATGCATATGTAATAATACGCAGTATTAATTTATTTTTGAGTTAAAAATATTTAATTTAATTAAAATATAAAAAAATATGGGAAGTTATATTATACATCTCAGTGCACAAATTTTAATAAAATGTACCGTACATTATAAATGATAAAATGCACTGTAGACCAAAATTTATTATAAATTTTATTTTAATATTTTTTATTAAACAAAAGAGCAGACCAACTATAAATAAATAATAGTGAACTAGTATTTATTAGTATTAATGTACACACCCGAAAAAGAAAATCCCTCTTCTCAGAGCCCCCTTGTAATTTCTAAACCACCGATGCACCCAAAACTTGTCGTCCCGAACCCAACAACCACACTGTTGATAACCCCTCGCTGCTTCCTCTCCTTCACAAACCCATATTCAATCCGCCGCCGGAATCCAATTAAGCTCAGAACTCAAATTAAATGCACGGCGGCGAGCAGCAACAATAACTGGGAAAAATGGCTGCCCAAAAATTTATCCGTGGGGGAGAAAGTGTTCGAAGCAATATACGGCTCCACTTCCAGTCCCATTGCTCAGTACATATCCTCACCCACCACTTTCCTGCACCGAGTGGATCCCAGAATCAAGATGGTATTTGCTTTGTTTTTCTAATTTCTATTAATTCTATTATTTATTTAATTATATTCTAATGTAGAAAAATAATTCATTTATTGGGCTGTTAATGTAAAAAAAATTCCATCTGGGTTTTTTGAGGATATTGGACTCAAGGAAGATAATGGGTTTAAATCAATTTTTGGTGTGTGTGTGTTTCTTGCTTAGAAGAGTGTGGAGAGGTGGACATTGTAATTGTGGTTATTGGACTTCTTATCATAATGTTGAAATCGGAGTTGGTGAGTGGGGTTCTACGTCTAAGTACTATGTTGAAATGGGTGATTGACCTGACGGGAGCATGAGCCGCAACAAAAGAGACATGACTCTAATACTATGTTGAAATTGTTTCATATAAAATGAGAAAGTGAAATTGCAAAAATAAAATAAAAATGATAATTCTTTGAGTAAGAATATACTAATAATACTCTATAACGGATTCCCCAGTCGAAAGCTCAGTAAGAGAGACCAAGTTTTGTTTTTGCATAACTGCCTTAGTATTACAATTATTTAACGATAATAATATTAGTTCCTTTAAAGTGTAGGCGTGGCTGCTAGCATTGGTAATTCTACCAGCAAAATCCGATGCTACTATGCGAGTGGGAATAGTTGCTTATTTGGCCATGTTGTCAATATGGGTTCAGCCGACTGAGGTGTGGAAGGTAAAGTTTCCTTTGGAGTTTTTTCAAAAGGACCTATTTATCTTCAAACATGCAAAATACTCCATAATAATTTATTTGTCAAGAACTGAAATTCCCAATTCCGAAAAAATGCAACTACTAATCCTTAATGGTGAATTTTGTAATAAATATCGAATCTGATGGTAATTGTTTTAGCATAACTAAAAAAGTGGATAAACACCCTCATTTCCAGCTAAACAATGCTTATATATCGGTTTGGAACATAATTGTAGTAGTTGTACTTTGTTTATGCAGGTAAATTCCCTTATTTAATGTCCGATATTGTTGTAGGATCAATTGGGAAGGGTGACTTTGCTGTGTGGTATCTTGTTTGTTCTAACGGGCTTGAGTACAGATGGTGCGCCTTCCCTTTTACGTTCAAGAAGCCCACCTTCTTCAGTCACTGGATTACCCGCTCCTCATGCCTCCTTTGAAGGCTATAAATATGTCATAATGAAATTTGGGCCCTTACAACTCACCCAAAAGGGCTTATCTGCAGCTACTACTGCAGCATGTTTAACGTTCACTGTAAGTCCCAATTTTAGTTTTTCATTTCCGTTTTCGTCATCGACTCTTGACCATCTTCTTTGTTAAGTTCTCAATTGTTTTTCAATACATAATCAGATGAGAATTGAGTATATATAGTAGTCGGGAATTTCGAGTTCAGTATACTTTAGCGAGTAAAGGGATTATTTACCGACGAAGTTTCTCTTGTTGGAGTTTACAATCTCATGAGAATGGGCTTCTTAGCAGTTCTCCACTTCTCCCAATAAATGAACATAGTTCGAATCAAGGATCGGGAGTTGAAAATTAAATTCATGTCCTGATTTAATGAATACTACTGTACTATAAAAGGATAAACTTTGAACCCGGAGTTTAGAAATTTCTGATGTACAAAATTTGTGCCCTGTATTTCTGACAAGTGACAAGGTCTGAATTAATTAATTTTTAAAAGATCTTCCAAAGTGCTAGCCTTTGCTTGACAACCACAAAGCCGGAGCAGCTTGCGTTTGCTTTGCAATGGTTTATTCTCCCTTTGGCAAATGTTGGTGTCCCAGTGGCTGAAGTCATCCTTACTCTCTTGCTGTCGTTGAGATTTATCAATCTCGTGTTTGATGAGGTGAGGTCACATTACGGAGTATATATTAAGTTATAGTGTAGATAGAGTTTGTTTCATTGAAATTCTAGTCGAAGTTTCTGATTTTTTTTGCCTCTGTGTTTGCAGGTGCGCAATGTGGCTCTAGGAATCGTATCCCGTAGAATAAAATGGCAACAATTGACAACACTCGAGACAATCGATGGTATATATATTTTTTCAATTATGATTGTTAATTATGACCCAAATCATCCACCCATCGGAAATGAGTATTGCTCTTACAATATGTTTTGAATTCTCTTGCAGTTTTCTTCAGTTATATCCGTCGGATATTCAATAATATTTATAACCATGCGGCACAAATAACCCAGGTTTGTATATTTACACATCTCTTTAACTTTTAGTTTTCTATCCATAGACTTTGTATCATCTTCATAAAGTTTTGGGCTTTAGGTTACAGAGCAAATATCAGGGGGTGTTTTCTGTTATATCCCATTTTTTAAACGATTTGGTTTACTAGTTCTCAACACCCCTTGTTAATAACTTGAACAAATAGTCTCTTTCGCATCAACGATGGCCTACATGAACATTCGGCTTTTTATCAGATGCTCAGTTAGAAAATGTTTTACGTATATTAAACACAGACTGTATGTTTTGTTTTGCAGGCGATGATTGTAAGAGGTTTTAGGGGTGATTGTGATTCGCACAGAGTATTGTTGTCAGCTGGCTCGTCTAAGAAAATCGCAAATATAATTTCTTTCTCTTGTCTTGTTTGTCTAATTTTTGCTGCCACTTTGTCGAAATACTTCTACGTTTGATTTCGACCTGATTGCGAAAAACTGTCTTAAAATTGTTGTGTTCAAATAAAGACTATTTACTTCCCTAACCCACCCTTATTTATTATCAAGTCAAAGCATTTGAAGAAAAATGCAGATAAGTTTTATATAACTTGATGTTTACAATCACATAACTAAAACAATGTGTTATGCAATGTAAGCTAAAAAAGTCCCATTTTAGTGTTTGGATTTGGCAACTTCTGCTCTCAATTCAACTTCATGTAACCAAAATCGAAAATCTGGGAAAAAAGTTGTTTTCAATTCTGCTCCTAGTGATTTCACTTTTAAGCTCAAACAAATCTATACGTCCAAATTCCAACATCCCATCCCAAAATAAGTTATCATCAACATTTTATATGATATTGACAATCAACATTGCCTGCAGAAGCGACTGTCAGTCTTAATGCATAACCATAAGCTTTCAGGCGAAAATAAAATTGAAAGAAGGAAAAGGACTGCATAACCTTTCTGGCAGAGACATTCATTTCAAGTACACAGCTTGATAAATACATGAGGTAGATGATAACAACATTTCAGACTGTTTACCTTTACATGCATGGCTGAAACTGGACACCTTAGAGTTCACTACCACCATCAGTTCAGAATAAATATAAAAAGAAATAAACACTCTCGAGAACATTGTCAATTCGGCCAACACAGATTCCTCCTACCTTCCTGCAAGATCTCGAAAGCCAGCTTGTACTTCTCCAAAGACTCTGCACCCGCCTCTATATAATTCCGTGCCTCCTCCCTCAAACTCCATATCATGAGTGCATTGAAATCCCCAGCCCCACCTCCCGACTCAGCATCCCTAAGTATCCCGCACTTCGCATTCTTAGTCCACCTGTGTAATACATACCTTGAAGGAAGTTCCCTCACGTTCATTATCTGGAACACCTTCAGAGCATGCCTACAGAGAACACCTTCGAACTCAAACATCTTACAACTGCAACTGATATTCAAATTCGAGGCATTAATCGCAACAGTATTCCTCTCATCCCCATTTCCACACTTCTGGACGAGATATCTGCTGATCACCCCTTCCACGTTTATTTTTATCCCAACATAATTGTAGCACTCCAGGAGCTCCTTCTGGAAGACCTTGAACATAACAATTGTATATAGTCTCCTGCACTGTTCCTCGATCGGGTCCTTTGTGTGTAATACGGCTTGCAAATTGGAGGAACTAAAATCCTCCTTTCTTTCCTCATCACGCTGCTGTTCTAAGGCTTTCTCGTATCTCCCGATGAATTCATCGGGAGGCATTTGAGCAGTCAGGATCGTGCCAAAAAACGACTTCAGGGTACCATCAACGGGTATGCCTGCGAAAAAGGTGCCCTTAATGTGAAAAGGGACCCAGCACTTGCGCATTCTGTACATCTCCTTGAACCATGTGTTCTCCCTCAGGTTGTACCTGTTCACGAGCATGTTCCAGGCAGAATCGAATTCGCTGGCTGTCTGGCTCTGGAAAATGCAGGTCTCGTACTCATATTTGAACTCGGCATCCATGGAGAGTAACGCACCTAGATTCTCCTGTTCCTTCGCAAGTATTTGCCATGTGGTGTAACGGTGGTGGATCCCGGGAAAAACCCGAGCAATCGAGTTTTGAATGGAACCATCCTGATCGGCTATTATGGACACGGGCCGGTGCCCTGACATTGCCCTGACCCAGGTCTGGAATATCCAAGTGAACGACTCCTCAGTCTCGTCGGCTAAAAGAGCACAACCAAGAAGCACAGGCTGTCTATGATGGTTGACACCCAAAAAAGAAGCGAATGGAACCGAATAATTACCCCTCCTGTATGACATATCAAAAACGATGGCGTCTCCAAACTGGGAGCACGCAAATCTAGACCGCCCATCAGCCCAGAAAAGGCTCATGCCTTTACCAAAACGCATTTCCACTCCGTAAAAGAAACCTGTGTCTTCCGCCTGCCGTGATTGGAAATAGTCGAGCAGGACATTGTACCAACTGCTACTAATGCTGCTCTCCCGGACCCGTTTCACGAGGCTGAGGCCGCCATTAGTCTCAACTAGATCAAGATTTTCCAACACACTACTTTCTTCCTCTCTGAATCCCCTGTTTGATTCAACAGTCACATTTCTACTGGGATCAGTCGGAGCGTCTAATTCATGATTGTGTTCCTTCTGGAGACGATCCACCGCCCAACTCCCTGATTCCTGTCTCTGTATCCTCATGTAGGCTTGACAGCCTACTCTTGAAGGATGTTGGTGCCCTTCCTTGGAGCAAACAAATCTCCGGGACGTTATGGCCCCGTCGTGTTTGGACCGAAATAGCTGACCTATCCTGATCCTAAACCCATTTTTAGCCGCATACATGTAGTAGAATTTGTATGCTTCGTTTGCGCTGCTGAACTCGAGCCCTTTATGAGGCTCGCCTATGGTTCCAAGTATTCCATCCATCTCTTCCTTTTTGAGACGCTTCATATCCACAACGCTAGATGGACTGTCATCCTCATACGATCTGATTCCTGTTCGGCTGGCCCCACCGGTATATGGTCTTGGGGTCGGAAAGCTCTTCCTCTGTATCCGAGGCGGGCAGATTTCCTCTGAGGAATTGAATTCGTGATTGTGTTCATTTTTAACATTGGCTAAGGCCCACTTCCCGGAATCGACCTTCTGTACTCTAATGAAAGCCGGGCAGCCGGTTCTAGAGTTGGTCTGGAACCCCTCCTTAGAACACACGAATCTACGTGAAATGACTGTACCATCAACTCTGGATCTGTACAGCTGGCCAATTCTGATTTTGAACCCGATTTGGTTTGCGTAGGAACTGTAGAACTCTTGGGCATCTTCAGCTGTATCGAACTCTAACCCCACATACGGTTCCATCTTAGTTTGGACAATGTCATTATGGATGCCGTTGTTTCTGGTGGCAGCTAGAGACGGTGGTCTTGTCCGGAAAGTCATAATGTTTCCCAACTCCTCCCTAGTCATATCAGTATCTGGAGTGGTAAAAGGTAAAGAAGCAGAGAGAGAGAGAGAGAGAGACCAAGACTCCAAGTTACAAAGAATAAACCAAAAGAGTGGACACACAATTTAGTTTGTGTTTTGTGTTTACTCAAACACGATTTATTGAAGTTCATACAAGCCGAAAGCCCTTACACATGGAGATGGAAAAGCAAAATCACAGCCACAAAAGTTGAAAACACAGCTCAGATCAGCACACAAGAAAAATGTGTTTGCGCAGACCAATCATAAGTCGCAACACTCGGAGATCAATTGTGCATACATGATATTTAGCCCTTTACCATATAAATTACCAACTATGAACTAATGAGTAGAAACAACAGAACTACTTCATCATCCAAATTCGACAATCCGAGCATAATTGAACAATCCAACTTTTTCCCGGCCACAAATAGTTTACTATCAGCTCAATTACATTAATCCACCAAAGAAATTACTAAATTAATAAAAAAAATCGGAAAACAAAACTCGTAAAATACCACAGCACAAAAAAAATCCCGTGAACGCTTAAAAGATAGTTAGGGTTTTTACCTTTCGCATGGCCGCTGGAGCTGAGAAAATGACCCAAAACTTAGGGTTTCTTCACCCTTAAATACCAGTAAGAATTCAGCAGCTCAAAGAGAATCAACTCGATAGCTGAACCAAACCCGAAAATGACACCTCAAAACATTAATAAAACCGCCATCATCTCAACCAGAAAAAAAAGGAGAAAATAAATTTTCAGAATTGTTTTTTTTTTTTTAGTTTCTGCATAGGGAGAATTAATTTCAGGGGATTGAAGAGTTGAGAATGGGCGTAGAACTGTAGGAGTTCGTTTTGTGTGGTACGGAGGTCTATGGAAATTAGGGTGTGCCCTCGAACGATGGAGTAAATTAGAAGAATAGTTTAATTATTATAGATTCAATTTTAGGAAAAACATTAAAGTAAATCGTTAAACATAAAATATACAGTACTATTTCTGGTATAATTATGTGACTGAGGTACCCTAAATTTTATACTCCGTATATGAGAGTATTAAATTATGATATGATAATATGTAATTTATGGTTTTAATAATTAAGAAAATTAATAAGTACTATGAAATTCGAAACCTGAAATGTCAATTTATATGAGAAATTAACAAAAGCAAGGGAGAAACACCAATTTCTCTGTTACTCATAAAAATCAAGACAATTTTTTTTACTACTAAGTGTATCCAAATTGATTGATTACCTAAAAAAGTTCGTTTATAATTAATTATTGATTTTATGTGAATCTTTAGATGTTCATGTCCAATTATTTTAAGATGACTTTTGACAAGATTTCCAATTCATCATCATGCGTTTGTTTCTATTTTATATGGAGTACTTGTTTAGCTCAAATCACAATCTAACCTACTTGGTGTTTGGTGTTGAAAATATAAAGTAAGGATTTACACTTGCATCTACGTACGTACTACTCCGTTGTACAAGTCTTTTTGGATATAATCTCTGCTGTAGGCGAACTTTAGTTATTATCCTCTAGATCTCCGGACTCCGATCATCTGTAGCCACTACAAGAAAATATAGATTTAGAGACAAAATTATAGGTGACAAATTTTATTTTGTCTCTAATAACTAATATTCGTGACAAAATTAAAATTACTTTCTCACTAAAAGATTGTCCTATTATATTGAATTTGTTGTATGTATAAATGACAAAATAAATAAATAAATGACAAAAATAATTTTGTCTCTCAATCTTTTACGTGTCTAAATAAAATTTAGTCTCTAATACATTTAAATTTTCTCTCTAATACATTTGAAATTTTACAATCACATTATTTTTATTTAAAATTTATTTTTATTAAGTAATTATACTCATATTAAGACTTTCAGATTAAAAGGGCTTCTTCATTTTCTCGTATCTTGTTATTTTCATCATCTGCTTTAACTACCAAAGACAAATTTCAGACTGCGCAATTCTTCAAATTACAAAATACACGTGATACTACAACTCGGTTGAGGTTAATCAGGTTTGTATAGGTTTTTCCATCATTGCTTTTTTTATTAGTTAATTCAATTTGACAATTCCCAACTCTCAATTTGGTTTTCTTTTTGTCTTACCCCTAATTTGGTTTTGTTTTCCTTTTTGTCCTAAACCTCAATTTTGTTTCACTGTTGTAAAAGAATACAAATTTCTACAAAGAAATGATTTTTTTTGTTAGTTCTTTCAATTTTTTCAAATTTCAATTTATGATTAGGATTTTGAATTATAGATTTATAGATTTAAATTAGTTCAAAATTTGAATAGGTTGTCTGGGAATATATTTACTAATGAAGTTTATATTTTTCTTGAATTATGCAATCATGTGTGTTAATTGAATTTTTTGTCTTATGATTATATATGCGTTCATATGTATATAAGTATATATTATTTAATTGTGTTATATTATACATGCTTATATAGATGGACGGGGTATATGATATTTTAGTTTGGTTTTTTTTTATTTTGCTTACAAAGTGTACTTTTGTCATATATTGATATGTGTATATTTTAAGATTGATAAACTATAATTGCATGAGATATATATATGTGGTTGTTCTGATTTTGCTTACACAATGGTTGTGATTCGATTTTAATTGCATGAAATACAGTGAATTTTAGTCATATTGCTACACTGTTAATGTTGTTTAGTGTTTGGTGAACAGGGTCTAAATGGATAGGAAGTGGATTCGTGATAGACGATTTCGGTACACAAAACAATATATAGATGGAGTTGAATTATTTCTTGAAGTTGCGGCAAAACATGTGGATGTTCAAAACAAGACGCCTTGTCCATGTATTAAGTGTCAAAATAAAAAAGGTCAGACTCTACCTACTATCCGAACACATTTAGCCAAAGATGGTATGATAGAGACTTATGAGATATGGCATAAACATGGTGAAAAGTCAGGAAATCTACCTCCTAATATTGTTCACGATAAATTTGGACCTAATGATGTCAGTTATAATATTCTGAAAGATGTATTTCCACCAATTCTTGAGAATGAAAATATTAATGTGGATGTGAGTGTAGGAGATGATCCATTAGAGGAGACGACAAATGATTTCGAAAATCATGGTCATAATGAATATAGGCTACAAGCTGAAAAGTATGAAAATTTGTTGTCTGAAGCTCAAAGAGATTTTTTCCCAGGTTGCGATCGTCATAGTGTTTTGACAGCTATGGTCAAACTTATGCATTGCAAAGTTCTTAACCACTGGACAAATAAGTCTTTCGATATGTTGTTGGAGACGTTGGGTCATATTTCTCCTAAGCCTAATAATATTCCTTTGTCATTCTATGAAGCAAATAAGATGCTAAAAAAATTAGGTTTGGGATATGAAAAGATTGATGTGTGTAAGAATGATTGTTTTTTGTTTTACAAAGATGATGCATGGAGACAAAAATGTCCAGTGTGTGATGAGGATAGATATAAACATGGTCCTAGTTCTGATGATGGTAAGAAAAAGAAGATCCCACATAAAGTCTTGTGGTATTTTCCTATTAAACCAAGATTGGAGAGATTGTTTATGTCTAGGTACACAGCTACTCAAATGAGATGGCATAAAGAAAGACGTAATGATGAGAACGGCGTAATGAGGCATCCAGCTGATTCTATTGCCTGGAAAGAATTTGATAAAATGTACCCTGATTTTGCAAAGGAACCGAGAAATGTCCGACTAGGTCTTGCTACTGATGGGTTTAATCCATTTGGAAATATGAATCTTTCTTACAGTGTGTGGCCCGTTATGGTGTTTCCATATAATTTGCCTCCTTGGATGTGTATGAAGAAACCATACACATTTTTGACTTTATTAATTTCAGGACCCACTTCACCAGGTAAGGATTTTGATGTTTTTTTGCGGCCCTTGATCGATGACCTTAAAGATCTGTGGAGTAATGGTGTTCGAACTTATGATAGGTCAACTAATTCTTCATTTGATTTGAAAGCATCAGTGTTATGGACTGTTAGTGACTTTCCAGCTTATGGATATTTATCTGGGTGGAGCACCAAAGGTTATTTGGCATGTCCTGTGTGTAATGCTGATGCTGGCTCTTGTAGACTAAGGAGTAAAATTGGGTTTTTAGCTCATCGTCGTTGGTTGAGAAAAAACCATCCATGGCGAAAGCAAAAAGAGCTCTTTAATAATGAAGAAGAGAAGAGAAGCGCTCCGAAATATTTGTCTGGTAAAGATATTCTACACCAACTTAAACAACTCAGACCTTCTATGCCTGGAAAATGGAATGATAACCCAGACATCAAAAGAAAACGACTAGAGGTGGAATTGAATTGGACGAAAAAGAGTATTTTTTTTTGAGTTGGAGTACTGGTCTAAGTTGATACTTCGACATAATTTAGATGTGATGCACATTTAAAAGAATATATTTGATAATATTTTGGGTACATTGTTGTGCATAGATAAGAAATCCAAAGACACGGTCAAAGCTCGATTAGATCTACAAGACATGGGTATTCGGAAGGAATTACATCTAGAAATGCATGCGACAAAGGTTAAAAAGCACATTGCAAGTTATTCTATGTCGCCACTCCAATGTAAAGAGTTTTGTAATTTCATAAAGAATAAAAAATTTCCTGACGGGATGGCATCTAATATAGCAAGATGTGTGAAAGATGGGAAGATTTCTGGTTTGAAAACACACGATTGTCACGTCTTATTACAACGACTTCTGCCTGTTGGGATTCGACCGTACTTACCAAAGGATGTTTGTGATGCCATTGTTGGGTTATCAAGTTTTTTTCAACAAATATGCGCAAAGACATTGAAAGTTGAGGACTTGGACAAGCTACAAAAAGATGTTGTAGTAATTCTATGCAAACTTGAACAAATATTTCCACCCGCATTTTTTGATGTTATGGTGCATTTGGCTGTACATTTACCACTTGAAGCAAAAGTTGCTGGACCTGTTATGTATCGTTGGATGTACCCAATAGAGCGGTGAGTTGTTATTTTTCATTTTTTTTATATCTTAATTTCTTGTAATTTTTATTAGAGATTTTTTTTTGCGAACTTGTGAAATTATATTAACACGTGTATTACATATGTTATAGGAGATTGGGAGACTTAAAACGTTACGTACGTAATCGAGCTCGTCCTGAAGGTTCCATTGCAGAAGGATATATTGCTGATGAATCACTCACATTTTGTTCTTTATATCTTAATGATGTTGAAACTTTGCATTCTCGACCTGAGAGAAACTACGATGCTGGAGAATTAGATGTTCAACTTTCTGTTTTTGCACAAAACGTACGTGGTTGTGGTGGGCACCAAATAACGAAGTGGTCTAATATTGAATTGGATCCAGCATTATGGTATATTTTGGAAAATTGTCTGGAGGTCGAACCCTATAGGCGGTAAGTGATGTGGTATATTTTACATAATTAATGTGTATTCATAACTAATGCATTTTATATTTGCAGGAAACATCTTGAAATATTAAAAAGGGCAAGTCCCCTTAATTTAGATCAGAGACATAAAGAATCTTTCTCAAATTGGTTTAAAGATCATATTCAAGTATTATATAATAATAAGGAATCGAGGGAGGTTACTAAAGAGTTGTACGCATTATCACTTGGTGCAGATGAGAGGGTTCATACTTATACTATATGTACGGTGAACGGGATCAAATGACATGTTAAACAGATTGAGAAGTACAAGTCTGTGCAAAATAGTGGGATTATGGTGCAGGGGTTGCATGGTCAAGGAGAAAATGATTTTTATGGCCAGTTGGTTAATATTATTGAAATTCGTTATAGATATGGCTATTCCGTGTTTCTTTTTAAGGGCGAGTGGTTTGATACAGACAGTAGAAAGAGGTCCAGGGTTGTTCGAGATTACCATCTCAAGTCAGTGAACACAAATATTTTATGGTACAAAAATGATCCGTATGTCTTAGCTACTCAAGCGAAACAAGTTTTTTACTTTGATGATCCAAAGCTTGGTTCAGGATGGAAAGTTATCGAAAAGATTCAACACAGACATGTTTGGGATTTTCTTGAAAATGAAGAGAATGATGTCTTGGAAACACAATATGCTGATGAGGATGGCCACGAGGAATATGAAGAGTTTATTGGGCTAATCGAACATGAGAATGTGAATATGAGTAGAACATTACGTCGACAAGATGTTGAACCTGAAATTCATGCACTTAATTTGAAGGATTTAGAAAAAGAGAGTTACTGTGATGACGATTTCACAGATAATGAACTTGAAGATGAAGAAATATCGTCTGCGGATGAGGAAGATGCTGAAAATAATGACGATGATGATGATGATGATGATGCTGATGATGATGATTAGAGTTTATGAACTATAATGCACAATTGTGATACTTGCATTCAATCAAAGGTAAAAGTTGTGTTTTCTTAAAATTTCTTTCAAGGTTAGTCTCCAACAACATTTCTCAAATTTTACGTTTTGGTATTTTATTTTTTCTTTCTGATAATGCAGGTGAACAATGGAGTTAAAGACCACAATTTTGGAGCTATATATATATATATATATATATATATATATATATATATATATATATATATATATATATATATATAATCTTTGCACTGGTTATCATATTTTTCAGTAGTTTATTTTTTGGTTATTTTTCAGTAGTTTATTTTTTGGTTAATTTATGTGGGCGATACAATTTGTTCATTTTTTTTCAAGATTACAAATGTTTAGGATGATGTTCTCAATTTTTAATTAATTATATTTCTTTCATATATACATAATTTTTATACTTAAGGTAGGTACAAATTAAAATACATATTTAAAAAATATAATTAATAAGTTTTTATAACACAAAAAAAAAATTTAAAAAATATATATATTTTTTATTTAATATTTTTAATTTATTAATGTTTTATTTTTTATAAGTTATTTAAGTATTTATATTTGAATGCTAATTATGATTAAATTATTCGATTAATAAATATTATGGAGTATCAGTTAATTAATTATATACATATATTTTGTTTATAAATGGTTAAATAACTTCCAAATCGTGTAATTAATTATATACATATATTTTGTTTATAAATGGTTAAATAACTTCTAAATCGTGGAGTACATTTTAGTTTAAATTTTTTAAGACAATAACGTTAAAGCCAAAATATAATACTATTTCGTAAGAAAAATAATATTAAAAAATAAAAACTATTAAAGTACATATTTTTTTTCTTATTATCATATAAATAATCTTATCATATATATATAAATATATTCAAATGAACCATTTTTATAATATTAAACTCAAATACTATATGATTATTTTTGTATTAAAAAATATTCAAAAAATATTAATATTTTATTTAATTTTTTTAATATGAATCATAAAAAATTAAATTCGAACATAACTAAAATGATATGATTTTATCTTAAATTGAATTTAATTGAATTGAACTGAATTCTTTACAAAATTAATAATAATTTCAATATATTAATTAATAGTATTTTTTTAAACAAATGAACATCCTAGCATGAATTATATTGTATGGTTGAAATTATTTACATTCATAATTTTATTTTTATTTTGATAATTTTATATTGAAACAAATTGAATTGAATCGAATTGAAATGAACTTAGCTGGACTTAATCGAGTGAAATTGAATTGAATTAAACTGCGTTCAACTGAACTGAATTGAAGTGAAATTAAGTTCAAAAGAACAATACGTATGTACTTAAGTTCAATTCAATCTATGAACCATTATTTTAGACTGAAACTGAGTGAAGTGAACTTAACTAAAATGAATTGAATGAACCTGAATTGAATTGAGTGTATTTGAACATAAGTGAAGTACACTAAGTTGGCTGATTGAACTGAAATAAACAAAAAACTAAAATTTTATTCTTTTAAACTTAATTTCAGTTCATTACAATTTAGTTTAATTAATTTAATTCAATTCAATTACTTTTAGTTCAAAAGATTAGAACATAAGTTCAAAATAACAAAATTTAACTTTAGTTGAATTCGATTCAAAAGAACCTAAGCTAGCTCAACTTAATAGGCTGCACACGTACAAAATTAGAATAAAATTAGTAAAAATATAAATATAACTAGTGAAATTGTGTTTTTTTATAAATATTATACACCTTTTTTAATATTTAATTTATAATTATATTTTTATATACTAAATATTTTTTGGTGTGATGTACAAAATATATTAATTTTTAAATAAAATAAAAATTATAATAACAATTAAGTTGAAAAAAATATAAATTAGTGTTATAAAGGAATTGAGAAATGATAATAGACTAGAAAGAGAGATAATATGAGAAGATAATAGAATTGTTGTGAATTCTTATTTCATTGATATGAGAAGACTTCTTTATATAGAATACAAATGAGAGTTTTTGTCTTGTTAACCAAAAAAGAATAAACTAGTCATTCACTAATTAATAATATTCATAACAATTAGTTTGTAATAAGGGAATATATTAAATTTTCAAATATAATTATAATTATTAAATAAATATAAAATAAATAAATTTTATAAATAGTATATTATGTAAAATATACTGTATTATTTTTTTAGATATATATTTTTATGATAATTAATTATTATTTTAATAAATGTGATAGATTAAAATTTATGAAAAAATTTGATAAATATTTTAATTAAAATTAAATTTAATTCACGGTAAAAATTATAAATAAAGAATAATTGTATTTTCCCTTCGATTTAACTCTTTTTAGCGGGCCTATTGAGGAGCGGGAAAAATTAACACTTGGGTCAAACAAATCTTTTAGTGGATTGCCTCTTTTGCAACACGTTCTAAAAAAATTCTCCACTCATCCCTTCACTTTGTACTCATCCCCAATGTCCACTTCGTCAAACTCATTCAAAAGCCTCCCCTCTTATTTTCTTCTCATTTCAAAATTAAAATCGAATAATTGAATTGTAGTCCGTTTGGCTGTGTTCTCTTTCTCCCGGTGGCGGTAAGGTAAGCTCGACCCATTTGAATGGTTAATTGTCGATTCCACTGATGTTAAGTTGTTTGTTTTGATCTTATGCATAATTGAATTGAATTGAATGTATTTATAGGATTCTTATACTATAATTATTGGTGTGGAAATGAATAATTCCTTTTGTTGTTGGGATTTATGAGGTTGTTTTCCTATAAGAACAAGGTCAATGTCTGTGTATATTATCTCATATCCTTGAAAAATCAAAAAATAAATTATTCTTTCTATCTATATGCTTGTTTTATTTTTTACTACCAAATATTTGAATTGTGTGACCTACTTGTATGATGATAAAGTTTATGTTTTCTTGTTATATTTGCTCATTTATTTTCAGGTTATACTGAGCTCACTTCAATCCAAAAATAACTTTGGTATTGCACGAAAAGTGTTTAGGTATGCTCTGAAATGTAACCTGCTTAAGTTACATCATGCGACTATGTTATTTTCTATACATGGAGTTAAAAGTTGTTCTCTTCTTGCAATTTTATTTAGCGATGTTTAAAGAAACAATGAAAAAGAGCAAAGAAAACAATAAGAAAGCGTACCAGCAACCAATACGTCCTTTATCATGCTCTCGTCCTCAGCCGTTGCTTACTCAAACCAAGGAGAATCAGTGTACAGGTTCAAATTCAATTTTCAGCGTTTTTTTCAGATATTAGTTGTTAATTTTTTAAGGGATGCATGTTTTTTCTATCCGACTAATAATTTGACTTTAAATGTCACGTGAGCCATAGATGAAGAAAATCTATATATGTAATGAATATGTATATATATGCTTGAGGTTTATTTATTTCTTGTAACTAGCTGCATTATTTATTATAGGTGGAGCTGGTAATATGCCTAAGTTTATTCCTCCCGGACATATGAAGAAGACGTATAATAATGTGCTACGACAACGACCTCCGACTGCATCAAATGGTAAAAAAAACAAATGCATGGTGAAAATGGGCAGTGAGCAAATTTAAAAAGGACTGAAATTTTCTGGTGTGATAAATGCCAAAAAAAAGAGAGTTCAAATTGAAATGGTCGATGAGCAGTGCAATCACGATATGAATTCCCCTTCTTTAGATCCACAACCTGTAAAGAAGACTCGTGGCATCACTGTAGGTTTGAGAGTTGCTGCTATTGTCAACGCTACAAAACATAGAATTCCAATCAAGATGGACAAGAATCAAAATCTCCCTGAGACTGTTGAAGCCAATGCTATGTTTGTTAATGAGATTGGGACATACACACGAAAATTAGCTCCACTGAAAATAAAACGGTGGAAAAAAGATGTCACTAAAGATCATAAGCGGAGCATCATAGAGTCTTTGACGGTTTGTTGTGTTATATAGTACTATTTTTTTTTTTTTTTATGTCTAATTATTGGATTTTTTTTAATTAATTGTAGACCAACTTTGACTTTGATGAGAACGACCCAGAATTGAGGATATTTGTTGAGAAGAAGATGGCTAAGGCATTTGGAACGTGGAGAAACAAGTTGCATGGGCACTTCAAAAAATACAGTCACGATCTTGAAAATGCTCGAGCAAACCCACCATGTGAGAAACTCTTTGGTGAAAGAACAATTGAAGAGTGGGAGTGGTTATGTGATGAGTTGTTCACAAATGAAAGCTATATGGTATGCATATTCATATTCTTGTTAAATCTGTGCATTCTCATTAGTTTGTTGCCCTGTTTGTTTATTCCCCCCACCCCTTTTTCTATATTATGAAGAGAATTCACATACTTAAATTTGTCTAGAAAAACCAATGTTCTACTGTAATAATGTATTCATTGTAGATAGAGTCTTCTTGCCATAAGTTTGTCTCATGCGAATAAAGTATATGTGTACTTATTCATATATTGATCTTTTGAGTAGGATGTTGTCTTTTAATCATTCACATTTTACCTTTGTCTATGGTAAGCTCATGTTCAAAATTACCTTTTTTCAATTTGGTTTTAGATTTGAAGTATTGAACCAAATTAATTATATTTTAAATTATTGTCACTATAGAAACAAAGTCAAGCTAATGTTGCGAATCGGAAGAAAAAAGAATTTAATCACTGTGGAGGTTCAAGACCATATCAAAAACACATGGAAGCTGCAACAAAGGTACTAATGTTTTATAGTAATGTATTAATTATATAGTCTATTATGCTTATTCTAGAAATATGTGTTTTAATTAGTATCAGTTTATGGGTAATCTTACTCCTGATTTTAGTTTTCAGTAGAATTAATATGTTGTTGATACAGTATTAATGTTTATTTTGAGGACAACAGAAGGGTAAAAATGTGACTCATGTTGAGAATTGGAGCACTATGCACCAACACCGCAACGGTCAATGGATCAATGAAATAGCCGAACAAAAAGGGGTTAGATTTTGATTTGAAAATTTTAGTTATATGTTGTAATCTTTTCAGTTTTTATTAATATACTGTTTCATTCATCAATTATGCAGAAGCAAATGCTAGATGAATTGAATAGAACAAAGGAAAATTTAGCCGAGTCTCTTGGAGCCCCGTCAACAGACGAGATAGAAGTACCAATTTCATTGCAACTAGAGATCTTGACTAAGGGTATTGGAGCTGCAAAAGGTAGAGGCATTAAAGGTTTAGGTTATGGTCCAAGAAAAGAACGTGCCTCATCGTCTCAGAAATGTCAATCGACTTCTTCAATGGTGAAGAAAAAAAAAGTGGTTAAGTTGACGGGCATTGTGAATAAACTCGTGAGGCATATCAAGCATATGGAAGCTCAACTTGCTATGGTAGAAGGTTATACCGTTCATGATTCTACTGATGATGATGATGATGATGATGATGATGATGAAATGAGTGATGATGATGGTTCAAATTGATGTTTTTTTTCTTAATTTCAATTTCTGCTCAAGACCTTTTTGAAGAGACGTATTAAAAATATTGTGATGTATTTGCATCATTTTTAGTTATTCACTTCATTTAATTATTTTTCATATTTTTTGTTATTTAATTTAATTTAATCAATTTTCATATTTTTTGTCATTTAATTTAATTAAATCAATTTCGAATAATTTTATTAAATTAAATTAAATTAAATTAAATACTATTAACAGATATATAATTTTATTGAAATTAAAAAAAAAGCATTTTTAAAAAAATTACATTTAAAACAAATTTTAATTATTTAATTTTAAATTAATCAAAAAATAAGTGAAAAAAACAAATTTATTTTTGTCAATAATTTGTAATAGTTTGTCACTAAAATGTAATAATTATACTTTTTTATTATTATAAAAATGACTTTTGTAACAAAATATAAGTGTATAGGAGACGAACTTATTTTGTCTTATTTACTTTTGGGTGACTTAATTTGAATTTTGTAACAAAAAACTATCTACTACGCACTATAAGTGACAAACCTAGTGACAAAATTGTTTTTTCACGTATTTTAATTAGCGACAAAATCGATAGAATTAGAGACAAAACAGGTTCGCCACTGAATTGGTTTTTTCCCGTAGTGAGCGTTTAAAATTTATCGTATGCAGCGTTTAAGAAAAATAGTCAGACTAACAGATGTACAAGAATGATGTTAACTTAAGGTTTGTTCTTTTTGACTGAAACTTGATGAGGTGAGGTGAGCTGAACTGAATAGATTTAAACTGGATTATCAGAACTTAAATGTACTGAATGAATTTAATTTCTTATAAAAATAATTTTTGTAAATTGTTAATTTTTTTTTTAAATATTATTAAATATTCCAAAATTAAAGATTCAATATTTTTTTAAAAAACATTATTAATATTCCAAAATTAAAGATTTCCATTATTTTTTATTTATTTTATTTTAATTTATTTTGAAACGAACTTATTATTAATGAAGCTGAATTGAACTGAACTAAAACTAACTGAAATGAAAGATTTGAACTAAACTGAATTGAAATGTACTGAAAATTAAGTTCAAAAGAACATAGCTTAATATTACTGATGTGATATCTACGCCAAAGAACTTCAAACAAGGCTCTGATATCACTTATTGCGATATTGAAACTAAAACCATCGAAATATACATGAAATGACGAAAAAAAGATATACGAGCGATGAACTCACGATTTACGTGGAAACCCAAAAAAAAAAAGAGAAATCTACTACAATAATTAACTCTATGATTTTCGTCTACGGAGAATTTCCATTTATATAGGTAGAAAAACTATCAAATTGAAAACAATTAAAATTAACTAGAAATAATATTTTTTCCTAATATAACATAAATCTTTTTCCTAATATGACTTCAAATCTAATAAGGAATAAAATTATACAGTGTTTCAATATATAACAACTATGTAGTATGGTAATTTTTGAAAAGTCTCGTTCCATAGGTGGGGAGAGTTGGTGTGTAGATAAATTCATGAAAATGAAGCTTGCAGCTTATTTTCTCGGGGCAGTTGATGCATTTTTTCATTTGTCTATATGCTAACATTTCTAATCACAAGTCCCACGTCTTTTTTTTTTGTCTAGGTCAATTGCAGATATTTAAATACTCATAGTGTATCGGGTTCTAACATTGGACCTTACGGTTCTCAAGTCGAATGCTCAACTCAATTTGTCTATTTATGTAATCGCTAACAAATTAACCCGGCCATGCATATCGATTCTCCTAGCTACAATGTACTCTCTTCTCCCGAAAAGGTTCCGACATTTTCTGTCGAAAGTACCCAAGTGGAAGTGTTGGTTCCGAATAGTCCCTTATAAGCTCATTATCCGTAGGCTGAAATCCGATCGCCGGAGGAAAAGCCCGAAACCCGAATCAGGCAGGCCCGTCCGCCTCGCCTCTTTCAACGCCGCCCTATTCTCCCTAGCTCCCGCCGTCCCCAAGCCCGGGTGCCCCAAGGGCCGCCTCCCTAAAGGGATACTCAAACAGAAGTCGCAAAATGACGAAAGTACCCCCGCGGAGAGACCGAAGCCGCACAAGTTCGTCTCGATAAACCTTCCGGAAAACGAGATATCGATGGCGGCTCGGAATGCGGCGACGATGATGAGGTCACCGATATGTTTTCCCACAAGCGTGGGCAGGTCGGTTTTCGACGTGATGAGTGAGGTGGATGCGGATGTGTGGGCCCTGCAGGATGTGAGGGCCGAGGAAGGGGATGAGATGAGGCCTTTTTCGGGCTTGGCGCGGGCCCTGGGGATGAGCTACGCGTTTGCCGAGAGCTGGGCTCCTGAGTATGGGAATGCTGTGTTGTCCAAATGGCCTATTAAGAGGTGGGAAGTTGACAGAATCTGTGATGACTCTGATTTCAGGTAACCCCCTCCCCTGTTTCGTGATAATAAGCCTAAACTTCTGGGGTTAAATTATAATTGATAAAAAGTCGTTTGTTTCATGTTTTTTGTGTGATTTTGAAAAGGTTGGGGTCAGAATGTAATTAATGTAAAAAATTTATAGTCTGAAGACTCTGAACTCAACCTTAGTTCTTGCTTTAGAAGTAGTGATAGTAACAAAAACGTCCACACAAATTGACCAATTTACATTTTTTGATATTACAAAAACTACCTGTAAGTGTCTTATTACTTTTTTGTGATCACACTGATTTCATTTTTAGGTATCCTGTGTTTGTGTTGTGATAATAAGCCTAAACTTTTGGGGTCAAATTCTAATTAATAAAAAGCCATTTACTTCATGTTTTTGTGTGATTTAGAAAAGGTTGGGGGTCAAAATGTAATGAAGGGAAACAAATAATAGTATGAACTCAACCTTAGTTCTTGCTTTAGAAGTAGTGATAATTACAAAAACGTCCCCATAAATTGAACAATTTACATTTTTTTATATTACAAAACCTACCTGTAAGTTCCTACTGCTTACAAATTACCCCTCAAGAAATCATAACCATTTATGTTCTTTATGGAGACAGGAATGTGATCAAAGCTACGATAGACGTGCCATGGGCAGGCGAGCTGAATGTGTACTGCACGCAGCTAGATCATTTAGACGAGAGCTGGAGAATGAAACAGATCAACGCGATCGTCCAATCGAACGGTCAGGAGCATATCTTGGCAGGAGGACTAAATTCACTTGACGCATCGGATTACTCCTCCGAGAGGTGGAATAACATTGTGAAGGTAATAACTTGAAAATTATTGTAATTTTATTGTAGTATTTTATTTGTACGTTTGTTAATAATTACTTATTGTTTTCGCGGTGACAGTACTACGAGGAATTGGGAAAGCCGACCCCGAAAGTCGAAGTAACAAGTTTCTTGAAGAGGAGAGAGTACACAGATGCTAAGGACTTTCCAGGGGACTATGAGCCTGTAGTTATGATTGCCAAAGGCCAAAGTATGATTTATTATTATGATGATTATTATAATTAGGCCTTGTTCGTTCGGTAATAACGAAATTAATTCTAGTCATGATTAAACAGATGTGCAGGGGACGTGCAAGTACGGAACTCGGGTGGATTACATTATGGGTTCGCCCGGATTAAGATACAAGTTCGTGCCTGGATCGTACTCTGTGTTCTCGTCAAAAGGCACGTCCGATCACCATATAGTGAAAGTTGACATTGTGAAAGAATTGGGAGATGATGATCAAAAGAAGAGGAGGAGGCTAAGGAAATTTAGACAAGGGTTTTTTAGGATAATTACCAACTCGTGTTCATCTACATTATGTTTTAATTAGGGATAAATAATGAATTTGATCATTAATAAATAACTGCACAAATCAACTCTTGCAACCTCAAAACTTCTAGTTCAGTCTTTCCTTGTCTATTTTCAAGTCCAACTAAATGGACTCAACTTGATTTTGCAGTGCCAAAATAACATGAAAAATAAAAATTACAGAATGTTTAAAATAAAAAAGTTAAAATCAGCAAAAAAAACACAAAAAATGTGTTGTTTTTAAGTAATTTCTCCATCCATCCATCCATACATACATACATACATACATAACATACATACATACATACATACAAACATACATGTCCAGGATCCGAATTCAGTGCGAGCCTAATTTTCTTTACTTCGTAATTCTTTTCCTCTCAAATTTTAAAATGTCTATTATCTTTTTTTACGATATTTACTCTTATTGTTTTACAACAATACTATATATTTTTTGATAATTATCAAATTTTATTCACAAAATAGTGAAATACAATTGCCTAATATAATATTAGTGGGGGCGGAGGCCCACACTCGCCTATGTGTAGGTCCGCCACTGTTGGACATGCATGTGGCTCCATACATACATACATATGTGTGGTAAAATATTATCAGCGACTGCATATAAATAATTATTTATGAAATCAGGGGAAGTTAAGCTGAACGTTGAGGTTCTAGATATACATAAGAATGAAAAGAAAGCACTGGCAAATCTTCTCTGATTGTTATTAAGTAATCTAAAATTGAATTCACTGAGAAATCTTAACTGTGTGGTTTAGCTATCAAAAGTTTGGAATGGATGTTGTCCTCCGCCGGCCAGCAACTTCAAATGTTAAATAAGGCGAACATTTTGGAAATGTTGATAAAATCTCTCTAAGTTCTTCTGGTTTATGACGTGAGACGTATCCCACGACACAAAATTTCTTTAGTTGCTCTGCATTCTTCAAAATGAACTTTAGTACATCATATTGAGCTGTAGTACATTCAGAATCTAGATGATAAAAACCGCGAATCACAACTTCTTCCAGTTGAGATACAAAACAAGATGGAATTGATTCCATAGCTCGACCATTAGAATCATCCCACTCACACTGATTGAGAAAGAAAAAGAAGCTTAGTTTAAATTTATATTAAAGGGAAAGGATTACATTCATATCTACTGACAAACATGAAATAGACAGTGTAACCGCGTCGTACCAGATTTATGCACAAGTATTTTAGTGATGGCGCCGCGTGAAGTAACTCAAATAGTTGTCGGGCATTACTCGGTTGAAGCAAGGTTAGTCGCTTCAACTTATCAAGACAGCGAAGAGGAAGTCTGGACTGTAATGCCTGTGTAGAGATGATAGAGGCTTATTAAGAGAACAACATAACAAGGCTACAAGCAGTTCTAATAAAACGTCTGTTGAAGCAAGGTTAGATTATACTAGTATATGAGATGAAAGATTCAAATAAAAACACTAATTGATGCCTCAAATAAATCTTATGCGGCAAAGTTGTACGCTTTCATATGATCTTATGCGGCAAAGTTGTACGCTTTCATAATACATCGCACTAGCATAAGAAAGGGAGTAAGAACTAACATCGGCCACAAAATATGATAGCTCCAACTCTTCCATACAAGTGCTGGTGTTGAGTAGATTTCGAACTCTAAATCCAATATTTGCTAGTAACTGGATATTGTCAGTTACAGGGCCTTCACAGTGTAGGAATGCGGACACAATTGAGGATCCATTCAAAATGATTTTTTCTGGTAAACCAAGCTGGCATATGAATGGATGTGTGGTTAATTTCATCCAATTGTGTTTCTAAATCTACCGTATCATGACTCAGTATTTGTATACATTTGTTTGCTCAGTGATAAGAGCTCCTAGATGAACGTTCTCATTGCGTGGGAATTACATAGTGGAAAATCCAAAGCGCTTATTTTTCTGATTATCTACTTAGAGACGAAATTATCATTTAAATTATAAATCATTTTTATTGATTTTTTAAAAAAAAATAAAATAAAGTATATTTTAGAGTTCTTGGTTGGTAAGTAGAAGAAGATGGATAGAGAAAGGAGTCGGGGTAAAATGATAATTTGAATTTTAAATTACAAACAATATTAATAAATTGTATAAATAAGATGAATAAAAAGGAAAGCTTGAAGCTTTCCAAAAATGGAGAAAGGAAAGAACAACAACGTAAATATTAGTCTTGAATAATGTGCGGCTGATACATTGTTGGATATTTATATTAAAGCCCATAGCTAAAACCCTAAGGTAAACAAAAGAGGTAGGTTGGATGCACGACACGTGGACAACCAATCCTACGGTAGAAATAAATGGCAAGAAGGTAAAAGCATAGAAATAGAAAAGGGGGCAAAATCAGATTTTCAAATTTGGGGAAGAACCCAAATTAGGGTTACGTTCTTTACCCCCCGCAATCCGAACGTCGGCGATGTGAAGTTTGTTGCGGAGCCGCGTGAAGGATTGTTGAGGAAAGGCCTTCGTAAAAACGTCGGCGATTTGGTCCTGTGCTGGAACGTGAAGAACAGAGATCTCCTTCGAATGAACCTTTTCACGAATAAAGTGAAGGTCAAGCTCAATGTGTTTGGTGCGAGCTTGGGCGATGGCGTGGGAAGACATGTTGACAGCACTGAGGTTGTCAACCCAGAGAACTGGAGCCGCGAGGGGAAGCATTCGAAGTTCTTGGAGGATGGATTTGATCCACATTACCTCGATGATGGCATGGGCGAGGCTACGGTATTCAGCCTCAGCGCTGGATTTAGAGACAGTGTTTTGTTTTTTGGAGCTCCATGAGACAAGATTCTTGCCGAAGAACACACAGTGACCGGAGGTGGAACGCCGGTTATCGGGGTCAGACGCCCAATCCGCATCAGCAAAAGCAGTCAAGTTGAGATGAGGGGATTTATAAATGTGAAGGCCAAGGTTAGCTGTTCCAGAAACATATCTTAATAACCTTTTCATGGCTTTATAATGAGTATCAGTGGGAGCTTGCATGAATTGACTAAGTTTATTGACAGAAAATGTGATGTCCGGCCTGGTGATGGTGAGATATTGGAGGCTACCAATGAGTTGTCTGTATGGTGTAGGGTCAGGGAGATGATGTCCATCAAATTTAGAGAAAGTGGAGGAAGCAACCATTGGTGTGGGAACACCATTTGCACCAGTCATGGTGGCCTTTTTAAGAAGCTAGGATATATATTTGTGTTGGGATAGGTGCATACCAGTGGGAGTATAGGAGATTTCTACACCAAGAAAGTAATGTAAAGGTCTCAAATCCTTTAAGGAGAAATGTTTGGACAGTTGATGTATTAGATATGGGATGGCGTTAGGTACACTGCTGGTGATTATGAAATCATCAAAATAAACCAATATATATGTGGTGATGGTGGGAGAGTGATAAAGGTACAAGGAAGAATCTGCTTTGGAACTCTTAAAACCAAGAGAATGCAGAACAGAGGTGAGTTTGTCAAACCATGTTTTGGAAGCCTGTTTTAATCCATATAATGCTCTTCTCAGTTTGCAAACTAAATGTTCTTTGCCAGGTACTTCAAAGCCAGGTGGCTGAAGCATGTAGATGTCATGATCAGACTCTAATGAGCCATTCAAGAAGGCATTATCAATGTCCAGTTGCCTCAGAGGCCATCCTTTGGTGAGAGCAATAGATAGGATGAGCCTAATGGTGGTAGGCTTAATTACAGGGCTGAAAATATCAAGATAATCAACCCCTGGGATTTGATGAAAACCCTTAGCAACAAGCCTGGCCTTGTGCCTCATTATGGAGCCATCAGCATGTGTTTTGAGTTTGAAAACCCACCTACAGCCTATAGGCTTTTTGTGAGTAGGGTAAGGAACAAGGTCCCAAGTGTGATTTCTGGAAAGAGCTGCAAATTCAGAGTGCATTGCTGATTTCCATTGTGGACAGAGAAGGGCTTGATGATGAGAGGTAGGTTCAAAGGAAGGTGAGATAGTTGAGCTGTAAGCTTTGGGTTTGAAAATGCCCAATTTGGATCTTGTCACCATATGGTGAGAGGGTGCAGGCTCATTAATGGGATTGGTGATTGGAGAGCTGTTATTAGCAGGCTCATGGTCAGATTCAATTTCAGGGTTGTAGTCATGAGGGGAAGGAGGTGGTGGGGGTGATGGTGGTGGTGTATTATCATGATCATTGTGATTATAATCAGTAGGTGGTATAAAAGGTAGAGGGAGGGCAGGTGTTATAAAATTTTGAGTATTGGAATTGTGGTTTTCTGAAAAATTGTGTTGGGCAGGGAAGAATGATTCATCAAAAATGACATTTCTGGTATAGATGATCTTTTTGTCAGGTAACTCAATCTTGTAGCCTTTGAATTGTGGATGATAACCAAGGAAAAGGCTGGGAAGGGATCTCATTTCAAGCTTGTCAGATACATAAGGTCTGAGATGGGGAAAAGCTCTGCAACCAAACACTTTCATGGCTGAATAATCAGGTGAATGTCCATATAAAACTTGATATGGGCTGATAAAATTGAGAGTTGACTGGGGCACTCTATTGAGCAGATGGACAGAGGTAGCAAAGGCATCTTCCCAGTAGCTTTTATGTAGACCAGCAGTGGATAGAAGACTCAATCCAAACTCAACAACATGTCTATGTTTTCTCTCCACAAAACCATTTTGCTGTGGAGTGTAAGGGCAAGAAAGTTGATGGATAATTCCAGCATCAGAAAACAATTTGGTAAGCGGTTTATATTCAGTACCTCCATCACTCTGTATGATCTTAATTTTGGCATTAAACTGATGTTCAACAAGGTTTTTAAACTGAATAAAGGCAGCTGCAGTGGCACTTTTGGAAGGTAAGAAATAGATCCAGGTAAACCTGCTAAAATCATCTATGAAAGTAACATAATATTGATTTCCATATGCAGATTTTAAAGGAGCTGGACCCCATAAATCTGTATGAATAAGATGCAAGGGTGAACTGGATCTTTGATGCACATGCTGAAAAGGTAAAACATGAGACTTAGCTTGTGCACAATCATCACATAAAGAAAAAGTCTTATCATAAATAAAAGGTATTTTACAGGAGTTCAAAGCCCTTTTAGTAACATCTATAGAGGGATGCCCTAATCTTTTGTGCCATAATTGTAAACTCCTCTTGTTTCTTACTGAAGCTGCAAAAGACTGAACTGGAAGATGCTGGTCAACAACCTTGTGAGCAGAAGATAACTTGGTGTGCTGATCAACATGTTGAAACTTGAACCTGTAAAGACCATTCTCAAGGATCCCTGTGAAGAGAGCCTCCTTTGTTGCCTGATCCTTGACAACACAGAAAGAAGGGTGGAACTCAAAAAACACATGGTTATCCTTTGCAAACTGTGCCACACTTAATAAGTTTTTTGTGATTTCTGGGACATGTAACAGGTTATTAAGGTGATAGGTATGTTTTCTGTCAGGTGTAATCAGAGTTTTACCAATATGAGCTATGTTCAAGTTAGAGCCATTACCAATTTGGACTTTGTTATGCCTATCATATCCAGAAGCAAGGCTGATATTGGAAAATTCATTGGTTATGTGATGAGAAGCTCCAGAGTCAGGATACCAGTTTGATTCAGACCCTCCATTTTCTGAAGATGAGTAGTAAGCTGAACCATAGTTGCTGCCTTGTTGATTAAAAGGTCCATGAGAAGAACCATGCGAACTATGATTTTGATTCTGATTCTGCTGAGAAAGGTGAGCCTGAACAAATGAACTCTGAGAACTCTGCCACCATTGCCATTATCAGAATTGTTGTGTTGATTTGTTTTGGGCACAAAGTCAGTCTCAAACCTGTGGTAGCATTTGTCAACCATGTGATTGGTATATCCACAAATCTGACACTGAATTCTATCACCAATATTTCCTCTGCCACCTCTACCACTATAGCTACCTCTTTCTCTGTTATTTGATGTGCCTCTGCCTCTGTAGTTGTTCTGCTGTCCATTGCCTTTATCTTTCTGTGCCAGATTAGCACTGGGGATAAGCTTATCAGAGAGAGCTGAGGTTTCAAGTCTGTTTTCATAACTGAGGAGTAGAGATGTGAGGTTTTTCAAGCTACAGCTTCCACCTTGAGCAGTGACAGTCACAACCACAGCATCATATTCACTACCAAGGCCACTGAGTATATGTAATATTTGATCTTCTTCCTTCATCTTTTCACCAATACTGGCTAGGGCATCACAGTATGATTTTATCTTGTTGAGGTAATCTCTCATGTTCATCCCACCTTTTTTAAGATTCTGCAGATGTATTTTTTATTGCATCTTTCTTGCAACAGATTGGCTAGAGAAATTAGCTTCAAGACTCTCCCAGATTTCCTGTGAAGTGTTCATCCCAACAACAGACACCAAAATACTTTCAGAAAGTGAAGATAAAATCCAGGAAGCCAGGAGGTTGTCTTGTCTCTGCCATGAGTTGTATTCTGGGTTCATTCTCAGAGCACCTTCTTCTCCGGTGACCAGAAATTTAGAGGGCTGTGGATTAGAGCCGTCAAGGAAACCCTCCAGGCCGTGCCCTTTCACAGTGATGAGAACTTGTTGTCTCCATATCAGAAAATTTTCATCCGTTAGTTTCACGGATATGAGTTGGTGGCTGAGCTGCATCAATGACATCTTTGTCACTGTGTTGTTTGTTTCTTCCATATTTAGATAGAGCAGAGAATGGAGCCTGACTTATCCCTTTTCTACTGCTCTGATACCATAATAAATTGTATAAATAAGATGAATAAAAAGGAAAGCTTGAAGCTTTCCAAAAATGGAGAAAGGAAAGAACAACAACGTAAATATTAGTCTTGAATAATGTGCGGCTGATACATTGTTGGATATTTATATTAAAGCCCATAGCTAAAACCCTAAAGTAAACAAAAGAGGTAGGTTGGATGCACGACACGTGGACAGCCAATCTTAAGGTAGAAATAAATGGAAAGAAGGTAAAAGCATAGAAATAGAAAATGGAGCAAAATTAGATTTTCAAATTTAGGGAAGAACCCAAATTAGGGTTACGTTCTTTAAATATTAATAAAAACTCTCAAAATCATGTGAGTCTTGCATTCTCGTCGTCAAATTTTGTAGTTACATACTTACAAACAATACTACGTATTTGTATAAGTCAGTTACTAAAATGTAATTCAATTATAAAAGTACAAAATATAAAATATTTAAATAAATCAGCTACTAAAGTGTAATTCGTTATAAAAGTAAAATATTCTTTTGTTTAAGTATTAAGGTATAATTTTCTTATTGTTTTCATTTAATCTTTTAAAAATAAATTTGTTCAATCTCATTTATATTTTAATGCTACTTCATAATTATTTCTTCATTTATGTTTGATCCAAAAAAGAATGTATGCATGATAAATTAATTGAGATGAAGAATATTTAAATATAATGAAAATTTCAAATAAAAACTTAATTATTTTTTAACATTAATATACAATTACCCCTATAATATTAAATTTTTATCTACTTTTTCGACAAAAAAGAGAGTCCATATATAAATATACCCGGAAATTAAATTTCACCGGCGAATTTTCCTGTTTCTAGTTTTTTTTCTTTTTTTCTGTAAATACTAAGTAAAATCGAAATTTCATTTTCTTTAAAATCGTGTTTACGAATCGTATCAGGGATCTCAAATTTCCTATGCTCCCCTCCAGTTCTTCATCGAGACGCTGAACAGTGCTTCAACTTTAGGTAATTCTTGATATCAATTCACTACTTCTCATGGACTACATTTATTTTTTAATTTATCGCTCTTTATTTATTTATTTATTTAATTGGATGAAATTACATAAGGTTTCCGATTTTTCCTGCGAAACCTGTAGATTCTTGCTTCGATTCCATCGCTTCTGCAAGTTTTCAACAATGCTTGTTTTATTTTTATTATTATCTGTGATTTCTAATCGATTACCCCTTTGTTTGTGGAGCGCTAATTAATTTCTTAATTTAAGGTTTTACCTATTTTCAAAATAAATATGAAGAAATGCCTATTTCTGAGAAGCTTAACCTTGTAGGAACACACTACCTTGATAAGAGGTTTCTACTGCTTTACTCATGTCAATGCCGAACAAGGATTCCGTGGCTTTGAATTCGGAGGTAATCGTTGTTCAACGATGTATTCGAATGCTTACGAATTAAGATGTATTTGGATGGCCTGTTTAGCACGTACGAGCATATAAGATGTTTCGATAAGTTTGCCCAAATACCCTGTGCAGTCTCGTTTATGTAAACAAAACATCATAAGAGGGTGTGATTGATTAACGTTGGATTGTCGTTTTTTGGCAGCTTTTGTTGGACGTTTTCTATGAACTTCTAGATTCCGTTATCGTTGATGTTGCATCAGAGTCTCACCGTATAGCAAGGCTGGGACTTGACCGTAATTTAGACAAAGAGGAGGAGGAGTTGAGGTTGTCGGCCGAGGCACGAGCGAGGGCATCTGATCCGAGCCATAGTGGGGAGTCCAGTGCCAAATATGTTGTCGATATATTCGGACAAACTCACCCTGCGATCGCGAACGAAATATTCGAGTGCATGAATTGTGGCCGCTCGATCATGGCCGGAAGATTTGCTCCTCACTTGGAGAAATGCATGGGCAAGGTGATTCTTTCATTTGTTTTTTATTTAGAGATGTATGTAATTATATGTCTAAATATGATCTGTTTAGAGTATTGTTATTATTGTTTCTTTAATTTCTTCATTAAAATACAAATGATTATTCTTGTGCTCGTTGCGATTACGAGTGTTTGAGTTCACAATCTTGGACATTGAGAGGTATTTGAATAGAAAAAAAAAAAATCCTTGTATGTTGTGGGATTGAGTTATTAAATCATGAGGAGTTATTCGGAGATGATTGTTAATTTCGATTCAAGCACAAACATTGAAGTCTCTATTTCTCTGAAACCGTATTGTTTGGGGTTCTATTATACTTTCATATGATAGAAGATCATTTCTGAATTCATACTCTATATATTATCTTAAAAATATAAATATAATTTTAGGAGTCTTAAGTGTTGTGATTTGCATATTTCATTGATGATATATTTTATTTTTCTAAAGAGTCAGACCTAGTGAGTTGAAGGTTTTGCCATTTTTATTGTGTGTGTACGTACAATCTGATGGAATCTAATATAAGTTGCATTGTTTATAGGGTAGGAAGGCTCGTCTCAAGTCGACTAGAAGTGCAGCAGCAGCCCAGAACAACAGGCATTCGCGAGGGGGTTCTCTTTCAAACTCCACGAGCATAAACCGCTCATCGAATGGAATCGCAGGCCATGAATATCCCAACGGCACTTTGGATAAGCCGTGAGTGGAAACTGTCTTGAGTTTTCTACCTTATTATATCACACCCTGATAATTTTATGGGAGTGTTTGAAAAGTGAATTTGAGCTTTTTGTGGAAAAGAAACACTTTTTTTTTCTTTTCACTCAAATATAATTTCTGTTATTTTCTAAAGAAATGAGAATAATATAACACAATGTTGATGATCGCTGGATCGACCCCATAGATGCACGCACCTTCTCAATGCTCGTCGACTGCAAGAGCTTTATTGTCACCTCGGCGATGGGATGTTGTTCGCCACCTGCACCTAATTTACCCCGATGAACGTCGAGCGACTGTCCATCTTAAGAAAAATAACGAGATTGAAAAATCGTGAAATACAGAGGAACAGTAAAGTAAGGAAATTGTGCATATATGCAACGGCCGAATGGAAAAAACTAAGTGAGAAAAATATTGATCTTGAATTAAAGTATAAAAATCTTGGATTAAAAAGAAAGCTATTCTTTTTATGGGATCTGTACCGAGAAGATTACGACGTATCAAATTTTATTATTTATTTTTGTATTAATAAATTTTATAAGGAGTGTAGTATAGTAAATATATGATATTAATAAAACAGATCAAAATTAAAAAGGGTGTGCAAAGTAATGATTGAGGTGTAAGAAATTGTTCTTTTGGACTGAAATCAGTTAAACTGAAGCGATTTTAAAAGCGATTTGAACTAATATGAACTGAACTGATTTTTTTATAAAAATAATAATAATTTTTATAAATTTTTAAATATTTTTTTAAAAATATCAATAATATTAATTATATTGTATATTTAAAATTATAAATTAAAATTATTTTTTATTTACTTTATTTTAATTTATTTTGAAGTGAACCGAGATTGTATCTTTAAAATTATATATTGAAATTATTTGTTATTTATTTTATTTTAATTTATTTTGAAGCAAACTTAATCCGAGAGCTGAACTGATAGAACTGAACTGTGGTCTGAAGTGAACTGAACTGGAATTAAGTCTAAAAGAACGTGTCTAAATATCCTTACCCTTAGAATATAGTTTAGAAAAAGAAATTATTTTTTTAAGTAAAGTCCCAACTTGGATCCCAACCTAAATGGGCCGGCCCAAATCACATTATTTACCCTTATATCGTCTTCTTCACCTTTCCCCACTTTCTCTTCCAGAGTTTCATTGGTTACCTGTGTACGGGCGTTCATCACACTCGCCACTGATAATTCTCCGAAAGCTTTCTGCGTTCTCTCCTCCGCGGCACACAAAACCCAGGTACGCTCTCAATTTATAGTTCAATTTATTTTCGGCACTATTATATATGCAATGCACACCTAGTGTTCGATCTAATTCCTCGCATAGGTTTTTCTGAAAATTTGTTTGTTGGTTTGAACTTTTGGATTAGCATTTTTATCGTGACCAATCTGAAGTTGATTCTGAAAACTCTTGTGTAAAAAAATATGTTCTTTGATTCTTTCATTATACATCTCAAAATGATATGCCTGTTTCTACATTGTGAATAGTGAAAATGGGTGAAAAGAAGAAGGCTGGGGCTATGCTGGTGAGGCTCGTCTCGGCTGCTGGGACGGGTTTCTTCTACGTGGCGAAGAAGACCAAGAGGCTCCAAAGCAACAACATAAAACTCGAGTTCCGAAAGCATGACCCTCGTGTGAACCGCCATGTCCTGTTTACCGAGGCCAAGATGAAGTGAGCTGTATGTGTGGCAAGTGTGGTTCTTATGCTGTTCTTTTTTTTTTTCATCCTCTGATAATGTTGTTCAACAGTTTTTACCGCAGTCATATCTGTGATTTACCATTGTCGTTGTTAGGCTTGTCCTATCGAATGCTAAATGAAACCTTTTCGGGCTGTGAAGTTATCGATGTTTCCATTGACCCGTTGAGATTTAGGTTGAGTTTCTGCTAACTCCTTGTACTTCATCTAGATCTTCATAGTTGATTAGGTTTTGTTGCTAATAATTTCTTACTTCGACTTTGAACTATCTTGTTGTGAAACTTGGATCTTCAGAATCGTACACAAAATTTTATATACCGAAAAACCTACGGAAGTAGATTCCCCGAGTCGATCTCTCGAGGAGCAATGCTATCGGCTTTGTGTGTCGTCTCAAGAGAATTTATCTTGCTCAAGAGAAAAGAATAAAATAACTAAAATAAACAAACAAGGGGTTTTTGTGAAAGGTGAAAGCTAATGAGTGAATTAAAACATAATGTGGCATGCAAAGACTAATAAATACTAAACTATTTAAAATGCAAATGATCAAGTATGTGGAACGTTAGGGAATGCGATCGTAGTAATTGGAATGAGTTCAATGCAATACACGAATAACAATGCTAAGTGGAACTACACTCACTCGTGATCAACGTCAACCATACCCAAAACCGAGATTCAAGTCTAAGCATCAAAACGAGGTTATATAGGTTCACTTCACATGTAAAAACTCTCATAATCGGAAATCACAATTAATCGAGTTAGGCCATACGATACCACGATTAGGCCGGCCATACGTAACCACGATTAGGCCGAGGATAATAGATTATGGTCTATAACGTATAAATCAAACAATAGAAGCATACCAAGAATGCGGGATTTGGTCCATCTCCTCAACAAGTCAAAATATCAATTATCCCCAAATTCATGTAATTACAATTCACCCAAACCTAATTACTCATCACCCAATCCCTAACATGCAATCTAGCTAAACATATTCATAAAAATCACACAAACATTCATCATCAAAATCATAAACAAACAATGAAAAGAGAGATATTACCAAAGAGCTCCAAATCGAATATTGTTTACATCAATGTGTTCCTTGAAGCAATCTAAACAACCTTCTTTAAATGCTTGAATACAAAATCTCAATGGAAGATGGAGATAAAATTGAAACTAAAACTAGATCTAAGAATATGAAAATATCTAAGAGAGAGAAAATGGGTGGAAATGTGGGTGTTGGTGAGGATGGAGTGGATAATTGTGATTTTCCACCAACCTACTATTTATATTTTCCCACATGCCCATACAAAAAGACCAAAAAGCCCTTAAAAATCCCCAAACACAAGTCAAATTCGCTCATGAAGCTTGCTGGTACGTTCTGGAAGATATTTCTCCTTGATCGTTTATCATATCGTCGATCCGACCGTTGAAGTTGTAGTTGTAGAAGTTGGGAAGATGCTGTCCAAATTTCAGGCCGATCCAACGGTTGACGAAGCCGGAAATGCAATATTGGCACAGCTGCGCAGTGCAGTCAAACACTTAGCGCGGCGCGCCAACGGTCTTCACTATCGGGGCGCGGCGCGCTTCAAACTCTCGACCTTCCGGAGCGCGGCGCGCTAGATTTGCAAAGGGAGAGGGCGCTGCGCGCTGCATGTCCTCGACCTTCCATGGCGCGGCGCGCTAGATTTTGCAAAGGGAAGCAGCGCGGCGCGCTAATGGCTGGTTTTCCCTGCTCCGGTATGTGATCAATATCTCTTTCCTAGATCATCATTTTGCGATTTCCTCCGGTCATATTGTAGCCAAGAAAGTGATCTACACGCCACCTAAATTTGGAGACGATCCAACGGTGTAATTAGTCGGGATGACGATTCTCTCAACGCTGCACAATACGAGTCTCTTCGGGCATTTCTTTCTCGTTTTTTGCTCGATTCTCGTCCAAATCCTACAAAACGACAACCATAACAACATATGCACAAAATCAAATGAATAGGATTATAAAATCACAAAAACAACACAATAAATGTATACAAAACAAAGGAAAAACTCGCCAAAAACGTGCGAAACAACTCCCCCACACTTAAACTTTTGCTTGTCCTCAAGCAAAACAAACACAACACAAGACACAAAAACGAATGGATGACATCATGAACACACTCTTAGGCATGCAAGGATGAGATTTTGGTGTATAGAAACGGATAAGTACATGAACAACCACAAACTCAATGAACATGCAACATGTAGGATCATACAAATGCAAATGAGTGTCGGGCCAATCCGCATTCCCTCACTAAGGTTCAATCTCTTCTTTTCCACTCGAAGCATGGTATTCACTCAAAATTATATGCAAGTGAAAGATTATAAGCAATGAAGAACTTGCATATGTCAAGAAATAAATGCACTATGTGAATGTATGAAAATGAAAACCTCAAGTAACAACAATGAGCATCATAGAACAATAACCATAAGCTTACTCAAGTGATAGACTCCACAAATCAAATTTAACCATCTTAAGAATCATGAAAGGTCGTTCAAAGGGTGTAATGGGGCTAGGCTCAAGGTATTCGGGATTTTTGGGATAAGTGGACTTAAAATACGGCATTTCATTGCCCCTCCTTATCACTCCTTGCCCCGGGTCGGATTTTAACATGTTGGACCCTTTCTTCGAAACTTAATCAACTCACTCAAACAACAAATACTTGACACCAAACAATGAATCATATACATTTGGATGCTCTTTATTCTTCATTTTTTGTTTCTTTTTTTTTTTTTTCATTTTTTTTAGAGCACATTGACATTACATTACACATTGAAGCTACTAGCACACCCTTTTCTTTCACATTCATCACTTCACAAGGATTACAACTCATATGATCTTCAAAACAGAATCCTCCAAAATAGAAAGAATTTAGGTGGTGAATAAAATGGCTTGAATGTAGGCACAAAGGGGCTACTAGGGTGTCCCTCGACGCCTCGAGGTCGGAAAATATTTGGCTAAGTGGCTAATCCTAAACGATCCTTTCAATCATATTCGAAATCAAGTAGGTTATGACAAAAAGTTTTGAAAATCAACTTGAGCAAGTTCTAGTTCTCTCTAGTTCATAGTGACACACAAGTTGTTGAAACAAAGAAACATGAGGTTCATGCTAGCACAACGAGTCAATAAAAAAGAATATCGCTAAAGAAGAAAGCTTAAACGGCTCAAAATCTCGCAAGGTTCAATGGAAAGTGAATTAGCCACAACAAACAAGAGAATCATATTTCACCCAATGCTCATGGACACGAAACTAGGATCATTCACAAAAACAAATTCACCAAAACTCAAGCAATAGAGGTAAAACATTTAGGCATCCAATGAACAACACAAGACACAACCATAAAATCCGAAACACAAAAACACAAGGTGAATTCCAATAAACCTCCCCCACACTTAAAATACAAGCATGTCCTCATGCGAAAAATAAAGGGAAAAGAGACGAAGAGGATAACGAAACTTCCCTAAAATGGAGAGAACCGGACATGGCAAGTCGAAGACTAATCAACGGGGCGGCAATGGACATCCAACCTCAAACGAAAAACATCAATCCTTCATGGTTTGTGGTCGTGGAATGGTAGACTTAGTCGAGAAGAGACAATCATCACATCGAGGGCTTGAGCATCGGGCATGGGGATACACGTACTCTCTCCTACAAAAGAAAACAAAATCATAAAAGAAACCTTGGGTTGCCTCCCAAGAAGCGCTCATTTTACGTCATTAGCTTGACGTCCGTGGGCTCGCCCCCACGAGACACTCATTTCACGTCCCGAGCAAACACCATCCACGATCTACCACCTCGAAACTAAAAATATAGAACTCCACCTTCTCAAGAAAATCATCTCGGCCAAGGGCGCTCGGTTCTCAAGAGAAGGTCCATCGAGAGCACGCAAAGTGAGACAACGAACAATAAGCTTTGATAAGGACGTCTCCCCCACACTTGCGTCAAAAGGTAGATAGTAAATATCTTCCAACTCGGCCCCTAAAAAGATCGAGCTATACTTCCGGAGATAGAGCGTTTCGGCCAAAGGGACTCGATCCTCCAAATAAGAATGAGTGAATGATCGATCAAGGAAACAAAATAAGTCCAATAAGCCATTCCTACTCCTCTCCTCCACCCGAATCTCTAAAAATATCGAACTCAACTTTTGGAGAAACACCATCTCCTCCAAAGTCCATTCAACCTTCGTAGAAGCGCAACCGAGATCACCTACAATGTCATCATCAATATCCAACACATCCTCTCTACCTCGAGATAAACCAATGTCCACTCCCAAATCAACCAATCCCGAAATACGCCTACCAAAGCTCCAACCGTGACCTATCTTACACAAACCGGGGCCAAACAACAAAGATGGCGGGGGAGCTTGTCTCACACTCGGATTCTCGAGATCCAACGGGAGAAACACGTTCTCAAACTCGTCCTCCCCATCACTCGTGTCATATAGAGGAGAACTCCCGGGCTCAAAACCGATATCAATCATCAATGGAACGTCTTCTCGGTCGGCTCTAACATCATCATCCCCAAAAGGGGACTTCTCTTCCTCGATGCACATGTCGGGCTCCAACTCCCACTCGTCCTCGACGGAGCACTCCTCAATGTAGTGTAATAGACCTTCAAGGAGCAAGTGACCAATCTCGACCTCGATAAAATCCATCAATATGTCTATAGAAGGAGGAGGTGACATAGGAGACCATGGTGGTGGCCGAAAGAAACGGGCGATAAATATGTCGAGGAGATTTTTCCAATTGCTCATTAAACTAGAAGTCAATGACATCACCCAATCTCGAGCTCCATCTCGCATGCAATATTTGAAGCACCATACTCTCAATTCATTCTTCTCAAAGCCGTCCAATGGAAAGGTCTCAACTTCAATGAAAAAATCTTTGAGAAACAAAGAAACGTCCTCATTAGGCAACCCGGAGAATGACGGTAGTCGATCTAGATGATGCGGCAATAGCTTGTCGTCTTGGACCCTCGGAATACGACTTTTGCAAGAAGATTCGTAATTGTTCCTCGATCGATTGGAATCCTCGATGTCACGTCGTGGAGGTAACACATGGTGAAGTCGTGGCCTTGAGAAATCGACAATAGTAGGTCGAGAAGGATTCTTTGGTCTTTGATTCCGACGAGGTGGAGACTTTAAATCCCTATCGGTGGAAGAGTAATCTCGGTCTCGGTAGCGTTCGCGGTAATCATGATCCTTTCGGTGGCGTGGAGGTGAGTAATCTCGGTCTTCATAATAAGAAACACTGGCATGCCGAGATCGGAGATATAAATCATGAGTTTGGCGGCTAGAACAATAACGTGGAGAAATCTCCCTCTCGGATGGACAATCGCAACAATAAACTTCATAAGCCCGACAACCGTTGCGTCTAGCCATGATATCACTCCGGTCGTTGTAGTAGCGATGGAAGGATGAACGTCTTCAACCTTGCATACACAACACTAACGCACAAAATCACACGTACCGAGTGGAAAGCAAACGATAACACAAGCGGACGAAGAAAAAGTAAACAAGAAAAACAAGTGCAAGACAAACAACCAATCAACAAACACACAAAAGCCTAAATTGCTCCCCGGCAACGGCGCCATTCTGTTCACACAAAATTTTATATACCGAAAAACCTACGGAAGTAGATTCCCCGGGTCGATCTCTCGAGGAGCAATGCTATCGGCTTTGTGTGTCGTCTCAAGAGAATTTATCTTGCTCAAGAGAAAAGAATAAAATAACTAAAATAAACAAACAATGGGTTTTTGTGAAAGGTGAAAGCTAAGGAGTGAATTAAAACATAATGTAGCATGCAAAGACTAATAAATACTAAACTATTTAAAATGCAAATGATCAAGTATGTGGAACGTTAGGGAATGCGATCGTAGTAATTGGAATGAGTTCAATGCAATACACGAATAACAATGCTAAGTGGAACTACACTCACTCGTGATCAACGTCAACCATACTCAAAACCGAGATTCAAGTCTAAGCATCAAAACGAGGTTATATAGGTTCACTTCACATGTAAAAACTCTCATAATCGGAAATCACAATTAATCGAGTTAGGCCATACGATACCACGATTAGGCCGGCCATACGTAACCACGATTAGGCCGGGGATAATAGATTATGGTCTATAACGTATAAATCAAACAATAGAAGCATACCAAGAATGAGGGATTTGGTCCATCTCCTCAACAAGTCAAAATATCAATTATCCCCAAATTCATGTAATTACAATTCACCCAAACCTAATTACTCATCACCCAATCCCTAACATGCAATCTAGCTAAACATATTCATAAAAATCACACAAACATTCATCATCAAAATCATAAACAAACAATGAAAAGAGAGATATCACCAAAGAGCTCCAAATCGAATATTGTTTACATCAATGTGTTCCTTGAAGCAATCTAAACAACCTTCTTCAAATGCTTGAATACAAAATCTCAATGGAAGATGGAGATAAAATTGAAACTAAAACTAGATCTAAGAATATGAAAATATCTAAGAGAGAGAAAATGAGTGGAAATGTGGGTGTTGGTGAGGATGGAGTGGATAATTGTGATTTTCCACCAACCTACTATTTATATTTTCCCACATGCCCATACAAAAAGACCAAAAAGCCCTTAAAAATCCCCAAACACAAATCAAATTCGCTCATGAAGCTTGCTGGTACGTTCTGGAAGATATTTCTCCTTGATCGTTTATCATATCGTCGATCCGACCGTTGAAGTTGTAGTTGTAGAAGTTGGGAAGATGCTGTCCAAATTTCAGGCCGATCCAACGGTTGACGAAGCCGGAAATGCAATATTGGCACAGCTGCGCAGTGCAGTCAAACACTTAGCGCGGCGCGCCAGCGGTCTTCACTATCGGGGCGCGGCGCGCTTCAAACTCTCGACCTTCCGGAGCGCGGCGCGCTAGATTTGCAAAGGGAGAGGGCGCTGCGCGCTGCATGTCCTCGACCTTCCATGGCGCGGCGCGCTAGATTTTGCAAAGGGAAGCAGCGCGGCGCGCTAATGGCTGGTTTTCCCTGCTCCGGTATGTGATCAATATCTCTTTCCTAGATCATCATTTTGCGATTTCCTCCGGTCATATTGTAGCCAAGAAAGTGATCTACACGCCACCTAAATTTGGAGACGATCCAACGGTGTAATTAGTCGGGATGACGATTCTCTCAACGCTGCACAATACGAGTCTCTTCGGGCATTTCTTTCTCGTTTTTTGCTCGATTCTCGTCCAAATCCTACAAAACGACAACCATAACAACATATGCACAAAATCAAATGAATAGGATTATAAAATCACAAAAACAACACAATAAATGTATACAAAACAAAGGAAAAACTCGCCAAAAACGTGCGAAACAACTCCCCCACACTTAAACTTTTGCTTGTCCTCAAGCAAAACAAACACAACACAAGACACAAAAACGAATGGATGACATCATGAACACACTCTTAGGCATGCAAGGATGAGATTTTGGTGTATAGAAACGGATAAGTACATGAACAACCACAAACTCAATGAACATGCAACATGTAGGATCATACAAATGCAAATGAGTGTCGGGCCAATCCACATTCCCTCATTAAGGTTCAATCTCTTCTTTTCCACTCGAAGCATGGTATTCACTCAAAATTATATGCAAGTGAAAGATTATAAGCAATGAAGAACTTGCATATGTCAAGAAATAAATGCACTATGTGAATGTATGAAAATGAAAACCTCAAGTAACAACAATGAGCATCATAGAACAATAACCATAAGCTTACTCAAGTGATAGACTCCACAAATCAAATTTAACCATCTTAAGAATCATGAAAGGTCGTTCAAAGGGTGTAATGGGGCTAGGCTCAAGGTATTCGGGATTTTTGGGATAAGTGGACTTAAAATACGGCATTTCATTGCCCCTCCTTATCACTCCTTGCCCCGGGTCGGATTTTAACATGTTGGACCCTTTCTTCGAAACTTAATCAACTCACTCAAACAACAAATACTTGACACCAAACAATGAATCATATACATTTGGATGCTCTTTATTCTTCATTTTTTGTTTCTTTTTTTTTTTTTTCATTTTTTTTAGAGCACATTGACATTACATTACACATTGAAGCTACTAGCACACCCTTTTCTTTCACATTCATCACTTCACAAGGATTACAACTCATATGATCTTCAAAACAGAATCCTCCAAAATAGAAAGAATTTAGGTGGTGAATAAAATGGCTTGAATGTAGGCACAAAGGGGCTACTAGGGTGTCCCTCGACGCCTCGAGGTCGGAAAATATTTGGCTAAGTGGCTAATCCTAAACGATCCTTTCAATCATATTCGAAATCAAGTAGGTTATGACAAAAAGTTTTGAAAATCAACTTGAGCAAGTTCTAGTTCTCTCTAGTTCATAGTGACACACAAGTTGTTGAAACAAAGAAACATGAGGTTCATGCTAGCACAACGAGTCAATAAAAAAGAATATCGCTAAAGAAGAAAGCTTAAACGGCTCAAAATCTCGCAAGGTTCAATGGAAAGTGAATTAGCCACAACAAACAAGAGAATCATATTTCACCCAATGCTCATGGACACGAAACTAGGATCATTCACAAAAACAAATTCACCAAAACTCAAGCAATAGAGGTAAAACATTTAGGCATCCAATGAACAACACAAGACACAACCATAAAATCCGAAACACAAAAACACAAGGTGAATTCCAATAAACCTCACCCACACTTAAAATACAAGCATGTCCTCATGCGAAAAATAAAGGGAAAAGAGACGAAGAGGATAACGAAACTTCCCTAAAATGGAGAGAACCGGACATGGCAAGTCGAAGACTAATCAACGGGGCGGCAATGGACATCCAACCTCAAACGAAAAACATCAATCCTTCATGGTTTGTGGTCGTGGAATGGTAGACTTAGTCGAGAAGAGACAATCATCACATCGAGGGCTTGAGCATCGGGCATGGGGATACACGTACTCTCTCCTACAAAAGAAAACAAAATCATAAAAGAAACCTTGGGTTGCCTCCCAAGAAGCGCTCATTTTACGTCATTAGCTTGACGTCCGTGGGCTCGCCCCCACGAGACACTCATTTCACGTCCCGAGCAAACACCATCCACGATCTACCACCTCGAAACTAAAAATATAGAACTCCACCTTCTCAAGAAAATCATCTCGGCCAAGGGCGCTCGGTTCTCAAGAGAAGGTCCATCGAGAGCACGCAAAGTGAGACAACGAACAATAAGCTTTGATAAGGACGTCTCCCCCACACTTGCGTCAAAAGGTAGATAGTAAATATCTTCCAACTCGGCCCCTAAAAAGATCGAGCTATACTTCCGGAGATAGAGCGTTTCGGCCAAAGGGACTCGATCCTCCAAATAAGAATGAGTGAATGATCGATCAAGGAAACAAAATAAGTCCAATAAGCCATTCCTACTCCTCTCCTCCACCCGAATCTCTAAAAATATCGAACTCAACTTTTGGAGAAACACCATCTCCTCCAAAGTCCATTCAACCTTCGTAGAAGCGCAACCGAGATCACCTACAATGTCATCATCAATATCCAACACATCCTCTCTACCTCGAGATAAACCAATGTCCACTCCCAAATCAACCAATCCCGAAATACGCCTACCAAAGCTCCAACCGTGACCTATCTTACACAAACCGGGGCCAAACAACAAAGATGGCGGGGGAGCTTGTCTCACACTCGGATTCTCGAGATCCAACGGGAGAAACACGTTCTCAAACTCGTCCTCCCCATCACTCGTGTCATATAGAGGAGAACTCCCGGGCTCAAAACCGATATCAATCATCAATGGAACGTCTTCTCGGTCGGCTCTAACATCATCATCCCCAAAAGGGGACTTCTCTTCCTCGATGCACATGTCGGGCTCCAACTCCCACTCGTCCTCGACGGAGCACTCCTCAATGTAGTGTAATAGACCTTCAAGGAGCAAGTGACCAATCTCGACCTCGATAAAATCCATCAATATGTCTATAGAAGGAGGAGGTGACATAGGAGACCATGGTGGTGGCCGAAAGAAACGGGCGATAAATATGTCGAGGAGATTTTTCCAATTGCTCATTAAACTAGAAGTCAATGACATCACCCAATCTCGAGCTCCATCTCGCATGCAATATTTGAAGCACCATACTCTCAATTCATTCTTCTCAAAGCCGTCCAATGGAAAGGTCTCAACTTCAATGAAAAAATCTTTGAGAAACAAAGAAACGTCCTCATTAGGCAACCCGGAGAATGACGGTAGTCGATCTAGATGATGCGGCAATAGCTTGTCGTCTTGGACCCTCGGAATACGACTTTTGCAAGAAGATTCGTAATTGTTCCTCGATCGATTGGAATCCTCGATGTCACGTCGTGGAGGTAACACATGGTGAAGTCGTGGCCTTGAGAAATCGACAATAGTAGGTCGAGAAGGATTCTTTGGTCTTTGATTCCGACGAGGTGGAGACTTTAAATCCCTATCGGTGGAAGAGTAATCTCGGTCTCGGTAGCGTTCGCGGTAATCATGATCCTTTCGGTGGCGTGGAGGTGAGTAATCTCGGTCTTCATAATAAGAAACACTGGCATGCCGAGATCGGAGATATAAATCATGAGTTTGGCGGCTAGAACAATAACGTGGAGAAATCTCCCTCTCGGATGGACAATCGCAACAATAAACTTCATAAGCCCGACAACCGTTGCGTCTAGCCATGATATCACTCCGGTCGTTGTAGTAGCGATGGAAGGATGAACGTCTTCAACCTTGCATACACAACACTAACGCACAAAATCACACGTACCGAGTGGAAAGCAAACGATAACACAAGCGGACGAAGAAAAAGTAAACAAGAAAAACAAGTGCAAGACAAACAACCAATCAACAAACACACAAAAGCCTAAATTGCTCCCCGGCAACGGCGCCATTCTGTTCACACAAAATTTTATATACCGAAAAACCTACGGAAGTAGATTCCCCGGGTCGATCTCTCGAGGAGCAATGCTATCGGCTTTGTGTGTCGTCTCAAAAGAATTTATCTTGCTCAAGAGAAAAGAATAAAATAACTAAAATAAACAAACAATGGGTTTTTGTGAAAGGTGAAAGCTAAGGAGTGAATTAAAACATAATGTAGCATGCAAAGACTAATAAATACTAAACTATTTAAAATGCAAATGATCAAGTATGTGGAACGTTAGGGAATGCGATCGTAGTAATTGGAATGAGTTCAATGCAATACACGAATAACAATGCTAAGTGGAACTACACTCACTCGTGATCAACGTCAACCATACTCAAAACCGAGATTCAAGTCTAAGCATCAAAACGAGGTTATATAGGTTCACTTCACATGTAAAAACTCTCATAATCGGAAATCACAATTAATCGAGTTAGGCCATACGATACCACGATTAGGCCGGCCATACGTAACCACGATTAGGCCGGGGATAATAGATTATGGTCTATAACGTATAAATCAAACAATAGAAGCATACCAAGAATGAGGGATTTGGTCCATCTCCTCAACAAGTCAAAATATCAATTATCCCCAAATTCATGTAATTACAATTCACCCAAACCTAATTACTCATCACCCAATCCCTAACATGCAATCTAGCTAAACATATTCATAAAAATCACACAAACATTCATCATCAAAATCATAAACAAACAATGAAAAGAGAGATATCACCAAAGAGCTCCAAATCGAATATTGTTTACATCAATGTGTTCCTTGAAGCAATCTAAACAACCTTCTTCAAATGCTTGAATACAAAATCTCAATGGAAGATGGAGATAAAATTGAAACTAAAACTAGATCTAAGAATATGAAAATATCTAAGAGAGAGAAAATGAGTGGAAATGTGGGTGTTGGTGAGGATGGAGTGGATAATTGTGATTTTCCACCAAACTACTATTTATATTTTCCCACATGCCCATACAAAAAGACCAAAAAGCCCTTAAAAATCCCCAAACACAAATCAAATTCGCTCATGAAGCTTGCTGGTACGTTCTGGAAGATATTTCTCCTTGATCGTTTATCATATCGTCGATCCGACCGTTGAAGTTGTAGTTGTAGAAGTTGGGAAGATGCTGTCCAAATTTCAGGCCGATCCAACGGTTGACGAAGCCGGAAATGCAATATTGGCACAGCTGCGCAGTGCAGTCAAACACTTAGCGCGGCGCGCCAGCGGTCTTCACTATCGGGGCGCGGCGCGCTTCAAACTCTCGACCTTCCGGAGCGCGGCGCGCTAGATTTGCAAAGGGAGAGGGCGCTGCGCGCTGCATGTCCTCGACCTTCCATGGCGCGGCGCGCTAGATTTTGCAAAGGGAAGCAGCGCGGCGCGCTAATGGCTGGTTTTCCCTGCTCCGGTATGTGATCAATATCTCTTTCCTAGATCATCATTTTGCGATTTCCTCCGGTCATATTGTAGCCAAGAAAGTGATCTACACGCCACCTAAATTTGGAGACGATCCAACGGTGTAATTAGTCGGGATGACGATTCTCTCAACGCTGCACAATACGAGTCTCTTCGGGCATTTCTTTCTCGTTTTTTGCTCGATTCTCGTCCAAATCCTACAAAACCACAACCATAACAACATATGCACAAAATCACATGAATAGGATTATAAAATCACAAAAACAACACAATAAATGTATACAAAACAAAGGAAAAACTCGCACAAAAACGTGCGAAACAACTCCCCCACACTTAAACTTTTGCTTGTCCTCAAGCAAAACAAACACAACACAAGACACAAAAACGAATGGATGACATCATGAACACACTCTTAGGCATGCAAGGATGAGATTTTGGTGTATAGAAACGGATAAGTACATGAACAACCACAAACTCAATGAACATGCAACATGTAGGATCATACAAATGCAAATGAGTGTCGGGCCAATCCACATTCCCTCACTAAGGTTCAATCTCTTCTTTTCCACTCGAAGCATGGTATTCACTCAAAATTATATGCAAGTGAAAGATTATAAGCAATGAAGAACTTGCATATGTCAAGAAATAAATGCACTATGTGAATGTATGGAAATGAAAACCTCAAGTAACAACAATGAGCATCATAGAACAATAACCATAAGCTTACTCAAGTGATAGACTCCACAAATCAAATTTAACCATCTTAAGAATCATGAAAGGTCGTTCAAAGGGTGTAATGGGGCTAGGCTCAAGGTATTCGGGATTTTTGGGATAAGTGGACTTAAAATACGGCATTTCATTGCCCCTCCTTATCACTCCTTGCCCCGGGTCGGATTTTAACATGTTGGACCCTTTCTTCATTTTTCGAAACTTAATCAACTCACTCAAACAACAAATACTTGACACCAAACAATGAATCATATACATTTGGATGCTCTTTATTCTTCATTTTTTGTTTCTTTTTTTTTTTTTTTCATTTTTTTTAGAGCACATTGACATTACATTACACATTGAAGCTACTAGCACACCCTTTTCTTTCACATTCATCACTTCACAAGGATTACAACTCATATGATCTTCAAAACAGAATCCTCCAAAATAGAAAGAATTTAGGTGGTGAATAAAATGGCTTGAATGTAGGCACAAAGGGGCTACTAGGGTGTCCCTCGACGCCTCGAGGTCGGAAAATATTTGGCTAAGTGGCTAATCCTAAACGATCCTTTCAATCATATTCGAAATCAAGTAGGTTATGACAAAAAGTTTTGAAAATCAACTTGAGCAAGTTCTAGTTCTCTCTAGTTCATAGTGACACACAAGTTGTTGAAACAAAGAAACATGAGGTTCATGCTAGCACAACGAGTCAATAAAAAAGAATATCGCTAAAGAAGAAAGCTTAAACGGCTCAAAATCTCGCAAGGTTCAATGGAAAGTGAATTAGCCACAACAAACAAGAGAATCATATTTCACCCAATGCTCATGGACACGAAACTAGGATCATTCACAAAAACAAATTCACCAAAACTCAAGCAATAGAGGTAAAACATTTAGGCATCCAATGAACAACACAAGACACAACCATAAAATCCGAAACACAAAAACACAAGGTGAATTCCAATAAACCTCCCCCACACTTAAAATACAAGCATGTCCTCATGCGAAAAATAAAGGGAAAAGAGACGAAGAGGATAACGAAACTTCCCTAAAATGGAGAGAACCGGACATGGCAAGTCGAAGACTAATCAACGGGGCGGCAATGGACATCCAACCTCAAACGAAAAACATCAATCCTTCATGGTTTGTGGTCGTGGAATGGTAGACTTAGTCGAGAAGAGACAATCATCACATCGAGGGCTTGAGCATCGGGCATGGGGATACACGTACTCTCTCCTACAAAAGAAAACAAAATCATAAAAGAAACCTTGGGTTGCCTCCCAAGAAGCGCTCATTTTACGTCATTAGCTTGACGTCCGTGGGCTCGCCCCCACGAGACACTCATTTCACGTCCCGAGCAAACACCATCCACGATCTACCACCTCGAAACTAAAAATATAGAACTCCACCTTCTCAAGAAAATCATCTCGGCCAAGGGCGCTCGGTTCTCAAGAGAAGGTCCATCGAGAGCACGCAAAGTGAGACAACGAACAATAAGCTTTGATAAGGACGTCTCCCCCACACTTGCGTCAAAAGGTAGATAGTAAATATCTTCCAACTCGGCCCCTAAAAAGATCGAGCTATACTTCCGGAGATAGAGCGTTTCGGCCAAAGGGACTCGATCCTCCAAATAAGAATGAGTGAATGATCGATCAAGGAAACAAAATAAGTCCAATAAGCCATTCCTACTCCTCTCCTCCACCCGAATCTCTAAAAATATCGAACTCAACTTTTGGAGAAACACCATCTCCTCCAAAGTCCATTCAACCTTCGTAGAAGCGCAACCGAGATCACCTACAATGTCATCATCAATATCCAACACATCCTCTCTACCTCGAGATAAACCAATGTCCACTCCCAAATCAACCAATCCCGAAATACGCCTACCAAAGCTCCAACCGTGACCTATCTTACACAAACCGGGGCCAAACAACAAAGATGGCGGGGGAGCTTGTCTCACACTCGGATTCTCGAGATCCAACGGGAGAAAAACGTTCTCAAACTCGTCCTCCCCATCACTCGTGTCATATAGAGGAGAACTCCCGGGCTCAAAACCGATATCAATCATCAATGGAACGTCTTCTCGGTCGGCTCTAACATCATCATCCCCAAAAGGGGACTTCTCTTCCTCGATGCACATGTCGGGCTCCAACTCCCACTCGTCCTCGACGGAGCACTCCTCAATGTAGTGTAATAGACCTTCAAGGAGCAAGTGACCAATCTCGACCTCGATAAAATCCATCAATATGTCTATAGAAGGAGGAGGTGACATAGGAGACCATGGTGGTGGCCGAAAGAAACGGGCGATAAATATGTCGAGGAGATTTTTCCAATTGCTCATTAAACTAGAAGTCAATGACATCACCCAATCTCGAGCTCCATCTCGCATGCAATATTTGAAGCACCATACTCTCAATTCATTCTTCTCAAAGCCGTCCAATGGAAAGGTCTCAACTTCAATGAAAAAATCTTTGAGAAACAAAGAAACGTCCTCATTAGGCAACCCGGAGAATGACGGTAGTCGATCTAGATGATGCGGCAATAGCTTGTCGTCTTGGACCCTCGGAATACGACTTTTGCAAGAAGATTCGTAATTGTTCCTCGATCGATTGGAATCCTCGATGTCACGTCGTGGAGGTAACACATGGTGAAGTCGTGGCCTTGAGAAATCGACAATAGTAGGTCGAGAAGGATTCTTTGGTCTTTGATTCCGACGAGGTGGAGACTTTAAATCCCTATCGGTGGAAGAGTAATCTCGGTCTCGGTAGCGTTCGCGGTAATCATGATCCTTTCGGTGGCGTGGAGGTGAGTAATCTCGGTCTTCATAATAAGAAACACTGGCATGCCGAGATCGGAGATATAAATCATGAGTTTGGCGGCTAGAACAATAACGTGGAGAAATCTCCCTCTCGGATGGACAATCGGAACAATAAACTTCATAAGCCCGACAACCGTTGCGTCTAGCCATGATATCACTCCGGTCGTTGTAGTAGCGATGGAAGGATGAACGTCTTCAACCTTGCATACACAACACTAACGCACAAAATCACACGTACCGAGTGGAAAGCAAACGATAACACAAGCGGACGAAGAAAAAGTAAACAAGAAAAACAAGTGCAAGACAAACAACCAATCAACAAACACACAAAAGCCTAAATTGCTCCCCGGCAACGGCGCCATTCTGTTCACACAAAATTTTATATACCGAAAAACCTACGGAAGTAGATTCCCCGGGTCGATCTCTCGAGGAGCAATGTTATCGGCTTTGTGTGTCGTCTCAAGAGAATTTATCTTGCTCAAGAGAAAAGAATAAAATAACTAAAATAAACAAACAATGGGTTTTTGTGAAAGGTGAAAGCTAAGGAGTGAATTAAAACATAATGTAGCATGCAAAGACTAATAAATACTAAACTATTTAAAATGCAAATGATCAAGTATGTGGAACGTTAGGGAATGCGATCGTAGTAATTGGAATGAGTTCAATGCAATACACGAATAACAATGCTAAGTGGAACTACACTCACTCGTGATCAACGTCAACCATACCCAAAACCGAGATTCAAGTCTAAGCATCAAAACGAGGTTATATAGGTTCACTTCACATGTAAAAACTCTCATAATCGGAAATCACAATTAATCGAGTTAGGCCATACGATACCACGATTAGGCCGGCCATACGTAACCACGATTAGGCCGGGGATAATAGATTATGGTCTATAACGTATAAATCAAACAATAGAAGCATACCAAGAATGAGGGATTTGGTCCATCTCCTCAACAAGTCAAAATATCAATTATCCCCAAATTCATGTAATTACAATTCACCCAAACCTAATTACTCATCACCCAATCCCTAACATGCAATCTAGCTAAACATATTCATAAAAATCACACAAACATTCATCATCAAAATCATAAACAAACAATGAAAAGAGAGATATCACCAAAGAGCTCCAAATCGAATATTGTTTACATCAATGTGTTCCTTGAAGCAATCTAAACAACCTTCTTCAAATGCTTGAATACAAAATCTCAATGGAAGATGGAGATAAAATTGAAACTAAAACTAGATCTAAGAATATGAAAATATCTAAGAGAGAGAAAATGAGTGGAAATGTGGGTGTTGGTGAGGATGGAGTGGATAATTGTGATTTTCCACCAACCTACTATTTATATTTTCCCACATGCCCATACAAAAAGACCAAAAAGCCCTTAAAAATCCCCAAACACAAGTCAAATTCGCTCATGAAGCTTGCTGGTACGTTCTGGAAGATATTTCTCCTTGATCGTTTATCATATCGTCGATCCGACCGTTGAAGTTGTAGTTGTAGAAGTTGGGAAGATGCTGTCCAAATTTCAGGCCGATCCAACGGTTGACGAAGCCGGAAATGCAATATTGGCACAGCTGCGCAGTGCAGTCAAACACTTAGCGCGGCGCGCCAGCGGTCTTCACTATCGGGGCGCGGCGCGCTAGATTTGCAAAGGGAGAGGGCGCGGCGCGCTGCATGTCCTCGACCTTCCATGGCGCGGCGCGCTAGATTTTGCAAAGGGAAGCAGCGCGCTAATGGCTGGTTTTCCCTGCTCCGGTATGTGATCAATATCTCTTTCCTAGATCATCATTTTGCGATTTCCTCCGGTCATATTGTAGCCAAGAAAGTGATCTACACGCCACCTAAATTTGGAGACGATCCAACGGTGTAATTAGTCGGGATGACGATTCTCTCAACGCTGCACAATACGAGTCTCTTCGGGCATTTCTTTCTCGTTTTTTGCTCGATTCTCGTCCAAATCCTACAAAACCACAACCATAACAACATATGCAAAAAATCACATGAATAGGATTATAAAATCACAAAAACAACACAATAAATGTATACAAAACAAAGAAAAAACTCGCACAAAAACGTGCGAAACAAGCTGATATGTGGTGGACACAAATGCATACTCTAGTCGATAAAACTGCGAATAGTGCACTAAAGGTTTTTTCTCTCGTGGCATCCTTTTGTCACGATATCATCTTAAGGGTTGTTCCTTCCATTTATCTGCGACTTGTTTCAATTTGTGGACTGAGTAAGTTAGTGTTTAGCACTTAATAGTTAATAGTAATATACTTCCTCTGTGTTAATTAATGTCGATTCCCTTTGTTGTTTCGGTTGCTTGTTTGTTTTGAGTAAAAATTAAAAGAGAAATACAGGCACAACAAATGAAGAAGTTGGATGGGTATTTGGTAAATGTCGATCGAATATAGTTTGATGCTTGCAGTATCGACAAGAGGTCGGCTGGGTATTCGGTGGATGTGGGACAATCTTATTATTCCGGGGACTTTATGATTCCTATTTCCTACATTTAAGAATCTTAGTACTTGAGAATTTTAGAGAAATTCATGAAGAAAAATACAGTAGAAATTGAAAAATGAAAGATACTACTTGTGACATGAAAGCAACGTGTCAAACAACTTGATAAACTTTGTCATCTTCACTAAATATCTTTTGAACGTAGCGGCATAAAAATAAAAACACTACCAACCTCTTTTTACCACGTACTTTAATTCTCCACCAATCAAAAGGAAAATATATTAGTCAATTAATTTGATCTGATTTTCGGCCATTGATGAAACATTACATACATGATAAAATACATCCCACGATTATATAATAATCACAACAAAATATTTTTATTTTTATTTTCTTTTACTTTTTAATCTTCTTTTTTCACAATTATTTAATTTTTTATAACTTATAAATTATTTACTTTAAAAGTATTTTTATATACTTAAAATTTCAAATCAAAGTATTCGCCCAACCTCGATGAGGCCTGCTGAACAAGAAATCACGTATAACTGAATTAGCATGGATGCTTAAATAAAAATTGTTTTTGTCAATTCTTTCGTACACATGGATCTCTCCACTCATTGTGTTAGATTGAAAACGTAGTACAGTACCTCGTCTTATTACTCTTAATTTTTGGTGTATTATTGAGTATGGACACTTACCTTAAAATATTACCGACCAAGTGGACTAGTGCCACATATATATGGTGGACATTAGGACATGCAATTTTTGCACTTTCTTAATAATCATAATAATGCTAATGTTTAGTTTAATAGAAGTTGACTATCTTCTTCTGTTAGTTAACCTTAAATCTTAATAGTTTGTACGGTTAAAAAAATAATTATATTAATAATTATGTAGTATAGGTTAATAAAATTATTATTATGAAATTAATACTCCTAGACTCTATTTTTATACTGAAATTAAATGAAATTGAATTGAAATAAAATTATTAGACTTGAAATGGTTATTTCAAATATTTAAAAAAAATTATCATCGTGCATTTTTGAAATATTTTTTATTTAATTATGTAAAAGTATATTTATATTATAAGAAAAAAAAATATAAAAAATAAAATATTGAAATTAGTGGGGTGATAATAATAAAAGTAATTGAAAGTTAATTGAATGTGTTGAGGTATTTTTCCAGCCTCATTGAAATGCATTTTATTCTTACTTGGTTTTTATTCTTGCAGAAAACAGATTCGGAGTGGGCTGGAGGTGAAAAGAGATTTGGGCCTACAAGGTTGTTGGGTTGAGCACTCAAGTGTACTGGGCCAACTCATACGGACTGACTTAGTCATTCAGCTGGAAGTCAAGAAGTGGAAGAAGTGGAAGTAGTGGGCTGTGGTATGGAAGTCATGGGTCAAGGAAGTTAAAGCCCCACTACCTTTGAAGAATGAAGTGATATAAATTGAAGATCAAATGGAGTCATTCTTTACGGCTTACACAGAGGAATATTCGAGAGAAAAATTAGAAACCTTGAGTGAAGAGAGTTTGTAATTTTTCTTATCTTTTGTAAGCATCATTGTATTGAGTACTACGACTTTGTGTAGTCTTGATACCGAGCGAATTCTGTAATTATTTCAATGAGAAAGTTTGTGGCCTTGAGGCTATTGCGAGTTGTTCGAGTGAAGAATAACTCGTGAATTTTTTATCCCCGTTGTCTTTTAATTTCCGCTGCTTTATTTAGTACAGGTACTTGTAGTTGCGTTTCCAGGTTCTAACAAGTGGTATCAGAGAGGTGCACTCGACGGACAGAGTGTTGATCGCTGGTCATGGATACCAACTACATGCAACAACGGTTGATCGTACTCGACGGGTCAAATTATTCTCATTGGAAAGTGCGTATCAGGTGCAAAATCAAGTCCATCGACACACGTGCGTGGGACAAAATTGAAGATGGTTGGGAGCACCCAATGCATGAAGATCGCGGCGATCAAGTCCTCAAACCATCTCGACTATGGACCAAGGACGAACGCGAAGCCGCATGTGCAAATGAGAAGACACTGTCAGAAATCTATAGTTCGGTGGACACTCACATGTTCAGGCTGATCAAGAACTCAAAGTCTGCAAAGGAGGCCTGGGACACACTTCAACTCCACTGTGAAGGAAACAAGTCTGTTCGGGAGTCACGTCTCAGGATCCTTGCATCTAGAATGTAACAGCATTGGTCACTTTGCAAACGAATGCGCAAACACTCACAGGAAGATGGGCAGAAAGGTGGCATATGTTACACTCCCAGAAGATACTCTAAGTGAGAATGAAGAGGCTGATGGTTCACAGACTCCGATCAAAGCAGAAAGTGCTCTACTGATTGAACACATGGAATCAGCCCAAACTGACTCAGATGTGGAAGGTTATGAAACTGAATATTCAAATTTATTTTTTCTAACCTCAGTTGTGTCTAACTCAGGAAGTGATGAGATTCTGGTCACAGAACCAAGTAAACACCAGGTGGTCCCTAAAGAAGTGTACTACTCTCTCAGAGGAAAGTACAACAAACTAAATGCTCTCAACAAAGTTCTCCAGACTGAAAATGATCACCACAAGTCATATCTTGCCAAACTAGAGAGTTTGCTGACCAAGAAAGAGTTGGAGCTAAACAAAACAAATGGAGCACTGATCAAGATCAAACACAAGCTGGATGAAGCCAAGACTACTTTCAGAAGGATGAATCAAGGTAAGATGAATCTTGATGAAATTCTTAGTATGGGTATTCAAGATAACGGAAATTGTGGTCTTGGTTTTCAGAAAGTTACTGATCAAGAAGAAATTCCAGCCAAAGTTGAAAAAGTCAAGTCTTCAAAAGTTTCCGTCTCAGCAACTCATTTCGGTGAAATCATGTTCCAGTACTTCTGTTATTTCTGAAAAAAATTGTAATGAATCATGTACTGTTGATAAATCAAATGTTATTTCCATTTTGAAAAGAACTTCTGAGACGGACAAAAACTTTCAAAATAATATCCTTACCCAAAAACACGAGAAACAATTTGTGTGTAGCTACTGTTCAGTCCCAGGACATATTAAACCTTTTTGTAAAGTAAGAATTTCTGATATGAAAAATCTTAAAATTTCTTCAAGCTCTTCCAAAACAGGTACCACATCATCACAGATCCCATCTGTCAAGAAATGGGTTGTGAAGTCTAACCACGTTTTCAATGTTGTACTTTCAGTCTCCAATACTAAATGTACAGGTTCATGGTACTTTGACAGTGGTTGCTCGAATCACATGACTGGAAACTCTAAGTTTCTAAAAGACTATTGTACAATTAATGGAGGTGCAGTGACCTACGGTAGTGGTACTAAAGGTAAAATTGTTGGTAAGGGAACTTTGAATGTTGTTGGATTACCTGAACTTACTAAAGTATTTCATGTTGAAGGACTGCAGGCTAATCTCATTAGTATTAGTCAGTTATGTGATGAAGGTCTCCATGTGACTTTTGAACAAGGAGCTTGCAAAGTTTTTGATAAAAGTGCTAAGTGTATTCTAACAGGTGATAGGTCAGCAAACAACTGCTACACCACGGGAAACAGAAGTGCATGTAACTTTCTACAAGTTGATGACACAACATTGTGGCATAACAAGCTTGGGCACACAAACTTTAAAAATCTTCAGAGACTAAGTAGATTCAATGCAGTTATTGGACTTCCAGAAATCACATCATGTAACACAAGAGTGTGTGAATCGTGCCTCAAAAGCAAACAAGTCTGTACATCTCATCCGACAACTGATTCATCGTACAGATCGACCATGAGATGCTTTGAATTACTTCACATGGACCTCATGGGTCCTATGGAGGTAGAAAGCTGGAAAGGTAAATGGTACTCACTCGTTATTGTGGATGATTTTTCTAGATTTACTTGGATAAAATTTCTGAATTCAAAAGCTGAAACGTTTAATGCTTTCAAAGAAACATACTTGAGAATTCGTACAATGTTCCAGGGCAAAGTTAGTCGACTCAGGACTGACCATGGAACAGAGTTCGAGAACTCTTTGTTTGCAGGTTTTTGTAACAAAAGAGGAATCCACCATGAATATTCAGCACCAAAGACTCCACAGCAAAATGGAGTTGTCGAGCGGAAAAACCGAACTCTGAAGGAAATGGCTAAAGTCATGATGAGCTCAAAACAAATGTCAAAGAAATTCTGGGCAGAAGCATTAAACACAGCATGTCATGTGACTAACCGGGTCAATCTCAGACCAGGAACATCTATGACATCATATGAAATTGTGAATGGTAAAAAGCCTAATGTTAAATACATTCATGTGTTTGGTTGTGTTTGTTTCATGGTAAATGACAGGAAGCATCGGTCCAAGTTTGATGACAATGCTGAAGAAAGAGTCTTTGTGGGATATTCAACACATAACAACGCATTCAGAGTTTTCAATCCAGTAACCAGAACTGTACAAGAATCAGTAAATGTCAGGTTTATCGACCAGAGTGAAATTGTCTTGAACCCAACAGAAGGAGTTATGGAGCAACAGCCACTTACATCAACCAGTCAACTGACTGATGATGACTCAGTACCAATTACTGAAGCTACTGATCCAGAACCAGTCACTGGACATCAAAACTCCAACACAGATGAAGAAACAAGTCAAGATGAATCTGATCAAATCATGATAGAGAATTCAATCAATTCAGGCCAACAAACACGATAACGAGAAGCACCAGGACATGTCCGAAGAAATCATCCCTCAACAAAAATCATTGGAGGTATTGATGACAAGATGCGAACTCGAGGTAAGAGGATTAATTATAGAGATATGATAAACAATATTTGCATGACATCTGTTTTTAATGAAGTTCGAAATGTTACCTTCTTGTCTCTAACTGAACCTAAAAATGTGAAAATGGCTCTTGAGGATGAGTTCTGGGTAAGCGCAATGCAAGAAGAACTTAACGAGTTTGTCAGGAACAAAGTCTGGACTCTGGTTCCGAGACCACCTAATGCGAATGTTATTGGTACTAAATGGATATTTAAAAACAAAACTGATGAGTTTGAACAGGTGATTCGAAACAAAGCACGCCTTGTGGCTCAGGGATACACACAGGTTGAAGGCATTGACTATGATGAGACCTTCGCTCCAGTCGCCAGACTTGAGTCCATCAGATTGTTGATTGCCATTGCATGTCTTCTCAATATTAAACTTCATCAAATGGACGTAAAGGCTGCCTTTCTCAACGGAGTGATCGAAGAAGAAGCATTCGTTGAACAACCTAAAGGATTTGAAGATCCAGATCATCCGGACTACGTCTACTATCTTCACAAAGCACTGTATGGACTGAAACAGGCTCCACGTGCATGGTACAGTTGCTTAACTGATTTCTTGCTTTCTTTTGGTTTCAGTCGTGGTACTGCTGATAGTACTTTTTTTATCAAGAAAAAGAACAAGGATCTCTTAATTGCTCAAATATATGTTGATGACATAGTGTTCGGATCAACCTGTCCACAAATGTTGAATGAATTTTCAAAAGCAATGTCCACTAACTTTGAGATGAGTATGGTCGGGGAGTTGTGCAATTTTCTTGGTTTGCAGGTTAAACAAAAAGAGGAAGGGATTTTTGTGTCACAAAGCAAATACGCAAAGAATTTAGTGAAAAGATTCGGACTGGAAGGAGCTAAATTCACCAAAACTCCCATGTGTACCACAGAGAAGCTGTCCAGATACATGACTGGAATTAGTGTGGATCCAACCCTTTATAGATCAATGATTGGCAGTCTTCTTTACTTAACCGCAACACGACCTGACATCATGTTTAGTGTCTGTACTTGTGCTTGGTACCAATCCAAACCAACAGAGATGCATCTCAACGCAGTCAAACGAATCATCAAGTACATTAACTCTACTGCAGAACTTGGAGTTTGGTATAACAAAGACACCACATCAAATCTCATTGGGTACTCTGATGCAGACTGGGCAGGTGACTCAGATGGAAGAAAAAGTACCAGCGGAGGATGTTGTTTCCTTGGAAATAACTTGGTTTCTTGGCACAGCAAGAAACAAAACTGTATAGCCTTGTCTACAGCCGAGTCAGAGTACATTGCTGCCGGTAGTTGCAATACTCAACTTCTATGGATCAAAAAGATGCTTGTTGATTACTCACTCAAGTCTGATATACTGGTGATGAGATGTGACAACAAAACTGCTATCCAAATGAGCAACAATCCAGTCCAACATCAACGAACAAAACACATCAGCATAAGACATCACTTTATTCGAGACCTTGTTGCAGATAAGGTAATCAAACTTGAATATGTCCATACTGAAAAACAACTTTCTAATATATTTACAAAACCCTTGACTTATGAACGATTTACATTCCTGAAAAACTCTTTATGTCTGGGTACCATATGAATGGGTTGTTCGGGTTGGGATCTGGTCTTGAGACTTCTATGCTGATATGTTGCTCTATCACTGAATATCTTTTGTACTCACACTGTCTATGCTTTCTTTTGAAAGATTTCCTGGTGTCTTCTTTGTGTTGATCTGTGTCTATCCTTCCCCTGTGTAGTTAAAAAAAATAATAATAAAAAAAAAAATATGAGTACTCGTTGTACTGGGAAATTGAATGATCTCACACTCGACTACTATTTAGAGTACTCGTTGACTTAGGATATTGGCTGATCTTGGTTTCGACTACTATGCTGTAGAGTACTTGTTGACTTGGGATTGTGATTGATTTCGGTCTCGACTACTTAGTGTATATTTTTAGGGGTACATGTTGATACGGGGACATGACTGACCTCATTCTCATCTGCCTGTTGTAGTTTGGCATTGTTGACTTGGGTTCTTGAGTGAGTTCGGTCTCAACTGCGACTAGGTAGGCCTCGTTGATAATGGACCTTGGTTGGTTTATGTCTCGATTTGCCTTTTCAGGGGATAAACTGATACTCGTGATCAACTGGTTAGATGACTGGATTTACTTTTCAGTATTGTGGTACTTGATGTTTATGTGTTAGATTCTTTTTGACGTCTCTAGTAAGATCCTAACTCGAACAGGTGTGGGTTGTGGAGACCTTATGACGTGACTGAGTATATTGGAATTGGTCTTCTTACTTCATGGTGTTCAAATAATCACATGATCATTTCAGTTAACATATTCAGAGTTGATTATTTTTTATCTCACGTAATATGTGCACTTACTGCTATGTGTGTTTTGGATAATGGGTTGGATAAATGATTTTTCTTAATGGCATTAGTGGGCTTAGTGGACTACAGTGAAATACAGAAGTCCAACCATCAAAGTAGTGGAGCCGTCACATATCTCCATGACTCCTCTTCCCAAAAACATCGCAACCGTCCACTACTACTACTTATCTGGTTTCACCTTTCACTTTCTACTAACCCTAATTTCAACTTTCAGTCTTTTTACAGACGCACATTCTTTTCACCATGGATCCAGCCATGCAAGCTTACTTCAAAAATCTACTAAAAGATGATCCAGTCACTTTGAACAAAGTCCTTTCTCTTGAACCCACACCAGATCAAATACCCACTCCAGATCTCCATCTCCCGATCGTGATTCACCGCAATGAACTTCCCTCTGACAATCCCTTTGTGCAGATTCCAGATGATGGTCCACAGATTACCCTAGATGATGATGCTCCTCCTGCACAAACTCAACCAGCTATGGATGCCGGAGACGCACCACCAGATTCTGATCAGTCACCTCCATCTAAACCCAAAAGAATGAAGCGGAGAGTTGCCACTGGACCATATGGTCATCGCCGTCAAACTCATGCCAAAAAGGTGCCCTCACCGCCAAGCCGTCGGAGCGACAGACTTCATAAAGCTACGACAAGACCACCACCAGAAATTGTTGAACCTCTGGTGACTCAAGTTGACTCCTCCACCTCTGAATCTAACGGATCCACTCCACCGGTTGATTTTGGTTATGGAACGGGTGATCCAGTCTTGGAACAACAACTGCATGATGAAGTTATGAAAGCACAAGCCGATTACTATGAAGAACCACTGGTTGAGGTATCCCGTAGTGTCTCTACTGATTTTTATACTAATCTGGCTCGTGCTCATTGGCAGTGGTATGAATCTCGGTTTTTCTTTCCTGAGTGCAACATTAACCTTGCATCCTTCCAAAAATTCAATGTCTCTGAGTTCCTGGCCATCTCCAAAATGCTGAAGTCAGTCACTTTTGCCACAAAATTCGCTCCAAAGATTGTGAGACAATTCTACTGTAATATCAAGGGCACAAAGCGTGAACCAGATGACATCAATTACGGCCGTGTGTTGGTTAAAGGCCACATTTACAGGATCACCCCAGATGTGATTAACAGGTTTCTTGACCGACCCATCTCTGGCTACACTGTTCCAAAGGTTGATGACTGGGAGATGGCACATGTTCTCACTGCTGGAGCTGCACATAAATGGTTTGATGGAAATACTTTTGCTCCAACTACTACTAATCTCTCTGCTTTCCATTCAGTCCTGTTCAGGTTATGTCTCTCAAATTGGATGCCAAATACTCATAAATCTTCTCTAACTGTGGAATATGCTACCTTTCTGTATCTGTTGCCCACTAACAAGTCACTTGACTTGGGAGATCTCATTTACAACCGTATCCATGACACCACACCTAACCATGTCCAGAGAGGTATTCAATATCCATCCCTAATCTATGCAATTCTGGTAAAACAAGGTTTTAAGTACAATGCTGCAGAAGATGGTCCATTATTTGAAGCACCAAAACAGATGGACATCCATTATAGTTTTACCAAACCTACTACAGCAAGGGTACTTGACCTACCCTGGGATCCTGCAAGGACACTGCCTCCCTTAACCAAGCCTCAAAATACCATGGTGCCTTTGTCTGTTCTTTTGGATCACAGGATAACTCTGGAGGATGCACTCACACTGTTAAATGCTCAGATTGCAGACCTAAGTGTTTCCACACCAGAAAGGCATCAGCAAGGGGGAGAAAGTGCTACAGATTCAGGGGGAGCAACTACATGGGCTAGATCAGGTCACAAGACAAAGAAGGGTAAAGGCAAGAGAGTGACTCCAGCCCCAAAGGACAAAAGAAAAGGATTGCTTGATGAGGACACTGAGGAGGATGAGGAGCTGGAAAAGAGCCAGAAGCTGAAAAGGAAAAGGGATGCACATGAGGGTGTTGATGACCTGTTGTGAAAATTTGATGTCTGCTGTGATTTTTTTGGTGTTGTCTGCTGCTAACTCAGGATTACTGGGTTGTTTTTGTTGGTTGTGTTGTCTTTTGAACAATCTGTTTTCTTTTTGGTTTCTGCTTTGGTTTGTAAACCTTGAACAATGAACTAAGTTTGTTGTAGGTTTTATGCATGTTTTGGTTTGTTTCCCTCTATTATGGTTGTGCTTTTGTTTGTGGTCTTTTGGTTCTTTTTCTTTTTGCAGGTTGATACAAGGAAGGTTTTAAGTATCAAGTTCAATACGGCTGGCAAAAAGGGGGAGTTTGTTGAGGTATTTTTCCAGCCTCATTGAAATGCATTTTATTCTTACTTGGTTTTTATTTTTGCAGAAAACAGATTCGGAGTGGGCTGGAGGTGAAAAGAGATTTGGGCCTACAAGGTTGTTGGGCTGAGCACTCAAGTGTACTGAGCCAACTCATACGGACTGACTTAGTCATTCAGCTGGAAGTCAAGAAGTGGAAGAAGTGGAAGTAGTGGGCTGTGGTATGGAAGTCATGGGTCAAGGAAGTTAAAGCCCCACTACCTTTGAAGAATGAAGTGATATAAATTGAAGATCAAATGGAGTCATTCTTTACGGCTTACACAGAGGAATATTCGAGAGAAAAATTAGAAACCTTGAGTGAAGAGAGTTTGTAATTTTTCTTATCTTTTGTAAGCATCATTGTATTGAGTACTACGACTTTGTGTAGTCTTGATACCGAGCGAATTCTGTAATTATTTCAATGAGAAAGTTTGTGGCCTTGAGGCTATTGCGAGTTGTTCGAGTGAAGAACAACTCGTGAATTTTTTATCTCCGTTGTCTTTTAATTTCCGCTACTTTATTTAGTACAGGTACTTGTAGTTGCGTTTCCAGGTTCTAACAGAATGAATGTGAACTAAAACTAAATCCAAAAGAATAGTCCAATATTAATGGAATGCTCAACAATAATACACCATTTTTAGGTAATTTTAAGGATAAGGACACTTTAGTTCTTCTAATTAAAATCGACTCCTAATTTTTTATCTGTTTTATAAGGGCTCATTAGTTTTTACGTTTGTTTAGTTTAAGATAAGAGGTCGATATTACCCTTAAAATATAATTTAATTTATTTTAAATAGTAATAATTATTTAGCGATAATAATAATAATTAATACGAGTATATAAATTTGTTTAAAATTGTAACCATTAAGAGTTTATGAAAAAACAAGTTGGGTGTTTCAAGAAAATAACGAGGGGTGACTTTGATTCATATCAACTTTCGACTTGGAAATTTATTTTTCCTATGCCACAAATCAATATACACACTTTAAAAAAATAATAATTACTTTATATTTTTATTTTAAAATATAATTTTACTAAAAAAATTTAAATTTTATTTACAATATTTAATTTTTTAATTTTAAAATATATTCATACCTCTTATTTTTTTCAAAAAATAACATTTTGTAATACGATACTATCTGTTATATGCACACTAATTTCTTGGTTTGAAATGTCTTGGTTTGAAAGTGGAGTTAACAGGTAGTGTACTACTATATCTCTATCCCTTTTGTGAATTTATGCTGAGTTGGTCTAATTGGAACATGCCACCTCATCATCTCTCCCTCTCACCCACTCTTGCTTCAATTCATACTATAAACTGCTCACACAGATGACAGATGTATGCTTAAATGCTCTAACGAGACCAAAATTAAGTTAATTATTTTACCCCTTGGATTTTTTCTTCTCTCTTCAAAGTGTAGATTCAAGAAAACCCACATCAATTCATGTGCTTAGAACAGAGAAAAAGTTAGAAACAGAATTCAAGAATCATTTTCTTTGTGAATATTTTCTAAAGTTGGAATCTTTTTGGGGGAAAAATAAGTGTAAATCTGAGATTTTCATTGTAATTTTAGTGTGATTTAAACATAATACTAATATATACATATACATATACTGATGGCTTTGTGTACATTTCCTTGTTCTTGGAATTTGAGCAAAGAGTCAAGTGTAGATTCTCAGTGGCTCCATGGGGTGGCTCTGGGGTATCCCTCCTTCTGCAAGAATAACCAGGTTTCAGGGTTTTTTTTTTTTGAAATAATTTAGGCAAAAAAATAAATAAAAAATTTGTACTTATTGATTGTCATATGATTTTATCTTTGTGCCTGGTGTAGATTGTTTGGATTGTCTTGATTGATTTTTGGGATACTTGCATTTTTCTTGCTCTAAACCTTAGAATTAATTTAATTTTACACTTATTTTACAGCTTGATTGAATTGGGTTGTTTTCTTGTGTTTTTCCTATTGAGCTCTTAGAAGGTGAGGAAAAGGTCGAGTGGTTGTGTTCGTTCGTCATTGTCGGAAAGTGGAGAGTATTTCTCACAGAAGCCGGCAACTCCTCTTTTGGACACTATCAACTATCCGATCCACATGAAAAATCTGTCGATGAAGGTATAAATAAACACTACGAACCTCAGGGGACTACATTTATTTAATTAAACTCAGCAAAAGGGTCTTTTTTTCTTTCTTTTAGGAATTGAAACAACTTGCAGATGAACTGAGATCAGATGTAATTTTCAACGTGTCGAAAACCGGCGGTCATCTCGGCTCAAGCCTCGGCGTCATCGAGCTCACTGTGGCTCTTCACTACATTTTCAACGCTCCCCAAGACAGAATCCTGTGGGATGTCGGCCACCAGGTTCTTGTGAACTTATTCGCGAACGAACTAATTATATAGTTACTATTAGTGTTGTGATATTTCGACTCTGTTTACTGCAGTCTTATCCTCATAAGATCTTAACCGGAAGAAGGCACAAAATGCCGACTCTGAGACAGACGGAAGGCCTTTCCGGTTTCACGAAGCGCTCTGAAAGCGATTATGATTGCTTCGGCACCGGTCACAGTTCGACAACTATCTCAGCCGGATTAGGTAAAGTCGTAAAAATCTTATTATAAAACAATATCTTTAGTGTTGACTTTTGGATTTCTCGGGTGATCAGGGATGGCCGTAGGACGAGACTTAAAAGGAAAGAAAAATCGCGTGGTGGCAGTTATAGGCGATGGGGCCATGACAGCTGGCCAAGCGTACGAGGCAATGAACAATGCCGGATACCTCGATTCAGACATGATTGTGATCCTTAACGACAACAAACAAGTGTCATTGCCAACTGCTAATCTAGACGGGCCCACTCCGCCTGTAGGAGCGTTAAGTAGTGCTTTAAGCAGATTACAGTCCAATCGGCCACTCAGAGAGCTAAGAGAAGTTGCCAAGGTAAGTTATTATAATTACATGAATTCTTGATCTGTTTTGATTTTTTGTTTTTTGTTTTGTCTATATAGGGAGTGACTAAGCAAATCGGAGGGCCTATGCACGAGCTCGCGGCGAAAGTGGACGAATATGCTCGTGGGCTCATTAGTGGCTCTGGGTCCACGCTGTTCGAAGAGCTCGGGCTTTACTACATCGGCCCGGTCGACGGTCACAATATCGATGATTTGACGGCTATTCTTAACGAGGTTAAGAATACTAAAACAATAGGCCCCGTGTTGATCCACGTCGTGACCGAGAAAGGCAGAGGGTATCCATATGCTGAAAAGGCCGATGACAAGTACCACGGTAAGTAGTTTTTTATGTGTTGAATAATAAAAAGTAGAGATATAATAGGTATTGTTGTGTAAGTAATGAAAAAGTAATGATATTAATGTAAATTGACGTTATAATTTTTTTTTCCATGTGCAAAGTGTTCTGAATCAAACAAAAAAGGAAAGTGTGCAAACTGTTAAGAATAAGCATTTACATGTGACGAGCTTGCTATGTTTGTTTGCAGGTGTGACCAAGTTTGATCCGGCGACGGGAAAGCAATTTAAGTCGAGCACTCCAACTCAGTCTTACACGACGTACTTTGCGGAGGCTCTTATCGCAGAAGCCGAAGCAGACAAGGATATAGTCGCTATCCATGCGGCGATGGGAGGTGGGACCGGGATGAACCTCTTCCAGCGCCGTTTTCCGACGAGGTGTTTTGACGTCGGGATAGCTGAGCAGCATGCCGTGACTTTTGCTGCGGGTTTAGCTTGTGAGGGCATTAAACCCTTTTGTGCTATCTACTCTTCCTTCATCCAAAGGGGCTATGATCAGGCAAGCCAATGTCTCTGTTCTTATTTGCACAAATGACCTCGACTTTAGTTTAATTACACAAACCCCCAGAAATCTTTTAAAAACTACAAATAAGTCTAATAAGACTTTTGTTTAATTACACAAACCCCCATAAATCTTTTAAAACCTGCAAATAAGTCTAATAACACCAAGGCTATGTTCTTTTATAATGAAATTGGCTGAATTGATCTGAACTAAAACTGAATGAATCTGAACTTGAATCTAAACTAAAGTAAAGTGGACTGAATTGATGTTCTAATAAAAATAATAATAATTTTTATAAATTGTTAAATATTTTTAAAAAATATTAATAATATTATAACACTAACTAGATTCTATACTTAAAATTATTATTATTAAACAAGCCAATGCCTTTGTTCTTATTTACACAAATGCCCTTGACTTTAGTTTAGTTACACAAACCCTCATAAATCTTTTAAAAACTACAAATAAGTCTAATTAAGTCGAAAAGAACAAAACTCAAATTTTAAGGGTAGTTTTTGTAATTATCTATGATATGTATTTGCAGGTGGTCCACGATGTGGATTTGCAGAAGCTGCCCGTGAGGTTTGCCATGGACCGAGCTGGCTTAGTCGGATCAGACGGCCCCACGCATTGTGGGGCCTTTGATGTTACTTTTATGGCATGCCTCCCTAATATGGTGGTGATGGCTCCTTCCGACGAGGCTGAACTCTTTCACATGGTGGCAACCGCTGCTGCTATTGATGACAGGCCAAGCTGTTTCCGCTATCCAAGAGGTAACGGAATCGGAGTCGATTTGCCACCCGGAAACAAAGGCATTCCTCTTGAGGTTTGACAACTTGTGTAATAATGCAAAGAAAGTGTTTTTAATCATTGGAACGAGACTGACTCGCCTTTTTTTTTTGTATTTTTTTTTCAGGTTGGTAAGGGTCGAATACTGATTGAGGGGGTGAGAGTGGCTCTGTTGGGATATGGAGCGGCTGTGCAGAGCTGTTTGTCTGCTGCTGCTTTGGTGGAACCCCATGGCTTGAAGCTGACAGTGGCGGATGCTCGGTTTTGCAAGCCGTTGGATCATGCTCTTATTCGGAGCTTGGCTAAATCTCACGAGGTCTTGATTACTGTGGAAGAAGGCTCGATCGGTGGCTTTGGATCTCATGTTGCTCAGTTTATGGCCCTGGATGGTCTTCTTGATGGAAAACTCAAGGTAAAGAAAAATGTACTATCCAGACTAACATCACAAATTATGGGACTTGAAGGACTATTATGCTATTTTGGGATAAAACTGACTGAACTGAATTAAATAGACTTGAATTTTAGAATAGATATAAACTGAAATACATTGATTTTTTATAATAATAGTAATAATAATAATAATTTTTATAATTTTTAAAAAATATATATAATATTTTAGTATTAACTAGTTTGTAAACATGAAATTGTTTTTTTTTTTAATGTGCTTAATTGATTTAAACTGAATGAGTTTTAATTGAATTGAAATAAAGTGAAATTACTTCAAAAGTTGAAGTTGAAGTGAATGAGTATTAACTAATCTATATCGAAATAAACTGAAATTAAATTCAAAAGTTGTAGTTGAATTTAATGAGTTTGAACTGATTTGAAACAGACCAATGTTTCAATTTTTTGGAGCAAAAGTGTAATTATTAATATATTTTTTTTTTTAAAAAACTTTGTGCAGTGGAGGCCGATGGTTCTTCCGGATCGGTACATAGACCATGGTTCTCCGGCTGATCAACTGATGCAGGCAGGACTAACACCATCGCATATAGCGGCAACGGTCTTTAACATACTCGGGAAAGCGAGGGAAGCTCTGGAGATCATGTCTTAGTTTAGTTATCAGAAAAAAAAATCATGTGAAAGCTGTGTTTTCCGTTCATCTATTGTCACTGTAAAACTGTCTCGGATGAGTAGTAAACTGAGCCCGGGTTTGTATTACGGTGTAATCGTGGTTTCAACGAGTGAACTGGATCCGCGGCAATCGTTTTGTGATTATGATCTATCATAAACTCAGCCACTTTTGTTACCTTGTAATCTTCAATTTGCTTTGCATTTTGTTCAAATCATCTTTAAAAAGAGTTAGAACTTTTGAAGTTGTCATGAGTCATCACACAAAATGCATCTTCTTATTGTAAGAGCAACTTGTTCAATTTTTTAAACTTGTGGGTCATTACAAAAATAATGCTCCTTGTGTGTTTGTGAATTGTGTCCCACTGTCAAAACTCCAAGGTTTTTTTATTCATTATATATCGTTTAATAATTACTACTATAATTTTACAATTTTATTTTATTTACAATTACATATCACACCCGCATAAAATACATTATTCTTTAGGCGGAGAGGTGGAGTGAGTACTTGACAAAAATAATATTGAACGAATATTTCAAATAATATTACTCTCTATTTAAGGAAATCAATGATCATACATTATTAAATAAAATAATTAATTAATTAATTTACTAAGTATAATTTTAAAAATGGGAAAAATGGCAATAAGGCCAATTTTCAACATTTTTTGACCAATAAGGCTTTCGAGAAATTACGTGTGTCATTTAGGCCGCCTAAAATGTGTAAAGACACTACTACCCCTCCTTAAATTCCACGTCTCTCCAGCACTCCGACACCGATCAAATCCCAGTCCCCAAATTCCACCCACGATCTCCTCATTCGATCAGAACCATAAACTAGCTTCGCGGCCGCCTCCGTCGCGACCCCGACTCCTTGGCTCCGCCGTGGCAGGCCGGACCTCCGACGTCCTCGGAGGCCGCGGACCTCCGTTTCAGCGCCCGTTGTTGCAGATTCAGCAACAAACACCGTCGCCGCCTCCATCGACAACCACCATCTCCGTCAACCCTGTCGTCGCCGTTTTCGTCCTACACCGAAGTGTTGTACTCCTCTTTCCCCAAATCCCTCTGCATTCGCCTCGATCGGATGTTCTGGAGTCGAAGCTTCCCAATGCCGCCGCCGCATTGTAACGCTTGATCAGAAACTCCCGCTGCCGGATCGAAGGTCACCTTCTCCACCGATGCTCCGATGCGCGGCTGCCCCGTCTCGATGCTCATGGGGTGGGGGCCAAGCCCCAGCCGTAACAAGTGAGTGATTATTGACCCGCCCGCCACCTGTTCGACGAAATGCCCCTGAGACGGTAGACATTCAGCGTTTTTACGTTTCATTCAGTGTATTTACATTTATGTTGGTTCGATTTTTTTTTATTTCGAGTTATTGCACTAACCGATATGTACACCTTTGGCTTTTCATAATTTTTTCTTGAGTTAGTTTGTACAGTGCATATTTACTTTCTAATTTGTGTGGGAAAATATTTCACAAACTTGGAATTATATTATGCAGTGTGCTAATTATAAGAGCTATATCAATGTTACTAACTTTTGATCTTTTCATTGGTGAGAGAGTGTCGTATTTGTCGAGTTTTTTTGCTGGATTTCTCGAATGTGTTTACATGCTTGAGTATTGTCCATCCGCAGTAAGTGTTCAGTAGATATTGAGATCAGTTTGCTCTCAACTCGAGCTTATTTATTTTAATCTGTGCCTTCTACTGGCATGTTAGATGAAACATTTCTCGCTCCTCTGGTTTTGTTGCGTCGTGAGGTGGTTATCAGAGGCGTTCAATAGCTTGTCGAGGAGGGGTGCGATTCCCACGACCGTCTCGATCATGGACATAAGCGAAGTGGCGTGAGGGACGCGTGGGCTGGTTTTGTCCATCAGCCTCTTAATGGGACTCGTGAGGGACGCGTGGGCTGGTTTGTTCAATCGAGATGAGGAGATTCTCGGGGTGATTTCGATGGTGCTACCGATAATCGAATTGCTGCAAGACATGGCTTAGAAGAGTATGGAGGCGAGAGAGGATCGAACGGATCAAGGCACTGAAGAGGATGCGAGCTTCTAGAATGTCGTCTTCCTTAGTTACATCTTGTCCATGGTCATCACCATCTTGTTTTTTCTCGTGCTGATCTTCCAAGGTAGGTACACTGTTTGTCACGTGTTTAATTATCTTATTAGCTTTGTTTAGTTCTTAATTGTTTTTGTTCTTCAGGTCTTGGTTCCGGCACGAGCACGAATATGAAACTGACAGATTCACCTCAGCCGGCCCCAGAGACGAGAGGCTTGGCACCTGTCCAGTCTTATGAAGCTTTTCTGCCACCCGAGTCGGTACTTATTTGATGCGCCTCATTTTTCGTTTTGTATTTTTTAAATGTACATGATCAATGATGGCTCGGGCGAATGTGGGTCTACGTAGTAGAGTTCTAATGCGATTCGGAGATCGGATTGCTGAAATATATTTTGATATAAACAACAAAACATTGTCATTTTTTTTAATTTTTTTTTTTTGTTCTTTTATTCATGGGATATAGGTGAGCACAGATTCATTGCACATTAAACTGTGGATCAATGTTTGGTTGTATTGTATTTCTTAACAGGTCATGTACCAATGCTAATTGATAAAAAGATCTGCATTGTAGATTATTTTTTTCACTTGAAAGAGATTTATCGGAAGCTCTCAGAAGGGAATGAATTCTTTGGAGAAGCGAGTGGACGGTCTGGAGAAGGTGGTGGATGAGATGTCACTCCACTCGGAGAATGTCGGGCATGGATAACACATGTTGTATGTTACCAGGAGTCGAATTTCTGAGTCCCAAGTTTTGGAGGAAATCAGAGGGAAATGATGTACACTCCAAGTTTTGTTCTCCTTTCAGAAATTAGGCCTATAGTGATGAAATGTCGAGGCTCGATAATAGTTCGAGAAATTGATTTAATCGTGTAGAAGTCGTGTTTTATTCTTTTGTTTTAGTCGACGAGTGAATTACACTCGGAAAAGTTCAGCTAGTTTAGGTCATGTGTTCAATGGAATGTATATCAGTATAAATATACAGTATTAACATATTTTTTTAATTTTTTTTCAATTGAAATTTAAATCGAAAACACTGAATGCCCCATTTTTACACTAAAGCATAATAACACTGAATGCCAGATTTTCACACTGAATGTTATAAAATTACACTGAACACACTGAATGTCATATTTTAACACTGAATGTCATATCTTAACACTGAATGACATATTTTAACACTGAACACACTGAATGTCATATTTTAACACTGAATGACCTATTTTAACACTGAACACACTGAATGTCATATTTTAACACCGAATGTCATATTTTAACACTGAACATACTGAATGTCATATTTTAACACACTGAATGTTATATTTTAACACTGGATGACATATTTTAACACTGAACACATTGAATGTCATATTTTAACACACTGAATGTCATATTTTAACACTGAATGACATATTTTAACACTGAATGTCATATTTTAACAATGAACATACTGAATGACATATTTTAACACTGAACACACTGAATGTCATATTTTAACACTGAATGTCATAAAAACACACTGAATGTCACATGAATACACTAATTGATTAAAAAATACACTGAACAGGATTGAAACACACTGAATAGGAATGAAAAACACTAAATGTCACATGAATACACTGTTTGATTAAAAAATACATTGAGTGCGACCGGAACACACTGAATATCATCAAAATACATTGAGTATCATTCATATGTACAATATTAAAACACACTGTACATCTTGTTTCTAAAGACGGTTCTGATAACATGAACACAAACGCCTAAATCATGGTAGCTAGTACGAATCTAATTAAGAGTACAACGCGCAGCGGTATAGTGCTCGAGAGTTTCAGTCCACAGAGGGCTCTTCTTAAGAGTACAACGCGCGACGTACACTGCTGAAGCCGAGAGCTTCGAAGGGTTGTACCCTGTGCTGGTCAGTTAGAATGGATTTCTCCATGATGAGCACTTGATCCCTAACATAGGCATTTTTTGAAATGGCTATAAAGTCCTGCACCTGAAATAGGAAAAACAAAAATCGAATTTAATCGCAAAGTGTGATATATCTCGAATCACATTAATTGAAGGAAATTATGGCGTTGATCGTTCGACCTCGGGTACCCATATCTCCTCGTACTTGCAAGCGATCAGTATTGAGCTAATCCCAACCAACTGAAGCTCCTTTCTCGGAACCTTCTTCGAAGATAGAAACCGGTCGACTATGTTGATTGATAAGTAGAGGGTTTCGGGCATCAGTTTGAACTTCCTATGGACATGTCTAGCCAATACATAAACCCATCCACAACAGACGAGCTCAAATCCGACGAGATGTGCCTCCTCAACGGAGCGTCATCGATGTGTCTCCACGAGTCGGACACGATCACAAACACCTGAACTGCAGCCTCAACAGGCTCACCGTTCAAAGATCACAAACACCTGAGCTGCACTGTAACATGAAAATCGAAACACTTTTCTTCTTAAATCACAATTACAATACTCAGATACACAAAAAAAAAAAAAAAAGCTCCATAACCAATACCTTGAAGAGGCGGTCAGGGGCTCGACTACCAGTGGCGACGACATCGGCGAGATTCTGGAGCTGGATCGTGGAGTCCCTGTAAACCTCCATGAAAGAGAAGTCGGCGGCTGAGGAGAAGCCGAAGAAGATGCGACCGCACAGCTGCTCGCTGGGGAAGAGGATCCGAAAGGCGACTTCATGACCTTGATCCATTTATCGATCTCATCGGCGCTGAGCTTCTGCAGACCGAGCCGGGATAAGCTCTCCTCCAGGAAATCCCTTCGGTAGGTGTTGTACGCGTGCGAACACTCCTTCGCGTAGCCGGCCGACACCATACACTTCGCGATATGGTTGAGGTCGCCGATAGTCCCGGTGGGAGGGGCGTCGATGACGATTTTGTAATCCGTTATCGGTTGGGCGATCGGGATGCAATCGTCGTCCTCGTCTTCGTCGGAGAAGTCGGGATGAGCAGATTCGGAGTTTGTGGATAGAATAGATCGAGGGCTATTTTCGTCATTCCAGGTATATTTTTTTGGCCCAATTGACATAAAAAGACCTAATTGACACGAAAATTAGAAATTGGCCTTATTGGTTAAAAAATGTTGAAAATTGGCTTTCTTGCCATTTTTCCCTTTAAAAATATATTTTAAACTTATTTTTTATTTTTTTAGTAAAACAATCAATAAACCATTTTGTTTTAAACGTACCAAACCCCTAAAGCTTTTTAGTATTGGATTTGGGGAAGAAGGTTTGTCGACCTCTCTCAGCAATAAACCCTATATAACACCTCTATATCTCTCTGTTTCAATTTGAAATATACTTGAAGAATTTGTAGCATTTGTTTTGCGCCAATGCCACGGTAATTACATCGTCATCTTCCCTACCGTCTGGGTTTCGTACACCATTTTTGCGCCTTTTTTTTTTTTTGCTGAGAAAGGATTTAATTTAATTTGTTTAATGTATTTCAGGTACTACTGTGATTATTGTGACACGTACTTGACCCATGATTCTGTAAGTTACTGTGATATCGCCCTTGTTAATTTCTGTATTTTTATTTTTTACATGTGAATAAACTCTGTGGACTGTGATATGTGAATGCTATTGCTTGCAGTTGATTTAGAAATGCATCTATCTTTTAAACTTGGTGATTTCAAGATTTATCAAACCGCGAGGAAAACAAAAATTGCACCAAACGCATGAATCTTCAAACCGTGATTAAATTTGAGTCACCATATCGATCTTGTGCGTTTTTCGTATATATTATTGACTGGAAACCGATTTTGGAAATGCTAAACCACCTTTGTCGATTGTTTCGTGTTTTGGGTTCGTGGTTCGTGTTTTGCCGTTGACATGAAACACAAACACACCTCATTGTTTATTTATTCATGTCAATTTTAGTAACCCGAACACGTTGCGAAAACATGGTTTAGTATTAGTAAGATATTTCTATCTTTTCAAAATAATTAGAAATCTTCGAAGATGTAAATTGAATAAAAGTGCCTAAATGTTATAGTATTTGCTTCTTAGATTATAAAATTAATAGTTTTCATTTCAGTAGTAATTACACGGGCTACATGTCTTAAATATGTAGACCTACTGGTGGACCTGATCTGATCTATCCATACTTTCGTATTCAACTCTATACTGATTCGAACCCGTGGACAGACTAAAATTGTGTTAGGTTCGCTTAATTTTTTGTGTCCGTTATTGTGTCTTGTCTGAAGTTGACACCTCTAACAGCCTGTGGGTATAATTTCTACACAAGTTCAGCTGTCTTTAGTGATGCATAATTGGCTGTATGTAGGAATGCGATCTTGCATAATTTCTACACATTGTTCGTAAAAGTTTAACGAGTTTGTTAAAATATTACAATTCAGATATATAAATATTTTTGTATTCTTTTTTTATTCACTTATTTTCTTTTAATAGGAGTATTAGAATATATCTGAACTGAAGTCCCATCTTTGTTAATTATTTTGTCTTGGATACTTTCTATGAGTGACATTAGAACTGTATTCTTGCGGCTAATCTAGTGTGATTATTCTGAAACTTATTTTACCTCATCTTTGTGTCCCAATGCATTGTATGGTTTCTGAATATGAAAAAGAAAGCGTAAGGCATAATCAAACGTCAAGGTTTTTATTTATTATTATTCAATGCCCCAAACCTCAGAGGGATGGATGGTTTTTGCTATAATCCCATTTTGTTATAAAATGTTTATTTTTTTTGCTGATACCTCTTTATTGTTCGTTCAGCCGTCTGTCAGAAAGCAGCACAATAGTGGTTACAAGCACAAGGTATAATATCTCTCTATGATCTATAATAGAATATTGGTATATAATTTGCATTTTTTCAACTAAGTTCTCCAATTTCGGTGATGCTGAACATATATACTTGCATTCCAGGCAAATATAAGGCTTTATTACCAAAAGTTCGAAGAGCGGGAAACACAGATTCTGCTTGATCAGAAGATCAAGGAGCATCTCGGGCAGGCAGTTATGTACCAACAAATCGGTGCAGCTTATAACCAACATCTTGCTGCTTACCCCGGAGGGCGGCCCCACCTACCTATCATGCCACCTCGTATGTTACCTCTTCACCAGCTACCAATGGGTATCAGGCCTCCTGTTATGCCAATCCCTATTCCTGGTACTGTAATACCTTATTTTCCACACACAGTTTTAAACATCATGGCATGTTTTGTAATTTTGAAATAAATTACCCTTCAAAGTAACCTAATTGCTAAATTCGAAAAAACAAAAAAAGTCCCTTGAGTTTTGGGTTTCCTTAACAAATATCATTGTATGGAGGGAGTGTTGGGTATATGTAGTTTTGAAATACATTTCAGTTTTCAAAGCGTATTTTTCCTACCTAAGCGGCTAAGCGTAATTTCATGGGATAGAAAATGAAAAAAAGAACTCGGCTCTCAGCTATATACAATTTTATTTTTCTCCAGGTGTACAAATGCAGCACCCACCTGCTTCTTCCTTTCCCTTACAGGCTCCACTAAATACAAGTGCCTCTCAACCGGTTCCAGGAGGCGCCCCACCACCTGCTATACAAATGTTTAACGGTAATTCGACTGGAACAGCAACTTCCGGAGGGTACTCTTATCCTGAAGCATCATCTCAAGCCAGCCATTGATTTGTAAGAAAGTAGAAAAAACGGTATGTCTATTCATGGTCTTGCTTAATGCTCTGCTTATAAGTATTATTGTTATTTGCGTATTTGTTTTGATTGGTGGAATCGAATCATGGTGATGTTCTTTCCTGGTTAGATCTACTTACAAACTACAGGAATGAATTTGTGCATTTAATAATAATATGACCAATTTTTTTCGCAGGCTACAATGTTGAGGACCTCGATGAAGCACTTAGTTAGTAAATGCGCCAGGTAACATCATACTTCAGTTGATGCATTCGCACCTTAAAAAAAACATGTCCTTGCATATCAATTGAATATATTCTTCTCATGAGAACATTTCTGGGGAAAACGAGTTTGGTGCTTGTTATAATTTGCTGCCTTTTATATATGATTGGTAAAATGAGCCATTGTACACAATATAAAAGTCATTTATAATACTATATATATATATATATATATATATATATATATATATATATGTGTGTGTGTGTGTTCTTCATCAAGTACACCCTGGATCGTCTCTCCCTGGCCCTCCATAATACATATAAGTACCCCAAATTTTACCCTTGTCCATATCGGCACTATAGAGATCTGGGGTCTCAATAAAAATGTCTAATTTCCGGGGTGTGTAGTTGATTGTTTGAATCAATTATTTGAAGATTTCGCAGAAACGCTGTTCTTCCGAACCTCTGCTCCTTTTTTGTACAGAAATGACCGCTCCCCATTTGGGTCGTCGTTTGCCATTGACTTTTAATAATTGCAATTTCACCCCCGAACTCCACCGCGTCTGCCTGATATCGGAGGAGTGGAAATAATGCGGATGGCCAATACCCAACGTGATTCCCATTTACTGCTAGCCACCAATTCCCATCCTTCTTAGCCTTCAAAAATTACTTCATCTATAAATCACTTATAATACTATTGGAAAATATATATTTATTTTACTTTTTATTTTGTGGCTATATTTCTCAATAATAGAACAGAGAGTGAGAATAATTACGTTACCTTCCACACGGTTACTTGAATATCATGTTGTTGGCCTTTATAAGTTGAAATTGGGGAAATTGCAGCTCCAATTGACACGTCAGAACACAAATGAATAAAACCTCCGCACTGCAAATCATAACAGCCGCTTCTCCCATACCCATCATTCTGGAATCGATCTTCTATTAAATAAATTCATTTTTAAAAATAAAAATAAAAAAATAGTTTGGTACGTACGGTCCAATAAATGAAGAGCCTTGGATGTTTATCTCCCCAATGAACGATGGAACCGACTTCAATGGAGTCGCGGACAACACCATCTGTTGTGCCAAGAACCCACATTTGTGCTAAGCTGAATTCCCCTTTCCTTTCGACCTTTGGATGCCACACGTTTATAAACGTCTGCGCTCCGTAATACATATCCCCGGTCACATACACTATCGCATGCTGGAAACAATACAAGAAAATTAAATACAAAAATGACGATGCGATGATGCATAACCGATCATCGATCAGAGGAGGGTCAACGACCGACAATATTTGTGCATGCACTCACCTGGTGATTCGCTCACGCTTCATTAGAATTGGCTATATTATTATTATTATTATTATTATTATTACTCGCTCGTTTGCGTCCAAATGTTTGGAGGGAACTTGCCCTCAAAACATCTTCTTCAGTTGTTCTTCTTATTGGGATTGTGTTTTCTGGACAAGATTCACCGGACATTCTCCAAAGCTGGAAAACTTCTTCCAGAGAGTCGTTGTTAGATAAGAATCCCTTTGGCAGTTCAGGTAGATCCTGCGACAGAATTCGATAATATGTCAACAGAAAACACGCTCAAATTATGCATAAATTAATAAGACTTATTATGTTCACCGGTTTTTTGTTATGCCCTTGTAGTAGAGGATTATCGAAAGCCGGTTGTTGATGAAATAGTACACAATCTATCAAATCACTATCCGGACTCTGTAAAACAACAAACATTGGATTTGACGATGATTTCAAAAAGTTGTAAATAAATATTGAAATATTCAAGAATAACTAAATGGGTACCTGGATTGTTTTAAGGGCCGGTTTATTGATTTTCTTCAAATAATTTTGAATATCCACGAGTTTCCCCGGTTCAATCTCTGATTGAACTAACGCACGAACACAAGAGATCAATAGAAAAAGGAAAATATTGCAACTCATGGTTTTGGATACTATTTGCAGTGGTTTTTTCAATTGGATATAGTTGTGAAGTTTTCGCTATGTGAGTAGTGGATATAAATAAGGGGCTTGTAGCTGCTGCATCTCTTGAAAAAATAAAAGTAGTTGTAAAGAACAAAATTGATAAAATAGTAAAAATGTAATAATTCCTCTGTAGGAAGATAGAGGTTGGCAGGCAATTTTATGGAATAAAAACTTTTTAAGAAGATGTACAGTACAGAGATGATTTTGAGCATGACGTCATTTGCGGAGATGATGATTGTTCTTAGAAAACAAAATTAATTTGATCACTCCTCAAATAAAAAATTATCTGGTCTTTGAAATATATCTCCCAACTCCAAATAATATAGAGTACTATATTTCCAAATCTCATAAATATATATTTTAAGCAAGTACTTATGATCATTTTATGTTTAAAAAACTAGGTATAATCAAATGTTCATTTGATTTTGTTAAATTATTTTATGTATTCATCAACTATTTATTATCATTTTGAATATTACTATTATTTCTAAATTGAAAAGATAAGTGACTACTTAAATTATATGATTCGACTCTTGAGCAAGATCATATGTGATATTTTGTTTACACAAAGCAAATGTAAGATGAAGATCATTTTATCAGCACTGCCACTACTATATATCGAGGCTAGATTCGTGTTCGTATTTTATAAAAAGAAAGCAAGTAACCGGTTCGATGAGAGGTTTCAAAGGGAAAAGTATATGAATGCGCGTAAACTAATTAGAGAAGTTTCATAAGAGCAAAATTACAATAAATTTTGCTCCATTTTATTCTTCAAACACACCCCATGCCATTTTTTACTCTTGTACATTGTTGCACTATAACATTCCGGTTTTTCATTAGAAATTGTCTTTCAAATTAAAAATTGTAAGAATTAGTAGGAACGCGGCTCTTTTGAAATTTTCGTTCGGAAAATTAGAATGCTTCGGATGACGACCGCTGCCCATTTGGGTCGACCTACGTCGACTCCTTTTCTCCAAGGAGCGGATATATCTAATTCGGATGGCCAATAACCAACTGGCTGGTTTTCCCTTTACTAATAGCCACCAATTTCCGTCCCGCGCGAGCCTTCCGCAGAGTTACTCTAATTGCATATTGTTTCTCGTTATAAATTGAAACCGGTTGAAGTGAAGCTCCCAGTGCCACATCACCATTACTCTGAACAAAACCTCCGCAATAAATAAATATTTTAAGTATTGATGAAGTATTTAAGATCATTTGAATATAATTTTTCTTTTTTAATTTAGAAGAAGAAATGAGGCCTTATTGCATGGTTACTGGTACCATATGAACAATATGGTATCTGCCCAATTTTTACACACAATTCTTTCTACACAATATACACACCAAGTCTCTCTCTCTAAATCACACAATTTACGCAATAACACATAGAAACCGCAAACGAAATCGCTCTCTCACACATGAACGACGAACCATCGCGAGGAAGAGCACGAGCCACCGCGTTTGACGAATCACCGCGAGCAAGAGCACGAGCCAATGCGTTTGACGAACCACCGCGAGCAGGAGCACGAGCCCAGCGCCCACGAGCCATCGAGCCACACCACCTGCTCCGACGAGCCCCCGCCTCCTCCGTTCACCTCCGGAAGCCGGCAAGGTATACAACCCTCTCACTTTTACATTTTTTTAGTTTGTTTTTAATTTTTTTTTATGTGTGAAATTAGGGTTTGAGGATTTGGGGAAATTGAATTTGGATGTTATATAGATTTGGGGGAATTGAATTTGGGTGTTATATGGATCTAGAAGATTATGAATCCTTTCTAGTTTTTAATTGTGCTTAATGAATTGTATTTACTGTATAATTGAAATATATAAATTTATCTTTATAAAAACTTACTTTGTGTGATTATGAGAAATAGTGATTGTGCTTCACTTGTTTAACTATGAGGGTCAGGCCACCACTGAATCCTAAAGAAGTAGCTGCTTACGACCTTGTTGCATGGGAAATCACCAATGATAATACCATCATTTCCAAGAATCTGCATCAAGAACAGCATTTTGGACTGTATACATTCTGGTATACTAACTAGTGCATTGATATTTTTCAGTTTTATTTAACACATGTTCTTGAAAATTAGCATTTTGATCTGTATTTGTGCCTTGCCGATAAGAAGTTCGAACCAACTTGCTCTATGCGAAAAGTCTATGATGAAGGTGCCTCCATCTTCGCTTCATCGTCGCCTCTATCCCCAGCGTCGTCGACGCCGTCGTTCGTCTCTCCCCAACCGAGTCCTGCACCCGCCACGTCGTTGAATCCCGACAATCCTTATGTTTGATGAGTATTTATGTTTGATGCATTATTATGTGATTTTTTTGTTCATTTAGAATTATTTTTTTTATTAGAACTATTTTTCTGTTGTGTGTGTTCTATTCAAAAGTCATTCATCACATTATAAGATAAAATCCACTATGACTTGTAATCAATTCTACTCTATTTGGTTTGTTGTTTTAGACTTTGTAATTAGTATGAATCGAGTTTAAAACAATTAAAAAAAACAAGAAATGTATGATCAGAAAGTGATTCAGTTATATCATAAAATCTACTATGACTTGTGATCAATTCTACCCAGTTTGGTATGTTGTTATGGAACTTTGTACATAGTATGGGTTGTAAAAATACTGTTTTGTGTTTTAATTTTGAACAGGATGATGAGTTCCTCAATGTGCTTCGTATCAAATATTGTTCGGCAATTATAATGATGCAGAAGAATGAGGTACAGAAAGAAGTAACAAGAAAAGCCAGAGAAAATGCACTTGTGGATAATGAAATTGTGAAAGCCGGTTTGCAGATTGAGAAAGGCTTCTGTTGATTGTAATATTTATATTGATGAATTAGTTGTGGATAATGAAATTGTTAAAGTCGATTTGCAGATTGAGAAAAGCTTTTGTTGATTGTAATATTTATATTGATGAATTAGTTGTATTCTAAAATGTATATTTAGATTGATAACTCGTTGCTTTTATGATTTCTACTCAAGTTGAAATGAAATTCTACTGAATATCTTATGAATTTTACTCTATTTATTGTACAATTCTTTTCAATACTCTTTTTTACTCTTTATATTTCAAACATCTACTACATTTATTAATGAGTTCTACTTCATTGGTTAGTGAATTGTACTCTCTTTATTAGTATATACTACTACATTTATACCTAAACTTCTAAATCTTAAACTCTAAATCCTAAATTCTAAACCTTAAACCCTAAAGTGGGTTTTGTTTCGAAATGTTTTGTTTCAAAAGGTCTTGTATCAAAGTTGCATTGGTTATTGAATTCTACTGCATTGATTATTGAATTATACTGCATTGGTTACTGAATGTTACTCTCTTTATTAGTATATACTACTACATTTATACCTAAACCCTAAACCCTTAAACCCTAAACCCCTAAACCATAAACCTTAAACCCTAAACCCCTAAACTCTAAACCCTAAAACCTAAAACTCTAAACCAATGCTACTGGTTAGTGAATTCTACTTCATTGGTTAGTGAAATCTACTCTCTTTAGTAGTATATTCTACTACATTTATACCTAAACCCTAAAACCTAAACCTTAAAAATAAACCCTAAACCATAAACCCTAAAAATAAACCCTAAACCCTAAACCCTAAAAATAAATCCTAAACTCTAAACCCTAAATCGTGGGAGGCGAACTAAAATCGATGGCGGCGTCATGTTCTAATGAATTTTACTGCATTTAGTAGTGCATTTTACTCTCTTTATGTGCATATTCTACTCCATTTATTCATGAATTCTACTGTATTTGTACACAACATCTATTACATGAATAAAAAAATACCAATACATAATTCTCCATGTTATAATAAACGTAATCTCGACGTAATAAAAATTCTGTTGAATAGGACAATAAAATAAAAACCAACAATAGAATATCATCAACACAACATCATCAAAACTAAAAAAACCAATGTCATCAACACAACATTTCCACAAATAAAAAAAATCAGGGAACATATAACACTGATCGAAATATGGAACTTGTATTCGAAAAAACAACTTTTAATCTTTGATTTTCAGATTCAGGGTGCACAATATAACTACCCTCGCCATCCTAAAAAAACTAAGCAGAAAAGTATTAAAAACATAGTAAAATTAAGTATAAAACAGAGTAGAACTCAGTATTAAAAACAATAGAATACATAATAAAGCATAATGATTGTATAAGTCGAAATCTTCATTTTAGCATAAACAACAACTAGATCATAAATATATTTATAAAATGTCTCCCTTGCAAGTTTTAATAATAAAAAAAGAGTGAAAACTAAATATAAAGAATCCAGAATTCAGTAAAATAAAAGAACTCATTATAAAAATAGAGTAGAATGTTGTATCAAACAAACTAGAACTCAATATAAAATAAAGTAGAGTTTATTTTATTATTAAATATTAAAATAATAACTATTACAATATTTGTGTACATATATGTGTGATTTTCCACTCGTCGCAAAAGGAGAAAGCATTCGAAATTTGCTCTTTGTCGGCGGCGTTGGCTGGTTTGGGGCTCGTGATGGATGAGGAGGAAGGTGAGCTTGAACCAAGTATGGAGGGATCGGACAAAGTCGCACTGAAATCTTGCGAGGCGGCAGAAGGCAGAGTAATTTTGTTAACAAACAGAGAAGAATTGCATACAAAACGGAGATGAATGATACATACAACGCAGAAGAATTCAACATAACACAAAAAAGCATACCAATATTATGATGTTCAACATCTTCACCACGCAGTATAATTCGAAAACTAGGAGGAACCCTGAGGTACAAGATATCTGCATTAAAAGAAAAATAAATAGGTAGATATATAATCATGTACATACAAACTACACAATAAATGAATAAGTAATGGAGTTTATAAATTTAGATGAAGAATGACAAGAAGGAACACGTGAGAAAAGGTACAGGCCACAAATTTTTCCTTGCACACTTTAGTAAATCCTTAGTGGGCACTTCAAGCTCACTACACAAGGGTGGAGCTTCCACTTTAGTGAACCATTTTGCAGTGACCCTTGCCACCTATTCACTGGTTATAATATAGACTCTCAAAGATATTTCTGAAACTCTATAATCCTTCTAAAACAATAAACGCGGATGTGCTTGCCAATATATTCAGGTGAAGACTTTCAGCAGGGATGTTGTCTTTTAAAACCATAAAGGCGGATGTGCTTGCCACTCACTAGTACACTACCAGTTCATTAGAATTACTAACATGTTTTGTTGGTTAAATGAAATTTTAAACCAAGAATCAAAACCCAAAAGCACAAAGATGTTAGTGTCTAAGTTCGCACTAGTTCATAAAGAGTCTTCGGACTCTTGTGAACTAGCTTGAACTTCACACTTTGTTTTTTTTTTGAATGAACTTCATTCTTATGTGTTTTTGTTATTTGTACAGGTTAAGTAATTCTAAGTGTGCTAGTACTTGGAAGACTTATGCAAGTACAAATTACACTGTGGGTCTTTGAAGCACTGCTGCTGATAAGTCCCTGGAGTTCGAAGTCCTCAAGGGTTCGAACTCCCTGTTCTCTGATCCACCGAAGGAGTGTCGTAGAAGCTGATGTCTCTGGAGTTCATCCTGCTAGGGCTATGAAGCCAGAGGCGCGAAGAGTGAGAAGGCCCTGCTAAGGGAGTTCGAACTCACGGAAGTAAAAGATCAAGTAGCTGCTACGTACTCCCTGTTTGAAGTTCGAAGACTCGCTAGAGACAAAGGACTGAGAACAAGTCGGTGTTGGAATATTCGAGATTCCATAGAAGATGCTTTGGGCTCAGCCCATTAAGCGCAAATCCCGGAATCCCATTAGGGTTTCATTCACGAGGTCTATAAATAGTCGCTAGATTGTTTGTAGATTTAAAAAAAACACTTTTATCTGGAATTTCTAGTGAGAGAAATATTGTATTCCGAGAGTATTCGCTAGAAAGCTCCGGTGTTCACTCTTGTAGGTACACTTAGAACGAGTTCGCTAGAAGGAGTTCGCGGTGTGCTTTGTGTGGTCTGATAGTTCATAGGCCGCTAGGACTGTGAACAAATAGACTTGGTTTTTGGTCGTGTGACCTTTCTATAAGTTCGTAAGGACTTGTAGATGTTTGATTAAAGTGTTCAATACAAACTTTATTCAAGAACCTCTTTATTGTGTTGACTACTATTCAAAGTACATAGACCCAGCACGTTTTACACTACGGGTCTACCAAGTCCTGCAGTTCTTAACACTGTAGGGCTTCATACACAATTTCAAAAGATACTGATGAAAAATGATAAAAGCCTATGAGTACAAGATAAATTAAAGAATAAAACTCGGTTAACAAAAGCATAATAGTTTGAGCCTTTACCCTCAATGAATGACGGTAGGTTAGAAAGCAATAGGTGCGACACCAAGATAATTAGGCTACACCTGAAGTTTAGATTTACTAAGTTTTGAGTCAGCTTAATTACCTCGCCGAATGCTTCGAAAATGTCGATGCTGGGCTGATGGATGGTGCACACCACTGTCCTTCCCGTATCCACGATGTTCCTCACCTTTCTCATCACGATCGCAGCGGCCCTCTTGTCCAGCCCTGAAGTTGGCTCGTCCATGAATACGATCGAAGGGTTCGCCACCAGCTCGACCGCGATCGTCAGCCTTTTCCTCTGCTCAGTCAAGAGTCCGTTGACTCCGGGAAGCCCAACCTAAGACCCCTTCAGGTACGTACGGTTAAGAAACGTGAGCGATAAGATGTAGCAGATGTTGAATAACCATACAAATGTAAATGTGACTCCTGTCCCGATCCAAAACTATGAAAACGCGATCTCGATAATTGAGGTACGAAAACTGTAATTCACATGACAATTACCGAATTACCATCCGAACGAAGCTATGCCGCCGCTCCAATTACCGAAATTATCTGCCGCAACAATCGCCAATTACGCCCGTCGCCGTCCAATCGTAATTGTGGCTGCGTCACAGTTCTTCTCCGATTAATCTCCGTAGAAGAAGTTGTGGTTGCGTTCCCGTCCATCTCCGATTAATCCTGTCGAAATCCGCCACTACAATAGAGTTCATAGAGTCTGTTTCGGTTGCGAGAGGGGAGAGGAAGAAAATAGGGTAAGCAAAAAAGAGAAAAAAAAAAAAAAAAAAAAGAGAAAAATAAAATAAAATGCTTAAATATTAAAAAGTGGTACCATATCTTTTAGTATGGTACTAGTACCACCTAATAAATTGCCTGAAAAAATAGTGTTAACTTAGTAATGAGAACCCGAGTCATTAGATGATGAAAAAAATAGCTAGCTACGTATACTGTATTTTTTTGCTTCGTCTGTTATTCCTCGTCTTTTATGAAATCTTTTATTTAAGAACAATTTAGATAAGGGTAATAATTATTTATTATTTAAAATTCAATAATCTAGTTTATTGGATTCATAACAAAATTACTCTTTTGTTTTAAATTATTAAATTATCAAATTAAATTTGTTTATATTTATTATATTATAATAATACATTATTCATTAAATAATATATATATATATATATATATATATATATATATATATATATATATATATATATATATATATATATATATACTTGAAGTATCAACTAATTTTCTCAATTTTATAATTAGTGTTATCATAACATTCACTTTTTCTTACAATTAAAATTATCTAACACTCTAAATTATTTTGTTTATTTGATTTGTGATCATTTGTAGTTTAGTGTATTTAATCGAATAACTATTCAAATGAGTATCACTATATAATATGTCAATAGATGAAATACAAAATTGTATGACATAATCACACTATATATGTTACTATATTTAGAAATTAAATTATTTCATTATAATTTATAACACAATTATAAAATTTTCATTTTAATGATTTAAAGAATTATTTTTTTCTTTATTTTACTTAAATTGATTTGTTAATATTTTATTTTTATGTTTTTCATTATTACACAATTTAATTATTAATTAAATGGTTTAAATGAGTTTGAAACGAGTTTTAAATGGGTAATCCGTTTATAAATAAGTTGGGATTATGTTTAATTTTTCGACACGATTATTAAATTAGTTGAGTTTGAATTTATGTTTTGTAACTAGCAAATAGTCTTGACCCTGTTGGAAATCGATATCCCGGAATTAATAAATTTAAATAAATAAATTATCTAATTAATTCCGACCAAAATCCTTCGGAGATCGAATATCCGGAGTTGTCAAAGTTGCGGAACGACAACTCCAATCGACTCCCGGTTGCCGGAACATCCCGCCACGAACCACCACGAATCCGAACTCAACCAAACCCTAACCACGGGGATAACCCGAACTGTTCGGTCGAGCCCTCGCGAGGGTTCGCGGCTGTCCTTGGCAGCCGCCTAGGGCTGCCCTTGGCAGCCCGCTGGGCACGCCGAGAACCCACGCGACCAGCTGCGGGGATGCTCGTAGCATCCCGCTGACGCCTCGCGTCGCAACGAGTCCCGCATGGGCTCGTGGGGCTGATCGCAGCAGCCCCGTAGCGCTGCCCGAACGCGGCTCGCATCACGTGCGAGTCCGCTGCGGAAAACCCGCAGCTCGCACGCGAGCCCGTTCGTGGCGATCGAACTAGGGTTCGATCGAGTCTCGGCGCCCAGCCGAGGCTCACGCCCTCTCGACCCCTCCAGCCGAGCCGACGATCCGCCGACGGTCCGGTGGTCTTCGACCACCACCGCCCGGTTCGTCCTCGTCATGGGTCGCGTCTTTCGGATCTTGGTTCACGATATTTTTACGATAATTAAACGATTAAATCATAAAAGGAGTTTTACGATTTACCTCGTTCTCGTTGTTCGGAAAAACGAAGAACACAATTGAAGACCTTGAGATCTTCCCACGTATTCCTTGCACTAGCCCGGACGTCGTGTGGGCGACGATCTACCGAACTCCATGGATCTCCCTCTCTATTTTTTCTCTCTAGAATTGTGATCTTCAAGTTATGAGAATAGAGAAGACCATGTAGTGCTTTTATAGGCTACGTAGGGGATCTTAAGGAGGTGGAATATTGAGCTTCCAATAATAGTGATTAAATTGAGCCCAAGCCCAAATCTATTAATCCTTACTATTATTAATTAATTTATTTTCCACTATATAAATTAATTGCACTCCCAATATTAAACCATATTATATCAAATAATATTTCTCCGGTAGTATTATTTATTCCGTGTATTTAAGATATAAATATCCATGAATAAAATTAATTTATTGCTAATTAATTTATTCATCTCTTATATCCGAGACTAGTACCATTCAACCTTAATTATTATGCGGAACAAATCCACCTGCAGGGTTTACATAATAATTCCTTATGAACTCATCTCGGGGATATTATCAACCCTTACGGGATACACTTTCCCGTCAAGTATTCACGGCATGCCATATATAAAATATAGTGACCCAACTTAACCGGTAATTAACCCAATAATTAAACCGGTCAATTCTTTTGGAAAATCAAAGTCACTTATATTAAATTTACACACCCGCAATAGTATCGGGGATTAAGAATAAAATACACAGAGACTTTAATCGATTATCTAAGGCAATCCTAATCGATAAATCTCAAGCGATCCGCCCAATACACCAAGTGTACAACTGTGATAAAATAATTAAGACAAATTATTTTCTCTCTCACACAACGACTATACCGATGGATTGGTCCGTGTCCATCTAGGTCGTGAGCAACTGTTCAATTAAATACGAGTAACCGATAGTATGATCTTCTGTGTGGGCCCGACACACCATACTAACTACAACGTATAGAATCCAGGACTATAATTTGCATATATTTAATTATAAATAATTAAACGCAAATAATTGTGTATTTAATTAAATAGATTAGTGGCAATGGATCGTGAGTTTCTGTTACTTAAATCTAGACATTAAGTACACAACTCCAACAATCTCCCACTTGTACTAAGGTCTAGTCATTTCCTCCAAACTCCCGACTCCCATACTCATCACGTGCTTAAGTTGTACTTCCAAGAAGTACTATGTGAATGAACAATCTAGGTTGCCGCTCTGAAGTTATCTTGGTGACTACAGCGTCGTCTCCCTCGACGATGACTCGTATCAGGTGGTACTTGCTCTATGTGTTATCTTACACTTATGGACTTGTGATTTCTTACCATTTGCCATCGCACCGCTATTTACATAGCCTTTGGCAAATTAAGAATCACATCTAAGTCCCAGAGATTATCCCGGAGCTTTACAAAAACTTCCGCTGCCTCTGAGGCCGCTTATTTGGTTACCCATGGCAGAGTCCGAAAAGCATCGTGCTTATCACTCTTCCATGTTAAAACTCCTTCTCCTTTAATAGTGAAACACATAGCCTGATATCGACTTACACCGGTCCTCATTTGATTAGAAATCTAAGAGAATGTAATCCAAAGGAAATGCTTGTTTGCTCCGTAATCCAGAACATAGCTTCCAGTACTTCGAAAGTACTTAAAATGTTCATTACAGCAGTCAAGTATTCCTTTCTAGGATTACCTTGATATCCTCCCACTATGCTAACCGCATAGCCGATATCAGGTTCTTGTTTTCAACAATGCATTTATTAAGCTTTCCTCACTGTAAGTGTAGGAATCCGCTTTCATTGCTTCTATCTCCTTTTGTGTTCCAAAACACATATCCTTAGATAGATGCATTCTGTATCTGAAAGGTAACGAACCTTTCTCGGAATCTTGCATGTTAAAACGAACCATAATCATATATATGTAAGATGTCCAGGAGAAGTACATTGTTCTTTCCTAGAGATCCAAGATCTCAAGAACATGTCCAACTTCTTCCTATATCTTTCATATCGATTTATCTAGACAATCATCATTTTATGTCTGACAACATCTTTACATTGTTGCCAATGATAAGAGTGTCATCTACATAAAACCCGAGAAACACCACTTTGTTTCCATCACGTTTCCAATACACACGATTCGTCTATGCTTTGATGAATCCATAAAATGGACTATCTCATCAATTTGCAAGTACCACGAACTCAATGCTTTGTTCCAATCCATAAATGGATCAACTAAGCTTGTACTCTAAATGATCTTGCCTCTTAGCAATAATATTTATTGCTTTCCAAGAAGGCACATTTAGATCTAGTACTGCCTCTATGTAGATTCAGGGATCGATTTCATGTATACTAGGTCCAGAGTCCGAAAACTCTCCTAGTCTTATGAATATCTCCGGTTGATCCTCAACCTCCCACTACAACGGCATTCCGGTGTATAAACAGTAATAACAGTAGGTGCAGTTAGTGGTGTACCGCTACTCGGTTCGGCTGGTTCTCAGTCCTTATCGTTTTTTCTCATTTCAAAAGTATCACGTCACTTTGGGCTCGTGGTTCATCTAATAGTTTTTCTCTAAGAACCGGGCGTTAGAACTTATAACGTCCTTCTGGTTCATAGTACTATTGAACACACATCTTTTGTTCTTCCAGGATATTCTACAACCGCATTTCAATGCGCCGTTGTTTTCAAGACATATCCATAGAACACAGGTAGTTCCGTATAACTCATGCTTTTACTATCTCTATAAGAGTTCCATTTCTTGTTTCCGACTCACCACTTCTACACAAGAGTGTATGGTGTAGTCTTTTGGGATCAAATCCCAATCTCTGATCAGTATGTCATGCATTCCTCAGACAGGTGCTTGCCTCCGCGATCAAATCGCAGGCTTCTAATGGATATACCTTGAAGGTTCCCCACAATTGCTTAGTGTCTATTGACTTGTCAAAACACTTGCTTTTGTGGCACATCAGGTATTCTAATCCATTTCTCGAGTAATCATCAAATGAAGTACTCGTACCTTATTGTCTGAGTAGACATAGGTCTGCATACATCAGAGTCAATCAATTCTAATACTTGTCCGGATCTTATATCTTATATCCATAAAGGATTGCTTAGTCATATTATCTTCCAAATTAGATTCTTAGGTCGGAAGGTCCACTCCTTCAACTTAATTGATCAAATATCAATTTTCGACCTTTGAACTTCTTATTTGAATAAACATGACTTAGCATAAGAATCCACAAGTATAATCGATTTAATAAAGAAAACTCTTATTAGTAAAACGAGTTTTATACTACGGTTCGTTGCATCGTGGTGGACTCAGGATTCATCATATATATATTGCTAGCTAATGTACCAGAATAGATAATATCTGTATTTCTTCTTATAACCATCAAATGATTAAAAGAAATAAAATATCCATTCATTAGAAATCCAGAACAAAGTTCTTTCTAATATGAAAGGTACATAAAAGCAATAACTCAAAATGAAATCCTATAAAATGTCCTCCACTGCAACTGCTGCCTCCTCTACAGCATTGCCCATGTAGACTACGATTTCTTTTTTTCTAAGTCGTCGGGTTTCCTGGAACCCTTGCATTTAAAATGCACATACCGTCAGTGGTTCCATATCTACACACCAGGTTCCGGTAGATAATACCACTGACTATGTTTCACAACTAAAGAGAATTTCGTACTTTCTTTGAGAGGATAATCAGACTTCCAGTACCCAGACTGTTTGCATCGAGAATACTTGCCTATTGGCTTTCTCGTCCCATCTCGTGGTCCAAGTAATTTAGAACCACTGGGTTTCTTTGCTTTCTTTTCCTTTCCCCCGATTCTTGCCTTTAGGTTCGAAACCTTTGGCATTGGCTACAAGAGCTTGCGATTTCCGTCTTAACTCGTCTAAAAGAGCTTACTGAGTACTAACTAGTACTCTTTAACAGTTTGGGCAATGTCTAGATCTTTATTCCAATCATTACATCCAGGGACCAGTGAGTTTAAAATCCTTACGTATCACAGAAAGTGGGTTCAAAGCCATTTCCTAATCTATGAGCACATATAACAACAAACAATCGATTTAATCTCCGATATTATCTCCCTCAAATAATATCATTAAACCACTAATCACATCTAAAATCCCATCAGATATGGCAAGCCACGTGGTGTGGACGTTTACCTACCCAAATGATTTAGTAATTAGATTTGCTTCGGTCATACATCACTTATAGCGTAACTTCGTGGGGAAGAATACTATAATGCGTATCTAAGTGTAAACCATTACTCAGTACTAAAGTAAATCGTTTGGAACCGCTACATCACCGCAAGCCACGTGGTGTGGACGTTTACGATGACTTCACAATTCTTCACAATTCCTTATAACTGTCTACATCAATTAATCCAAAAACCGTTAGTATAGCAAGCCACGTGGTGTGGACGTTTACTACACCAAGAGACTTTTATAATTGACTCCCAATTACTTGATCCATTCGATTTTTGTAAATCAGGACGCGGAGAATCATAAGTGAAACTCGAAGTTTCTTACCAGTGATTCACCATGCGAACGACCCTATCTCTCATAGAATGAGGGAGCCGATCAGACAATCGATCCATTCATACAAATGGTACGAAAGCCTCTAATTTGTGTCCTCGACAAGACCAAGTGGCTTTGGCTCCATTCCACTCCCCGGGGTGAGAATGAGTCGACTTGAAATCAGTTTTGGAAAGACAAATTAGGCATTGTTTGATAGACTTAATCAATGTTTCTCGTAAGAGGAATTACAAGAATTCTCCTCCAATGGCTTATCTATATGAACTTCGAAAGTTCATAAAAGTCACCAAGAGAACAGCAATGGAGACCATGGCATTGTTTCCAATCCCTCTCCCACTTAGCTTTTTATAACAAAGGGATACGCTATCTAATGCATAATTAAATACACATAAGCATGCATACATGAAATAAAGCACATACTATAATCACATAATCAAAATAATACTAGAATATTATTTTCCGACTATTATGGCTTTATCGCATCTCCGTACGCATCTTGTAGTCTTCAGTCTTCGTTCTTGAATGCTCCATGTGACGAGAATATTAATTCCAATATTTAAATCTATTTATTTTTAATTAATCCAAAAGTTACTTAATTCGAAAATTAAGTCAATCGAATATATCAAAAATAAAATTAAATATTATTAATATTTTTTATTATTTTTATTTTCCTCTCTAACTTCATTAAATCTCTAGAATCCTATTCCAAGAACCACTTGGAATATTCTAAAAGATTTCCATAATGAAATAAGGAAATAAAATAATTTAGGACTCCTAATCCTTCCAAATTAATTCCTTTCCTAATCTATTAAAAATTCCATAAAGGAATAATTAAATAGGAAAATTAATTAAGGACTTTCAAAACTTTCCAAATTAATTATTTTCCTAATCTATTAAAAATTCCATAAAGGAATAATTAAATAAGGAAAATAAATTAATTCCAAATGTTCTTGAAAATTAGCATTTTGATCTGTATTTGTGCCTTGCCGATAAGAAGTTCGAACCAACTTGCTCTATGCGAAAAGTCTATGATGAAGGTGCCTCCATCTTCGCTTCATCGTCGCCTCTATCCCCAGCGTCGTCGACGCCGTCGTTCGTCTCTCCCCAACCGAGTCCTGCACCCGCCACGTCGTTGAATCCCGACATTCCTTATGTTTGATGAGTATTTATGTTTGATGCATTATTATGTGATTTTTTTGTTCATTTAGAATTATTTTTTTTATTAGAACTATTTTTCTGTTGTGTGTGTTCTATTCAAAAGTCATTCATCACATTATAAGATAAAATCCACTATGACTTGTAATCAATTCTACTCTATTTGGTTTGTTGTTTTAGACTTTGTAATTAGTATGAATCGAGTTTAAAACAATTAAAAAAAACAAGAAATGTATGATCAGAAAGTGATTCAGTTATATCATAAAATCTACTATGACTTGTGATCAATTCTACCCAGTTTGGTATGTTGTTATGGAACTTTGTACATAGTATGGGTTGTAAAAATACTGTTTTGTGTTTTAATTTTGAACAGGATGATGAGTTCCTCAATGTGCTTCGTATCAAATATTGTTCGGCAATTATAATGATGCAGAAGAATGAGGTACAGAAAGAAGTAACAAGAAAAGCCAGAGAAAATGCACTTGTGGATAATGAAATTGTGAAAGCCGGTTTGCAGATTGAGAAAGGCTTCTGTTGATTGTAATATTTATATTGATGAATTAGTTGTGGATAATGAAATTGTTAAAGTCGATTTGCAGATTGAGAAAAGCTTTTGTTGATTGTAATATTTATATTGATGAATTAGTTGTATTCTAAAATGTATATTTAGATTGATAACTCGTTGCTTTTATGATTTCTACTCAAGTTGAAATGAAATTCTACTGAATATCTTATGAATTTTACTCTATTTATTGTACAATTCTTTTCAATACTCTTTTTTACTCTTTATATTTCAAACATCTACTACATTTATTAATGAGTTCTACTTCATTGGTTAGTGAATTGTACTCTCTTTATTAGTATATACTACTACATTTATACCTAAACTTCTAAATCTTAAACTCTAAATCCTAAATTCTAAACCTTAAACCCTAAAGTGGGTTTTGTTTCGAAATGTTTTGTTTCAAAAGGTCTTGTATCAAAGTTGCATTGGTTATTGAATTCTACTGCATTGATTATTGAATTATACTGCATTGGTTACTGAATGTTACTCTCTTTATTAGTATATACTACTACATTTATACCTAAACCCTAAACCCTTAAACCCTAAACCCCTAAACCATAAACCTTAAACCCTAAACCCCTAAACTCTAAACCCTAAAACCTAAAACTCTAAACCAATGCTACTGGTTAGTGAATTCTACTTCATTGGTTAGTGAAATCTACTCTCTTTAGTAGTATATTCTACTACATTTATACCTAAACCCTAAAACCTAAACCTTAAAAATAAACCCTAAACCATAAACCCTAAAAATAAACCCTAAACCCTAAACCCTAAAAATAAATCCTAAACTCTAAACCCTAAATCGTGGGAGGCGAACTAAAATCGATGGCGGCGTCATGTTCTAATGAATTTTACTGCATTTAGTAGTGCATTTTACTCTCTTTATGTGCATATTCTACTCCATTTATTCATGAATTCTACTGTATTTGTACACAACATCTATTACATGAATAAAAAAATACCAATACATAATTCTCCATGTTATAATAAACGTAATCTCGACGTAATAAAAATTCTGTTGAATAGGACAATAAAATAAAAACCAACAATAGAATATCATCAACACAACATCATCAAAACTAAAAAAACCAATGTCATCAACACAACATTTCCACAAATAAAAAAAATCAGGGAACATATAACACTGATCGAAATATGGAACTTGTATTCGAAAAAACAACTTTTAATCTTTGATTTTCAGATTCAGGGTGCACAATATAACTACCCTCGCCATCCTAAAAAAACTAAGCAGAAAAGTATTAAAAACATAGTAAAATTAAGTATAAAACAGAGTAGAACTCAGTATTAAAAACAATAGAATACATAATAAAGCATAATGATTGTATAAGTCGAAATCTTCATTTTAGCATAAACAACAACTAGATCATAAATATATTTATAAAATGTCTCCCTTGCAAGTTTTAATAATAAAAAAAGAGTGAAAACTAAATATAAAGAATCCAGAATTCAGTAAAATAAAAGAACTCATTATAAAAATAGAGTAGAATGTTGTATCAAACAAACTAGAACTCAATATAAAATAAAGTAGAGTTTATTTTATTATTAAATATTAAAATAATAACTATTACAATATTTGTGTACATATATGTGTGATTTTCCACTCGTCGCAAAAGGAGAAAGCATTCGAAATTTGCTCTTTGTCGGCGGCGTTGGCTGGTTTGGGGCTCGTGATGGATGAGGAGGAAGGTGAGCTTGAACCAAGTATGGAGGGATCGGACAAAGTCGCACTGAAATCTTGCGAGGCGGCAGAAGGCAGAGTAATTTTGTTAACAAACAGAGAAGAATTGCATACAAAACGGAGATGAATGATACATACAACGCAGAAGAATTCAACATAACACAAAAAAGCATACCAATATTATGATGTTCAACATCTTCACCACGCAGTATAATTCGAAAACTAGGAGGAACCCTGAGGTACAAGATATCTGCATTAAAAGAAAAATAAATAGGTAGATATATAATCATGTACATACAAACTACACAATAAATGAATAAGTAATGGAGTTTATAAATTTAGATGAAGAATGACAAGAAGGAACACGTGAGAAAAGGTACAGGCCACAAATTTTTCCTTGCACACTTTAGTAAATCCTTAGTGGGCACTTCAAGCTCACTACACAAGGGTGGAGCTTCCACTTTAGTGAACCATTTTGCAGTGACCCTTGCCACCTATTCACTGGTTATAATATAGACTCTCAAAGATATTTCTGAAACTCTATAATCCTTCTAAAACAATAAACGCGGATGTGCTTGCCAATATATTCAGGTGAAGACTTTCAGCAGGGATGTTGTCTTTTAAAACCATAAAGGCGGATGTGCTTGCCACTCACTAGTACACTACCAGTTCATTAGAATTACTAACATGTTTTGTTGGTTAAATGAAATTTTAAACCAAGAATCAAAACCCAAAAGCACAAAGATGTTAGTGTCTAAGTTCGCACTAGTTCATAAAGAGTCTTCGGACTCTTGTGAACTAGCTTGAACTTCACACTTTGTTTTTTTTTTGAATGAACTTCATTCTTATGTGTTTTTGTTATTTGTACAGGTTAAGTAATTCTAAGTGTGCTAGTACTTGGAAGACTTATGCAAGTACAAATTACACTGTGGGTCTTTGAAGCACTGCTGCTGATAAGTCCCTGGAGTTCGAAGTCCTCAAGGGTTCGAACTCCCTGTTCTCTGATCCACCGAAGGAGTGTCGTAGAAGCTGATGTCTCTGGAGTTCATCCTGCTAGGGCTATGAAGCCAGAGGCGCGAAGAGTGAGAAGGCCCTGCTAAGGGAGTTCGAACTCACGGAAGTAAAAGATCAAGTAGCTGCTACGTACTCCCTGTTTGAAGTTCGAAGACTCGCTAGAGACAAAGGACTGAGAACAAGTCGGTGTTGGAATATTCGAGATTCCATAGAAGATGCTTTGGGCTCAGCCCATTAAGCGCAAATCCCGGAATCCCATTAGGGTTTCATTCACGAGGTCTATAAATAGTCGCTAGATTGTTTGTAGATTTAAAAAAAACACTTTTATCTGGAATTTCTAGTGAGAGAAATATTGTATTCCGAGAGTATTCGCTAGAAAGCTCCGGTGTTCACTCTTGTAGGTACACTTAGAACGAGTTCGCTAGAAGGAGTTCGCGGTGTGCTTTGTGTGGTCTGATAGTTCATAGGCCGCTAGGACTGTGAACAAATAGACTTGGTTTTTGGTCGTGTGACCTTTCTATAAGTTCGTAAGGACTTGTAGATGTTTGATTAAAGTGTTCAATACAAACTTTATTCAAGAACCTCTTTATTGTGTTGACTACTATTCAAAGTACATAGACCCAGCACGTTTTACACTACGGGTCTACCAAGTCCTACCAAGTCCTGCAGTTCTTAACACTGTAGGGCTTCATACACAATTTCAAAAGATACTGATGAAAAATGATAAAAGCCTATGAGTACAAGATAAATTAAAGAATAAAACTCGGTTAACAAAAGCATAATAGTTTGAGCCTTTACCCTCAATGAATGACGGTAGGTTAGAAAGCAATAGGTGCGACACCAAGATAATTAGGCTACACCTGAAGTTTAGATTTACTAAGTTTTGAGTCAGCTTAATTACCTCGCCGAATGCTTCGAAAATGTCGATGCTGGGCTGATGGATGGTGCACACCACTGTCCTTCCCGTATCCACGATGTTCCTCACCTTTCTCATCACGATCGCAGCGGCCCTCTTGTCCAGCCCTGAAGTTGGCTCGTCCATGAATACGATCGAAGGGTTCGCCACCAGCTCGACCGCGATCGTCAGCCTTTTCCTCTGCTCAGTCAAGAGTCCGTTGACTCCGGGAAGCCCAACCTAAGACCCCTTCAGGTACGTACGGTTAAGAAACGTGAGCGATAAGATGTAGCAGATGTTGAATAACCATACAAATGTAAATGTGACTCCTGTCCCGATCCAAAACTATGAAAACGCGATCTCGATAATTGAGGTACGAAAACTGTAATTCACATGACAATTACCGAATTACCATCCGAACGAAGCTATGCCGCCGCTCCAATTACCGAAATTATCTGCCGCAACAATCGCCAATTACGCCCGTCGCCGTCCAATCGTAATTGTGGCTGCGTCACAGTTCTTCTCCGATTAATCTCCGTAGAAGAAGTTGTGGTTGCGTTCCCGTCCATCTCCGATTAATCCTGTCGAAATCCGCCACTACAATAGAGTTCATAGAGTCTGTTTCGGTTGCGAGAGGGGAGAGGAAGAAAATAGGGTAAGCAAAAAAGAGAAAAAAAAAAAAAAAAAAAAGAGAAAAATAAAATAAAATGCTTAAATATTAAAAAGTGGTACCATATCTTTTAGTATGGTACTAGTACCACCTAATAAATTGCCCGAAAAAATAGTGTTAACTTAGTAATGAGAACCCGAGTCATTAGATGATGAAAAAAATAGCTAGCTACGTATACTGTATTTTTTTGCTTCGTCTGTTATTCCTCGTCTTTTATGAAATCTTTTATTTAAGAACAATTTAGATAAGGGTAATAATTATTTATTATTTAAAATTCAATAATCTAGTTTATTGGATTCATAACAAAATTACTCTTTTGTTTTAAATTATTAAATTATCAAATTAAATTTGTTTATATTTATTATATTATAATAATACATTATTCATTAAATAATATATATATATATATATATATATATATATATATACTTGAAGTATCAACTAATTTTCTCAATTTTATAATTAGTGTTATCATAACATTCACTTTTTCTTACAATTAAAATTATCTAACACTCTAAATTATTTTGTTTATTTGATTTGTGATCATTTGTAGTTTAGTGTATTTAATCGAATAACTATTCAAATGAGTATCACTATATAATATGTCAATAGATGAAATACAAAATTGTATGACATAATCACACTATATATGTTACTATATTTAGAAATTAAATTATTTCATTATAATTTATAACACAATTATAAAATTTTCATTTTAATGATTTAAAGAATTATTTTTTTCTTTATTTTACTTAAATTGATTTGTTAATATTTTATTTTTATGTTTTTCATTATTACACAATTTAATTATTAATTAAATGGTTTAAATGAGTTTGAAACGAGTTTTAAATGGGTAATCCGTTTATAAATAAGTTGGGATTATGTTTAATTTTTCGACACGATTATTAAATTAGTTGAGTTTGAATTTATGTTTTGTAACTAGCAAATAGTCTTGACCCTGTTGGAAATCGATATCCCGGAATTAATAAATTTAAATAAATAAATTATCTAATTAATTCCGACCAAAATCCTTCGGAGATCGAATATCCGGAGTTGTCAAAGTTGCGGAACGACAACTCCAATCGACTCCCGGTTGCCGGAACATCCCGCCACGAACCACCACGAATCCGAACTCAACCAAACCCTAACCACGGGGATAACCCGAACTGTTCGGTCGAGCCCTCGCGAGGGTTCGCGGCTGTCCTTGGCAGCCGCCTAGGGCTGCCCTTGGCAGCCCGCTGGGCACGCCGAGAACCCACGCGACCAGCTGCGGGGATGCTCGTAGCATCCCGCTGACGCCTCGCGTCGCAACGAGTCCCGCATGGGCTCGTGGGGCTGATCGCAGCAGCCCCGTAGCGCTGCCCGAACGCGGCTCGCATCACGTGCGAGTCCGCTGCGGAAAACCCGCAGCTCGCACGCGAGCCCGTTCGTGGCGATCGAACTAGGGTTCGATCGAGTCTCGGCGCCCAGCCGAGGCTCACGCCCTCTCGACCCCTCCAGCCGAGCCGACGATCCGCCGGCGGTCCGGTGGTCTTCGACCACCACCGCCCGGTTCGTCCTCGTCATGGGTCGCGTCTTTCGGATCTTGGTTCACGATATTTTTACGATAATTAAACGATTAAATCATAAAAGGAGTTTTACGATTTACCTCGTTCTCGTTGTTCGGAAAAACGAAGAACACAATTGAAGACCTTGAGATCTTCCCACGTATTCCTTGCACTAGCCCGGACGTCGTGTGGGCGACGATCTACCGAACTCCATGGATCTCCCTCTCTATTTTTTCTCTCTAGAATTGTGATCTTCAAGTTATGAGAATAGAGAAGACCATGTAGTGCTTTTATAGGCTACGTAGGGGATCTTAAGGAGGTGGAATATTGGGCTTCCAATAATAGTGATTAAATTGAGCCCAAGCCCAAATCTATTAATCCTTACTATTATTAATTAATTTATTTTCCACTATATAAATTAATTCCACTCCCAATATTAAACCATATTATATCAAATAATATTTCTCCGGTAGTATTATTTATTCCGTGTATTTAAGATATAAATATCCATGAATAAAATTAATTTATTGCTAATTAATTTATTCATCTCTTATATCCGAGACTAGTACCATTCAACCTTAATTATTATGCGGAACAAATCCACCTGCAGGGTTTACATAATAATTCCTTATGAACTCATCTCGGGGATATTATCAACCCTTACGGGATACACTTTCCCGTCAAGTATTCACGGCATGCCATATATAAAATATAGTGACCCAACTTAACCGGTAATTAACCCAATAATTAAACCGGTCAATTCTTTTGGAAAATCAAAGTCACTTATATTAAATATACACACCCGCAATAGTATCGGGGATTAAGAATAAAATACACAGAGACTTTAATCGATTATCTAAGGCAATCCTAATCGATAAATCTCAAGCGATCCGCCCAATACACCAAGTGTACAACTGTGATAAAATAATTAAGACAAATTATTTTCTCTCTCACACAACGACTATACCGATGGATTGGTCCGTGTCCATCTAGGTCGTGAGCAACTGTTCAATTAAATACGAGTAACCGATAGTATGATCTTCTGTGTGGGCCCGACACACCATACTAACTACAACGTATAGAATCCAGGACTATAATTTGCATATATTTAATTATAAATAATTAAACGCAAATAATTGTGTATTTAATTAAATAGATTAGTGGCAATGGATCGTGAGTTTCTGTTACTTAAATCTAGACATTAAGTACACAACTCCAACAATCTCCCACTTGTACTAAGGTCTAGTCATTTCCTCCAAACTCCCGACTCCCATACTCATCACGTGCTTAAGTTGTACTTCCAAGAAGTACTATGTGAATGAACAATCTAGGTTGCCGCTCTGAAGTTATCTTGGTGACTACAGCGTCGTCTCCCTCGACGATGACTCGTATCAGGTGGTACTTGCTTTATGTGTTATCTTACACTTATGGACTTGTGATTTCTTACCATTTGCCATCGCACCGCTATTTACATAGCCTTTGGCAAATTAAGAATCACATCTAAGTCCCAGAGATTATCCCGGAGCTTTACAAAAACTTCCGCTGCCTCTGAGGCCGCTTATTTGGTTACCCATGGCAGAGTCCGAAAAGCATCGTGCTTATCACTCTTCCATGTTAAAACTCCTTCTCCTTTAATAGTGAAACACATAGCCTGATATCGACTTACACCGGTCCTCATTTGATTAGAAATCTAAGAGAATGTAATCCAAAGGAAATGCTTGTTTGCTCCGTAATCCAGAACATAGCTTCCAGTACTTCGAAAGTACTTAAAATGTTCATTACAGCAGTCAAGTATTCCTTTCTAGGATTACCTTGATATCCTCCCACTATGCTAACCGCATAGCCGATATCAGGTTCTTGTTTTCAACAATGCATTTATTAAGCTTTCCTCACTGTAAGTGTAGGAATCCGCTTTCATTGCTTCTATCTCCTTTTGTGTTCCAAAACACATATCCTTAGATAGATGCATTCTGTATCTGAAAGGTAACGAACCTTTCTCGGAATCTTGCATGTTAAAACTAACCATAATCATATATATGTAAGATGTCCAGGAGAAGTACAATGTTCTTTCCTAGAGATCCAAGATCTCAAGAACATGTCCAACTTCTTCCTATATCTTTCATATCGATTTATCTAGACAATCATCATTTTATGTCTGACAACATCTTTACATTGTTGCCAATGATAAGAGTGTCATCTACATAAAACCCGAGAAACACCACTTTGTTTCCATCACGTTTCCAATACACACGATTCGTCTATGCTTTGATGAATCCATAAAATGGACTATCTCATCAATTTGCAAGTACCACGAACTCAATGCTTTGTTCCAATCCATAAATGGATCAACTAAGCTTGTACTCTAAATGATCTTGCCTCTTAGCAATAATATTTATTGCTTTCCAAGAAGGCACATTTAGATCTAGTACTGCCTCTATGTAGATTCAGGGATCGATTTCATGTATACTAGGTCCAGAGTCCGAAAACTCTCCTAGTCTTATGAATATCTCCGGTTGATCCTCAACCTCCCACTACAACGGCATTCCGGTGTATAAACAGTAATAACAGTAGGTGCAGTTAGTGGTGTACCGCTACTCGGTTCGGCTGGTTCTCAGTCCTTATCGTTTTTTCTCATTTCAAAAGTATCACGTCACTTTGGGCTCGTGGTTCATCTAATAGTTTTTCTCTAAGAACCGGGCGTTAGAACTTATAACGTCCTTCTGGTTCATAGTACTATTGAACACACATCTTTTGTTCTTCCAGGATATTCTACAACCGCATTTCAATGCGCCGTTGTTTTCAAGACATATCCATAGAACACAGGTAGTTCCGTATAACTCATGCTTTTACTATCTCTATAAGAGTTCCATTTCTTGTTTCCGACTCACCACTTCTACACAAGAGTGTATGGTGTAGTCTTTTGGGATCAAATCCCAATCTCTGATCAGTATGTCATGCATTCCTCAGACAGGTGCTTGCCTCCGCGATCAAATCGCAGGCTTCTAATGGATATACCTTGAAGGTTCCCCACAATTGCTTAGTGTCTATTGACTTGTCAAAACACTTGCTTTTGTGGCACATCAGGTATTCTAATCCATTTCTCGAGTAATCATCAAATGAAGTACTCGTACCTTATTGTCTGAGTAGACATAGGTCTGCATACATCAGAGTCAATCAATTCTAATACTTGTCCGGATCTTATATCTTATATCCATAAAGGATTGCTTAGTCATATTATCTTCCAAATTAGATTCTTAGGTCGGAAGGTCCACTCCTTCAACTTAATTGATCAAATATCAATTTTCGACCTTTGAACTTCTTATTTGAATAAACATGACTTAGCATAAGAATCCACAAGTATAATCGATTTAATAAAGAAAACTCTTATTAGTAAAACGAGTTTTATACTACGGTTCGTTGCATCGTGGTGGACTCAGGATTCATCATATATATATTGCTAGCTAATGTACCAGAATAGATAATATCTGTATTTCTTCTTATAACCATCAAATGATTAAAAGAAATAAAATATCCATTCATTAGAAATCCAGAACAAAGTTCTTTCTAATATGAAAGGTACATAAAAGCAATAACTCAAAATGAAATCCTATAAAATGTCCTCCACTGCAACTGCTGCCTCCTCTACAGCATTGCCCATGTAGACTACGATTTCTTTTTTTCTAAGTCGTCGGGTTTCCTGGAACCCTTGCATTTAAAATGCACATACCGTCAGTGGTTCCATATCTACACACCAGGTTCCGGTAGATAATACCACTGACTATGTTTCACAACTAAAGAGAATTTCGTACTTTCTTTGAGAGGATAATCAGACTTCCAGTACCCAGACTGTTTGCATCGAGAATACTTGCCTATTGGCTTTCTCGTCCCATCTCGTGGTCCAAGTAATTTAGAACCACTGGGTTTCTTTGCTTTCTTTTCCTTTCCCCCGATTCTTGCCTTTAGGTTCGAAACCTTTGGCATTGGCTACAAGAGCTTGCGATTTCCGTCTTAACTCGTCTAAAAGAGCTTACTGAGTACTAACTAGTACTCTTTAACAGTTTGGGCAATGTCTAGATCTTTATTCCAATCATTACATCCAGGGACCAGTGAGTTTAAAATCCTTACGTATCACAGAAAGTGGGTTCAAAGCCATTTCCTAATCTATGAGCACATATAACAACAAACAATCGATTTAATCTCCGATATTATCTCCCTCAAATAATATCATTAAACCACTAATCACATCTAAAATCCCATCAGATATGGCAAGCCACGTGGTGTGGACGTTTACCTACCCAAATGATTTAGTAATTAGATTTGCTTCGGTCATACATCACTTATAGCGTAACTTCGTGGGGAAGAATACTATAATGCGTATCTAAGTGTAAACCATTACTCAGTACTAAAGTAAATCGTTTGGAACCGCTACATCACCGCAAGCCACGTGGTGTGGACGTTTACGATGACTTCACAATTCTTCACAATTCCTTATAACTGTCTACATCAATTAATCCAAAAACCGTTAGTATAGCAAGCCACGTGGTGTGGACGTTTACTACACCAAGAGACTTTTATAATTGACTCCCAATTACTTGATCCATTCGATTTTTGTAAATCAGGACGCGGAGAATCATAAGTGAAACTCGAAGTTTCTTACCAGTGATTCACCATGCGAACGACCCTATCTCTCATAGAATGAGGGAGCCGAGCAGACAATCGATCCATTCATACAAATGGTACGAAAGCCTCTAATTTGTGTCCTCGACAAGACCAAGTGGCTTTGGCTCCATTCCACTCCCCGGGGTGAGAATGAGTCGACTTGAAATCAGTTTTGGAAAGACAAATTAGGCATTGTTTGATAGACTTAATCAATGTTTCTCGTAAGAGGAATTACAAGAATTCTCCTCCAATGGCTTATCTATATGAACTTCGAAAGTTCATAAAAGTCACCAAGAGAACAGCAATGGAGACCATGGCATTGTTTCCAATCCCTCTCCCACTTAGCTTTTTATAACAAAGGGATACGCTATCTAATGCATAATTAAATACACATAAGCATGCATACATGAAATAAAGCACATACTATAATCACATAATCAAAATAATACTAGAATATTATTTTCCGACTATTATGGCTTTATCGCATCTCCGTACGCATCTTGTAGTCTTCAGTCTTCGTTCTTGAATGCTCCATGTGACGAGAATATTAATTCCAATATTTAAATCTATTTATTTTTAATTAATCCAAAAGTTACTTAATTCGAAAATTAAGTCAATCGAATATATCAAAAATAAAATTAAATATTATTAATATTTTTTATTATTTTTATTTTCCTCTCTAACTTCATTAAATCTCTAGAATCCTATTCCAAGAACCACTTGGAATATTCTAAAAGATTTCCATAATGAAATAAGGAAATAAAATAATTTAGGACTCCTAATCCTTCCAAATTAATTCCTTTCCTAATCTATTAAAAATTCCATAAAGGAATAATTAAATAGGAAAATTAATTAAGGACTTTCAAAACTTTCCAAATTAATTATTTTCCTAATCTATTAAAAATTCCATAAAGGAATAATTAAATAAGGAAAATAAATTAATTCCAAATGTTCTTGAAAATTAGCATTTTGATCTGTATTTGTGCCTTGCCGATAAGAAGTTCGAACCAACTTGCTCTATGCGAAAAGTCTATGATGAAGGTGCCTCCATCTTCGCTTCATCGTCGCCTCTATCCCCAGCGTCGTCGACGCCGTCGTTCGTCTCTCCCCAACCGAGTCCTGCACCCGCCACGTCGTTGAATCCCGACATTCCTTATGTTTGATGAGTATTTATGTTTGATGCATTATTATGTGATTTTTTTGTTCATTTAGAATTATTTTTTTTATTAGAACTATTTTTCTGTTGTGTGTGTTCTATTCAAAAGTCATTCATCACATTATAAGATAAAATCCACTATGACTTGTAATCAATTCTACTCTATTTGGTTTGTTGTTTTAGACTTTGTAATTAGTATGAATCGAGTTTAAAACAATTAAAAAAAACAAGAAATGTATGATCAGAAAGTGATTCAGTTATATCATAAAATCTACTATGACTTGTGATCAATTCTACCCAGTTTGGTATGTTGTTATGGAACTTTGTACATAGTATGGGTTGTAAAAATACTGTTTTGTGTTTTAATTTTGAACAGGATGATGAGTTCCTCAATGTGCTTCGTATCAAATATTGTTCGGCAATTATAATGATGCAGAAGAATGAGGTACAGAAAGAAGTAACAAGAAAAGCCAGAGAAAATGCACTTGTGGATAATGAAATTGTGAAAGCCGGTTTGCAGATTGAGAAAGGCTTCTGTTGATTGTAATATTTATATTGATGAATTAGTTGTGGATAATGAAATTGTTAAAGTCGATTTGCAGATTGAGAAAAGCTTTTGTTGATTGTAATATTTATATTGATGAATTAGTTGTATTCTAAAATGTATATTTAGATTGATAACTCGTTGCTTTTATGATTTCTACTCAAGTTGAAATGAAATTCTACTGAATATCTTATGAATTTTACTCTATTTATTGTACAATTCTTTTCAATACTCTTTTTTACTCTTTATATTTCAAACATCTACTACATTTATTAATGAGTTCTACTTCATTGGTTAGTGAATTGTACTCTCTTTATTAGTATATACTACTACATTTATACCTAAACTTCTAAATCTTAAACTCTAAATCCTAAATTCTAAACCTTAAACCCTAAAGTGGGTTTTGTTTCGAAATGTTTTGTTTCAAAAGGTCTTGTATCAAAGTTGCATTGGTTATTGAATTCTACTGCATTGATTATTGAATTATACTGCATTGGTTACTGAATGTTACTCTCTTTATTAGTATATACTACTACATTTATACCTAAACCCTAAACCCTTAAACCCTAAACCCCTAAACCATAAACCTTAAACCCTAAACCCCTAAACTCTAAACCCTAAAACCTAAAACTCTAAACCAATGCTACTGGTTAGTGAATTCTACTTCATTGGTTAGTGAAATCTACTCTCTTTAGTAGTATATTCTACTACATTTATACCTAAACCCTAAAACCTAAACCTTAAAAATAAACCCTAAACCATAAACCCTAAAAATAAACCCTAAACCCTAAACCCTAAAAATAAATCCTAAACTCTAAACCCTAAATCATGGGAGGCGAACTAAAATCGATGGCGGCGTCATGTTCTAATGAATTTTACTGCATTTAGTAGTGCATTTTACTCTCTTTATGTGCATATTCTACTCCATTTATTCATGAATTCTACTGTATTTGTACACAACATCTATTACATGAATAAAAAAATACCAATACATAATTCTCCATGTTATAATAAACGTAATCTCGAGGTAATAAAAATTCTGTTGAATAGGACAATAAAATAAAAACCAACAATAGAATATCATCAACACAACATCATCAAAACTAAAAAAACCAATGTCATCAACACAACATTTCCACAAATAAAAAAAATCAGGGAACATATAACACTGATCGAAATATGGAACTTGTATTCGAAAAAACAACTTTTAATCTTTGATTTTCAGATTCAGGGTGCACAATATAACTACCCTCGCCATCCTAAAAAAACTAAGCAGAAAAGTATTAAAAACATAGTAAAATTAAGTATAAAACAGAGTAGAACTCAGTATTAAAAACAATAGAATACATAATAAAGCATAATGATTGTATAAGTCGAAATCTTCATTTTAGCATAAACAACAACTAGATCATAAATATATTTATAAAATGTCTCCCTTGCAAATTTTAATAATAAAAAAAGAGTGAAAACTAAATATAAAGAATCCAGAATTCAGTAAAATAAAAGAACTCATTATAAAAATAGAGTAGAATGTTGTATCAAACAAACTAGAACTCAATATAAAATAAAGTAGAGTTTATTTTATTATTAAATATTAAAATAATAACTATTACAATATTTGTGTACATATATGTGTGATTTTCCACTCGTCGCAAAAGGAGAAAGCATTCGAAATTTGCTCTTTGTCGGCGGCGTTGGCTGGTTTGGGGCTCGTGATGGATGAGGAGGAAGGTGAGCTTGAACCAAGTATGGAGGGATCGGACAAAGTCGCACTGAAATCTTGCGAGGCGGCATAAGGCAGAGTAATTTTGTTAACAAACAGAGAAGAATTGCATACAAAACGGAGATGAATGATACATACAACGCAGAAGAATTCAACATAACACAAAAAAGCATACCAATATTATGATGTTCAACATCTTCACCACGCAGTATAATTCGAAAACTAGGAGGAACCCTGAGGTACAAGATATCTGCATTAAAAGAAAAATAAATAGGTAGATATATAATCATGTACATACAAACTACACAATAAATGAATAAGTAATGGAGTTTATAAATTTAGACGAAGAATGACAAGAAGGAACACGTGAGAAAAGGTACAGGCCACAAATTTTTCCTTGCACACTTTAGTAAATCCTTAGTGGGCACTTCAAGCTCACTACACAAGGGTGGAGCTTCCACTTTAGTGAACCATTTTGCAGTGACCCTTGCCACCTATTCACTGGTTATAATATAGACTCTCAAAGATATTTCTGAAACTCTATAATCCTTCTAAAACAATAAACGCGGATGTGCTTGCCAATATATTCAGGTGAAGACTTTCAGCAGGGATGTTGTCTTTTAAAACCATAAAGGCGGATGTGCTTGCCACTCACTAGTACACTACCAGTTCATTAGAATTACTAACATGTTTTGTTGGTTAAATGAAATTTTAAACCAAGAATCAAAACCCAAAAGCACAAAGATGTTAGTGTCTAAGTTCGCACTAGTTCATAAAGAGTCTTCGGACTCTTGTGAACTAGCTTGAACTTCACACTTTGTTTTTTTTTTGAATGAACTTCATTCTTATGTGTTTTTGTTATTTGTACAGGTTAAGTAATTCTAAGTGTGCTAGTACTTGGAAGACTTATGCAAGTACAAATTACACTGTGGGTCTTTGAAGCACTGCTGCTGATAAGTCCCTGGAGTTCGAAGTCCTCAAGGGTTCGAACTCCCTGTTCTCTGATCCACCGAAGGAGTGTCGTAGAAGCTGATGTCTCTGGAGTTCATCCTGCTAGGGCTATGAAGCCAGAGGCGCGAAGAGTGAGAAGGCCCTGCTAAGGGAGTTCGAACTCACGGAAGTAAAAGATCAAGTAGCTGCTACGTACTCCCTGTTTGAAGTTCGAAGACTCGCTAGAGACAAAGGACTGAGAACAAGTCGGTGTTGGAATATTCGAGATTCCATAGAAGATGCTTTGGGCTCAGCCCATTAAGCGCAAATCCCGGAATCCCATTAGGGTTTCATTCACGAGGTCTATAAATAGTCGCTAGATTGTTTGTAGATTTAAAAAAAACACTTTTATCTGGAATTTCTAGTGAGAGAAATATTGTATTCCGAGAGTATTCGCTAGAAAGCTCCGGTGTTCACTCTTGTAGGTACACTTAGAACGAGTTCGCTAGAAGGAGTTCGCGGTGTGCTTTGTGTGGTCTGATAGTTCATAGGCCGCTAGGACTGTGAACAAATAGACTTGGTTTTTGGTCGTGTGACCTTTCTATAAGTTCGTAAGGACTTGTAGATGTTTGATTAAAGTGTTCAATACAAACTTTATTCAAGAACCTCTTTATTGTGTTGACTACTATTCAAAGTACATAGACCCAGCACGTTTTACACTACGGGTCTACCAAGTCCTGCAGTTCTTAACACTGTAGGGCTTCATACACAATTTCAAAAGATACTGATGAAAAATGATAAAAGCCTATGAGTACAAGATAAATTAAAGAATAAAACTCGGTTAACAAAAGCATAATAGTTTGAGCCTTTACCCTCAATGAATGACGGTAGGTTAGAAAGCAATAGGTGCGACACCAAGATAATTAGGCTACACCTGAAGTTTAGATTTACTAAGTTTTGAGTCAGCTTAATTACCTCGCCGAATGCTTCGAAAATGTCGATGCTGGGCTGATGGATGGTGCACACCACTGTCCTTCCCGTATCCACGATGTTCCTCACCTTTCTCATCACGATCGCAGCGGCCCTCTTGTCCAGCCCTGAAGTTGGCTCGTCCATGAATACGATCGAAGGGTTCGCCACCAGCTCGACCGCGATCGTCAGCCTTTTCCTCTGCTCAGTCAAGAGTCCGTTGACTCCGGGAAGCCCAACCTAAGACCCCTTCAGGTACGTACGGTTAAGAAACGTGAGCGATAAGATGTAGCAGATGTTGAATAACCATACAAATGTAAATGTGACTCCTGTCCCGATCCAAAACTATGAAAACGCGATCTCGATAATTGAGGTACGAAAACTGTAATTCACATGACAATTACCGAATTACCATCCGAACGAAGCTATGCCGCCGCTCCAATTACCGAAATTATCTGCCGCAACAATCGCCAATTACGCCCGTCGCCGTCCAATCGTAATTGTGGCTGCGTCACAGTTCTTCTCCGATTAATCTCCGTAGAAGAAGTTGTGGTTGCGTTCCCGTCCATCTCCGATTAATCCTGTCGAAATCCGCCACTACAATAGAGTTCATAGAGTCTGTTTCGGTTGCGAGAGGGGAGAGGAAGAAAATAGGGTAAGCAAAAAAGAGAAAAAAAAAAAAAAAAAAAGAGAAAAATAAAATAAAATGCTTAAATATTAAAAAGTGGTACCATATCTTTTAGTATGGTACTAGTACCACCTAATAAATTGCCTGAAAAAATAGTGTTAACTTAGTAATGAGAACCCGAGTCATTAGATGATGAAAAAAATAGCTAGCTACGTATACTGTATTTTTTTGCTTCGTCTGTTATTCCTCGTCTTTTATGAAATCTTTTATTTAAGAACAATTTAGATAAGGGTAATAATTATTTATTATTTAAAATTCAATAATCTAGTTTATTGGATTCATAACAAAATTACTCTTTTGTTTTAAATTATTAAATTATCAAATTAAATTTGTTTATATTTATTATATTATAATAATACATTATTCATTAAATAATATATATATATATATATATATATATATATATATATATATATATACTTGAAGTATCAACTAATTTTCTCAATTTTATAATTAGTGTTATCATAACATTCACTTTTTCTTACAATTAAAATTATCTAACACTCTAAATTATTTTGTTTATTTGATTTGTGATCATTTGTAGTTTAGTGTATTTAATCGAATAACTATTCAAATGAGTATCACTATATAATATGTCAATAGATGAAATACAAAATTGTATGACATAATCACACTATATATGTTACTATATTTAGAAATTAAATTATTTCATTATAATTTATAACACAATTATAAAATTTTCATTTTAATGATTTAAAGAATTATTTTTTTCTTTATTTTACTTAAATTGATTTGTTAATATTTTATTTTTATGTTTTTCATTATTACACAATTTAATTATTAATTAAATGGTTTAAATGAGTTTGAAACGAGTTTTAAATGGGTAATCCGTTTATAAATAAGTTGGGATTATGTTTAATTTTTCGACACGATTATTAAATTAGTTGAGTTTGAATTTATGTTTTGTAACTAGCAAATAGTCTTGACCCTGTTGGAAATCGATATCCCGGAATTAATAAATTTAAATAAATAAATTATCTAATTAATTCCGACCAAAATCCTTCGGAGATCGAATATCCGGAGTTGTCAAAGTTGCGGAACGACAACTCCAATCGACTCCCGGTTGCCGGAACATCCCGCCACGAACCACCACGAATCCGAACTCAACCAAACCCTAACCACGGGGATAACCCGAACTGTTCGGTCGAGCCCTCGCGAGGGTTCGCGGCTGTCCTTGGCAGCCGCCTAGGGCTGCCCTTGGCAGCCCGCTGGGCACGCCGAGAACCCACGCGACCAGCTGCGGGGATGCTCGTAGCATCCCGCTGACGCCTCGCGTCGCAACGAGTCCCGCATGGGCTCGTGGGGCTGATCGCAGCAGCCCCGTAGCGCTGCCCGAACGCGGCTCGCATCACGTGCGAGTCCGCTGCGGAAAACCCGCAGCTCGCACGCGAGCCCGTTCGTGGCGATCGAACTAGGGTTCGATCGAGTCTCGGCGCCCAGCCGAGGCTCACGCCCTCTCGACCCCTCCAGCCGAGCCGACGATCCGCCGGCGGTCCGGTGGTCTTCGACCACCACCGCCCGGTTCGTCCTCGTCATGGGTCGCGTCTTTCGGATCTTGGTTCACGATATTTTTACGATAATTAAACGATTAAATCATAAAAGGAGTTTTACGATTTACCTCGTTCTCGTTGTTCGGAAAAACGAAGAACACAATTGAAGACCTTGAGATCTTCCCACGTATTCCTTGCACTAGCCCGGACGTCGTGTGGGCGACGATCTACCGAACTCCATGGATCTCCCTCTCTATTTTTTCTCTCTAGAATTGTGATCTTCAAGTTATGAGAATAGAGAAGACCATGTAGTGCTTTTATAGGCTACGTAGGGGATCTTAAGGAGGTGGAATATTGGGCTTCCAATAATAGTGATTAAATTGAGCCCAAGCCCAAATCTATTAATCCTTACTATTATTAATTAATTTATTTTCCACTATATAAATTAATTGCACTCCCAATATTAAACCATATTATATCAAATAATATTTCTCCGGTAGTATTATTTATTCCGTGTATTTAAGATATAAATATCCATGAATAAAATTAATTTATTGCTAATTAATTTATTCATCTCTTATATCCGAGACTAGTACCATTCAACCTTAATTATTATGCGGAACAAATCCACCTGCAGGGTTTACATAATAATTCCTTATGAACTCATCTCGGGGATATTATCAACCCTTACGGGATACACTTTCCCGTCAAGTATTCACGGCATGCCATATATAAAATATAGTGACCCAACTTAACCGGTAATTAACCCAATAATTAAACCGGTCAATTCTTTTGGAAAATCAAAGTCACTTATATTAAATATACACACCCGCAATAGTATCGGGGATTAAGAATAAAATACACAGAGACTTTAATCGATTATTTAAGGCAATCCTAATCGATAAATCTCAAGCGATCCGCCCAATACACCAAGTGTACAACTGTGATAAAATAATTAAGACAAATTATTTTCTCTCTCACACAACGACTATACCGATGGATTGGTCCGTGTCCATCTAGGTCGTGAGCAACTGTTCAATTAAATACGAGTAACCGATAGTATGATCTTCTGTGTGGGCCCGACACACCATACTAACTACAACGTATAGAATCCAGGACTATAATTTGCATATATTTAATTATAAATAATTAAACGCAAATAATTGTGTATTTAATTAAATAGATTAGTGGCAATGGATCGTGAGTTTCTGTTACTTAAATCTAGACATTAAGTACACAACTCCAACAATCTCCCACTTGTACTAAGGTCTAGTCATTTCCTCCAAACTCCCGACTCCCATACTCATCACGTGCTTAAGTTGTACTTCCAAGAAGTACTATGTGAATGAACAATCTAGGTTGCCGCTCTGAAGTTATCTTGGTGACTACAGCGTCGTCTCCCTCGACGATGACTCGTATCAGGTGGTACTTGCTCTATGTGTTATCTTACACTTATGGACTTGTGATTTCTTACCATTTGCCATCGCACCGCTATTTACATAGCCTTTGGCAAATTAAGAATCACATCTAAGTCCCAGAGATTATCCCGGAGCTTTACAAAAACTTCCGCTGCCTCTGAGGCCGCTTATTTGGTTACCCATGGCAGAGTCCGAAAAGCATCGTGCTTATCACTCTTCCATGTTAAAACTCCTTCTCCTTTAATAGTGAAACACATAGCCTGATATCGACTTACACCGGTCCTCATTTGATTAGAAATCTAAGAGAATGTAATCCAAAGGAAATGCTTGTTTGCTCCGTAATCCAGAACATAGCTTCCAGTACTTCGAAAGTACTTAAAATGTTCATTACAGCAGTCAAGTATTCCTTTCTAGGATTACCTTGATATCCTCCCACTATGCTAACCGCATAGCCGATATCAGGTTCTTGTTTTCAACAATGCATTTATTAAGCTTTCCTCACTGTAAGTGTAGGAATCCGCTTTCATTGCTTCTATCTCCTTTTGTGTTCCAAAACACATATCCTTAGATAGATGCATTCTGTATCTGAAAGGTAACGAACCTTTCTCGGAATCTTGCATGTTAAAACGAACCATAATCATATATATGTAAGATGTCCAGGAGAAGTACAATGTTCTTTCCTAGAGATCCAAGATCTCAAGAACATGTCCAACTTCTTCCTATATCTTTCATATTGATTTATCTAGACAATCATCATTTTATGTCTGACAACATCTTTACATTGTTGCCAATGATAAGAGTGTCATCTACATAAAACCCGAGAAACACCACTTTGTTTCCATCACGTTTCCAATACACACGATTCGTCTATGCTTTGATGAATCCATAAAATGGACTATCTCATCAATTTGCAAGTACCACGAACTCAATGCTTTGTTCCAATCCATAAATGGATCAACTAAGCTTGTACTCTAAATGATCTTGCCTCTTAGCAATAATATTTATTGCTTTCCAAGAAGGCACATTTAGATCTAGTACTGCCTCTATGTAGATTCAGGGATCGATTTCATGTATACTTGGTCCAGAGTCCGAAAACTCTCCTAGTCTTATGAATATCTCCGGTTGATCCTCAACCTCCCACTACAACGGCATTCCGGTGTATAAACAGTAATAACAGTAGGTGCAGTTAGTGGTGTACCGCTACTCGGTTCGGCTGGTTCTCAGTCCTTATCGTTTTTTCTCATTTCAAAAGTATCACGTCACTTTGGGCTCGTGGTTCATCTAATAGTTTTTCTCTAAGAACCGGGCGTTAGAACTTATAACGTCCTTCTGGTTCATAGTACTATTGAACACACATCTTTTGTTCTTCCAGGATATTCTACAACCGCATTTCAATGCGCCGTTGTTTTCAAGACATATCCATAGAACACAGGTAGTTCCGTATAACTCATGCTTTTACTATCTCTATAAGAGTTCCATTTCTTGTTTCCGACTCACCACTTCTACACAAGAGTGTATGGTGTAGTCTTTTGGGATCAAATCCCAATCTCTGATCAGTATGTCATGCATTCCTCAGACAGGTGCTTGCCTCCGCGATCAAATCGCAGGCTTCTAATGGATATACCTTGAAGGTTCCCCACAATTGCTTAGTGTCTATTGACTTGTCAAAACACTTGCTTTTGTGGCACATCAGGTATTCTAATCCATTTCTCGAGTAATCATCAAATGAAGTACTCGTACCTTATTGTCTGAGTAGACATAGGTCTGCATACATCAGAGTCAATCAATTCTAATACTTGTCCGGATCTTATATCTTATATCCATAAAGGATTGCTTAGTCATATTATCTTCCAAATTAGATTCTTAGGTCGGAAGGTCCACTCCTTCAACTTAATTGATCAAATATCAATTTTCGACCTTTGAACTTCTTATTTGAATAAACATGACTTAGCATAAGAATCCACAAGTATAATCGATTTAATAAAGAAAACTCTTATTAGTAAAACGAGTTTTATACTACGGTTCGTTGCATCGTGGTGGACTCAGGATTCATCATATATATATTGCTAGCTAATGTACCAGAATAGATAATATCTTTATTTCTTCTTATAACCATCAAATGATTAAAAGAAATAAAATATCCATTCATTAGAAATCCAGAACAAAGTTCTTTCTAATATGAAAGGTACATAAAAGCAATAACTCAAAATGAAATCCTATAAAATGTCCTCCACTGCAACTGCTGCCTCCTCTACAGCATTGCCCATGTAGACTACGATTTCTTTTTTTCTAAGTCGTCGGGTTTCCTGGAACCCTTGCATTTAAAATGCACATACCGTCAGTGGTTCCATATCTACACACCAGGTTCCGGTAGATAATACCACTGACTATGTTTCACAACTAAAGAGAATTTCGTACTTTCTTTGAGAGGATAATCAGACTTCCAGTACCCAGACTGTTTGCATCGAGAATACTTGCCTATTGGCTTTCTCGTCCCATCTCGTGGTCCAAGTAATTTAGAACCACTGGGTTTCTTTGCTTTCTTTTCCTTTCCCCCGATTCTTGCCTTTAGGTTCGAAACCTTTGGCATTGGCTACAAGAGCTTGCGATTTCCGTCTTAACTCGTCTAAAAGAGCTTACTGAGTACTAACTAGTACTCTTTAACAGTTTGGGAAATGTCTAGATCTTTATTCCAATCATTACATCCAGGGACCAGTGAGTTTAAAATCCTTACGTATCACAGAAAGTGGGTTCAAAGCCATTTCCTAATCTATGAGCACATATAACAACAAACAATCGATTTAATCTCCGATATTATCTCCCTCAAATAATATCATTAAACCACTAATCACATCTAAAATCCCATCAGATATGGCAAGCCACGTGGTGTGGACGTTTACCTACCCAAATGATTTAGTAATTAGATTTGCTTCGGTCATACATCACTTATAGCGTAACTTCGTGGGGAAGAATACTATAATGCGTATCTAAGTGTAAACCATTACTCAGTACTAAAGTAAATCGTTTGGAACCGCTACATCACCGCAAGCCACGTGGTGTGGACGTTTACGATGACTTCACAATTCTTCACAATTCCTTATAACTGTCTACATCAATTAATCCAAAATCCGTTAGTATAGCAAGCCACGTGGTGTGGACGTTTACTACACCAAGAGACTTTTATAATTGACTCCCAATTACTTGATCCATTCGATTTTTGTAAATCAGGACGCGGAGAATCATAAGTGAAACTCGAAGTTTCTTACCAGTGATTCACCATGCGAACGACCCTATCTCTCATAGAATGAGGGAGCCGAGCAGACAATCGATCCATTCATACAAATGGTACGAAAGCCTCTAATTTGTGTCCTCGACAAGACCAAGTGGCTTTGGCTCCATTCCACTCCCCGGGGTGAGAATGAGTCGACTTGAAATCAGTTTTGGAAAGACAAATTAGGCATTGTTTGATAGACTTAATCAATGTTTCTCGTAAGAGGAATTACAAGAATTCTCCTCCAATGGCTTATCTATATGAACTTCGAAAGTTCATAAAAGTCACCAAGAGAACAACAATGGAGACCATGGCATTGTTTCCAATCCCTCTCCCACTTAGCTTTTTATAACAAAGGGATACGCTATCTAATGCATAATTAAATACACATAAGCATGCATACATGAAATAAAGCACATACTATAATCACATAATCAAAATAATACTAGAATATTATTTTCCGACTATTATGGCTTTATCGCATCTCCGTACGCATCTTGTAGTCTTCAGTCTTCGTTCTTGAATGCTCCATGTGACGAGAATATTAATTCCAATATTTAAATCTATTTATTTTTAATTAATCCAAAAGTTACTTAATTCGAAAATTAAGTCAATCGAATATATCAAAAATAAAATTAAATATTATTAATATTTTTTATTATTTTTATTTTCCTCTCTAACTTCATTAAATCTCTAGAATCCTATTCCAAGAACCACTTGGAATATTCTAAAAGATTTCCATAATGAAATAAGGAAATAAAATAATTTAGGACTCCTAATCCTTCCAAATTAATTCCTTTCCTAATCTATTAAAAATTCCATAAAGGAATAATTAAATAGGAAAATTAATTAAGGACTTTCAAAACTTTCCAAATTAATTATTTTCCTAATCTATTAAAAATTCCATAAAGGAATAATTAAATAAGGAAAATAAATTAATTCCAAATTAATTCTTTTCCTAATCCATGAATATTTCAAAAAAGGAATAATCAATTAGGAAGACCAAATTAATTCTAAATTTATTCCTTCCTTATCCATGAAAATTCCCATAATAGGAATAATCAATAAGGAAATAAATTTATTCTAAATTTATTCTTTTCCTATTCCATTAGAATTCCCAAAAATAGGAATACTCAAAATAAGAAAACCGAATAATTTAAGAAAGTTGGATCTTGGCGGGAGAGCACGAGATTACGAGAACCCCGCGCCCCCCACCACCATCGCCGGCCGAGAGGGCACGCCACCGCCGCCGCCGCCCAGCCGGCGCACCACCTCCCATGGTGGCATCGCGCTTGGCCGAGAGGCTCGAAGGACAGCCCCCTTCCTTCGATCGATCCATCCCTTGGGGTCGATCATGGGGTTGATCGATCCCCGGAATCCTCCCTCTCTTCGTCTCCTCCGTCACACTTTTCCGATCGTCGTTTCGTCCTCGATCCAACGTAAAATAAATTACAAATTTATTACTACGCTATCCGGTATCGATTCTCTACATGAAAACGACCTCATACAATTTCCGGAAAAATAAGAACAAGCATTCACCACACAAGAACGAATATTGACATCACCGAGAGTTTAATAATCAAGAACATTATTATGACATTAATTAATAAAAATTAAATCCAGCCATAATAATCGGAAACCCTGCAAGGTAGAACAATTTATCGAAAAATACCATGAACTAAAACCAACGCTCTGATACCAATTGTTGGAAATCGATATCCCGGAATTAATAAATTTAAATAAATAAATTATCTAATTAATTCCGACCGAAATCCTTCGGAGATCGAATATCCGGAGTTGTCAAAGTTGCAGAACGACAACTCCAATCGACTCTTGGTTGCCGGAACATCCCGCCACGAACCACCACGAATCCGAACTCAACCAAACCCTAACCACGGGGATAGCCCGGGCTGTTCGGTCGAGCCCTCGCGAGGGTTCGCGGCTGTCCTTGGCAGCCGCCTAGGGCTGCCCTTGGCAGCCCGCTGGGCACGCCGAGAACCCACGCGACCAGCTGCGGGGATGCTCGTAGCATCCCGCTGACGCCCCGCGTCGCAACGAGTCCCGCATGGGCTCGTGGGGCTGATCGCAGCAGCCCCGTAGCGCTGCCCGAACGCGGCTCGCATCACGTGCGAGTCCGCTGCGGAAAACCCGCAGCTCGCACGCGAGCTCGTTCGTGGCGATCAAACTAGGGTTCGATCGAGTCTCGGCGCCCAGCCGAGGCTCACGCCCTCTCGACCCCTCCAGCCGAGCCGACGATCCGCCGGCAGTCCGGTGGTCTTCGACCACCACCGCCCGGTTCGTCCTCGTCATGGGTCGCGTCTTTCGGATCTTGGTTCACGATATTTTTACGATAATTAAACGATTAAATCATAAAAGGAGTTTTACGATTTACCTCGTTCTCGTTGTTCGGAAAAACGAAGAACACAATTGAAGACCTTGAGATTTTCCCACGTATTCCTTGCACTAGCCCGGACGTCGTGTGGGCGACGATCTACCGAACTCCATGGATCTCCCTCTCTACTTTTTCTCTCTAGAATTGTGATCTTCAAGTTATGAGAATAGAGAAGACCATGTAGTGCTTTTATAGGCTACGTAGGGGATCTTAAGGAGGTGGAATATTGGGCTTCCAATAATAGTGATTAAATTGAGCCCAAGCCCAAATCTATTAATCCTTACTATTATTAATTAATTTATTTTCCACTATATAAATTAATTGCACTCCCAATATTAAACCATATTATATCAAATAATATTTCTCCGGTAGTATTATTTATTCCGTGTATTTAAGATTTAAATATCCATGAATAAAATTAATTTATTGCTAATTAATTTATTCATCTCTTATATCCGAGAATAGTACCATTCAACCTTAATTATTGTGCGGAACCATCCAACAGACCCGATACGAACACCCGATCCATAGAGTTCGGAGGATCGTCGCCCACCCGACGTTCGAACGAGTGCAAGGAATACGTGGGAAGATTCAAGGGTCATCGATTGATCTCGTTTCTCCGAACAACGAATCGAAGGTATAAAATCGTAAACACCCTTTATGATTTTAATCGATTCATTATCGTAAATACCGTAGAACCAAGATCCGTGGACGAACCCCGGAACGAGGACGAACCGGGCGGTGGTGGTGAAACCACCGGACCGCCGCGGCTCGAGGACCCCGTGGGGATCGAACCAAGAGCACCGCGGCTGGACGCCGGGGATGCGCGATCGAGGAAACCCCGGCTGGACGCCGGGGTGCGATCGTACCCTAGGTTCGATCGCGGGGTGGCGGCTGGTGCCGCCGCGGCTCGTTGGGCGAGCTGCCCCCTTCCCCGACGGCGGTGAGTCGCCGGACTCACCGCGGGGCTGCCCGCTGCAGCCCCATCGATCGCCTTGAGCGATCGATCCAATCGATCGCGAGCCCCGCGTGCGGGGGCTCGGGCTGGGCGTGCGCGTGGCTTCGGCCGTGTCGTGCGTTCGGTCCGTACTCTGGCTCATACGTGGTGTTCGTGTGATCTCCGGCGAAGGTTTTTGATCGGGTTATTGTTTTCCACAAATTTTAATAGCCCTAAATATCGAATTCCAACAATTGGTATCAGAGAGTGGTTTACGTTCGCGGTATTTTTGATAAAATTGTTCTACTTTGTAACGACCGAAAATATTACGCTAGTTAATTAAGTAAATTTGGCCCAATTAAGTTTTCATATGAAATAATTATCTCCATGCAAATAAAGTAAATTAAATGAAAGTGCATATGTTTATTTTTGGAGTCCAAATATTTTAGTCATCAATTTCATATTTTATTACTCGTTGCATAGTCACTGCATTTTAATTAGAATACTTTATACATGATAGTGTAGTATCCTAAATCTCTAAAAAGTCCGAATACTAATAATAATAATCATAGTTATTATAATAATATTTATGCCTTTCCAACAAAAACCTAAACACCTCTCTCTCTCGGTATATATATACTAGACCCCAGACCCTATTTTTCCCCCTTCGTTTTTCTTCTTCCCACACCACAAGTACCCGGCAATCAACTTGGAGAGGTAAGCGAGCCTCAATTGTTCTTCACATATATTTTGTACTTCCTGTCACGCACACACGATTAATTCCCTAGTTCAAAGACATCGACGGATAAAGAAAGTTATTTTACTATATTTTTAACAGATTCGAAACACCTCAGCTAATTCCATGTTTGTTTTTGTTTTCTAAAAATCCTTTCCTTCCCATCCGAAGTAAATTCTCCTATAACTGAATTCATTGTTAGCAATTTGGGTGGGCTTATGCGTGTGTGGTATAAAACCTTGGAGATGTCAATTTGTGTAGTTTAATTGGTTTTGGATTAGCTAAATTAAGTTGTTGAATATTCAATTTATATTTTCACCTTCAGTGGCCCATGAAAAATTATATTTTTCTGAATGATTTGAGAATAATTGGTAAACCAGGTGAGAGTGGGGTTAACAGTTGATTTCGAAAATATGGCAGGATGTTCACTTGAGAAATTTTGGTGAGATTATGTTTACAAAGCTCCTGTAGTGGTAGGGCTAAATGTTTATAATTGATTGGGTTCAGTTTAATCTTTTGTGTTGCAATGAAAACAACTCTTATTCGTGGTCGAGTTAGTGCGTCCAGCTGCAATCCCTCAAAGTTTAAGCCACTGCCGTCTACTAATTTCTTAAATTACATTAGTATTCAATGTAATATATACTAAAATATACTACAGTGTAATGTAAAACGAATACATACTATAATTATTTATGTTTACTAAATACTATAGGACTTGTGGATTTTGAGATTAGGATTTGCACGAGCATTTATTCAAGCATCGTTATTGTCAAGTCAAGTTTTGCATTGTCAAGGTAGGGATTACTAAAACCTTTTCTTTTACCGTTCATTTAATATATCGTATGTGTACTAGCTGTGTGATGGTTTATGATGGATGATCTATTTATGTTATGTGCACATATTAGTCGCGCGACGCATGATTATGTTTGGTCAGGCGCATCATTTAAGGTGCCGAGGTAGTAATACCTTTGGGTCGTCCTACAGTACCGCATGATTGTGTTTAGGTCCGGTGCATCATTTAAGGTGCCGAGGTAGAAATACCTTTGGGTCGTCCCACAGTACCTCATGTTACGGCCAGGCGCGTCATTTAAGGCGCCGGGATTTAATTATTTTTGGGTCATCCCACAGGGTCAATGGTCTAAGTTATGGATTGTCCGGTGAATATCGTATTGTATATTATATGAACTGTCTCCTTACTGAGTTGTTGATAACTCACCCCTTTTCAAAAATCCAACTTTTCAGGTTAAGCGAAATTGGAGCGAGACGGGGATGTGGCGGCGATAGTAGTAGCAACATCTATTTTAAAGACATTATTCTCTTTTATGCTTTCCGCTTTTGAAACTATGCACATTAGTATTTTATTTAAATTTGACTTTTGAGAATTTATTTTTAATTAATGTGTTTATTGTGATAAAAACGTTTTTGGATATTTTGTTATATTAAATGCGTCAATTTAATTTGAAAAATAAGAAAACTTCTCTGTAGTCTATTTTATGAAAAATAGGATGTTACTACTTGGTATCAGAGCATTACGGTTCTCTTTACGGACTTAAAACAGTTTAAAAAAAATTAGCTACTATCGTCCACCTCTGCTCGCTCGCGCCGACTTCGTAAGTAAGTGCATTTTACATTCATGATATTTCATTCAAGTTGCATGTCTAGTCTCATAATTTAAAATCGCATGCATATTATATTCATGAGTTTCAAGTAAATTACATGTCATGTTCATGATTTTCAAAAAAATGCATATTCAAGTTCATGGATTTCAAGTTTCAATATTATGTTCAATTAGATTGCGCACTTTAAATTCAAGTTCAAGCCCATGTTTAAAGTCAAGTTCATTATTATTATGTTTATGATGTGCGCAATTTATTTGAAAATATGATGCATATGGTTATGAAAATGTTATTTGCATAATAAATGATTTTCATGGTTTATATAATTATTTCTGTGCAAATTTTATGATAATTGTGGCCTTATGAACTTAAGATGATTAAAAATGTTAATCTACTTACATGGGTGATCTTCTAAAGTACTGCGACTTACCTTAAGTTTACATGGTTGTTTTGTGTAAGTAGAGCATGGCTACTCGCGGAAGACCACGTACTAATCGTAACGTGAACGCTAATGCGACTGCTAATTCGTCTGGTGGGAATGCAACTCCAGCACATAATGCTCCAGTAGGAGACCAGACCGCAACTCTGCTTCAGAATTTGGTTGCAGCTATTGATGGACTTCGACAACCAGCGCAAGCACCACCACCTCCCCCAAACCCTGCTAGCGTTACTGCACTGGTGGTCGAGCAGTTTCGAAAGTACCTACCGCCAAGCTTTGACGGTAAAGGTGACCCAATGGTGTTTGAGGAGTGGATAAGGAGTTTAGAACGGATTTTCACACATATTGCATGCTCGGATGAACACAAGATTTCCTGTGCCGTATTTCAGATGATTAAGGATGCAGCCCACTGGTGGGATTCTTACAGGCGCACACATACGGTTCAGGTGGCAGCTATGACTTGGGAACAGTTCAAGGAGGTGCTAATGCAAAAGTACTTCCCTCAATCATACTGGGATGCTAAGGAGACTGAGTTCCTTGAACTCAAGTAGGTAAACCAGACTGTGGAGGAGTATGAGCGCAACTTCAATCAGCTATCCCGTTTTGCTGAACATTTAGTCAACACTGATGAGAGGAAAGCAAGAAGGTTTGAACGGGGACTTCGACCAGAGATTGGTACCATTATGACAGGACTAATACTTACGACTTATGCTGACGTGGTGGGGCGTGCTCAGGCCATATCTTCTCGCATGGTTCCAGCACCGCCTACTCAGACTAGTGGAGGTGATGCATCTGGTAAGCGCAAGTGGGAGCAGCAGAGAAGTGGAAATTCTGGAGGAAGGAATGGGAACTTTGGTAACAAGAGTGGGAGTTCTGGTTACAAGGGAAATCCCGAGTCTAAGAAGGGAAAGACTAATGAGAGTAGTTCAGGCTCTTGCGCCAAATGTGGAAAGAGGCATGGGGGCGAATGTCGATACGGAACAGGAACTTGTTATAACTGTCATCAGCCAGGGCACTCATACTTTAACTGTACCCGTCCAAGAGTTCAAGACAATAACAAGAAGGGCACAGCTCGAGTTTATTCCATGGGAGGGCAGGAGCCAGAGTCTGATGAGGGGACAAATGCTATGACAGGTATGCTCACTATATCTGATGTACCTGCTTTGGTTTTGTTTGATTCTGGTGCAACACATTCTTTCATATCTACTAAGTATTTTACTCGAGTAAGACATGACTGCGACATAGTGGAAGACACCTTGGAGATTAGTATACCTTCCGGTGAAACGATGGAAACTAACCTCCTTTGTAAAGACGTATCTATGAAATTTAACACCAAGACCCTTAAAGCCGATCTTCACGTATTAGAGATGAAAGTCTTCGATGTCATACTAGGAATGGATTGGTTAAAAGATAATCACACTAATATCATATGTCGGGAGAGGAAAGTCATCGTTCGGAGGCCAGGAGAGGAGGAAGTCACATTGCTTGGAACGAGAAACAAGTCGATACCACGTTTGGTTTCAGCATTAAATGCGATGAAGATGTTGAGGAAGAAGGATTGCCAAGGGTATTTGGTGAATATAATGGACACCGGTTCGGAGAAGCTGACTCCGACTGATGTACCGATTGTGGGCGAATTTGAAGATGTTTTCCCTGAGGACCTACTAGGACCCCCTCCTAGTAGGCAAGTGGATTTCACCATTGATTTGGTTCCTGAAGCGGCACCAGTATCGAAGGCACCCTATCGAATGGCACCCATGGAGCTTGAGATACTGAAGGAGCAGATTCAAGAGTTATTGGATAAGAAATTAATTCAACCAAGCGCCTCCATTTGGGGCGCACCAGTGTTGTTTGTGAAGAAGAAAGATGGGTCTTTGAGGATGTGCATTGACTACAGAGAGTTGAATAAGCTCACCATTAAGAACAAGTACCCACTACCTCGAATTGATGATCTCTTTTGATCAATTAAGAGGGGCTAGTGTATTCTCAAAGATCGACTTGAGATCGGGATATCATCAACTTAAGATAAAAGAGTCGGATGTCTCAAAGTCAGCGTTTAGAACTCGATATGGGCACTATGAGTTTACAGTGATGCCTTTTGGTCTAACAAACGCACCTGTAGTGTTTATGGACCTGATGAACAGAGTTTTTCAAACCTTTTTGGATCAGTTTGTCATTGTATTCATAGATGACATATTGATCTACTCGAAAGATGAAGCTCAGCACGAGGAACACCTGAGGTCTGTTTTGGAAACGTTGAGGCTAGAGAAGTTGTATGCTAAATTTTCGAAGTGTGAGTTTTGGCTCAATCGTGTAGCTTTTCTCGGTCATGTTGTTACTGCTCAAGGTATTGAGGTTGACCCCGCTAAGATTGAAGCGGTAAAAAAATTGGACTTCACCTAAGAACGTTGGAGAGATACGAAGCTTTCTTGGTTTGGCTGGTTATTATCGAAGATTCATAGAAGCTTTCTCTAAGATTGCTTTGCCGATGACACAGTTAACGAGGAAAGGTGTGATGTTTGTATGGACAGAGAAGTGTGAAGAGAATTTCCAAGAACTCAAGAAGAAGTTGATGACAGCTCCGGTTCTTACCATTCCAAATGGTACTGATGGATTTGTGGTCTATAGTGATGCCTCCAAACAAGGATTGGGTTGTGTGCTAATGCAGCATGGAAAAGTAATAGCCTATGCTTCCCGACAACTGAAGACACATGAGGTGAATTATCCTACACACGACCTGGAGCTAGCTGCTGTAATCCACGCACTGAAGATTTGGAGACATTACTTATATGGAGTGAAGTGCGATATATACACTGATCACAAGAGTTTGAAGTATATCTTCGCACAGAAGAAATTTAAGGCGCCGAGATTTAATTATCTTTGGGTCATCCCACAGGGTCAATGGTCTAAGTTATGGATTGTCCGGTGAATATCGTATTGTATATTATATGAACTGTCTCCCTATTGAGTTGTTGATAACTCAATCCCTTTTCAAAAACCCAACTTTTCAGGTTAAGCGAAATTGGAGCGAGACAGTGATGTGGCGGCGATAGTAGTAGCAACATCTATTTTAAAGACATTATTCTCTTTTATGCTTTCCGCTTTTGAAACTATGCACATTAGTATTTTATTTAAATTTGACTTTTGAGAATTTATTTTTAATTAATGAGTTTATTGTGATAAAAACGTTTTTGGATATTTTTTTATATTAAATGCGTCAATTTAATTTGAAAAATAAGAAAACTTCTCTGTAGTCTATTTTATGAAAAATAGGATGTTACATACTTTGTAGGGTTTCTGACTATTATGGCTTAGTTAATTATTCGTTAATTATTTTGTCATGATTGTTGGTTTTATTAAACTCTCGAACATGTCGAGATTTGTTTTTGGTGGTGAATGCTTGTAATAGTAAAAAATTCGGGGGTTGACCGAATTTTGGTTTATTATTATTGTTCTACGTTTTTCCGGAAATTGTATAGGGTCGATTTCATGTATAGAATCGATACCGGAATTGTAATTTAAATTATTGTAATTTATTTACGTTGGATCGATGCCGAGACGACCGCCGGAAAAGACGAGGTGACGAGAGGAAACTAGGGCTTGGATCGACCAACCCCATGGTCGATCCATGGGGATCGATCGACCCAAGCTTGGAGGAGCCGTCGGCGATGGTGGCCGGCCACATCTATGGCTTGGTCGATGGGGGGGGGGGGGGGGGGGGGGGGCAGGGTACCCCATCCCGTGCTTCTCCTACCTAGATCCACTTTCCTATTTTAATTCGGTTTTCCTATTTTGATTATTCTTATTTTTGGAAATATTCATGGAATAGGAAAAGAATTAATTTAGTATTAAATTTATTTTCCTATTTGATTATTCCTATTGTTGGGAATATTCATAGATTAGGAATAAAATAAATTTGGAAAGAATAGGAGTCTAAATTATTTTATTTCCTTATTCCATTATGAAAATCTTCTACAATATTCCAAGTGGGTATTGAATAGGATTCTAAAGATTTAATGGAGTAGAAAAAGAAAATAAAAATAATAAAAATATTAATAATATTTAATTTTATTTTTGATATATTCGATTGACTTAATTTTTGAATTAAGTAACTTTTTGATTAATTGAAAATAAATAGATTTAAATATTGAAATTAATATTCTCGTCACGTGGAGCATTCAAGAAACGAAGACTGAAGACTATAAGATGCGTACGGGGATGTGATAAAGCCATAATAATCGGAAAATAACATTCTAGTATTATTTTGATTATGTGATAATACTATGTGCTTTATTACATGTATGCATGCTATATGTGTTTATTTAATGCACTAGATAGCGTATTCCTTGTTGTAAAAAGCTAAGTGGGAGAGGGAATGGTAACATTCCCATGGTCTCCATTGCTGCTCTCTTGGTGACTTTTATAAACTTTTGAAGTTTATATAGATAAGTTATTGGAGGAGAGTTCTTGTAATTCCTCTTACAAGAAAAATTTGATTAAGTTTATCAAATAATGCCTAATTTGTCTTTTCAAAACTGATTTCAAGTTGACTCATTCTCATCCCGGGGAGTGGAATGGAGCCAAAGCCACTTGGTCATGTCGAGGACACAAATTAGAGGCCTTCGTACCATCCTTTTGAAGGTGGATCGATTGTCTGCTCGGCTCCCTCATTTATGAGAGATAGGGTTGTTCGCATGGTGAATCACTGGTAAGAAACTTCGAGTTTCACTTATGATTCTCCGCGTCTTGATTTACAAGATTGAATGGATCAAGTAATTGGGAGTCAATTATAAAGATCTCTTGGTGTAGTAAACGTCCACACCACGTGGCTTGCTATACTGACGAATTTTGGATTAATTGATGTAGACAGTTATAAGGAATTGTGAAGAGTTGTAAAGTCATCGTAAACGTCCACACCACGTGGCTTGCGGTGATGTAGCAATTCCAAACGATTCACTTTAGTACTGAGCATTGTTTTGCTTGTAAGTTGTGTAATTACCATTACACAGATAAGTTACCATTACAGATTTAAATTCCATCTCAGACTTAGCTCTTCTTCCATTAGATTCAACATACCAAGTTATACGGTTTGCTTTTTTGTTACTGTTACGCTGTTTGTTCTTTTTACCAAATCTAATGTATTGCATAAATTTTATTGTAATAAAACTTACAAGCAAGTATAATTTTTTTTTTTTGCATAGATTGATTTTTCTCAGTATTGGTTTTTCAATATAACTAATTAATTAGTATTGATTTTTCAATTTAACTAATTAATTTAAAATATTGCTGAATTATTTTTTTATTTAATATTATAGATGTCGAATTCAAAAACGGTAGAAGAATCTGGAGGCATTGGGAGCAATAACCCATCACAATTGTCACTACCACAAACAGAGGGAGCAACTCAACCTTCTAATGCATCACTACCACCGAGGCCGATGAAACGAAAACCTACGAGGGAAAGATCCAAAGCGTGGGATCACTTTGCCAAGATCCCAAGTGAAGATGGCACATCTCAAATTTCAAAGTGTAAGCACTGCAAAAAGGTCTTCTTTTCTAACTCTAAAAAAAATGGAACTTCGTCACTTCTTGCGCATATAAGCTCTTGCCCAGAAAATGAAGATAATAAAGAAACTCGTCAAACATTGTTGGATTTGAAAAAAAGTGATGTGGGTAATGATGGGATGGGTACTCTTGGTACATGGAAATTTGATCAACTTGAAATTAGGGGAGCACTTGTAGAAATGATTATTGAAGATGAGTTGCCATTCAAATATGTGGAAGGTGGGGGATTTAAGAAGTTTGTAGCTAAGATATGTCCAAGGTTTCAGATTCCTTCTCGATGGACTGTGTCACGGGATTGTTTTGACTTGTATGCTAAAGAAAGGTTAAAGCTAAAGTCTTTTATGAAGAAAAACTGTGAAAGAATTTGCATCACCACTGATACATGGACTTCATTGCAAAAAATTAATTACATGTGCATCACGGGTCATTTCATTGACGATGATTGGCATTTACATAAGAAGATTCTGAATTTTGTGCCGGTGTCTAGTCATAAAGGTGATTACATTGGCAAAGCTCTTGAAAATTGTTTGTTAGATTGGGAGTTGAAAAAGGTGTTTACTATAACCGTTGACAATGCAAGTTCAAACGATACAGCTATATCTTTCTTGTCAAAGAGGATGGTAAATTGGGGAAATGCTGTTGCTAATTTTAAGTACCTGCATATGCGATGTATTGCTCATGTGATCAACTTAGTTGTTAGTGATGGTTTGAAAGATATTAACCCTTCGGTGAAGCGTGTGAGGGATGCAGTTCGATATATTAGAAATTCGCCCGCAAGATGGAAAAAATTTCAAGAGTGTGCAGAGTGGGAAGATATACAGAGTAAGAGTTCTTTGTGTTTAGATGTCTCTACAAGGTGGAACTCGACTTATTTGATGCTTAAAACAGCTGAAAAATTTGAGCGTGCATTTGAGAGGTATGCTGATCATGATTCAAGCTTTAGGGCAGATTTGGGTAAGGATGGAGTTGATGGAGTTCCAACTTTCGATGATTGGTGTGTTGTTCGTAGATATGCCGATTTGTTGAAGCATTTTTACGAGTCGACTTTGCGCATTTCTGGATCTTTATATGTCACTTCTAGCTCATTTTTCAGCGAGATCAGTGATTTATGTGCTATTTTAAACGAGTGGGTTGGAAGTACTGATTTCGAGATCAAAAGAATGGGGGAAGCTATGAAGAAATTTTTTGATAAATATTGGGGAAATCCTATGAAAATGAACAAGATTGTATTCTTTGCTGTCGTGTTTGATCCGCATGATAAACTGGAGTACATGCCGTATACTTTTTCAGGGATGTATGGAGAGGATAGTGGCGCCTCTCTCTTTGGTTGTGTAAAGAGTGAACTTTTTGAGCTGTTTGATGAATATAAAAAAAGATATCAACCAGAAGGTGAAGCAAGTGATAGCTGCAACAAGAACTCCAGCTCTAATGAGGCTACTGATTCTGAAAGTATTGGTAATAAGCCGACATCGATTTTTAAGGCTAGACTTAAAAAGCAGAGAATTGAGAATGGGATGTTTGGAAGCAAAAAAACGAGCTCGATATCTACTTGAGTGAAGCTGTTATAAGGGATGAAGATAATTTTGATTTGTTGAAATGGTGGAAATCAAACTCTTCACGATTTCCGGTTCTTTCACGAATGGCTCGTGATATTTTGGCTGTTCCAATTTCAACTGTTGCATCTGAGTCGGCATTTAGTACTGGTGGTAGGGTACTTGATGTTTTTAGGAGTTCTTTAACTCCTAAAATTGTCGAGGCATTGATATGTGCACAAGATTGGATTCGAGGTTCACGACGTTCCATGTGTGTAGAAAGGTAACAAATTAATTGGTTATTAATTTAATTGTGTATATTTCATATGTTCTTAACATAAATTGGTTTTTCAATTCAGATTTGCCAAATATTGAAAGCGGAGGTGGATCAACAAGCGTCAATAATTGAAGTGTCAAGTTACTCCAGCTGATGAATAGAGCACTAGAGTCGCTCGATGTTTTATTTTTCTGTTTTCGCATTCTAATCTCATTTAATTTCTGGGCTTTAAACTGAAGTCAGTAGACTTGGGAATTTTATTTTATGTTGTCAGTAGTCCATAGACTTGCTACTGGTTCTTTTGATGAATTGTGTTTTGGGAACTTTGAAGCTACTGATTATTTTGATGATTTATGTTTTGGAACTCTGAATTTTGGCACGGTGAATTCATGACATGATTTTGCTTTTCTACTTTATTTTATTTAGGTTTGGTTATTGGTTATTAACCGAAACCGAACCGAAATTTTTGGTTTGGTTTTTTATTGGTTTTAATATAATTTAATCGGTTCGGTGACCGACCGAATTAGTTTGGTTTTTAAATTGGTTAAGGTAATTTGATTCGGTCGGTGACCAAACCGACCAATGCTCACTCCTAGCGAGATATCAGAGTAACCTTGAAAAGGAACATTGGACTGCTGTGAGCAGTCGAGCAATTTCTAATCGCAGAGGGAAAGTTGTAAGTCGAAGTCAGGCTATGTGTTCACACTACGAAATGGAGATCTCACATGAAAGAGTGTAATGCAGTGCATTACGGACTCTACCACGGAGACTGAATAGGTAGCAGCCTTTGAGTCAGCTAAAGGATCGGTGTGATTCCGGAGATTCCTCCAGGACTTAGTGTTGGGATATGTCCTACGATCCTACGTGTGCAATCGATAAAGTCATAAGGTCGTCTATGGATGTTAAATGATATTCGTTAATATTAATTGTTAGGAACAATATAATATTGATCGATAATCATACCTACAGGGTCACACACGGACTCATAGATGATGTACAATGCTTGATAAATATATTGATTTAGAATGAATATTTACGTGGATTTAATACACATGCATGGGATGCAAGGCTTGCATGGATGCATGTCACATAGTGTGACATGGCATGCCACACAAGCAAGTGGGACCATGTCTAATGCCATGTGGCATGATGAGGTGGAAATGCCTATTCAACTTCACCATAAACACACCTTAATGTGTGATAATGATGGGGCATCAATATCACCATTATGGAGGGGGTTACAAGGTGGTTTTGATGGCATTTTAAGATGTGAAAATGCTGATTTTTCACATCACTTTTTGACCCACGAAATTCACAAGAGAAAGAGAGAAAAGAGGTCGTTCTTGGAGAATCAACTCGATCAAGCAAGCAAGTCATCATCCGGGTTCGTGTGCAACACGTAGAGGCCGGGCCATTTGTGCGGCTTCAACATCCGGGCGATCCAAAGGCGTGACGAGGTCATTCCAAAGGTGAACATTTCGAGGCTGATCCATTTGAGGTGGTTCAATCGACTCAACACCACCTCAACGACATCAACGAATCACTTCGTCACCAAAAGTAAGATCTCGTTGATATCTCTCTCTCTATATATATTGGATGTATATATATATATAAATATATGTGTGTCTATACATATTTGTGTGCACTAAGATCATGTCATAGTAGATCTATCGCTTTACACGCTTCCGCACATACGGTATATCGATCGGATCGGTATATCGTAACCATCAATTGGTATCAGAGCCTAGGGCTCGTGCACACTTTTGTGTTGGACACAATATGTTTAAAATCAACATAATTGGCTTAATTATTTTATGTGATTATGTGATTATGTGATTATATGATTAGATATAAGGCCGGCCACCGTTAGTGGTCGGGTGAATGAAATTGTCGTTTTTTACGTACGATTGGCCATAGTTTTGGAGGGCTGCGTCCCTTGGAATATTTTGTAATAGATAGGTTTTTTCTATTCAAATATGTATTGTTCAATGTGTAAGCAATGGATTGAATCCATTGATCGACATTGGATATCGGCTCTCCGGCGAAAACGAGAAGAAACGAAGCAAAACGAAGCAAAACGGGCAAAACCGGGGCTGCTGGAGCCAAACGGCGGGCGCCGTTGGTGCTCCGGCGGGCGCCGTTTTGGTTCGGCGGGCGCCGTTTTGGAAACGGCGACCGTCGAAAGGCTGATTTTGGGTCTGCCCAATTCTGTACCCTTTTGGCGGGCGCCGTTTTGGAAACGGTGACCGATGGTGGTGTTCAGCGACCGCTGGTTGTGAAACGGCGGGCGCCGTTCGTGGTTTTTGGGGTACGGACTAAGGTTGACCTAAATCGGCGGGCGCGGAACTGAAACGGCGGGCGCGGACTAGTCCAGAAGATGTTCAAGGCCTATTTTGTTGCTTTTAATCTTTTCATTTGAGAGTTGTGAGGTTCTAGGGGCCTTTCGATTACGTATTTAATTGCTTTGCTAGTTATAGGATATTTTATGTTATAAATGTTCAATTTACATATAAACACCTATGCATACAAGTTTCCAAAATAATGAGTATAATGTCTTGTCCAAAAACATCACACTCATGAAGCCCTCGATCATAAGTTGGTAGGTCCGCCTCAGCGGGGTACTACTTGTTATCTTGGGATAAGTGGGAGTAAGGGTTAGACCTTTACACGTGAGTTTGGTTTTCTCATCGATAGATCCACTGCAGGCGTGGCTATCGAGACATGAGATGAGAATGGGATTCTCGTCGACCGAGAGTGACATGAGATGTCATTGACATGGGATGTCTACCTATCTTGGTTTTCTTAAGTGCGGACTCAGTCGGCTTAAGGATTCACAAGCTGGGGGTCTTGGGATCGTTTTGTTCAAGGGAACATAGATATTGGATATCGATTGAACAAAATGGAACAAATAAGTAGTTTTGATAGACAACCTTATTTGTTTACCGCTTTGTGGATGTTTACATACTTTAGTTATCTTTCTTTTGTAGTTTATCATGTCAAATATCAACTCAATTCAAGTTTGGTTCAATTCTTGATTATGAAAAATTGAACAACATAAAATTTCTTGATTCACAACGTAATTTGAGGATGGTCCTCAAATACGAAGAAAAGGAAAATGTGTTAGATAACCACATCCTAAGATATCATTGAAAAACTCAATAGCATGTTCGGGGAACATGCTATGATTGAGCAGTTCTGAATAACCAGGGTCATCGCTTCAGCTAGGTTGGAAAAAAGAAACCTATAGGGACCACATGTGCAGCAAATGATTGGATTATTTGTTCTAAGTGATCTCCTAAATTTTTCTAAGATGATAAGTTGTCAATTAAAAATGGACCCTAAGAGGCATATTCTTATGATAAGGGATGAGGTATTCAAAAGAGCATGGGCAAGAAGGTTACTGGGGTTCCTAGGGAATCTGAATGCGTCTACTGCAAAAGTGGTGGAAACTACTTGCAAACATGTAGAAGTTTATATTTTATTAAATTTCGAAACAAATGCCTAATTTGTCTTTCATATGATGGATTTTAAAGTTAGGATTATTTTCACCTCGGGGAGTGATTTAATCCAAAACACTTAGTTCATCAATGACACAAATTAGAGACTTTCGAGCCATTGGATGGCATGATTCGATTGTCTGGTTGGCTCCCTCATATTTTATGAGAGATAGGGCTTCAATTGTATGATAATATCGCTGGTTAGAAAACTTCGAGTTTTCACTTACGATTTATCACGTTTTGATATTGGAATAATTGTGAACGGGAATTCGAATAAGAGTCAATTATTGAGAATAATTGAATTTTCCCAAAGTTCAAAGAAGATGTGAAGAACGGGGTTGCTTCATCTTCAGGTATTAAAGTTATAGACATTAAAATTCACAAATTCTACTTCTTGGGTATTGGATGCCAAATGTGGTTCTCACATTTGTATGTGGAGGAACTATATAGAAGTATAAGTTTGGTGAGTAGAGATGTCGATCTACGGGCGAGAAATGGAGCAAAGGTCGCTGCATTAGCCGTATGATCATATGATGTTGTTTTGCCTTAGGGCCTTGTTTTAGTATTATAACCATGTAATTTCGTACCTTCAATAAACAATGAATATTGGTTCAGTATTGGATACTGATGGATTAGTTTTTCACTATTAAATAGTTTGGTAACTATTTTAATTGTGAATTATTCTTTGTTTTGGTACGATTATTATATTGTTTATGTATACTTTAACTTGACAAATCATATATAACATTAACACCAAAGGCCGAATCGAATAAGTCTCAATGAGACATAACTGTAACATTGTTGATTAGATCAAAATCTAAACATGTAACGAAGCTTCTTTTAGAATGCATTCTAGAATCATTTGACTTGGAGTCATTTAATACATGTGAATGATGTGTGATGGACAAAATAACAATGTCATCTTTCTTGGAGAAAGGAGAACATGTGAGTGATTAATTAGGGATGATCCATACTGATGTATGTGGAACCTATCAGTTCACAAGCACATGAAGGTTATGTTTTGGTAAAAAGAAAACAAACTATATTAGATATAGTTCGACCATTCGATGAGAGGTCTAAATGAACTACTGGTCTCTTTTGGGAACACACAATTCTTGACTTCAACTTATACACTGAATAGGACGCTGTCAAAAGCTGTTGATACGACACCATACTAGGTATGGAAAGGGAGGGTCCCTATATTGTTTTCATCAAAATTTGAGGTTCTAAAAGTTTCTCTGACGAGATTTATCTCTATAGAGCTTGAACTCAAATGGGATAAAAGTTTCTTTATGGTATCCATAAGAAACTCGAGGGTACAACTTTTACGATCTGTCTGAGAACAATATTTTGTTGCTCGAGATAGTGATTTTCTTGAAAAGAGTAATCTTTCCTAGAAAGTCAGTGGGAGCTCAGTTGTCTTGAACGAGGTTCAAGTAGAACAAACTGATATGGATACTCAAGACTTGGTCGAGAGTACTCCAGTGGTTTTGGAAACCACACATAACCCTCGAAGGTCAGGAAGGATTAGATCTCAACCTGACAGATACTTAGGTATTCTGACAAACGAGAGCTATGAAGTCATGCTTTTAGAAAGCAATGAACCTTCGACCTATATCCAAGCTATGACGAGTCCAGATTCCGAGAAATGACAGGGTGCCATGAAATCCGAAATGGAATCAATGTCTGAAAATCAAGTTTGGAACTTGGTCGATTTGCCTAAAGGGGCTAGGCCCATTGGATGCAAATGGATTTACAAAATAAAAACAGACATGAATGGAAAACCTAGTGTTTTCAAAGCAAGGTTGGTGGCAAAAGGATATAAACAAATTCACGGGGTGGATTATGATGAAACCTTTTCACCAGTTGCTATAATTAAATCCATTCGGATTCTCTTAGCCATTGCTGCTCATTATGATTATGAGATATGGCAAATGGACGTTAAAACTGCCTTCTTGAATGGGATTCTAGAAGAGGATGCGTTTATGACACAACCAGAGGGTTTTATCAATCCCAATCAGGCAGTGAGAGTATGCAAGCTTAATAAATCCATTTATGGATTAAAGCAAGCATCTTGGAGTTGGAATCTTCGGTTCGATGAATCCATACAAGGTTTTGGATTTCAGAGGAACACAGAAGAATCTTGTTTTACAAGAAGATCAGTGGGAGTTACGTTGTTCGATTATTACCCAAAGTATCGTATGCTTTGAGCATGACGAATTGGTTTCAAGGAAAATCTGGTGAGGCACATTGGATGTGGCCAAAACAATTCTAAAGTGCCGTTTACGGACTAAAGAATATTATCTTGTCTATGGAGGACAAGATGAGTTGATATTAACAAATCTATTTGATGCATACTTCAAAACAGACTAAGATAAAATGTGCTGGAATAGTTCCATGCAATGCAATAGTTGATTAAACTACAGAAGCTGAGTACAACACTGCATTGGATGTAGTGATGTTGGCAGTTCAGATTTGAAAGTTCTTCGATGAACTAGGTGGCGTAACTAGCTCGGCCCATCCGATAGTTCTCTATTTATAGTAGAGCTATCGCGCAAGCCAATGAGCTAGGAAGCACCACAAGTCTAAAACTGGTGCTCAGGAAGTTCCACATTATATGGGAGATAGTTTTGTGGATACATCGAGATAATAAAGTTGCAACTTATGGTAAGGTTGCAAACCCGCTTTCTAAACCTCTCCAGCAGTCTAAGCTTAAGGCTTTCACGACTGCAATAGATATCAGACATCTTAGAGATGGGTTGTGATTTCTATTACTGTATTAGATACTTTTGGAGATTTGGTAAACATTCACTCATATGTAAAATACATATTTCTTCATATAAATATGGTTTAATTTATATGAATTGTCCAAATGATTAAGTGATATCAATTGGGTTATGAGGTCGACTTACCGCATAATGAAGTCCCAATGGTTGATTTGATATACTTGAATCATATGCTTGTTCCTAGTTCGTATAATCGAGTACGGACAAACCGATAATACAATGAACTAGATTGTAATGTGTACTATAGCGCTGCTTCATGGGCTATTGTTGGAATTCGATATCCCGGGCTATTAAAATTTGCGGAAACTAATAACCCGATCAAAAACCCTTCGCCGGAGATCACACGAACACCGACGAACGCGCCGGAGCAAGGACCGAACGCACGACACGGCCGAAGCCGAGCGCACGCCCAGCCAGAGCCCCCGTCCGCGGGGCTCGCGCGATCGAAGGACCGATCGCACAAGGCGATCGATCGGGTGGGGTTGCCATGCAGCCCCCGCGACGAGTCCGGCGACTCGCCGCCGCCTGGAGGGCTGGCCCGCCTCCAGCAGGGCCGCCACGGGTCACAGCCCGCGGCCAGCGATCGATCGTGATGATCGATCGCACCCCGGCGTCCAGCCGGGGTTCGCCCCTCCACGCGCCTCGCCGAAACCCTAGGCGGCGATCCGCATGGTCCGGTGGTTTCACCACCACCATGCGATCGTCCGTCTAATCCGGGCTTCGATCTTCGGATCTTCGTTCTACGGTATTCTCGATAAATCCAAAATCAAATAATATCAAGGGTGTTTAGATATTATACCTTCGATTCGTTGTTCGGAGAAACGAGATCAAGATGACCTTTGAATCTTCCCACGTATTCCTTGCACTAGCTTGAACGTCGGGTGGGCGACGATCCTCCAAGCTTATGGATCTCCTTCACGAACTCTCTAGACTAATCAAGTATGATTATCTTGTCTTGTCTAATTGTGAAGACCATGTAGTGCTTTTATAGGCTACGTAGGGGATCTAAAGGAGGTGGAATATTGGGCTTCCAATATTGATGATTAAATTGAGCCCAAGCCCAAATCTATTAATCCATCAATATTAATTAATTTATTTTCCATTATATAAATTAATTGCACTCCCAATATTAAACCATATTATATCCAATAATATTTCTCCGGTAGTATTATTTATTCCGTGTATTTAAGATTTAAATATCCATGAATGAAATTTATTTATTGCTTAATAAATTTATTCATCTCTTATATCTGAGAATAGTACCACTCAACCTTATTTATTATGCGGGAACAAATCCACTCGCGAGGTTTACATAATAAATCCTTATGAGCTCATCTCGGGGATATTATCAACCCTTCCGGGATACACTGTCCCGTCAAGAATTCACGTCATGCCATATATAAAATATAGTGACCCAACTTAACCGGTAATTGACCCAATAATTAAATCGGTCAATTCCTTTGGAAAATCAAAGCCACTTATATTAAATATACACACCCGCAATTGTATCGGGGATTAAGAATAAAATACACTGAGACTTGAATCAATTATCACAGAGCAATCATAATTGATAAGTCTCAATCGATCCGCTCAATACACCAAGTGTACAAGTGTGATAAAATAATCAAGACAGATTATTTTCTCTCTCACACAACGACTATACCGATGGATTGGTCCGTGTCCATCTAGGTCGTGAGCTACTGTTTGATTAAATACGAGTAACCGATAGTATGATCTTCTGTGTGGGCCCGACACACCATACTAACTACAACGTATATAATCCAGGACTATAATTTGCATTTATTTAATTAAAAGCAAATGAATGTTCATTATTAATAGGTAAATGAAAGTGCACAAGGAGTTCAGAATACTCAAATCTAGACATTAAGTATACTACTCCAACACTAGTGATGTGGGACATCAAGTACAATTACATAGATATTAGCTGGGAGCTAATGATCGAACAGACCCGACTGGAATAGTATTTAAGATTTCGAGTCATAATACTATTTCATTGACTGTCGAGCAATTTCCTCTGACCTGAGTAGTCCAGAGTGATTTAATTGTGAAATGGTGTACTTTGATACAAGTAAACGCCTTTCGTAAAAGGAGGTTATAAAACTTGTTATTGGGTATATCAGGAAGCAAGTGGGAGAGCTTGGATTGACAAGATGGGATTGTCCTCCATTTTATAATGGGATACATGTCTTACCGGCCACTTGGAGAGTCGAGATTGTGGAAAATACGTGGCCACGTCCAGATTCGTATCATAGTGATAAATCTGGTTTTACAGTCGGTCTCATAGTCCAAGAAAGGTTTGAACCGATTGAGGATGACTCGAGTCTTGCCTCAAGTTCAAATTTAGACATAAAGTGACAACAGGAAATTGGCAGCACACTGGCTCTGAAGGCCAAGTGGGAGATTGTTGGGATATGTCCTTCGATCATACGTGTGCAATCGATAAAGTCATAAGGTCGTCTATGGATGTTAAATGATATTCGATAATATTAATTGTTGGGAACAATATAATATTGATCGATAATCATACCTATAGGGTCACACACAGACTCATAGATGATGTACAATGCTTGATAAATATATTGATTTAGAATCAATATTTACGTGGATTTAATACACATGCATGGGATGCATGGCTTGCATGGGATGCATGGCTTGCATGGATGCATGTCACATAGTTTGACATGGCATGCCACACAAGCAAGTGGGACCATGTCTAATGCCATGTGGCATGATGAGGTAGAAATGCCTATTCAACTTCACCATAAACACACCTTAATGTGTGATAATGATGGGGCATCAATATCACCATTATGGAGGGGGTTACAAGGTGGTTTTGATGGCATTTTAAGATGTGAAAATGCTGATTTTTCACATCACTTTTTGACCCACGAAATTCACAAGAGAAAGAGAGAAAAGAGGTCGTTCTTGGAGAATCAACTCGATCAAGCAAGCAAGTCATCATCCGGGTTCGTGTGCAACACGTAGAGGCCGGGCCATTTGTGCGGCTTCAACATCCGGGCGATCCAAAGGCGTGACGAGGTCATTCCAAAGATGAACATTTCGAGGCTGATCCATTTGAGGTGGTTCAATCGACTCAACACCACCTCAACGACATCAACGAATCACTTCGTCACCAAAAGTAAGATCTCGTTGATATCTATCTATATATATATATATTGGATGTATATATATATAAATATATGTGTGTCTATACATATTTGTGTGCACTAAGATCATGTCATAGTAGATCTATCGCTTTACACGCTTCCGCACATGCGGTATATCGATCGGATCGGTATATCGTAACCATCAATTGGTATCAGAGCCTAGGGCTCGTGCACACTTTTGTGGGGTGCCCGTGGTTTCTCCGGCGATCGGGATTTCGTTTAGAGTTGTAGTTCCGCAATTTTGACAACTCCAGATATTCGATCTCCAAAGGGATATCGGTCGGAATTAATTAGATAATTTATTTAATTAAATTTATTCATTCCGGGATGTCAATTTCCAACAAGAGGCTCATGCTATTGCCTATAATGAAATGGTTGATGCTCAGATGGAGCAGAAGGTTGCTTTTGACTACCTTCACCAGATGACCCATCATGGGGGAGGGTTAGGTGGTGTTGGCTCATCTAGCAAAGGGTTGCATGACACTTTCATGTTCTAGCTGATCAAAGATGGGATCAAGGAAGCTATTGCTGATCTGGCTAAGTCAAATAGGAATGTTGATGATGAAGGTGTGCGTGAGATGATGGCTGATGAAGTTTTTGAGTTAATAAGGAAAGGAAAAGGGAAGGTTGATGAAACTACACATCCAGAGGCGTCGCGTGCGATGCCGTCTGACGGTTTGAAAGATGTTAATGATGATGTTGATATTGAAGGAGATAGTGATGATGATGAGAGAGTCAGAATTGGCGAAGATGAGTTTGGCATCTATGAAACTCTTGAGAAAGACTTTGACTCTGATTCTGATGACGCTGTCGAAGAAGTAGAAGGTGATGGAGTTGGTTCCAATGATGATGATGACGTGAAGTCTGACAATGCTTCACCACCTACTACTCTTGTGCGCTCGCCAACTCCTGCTGGCTCACCAAAGACTTCAGAGTTTGCATCTCAGTGATGCTGATTTTTATGTTTTGATAACTCATGAACTATTTCCGTTTTCACTATCCCCTGCATGCATAAGTGATACGAACCTCGTTGGGTATCGAAGAATAGAAGATGAAATAGAAGAACGAAAAGATAGAAGATACCGGCGGAAGTCCCAAAACCTCTGGTTCTAATCCGTAGAATGATTTAGATCAAGATCTAAACCCCAATACCTAATTGAATCAACCACTCGGGGATGAGGAAGACACACGAACGAAGAGAGGTCGCTTCGTTGATTCGCCGGTTGAATTCTTTTGATATTCGGGTAGAATTCGAACCCAAGAGAGATTTTAATAAAAACTCACAAAACTATATTTATTCATCAATAATATTCTTCTTTTAAACAATGAACTAGGTAGCCTTTATATAGGCAAAGCAAATACATAAAGAAAAAGGAAATAAATAACTAAACATTGAAAACCCTAAAAATCGCCGTTGGTGCGATTTTTGTGAAGACTGTCGCCCGACAGGATATACTGTCGGCCGACATGCCTCCGTCGCTCGCAGGCTCAACCTGCGAATCGAAGCAAAACTGGCTGCTCCGTTTAATACTTTTCAGCCGACAACCTGGAGGTGTCGCCCGACAAACCTGCTTGTCGGCCGACAACTTCTCTCCGTCGCCCGACACCAATAATACTTGCCTCTTCGACGGAACTCGGGCCGCATCAATAAGAATTGATATTTTCCATCATGCATGTTTTTCATATTTCGTTTTGTTGAACTACATTTGATGTTTTTGATGTTGAACTTATGACTAAGTGTTTTGGTTTTTCATATCTATTCAATGTTGATGCTTCTTTGTTGAATGTTTGTTTGGTTTTTATTTTTACTTAGTCGTTTTGTTGCTATGCTCCTCTTGAGGGGGAGATTTTGTGTATCTCCTTTGCTAACCTTTGATCACATGAGTTGTGTCAAAAAGGAGGAGATTGTAGATGTTGGTTTTGGCAACAACATATGTTTTTGTTGTATGTTTTTGTTTTCAGGTGTTGAATGAATGGAAGTAAGGCATAGAACATGATAATATGGAATCAGTGAAGTTCAAAGCATCAAAGGATCGTTCAACGCCATGATAAGCGCCGACTGGCGCATGGATTGCCATTGCCCACCTCATGCGACAAGAGGCGCACGCTTGGCCATCTTCACTTCGTACGACAAAAGTCGCACGCCAGGCCAACTCTGATGGAGTTGTATTCTAAATGTCTAGTTTAGTGCAAATACAGAACTCCTTATCTATACCTTAATTCGAGATATGATTCAAGCATGATTGCATTTAATGCAATAGTCCTTGATGTATACGTTGTAGACAGTATGGCGTGAGGAGACACGCGGAAGATCATACTGTCGGTTACTCGTATACTATCGAACAGTAGCTCACGACTTAGATGGACAGGGACAATCCATCGGTACGTCGTAGTGTGACTGGTAGATAGTCGGTCTTGACTATCATGTTAGACTCGTACACTTGGTGTATTGAGCAGGACCACGGGAGGGCGTTCGATTTATACTAATCGCAGTAATCGAACTAGACCTCAGATATTACGGATATACGAATTCCTTATCCCTATATAATTATAGGTGCGTGTGTCCAGTTCTCGGTTCTTTGACTTACTAGTGAGTGAGACTAATTGATTAGTCAATATTCTCGGTAAATTGGGAATCGGAATTGTACACACGGCATGCTATAGATTATAGACAGGAAACCGTGTCCCATTTATTGGGTTGATGATGTCCCCGAGATGAGCTCATAAAGTTTATCATGTAAACCCTGCAGTTGGATTCGTTCCACATGATAATAAGGATGAGTGGTACTAGTCTCGGATAACAAGAAACGAGTTAATTTAATTATTAGTAATTAAAGTTAATTCGTGGACATACGATATCTTAAACACGGGGAAAGTCGTATATGTAATTCGGCGGAATTATTATTGTTGAAATAATATAAATTAATTATTGGGAATTCAATTATAATTTTATAGTGGAATTAATTATAATTAAAATTGTGGAATTTAATTAAGGTTTTCCACCCCGAGTTAATTAAATTGCAATTTAGCCTAATAATTAATTTCCATAAGGTCCCTGGTGTAAATACCTCACCCTCTCTTTCTCTAAACCTAAAAAAACGCTGGTCCATAAGGTTTTGCGCAATTATTTTTAGCGCTGTTATTATTTTCTAGAGAAATTAATTGCTAGCGCAATTATATTTCTGAGACAGAAGATCAAAACCTAACTTACGCGCTATAATTAATTCTGCAGAGAAAATAAAAATCTTGCGCAATTAATTTTCCTCTACTTAATTAATTCAGATTAGCGCAGTAATAATTCTGTAGAAATATAATAAAAAGCTTGCGCAATTAATTTTCCTCTACTTAATTAATTCAGATTAGCGCAGTAATAATTCTGTGGAAATAATTTTGCTTGCGCAAATATATTTCTGAGACAGAGGATATTATTCCTACGGTGGGTTCAAGATAGAAAGGATAAGAGGAAGGTTCAGCGGATCGTTGCCCACTCAACGGCTGAACGTCGGGGATAGAGACATACACCGGAAGGCTTCGTGGTCTCAACAATTCGGCTTCTCCGAATCACGCGACAAAGGTATGGAATCGAAACCCTATTTTCGCATTGTTTCGATTCGATCTCGTACGTAATCATACAACGAACCTCCGATCGAGTTCCGAGAACCGTGGTATGTTCCGTGATCACTGGGGGACTTCTGGTTGCCGGAACGGTGGTCGGAAACGGAAAAACGCACCAGAAACGGACCCGGAACAGCAGCGTCGCGCTGCTGTTCGCGACGCTGTCGGCCGACGGCGTTTCCTGTCGGCCGACAAGGGCCTGTCAGACGACACCATTTGGTGTCGGACGACACAGAGGTCAGCAGCCCTCGGTTTTGCGCGGTTGTGCTTCGGACATGATGGCTGGGCGTAAACCGGGTCTGGGGCTTCGTCGTGAGCACAGTAGGCACGCTGGAGGTCGACTGGGTTTGTCCGGATGTTCGAGTAATCGAACGGACATGTCCTGGGTAGTCGATTTCCAACAAACTCCTCCTTCATGCGCCAAACGGCGCACGGCCATGCCTCCTTCTCCTCATGCGACAAAAGACGCGCGACTCATCCATCTCCACCGCGTGCGACAAATGGCGCACAATTCGCCATCCTCATCCCGTGCGCCAACTGGCGCATGGTGTGTTACATCCCACCATCAACGTCAATGAGTGAATGAGATGTCTATCTCAGTTCTAGTGCCAACGATGTGTGGATGTGCTATTTACTACTTCAACTATGTCAACGACAATGAAGACGATGAAATACTGAAGTTTCAACAACGAGTGTTTATCACGATGAAGTTGAAGATGAAGTATTGAGATCGATGGAGTCAAGATTGTGTTGAAGTATGAAGTTGAAGAAGTTGAAGATTCAAGATTCGAAGATTCAAGAATCAAAGATTCAAGATTCGAGGATTCAAGAATCCAAGCTTCAAAAGTGATGTCATCCATGAAAAGATGAAGTCAGCCAAGCATGTGGCCAATCAGATGGCTTAATTTCAAAGCTTCACATGTGCGGCTCACCTATAAATACCCATGGAATTTCAAGACTTCACTTGACGATTTTGAGAGAACGAAATCTGATATTCGAGTATCGCTATCGTTGTTTGTTGGCGCTGAGCCTTAGAGTTTTGGTAGTTGTTTTGTGTTGTGCACCACTAGTAGAGTTAGGAGATATAACTCTAGGTGTAGTGGTACTAGGTCTCTGGTTCGTTGGAGTGTTGCGACACTTGGGATACGACCTTAGATCATTTCGTCTACCTTTCTCTTCAAGTGTAATAGTTTTGTTTTGTGATAAATGAAATGAAACATATTACATAACTTTATCTTCAGTAGTTTGCATTCGTTGAGTTCGAACATATACACACAACACAAACCGTGCTCTAACTGGAGCGTGCGACATCTGGAGCAAGCGACAGCTGAGTGTGTGCAAACGAAATTGCTGAAGTGTTAGTGTTTAAGACCGACTTCGCGAAAAGTTGATATCTTACGTCGAAAACGTAATTTCAAAGCTAGTAATGAACAAAGCAACACCTACAGCTTCAATTGTTTGTACATGTTTTGTGAATAATAAAAGGTATATTCTCGTATTAATGGTCACACCTGCGTTTGAGAAAATAATGTTTTATTGACTTGAAAAAAATATTAAAAGAAATTTAATTAATAATTGAATTAACATTTAAAAATTACAAGAGTATATAGGAAAATTTAAAAGTAAAATTATCTTTTAAAAATAGAAAAATTAAGTATAATTATTTTTTATGGGCTGTTACTATTCGATTGAAATGAACTGAAATATAAAAAATATGACCATTAGCATTAGTTTGAGACAGAACAATGATATACAGTATTGAGAAAATAGTAACATGATCATATATTATTTTAATTTAGTTGACTTAAATTTATTGTAAACCAAACAAACATTGACGTGTAAATAACTTGAAATTATTTTTGGCAATTGAGGACACTCTCCTCTATCTTAAAAATAAGCAAAGCTTTCTCATCCTCCTTATACATAATTTCAATAGAGATACTTAAGAAACCATATCAACGTGTCATCGCCAGCCTCTTCAGCTCTCTTTACAGCAGGACCATCTTCATCCTTGTACTTTGTACTAAATCCGTGCATGGCATTGGGAAAATGTCTTAATCGAGCTATTAATGATCTACAAAACAATCATTTCATTTCCGAGCAACATATATACAGTATTCATAAATGCCTTATCATTAATCGAACACTCGTTAATGGTTGATTGCTACGTACCTTATGGTTCTTCTTGAAAGCAGATTTGAATTGTTCCACAAGAGTTGGTGGAAGGGACGAGTCAATTTGACCTCCAAGAATAGAAGGACCTTAACATCTGCATCAAGATTATTGATTTTTTAGTTGTGATCAGATCAAATGATATGTCCTAATTAAAACAAGAGTTATTATTAATTGTTTAATACTTTCAATATCTTTGACGGTGACATATGTAGGATGTAACAACACCGCAGCCTGAATGTAGTGAGACGAATTTGCAAGGCCGACAGTAATCTTACCTAAAACAATTAATATTCGAATGTCGATCAATACATAATGTGAGATGAATCAATAAATAAATAACGTACGTAAGTACAATCATACCTCCTCAACAGAAACGTGCAGCTCCGATCTTTTTTATTCCTTTGGCTTTTAAAGCACTAGTAACTCTCTCTGCGTTTTTTGTTCCGTTTTCCTACAAAAACAGTAATTATGTCGATCAGCTAACTTCAATAGTACGTAGTTCGTTTATTAATTGTCATCCTTTCTTACTAAAAATTACTCACAGGTGAGTGCTTCTGTAGCCAAGACACCTTATCTGATACAATAGCTACAAATGCATCTCCAAAGAAGTAATCTGGAACAACATAAAAAACCGGTTGCTGCGCCTAGTTATCCGCAAACTGCCTTTTACATCCAAACGAAACAAAGCCCCAACTTTTGTGATTATTAATTATACGCCGTCGATATAAATATATGTACTTAAATAATGTGCGATATGATTATGCAAACAACGAATCAGGAGTATTTGGTGATGCAATTCAAACCAAAGGAAATATTAGTATAATTGGCCAACACACAACACAAGATCAAGAACGAATCAAAGTTTCTAATAGTAATGAGTTGAAAAATGTAAAAATGCTTGATAAAACTTCATCCCCACATGTCCCTAGGGGCATAGCCGAGCGGTAAAGCTTGTGGTGATGTGTGTAGGGGTATCGATATTGAATTTTTCGATAAAGTATCGATATGATCATTTCGATACGGTAGGATATGTCAGCCAAGCATCACTGACGATCGATATTTTAACTAAATATGATATCCGCTCACAGTACTAATGACGGCTGAAATTCTCACAAAAACACTAGATGACATGAATCAAATTTCTTTGTACATCACATTTTTACACCTCCCTCTTTAATAAATTTATTCCTTTGAATTTTATTTAATTTGTATATAGTATAGTATAGAATACTTAGTACTTGTATACTCCTACTATCATTCGGAGATCGAACTACGTACGTGCATTAGCAAGTAAAAGAAGAGGAAGCTTTTTATGCACCGTTATTCCACTTGTTTCAGTCATGTCCAAATCCTCCCCTCTTGCTCCATCAGCTAACGAAAAATCGAAATTATTCATCAAGTTCGCGCCCAATCTCAACCACAGCCAACTCGAAGGCTATCCCCGGGCAGCCCCTCCGCCCGCCTCCAAACGGGAGGTACTCAAAATGCAGCCCTCGGAAGTCCACTCCGGCCCTTCCCAAGAATCTGTCCGGGCAAAACTCTTCCGAATTCTCCCACAAAGACGGGTCCCTACCTATGGCCCACGCATTTATCCAAACTTGCGTGCCGGCGGATATCTCGTAGCCCATTACTCTCGTGTCTTGAGTTGACTCGCGAGGGATGAGCATTGGAACTGGCATAGCCTTAGGGTTTCCTTGATCACTGCTTTTAAGTAGGGCATTTGCTCTGTGTCGCCCTCGTTTACCTCTTTCTTGGTTCCGGCTATTTGTCGGACTTCTTTCGCTAGGGTTTTCATTGTACTCGGGTTTTTGATGAGCTCTGCCATGGCCCACTGCATTGTCAAAGTCGAGGTGTCGGTTCCGGCGGCAAACATGTCCTGTCATGAGAATTAATCGATCATAAATGATCGACAAAATTATTTACAACTACTTTAAAATGATAGTTTAGTCAATTCCCTCATTTTATTAAACCTAAAAATCAGAGGAAACTTTAAAATGTTAGTTTAGTCAATTCCCTCATTTTATTAAACCAAAAAATCAGAGGAAAAAGGAAAAAAAAAACTTTTTTTTTTGGTAAAGATCAATAAAAAAGAAGAAAAAGTACATGATCCAAAACAGCGCACAGGGAAATGAAACTCTCATCGCAACACCGAGCTAACAGACTAGCTCTCCAAACCACCATACTACACATATAATATTTTATAATCCAAAATATAATTTAATAGTCACACTGTTGAATTTTCAATACTTGCATTATCTATTCTTTTTAACTTACTTTTACTTAGTTCACTCCCATTCAATTAAATTTTGTTTGAAAGAACATAACATAACTACATGTGTCCCAGCATTTAACACATTTTGCTAAACATGAAAATTAAAATTTTATATATATATTTTAACTAAAAAGTAAAGAATACAAATATATTTTCAAGTTAAAATTTAAGTGATTGTGAATAAAGTTTACAAAAAAAGTAAAATTGTATTTTAAAGTGAAAACAATTAATATATTTATTGTGAGTCATTCAATTAAATTTTGTTTGAAAGAACATAACATAACTACATGTGTCCCAGCATTTAACACGTTTTGCTAAACATGAAAATTAAAATTTTATATATATATTTTAACTAAAAAGTAAAGAATACAAATATATTTTCAAGTTAAAATTTAAGTGATTGTGAATAAAGTTTACAAAAAAGGTAAAATTGTATTTTAAAGTGAAAACAATTAATATATTTATTGCGAGTCATTCAAAAAGGAAAATGTGTCAATTATTTTGAGACTGGTGAAGTGTTTTGAATACTGATAAACAAAAAAAAACAAGGTGTTGTCTTCATGCCCGACCTGGTAGATGTGATCCAGTTGTGACTATAGGTTCGATCGGTAGAGAGGTAGTAATGTTAAATATCTCAGGTCGTTTAAGGAAAATCATTGAACTCAGATATATATAATTAAGTTGAATTAACGATGATATTGACTCAACTTTTGAAGTAATTCTCGTAATAAAAATCTTACCAAGATGACTGCTTTGATTGTATCATCTTCAACAGGGGAAGTACTTTGGTTCTCTCTCTGAAATTCAAGCATTATTATATCTACTAAATCTATCTCTCCATCTCCACTACTACCCTTCCTCTCATTCCTATCTTTGTGTTCTTGAATCACATTCTCCAAAAACTCGTCAAACTGCTTCACAACACTCTCGATTCTCGCATCCAAATTGTTAGCGCGATCGATTATCCAACCCAACCATGGGATGTAATCTCCGAAACACGTAGTACCCAACAACTCCCCAAACTCACTCAGTAACTTGTTGAACTCTCTCTCTTCTCCGTACTTCCTCCCTAAGGCCACCCTACACACCACGTCAATCGAGAGGGAAGCAAGCAAGTCACTCAAGTTCACGATGGCCGATGAGAGCGCCAAACACCTGATTTTCTCAACCATAGCCGACGTCTCTTCTTTGCGGACGCGGCCGTAAGATCGTACTCTCGTGTTGCTCAAAACGTGGACCACGATTATGCTTCTTACCTGCAACTTGACAACGACTTCGATTATATACCCTATTAAATTGATTTCAAATTTAATATTTTCATTTTTTGAAATATTATACTCGCTGTCTCAGAAAAGAAGAGTCACTTCTTTTGTAATTTACAAGCTGTTTCAGAAAAGAAGAGTCACTTCTTTTGTAATTTACAAATGAAGCCGTTCAACTTATATACTTAATTAACCTTATTTATTTATATTTGGTAATTACTATCAAAAAATATTTTGTAATTTACATTGTTCTAAAATTTAATGTTTTTATTTTTTGAAAAGTTATACTCTCTGTCTCAGAAAAGATGACTCACTTCTTTTGTAATTTACAAATGAAATAGGTCAACATGCTAGAGAAAATAGCTCACCTGTCTCCAGTATTCTCCGTAAGGAGAAAACCCAACGTCCCTGGAACCGTACGTTAGCCTCTGTCCGATACTTAACCTAGGCCTGCTAGAGAAAATAGCATCCTGGTTTTTCAGGATCTCACGAGCTGCTTCGGCTGTCGAGGCTACTAGAACCGGCACGAGGCCGATGTGAATTAGCATGAGGGGGCCGTAAAGAGTCGATAACACTTGGAGGGAGCGGCGAGGGGATGTGCCGAGCTGGTGGAGGTTTCCGATTATTGGAAGCTTTCTCGGGGATGGCGGCACGTTTTTTCGGGGGTTGACGGATAGCCATTTGTGAAGAAAAAATATGAAGAAGAGTAGTGGGATGATGGCCAATTCTTGGAGAGGAAACATTATTTTCTTACGTGTGTTTTTGTTGGACTTGGATGTGTTTTTGAGCCTCATTTATAGGCAATATTACAATGGAAGTTTAGAAAATATATTTTTATTAAATCAAAATATGTTTCAAGTAATTTGATTGGTATATATTCCACACGTTAAAAGATTAGTTATATACTACTAAGCTACTTCGGATAGTCTTTAACACTAAATAAAAACGACGTACTCTTAAAATTCTACATTCATTGCCTTTGACACCTAAAATTCTTAATTACAAGATCCCTCTAGAAATGCTACTAACCAACTTTTTGAGTAGTGTAATTGTTGAATATACCACATCGATATCGATTGAATAAAGAACCTTAGACTCATATATAAGTTAGACAACCTTAATACTTTTACAAGGCCTTTTAAGGTGTTATTGACCCAACTTTGACATGGTTTCAGAGCAGACCCAACAAGATGATGGAGCCCCCAGCCGATGAAATTTTCAACTTGCCCAAATATGGCACTATGTCCACGAGTAGAGCCGACAAAACCGATGAAATTTCCGACTTGCCCAAAGATGGCACTATGTCCACGAGTAGAACCGACAAAATCGAGCCACTCGTGAGGGTCACTCGCGAGGGGGCGTGTTAAGTATCACATATCGGTTGGATAAAGATCCTAAAGCTCAAATATAAGTACATCGGTTGGATAAATTGTTGGAGTTGTATACTTAATGTCTAGATTTAAGTAACGGTAACTCCCGATCATAGATTTAATCTATTTAATTAAATAAACAATTGTTTGCTTTTAATTATTTGATAATTAAATATATGCAAATATAGTCCTAGATTATATACGTTGTAGTTAGTATGGTGTGCGTCGTCACACGGAAGATCATACTATCGGTTACTCGTATTTAATCGAACAGTTGCTCACGACCTAGATGGACACGGACCAATCCATCGGTATAGTCGTTGTGTGAGAGAGAAAATAATTTGTCTTAATTATTTTATCACACTTGTACACTTGGTGTATTGGGCGGATCGCTTGAGATTTATCAATTAGGATTGCCTTTGATAATTGATTTAAATCTCAGAGTATTTTATTCTTAATCCCCGATACTATTGCGGGTGTGTATATTTAATATAAGTGACTTTGATTTTCCAAAGGAATTGACCGATTTAATTATTGGGTCAATTACCGGTAAAGTTGGGTCACTATATTTTATATATGACATGCCGTGAATACTTGACGGGAAAGTGTATCCCGTAAGGGTTGATAATATCCCCGAGATGAGTTCATAAGGAATTATTATGTAAACCTCATGAGTGGATTTGTTCCGCATAATAATTAAAGTTGAATGGTACTATTCTCGGATAAAAGAGATGAATAAATTTATTATGCAATAAATAAATTTTATTTATGGATATTTAAATCTTAAATACACGGAATAAATAATACTACCGGAGAAATATTATTTGATATAATATGGTTTAATATTGGGAGTACAATTAATTCTATATAGTGGAAAATAGAATTAATTAATATTAATGGGATTAATAGATTTGGGCTTGTGCTCAATTTAATCATTAATATTGGAAGCCCAATATTCCACCTCCTTTAGATCCCCTACGTAGCCTATAAAAGCACTACATGGTCTTCACAATTCAACACACCATAAGAGTATCATACTTGATATTCTAGAGAGTTCGTGAAGGAGATCCATAGGAGTTCGGAGGATCGTCGCCCACACAACGTTCGAACGAAGTGCAAGAATTACGTGGGAAGATCCGAAGGTCTTCAAACCATCTTGTTTCTACGCACAACGAGACGTAGGTATAATCGTAAACCCCCTCTTATGATTATGCGTTTATTAATCGTAATATATACATGAACGCACGATCCGGGAAACGTACGAACTTCGGGGACGGGGATTTGAGATCCCCGGCGAAGATCGAGAGGGGCGGCCGAACCCTAGGGTTCGACCGCCAGATGCGCGCGACGGGAGAGGGCCCCAGTTAGACGCCGGGGACACACGATCGACCATGGTCGATCGTCGGGATGCCGCGGGCTGGTGCCGCGGCGGATCCCGGCCACCTCTCGCCGCCGGCGCGTGCCGTGCGAAGCCCTCGGCTGGAGCCGAGGGGCGATCGAGCCCGTGAGCTCGATCGCGGGTGTGCTACGGGGTCACCCGTAGCTGCCCCGTATGTGCTACAGGTTCGCCCGTAGCGGGCGTGCGGGGCTGAACGCCCCGCGAGCAGCGAGCTTGTGAGCTCGCTGCGGGGCTGCTACGAGCAGCCCCGGGGATGCTCGATGCATCCCCAGCGATCAGCCGCGAGGCGATCGCGAGTCCCGTGCGGGGGCTCGACTGGGCACCACGGGCGGACCGTGGTGGTGCTCGGTTGAGCTCCGGGTCGCGTGGCGGCACGCGGTTGGTTCTCCGGCGATCGAGGATATCGGTCGGGTTATCGGTTCCGCAATATTTTTGATAGCCCGGGATATCGATTTCCAACAATTGGTATCAGAGCGTTGGTTTCGTGTTCATGTATATGTTCGATTATCGTTCTACCTTGCAGGATTTCCGGCTATCATGGATTAATAATTTTGTAATTATTTTATCATGATTATTCCTTTATTAAACTCTCAGACATGTCGAGATTCGTTTTGTGTGGATGAATGCTTGTAATAGTAAAAATTCGGGGGTTGACCGAATTTATGATTTATTATTATTGTTCTATGTTTTCCGGAAATTGTATAGGGTCGATTTCATGTATAGAATCGATACCGGAATTGTAATTGAAATTATTGTAATTTATTTACGTTGGATCGATGCCGAAACGACTGCCGGAGAAGACGTGTGACGAAGAAGACGAAGAGGACGAAAAACCGGGGGGTCGATCATTCCCATGATCGATCCCCATGAGGATCGATCGACCCGCCGGCGATGGGGGCTATCCGCGGGAGCTTCCGGCCACGCCGGCCACCGGTGATGGTGGCGCGTGGGCTGGGGGCGGCGGCGGTGCTCCTCCCGGGCGGTGGTCGACGGTGGGGGTGGCGCGGGGACTCCCAACCCGTGCTACTCCTACCAAGATCCGACTTTCCTAATTAATTCGGTTTTCCTATTTTGAGTGTTCTTATTTTTAGGAACTCTCATGGAATAGGAAAAGAATTAAATTAGAATTAATTTATTTCCTATTTGATTATTCCTATTCTTGGGAATTTTCATGGATGGAAATTAATTAATTATGGAAAGTAGAAGAGTCCTAATTTATTTTATTTCCTTATTCTATTAGAAGTCTTCTAGAATATTCCAAGTTTGACTTGGATGGAATTCTAGAGATTTAATGGAATTAGAAAGGAAAATAAAAATAAATAAAAAATATTAATAATATTTAATTTTATTTTTGATATATTTGATTGACTTAATTTTCGAATTAAGTAACTTTGGATTAATTGAAAATAAATAGATTTAAATATTGGGATTAATATTCTCGTCACATGGAGCATTCAAGAACGAAGAATGAAGACTAGAAGATGCGTACGGAGATGGAATAAAGCCATGATAGTCGGAAAAATAATATTCTAGTATTATTTTGACTATGTGATAATACCTTATGTGCTTTATTTTATGTATGCATGCTTATGTGTTTAATTATGCATTAGATAGCGTATCCCTTGTTGTAAAAAGCTAAGTGGGAGAGGGAATGGAAACATTCCCATGGTCTCCATTACTGTTCTCTTGGTGACTCTTCTGGACTTTCGAAGTTCGTATAGACTGTTGGAGTTGTGTACTTAATGTCTAGATTTAAGTAACGGTAACTCCCGATCATAGCATTTAATCTATTTAATTAAATAAACAATTGTTTGCTTTTAATTATTTGATAATTAAATATATGCAAATATAGTCCTAGATTATATACGTTGTAGTTAGTATGGTGTACGTCGTCACACGGAAGATCATACTATCGGTTACTCGTATTTAATCGAACAGTTGCTCACGACCTAGATGGACACGGACCAATCCATCGGTATAGTCGTTGTGTGAGAGGGAAAATAATTTGTCTTAATTATTTTATCACACTTGTACACTTGGTGTATTGGGCGGATCGCTTGAGATTTATCAATTAGGATTGCCTTTGATAATTGATTTAAATCTCAGAGTATTTTATTCTTAATCCCCGATAGTATTGCAGGTGTGTATATTTAATATAAGTGACTTTGATTTTCCAAAGGAATTGACCGATTTAATTATTGGGTCAATTACCGGTAAAGTTGGGTCACAATATTTTATATATGACATGCCGTGGATACTTGACGGGAAAGTGTATCCCGTAAGGGTTGATAATATCCCTGAGATGAGTTCATAAGGAATTATTATGTAAACCTCATGAGTGGATTTGTTCCGCATAATAATTAAAGTTGAATGGTACTATTCTCGGATAAAAGAGATGAATAAATTTATTATGCAATAAATACATTTTATTTATGGATATTTAAATCTTAAATACACGGAATTAATAATACTACCGGAGAAATATTATTTGATATAATATGGTTTAATATTGTGAGTGCAATTAATTCTATATAGTGGAAAATAGAATTAATTAATATTAATGGGATTAATAGATTTGGGCTTGGGCTCAATTTAATCATTAATATTGGAAGCCCAATATTCTACCTCCTTTAGATCCCCTACGTAGCCTATAAAAGCACTACATGGTCTTCACAATTCAACACACCATAAGATTATCATACTTGATATTTTAGAGAGTTCGTGAAGGAGATCCATAGTAGTTCGGAGGATCGTCGCCCACACGACGTTCGAACGAAGTGCAAGGAATACGTGGGAAGATCTGAAGGTCTTCAAACCATCTCGTTTCTCCGCACAACGAGACGTAGGTATAATCGTAAACCCCCTCTTATGATTATGCGTTTATTAATCGTAATATATACATGAACGCACGATCCGGGAAACGTACGAACTTCGGGGACGGGGATTCGAGATCCCCGGCGAAGATCGAGAGGGGCGGCCGAACCCTAGGGTTCGACCGCCGGATGCGCGCGACGGGAGAGGGCTCCGGCTGGACGCCGGGGACACACGATCGACCATGGTCGATCGTCGGGATGCCGCGGGCTGGTGCCGCGGCGGATCCCGGCCACCTCTCGCCGCCGGCGCGTGCCGCGCGAAGTCCTCGGCTGGAGCCGAGGGGCGATCGAGCCCGTGCGCTCGATCGCGGGTGTGCTACGGGGTCACCCGTAGCTGCCCCGTATGTGCTACGGGTTCGCCCGTAGCGGGCGTGCGGGGCTGAACGCCCCGCGAGCAGCGAGCCCGTGAGCTCGCTGCGGGGCTGCTACGAGCAGCCCCGGAGATGCTCGATGCATCCCCAGCGATCAGCCGCGAGGCGATCGCGAGCCCCGTTCGGGGGCTCGGCTGGGCACCACGGGCGGACCGTGGTGGTGCTCGGTTGAGCTCCGGCTCGCGTGGCGGCACGCGGTTGGTTCTCCGGCGATCGAGGATTTCGGTCGGGTTATCTGTTCCGCGATATTTTTGATAGCCCGGGATATCGATTTCCAACCTAAAGATCCTAAAGCTCAAATATAAGTACATCGGTATAAGTACATCGGTTGGATAAAGATCCTAAAGCTCAAATATAAGTCGGTATAAGTACATCGGTTGGATAAAGATCCTAAAGCTCAAATATAAGTTGGTTTACCTTATCACCTTAACAAGCCCACATCCACCTTAACAAGCCCACATCGGTTGGATAAAGATCCTAAAGCTCAATTATAAGTTGGTGTTGCCTTATCACCTTAACAAGCCCACATCCACCTTAACAATCCCACATCGGTTGGATAAAGATCCTAAAGCTCAAATATAAGTTGGTTTACCTTATCGCCTTTTAAGGTGTAAAACGTGTTACTGACCTAACTTTGACAGAAACTACACCTTTAAACTTGAGGGGTGTTAGTGAGTCCTTTTAAGGTGTAAAAATGTGTTACTGACCCAACTTTGACAAAAACTACACCTTTAAACTTGAGGGTTGTTACTGAGGCCTTTTAAGGTGTAAAAGGCCTACACATTGGCGCAAGTGTTATCTCCACGTTGGCGCAAGTGCTATCTCCACGTTGGCGAAAATGTAACTCCATGTTGGCGCATGAGCTAACTCTGCTAACTCCACGTTGGTGTTAGAGCATAACATCGTAGCTCCACGTTGGTACACGTCCGTATCATCGTGGTTCTATGTTTGAGCAAATCTATCTCCACGTTGGCGCACGCCATACTCATTGTGGTTCTATGTTGGCGTAAAGCTATCTCCATGTGGGTGTATAAGCTAACAATGCTAACTCCACGTTGGCGTAAGAGCATGCCAACGTAGCTCCACGTTGGCGCAAGACTCAGCTCTACGTTGGCGCACAGTTTATATTCACAGTATGCATAGCTAGCTCTACCAAGTTTTAGCAGACTTAGTTAAATCCAATATCAATACATAACTATCAATACCAAGTCCTAGATGACTTAGTGGGATGTTGGCCAATTCTTGGAGAGCAAACATTATTTTCTTACTTGTGTTTTTGGTGGACTTGGATGTGTTTTTTAGCATCATTTATAGGCAATATTACAATGAAAGTTTAGAAAATATATTTTTATTAAATCAAAATATGTTTCAAGTAATTTAATTGGTATGTATTCCACACGTTAAAAGACTAGTTATATACTACTAAGCTACTTAGGATAGTCTTTAACACTAAATAAAAATTACGTACTCTTAAAATTCTACATTCATTGCCTTTGACACCTAAAATTCTTAATTACAGGATGCCTCTAGAAATGCTACTAACCAACTTTTTGAGTAGTGTAATACTTCAAAAAAATGTTGTAAATGTTGGTTTTGGCGACAACATATTTGTAGTTGTTTTTGTTTTTGATTTCAGGGTTGAAAGAAGAAATGAAAAATCCGGCACCATCAACTTTTGGAATCGGAATTCAACGCTTGCACCCTCATGTCAAAAATCTAGATCCAAGCAGCTCCAGGATCTGGTTTCAGCGTCATCATGCCACAAATCCGGAATCAGATATCCAGGATCCGGATTTTGCCACTCATGTCACAAATCCGGAATCAGAAATTCCAGGATCCGGATTTTTGCCACTCATGCCACAAATCCGGAATCAGAAATTCCAGGATCCGAATTTTGCCCCTCTTGCCGAAATTGCAACAAATCCGGATCCAAGATATTCCAGGATCCGGTTTCTGCCCTCTTGCCGAAATTGCAACAAATCCGGATCCAAGATATTCCAGGATCTGGTTTCTACCCTCTTGCCGAATTGCAACAAATCCGGATCCAAGATATTCAAGGATCCGGATTCAGCGAAATCAACATTTTGCAATATTCGACGCCATACTTCTTCAACATTGGATTCAATGTTGATCAATTCCAAGTTTGCTACTTCAAAAATATCGTTGGCCATGAAGACGATGAAATGCTGAAGATTCAACACTTATAGATTTTCACAATGAAATTGAAGATGAAGTATTGAGATCGATGGAGCCAAGATTTTGTTGAAGTATGAAATTCAAATTGAAGAAATTGAAGATTCAAGAATCAAAGATTCAAGATTCGAAGATTCAAGAATCAAAGATTCAAGATTCGAAGATTCAAGAATCTAATATTTTTGAAATTTTGGAAGTGACGTAATCCATGGAATTCTGACGTCAGCCAAGCATGTGACCAAATACAATCAGATTGCACCGACTCAAAGTTCACACGTGTGGCAACACCTATATATACCCATGGATTTTCGAGATGTCACTCGACGATTTTGAGAGAACGAAATCAGATTTTTAGAATCGTAGTTTTGTTGGCGCTGAGCTTTGAGTTTGTGTAGTTGCTTTGCGCTGTGCGCCAATAGTTGAGTTAGGAGATTTAACTCTAGGTGCATTAGTGCTAGATCTCTGGTTTGTTGGAGTGTTGCGACACTTGGGATACGACCTTTGATCATTTCGTCTACCATACTCATCACATGTAATAGTTTCGTTTTATTCTCAATGAAATGAAATATATTACATAACTTTTGTCTCAACTTTTCGTTTTTCATTCTTGTAATTATGAGTGTGAAATCCGGATCCAGCATACTCTCGGATCCGGTTTTGTGGTTTTGTTTGTGTGTGGACAAAAATGGAATCAGCGACTTCCGGAGTTGGTTTTTGGGCATTTAGACGAAAAACGCTAAAGTACGTTTTTAAGGCCAATTTCACGAAAAGTTGGTATCCTACGTCGAAGACGTAATTTCAATTGGTATTAGAGCGGGACGCCATACGTATACGATGTGATCCGAAACTTGACTTCATATTTTCCGCTACAATGGAGTCTCCAATGTTTGTTCAAAAACCGATTATGCTCACTCATCAAAATTATTCGAATTGGAAAGCGAAAGTTTCCGCTAGAATCAAAGGACACGACTCTCGTGCATGGATGGCTGTGTTGGAAGGATGGGAGCGCCCATTTATTATTGATGAGGATGGAGCCAAAATCTATAAACTTGAACAGGAGTGGACAAGAGAAGAACATAAGTTGTCAACTGCTAATAGCAAAGCTCTCCTTCTCATTTGTGAATGGCTGGAGCTCATCATGTATCAACTTGTGAAAAATTGCACCTCCGCCAAAGAAGCTTGGGAAAATCTCCAGAGAACATGTGAGGGAAGCAAAGCCGTGAAATGCTCAAAAATCCAAACTATCACAGCTCAGTTCCATCAACTCCAGATGAGAGAAGATGAGGAAATAAATGAATATTTGGACAAAATTATGAGATATGTGAATGAAGTTCATGAACTTGGGGACATGTTTCCAGCTATCATGGTTTATGAGAAAACCCTCCATAGCTTGAGTTCAAGATTTGAAAGCAAGGTGCTAACTCTCGAAGCGAGAGAAGAAAAAGATGAGAAATGGGACTATGCGGACATAATGGCTGATTTGAGAAACTATGATCTAACTATGAAAGTTAAAAATAATACGAACATGTTGCTTGTCTATAAGCCAATGACCGCACTGAAAATTTTTGAGAATGGGAAGAGCTAAAGAAGCACAAAAACTCAAAAATCTCACTCTTCGAATGAAAAACCTGAAAATAGTTTGTCTGCTGATTTGAATGAGTTTGATGATGAGGAAGCAGAGGATATTGATGTTGGAGTTGTATACTTAATGTCTAGATTTAAGTGATATTAACTCCCGATCCATTGTCATTAATCTATTTAATTAAATAAACAATTATTTGCGTTTAATTATTTACAATTAAATATATGCAAATTATAGTCCTAGATTATATACGTTGTAGTTAGTATGGTGTGCGTCGTCACACGGAAGATCATACTATCGGTTACTCGTATATAATCAAACAGTTGCTCACGACCTAGATGGACAAGGACCAATCCATCGGTATAGTCGTTGTATGAGTGAGAAAATAATTGGTCTTGATAATTTTATCATACTTGTACACTTGGTGTATTGGGCGGATCGCTTGAGATTTATCGATTAGGATTGCCTTAGATAATCGATTTAAATCTCAGTGTATTTTATTCTTAATCCCTGATATTATTGTGGGTGTGTGCATTTAATATTAGTGACTTTGATTTTCCAAAGGAATTGACTGATTAGAATAACCAGTCGATTACCGGTAAAGTTGGGTCACTGTAATTTATGTATGACATGCCGTGAATTCTTGACGGGAAAGTGTGTCCCGATAAGGGTTGATAATGTCCCCGAGATGAGTTCATAAGGAATTATTATGTAAACCCTGCAGGTGGATTTGTTCAGCATAATAATTAAGGTTGAATGGTACTAGTCTCGGATACAAGAGATGAATAAATTAATTACGCAATTAAGTTAAATTTATTCATGGACATTTATATCTTAAACGCACGGAATAAATAATACTACCGGAGAGATAATATTATTTGATATAATATGGTATAATATTGGGAGTGCAATTATATTTATATAGTGGAAAATAAATATAATTAATAGATTAATTAATAGACTTGGGCTTGGGCTCAATTTAATTAATTCTATTGGAAGCCCAATATTCCACCTCCTTAAGATCCCCTACGTAGCCTATAAAAGAACTACATGGTCTTCTCTATTCTCATAACTTGAAGATCACAATTCTAGAGAGAGAAAGAAAGAGAAGGAGATCCATGGAGTTCGGAAGATCGTCGACCACCCGACGTTCGAGCTAGTGCAAGGAATACGTGGGAAGATCTCAAGGTCATCAAAAGATCTCGTTTCTCCGTACAACGAGAACAAAGGTAAAATCACGAACCCCTCGATGATTTTAATTTAATTATCGTGAAAATACAGCGAACCAAGATCCGAGGGATGCGACCCAAGACGAGGTCGAGCCGGGCGGTGGTGGTTGGACCACCGGACCGCCGGCGGCCCGACGAATCATCTAGAAACGAATCGCGCGAGGTCGATCGAGCCTAGGGCTCGATCACGCGGATCGGCTGCGGGTTTTCCCGCAGCGATCAGCTGCCTGCTGCGGGTTTTCCCGCAGCGACCTGTAGCGCCCAGCAGCAGCGAGTCAGGCGACTCGCTGCAGGTTGCTGCGAGCTGCTACGGGAGGATCGCTGGGTGCTGCAGGATATCCCGCAGTGGATCCGTAGCGATCCAGCAGCGTCCCAGCAGCAGCGAGTCAGGCGACTCGCTGCGGGTTGCTTCGGGCTGATGCGAGTAACCCAGCGTGGCTGCTGAGAGAATCGTGGGTTCACGCGAGTTCTCTCGTGTTTTTCCCGCGTAACTCTCGTATAACTTTTTCGTATGGTCATGTACGTGTTCCGGGAGTCGATTGGAGTTGTCGTTCCGCAATTTTGACAATCCGGATAATCGATCTCCAAAGGGACGTCGGTCGGAACTAATTAGATAATTTAATTAATTAATTTTATTTAAATTTATTAATTCTGGGATGCCGATTTCCAACAATTGGTATCAGAGCGATGGTTTTCGTTCGCGGTATTTTTCGATAAATTGTTCTACCTTGCAGGGTTTCCGACTATTATGGCTAGATTTAATTATTTTAATTAATTTCATAATATTTTTCTTGATTATTAAACTCTCGGACATGTCGATATTCGTTTTATGTGTGGTGAATGCTTGTAATAGTAAAAATTCGGGGGTTGACCGAATTTAGGATTTATTATTACGTTCTACTTTTTCCGGAAATTGTATAGAGTCGATTTCATGTATAGAATCAATACCGGATAATTGTAAATTAATTTTGTAATTTTATTTACGTTGGATCGATGCTGAAACGACCGCCGGAGAAGAAGACGTGTGACGGAGGAGACGAAGAGAGGGAGGGCTCCGGATCGGCCAACCCCATGGCCGATCCCATAGGATCGATCGACCCTCATGGGGTTGCCCGCGGACCTCTCGGCCAAGGAGTCACCGGCGATGGTGGCTGGTCGGCTGGGCGGCGGCGGCGTGCTCCTCCGGGGGTGGTCGATGATGGTGGTGGGGCGCGGGGACTCCCAACCCGTGCTCTCCCGCCGAGATCCAACTTTCCTAAATTATTCGGTTTTCCTATTTTGAGTATTCCTATTTTTTGGGAATTTTTATGGAATAGGAAAAAAATAAATTTAGAATAAATTTATTTTTCCTTATTGATTGTTCCTATTTTTGGGAATTTTCATGGAATAGGAAAAGGAATAAATTTAGAATTAATTTATTTTTCCTATTTAATTATTCCTTTATGGAATTTTTAATGGATTAGGAAAATAATTAATTTGGAAAGTTTTAAGAGTTCTTAATTAATTTTTCCTTATTTAATTATTCCTTTATGGAATTTTTAATAGAAAAGGAAAGGAAATAATTTGGAAGGATTAGGAGTCGTAATTTATTTTATTTCCTTATTCTATTATAGAAGTCTTCTAGAATATTCCAAGTTTGACTTGGATAGGATTCTAAAGATTTAATAGAATTAGAAAGGAAAATAAAAATAAATAAAAATATTAATAATATTTAATTTTATTTTTGATATATTCGATTGACTTAATTTTCGAATTAAGTAACTTTTGGATTAATTAAAAATAAATAGATTTAAATATTGGAATTAATATTCTCGTCACATGGAACATTCAAGAACGAATTCTGAAGACTAGAAGATGCGTACGGTGATGGAATAAAGCCATAATAGTCGGGAAATAATATTCTAGTATTATTTTGATTATGTGATAATATTCTATGTGCTTTATTTCATGTATGCATGCTTATGTGTATTTAATTATGCATTAGATAGCGTATCCCTTGTTGTAAAAAGCTAAGTGGGTGAGGGATTGGAAACCATCTCATGGTCTCCATTGCTATTCTCTTGGTGACTTTTATGAGCTTTCGAAGTTCGTATAGACAAGTCATTGGAGGAGAATTATTGTAATTCATTTTAAGAGAAACATTGATTAAGTCTATCAAACAATGCCTAATTTGTCTTTCTGAAACTGATTTCAAGTCGACTCATTCTCACCCCGGGGAGTGGAATGGAGCCAAAGCCACTTGGTCATGTGGATGACACAAATTAGAGACATTCGTACCATTTTTTTGAAGTGGATCGATTGTCTGCTCGGCTCCCTCATTCTATGAGAGATAGGGTTGTTCGCATGGTGAATCACTGGTAAGAAACTTCGAGTTTCACTTATGATTCTCCGCGTCTTGATTTACAAGATTGAATGATTCAAGTAATTGGATGTCAATTATAAAGATCTTTTGGTGTAGTAAACGTCCACACAAACGTGGCATGCTATACTGAATGGGATCTTGGATTAATTGATGTAGACAATTATAGGGAGTTGTGAAGGATTGTGAGTTGTCGTAAACGTCCACACAAACGTGGCTTGCGGTGACGTAGCGATTCCGAATGATTCACCTTAGTACTGAGTAATGGTTTACACTTAGGTACGCTTTATAGTATCCTTCCCAACGAAGTAACGCTATAATTGATGTACGACCGAAGCAAATCTAATTGCTAAATCATTTGGATAGGTAAACGTCCACACAAACGTGGCTTGCCATATCTGATGGGATTTTAGATGTGATTAGTGATTTAATGATATTATTTGAGGGAGATAATATCGGAATTAAATCAATTGTTTGTTGTTATATGTGCTCATAGATTAGGAAATGGTTTTGAACCCACTTTCTGTGATACTTAAGGAATTTAACTCATTGGTCCCTGAATGTATTGATTGGAATAGAGATCTGGACATTGCTCAGACTGTTAAAGAGTACAAGTTTGTACTCAGTGAGCTTTGTTTCCCCGAACCTACCAATGTCTTAACTGATGAGGAAAGGACTGATTTTGATATCATGTTCAAACTCAAGGAGATGTTTAGACATGACGTAGCGGCTAGAAAAGAGGCGATGAAGATACTCATAAAGGCCATTCGATTCGATGGACCTTTTAGACGAGTTGAGATGGAAATCGCAAGCTCTTGTAGCCAATGCCAAAGGTTTCGAACCTAAGGGAAAACCAGGGGAAAGGAAAAGCAAGCAAAGAAACCCAGTAGTCCTAAGTTACTTGGACCACGAGATGGGACGAGAAAGCCATGAGGCAAGTATTCTCGATGCAAACAGTCTGGGTACTGGAAGTCTGATTATCCTCTCAAAGAAGGTACGAAATTTTTCTTTAAGTCGTAAAACCATAGTCAGTGGTATTATCTACCGGAACCTGGTGTGTAGATTTAGAACCACTGACGGTATGTGCATTTTAAATGCAAGGGTTCCAGGAAACCCGACGACTTGGAAAAGAAGAAATCGTAGTCTACATGGGCAATGCTGTTGAGGAGGCAGCTGTTGCAGTGGAGGACATTTTTATAGGATTTCATTTTGAGTTATTTCTTTTATGTACCTTTTATTTTAGAAAGAACTTTGTTCTGGATTTCTAATGAATGGATATTTTATTTCTTTTAATCATTTGATGGTTATAAGAAGAAATAATGATATTATCTATTCTGGTACATTAGCTAGCAATGTATAAATGATGAATCCTAAGTCCACCACGATGCAACGAACCGTAGTATATAACTCGTTTTACTTTTAAGAGATATTTCTGTAATGAATCATTTATACTTGTGGATTCTTATGCTAAGTTATGTTTATTCAAATACGAAGTTCAAAGGTCGAAAATTGATATTTTGATCAATTAAGTTGAAGGAGTGGACCTTCCGACCTAAGAATCTAATTTGGAAGATAACATAACTAAGCAATCCTTTGGAAAGGATATAAGATCCGGAAAAGTATTGGAATTGATTAACTCTGATGTATGCAGACCTATGTCTACTCAGACAATAAGGTACGAGTACTTCATTTTATGATTACTCGAAAAAATGGATTAGCATACCTGATGTGCCACAAAAGCAAAGTGTTTTGACAAGTCAATGGACACAAAACTATTGTGGGGAACCTTCAAGGAATATCCATTAGAAGCCTGCAATTTGATCGCGGAGGCAAGCACCTGTCTGAGGAATGCATGGCATACTAATCAAAGATTGGGATTAGATCCCAAGAGACTACACCATACACTCTTGTGTAGAAGTGGTGAGTCGGAAATAAGAAATGGAACTCTTATAGATAGTAAAAGACAAGTTATTCGGTACTACCTGTGTTCTATGGATATGTCTGGAAAATAACGGTGCATTAAATGCGGTTGTAGAATATCCTGGAAGAACAAAAGATGTGTGTTCGATAGTACTATGAACCAGAAGGACGTTATAAGTTATAACGCCCGGTTCTTAGAGGAAGAATATTAGATGAACCACATGTTGGAATTCGATATCCCGAGCTATTAAAATTTGCGAAAACCATAGCCCGATCAAAAACCCTTCGCTGGAGATCACGCGAACGCCGATGGACGCGCCGGAGTCCAGCCGAGGAGACCACACACCCGAAGACGTGCGGCTGCCCCCAGCCGAACCCCCGCATCGCGGGGTTCATGCGATCACTGATCGCATCATGCGATCGGTCGGGGTGGGGCTGCCCACCAGCCCCCGCGGCGAGTCCGGCGACTCGCCGCCGCCTAGAGGGCCCCACCGCCGTGGTGGGGTGGAGCGCGGCACCAGCCCGCGCTCCAGCGATCGATCACAAGGATCGATCGCAAGACCTCGGCCCAGCCGAGGGTTCGACCCCTCTCGCCCCTTCGAAACCCTAGGGGCGATTGCCGTGGTCCGGCGATCCTAGATCGCCACCACGCGTTCGTCCTCTAATCCGGGGTTCGTACCTCGGTTCTTTGTTCTACGGTATTTTCAATAATCAAATCGAATAAAATCATCAAGGGCGTTTAGATTTTATACCTTCGATTCGTTGTTCGGAGAAACGAGATCAAGATGACCTTTGAATCTTCCCACGTATTCCTTGCACTCGTTCGAACGTCGGGTGGGCGACGATCCTCCGAACTCTATGGATCTCCTTCACGAACTCTCTAGAATATCAAGTGTGATAATCTTGTCTTATGATTTGTGAAGACCATGTAGTGCTTTTATAGGCTACGTAGGGGATCTAAAGGAGGTGGAATATTAGGCTTCCAATATTAATGATTAAATTGAGCCCAAGCCCAAATCTATTAATCCCATTAATATTAATTAATTTATTTTCCACTATATAAATTAATTGCACTCCCAATATTAAACCATATTATATCAAATAATATTTCTCCGGTAGTATTATTTATTCCGTGTATTTAAGATTTAAATATCCATGAATAAAATTAATTTATTGTTAATTAATTTATTCATCTCTTATATCCGAGATTAGTACCACTCAACTTTATTATTATGCGGGAACGAATCCACTCGCGAGGTTTACATAATAAATCCTTATGAGCTAATCTCGGGGATATTATCAACCCTTACGGGATACACTTTCCCGTCAAGAATTCACGGCATGTCATATATAAAATATAGTGGTCCAACTTTACCGGTAATTGACCCAATAATTAAATCGGTCAATTCCTTTGGAAAATCAAAGTCACTTATATTAAATATATACACCCGCAATAATATCGGGGATTAAGAATAAAATACTCTGAGATTTAAATCAATTATCATAGGCAATCCTAATTGATAAATCTCAAGCGATCCGCCCAATACACCAAGTGTACAAGTATGATAAAATAATCAAGACCGATTATTTTCTCCCTCATACAACGACTATACCGATGGATTGGTCCGTGTCCATCTAGGTCATGAGCAACTGTTCGATTAAATACGAGTAACCGATAGTATGATCTTCCGTGTGACGACGCACACCATACTAACTACAACGTATATAATCCAGGACTATTATTTGCATATATTTAATTAACAATAATTAAAAGCAAATGAATGTTTATTTATTAATAGATAAATGACAGTGTACAAGGAGTTTAGAATACTCAAATCTAGACATTAAGTATACCACTCCAACAATCTCCCACTTATACTAAGGTCTAGTCTTATCTTCCAAACTTCTGACTCCCAAACCCTTCAAGTGCTGGAAATATACTTCCTTAGGAAGTATCTTTGTGAAGGGGTCTGCTAGGTTGTCATCTGAAGCTATCTTGGTGACTACAGCGTCGCCTCTCCTGACGATGTCTCGAATCAGGTGGTACTTGCGCCCTATGTGTTTCGTAGCACTATGGGACCCTGGTTCCTTACTGTTTGCCACTGCACCGCTATTGTCACAATAAATTGTCATAACTTTGGGCAAACTCGGAATCAAATCTAAGTCCTAGAGGAAATTAAGGAACCACACTGATTCTTTCGCTGCCTCTGAGGCTGCTACATATTCAGCTTCCATGGTAGAGTCCGAAATGCACACTCTTCCATGATACGGCTCCACCTCCCAAAGTGTACACATAGCCTGATGTCGACTTACGCCGGTCCTTATCAGCTTGGAAATCCGAATCTGTGTAACCCAAAGGAATCAGATTGTCTGCCCCGTATCTTAGAACATAATCCTTAGCATTTCGCAAATACTTTAAAATGCTCTTTACGGCTGTCCAATGAGCCTTTCCAGGATTACTCTGATATTTTGCCACTATGCCAACTGCATAACAGATATCAGGTCTCGTGCATAACATTGCATACATCAATCTTCCCACAGCCGAAGCGTAGGGAACCGCTTTCATTTCATCTTTCTCCTTCTGTGTCCGAGGACACATCTCTTTAGAAAGATAAGTTCCTTTACTGAAGGGTAACTCACCCTTCTTGGAATCTTGCATGTTAAAACGAGCCAGAATCGTGTCTTTGTAAGATTGCTGGGAAAGGTACAATGTTCTATTCCGGCGATCCCTTATAACTTTGATCCCCAGAACATGTCCAACCTCTCCTAAATCTTTCATATCGAATTGTCTAGACAACCATCCCTTTATGTCTGATAACATCTTCACACTGTTGCCAATGAGAAGGATGTCGTCTACATAAAGCACGAGAAACACCACCTTCTTCCCATCACGTTTCCAATACACACACGATTCGTCCATGCTTTGAATGAATCCAAAAGATTGGAATACTTCATCAAACCTCATGTTCCACGATCTCGAGGCTTGTTTCAATCCATAAATGGATCGATTAAGCTTGCACACTAGATGATCTCGCCCCTTAGCAATGAATCCTTCTGGTTGTTTCATATAAATCGTCTCGTCAAGACTTCCATTTAGGAAAGCTTTCTTGACATCCATTTGCCACACCTCATAGTCCATATGAGCTGCTATGGATAAGAGAATCCGGATCGACTCTATCTTGGCTACCGGCGAGAAGGTCTCCTCATAATCGATTCCCTCTTTCTGAGTATATCCTTTCGCAACAAGCCGAGCTTTAAAGGTTTCAACCTTTCCGTCAGATCCTCTCTTTCTCTTGTAGACCCATTTACACCCAATTGGCTTTACGCCGTTTGGTGGTTCTACAAGATCCCAGACTTTATTAGAATCCATAGATTCAATTTCGGATTTCATCGCTTTCTTCCAAGAAGGCGCATCTATATCTTGTACCGCCTCATCATAGGTCCAGGGATCGATTTCATGAACTCCAGGTGCCGAGTCCGGAGACTCACCCAGTCCAATCTATCTGTCCGGTTGTTTAACAACCCTCCCACTACGACGGCGTTCCGGTGTATTAACAGTGACAGTGTTAGGTGCAGGTTCTAGTGGTGTGTCATTACTCGGTTCGGCTGTATCTAAGTCTTCCTCGTTACCTCTCAACTCATCAAGCATTATTTCACTTTTGGGCTTGTGTTCCATGACATAGTCTTCCTCTAAGAACCAAGCGTTAGTACTTATTACGATCTTCTGGTCCGTAGGACTATAGAACATGCCACCTTTAGTTCCTTTCGGGTATCCTATAAACAACCGTATTTCTGATCTAGGTTCTAACTTATCGGCCCCTTGTCGCAACACATGTGCTGGACATCCCCAGATCCGAATGTGTTTCAAGTTAGGCTTGCGCCCACTCCACAATTCCATGGGTGTAGTTGGTACCGTTTTGGTTGGAACCCTGTTCAAAATATACGCCGCTGTTTCTAAGGCATGACCCCAGAACATAATAGGTAAATCCGAGTAACTCATCATTGATCGCACCATCTCCATAAGAGTCCTATTCCTTCTTTCTGACACACCATTCTGCTGAGGAGTATATGGTGAAGTCAGTTGGGATTCAATCCCATTCTCTGCCAAGTATGCCTTGAATTCTCCAGACAGGTACTCGCCTCCGCGATCAGATCGCAGGCACTTTATGGATTTACCACGAAGGTTCTCCACAAGAGCCTTGAATTCCTTGAACTTGTCAAAAGAATCACTCTTGTGACGCATCAGGTATACATATCCATATCTTGAGTAATCATCAGTAAAAGTGATGAAGTACTCATACCCTCCTCTTGCCTGAGTAGACATAGGTCTGCATACATCAGAGTGAATCAAATCCAATACTTGCTCGGATCTTCGTCCTTTACCAGAAAAAGAACGCTTGGTCATTTTACCCTCCAAACAGGATTCGCAGGTCGGAAGGTCCTCTCCTTCAACACCACTGATGAGACCATCAGCTTTCAACCTTTGAATTCTATTTGAATTAATATGACCTAGCCTTAGATGCCACAAGTATAATTGATTCATTTTAGAAGGTTCCTTTCTCTTATTGGTGTTCGTAGATGTGTTATTACTCTCGGTTAGTTGCATCGTGTTAGACTCAGGATTTAGTACATATAAATCGTCTATCAATGTACCAGAACAGATAATATCAATATTTCTTCTTATGACCACAGAGTGATCAAAAGAAACAGAATACCCATTCAGAATTAGCTTAGAAACCGAAATTAAATTCTTTCTAAAATTTGGTACATAAAGACAATTTTGTAAAACTAAAATCCTATCACTACTAAAGCGTAAGTGAACGTCTCCCACTGCAACAGCCGCCACCTTTGCGGCATTGCCCATGTAGACCACGATCTCTCCCTCTCTAAGTCTCCGGGTTTCCTGGAACCCCTGCATTGAATTGCAGACATGGTCAGTGGCTCCCGTATCTACACACCAGGTGCTGGTAGATAACACCGCTGACAATGTTTCGGTGACTAAGGAAAATTTCGTACCTTTGATGAGAGGACAATCAGACCTCCAGTGCCCAAACTGCTTGCATCGAAAGCATCTGCCTAATGGCTTGCTTCTCCCACTCCGTGGCTCGAAACCACAAGAGCTCGTGATTCTCTTAACTTACGCACAAAATCCGCTCTCGCTGAATCATTTTTAAGAGACTCGTTGAGAGAGAATTCTTTGAGTATGTTAACCACCTCTTGTCCGGCTTCCACGCTATGTCTCAACATCTCCCTGAGGTCATTCTTAATGTCCTCATCAGTTGGGACAACAGTGGATTCGAAAGGCTCAACAGTTTGAACAATGTCCAATTTCGTTCCCAGTCATTACTATATGGAACCAGTGAGTTTTCATCCTTAAGTATATCACAAAGTGGGGTCACAGTCATTCTTAACCTATAAGCACATAAAACAAACAAACAATTTAATACCGATATTATCTCCCTCAAATAATATCATTAAATCACTAATCACATCTAAAATCCCATCAGGTAAGGCAAGCCACGTGGTGTGGACGTTTACCCACCGAAACGATTTCGCAATTAGATTTGCTTTGGTCATACATCACTTATAGCGTAACCTCGTGGGGAGGAATACTATAATGCGTATCTAAGTGTAAACCATTACTCAGTACTAAGAAGTTCGTTTGGCACTCGTATATCACCGCAAGCCACGATAGTGTGGACGTTTACGTTAACATACGGATCCTTCACTCCCTTCTATAAATGTCTACAGCAATTGATCCAAAATCCCATTCAGTGCAGCAAGCCACGATAGTGTGGACGTTTACTACACCAAAAGATTTTTACAATTGACTCCCAATTACTTGATCCATTCAATCTTGTAAATCAAGACGTGGAGAATCATAAGTGAAACTCGAAGTTTCTTACCAGTGATTCACTATGCGAACAACCCTATCTCTCATAAATGAGGGAGCCGAGCAGACAATCGATCCACCTTCAAAAGGATGGTACGAAAGCCTCTAATTTGTGTCCTCGACATGACCAAGTGGCTTTGGCTCCATTCCACTCCCAGGGGTGAGAATGAGTCGACTTGAAATCAGTTTTGGAAAGACAAATTAGGCATTGTTTGATAAACTTAATCAATATTTCTCGTAAGAGGAATTACAAGAACTCTCCTCCAATAACTTATCTATATAAACTTCAAAAGTTTATAAAAGTCACCAAGAGAGCAGCAATGGAGACCATGGGAATGTTTCCATTCCCTCTCCCACTTAGCTTTTTATAACAAAGGGATACGCTATTCTAGTGCATAAAGTAAACACACATAGCATGCATACATGTAATAAGGCACATAATATTATCACATAGTCAAAATAATACTAGAATATTATTTTCCGACTATTATGGCTTTAATGCATCTCCGTACGCATCTTCTAGTCTTCAGTCTTCGTTCTTGAATGCTCCATGTGACGAGAATATTAATCTCTAATATTTAAATCTATTTATTTTCAATTAATCCAAAAGTTACTTAATTCGAAAATTAAGTCAATCGAATATATCGAAAATAAAAATAAATATTATTAATATTTTTATTTATTTCACTTTCCTTTCTAATTCTATTAAATCTCTAGAATTCTATCTAAGTCAAACTTGGAATATTCTAGAAGACTTCTATAATAGAATAAGGAAATAAAATAAATTAGGACTCTTCTACTTTCCATAATTAATTAATTTCCATCCATGAAAATTTCCAAGAATAGGAATAACCAATTAGGAAATAAATTAATTCCACATTAATTCTTATCCTTATCCATGAGAGTTTCCATAAAGAAAAACACTCAATAAGGAAATAAATTAATTCCAATTTAATTCTTTTCCTATTCCATGAGAGTTCCTAAAAATAGGAATACTCAAAATAGGAATACTCAAAATAGGAATTAATTAGGAAAGTGAATCGTGGTAGGAGAACACGAGATCCAAGGACCCCGCGCCCCACCGCTGATCGACCACCACCGGGGAAGAGCACCGCCGGCCAGCCACCTCACGGCGGCAGCCCACGGCCAAGGGCGATCGAGTCCTAACCCCGTGATCGATCATGGGGTCGATCATCATGATCGATCCCCGGTCCTTTCTTCCTCTCGTCACTTCGTCTTCTCCGGCGGTCATCTCGGCATCGATCCAACGTAAATAAATTACAAGAATTTAAATTACAATTCCGGTATCGATTCTATACATGAAATCGACCCTATACAATTTCCGGAAAAAACGAAGAACAATAATAATAAACCTAAATTTGGTCAACCCCCGAATTTTTACTATTACAAGCATTCACCACCAAAAACGAATCTCGACATGTCCGAGAGTTTAATAATCCAACAAATATGAAAAAATAATTAACGAATAATAATTAAACCATAATAGTCGGAAACCCTGCAAGGTAGAACAATTTTATCGAAAATACTGCGAACGTAAACCACGCTCTGATACCAATTGTTGGAATTCGATATCCCGGGCTATTAATATTTGCGGAAAACAATAACCCGAACGAAAACCTCGATCGCCGGAGGAAACCACGAGCCCACGCGAGCCGGGGCTCGACCGAACGCACAACACGCCCGAAGACGTGCGCGCGCCCAGCGATCGTACGGGATGCCTCGTAGCATCCCCGCAGCGGATCCGATGATCCGCTGCTCGCACGGCTGGGGCTCGTCCCCAGCGACCCGCTGCGGGTAAACCCCGCAGCTCCAGCGATCGACCCCGTTGGGGTTCGATCGATCCTCGGCTCCCAGCCGAGGATTCCCGTGCACGATCCCCACGTGGGATCCACGAGCCGCCGGCGGTCCGGTGGTTCGACCACCACCGCCCGGCTCGACCCTCGTTCCGAGGTTCGATCCTCGGATCTTGCGTTCACGGTATTTCACGATAATCCAAATCAAATAAAATCAAGGGCGTTTAGATTTTATACCTTCGATTCGTTGTTCGGAGAAACGAAATCAAGATGACCTTGAGAACTTCCCACGTATTCTTTGCACTAGCTTGAACGTCGGGTGGGCGACGATCCTCCTGTTGGAGTTGTGTACTTAATGTCTAGATTTAAGTATCGGTAAACTCCCGGTCATAGCATTTAACCTATTTAATTAATAAACAATTATTTGCATTTAATTATTATTAATTAATTATGCAAAATATAGTCCTGGATTTTATACGTTGTAGTTAGTATGGTGTGTCGGGCCCACACAGAAGATCATACTATCGGTCACTCGTATTTAATCAAACAGATGCTCACGATCTAGATGGACCCGAACCAATCCATCGGTATAGTCGTTGTGTGAGAGAGAAAATAATTTATCTTAATTATTTTATCACACTTGTACACTTGCTGTATTGGGCGGATCGCTTGAGATTTATCGATTAGGATTGCCTTGGATAATCGATTTAAATCTCAGAGTATTTTATTCTTAATCCCCGATACTATTGCGGGTGTGTATATTTAATATAAGAGACATTGATTTTCCAAAGGAATTAACCGATTTTATTATTGGGTTAATTACCGGTAAAATTGGGTCGCTATATTTTATATATGACATGCCGTGAATACTTGACGGGAAAGTGTATCCCGGAAGGGTTGATAATATCCCCGAGATGAGTTCATAAGGAATTATTGTGTAAACCTCATGAGTGGATTTGTTCCGCACAATAATTAAGGTTGAATGGTACTATTCTCGGATATAAGAGATGAATAAATTAATTAGCAATAAATTAATTTTATTCATGGATATTTAAATCTTAAATACACGGAATAAATAATACTACCGGAGAAATATTATTTGATATAATATGGTTTAATATTGGGAGTGCAATTAATTTATATAGTGGAAAATAAATTAATTAATATTGATAAGGATTAATAGATTTGGGCTAGGCTCAATTTAATCTTCAATATTGGAAGCCCAATATTCCACCTCCTTTTGATCCCCTACGTAGCCTATAAAAGCACTACATGGTCTTCACAATTCATAACCTACGCCAATCATAAAGTCTTGAAGAGTGAAGGAGATCCATAGGAGTTCGATAGATCGTCGCCCACACCACGTTCGGACGAGGTGCAAGGAATACGTAGGAAGATCGCAAGGTCATGAATCCGATTTCGTTTCTCCGCACAACGAATCGAAGGTAAAATCATAAACCCCCTTTATGATTTATGTGCGTATTAATTGTGATATATACATGAAAAAGACGATCCGAGAAAACGACGAACTTCGGGGACGGGGATTCGAGATCCCCGGCGAAGATCGAAGGGGGCGGTCGAAACCCTAGGGTTTGACCGCCCGGCGCGCGGACGAGGGGAAGCCCCGGCTCTCGCCGGGGCATGCGATCGACTTGGTCGATCGCTGGGGGTTCGCCGTGGGCTGGTGCCACGGCGGGTGAACCCCCTGCCCACCCTCGGCCGGCGACGGCGCATGGGAGGAGCCCCGGCTGAAGCCGGGGCAGGCGATCGACCGCGAGGTCGATCGCGGGAAAGCCGCGGCTGGAAGCCGCGGCGGGTCAGCTGGGGGCTGACCGCCCTCCTCCGGCGGCGGTGGTGAGTCGCCGGACTCACCACCGGGGGCTGCTAGGCAGCCCCGGCGATCGCATGTGCATGCGATAGCGAACCCTGCGATGGGGTTCGGCTAGGGTTTAGCCGAGGGTTCATCCCGCGGCGATGCTCTTGTCGAGCCCGGTTCTTCGTGATGTTCGCGATCGGTTTCCGGCGATAGGGTTTCGGTCGGGTTATCGGTTCCGCATAATTTTTTGATAGCTCGGGACATCGATTCCCAGCAATTGGTATCAGAGCGTTTGGTTTCGTGTTCATGTATATGTTCAATTATTGTTCTACCTTGCAGGGATTTCCGGCTATCATGGTTGGATTTAATTATTGAGTTAATTAATTATCATGATTATTCGTTTATTAAACTCTCGGACATGTCGAGATTCGTTTTGTGTGGATGAATGTTTGTAATAGTAAAAATTCGGGGGTTGACCGAATTTAGGATTTATTATTACGTTCTATGTTTTCCGGAAAATGTATAGGGTCGATTTCATGTATAGAATCGATACCGGAATTGTAAATTTATTTCTTGTAATTTATTTACGTTGGTTCGATGCCGAGACGACTGCCGGAAAACTCATGTGACGAAGGAGATGATGAGAGGGAGAACTAGGGCTCGGGATCGATCTTGCGATCGATCCCATGGTGATCGATCGAAGGGGGCGAGGGGGCTGCCCGCGGGAACCCTCGGCCACGCCGGCCACCGGTGGTGGTGGCGCGTGGGCTGAGGTGGCGGCGGCGCTCCTCCCCGGCCGGCGATCGATGGTGGGGGACGCGGGGTCCTCGTGATCTGGTGTTCTCCTACCAAGATTCACTTTCCTAAATTAATTCGGTTTTCCTATTTGAGTGTTCTTCCTTTTGGAAACTCTCATGGATTAGGAAAAGAATTAATTGGAATTAATTTATTTCCTTATTCTATTATGGAAATCTTCTAGAATATTCCAAGTCCTACTTGGAATAGGATTCTAGAGATTTAATAGAATTGGATAGGAAAATAATTAATTAATAAATTGATTTATTTCCTAATTGATTATTCCTATTTTATGGGAATTTTCATGGACATGGAAATTAATTAATTTTGGAAAGTAGAAGAGTCCTAATTTATTTTATTTCCTTATTCTATTATAGAAGTCTTCTAGAATATTCCAAGTTTTACTTGGATAGATTATTCTAGAGATTTAATGGAATTAGATAGGAAATAAATAAATAAAAATATTAATGATATTTAATTTTATATTTAATATATTCGATTGACTTAATTTTCGAATGAAGTAACTTTTGGATTAATTAAAAATAAATAGATTTAAATATTGGGATTAATATTCTTGTCACATGGAGCATTCAAGAACGAAGACTGAAGACTAGAAGATGCATATGAAGATGGAATAAAGCCATGATAGTCGGGAAAAATAATTTTTCTAGCATTATTTCGACTATGTGATACTATGCTTTATTACTTATATGCATGCTATATGTGTTTACTTTATGCACTAGATAGCGTATCCCTTTATTGTAAAAAGCTAAGTGGGAGAGGGGATGGAAACATTCCCATGGTCTCCATTGCTGTTCTCTTGGTGACTCTTATGGACTTTTGAAGTTCATATAGACGAGTCATTGGAGGAGAATTCTTGTAATTCCTTTTACAAGAAACATTGATCAAGTTTATCAAACAATGCCTGATTTGTCTTTCTGAAACTGACTTCAAGTCGACTCATTCTCACCCCGGGGAGTGGAATGGAGCCAAAGCCACTTGGTCATGTGGATGACACAAATTAGAGACCTTTGTACCATTCTTTGATAGATGGATCGATTGTCTGCTCGGCTCCCTCATTTATGAGAGATAGGGTCGTTCGCATGGTGAATCACTGGTTAGAAACTTCGAGTTTCACTTATGATTCTCCGAGTCTTGATTTACAAAAATCGAATGGATCTTGTAATTGGGAGTCAATTATAAAAATCTCTTGGTGTAGTAAACGTCCACACCACGTGGCTTGCTATACTAACGGATTTTGGATTAATTGATGTAGACAGTTATAAGGAATTGTGAAGAGTTGTGAAGTTGTCGTAAACGTCCACACCACGTGGCTTGCGGTGATGTAGCAATTCCAAACGATTTACTTTAGTGCTGAGTAATGGTTTACACTTAGATACGCGTTATAGTATCCTTCCCCACGAAGTTACGCTATAATCGATGTATGACCAAAGAAAATCTAATTGCTAAATTATTTGGGTGGGTAAACGTCCACACCACGTGGCTTGCCTTACCTGATGGGATTTTAGATGTGATTAGTAATTTAATGATATTATTTGAGGGAGATAATATCGGTATTAAATTGATTGTTTGTTTATATGTGCTTATAGGTTTAGAGAATAGCTATGAATCCACTTTCTGTGATACTCAAGGAGAATAAACTCACTGGTCCCAATTATATTGATTGGAAGAGAAATTTGGACATTGTCCTGACTGCTGAAGAGTACAAGTTTGTACTCTATGAGCACTGCCCTGCTGAACCCACGACTGCCTCAACTGATGAGGAGAAGGAAGCATATCGGAAGTGGAAAAAGGCTGATGAAATGGCTAGGTGCTATATTTTGGCTTCTATGTCAAATGTACTCCAAACCCAACATCAGTCGATGAACACTGCCGAGGATATGTTGTTCAACCTCAAGGAGATGTTTGGGCATCAAGACCGTGCGGGTAGGCAAGAAGCCATGAGAGTCCTCATGTCGACTACTCAATCTGAAGGAACGCCCGTTGGGGAGCACGTTCTTAAGATGATGAGTTTGTTGAATGAATTGGAGGTCCTAGGAGCTATGATTGATGGTGAGACGCAAGTCAACATCATACTCCAGTCTCTGACCCCTAGTTTTGAGCAGTTTCGTATGAGCTATAACATGGGTAAACTATCTTATACTCTTGCGCAACTCCTGACTGAACTGAAGGCGGCAGAGGGGATCTACAAGAAGGGCAAGTCTCAAGCGCTTGTAACTACCAAGTCCAAAAGCTTGAAAGCTGTTGGAGGTAGGAGCAAGAAAAGGAAGCAAGCCTGGAAACCCAGTGGTGCCATAAGGAATGGACCACGAGTGGGGGCTAGTAAGCCAAGGGGCAAGTGCTTCCGGTGCAATAAGTCTGGACACTGGAAGTCTGAATGTCCTCTCAAAGGTACGAATTTTTCTTTAGTCGTAAAAACATAGTCAGCGGTATTATCTACCAGAATTCTGGTGTGTAGATATGGAACCACTGACGGTATGTGCATTTCTTTGAATGCAGGGGTTCCAGAAAACCCGGCGACTTAGAGAAGAAGAGTTCGAGTCTACATGGGCGAAGCTGTTTGGGTAGCAGCGGTTGCAGTGGAAGACATTTATCTGCTTTTAGTAGTTTTAGGATTTCATTTCAGGATTATTGCTTTATGTACCCCTTTAATTTTGAAAAGAACTTTTGTTCTGGATTTTCTATTAATGAATGGATATTTATTTCTTTAATCATTCAGTGATTTAGATAAGAAATAATGGTGTTATCTATTCTGGTACATTAGATAGCAATATATGAATGATGAATCCTTAGTCGACCACGATGCAACAAACCGTTATAACTTGTTTTTACTTATTAGATGTATTTCTTTGTCAATCATTATATTTGTGAATTCTTGAACTTAGTAGTATTTATTCAAAAGGGATTCAAGAGGTCGAAATTGATTTGATCAATTATAGTTGGAGGAGTGGACCTCCCGACCTAAGAATCGATCTTGGAAGATGATACAACTAAGTTAACCTTTCTGGATAAAGGATAGAATTCGGACAAGTATTGAGAATGATTTATGATTAATGCGGTAACATGTGCAATTAGAAAGGTACGAGTCGTTCTTCCAAAGAATACTCGAAGATGGATTATAATACTTGATGTGCAATAAAAGCAAAGTGTTTTTCAGTAGCACAAAGCTAATATGGGGAACCTTCAAAGTATATCCATTAAAAGTCTGCGACTTGTTCGCGGAGGCTGTCACCTATCTAAATAACACATAGCATAAATCAAAGATTGAGATTAAATCTCAAAGGACTGCACCATACACTGGAGTGTAGACATGGTGTGTCAGGAATAAGAAATGGAATTCTAATAGTAAAGAGACAAGTTTGTTCGGAACTACCTATGTTCTATGGATATTTCTGGATACAACGGCACATTCTATGTGGTTTTAGAATATCCTAGAAGAACAAGTAATTGTATGTTCAATAGTACTATGAACCAGAGGGGTGTCCTCGCCCGGTTCTTGGAGGAAGACTATTAGATGAACTACAATGCCCTAACTGACAAAGGAACTTTGAAATAAGGAATAAAGAAAGACTGAGAACCAGCCTAACCGAGTAGTAGTACACCACTAACTGCACCTAATGTTATTACTGTTATACACCGGAACGCCATTGCAGTGGGAGGTTGTTAAGCAACCAGAGATGTTCATAAGACTGGAGGAGTTTTGAACTCTGGATCTAGTAGACATGAAATCGATCCCTAGTTCTGCATAAGGGGCAGTACTAATCTAAATGTGCCTACTTGGATAGCAATAATTATTATTGTTAAGAGGCAAGATCATTTAGAAGTACAAGCTTAGTGAATCCATTTATGGATTATCACAAAGCTGTAAATTGTGGAACTTGCGAATTGATGAGATAGTCCATGAGATGGATTCATCAAAGGGCATGAGACAAAGAAAGGTGTATTAGAGACGTAATGAAAACAAGGTGGTGTTTCTCGGAATTTTATGTAGATAACACTTCATCGTTGGCAACAATGTAAAAGTGTTGTCAGACATAAAATAGAGGTTGTCTAAATGAATCGAGATATGAGATTAAGAGTAAGTTGGATTATGTTCTTGAAATCTCTAGATAAGAACATTTGTACTTCTCTTAAGATATCTTATGCGATTATGGTTTGTTATAAACATGCATAATTCTGAGAAAGGTTATTGCCTTTCGGGAACAGAATGCATCTATCTAAATGTATGTGTCTTGAACACATGAAGGAGATAGATATAGACAAAGCAGTTTCCTACACTTCGAGTGTGGAGAGCTTTGTAGATGCAGTGTTGTAAAACAAGAACCTGATATCAACTATGCGGTTAGCGTAGTGGGAGGATATCAAAGTAATCTGGATAAGAGATATTCGAATGCTGTAAAAGTACTTGGAAGTACTAGATTACTAAGCAAGACGAAATCTTCTTGGATTACAGTTTCTCAGATCCAAAATCAGAGAAAGACCAGTGTAAGTCGATATCAGGCTATGTGTTCACTTTAAAAGAGGTGGAACCTAAAGATGAAAGAGTGATAAGCGGGATGCTTCTCGGACTCTATCATAAACCGAATAGCAGCCTCAGAGGCAGCGGAAGTTTTTGGTTAGGTTCCGGAATGACCTCTGAGCTTGGATATGATTCTTGGTTCACCAAAGGCTATGTATATAGCGGTGCATGATGAACTGGAAGAAGTCATAAGTTCAAAAGATGATGATAACACATAGAGCAAGTACCACCTGATTCGAGTCATCGTCTAGGGAGACAACGCAGTAGTCACCAAGATAACTTCAGAGCGGCAACCTAGATTGCTCATTCACATAATACTTCTGGGAAGTATAACTTAAGCACGTGATGAGTATGGAAGTCGGGAGTTTGGAGGAAATGACTAGACCTTAGTACAAGTGGGAGATTGGTGGAGTTGTGTACTTAATGTCTAGATTTAAGTATCGGTAAACTCCTGGTCATAGCATTTAACCTATTTAATTAATAAACAATTATTTGCATTTAATTATTATTAATTAATTATGCAAAATATAGTCCTGGATTTTATACGTTGTAGTTAGTATGGTGTGTCGGGCCCACACAAAAAATCATACTATCGGTCACTCGTATTTAATCAAACAGATGCTCACGACCTAGATGGACCTGGACCAATCCATCGGTATAGTCGTTGTGTGAGAGAGAAAATAATTTATCTTAATTATTTTATCACACTTGTACACTTGCTGTATTGGGCGGATCACTTGAGATTTATCGATTAGGATTGCCTTGGATAATCGATTTAAATCTCAGAGTATTTTATTCTTAATCCCCGATACTATTGCGGGTGTGTATATTTAATATAAGAGACTTTGATTTTCCAAAGGAATTAACCGATTTTATTATTGGGTTAATTACCGGTAAAATTGGGTCGCTATATTTTATATATGACATGCCGTGAATACTTGACGGGAAAGTGTATCCCGGAAGGGTTGATAATATCCCCGAGATGAGTTCATAAGGAATTATTGTGTAAACCTCATGAGTGGATTTGTTCCGCACAATAATTAAGGTTGAATGGTACTATTCTCGGATATAAGAGATGAATAAATTAATTAGCAATAAATTAATTTTATTCATGGATATTTAAATCTTAAATACACGGAATAAATAATACTACCGGAGAAATATTATTTGATATAATATGGTTTAATATTGGGAGTGCAATTAATTTATATAGTGGAAAATAAATTAATTAATATTGATAAGGATTAATAGATTTGGGCTAGGCTCAATTTAATCTTCAATATTGGAAGCCCAATATTCCACCTCCTTTTGATCCCCTACGTAGCCTATAAAAGCACTACATGGTCTTCACAATTCATAACCTACGCCAATCATAAAGTCTTGAAGAGTGAAAGAGATCCATAGGAGTTCGATAGATCGTCGCCCACACGACGTTCGGACGAGGTGCAAGGAATACGTAGGAAGATCGCAAGGTCATCAATCCGATTTCGTTTCTCCGCACAACGAATCGAAGGTAAGATCATAAACCCCCTTTATGATTTATGTGCGTATTAATTATGATATATACATGAACAAGACGATCCGGGAAAACGACGAACTTCGAGGACGGGGATTCGAGATCCCCGGCGAAGATCGAAGGGGGCGGTCGAAACCCTAGGGTTTGACCGCCCGGCGCGCGGACGAGGGGAAGCCCCGGCTCTCGCCGGGGCATGCGATCGACTTGGTCGATCACTGGGGGTTCGCCGTGGGCTGGTGCCACGGCGGGTGAACCCCCTGCCCACCCTCGGCCGGCGACGGCGCATGGGAGGAGCCCCGGCTGAAGCCGGGGCAGGCGATCGACCGCGAGGTCGATCGCGGGAAAGCCGCGGCTGGAAGCCGCAGCGGGTCAGCTGGGGGCTGACCGCCCTCCTCCGGCGGCGGTGGTGAGTCGCCGGACTCACCACCGGGGGCTGCTAGGCAGCCCCGGCGATCGCATGTGCATGCGATCGCGAACCCCGCGATGGGGTTCGGCTAGGGTTTAGTCGCGGGTTCATCCCGCGGCGATGCTCTTGTCGAGCCCGGTTCTTCGTGATGTTCGCGATCGGTTTCCGGCGATAGGGTTTCGGTCGGGTTATCGGTTCCTCATAATTTTTTGATAGCCCGGGACATCGATTCCCAGCACCTCCAAGCTTATGGATCTCCTTCACGAACTCTCTAGACTAATCAAGTATGATTATCTTTTCTTGTCTTATTGTGAAGACCATGTAGTGCTTTTATAGGCTACGTAGGGATCTAAAGGAGGTGGAATATTGGGCTTCCAATATTAATGATTAAATTGAGCCCAAGCCCAAATCTATTAATCCCATTAATATTAATTAATTTATTTTCCACTATATAAATTAATTGCACTCCCAATATTAAACCATATTATATCCAATAATATTTCTCCGGTAGTATTTATTTATTCCGTGTATTTAAGATTTAAATATCCATGAATAAAATTTATTTATTGCTTAATAAATTTATTCATCTCTTATATCCGAGAATAGTACCACTCAACTTTATTATTATGCGGGAACAAATCCACTCGCGAAGTTTACATAATAAATCCTTATGAGCTCATCTCGGGGATATTATCAACCCTTCCGGGATACACTTTCCCGTCAAGAATTCACGGCATGCCATATATAAAATATAGTGACCCAACTTAACCGGTAATTGACCCAATAATTAAACCGGTCAATTCCTTTGGAAAATCAAAGTCACTTATATTAAATATACACACCCGCAATTGTATCGGGGATTAAGAATAAAATACACTGAGACTTGAATCAATTATCACAGAGCAATCCTAATTGATAAGTCTCAATCGATCCGCTCAATACACCAAGTGTACAAGTGTGATAAAATAATCAAGACAGATTATTTTCTCTCTCACACAACGACTATACCGATGGATTGGTCCGTGTCCATCTAGGTCGTGAGCAACTGTATGATTAAATACGAGTAACCGATAGTATGATCTTCTGTGTGGGCCCGCACACCATACTAACTACAACGTATATAATCCAGGACTATAATTTGCACATATTTAATTAACAATAATTAAAAGCAAATGAATGTTCATTATTAATAGGTAAATGAAAGTGCACAAGGAGTTCAGAATACTCAAATCTAGACATTAAGTATACTACTCCAACAAGTAGCACGGGGTGAACCACCCCCACCGGGCCGCCGATCGCCGGCCGAGGACCACCGCCGCCACCGCCCAGCCGGAGGCGCGAATTCGGCGCCTCTCCGAGCCTTCGATCGATCGAACTTAATGGATCGATCATGGCTTGATCGATCCAAGCCCTATCTTCCTCTCGTCACTTCGTCTTCTCCGGCGGTCATCTCGGCATCGATCCAACGTAAATAAATTACAAGAATTTAAATTACAATTCCGGTATCGATTCTATACATGAAATCGACCCTATACAATTTCCGGAAAACATAGAACGTAATAATAAACCTAAATTCGGTCAACCCCCGAATTTTTACTATTACAAGCATTCACCACCAAAAACGAATCTCGACATGTCCGAGAGTTTAATAAAACCAAAAATCATGACAAAATAATTAACGAATAATTAACTAAGCCATAATAGTCGGAAACCCTGCAAGGTAAAACAATTTTATCGAAAATACCGCGAACGTAAACCACGCTCTGATACCAATTGTTGGAATTCGATATCCCGGTTAAAATTTGCGGAAACCATAGCCCGATCAAAAACCCTTCGCCGGAGATCACGCGAACGCCGATGGACGCGCCGGAGTCCAGCCGAGGAGACCACACACCCGAAGACGTGCGGCTGCTGTTGGAAATCGATATCCCGGAATTAATAAATTTAAATAAATAAATTATCTAATTAATTCCGACCGAAATCCTTTGGAGATCGAATATCCGGGGTTGTCAAATTGCGGAACGACAACTCCAAACGAAATCCCGGTTGCCGGAAACCCGCCACGAACCACCACGAAGGCCGGCATGACCAAAACCCTAACCGCGGGGATAACCCGCGGCTTGTTCGATCGAGCCCCTGCGTGGGGCTCGCGGCTGTTCGCGACAGCCGCCTAGGGCTGCCCTTGGCAGCCCGTCGAGCATCCCCGAAGCCTCGCGGACAGCCCCTCATCGAACCCTAGCCACGGCCCGAACCGCCGCATGTTCGAACGAGGCGTGCGCACGTCACCGGATGTGCGCTAGGGTTCAGCCTGTAGGCCGTCCCACAGCACCGGCGAAGTCCCGTGGACACCCCCAGCCATTCCACGGTGATCGCACGCCCAGCCACGGTCGAACCGTGGCTTGCGATCACCACCAGCCGTAGCCGCGCGAGCGGCGGTCCAGCCGCGTGAGCGGGGCTGCTCCAGCAGCCCGCTGGAGGTGCATGGGCGATCGAACTCGCCCTCGATCAAGTCTCGGCGTCCAGCCGAGGCTCATGCCCTTCGACCCCTCCTAGTCGAGCCGTTGAGCCGCCGGCGGTCCGGTGATCTTCGATCACCACCGCCCGGTTATTTTCACGATAATAATTTAAAATCATCGAAGGGGGTTCAACGATTTTACCTTTGTTCTCGTTGTACGGAGAAACGAGATCTTTGAAGACCTTGAGACCTTCTCACGTATTCCTTGCACTAGCTCGAACGTCGGGTGGGCGACGATCTTCCGAACTCCATGGATCTCCCTCTCTACTTTCTCTCTCTAGAATTGTGATCTTCCAAGTTATGAGAATAGAGAAGACCATGTAGTGCTTTTATAGGCTACGTAGGGGATCTTAAGGAGGTGGAATATTGGGCTTCCAATATTAATGATTAAATTGAGCCCAAGCCCAAATCTATTAATCCCATTAATATTAATTAATTTATTTTCCACTATATAAATTAATTGCACTCCCAATATTAAACCATATTATATCAAATAATATTTCTCCGGTAGTATTATATATTCCGTGTATTTAAGATATAAATATCCATGAATAAAATTTATTTATTGCATAATAAATTTATTCATCTCTTGTATCCGAGAATAGTACCATTCAACCTTAATTATTATGCGGAACAAATCCACCTGCAGGGTTTACATAATAATTCCTTATGAACTCATCTCGGGGATATTATCAACCCTTACGGGATACACTTTCCCGTCAAGTATTCACGGCATGCCATATATAAAATATAGTGACCCAACTTAACCGGTAATTGACCCAATAATTAAATCGGTCAATTCCTTTGGAAAATCAAAGTCACTTATATTAAATATACACACCCGCAATAGTATCGGGGATTAAGAATAAAATACACTGAGACTTGAATCAATTATCAAAGGCAATCCTAATTGATAAGTCTCAAGCGATCCGCTCAATACACCAAGTGTACAAGTGTGATAAAATAATTAAGACAAATTATTTTCTCTTTCACACAACGACTATACCGATGGATTGGTCCGTGTCCATCTAGGTCATGAGCAACTGTTCAATTAAATACGAGTAACCGATAGTATGATCTTCTGTGTGGGCCCGACACACCATACTAACTACAACGTATAGAATCCAGGACTATAATTTGCATATATTTAATTATAAATAATTAAACGCAAATAATTGTTTATTTAATTAAATATATTAGTGGCAATGGATCGTGAGTTTCCGTTACTTAAATCTAGACATTAAGTACACAACTCCAACAATCTCCCACTTGTACTAAGGTCTAGCCATTTCCTCCAAACTCCCGACTCTCATACTCATCACGTGCTTAAGTTGTACTTCCAAGAAGTACTATGTGAATGAGCACTCTAGGTTGCCGCTCTGAAATTATCTTGGTGACTACAGCGTCGTCTCCCTCGACGATGACTCGTATCAGGTGGTACTTGCTCTATGTGTTATCTTTACACTTATGGACTTGTGATTTCTTACCATTTGCCATCGCACCGCTATTTACATAGCCTTTGGCAAATTAAGAATCACATCTAAGTCCCAGAGATTATCCCGGAGCTATACCAAAACATCCGCTGCCTCTGAGGCCGCTATTTGGTTAACCATGGCAGAGTCCGAAAAGCATCGTGCTTATCACTCTTCCATGTTAAAACTCCTTCTCCTTTAATAGTGAAACACATAGCCTGATATCGACTTACACCGGTCCTCATTCGATTAGAAATCTAAGAGAATGTAATCCAAAGGAAAAGCTTGTCTGCTCCGTAATCCAGAACATAGTTTCCAGTACTTCGAAAGTACTTAAAATGTTCATTACAGCAGTCAAGTATTCCTTTCCAGGATTACCTTGATATCCTCCCACTATGCTAACCGCATAGCCGATATCAGGTTCTTGTTTTCAACAATGCATTTATTAAGCTTTCCTCACTGTAAGTGTAGGAATCCGCTTTCATTGCTTCTATCTCCTTTTGTGTTCCAAAACACATATCCTTAGATAGATGCATTCCGTCTCTGAAAGGTAACATACCTTTCTCGGAATCTTGCATGTTAAACCGAACCATAATCATTTATATGTAAGATGTCCAGGAGAAGTACAATGTTCTTTTCTAGAGATCCAAGATCTCAAGAACAGGTCCAACTTCTTCCTATATCTTTCATAATGATTTATCCAGACAACCATCATTTCATGTCTGATTACATCTTTACATTGTTGCCAATGATAAAATGTTATCTACATAAAACCCGAGAAACACCACCTTGTTTCCATCACGTTTCCCATACACACGATTCGTCTATGCTTTGATGAATCCATAAAATGGACTATCTCATCAATTTGCAAGTACCACGAACTCAATGCTTTGTTCCAATCCATAAATGGATCAACTAAGCTTGTACTCTAAATGATCTTGCCTCTTAGCAATAATCCTTATTGCTTTCCAAGAAGGCACATTTAGATCTAGTACTGCCTCCATGTAGATCCAGGGATCGATTTCATGTATACTAGGTCCAGAGTCCAAAGACTCTCCTAGTCTTATGAATATCTTCGGTTGTCACACAACCTCCCACTACAACGGCGTTCCGGTGTATAAACAGTAATAACAGTAGGTGCAGTTAGTGGTGTACCGCTACTCGGTTCGGCTGGTTCTAAGTCTTAATCTTTCTCACTCATTTCAAAGTACTACGTCACTTTGGGCTTGTGGTTCATCTAATAGTCTTCCTCTAAGAACCGGGCGTTAGAACTTATAACGTCCTTCTGGTTCATAGTACTATTGAACACACGACTTTTGTTCTTCCAGGATATTCTACAACCGCATTGAATGCGCCGTTGTTTTCAAGACATATCCATAGAACATAGGTAGTTCCTTATAACTCATGCTTTTACTATTTCTATAAGAGTTCCATTTCTTATTTCCGACACACCATTTCTACACAAGAGTGTATGGTGTAGTCATTTGGGATCAAATCCCAATCTCTGATCAGTATGCCATGCATTCCTCAGACAGGCACTTGCCTCCGCGATCAAATCGCAGGCTTTCAATGGATATACTATGATGGTTCCCCACAATAGCTTTGTGTCCATTGACTTGTCAAAACACTTTGCTTTTGTGGCACATCAGGTATGCTAATCCATTTTTTCGAGTAATCATAAAATGAAGTAATCGTACCTTATTGTCTGAGTAGACATAAGTCTGCATACATCAGAGTTAATCAATTCTAATACTTGTCCGGATCTTATATCTTATATCCATAAAGGATTGCTTAGTTATGTTATCTTCCAAATTAGATTTTTAGGTCGGAAGGTCCACTCCTTCAACTTAATTGATCAAAATATCAATTTTCGACCTTTGAACTTCTTATTTGAATAAACATGACTTAGCATAAGAATCCACAAGTATAAATGATTCATTACAGAAATATCTCTTAAAAGTAAAACGAGTTATATGCTACGGTTCGTTGCATCGTGGTGGACTCAGGATTCATCATTTATATATTGCTAGCTAATGTACCAGAATAGATAATATCATTATTTCTTCTTATAACCATCAAATGATTAAAAGAAATAAAATATCCATTCATTAGAAATCCAGAACAAAGTTCTTTCTAAAAGGAAAGGTACACAAAGCAATAACTCAAAATGAAATCCTATAAAATGTCCTCCACTGCAACAGCTGCCTCCTCCACAGCATTGCCCATGTAGACTACGATTTCTTCTTTTCCAAGTCGTCGGGTTTCCTGGAACCCTTGAATTTAAAATGCACATACCGTCAGTGGTTCCATATCTACACACCAAGTTCCGGTAGATAATACCACTGACTATGTTTTACGACTAAAGAAGATTTCGTGTTTTCTTTGAGAGGATAATTAGACTTCCAGTACCCAGACTGTTTGCATCGAGAACACTAGCCTATTGGCTTTCTCGTCCCATCTCGTGGTTCAAGTAACTTAGGACCACTGGGTTTCTTTGGTTTCTTTTCCTTTCCCCCGATTCATGCCTTTAGGTTCGAAACCTTTGGCATTGGCTATAAGAGCTTGCGATTTCCGTCTCAACTCGTCTAAAAGGTCCATCATCTTAGAAACGTGTTCAAGCGTTTCCTCGAAGCGACTGGCCTTTATGAGTATCCTCATCGCTTCTTGTCTAGCCGCCTATGTCAATAGGCTCGGAAGGACAAAGCTCATTGAGTACAACCTTGTACTCTTCAACAGTTTGGGTAATGTCTAGATCTCTATTCCAATCATTACATTTAGGGACCAGTGAGTTTAAAATCCTTACGTATCACACAAAGTGGGTTCAAAGCCATTTCCTAATCTATGAGCACATATAACAACAAACAATCGATTTAATCTCCGATATTATCTCCCTCAAATAATATCATTAAACCACTAATCACATCTAAAATCCCATCAGATATGGCAAGCCACGTTCGTGTGGACGTTTACCCACCCAAATGATTTAGCAATTAGATTTGCTTCGGTCGTACATCATTATAGCGTTACTTCGTTGGGAAGAATACTATAAAGCGCACCTAAGTGTAAACCATTACTCAGTACTAAGGTGAATCGTTTAGAATTGTTACGTCACCGCAAGCCACGTTCGTGTGGACGTTTACGATAACTCGCAATCCTTCACAATTCCCTATAACTGTCTACATCAATTATTCCAAAATCCCATTTAGTATAGCAAGCCACGTTCGTGTGGACGTTTACCAAACCAAAAGATTTATATAATTGAAATCCAATTACTTGATCCATTCGATTTTGTAAATCAGGACGTAGTGAATCATAAGTGAAACTCGAAGTTTCTAACCAGTGATTCACCATGCGAACAACCCTATCTCTCATAAAATGAGGGAGTCGAGCAGACAATCGATCCATTTCTAGAAATGGTACGAAGGTCTCTAATTTGTGTCATCCACATGACCAAGTGGCTTTGGCTCCATTCCACTCCCCGGGGTGAGAATGAGTCGACTTGAAGTCAGTTTCAGAAAGACAAATTAGGCATTGTTTGATAAACTTAATCAATGTTTCTCGTAAAAGGAATTACAAGAATTCTCCTCCAATGACTCGTCTATACGAACATCAAAAGTTCATAAGAGTCACCAAGAGAACAGTAATGGAGACCATGGGATTATTTCCAATCCCTCTCCCACTTAGCTTTTTATAACAAAGGGATACGCTATCTAATGCATAATTAAATACACATAAGCATGCATACATGAAATAAAGCACATAGAATATTATCACATAGTCAAAATAATACTAGAATATTATTTTCCGACTATCATGGCTTTATTGCATCTCCGTATGCATCTTCTAGTCTTCAGTCTTCGTTCTTGAATGCTCCATGTGACGAGAATATTAATTCCAATATTTAAATATATTTATTTTCAATTAATCCAAAAGTTACTTAATTCGAAAATTAAGTCAATCGAATATATCAAAAATAAAATTAAATATTATTAATATTTTTATTTATTTTTATTTTCCTATCTAATTCTATTAAATCTCTAGAATCTCATCCAAGTCAAACTTGGAATATTCTAGAAGACTTCTATAATAGAATAAGGAAATAAAATAAATTAGGACTCCTAATCCTTCCAAATTAATTCCTTTCCTAATCTATTAAAAATTCCATAAAGGAATAATTAAATAGGAAAAATTAATTAAGGACTTTAAAAAAACTTTCCAAATTAATTATTTTCCTAATCCATTAAAAATTCCATAAAGGAATAATTAAATAGGAAAAATAAATTAATTCTAAATTTATTCTTTTTCCTATTCCATTAAAATTCCCAAGAATAGGAATAATCATTAAGGAAAAATAAATTTATTCTAAATTTATTCTTTTTCTATTCCATGAGAATTCCCAAAATTAGGAATACTCAAAATAGGAAAACCGAATAATTTAGGAAAGTTAGATCTTAGCGGGAGAGCACGGGTTGGGAGTCCCCGCGCCCTACCACCATCGATCGCCGCTCGGAGGAGCACGCCGCCGCCGCCCAGCCCACGCGCCACCACCACCGGTGGCCGGCGTGGCCGAGAGGTCCCGGGCAGCCCCTCCCCTCGATCGAACACCATGGGATCGATCATGGGGATGATCGATCCCGAGCCCTTCTCTTCTTCGTCACGTGTCTTCTCCGGTAGTCGTTTCGGCATCGATCCAACGTAAATAAATTACAAAATTAATTACAATTATCCGGTATCGATTCTATACATGAAATCGACCCTATACATTTTCCGGAAAAAGTAGAACGTAATAATAAACCTAAATTCGGTCAACCCCCGAATTTTTTACTATTACAAGCATTCACCACACATAAAACGAATCTCGACATGTCCGATAGTTTAATAATCAAGAACAATATTATGACATTAATTAAAATAATTAAATCTAGCCATAATAGTCGGAAACCCTGCAAGGTAGAACAATTTATCGAAAAATACCGTGAACGAAAACCAACGCTCTGATACCAGTTGTTGGAAATCGATATCCCGGAATTAATAAATTTAAATAAATAAATTATCTAATTAATTCCGATCGAAATCCTTTGGAGATCGAATATCCGGGGTTGTCAAATTGCGGAACGACAACTCCAAACGAAATCCCGGTTGCCGGAAACCCGCCACGAACCACCACGAAGGCCGGCACGACCAAAACCCAAACCGCGGGGATAGCCCGCGGCTTGTTCGATCGAGCCCCCGCGTGGGGCTCGCGGCTGTTCGCGACAGCCGCCTAGGGCTGCCCTTGGAAGCCCGTCGAGCATCCCCGAAGCCTCGCGGACAGCCCCTCATCGAACCCTAGCCACGGCCCGAGCCGCCGCATGTTCGAACGAGGCGTGCGCACGTCACCAGACGTGCGCTAGGGTTCAGCCCGTAGGCCGACAGCACCAGCGAAGTCCCGTGGACACCCCCAGCCATCCCACGGTGATCGCACGCCCAGCCACGGTCGAACCGTGGCTTGCGATCACCACCAGCCGCCGGCGCGAGCGGCGGTCCAGCCGCGTGAGCGGGGCTGCTCCAGCAGCCCGCTGGAGGTGCATGGGCGATCGAACTCGCCCTCGATCAAGTCTCGGCGTCCAGCCGAGGCTCATGCCCTTCGACCCCTCCTAGTCGAGCCGTTGAGCCGCCGGCGGTCCGGTGATCTTCGATCACCACCGCCCGGTTCAACCTCGACATGGGTCGCGTTCTCGGATCTTACGTTCACGTTATTTTCACGATAATAATTTAAAATCATCGAAGGGGGTTCAACGATTTTACCTTTGTTCTCGTTGTACGGAGAAACGAGATCTATGAAGACCTTGAGACCTTCCCACGTATTCCTTGCACTAGCTCGAACGTCGGGTGGGCGACGATCTTCCGAACTCCATGGATCTCCCTCTCTACTTTCTCTCTCTAGAATTGTGATCTTCAAGTTATGAGAATAGAGAAGACCATGTAGTGCTTTTATAAGCTACGTAGGGGATCTTAAGGAGGTGGAATATTGGGCTTCCAATATTAATGATTAAATTGAGCCCAAGCCCAAATCTATTAATCCCATTAATATTAATTAATTTATTTTCCACTATATAAATTAATTGCACTCCCAATATTAAACCATATTATATCAAATAATATTTCTCCGGTAGTATTATATATTCCGTGTATTTAAGATATAAATATCCATGAATAAAATTTATTTATTGCATAATAAATTTATTCATCTCTTGTATCCGAGAATAGTACCATTCAACCTTAATTATTATGCGGAACAAATCCACCTGCAGGGTTTACATAATAATTCCTTATGAACTCATCTCGGGGATATTATCAACCCTTACGGGATACACTTTCCCGTCAAGTATTCACGGCATGCCATATATAAAATATAGTGACCCAACTTAACCGGTAATTGACCCAATAATTAAATCGGTCAATTTCTTTGGAAAATCAAAGTCACTTATATTAAATATACACACCCGCAATAGTATCGGGGATTAAGAATAAAATACACTGAGACTTGAATCAATTATCAAAGGCAATCCTAATTGATAAGTCTCAAGCGATCCGCTCAATACACCAAGTGTACAAGTGTGATAAAATAATTAAGACAAATTATTTTCTCTTTCACACAACGACTATATACCGATGGATTGGTCCGTGTCCATCTAGGTCGTGAGCAACTGTTCGATTAAATACGAGTAACCGATAGTATGATCTTCTGTGTGGGCCCGACACACCATACTAACTACAACGTATAGAATCCAGGACTATAATTTGCATATATTTAATTATAAATAATTAAACGCAAATAATTGTTTATTTAATTAAATAGATTAGTGGCAATGGATCGTGAGTTTCCGTTACTTAAATCTAGACATTAAGTACACAACTCCAACAGCTGCCCCCAGCCGAACCCCCGCATTGCGGGGTTCATGCGATCACCGATCGCATCATGCGATCGGTCGGGGTGGGGCTGCCCAGCAGCCCCCGCGGCGAGTCCGGCGACTCGCCGCCGCCTGGAGGGCCCCACCGCCGTGGTGGGGTGGAGCGCGGCACCAGCCCGCGCTCCAGCGATCGATCACAAGGATCGATTGCAAGCCCTCAGCCCAGCCGAGGGTTCGACCCCTCTCGCCCCTTCGAAACCCTAGGGGCGATTGCCGTGGTCCGGCGATCCTAGATCGCCACCACGCGTTCGTCCTCTAATCCGGGGTTCGTACCTCGGATCTTTGTTCTACGGTATTTTCAATAATCAAATCGAATAAAATCATCAAGGGCGTTTAGATTTTATACATTCGATTCGTTTTTCGGAGAAACGAGATCAAGATGACTTTTGAATCTTCCCACGTATTCCTTGCACTCGTTCGAACGTCGGGTGGGCGACGATCCTCCGAACTCTATGGATCTCCTTCACGAACTCTCTAGAATATCAAGTGTGATAATCTTGTCTTATGATTTGTGAAGACCATGTAGTGCTTTTATAGGCTACGTAGGGGATTTAAAAGAGGTGGAATATTGGGCTTCCAATATTAATGATTAAATTGAGCTCAAGCCCAAATCTATTAATCCCATTAATATTAATTAATTTATTTTCCACTATATAAATTAATTGCACTCCCAATATTAAACCATATTATATCAAATAATATTTCTCCGGTAGTATTATTTATTCCATGTATTTAAGATTTAAATATCTATGAATAAAATTAATTTATTGCTAATTAATTTATTCATCTCTTATATCCGAGATTAGTACCACTCAACTTTATTATTATGCGGGAACAAATCCACTCGCGAGGTTTACATAATAAATCCTTATGAGCTATCTCGGGGATATTATCAACCCTTACGGGATACACTTTCCCGTCAAGAATTCACGGCATGTCATATATAAAATATAGTGGCCCAACTTTACCGGTAATTGACCCAATAGTTAAATCGGTCAATTCCTTTGGAAAATCAAAGTCACTTATTTTAAATATACACACCCGCAATAATATCGGGGATTAAGAATAAAATACTCTGAGATTTAAATCAATTATCATAGGCAATCCTAATTGATAAATCTCAAGCGATCCGCCCAATACACCAAGTGTACAAGTATGATATAATAATCAAGACCGATTATTTTCTCCCTCATACAACGACTATACCGATGGATTGGTCTGTGTCCATCTAGGTCGTGAGCAACTGTTCGATTAAATACGAGTAACCGATAGTATGATCTTCCGTGTGACGACGCACACCATACTAACTACAACGTATATAATCCAGGACTATTATTTGCATATATTTAATTAACAATAATTAAAAGCAAATGAATGTTTATTTATTAACAGATAAATGACAGTGTACAAGGAGTTCAGAATACTCAAATCAAGACATTAAGTATACCACTCCAACACCACAAGCCCAAAGTGACGTAATACTTTGAAATGAGAGAGAACGAAGAAGACTGAAAACCAGCCGAACCGAGTAGCGGTACACCGCTAACTACACCTACTGTTATTACTGTTTATACACCGGAATGCCGTTTTAGTGGGAGGTTGTGGGTCAACCAGAGATATTCATAAGACTAGAAGAGTCTTCGGACTCTGGACCTAGTATACATGAAATCGATCCCTGAATCTACATAGAGGCAGTACTAGATCTAAATGTGCTCTCTTAGAAAGCAATAAGGTTTATTGCTAAGAGGCAAGATCATTTAGAGTACAAGCTTAGTTGATCCATTTATGGATTGAAACAAAGCGTTGAGATCGTGGAACTTTCAAATTGATGAGATAGTCCATTTTATGGATTCATCAAAGCATAGACGAATCATGTGCTGGAAATCGATATCCCGGGCTATTAAAATTTGCGGAAAATAATAACCCGACCGAAATCCTTCATCGCCGAAGATCCGAACGCGAACCACCGCACGAGCCGGGGCCCGACCAAAACACCCAGCGAGGCCCGAAGGCCGCGAGTGTCCAGCCGAGACCCCGCACGGGGCTCGCGATAATCTCCATGATGATCGCTGGGGATGCACGAGGCATCCCCGGGGCTGCTCGTAGCAGCCCCGCAGCGGGTTCATGAACCCGCTGCTCGCGGAGGGGTCAGCCCCCGTACGCCCGCTACGGGCGAACCCGCAGCACATACGAGGCGGCTACGGGTGACCCCGTAGCATACACGCGATCGAGCTCACGGGCTCGATCGCCCCTCGGCTCCAGCCGAGGGCTTCTTCCCGCGACGCACGCGCCGCCGACGAGGGTGGTCGGCGGATCCTCCCGCCGTGGCATCAGCCCACAGCGGATCCCCGACGATCGAACCCTACGTTCGATCGTGTGCCCCGGCGTCCAGCCGGGGCTCCCCTCTCGTCGCGCGTACCCGGCGGTTGAACCCTAGGTTCGGCCGCCTCTATCGATCCTCGTCGGGGATCTCGAATCCCCGTCCCCGAGGTTCGTCGCTTACCCGGATCGTGTGTTCATGTATATATCACAATCATGTGCACATAAAATCATAGAAGGAGTTTATGATTTTACCTTTGATTCGTTGTTCGGAGAAACGAAATCAAACACCTTTGAAGACCTTCGAATCTTCCTACGTATTCCTTGCACCTCGTCCGAACGTCGTGTGGGCGACGATCTATCGAACTCCTATGGATCTCCTTCAACTCTCTAGAACTATCAAATATTGATATTCTTGTCTTATGATTTATGAAGGCCATGTAGTGCTTTTATAGGCTACGTAGGGGATCAAAAGGAGGTGGAATATTGGGCTTCCAATATTGAAGATTAAATTGAGCCCAGCTCAAATCTATTAATCCTTATCAATATTAATTAATTTATTTTCCACTATATAAATTAATTGCACTCCCAATATTAAACCATATTATATCAAATAATATTTCTCCGGTAGTATTATTTATTCCGTGTATTTAAGATTTAAATATCCATGAATAAAATTAATTTATTGCTCAATTAATTTATTCATCTCTTATATCCGAGAATAGTACCGTTCAACCTTAATTATTATGCGGATTAAATCCACCTGCAGGGTTTACATAATAATCCTTTTGAACTCATCTCGGGGATATTATCAACCCTTCCGGGATACACTTTCCCGTCAAGTATTCACGGCATGTCATATATAAAATATAGCGACCCAACTTAACCGGTAATTAACCCAATAATTAAATCGGTTAATTCCTTTGGAAAATCAAAGTCACTTATATTAAATATACACACCCGCAATAGTATCGGGGATTAAGAATAAAATACTCTGAGATTTAAATTAATTATCCACGGCAATCCTAATTGATAAATCTCAAGCGATCCGCCCAATACACCAAGTGTACAAGTGTGATAAAATAATTAAGATAAATTATTTTCTCTCTCACACAACGACTATACCGATGGATTGGTCCGTGTCCATCTAGGTCGTGAGCAACTGTTCGATTAAATACGAGTAACCGATAGTATGATCTTCTGTGTGGGCCCGACACACCATACTAACTACAACGTATAAAATCCAGGACTATATTTTGCATAATTAATTAATAATAATTAAATGCAAACAATTGTTTATTAATTAAATAGGTTAAATGCTATGACCGGGAGTGTAACGATACTTAAATCTAGACATTAAGTACACAACTCCAACAATCTCCCACTTGGTGAACCAAGAATCATATCCAAGCTCAGAGGTCATTCCAGAACCTAACCAAAATTTCCGCTGCCTCTGAGGCTGCTATTCGGTTTATGATTGAGTCCGAGAAGCATCATGCTTATCACTCTTTCATCTTAAGGTTCCACCTCTTTCAAAAGTGAACACATAGCCTGATATCGACTTACACTGGTCCTTCTCTGATTTTGGATCTGAGAACATGTAATCCAAGAAGATTTCGTCTTGCTCCGTAAGTCAGTACTTCGAAAGTACTCTTACAGCACTCGAACATCTCTCGTTCAGATTACTTTGACATCCTCCCACTATGCCAACCGCATAGTTGATATCAGGTTCTCGTTTTACAACATTGCATCTATAAAGCTTCTCACACTCAAAGTGTAGGAAACCGCTTTGTCTTTATCTATCTCCTTCATGTGTCCAAGACACATACCTTTAGATAGATGTATTCTGTTTCTAAAAGGCAATAACCTTTCTCAGAATTATGCATGTTTAAAACAAATCATAATCGCACAAGATATCTAGGAGAAGTACAATGTTCTTATCTAGAGATCGAAAGATTCTAAGAACATTATCCGACTTACTCTCAATCTTATTGTCAATTTATTTAGACAACCTCTATTTTACGTCTGATGACACTTTTACATTGTTGCCAATGACAAAGCGTTATCTACATAAAATTCCGAGAAAACACCACCTTGTTTCCATTACTCTTCCAATACACCTTCCTCGTCTATGCCCTTTGATGAATCCATATAATGGACTATCTCATCAATTCGCAAGTTCCACGATTTATTGCTTTGTAACAATTCATAAATGGATCTACTAAGCTTGTATTTCTAAATGATCTTGCTTCTTGACAATAATACTTATTGCTATCCAAGTAGGCACATTTAGATTAGTACCGCCCCTCATGCAGAGCTAGGGATCGATTTCATGTCTACTAGATCCAGAGTTCAAAACTCCTCTAGTCTTATGAACATCTCTGGTTGCTTGACAACCTCCCACTGCAATGGCGTTCCGGCGTATAACAGTAATAACATTAGGTGCAGTCAGTGGTGTACTACTACTCGGTTAGGCTGGATCTCAGTCTTTCCTTTTCCTCATTTTAAAGTACCTTTGTCAGTTAGGGCTTTGTAGTTCATCTAATAGTCTTCCTCTAAGAACCGGGCGATGACGTCCTTCTGGTTCATAGTACTATTGAACATGCAATCACTTGTTCTTCTAGGATATCCTACAACCACATAGAATGTGCCGTTGTATCCAGAAATATCCATAGAACATAGGTAGTTCCGAACAAACTTGTCCTTTTACTTCTAGAATTCTATTTCTTGTCTTTATCACACCATGTCTACACGTCAGTGTATGGTGTAGTCCTTTGAGACTTTAATCCCAATATTTGATATATGCTATGTGTTCTTTAGACAGGTGGTAGCCTCCGCGAACAAGTCGCAGGCTTCTAATGGATATACTTTGAAGGTTCCCCATAATAGCTTTGTGTCTACTGACGGGTCAAAAACACTTTGCTTTTATGGCACATCAAGTATTCTAATCCACCTTTGAGTATTCTTAAAAGAACCACTCATACCTTTCTAATTACACATATGTCTGCATATATCATCGTTGATCATTCTCAATACTTGTTTGAATTCCATCCTTTAGAAGGTCCACTTAGTCGTATTATCTTCCAAATTTAGTTCTTAGGTCGGAAGGTCCATTCCTTCAACTATAATTGATCAAATCAATTTCGACCTTTGAACCTTATTTGAATAAATACCACTAAGCACAAGAATTCACAAGTATAATGATTTATCCAAGAAATACATCTAATCAGTAAAATAAGTTGTAATGGTTTGTTGCATCGTGGTAGACTAAGGATTCATCATTCATATATTGCTATCTAATGTACCAGAATAGATAACACCATTATTTCTTATCTAAACCATCAAATGATTAAAGAAATAAATTATCCATTCATTAATAATAGAAACCAGAACAAAAGTTCTTTCTAAAATAAAAGGTACATAAAGCAATAACTTGAAATGAAATCCTATAACTGCTAAAGCAGATAAATGTCTTCCACTGCAACCGCTGCTTCCTCAACAGCCACGCCCATGTGGACTCGAACTCTTCTTCTCTAAGTCGCCGGGTTTTCTGGAACCCCTGCATTTAAAATGCACATACCGTCAGTGGTTCCATATCTACACACCAGAATTCTGGTAGATAATACCGTTGACTATGTTTTTACGACAAAAGAAAAATTCGTACCTTTGAGAGGACAAGATATAGACCCCCAGTACTCAGACTGCTTTCCTTGGGGATATTTGCCAGAAGGCTTCTTTATCCCACCCTTTGGTCCAAGTCTTTTAAGACTTTTGGATCCCCTTGTCTTCTTCTCCTTTTCCTTATGTATGCCCTCAGGTTCGAAACCTTTGGCCTTGGCTATAAGAGCTTGCGATTGATTCAACTCGTCTAAAAGATCCATCATCTCAAAAACGTGTTCAAGCGTTTCGTCGAAGCAAATGATCTTTATGAGTATCCTCATCGCCTCTTTTCTAGCCTTTACATCATGTCCAAACATCAAATTGAGTTTAAGCATGGCATCATGATTAGCGGCTAATGCATGAGCACTATCCCACTTCTCAAAGTCAACTATTTCCTCATCAGTTGAGTTAATGGTAGGTCTAGGAGGACAAGTTTCGCTGAGTACATCTTTGTACTCCTTTACAGTCTGAGTAATGTCTAACTCTTCTTTCCATTCAACACAGTATGGAACCAGTGCGTTGAATTCCTTAAGTATTAACGAAAGTGGATTCATAGCAATTCTATAAACCTATAAGCACATATAAACAAACAATTAATTTAATATCCGATATTATCTCCCTCAAATAATATCATTAAATTACTAATCACATCTAAAATCCCATCAGGTAAGGCAAGCCACGTGGTGTGGACGTTTACCCACCCAAATGATTTAGTAATTAGATTTTCTTTGGTCATACATCGATTATAGCGTAACTTCGTGGGGAAGGATACTATAATGCGTATCTAAGTGTAAACCATTACTCAGCACTAAAGTAAATCGTTTGGAATTGCTACATCACCGCAAGCCACGTGGTGTGGACGTTTACGACAACTTCACAACTCTTCACAATTACTTATAACTGTCTACATCAATTAATCCAAAATCCATCAGTATAGCAAGCCACGTGGTGTGGACGTTTACTACACCAAGAGACTTTTATAATTGACTCCCAATTACAAGATCCATTCGATTTTGTAAATCAAGACGTGGGGAATCATAAGTGAAACTCGAAGTTTCTAACCAGTGATTCACCATGCGAACAACACTATATCTCATAAATGAGGGAGCCGAGCAGACAATCGATCCATCTATCAAAGATTGGTACGAAGGTCTCTAATTTGTGTCATCCACATGACCAAGTGGCTTTGGCTCCATTCCACTCCCCGGGGTGAGAATGAGTCGACTTGAAGTCAGCTTCAGAAAGACAAATTAGGCATTGTTTGATAAACTTGATCAATGTTTCTCGTAAAAGGAATTACAAGAATTCTCCTCCAATGACTCGTCTATACGAACTTCGAAAGTCCATAAGAGTCACCAAGAGAACAGCAATGGAGACCATGGGAATGTTTCCATCCCCTCTCCCACTTAGCTTTTTACAATAAAGGGATACGCTATCTAGTGCATAAAGTAAATACATATAGCATGCATACAAGTAATAAAGCACATAGTATCACATAGTCGAAATAATGCTAGAAAATTATTTTCCCGACTATCATGGCTTTATTCCATCTCCGTACGCATCTTCTAGTCTTCAGTCTTCGTTCTTGAATGCTCCACGTGACGAGAATATTAATTCCAATATTTAAATCTATTTATTTTTAATTAATCCAAAAGTTACTTAATTCGAAAATTAAGTCAATCGAATATATTAAAAATAAAATTAAATATCATTAATATTTTTATTTATTTATTTCCTATCTAATTCCATTAAATCTCTAGAATAATCTATCCAAGTAAAACTTGGAATATTCTAGAAGACTTCTATAATAGAATAAGGAAATAAAATAAATTAGGACTCTTCTACTTTCCAAAATTAATTAATTTCCATGTCCATGAAAATTCCCATAAAATAGGAATAATCAATTAGGAAATAAATCAATTTATTAATTAATTATTTTCCTATCCAATTCTATTAAATCTTTAGAATCCTATTCCAAGTAGAACTTGGAATATTCTAGAAGACTTCCATAATAAAATAAGGAAATAAATTAATTTCAATTAATTCTTTTCCTAATCCATGAGAGTTTCCAAAAAAAAACACTCAAATAGGAAAACCGAATTAAATTAGGAAAGTAAGATCTTGGTAGGAGTAGCGTGGGTTGGGAGACCCCACACCACCCCCACTCAATTGACCGCCCCTTGGGGCTCATCGCCACCGGTGGCCGGCGTGGCCGGAACTCCCGCGGACAGCCCTAGCCTAGGGCTTGGGTCGATCGATCCTCATGGATCGACCATGGGGTTGGTCGATCCTAGCCCTAACCCCTCCTCGTCACTTCATCTTCTCCGGTGGTCTTTGATTCGGCATCGATCCAATCGTAAATAAATTACAAGAAATAAATTTACAATTCCGGTATCGATTCTATACATGAAATCGACCCTATACATTTTCCGGAAAACACAGAACGTAATAATAAATCCTAAATTCGGTCAACCCCCGAATTTTTTACTATTACAAACATTCATCCACAAAAAACGAATCTCGACATGTCCGAGAGTTTAATAAACGAATAATCATGATAATTAATTAACACAATAATTAAATCCAACCATGATAGCCGGAAATCCCTGCAAGGTAGAACAATAATAGAACATATACATGAACACGAAACCAAACGCTCTGATACCAATTGCTGGAAATCGATATTCCGGGCTATTAAAATTTGCGGAAAATAATAACCCGACCGAAATCCTTCATCGCCGGAGATCCGAACGCGAACCACCGCACGAGCCGGGGCCCGACCAAAACACCCAGCGAGGCCCGAAGGCCGCGAGTGTCCAGCCGAGCCCCCGCACGGGGCTCGCGATCATCTCCATGATGATCGCTGGGGATGCACGAGGCATCCCCGGGGCTGCTCGTAGCAGCCCCGCAGCGGGTTCATGAACCCGCTGCTCGCGGAGGGGTCAGCCCCCGTACGCCCGCTACGGGAGAACCCGCAGCACATACGAGGCGGCTACGGGTGACCCCGTAGCATACCCGCGATCGAGCTCACGGGCTCGATCGCCCTTCGGCTCCAGCCGAGGGCTTCTTCCCGCGACGCACGCGCCGCCGACGAGGGTGGTCAGCGGATCCTCCCGCCGTGGCATCAGCCCACGGCGGATCCCCGACGATCGAACCCTAGGTTCGATCGTGTGCCCCGACGTCCAGCCGGGGCTCCCCTCTCGTCGCGCGTTCCCGGCGGTTGAACCCTAGGTTCGGCCGCCTCTATCGATCCTCGTCGGGATCTCGAATCCCCGTCCCCGAGGTTCGTCGTTTACCCGGATCGTGTGTTCATGTATATATCACAATCATATGCACATAAAATCATAGAAGGAGTTTATGATTTTACCTTTGATTCGTTGTTCGGAAAAACGAAATCAAACACCTTTGAAGACCTTCGAATCTTCCTACGTATTCCTTGCACCTCGTCCGAACGTCGTGTGGGCGACGATCTATCGAACTCCTATGGATCTCCTTCAACTCTCTAGAACTATCAAATATTGATATTTTTGTCTTATGATTTATGAAGGCCATGTAGTGCTTTTATAGGCTACGTAGGGGATCAAAAGGAGGTGGAATATTGGGCTTCCAATATTGAAGATTAAATTGAGCCCAGCCCAAATCTATTAATCCTTATCAATATTAATTAATTTATTTTCCACTATATAAATTAATTGCACTCCCAATATTAAACCATATTATATCAAATAATATTTCTCCGGTAGTATTATTTATTCCGTGTATTTAAGATTTAAATATCCATGAATAAAATTAATTTATTGCTCAATTAATTTATTCATCTCTTATATCCGAGAATAGTACCGTTCAACCTTAATTATTATGCGGATTAAATCCACCTGCAGGGTTTACATAATAATTCCTTTTGAACTCATCTCGGGGATATTATCAACCCTTCCGGGATACACTTTCCCGTCAAGTATTCACGGCATGTCATATATAAAATATAGCGACCCAACTTAACCGGTAATTAACCCAATAATTAAATCGGTTAATTCCTTTGGAAAATCAAAGTCACTTATATTAAATATACACACCCGCAATAGTATCGGGGATTAAGAATAAAATACTATGAGATTTAAATCAATTATCAACGGCAATCCTAATTGATAAATCTCAAGCGATCCGCCCAATACACCAAGTGTACAAGTGTGATAAAATAATTAAGATAAATTATTTTCTCTCTCACACAACGACTATACCGATGGATTGATCCGTGTCCATCTAGGTCGTGAGCAACTGTTCGATTAAATACGAGTAACCGATAGTATGATCTTCTGTGTGGGCCCGAAACACCATACTAACTACAACGTATAAAATCCAGGACTATATTTTGCATAATTAATTAATAATAATTAAATGCAAACAATTGTTTATTAATTAAATAGGTTAAATGCTATGACCGAGAGTTTACCGATACATAAATCTAGACATTAAGTACACAACTCCAACATCGTGTGTATTGTGTTGGAGTTGTATACTTAATGTCTAGATTTAAGTTAACTCCCGATCCATTGCCATTAATCTATTTAATTGAATAAACAATTGTTTGCGTTTAATTATTTATAATTAAATATATGCAAATTATAGTCCTAGATTATATACGTTGTAGTTAGTATGGTGTGCGACGTCACACGGAAGATCATACTATCGGTTACTCGTATATAATCGAACAGTTGCTCACGACCTAGATGGACAAGGACCAATCCATCGGTATAGTCGTTGTGTGAGAGAGAAAATAATTTGTCTTAATTATTTTATCACACTTGTACACTTGGTGTATTGGGCGGATCGCTTGATATTCATCGATTAGGATTGCCTTGGATAATCGATTTAAATCTCAGTGTATTTTATTCTTAATCCCCGATACTATTTCGGGTGTGTATATTTAATATAAGTGACTTTGATTTTCCAAAGGAATTGACCGGTTTAATTATTGGGTCAATTACCGGTTAAGTTGGGTCGCTATATTTTATATATGACATGCCGTGAATACTTGACGGGAAAGTGTATCCCGTAAGGGTTGATAATATCCCCGATATGAGTTCATAAGGAATTATTATGTAAACCCTGCAGGTGGATTTGTTCCGCATAATAATTAAGCTTGAATGGTACTATTCTCGGATATAAGAGATGAATAAATTAATTAGCAATAAATTAATTTTATTCATGGATATTTATATCTTAAATACACGGAATAAATAATACTACCGGAGAAATATTATTTGATATAATATGGTTTAATATTGGGAGTGCAATTAATTTATATAGTGGAAAATAAATTAATTAATATTAATGGGATTAATAGATTTGAGCTTGGGCTCAATTTAATCTTTAATATTGGAAGCCCAATATTCCACCTCCTTTAGATCCCCTACGTAGCCTATAAAAGCACTACATGGCCTTCACAAATCATAAGACAAGATAATCATACTTGATTAGTCTAGAGAGTTCGTGAAGGAGATCCATAAGCTTGGAGGATCGTCGCCCACAAATCATAAGACAAGATAATCATACTTGACTAGTGCAAGGAATACGTGGGAAGATTTAAAGGTCATCTTGATTTCGTTTCTACGAACAACGAATCGAAGGTATAAAATCTAAACGCCCTTGATTTTATTTGATTTTATTTATCGTGAAATACCGTGAACGCAAGATCCGAAGATCGAACCCCGGAGTAGACGGACGATCGCGTGGTGGTGGTGAAACCACCGGACCATGCGGACCGCCCGCCCAGGGTTTTGAGGGCACGCGAGGGATCGACCCTCGGCTGGGCCGAGGGCGTGCGATCGATCACGAGGATCGATCGATCGATCGATTACGGTGGGGGCCTCCAGGCGGCGGCGAGTCGCCGGACTCGCCGCGGGGGCTGCTGGGCAGCCCCACCCCGATTGATCGCATGATGCGATCGGCGATCGCATGAACCCCGCGATGCGGGGGTTCGGCTTGGGGCAGCCGCACGCCTTCGGGTGTGTGGTCTCCTCGGCTGGACTCCGGCGCGTTCCTCGGCGTTCGTGTAATCTCCGGCGAAGGGTTTTTGATCGGGCTATGGTTTCCGCAAATTTTAATAGCCCGGGATATCGAATTCCAACAATTGGTATCAGAGCGTGGTTTACGTTCGCGGTATTTTCGATAAAATTGTTCTACCTTGCAGGGTTTCCGACTATTATGGCTAGATATGATTATTCGTTAATTGTTGTCATGATATGTTGATTATTAAACTCTCGGACATGTCGAGATTCGTTTTATGTGTGGTGAATGCTTGTAATAGTAAAAATTCGGGGGTTGACCGAATTTAGGATTTATTATTACGTTCTACTTTTTCCGGAAATTGTATAGGGTCGATTTCATGTATAGAATCGATACCGGATAGTGTAATTAAATTCATGTAATTTATTTACATTGGATCGATGCCGAAACGACCGCCGTAGAGGAAGTGTGATGGAGGAGACGAAGGGACGAGGGATCGATCTTCATGATCGATCCATGAAGGATCGATCGAGCCCTAGGGGCGGGGGCTGCCCGCGGGACTCCTCGGCCACGTCGGCCACCGAAGGTGGTGGCGCGTGGGCTGGGGTGGCGGCGGCGCTCCTCCTCGGCCAAGGATCGATGGTGGTGGGGGCGCGGGATCCTCGTGATCTCGTGCTCTCCTGCCGAGATCCGACTTTCCTAAATTATTCGGTTTTCCTATTTTGAGTATTCCTATTTTTGGGAATTCTCATGGAATAGGAAAAGAATAAATTTAGAATAAATTTATTTCCTTATGGATTATTCCTATTATGGGAATTTTCATGGATAAGGAAAGAATAAATTTAGAATTAATTTTGTCTTCCTAATTGATTATTCCTACTTTTGGAATATTCATGGATTAGGAAAATAATTAATTTGGAATTAATTTATTTTCCTTATTTAATTATTCCTTTATGGATTTTTAATGGATTAGGAAAATAATTAATTTGGAAAGTTTTAATAGTCCTTAATTAATTTTTCCTTATTTAATTATTCCTTTATGGAATTTTTAATAGAAAAGGAAAAAAATTAATTTGGAAGGATTAGGAGTCCTAAATTATTTTATTTCCTTATTCCATTATGGAAATCTTCTAAAATATTCCAAGTGGGTCTTGGATAGGATTCTAGAGATTTAATGGAATAGAAAAGGAAAATAAAAATAATAAAAATATTAATAATATTTAATTTTATTTTTGATATATTCGATTGACTTAATTTTCGAATTAAGTAACTTTTGGATTAATTAAAAATAAATAGATTTAAATATTGGAATTAATATTCTCGTCACATGGAGCATTCAAGAACGAAGACTGAAGACTAGAAGATGCGTACGGGGATGCGATAAAGCCATAATAGTCGGAAAATAATATTCTAGTATTATTTTGACTATGTGATAATAATAGTATGTGCTTTATTTCATGTATACATGCTTATGTGTATTTAATTATGCATTAGATAGCGTATCCCTTTGTTATAAAATGCTATGTGGGAGAGGGATTGGAAACAATGCCATGGTCTCCATTGGTGTTCTCTTGGTGACTTTTATGAGCTTTAGAAGTTCGTATAGACGAGTCATTGGAGGAGAATTCTTGTAATTCCTCTTACGAGAAACATTGATTGAGTTTATCAAACAATGCCTAATTTGTCTTTCTGAAACTGATTTCAAGTCGACTCATTCTCACCCCGGGGAGTGGAATGGAGCCAAAGCCACTTGGTCACGTGGATGACACAAATTAGAGACCTTCGTACCATTTTTTGAAATGGATCGATTGTCTGCTCGGCTCCCTCATTTTATGAGATATAGGGTTGTTCGCATGGTGAATCACTGGTTAGAAACTTCGAGTTTCACTTATGATTCTCCGCGTCCTGATTTACAAAAATCGAATGGATCAAGTAATTGGTGTTGGAGTTGTTTACTTAATGTCTAGATTTAAGTATCGGTAAACTTCCGGTCATAGCATTTAACCTATTTAATTAATAAACAATTATTTGCATTTAATTATTATTAATTAATTATGCAAAATATAGTCCTGGATTTTATACGTTGTAGTTAGTATGGTGTGTCGGGCCCACACAGAAGATCATACTATCGGTCACTCGTATTTAATCAAACAGATGCTCACGACCTAGATGGACCCGGACCAATCCATCGGTATAGTCGTTGTGTGAGAGAGAAAATAATTTACCGGTAAAATTGGGTCGCTATATTTTATATATGACATGCCGTGAATACTTGACGGGAAAGTGTATCCCGGAAGGGTTGATAATATCCCCGAGATGAGTTCATAAGGAATTATTGTGTAAACCTCATGAGTGGATTTGTTCCGCACAATAATTAAGGTTGAATGGTACTATTCTCGGATATAAGAGATGAATAAATTAATTAGCAATAAATTAATTTTATTCATGGATATTTAAATCTTAAATACACGGAATAAATAATACTACCGGAGAAATATTATTTGATATAATATGGTTTAATATTGGGAGTGCAATTAATTTATATAGTGGAAAATAAATTAATTAATATTGATAAGGATTAATAGATTTGGGCTAGGCTCAATTTAATCTTCAATATTGGAAGCCCAATATTCCACCTCCTTTTGATCCCCTACGTAGCCTATAAAAGCACTACATGGTCTTCACAATTCATAACCTACGCCAATCATAAAGTCTTGAAGAGTGAAGGAGATCCATAGGAGTTCGATAGATCGTCGCCCACACGACGTTCGGACGAGGTGCAAGGAATACGTAGGAAGATCGCAAGGTCATCAATCCGATTTCGTTTCTCCGCACAACGAATCGAAGGTAAAATCATAAACCCCCTTTATGATTTATGTGCGTATTAATTGTGATATATACATGAACAAGACGATACGGGAAAACGACGAACTTCGGGGACGGGGATTCGAGATCCCCGGCGAAGATCGAAGGGGGCGGTCGAAACCCTAGGGTTTGAGCGCCCGGCGCGCGGACGAGGGGAAGCCCCGGCTCTCGCCGGGGCATGCGATCGACTTGGTCGATCGCTGGGGGTTCGCCGTGGGATGGTGCCACGGCGGGTGAACCCCCTGCACACCCTCGGCCGGCGACGGCGCATGGGAGGAGCCCCGGCTGAAGCCGGGGCAGGCGATCGACCGCGAGGTCGATCGCGGGAAAGCCGCGGCTGGAAGCCGCGGCGGGTCAGCTGGGGGCTGACCGCCCTCCTCCGGCGGCGGTGGTGAGTCGCCGGACTCACCACCGGGGGCTGCTAGGCAGCCCCGGCGATCGCATGTGCATGCGATCGCGAACCCCGCGATGGGGTTCGGCTAGGGTTTAGCCGCGGGTTCATCCCGCGGCGATGCTCTTGTCGAGCCCGGTTCTTCGTGATGTTTGCGATCGGTTTCCGGCGATAGGGTTTCGGTCGGGTTATCGGTTCCGCATAATTTTTTGATAGCCCGGAACATCGATTCCCAGCAATTGGTATCAGAGCGTTTGGTTTCGTGTTCATGTATATGTTCAATTATTGTTCTACCTTGCAGGGATTTCCGGCTATCATGGTTGGATTTAATTATTGAGTTAATTAATTATCATGATTATTCGTTTATTAAACTCTCGGACATGTCGAGATTCGTTTTGTGTGGATGAATGTTTGTAATAGTAAAAATTCGGGGGTTGACCGAATTTAGGATTTATTATTACGTTCTATGTTTTCCAGAAAATGTATAGGGTCGATTTCATGTATAGAATCGATACCGGAATTGTAAATTTATTTCTTGTAATTTATTTACGTTGGTTCGATGCCGAGACGACCGCCGGAAAACTCATGTGACGAAGGAGATGATGAGAGGGAGAACTAGGGCTCGGGATCGATCTTGCGATCGATCCCATGGTGATCGATCGAAGGGGGCGAGGGGGCTGCCCGCGGGAACCCTCGGCCACGCCGGCCACCGGTGGTGGTGGCGCGTGGGCTGAGGTGGCGGCGGCGCTCCTCCCCGGCCGGCGATCGATGGTGGGGGACGCGGGGTCCTCGTGATCTCGTGTTCTCCTACCAAGATTCACTTTCCTAAATTAATTCGGTTTTCCTATTTGAGTGTTCTTCCTTTTGGAAACTCTCATGGATTAGGAAAAGAATTAATTGGAATTAATTTATTTCCTTATTCTATTATGGAAATCTTCTAGAATATTCCAAGTCCTACTTGGAATAGGATTCTAGAGATTTAATAGAATTGGATAGGAAAATAATTAATTAATAAATTGATTTATTTCCTAATTGATTATTCCTATTTTATGGGAATTTTCATGGACATGGAAATTAATTAATTTTGGAAAGTAGAAGAGTCTTAATTTATTTTATTTCCTTATTCTATTATAGAAGTCTTCTAGAATATTCCAAGTTTTACTTGGATAGATTATTCTAGAGATTTAATGGAATTAGATAGGAAATAAATAAATAAAAATATTAATGATATTTAATTTTATTTTTAATATATTCGATTGACGTAATTTTCGAATTAAGTAACTTTTGGATTAATTAAAAATAAATAGATTTAAATATTGGGATTAATATTCTTGTCACATGGAGCATTCAAGAACGAAGACTGAAGACTAGAAGATGCATATGAAGATGGAATAAAGCCATGATAGTCGGAAAAAATAATTTTTCTAACATTATTTCGACTATGTGATACTATGTGCTTTATTACTTATATGCATGCTATTTGTGTTTACTTTATGCACTAGATAGCGTATCCCTTTATTGTAAAAAGCTAAGTGGGAGAGGGGATGAAAACATTCCCATGGTCTCCATTGCTGTTCTCTTGGTGACTCTTATGGACTTTTGAAGTTCATATAGACGAGTCATTGGAGGAGAATTCTTGTAATTCCTTTTACAAGAAACATTGATCAAGTTTATCAAACAATGCCTAATTTGTCTTTCTGAAACTGACTTCAAGTCAACTCATTCTCACCCCGGGGAGTGGAATGGAGCCAAAGCCACTTGGTCATGTGGATGACACAAATTAGAGACCTTCGTACCATTCTTTGATAGATGGATCGATTGTCTGCTCGGCTCCCTCATTTATGAGAGATAGGGTCGTTCGCATGGTGAATCACTGGTTAGAAACTTCGAGTTTCACTTATGATTCTCCGAGTCTTGATTTACAAAAATCGAATGGATCTTGTAATTGGGAGTCAATTATAAAAATCTCTTGGTGTAGTAAACGTCCACACCACGTGGCTTGCTATACTAACGGATTTTGGATTAATTGATGTAGACAGTTATAAGGAATTGTGAAGAGTTGTGAAGTTGTCGTAAACGTCCACACCACGTGGCTTGCGGTGATGTAGCAATTCCAAACGATTTGCTTTAGTGCTGAGTAATGGTTTACACTTAGATACGCGTTATAGTATCCTTCCCCACGAAGTTACGCTATAATCGATGTATGACCAAAGAAAATCTAATTGCTAAATTATTTGGGTGGGTAAACGTCCACACCACGTGGCTTGCCTTACCTGATGGGATTTTAGATGTGATTAGTAATTTAATGATATTATTTGAGGGAGATAATATCGGTATTAAATTGATTGTTTGTTTATATGTGCTTATAGGTTTAGAGAATAGCTATGAATCCACTTTCTGTGATACTCAAGGAGAATAAACTCACTGGTCCCAATTATATTGATTGGAAGAGAAATTTGGACATTGTCCTGACTGCTGAAGAGTACAAGTTTGTACTCTATGAGCACTGCCCTGCTGAACCCACGACTGCCTCAACTGATGAGGAGAAGGAAGCATATCGAAAGTGGAAAAAGGCTGATGAAATGGCTAGGTGCTATATTTTGGCTTCTATGTCAAATGTACTCCAAACCCAACATCAGTCGATGAACACTGCCGAGGATATGTTGTTCAACCTCAAGGAGATGTTTGGGCATCAAGACCGTGCGGGTAGGCAAGAAGCCATGAGAGTCCTCATGTCGACTACTCAATCTGAAGGAACGCCCGTTGGGGAGCACGTTCTTAAGATGATGAGTTTGTTGAATGAATTGGAGGTCCTAGGAGCTATGATTGATGGTGAGACGCAAGTCAACATCATACTCCAGTCTCTGACCCCTAGTTTTGAGCAGTTTCGTATGAGCTATAACATGGGTAAACTATCTTATACTCTTGCGCAACTCCTGACTGAACTGAAGGCGGCAGAGGGGATCTACAAGAAGGGCAAGTCTCAAGCGCTTGTAACTACCAAGTCCAAAAGCTTGAAAGCTGTTGGAGGTAGGAGCAAGAAAAGGAAGCAAGCCTGGAAACCCAGTGGTGCCATAAGGAATGGACCACGAGTGGGGGCTAGTAAGCCAAGGGGCAAGTGCTTCCGGTGCAATAAGTCTGGACACTGGAAGTCTGAATGTCCTCTCAAAGGTACGAATTTTTCTTTAGTCGTAAAAACATAGTCAGCGGTATTATCTACCAGAATTCTGGTGTGTAGATATGGAACCACTGACGGTATGTGCATTTCTTTGAATGCAGGGGTTCCAGAAAACCCGGCGACTTAGAGAAGAAGAGTTCGAGTCTACATGGGCGAAGCTGTTTGGGTAGCAGCGGTTGCAGTGGAAGACATTTATCTGCTTTTAGTAGTTTTAGGATTTCATTTCAGGATTATTGCTTTATGTACCCCTTTAATTTTGAAAAGAACTTTTGTTCTGGATTTTCTATTAATGAATGGATATTTATTTCTTTAATCATTCAGTGATTTAGATAAGAAATAATGGTGTTATCTATTCTGGTACATTAGATAGCAATATATGAATGATGAATCATTAGTCTACCACGATGCAACAAACCGTTATAACTTGTTTTACTTATTAGATGTATTTCTTTGTCAATCATTATACTTGTGAATTCTTGAACTTAGTAGTATTTATTCAAAAGGGATTCAAGAGGTCGAAATTGATTTGATCAATTATAGTTGGAGGAGTGGACCTCCCGACCTAAGAATCGATCTTGGAAGATGATACAACTAAGTTAACCTTTCTGGATAAAGGATAGAATTCGGACAAGTATTGAGAATGATTTATGATTAATGCGGTAACGTGTGCAATTAGAAAGGTACGAGTCGTTCTTCCAAAGAATACTCGAAGATGGATTAGAATACTTGATGTGCCATAAAAGCAAAGTGTTTTTCAGTAGACACAAAGCTATTATGGGGAACATTCAAAGTATATCCATTAAAAGCCTGCGACTTGTTCGCGGAGGCTGTCACCTATCTAAATAACACATAGCATAAATCAAAGATTGAGATTAAATCTCAAAGGACTGCACCATACACTGGAGTGTAGACATGGTGTGTCAGGAATAAGAAATGGAATTCTAATAGTAAAGAGACAAGTTTGTTCGGAACTACCTATGTTCTATGGATATTTCTGGATACAACGGCACATTCTATGTGGTTTTAGAATATCCTAGAAGAACAAGTAATTGTATGTTCAATAGTACTATGAACCAGAGGGGTGTCCTCGCCCGGTTCTTAGGGAAGACTATTAGATGAACTACAATGCCCTAACTGACAAAGGAACTTTGAAATAAGGAATAAAAAAAGACTGAGAACCAGCCTAACCGAGTAGTAGTACACCACTAACTGCACCTAATGTTATTACTGTTATACACCGGAACGCCATTGCAGTGGGAGGTTGTTAAGCAACCAGAGATGTTCATAAGACTGGAGGAGTTTTGAACTCTGGATCTAGTAGACATGAAATCGATCCCTAGTTCTGCATAAGGGGCAGTACTAATCTAAATGTGCCTACTTGGATAGCAATAATTATTATTGTTAAGAGGCAAGATCATTTAGAAGTACAAGCTTAGTGAATCCATTTATGGATTATCACAAAGCTGTAAATTGTGGAACTTGCGAATTGATGAGATAATCCATGAGATGGATTCATCAAAGGGCATGAGACAAAGAAAGGTGTATTAGAGACGTAATGGAAACAAGGTGGTGTTTCTCGGAATTTTATGTAGATAACACTTCATCGTTGGCAACAATGTAAAAGTGTTGTCAGACATAAAATAGAGGTTGTCTAAATGAATCGAGATATGAGATTAAGAGTAAGTTGGATTATGTTCTTGAAATCTCTAGATAAGAACATTTGTACTTCTCTTAAGATATCTTATGCGATTATGGTTTGTTTTAAACATGCATAATTCTGAGAAAGGTTATTGCCTTTCGGGAACAGAATGCATCTATCTAAATGTATGTGTCTTGAACACATGAAGGAGATAGATATAGACAAAGCAGTTTCCTACACTTCGAGTGTGGAGAGCTTTGTAGATGCAGTGTTGTAAAACAAGAACCTCATATCAACTATGCGGTTAGCGTAGTGGGAGGATATCAAAGTAATCTATCTGGATAAGAGATATTCGAATGCTGTAAAAGTACTTGGAAGTACTAGATTACTAAGCAAGATGAAATCTTCTTGGATTACAGTTTCTCAGATCCAAAATCAGAGAAAGACCAGTGTAAGTCGATATCAGGCTATGTGTTCACTTTAAAAGAGGTGGAACCTAAAGATGAAAGAGTGATAAGCGGGATGCTTCTCGGACTCTATCATAAACCGAATAGCAGCCTCAGAGGCAGCGGAAGTTTTTGGTTAGGTTCCGGAATGACCTCTGAGCTTGGATATGATTTTTGGTTCGAAAAAGGCTATGTATATAGCGGTGCATGATGAACTGGAAGAAGTCATAAGTTCAAAAGATATGATTCTTGGTTTACGTTCGCGGTATTTTCGATAAAATTGTTCTACCTTGCAGGGTTTCCGACTATTATGGCTAGATATGATTATTCGTTAATTGTTGTCATGATATGTTGATTATTAAACTCTCGGACATGTCGAGATTCAATTTATGTGTGGTGAATGCTTGTAATAGTAAAAATTCGGGGTTGACCGAATTTAGGATTTATTATTACGTTCTACTTTTTCCGGAAATTGTATAGGGTCGATTTCATGTATAGAATCGATACCGGATAGTGTAAATAAATTCATGTAATTTATTTACATTGGATCGATGCCGAAACGACCGCCGTAGAGGAAGTGTGATGGAGGAGACGAAGGGACGAGGGATCGATCGAGCCCTAGGGGCGGGGGCTGCCCGCGGGACTCCTTGGCCACGCCGGCCACCGAAGGTGGTGGCGCGTGGGCTGGGGTGGCGGCGGCGCTCCTCCTCTGCCGGGGATCGATGGTGGTGGGGGCGCGGGATCCTCGTGATCTCGTGCTCTCCTGCCGAGATCCGACTTTCCTAAATTATTCGGTTTTCCTATTTTGAGTATTCCTATTTTTGGGAATTCTCATGGAATAGGAAAAGAATAAATTTAGAATAAATTTATTTCCTTATGGATTATTCCTATTATGGGAATTTTCATGGATAAGGAAAGAATAAATTTAGAATTAATTTGGTCTTCCTAATTGATTATTCCTACTTTTGGAATATTCATGGATTAGGAAAAGAATTAATTTCGAATTAATTTATTTTCCTTATTTAATTATTCCTTTATGGATTTTTAATGGATTGGGAAAATAATTAATTTGGAAAGTTTTAATAGTCCTTAATTAATTTTTCCTTATTTAATTATTCCTTTATGGAATTTTTAATAGAAAAGGAAAGAAATTAATTTGGAAGGATTAGGAGTCCTAAATTATTTTATTTCCTTATTCCATTATGGAAATCTTCTAGAATATTCCAAGTGGGTCTTGGATAGGATTCTAGAGATTTAATGGAGTAGAAAAGGAAAATAAAAATAATAAAAATATTAATAATATTTAATTTTATTTTTGATATATTCGATTGACTTAATTTTCGAATTAAGTAACTTTTGGATTAATTAAAAATAAATAGATTTAAATATTGGAATTAATATTCTCGTCACATGGAGCATTCAAGAACGAAGACTGAAGACTAGAAGATGCGTACGGGGATGCGATAAAGCCATAATAGTCGGAAAATAATATTCTAGTATTATTTTGACTATGTGATAATAATAGTATGTGCTTTATTTCATGTATGCATGCTTATGTGTATTTAATTATGCATTAGATAGCGTATCCCTTTGTTAGAAAAAGCTAAGTGGGAGAGGGATTGGAAACAATGCCATGGTCTCCATTGGTGTTCTCTTGGTGACTCTTATGAGCTTTAGAAGTTCGTATAGACGAGTCATTGGAGGAGAATTCTTGTAATTCCTCTTACGAGAAACATTGATTGAGTTTATCAAACAATGCCTAATTTGTCTTTCTGAAACTGATTTCAAGTCGACTCATTCTCACCCCGGGGAGTGGAATGGAGCCAAAGCCACTTGGTCACGTGGATGACACAAATTAGAGACCTTCGTACCATTTTTTGAAATGGATCGATTGTCTACTCGGCTCCCTCATTTTATGAGAGATAGGGTTGTTCGCATGGTGAATCACTGGTTAGAAACTTCGAGTTTCACTTATGATTCTCCGCGTCCTGATTTACAAAAATCGAATGGATCAAGTAATTGGTGTTGGAGTTGTGTACTTAATGTCTAGATTTAAGTATCGGTAAACTCCCGGTCATAGCATTTAACCTATTTAATTAATAAACAATTATTTGCATTTAATTATTATTAATTAATTATGCAAAATATAGTCCTGGATTTTATACGTTGTAGTTAGTATGGTGTGTCGGGCCCACACAGAAGATCATACTATCGGTCACTCGTATTTAATCAAACAGATGCTCACGACCTAGATGGACCCGGACCAATCCATCGGTATAGTCGTTGTGTGAGAGAGAAAATAATTTATCTTAATTATTTTATCACACTTGTACACTTGCTGTATTGGGCGGATCGCTTGAGATTTATCGATTAGGATTGCCTTGGATAATCGATTTAAATCTCAGAGTATTTTATTCTTAATCCCCGATACTATTGCGGGTGTGTATATTTAATATAAGAGACTTTGATTTTCCAAAGGAATTAACCGATTTTATTATTGGGTTAATTACCGGTAAAATTGGGTCGCTATATTTTATATATGACATGCCGTGAATACTTGACGGGAAAGTGTATCCTGGAAGGGTTGATAATATCCCCGAGATGAGTTCATAAGGAATTATTGTGTAAACCTCATGAGTGGATTTGTTCCGCACAATAATTAAGGTTGAATGGTACTATTCTCGGATATAAGAGATGAATAAATTAATTAGCAATAAATTAATTTTATTCATGGATATTTAAATCTTAAATACACGGAATAAATAATACTACCGGAGAAATATTATTTGATATAATATGGTTTAATATTGGGAGTGCAATTAATTTATATAGTGGAAAATAAATTAATTAATATTGATAAGGATTAATAGATTTGGGCTAGGCTCAATTTAATCTTCAATATTGGAAGCCCAATATTCCACCTCCTTTTGATCCCCTACGTAGCGTATAAAAGCACTACATGGTCTTCACAATTCATAACCTACGCCAATCATAAAGTCTTGAAGAGTGAAGGAGATCCATAGGAGTTCGATAGATCGTCGCCCACACGACGTTCGGACGAGGTGCAAGGAATAAGTAGGAAGATCGCAAGGTCATCAATCCGATTTCGTTTCTCCGCACAACGAATCGAAGGTAAAATCATAAACCCCCTTTATGATTTATGTGCGTATTAATTGTGATATATACATGAACAAGACGATTCGGGAAAACGACGAACTTCGGGGACGGGGATTCGAGATCCCCGGCGAAGATCGAAGGGGGCGGTCGAAACCCTAGGGTTTGACCGCCCGGCGCGCGGACGAGTGGAAGCCCCGGCTCTCGCCGGGGCATGCGATCGACTTGGTCGATCGCTGGGGGTTCGCCGTGGGCTGGTGCCACGGCGGGTGAACCCCCTGCCCACCCTCGGCCGGCGACGGCGCATGGGAGGAGCCCCGGCTGAAGCCGGGGCAGGCGATCGACCGCGAGGTCGATCGCGGGAAAGCCGCGGCTGGAAGCCGCGGCGGGTCAGCTGGGGGCTGACCGCCCTCCTCCGGCGGCGGTGGTGAGTCGCCGGACTCACCACCGGGGGCTGCTAGGCAGCCCCGGCGATCGCATGTGCATGCGATCGCGAACCCCGCGATGGGGTTCGGCTAGGGTTTAGCCGCGGGTTCATCCCGCGGCGATGCTCTTGTCGAGCCCGGTTCTTCGTGATGTTCGCGATCGGTTTCCGGCGATAGGGTTTCGGTCGGGTTATCGGTTCCGCATAATTTTTTGATAGCCCGGGACATCGATTCCCTGCAATTGGGAGTCAATTATAAAGATCTTTTGGTGTAGTAAACGTCCACACAAACGTGGCTTGCTATACTGAATAGGATCTTGGAATAATTGATGTAGACAGTTATAGGGAATTGTGAAGGATTGTGAGTTATCGTAAACGTCCACACAAACGTGGCTTGCGGTGACGTAGCGATTCCAAACGATTCACCTTAGTACTGAGTAATGGTTTACACTTAGGTACGCTTTATAGTATCCTTCCCAACGAAGTAACGCTATAATTGATGTACGACCAATGCAAATCTAATTGCTAAATCATTTGGATAGGTAAACGTCCACACAAACGTGGCTTGCCATATCTGATGGGATTTTAGATGTGATTAGTGGTTTAATGATATTATTTGAGGGAGATAATATCGGATATTAAATCAATTGTTTGTTATTATATGTGCTCATAGATTAGGATATGGCTTTGAACCCACTTTCTGTGATACTTAAGGAATTTAACTCATTGGTCCCTAAATGTAATGATTGGAATAGAGATCTAGACATTGCCCAAACTGTTGTTGAGTACAATATTGTACTCAGTGAGCTTTGTCTTCCCGAGCCTACCAATGTCTTAACTGATGAGGAAAGAACTGATTTTAAGAAGTGGGAAAATGCTTTTGCAAATAACCACTGATTATGATATCATGTTCAAACTCAAGATGTTTACACATGACGTGGAGGCTAGACAAGAGGCGATGAGGATACTCATAAAGGCCAGTCGATTCGAAGAAACGCTTAAACACGTTTTTGAGATGATTGACCTTTTGGACGAGTTGAGACGGAAATCGCAAGCTCTTGTAGCCAATGCCAAAGGTTTTGAACCTAAGGGCAAAATCGGGGAAAGGAAAAGCAAGCAAAGAAACTCAGTGGTCATAAGTTACATGGACCACGAGATGGGACGAGAAAGCCAAGAGGCAAGTGTTCTCAATGCAAACAGTCTGGGTACTGGAAGTCTGATTATCCTCTCAAAGAAAGTACGAAATTTTCTTTATTCGTAAAACATAGTCAGTGGTATTATCTACCGGAACCTGGTGTGTAGATATGGAACCACTGACGGTATGTGCATTTTAAATGCAGAGGTTCCAGGAAACCTAACGACTTTGAAAATAAAAGATCGTAGTCTACATGGGCAATGCTGTAGAGGAGGCAGCATTTGCAGTGGAGGACATTTTATAGGATTTCATTTTGAGTTATTGCTTTTATGTACTTTTCATATTAGAAAGAACTTTGTTCTGGATTTCTAATTAATGGATATTTTATTTCTTTTAATCATTTGATGGTTATGAGAAGAAATAATGATATTATCTATTCTGGTACATTAGCTAGCAATATATAAATGATGAATCCTGAGTCCACCACGATGCAACGAACCGTTTTATGAAACTCGTTTTACTAATAAGAGATTTCTTTATTAAATCAATTATACTTGTGAATTCTTATGCTAAGTCATGTTTATTCAAATAAGAAGTTCAAAGGTCGAAAATTGATTTTTGATCAATTAAGTTGAAGGAGTGGACCTTCCGACCTAAGAATCTAATTTGGAAGATAATATGACTAAGCAATCCTTTATGGATATAAGATATAAGATCCGGACAAGTATTATAATTGATTTACTCTGATGTATGCAGACCTATGTCTACTTAGACATAATGGTACGAGTACTTCATTTTATGATTACTCGAAAAATGGATTAGCATACCTGATGAGCCACAAAAGCAAAGTGTTTTGACAAGTCAATGGACACAAAGCTATTGTGGAGAACCTTCAAGGTATATCCATTTGTAGCCTGCGATTTGATCGCGGAGGCAAGTACCTGTCTGAGGAATGCATGGCATACTGATCAGAGATTGGGATTTGATCCCAAATGACTACACCATACACTGTAGTGTAGAAATGGTGTGTCGTAAACAAGAAATGGAACTCTTATAGAAATGGTAAAAAGCATGAGTTATACAGAACTACCTATGTTCTATGGATATGTCCTGAAAACAACGGCGCATTCATTGCGGTTGTGGAATATCCTGGAAGGACAAAAGTTATGTGTTCAATAGTACTATGAACTAGAAGGACGTTATAAGTTCTAACGCCCGGTTCTTAGAGGAAGACTATTAGATGAACCACAAGCCCAAAGTGACGTGATACATTTGAAATGAGAGAAAACAATAAGGACTGAGAACCAGCCGAACCGAGTAGCGGTACACCACTAACTGCACCTACTATTATTACTGTTTATACACCTACTGTTCATAAGACTAGGAGAGTTTTCGGACTCTGGACCTAGTATACATGAAATCGATCCCTGGATCTACATGGAGGCATTACTACATCTAAATGTGCCTTCTTGGAAAGCAATAAGATTATTGCTAAGAGGCAAGATCATTTAGAGTACAAGCTTAGTTGATCCATTTATGGATTGGAACAAAGCATTGAGTTCGTGGTACTTGCAAATTGATGAGATAGTCCATTTTGGATTCATCAAAGCATAGACGAATCGTGTGTATTGGAAACGTGATGGAACAAGGTGGTGTTTCTCGGGTTTATGTAGATAACATTTTATCATTGGCAACAATGTAAAGATGTTTTCAGACATAAAATGATGATTGTCTAGATAAATCATTATGAAAGATATAGGAAGAAGTTGGACATGTTCTTGAGATCTTGGATCTCTAGGAAGGAACGTTGTACTTCTCCTGGACATCTTACATATATATGATTATGGTTCGTTTTAGCATGCAAAATTCCGAGAAAGGTTCGTTACCTTTCAGATACGGAATGTATCTATCTAAGGATATGTGTTTTGGAACACAAAAGGAGATAGAAGCAATGAAAGCAGTTTCCTACACTTTGAGTGTGGAAAGCTTAATGAATGCATTGTTGAAAACGAGAACCTGATATCGGCTATGCGGTCATCATAGTGGGAGGATATCAAGGTAATCCTAGAAAGGAATACTCGACTGCTGTAATGAACATTTTAAGTACTTTCGAAGTACTAGAAACTATGTTCTGGATTACGGAGCAGACGAGCATTTCCTTTGGATTACACTCTCTTAGATTTCTAATCAAATAAGGACCGGTGTAAGTCGATATCAGGCTATGTGTTTCACTATTGAAGGAGAAGGAGTTTTAACATGGAAGAGTGATAAGCACGATGCTTTTCGGACTCTGCCATGGGTAACCAAATAGCGGCCTCAGAGGCAGCTGAAGTTTTGGTATAGCTCCGGGATAATCTCTAGGACTTAGATGTGATTCTTAATTTGCCAAAGGCTATGTAAATAGCGGTGCGATGGCAAATGGTAAGAATTCATAAGTCCATAAGTGTAAGATAACACATTGAGCAAGTACCACCTAATACGAATCATCGTCAGGGAAGACGACGATGTAGTCACCAAGATAACTTCAGAACGACAATCTAGATTGCTCTTTCACAAGGCACTTCTTGGAAGTGCATATTAAGCACGTGAAAAGTATGGGAGTCGGGAGTTTGGAGGAAATGACTAGACCTTAGTATAAGTGGGAGATTGTTGGAGTTGTATACTTAATGTCTAGATTTAAGTTAACTCCCGATCCATTGCCATTAATCTATTTAATTGAATAAACAATTGTTTGCGTTTAATTATTTATAATTAAATATATGCAAATTATAGACCTAGATTATATACGTTGTAGTTAGTATGGTGTGCGACGTCACACGGAAGATCATACTATCGGTTACTCGTATATAATCGAACAGTTGCTCACGACCTAGATGGACAAGGACCAATCCATCGGTATAGTCGTTGTGTGAGAGAGAAAATAATTTGTCTTAATTATTTTATCACACTTGTACACTTGGTGTATTGGGCGGATCTCTTGAGATTCATCGATTAGGATTGCCTTGGATAATCGATTTAAATCTCAGTGTATTTTATTCTTAATCCCCGATACTATTGCGGGTGTGTATATTTAATATAAGTGACTTTGATTTTCCAAAGGAATTGACCGGTTTAATTATTGGGTCAATTACCGGTTAAGTTGGGTCACTATATTTTATATATGACATGCCGTGAATACTTGACGGGAAAGTGTATTGTAAATGTTGATTTTGGCGACAACGTTTTTTGTACTTGTGTTTTTGTTTGTGTTCCTTTTCAGGATTGCAGGTGCATGGAAAAGGAGACTTGGGTCTCCGAATTTGGTTCCAAGTATACACGGAATTGGCGACTGGAGTCGCCGAAAATGGAAAGGGACGAAAACGGCGACTGGCGTCGCCGTTCCAGATGGCGTGGAAAGGAGACTCGTGTCGCTGCCTTTGGACAAGACTTGGATCCGGCGACTGGAGTCGCCGGTTTGGAGATGCTTGGAACGGCGACTGGTGTCGCCGCTTTTGGCATTGCAATGGAACGGCGACCAGTGTCGCCGTTTGCGTGCATATGGCATGACATGGAATCGGCGACTCCTGTCGCCGGTTTTGGCACTGGCATGGTTTCGGCGACGCTTGTCCTCAAGGCACGGTTTCAGCGACTATGACATTCTTCAACGCCGATATTCACCTAAGTACTTTCAACGTGATTTCTTTCACCAAGTACACAAATCAAGAACTGAAGAATGGTTCCAGTGTTTTCTACTTCAATGATATCGACGACCATGAAGACGATGAAATTCCGAGGCTTCAACACTTAGAGATTTTCTCGAGAAATTGAAGATGTGAATTGAGATCGATGGAGTCAAGATTGAATTGAAGTTTTGATTTTGAAATTGAAGATTCAAGATTCGAAGATTCAAGAATCAAAGATTCAAGATTCCAAGATTCAAGAATCCAAGTCCTACAATAGTGATGTCATCCATGGAGAAGTGACATCAGCCAAGCATGTGACCAACCAGAACGTGCCACGTCATCACCTCACATGTGCGGGCTGCCTATATATATCCATGGAGTTCAATGGCATCATTTGACGATTTTGAGAGAACGAAATCTGATTTTTAGAATCGTGACCGACAGCTTCGAGCTTCGAGTTTGTGTAGTAGCTTTTGCGCCTTGTGCCAAGATTAGAGTTAGGAGATTTAGCTCTAGGTACTCGTGTGCTAGATTACAAGTTAGTGGGAGTTGTTGAGACACTCGGGAAACTTCTTGTAATCGTTTTGCCTACCATACTTGATGGAGTTGTATTCTAAATGTCTAGTTTAGTGCAAATACGGAACTCCTTATCTATACCTTAATTCGAGATATGATTCAAGCATGATTGCATTTAATGCAATAGTCCTTGATGTATACGTTGTAGACAGTATGGCGTGAGGAGACACGCGGAAGATCATACTGTCGGTTACTCGTATACTATCGAACAGTAGCTCACGACTTAGATGGACAGGGACAATCCATCGGTACGTCGTAGTGTGACTGGTAGATAGTCGGTCTTGACTATCATGTTACACTCGTACACTTGGTGTATTGAGTAGGACCACAGGAGGGCGTTCGATTTATACTAATCGCAGTAATCGAACTAGACCTCAGATATTACGGATATACGAATTCTTAATCCCTATATAATTATAGGTGCGTGTGTCCAATTCTCGGTTCTTTGACTTGCCAATGAGTGAGACTAATTGATTAGTCGAGATTCTCGGTAAATTGGGAATCGGAATTGTACACACGGCATGCTATAGATTATAGACAGGAATCCGTGTCCCATTTATTGGGTTGATGATGTCCCCGAGATGAGCTCATAAAGTTTATCATGTAAACCCTGCAGGTGGATTCGTTCCACATGATAATAAGGATGAGTGGTTCTAGTCTCGGATAACAAGAAACGAATTAATTTAATTATTAGTAATTAAAGTTAATTCGTGGACATACGATATCTTAAACACGGGGAAAGTCGTATATGTAATTCGGCGGAATTATTATTGTTGAAATAATATAAATTAATTATTGGGAATTCAATTATAATTTTATAGTGGAATTAATTATAATTAAAATTGTGGAATTTAATTATGGTTTGCCTTTTAGGACGCCGAGTTAATTAAATTGCAATTTAGCCTAATAATTAATTTCCATAAGGTCCCTGGTGTAGCTCTATAAATACCTCACCCTCTCTTTCTCTAAACCTAACAAACGCCGCTATTTTATTTTTGCGGAGAAAAATAAATTGTTGCGCAATTATTTTTCTGTAAAAATAAATAGATTAGCGCTGTTATTATTTTCTGAAGAAATTGATTGCTAGCGCAATTATATTTCTGAGACAGAAGATCAAAACCTTACTTACGCCGCTATAATTAATTCTGCAGAGAAAATAAAAGCTTGCGCAATTAATTTTTCCTCTGCTTAATTAATTCAGATTAGCGCAGTAATAATTCTGTAGAAATAATTTTGCTTGCGCAAATATATTTTTGAGACAGAGGATATTATTCCTACGGTGGGTTCAAGAGAGAAAGGAGAAGAGGAACGTTCAGCGGATCGTTGCCCACTCAACGGCTGAACGTCGGGGATAGAGACATACACCGGAAGGCTTCGTGGTCTCAACAATTCGGCTTCTCCGAATCACGCGACAAAGGTATAAGAAATCGAAACCCTTATTCCGCATACGTTTCGTTTTCTATTTCGTTAAAAATACATCGGATCTAAGATCGGGTTCCGGGCGTCGTGGATCATGTTCCTCGACTACTGGGGGTCAAGGACCTCCGGATCGGTAGTCGGAAGAGGAAAATCGACCCGGAAACGCGCTCGGAACAGCAGGTCGCGCTGCTGTTCGCGGACAAACGGCGGTCGCCGGAGGGCAAACGGCGGTCGCCGTTTCGCTGTTTTTCGGGCAGCCAGCTCTGGTTCGCGCGGTTGTCCTTCGGGGCAATGGCTGGGCGTGAATCGGGACACGGGCTGGCACGTGAACGGAGTATAGTTGGAGGAATGGACCTCCCGACCTAAGAATCAATCTTGGAAGATAATACAACTATGTTAACCTTTCTAAAGGATAGAATTCGGACAAGTATTGAAAATGATTTATGATTAATGCGGTGACATGTGTAATTAGAGAGGTACGAGTTGTTCTTTCAAGAATACTCAAAGATGGATTAGAATACTTGATGTGCCATAAAAGCGAAGTGTTTTTCGACACAAAGCCATTATGGGGAACCTTCAAAGTATATCCATTAGAAGCCTGCGACTTGTTCGCAGAGGCTATCACCTATCTGAATAACACGTAGCATAAATCAGAGATTGAGATTAAGTCTCAAACGACTACACCATACACTGATGTGTAGACGTGGTGTGTCAGGAATAAGAAATGGAATTCTAATAGTAAAAGAACAAGTTTATTCGGAACTACCTATGTTCTATGGATATTTCTGGATACAACGGCACATTCAATGTGGTTGTAGAACATCCTAGAAGAACAAGTAATTGTATGTTCAATAGTACTACGAACCAGAGGGGTGTCCTCGCCCGGTTCTTAGAGGAAAACTATTAGATGAACTACAATGCCCTAATTGACAAAGTACTTTAAAATGAGGAAAGGAAAGACTGAGAACCAGCCTGACCGAGTAGTGGTACACCACTAACTGCACCTAATGTTATTACTGTTATACACCGGAATGCCTTGCAGTGGGAGGTTGTTAAGCAACCAGAGATGTTCATAAGGCTGGAGGAGTTTTGAACTCTGGATCTAGTATACATGAAATCAATCCCTAGTTCTGTATAGGAACTTGCGAATTGATGAGATAGTCCATTCTATGGATTCATCAAAGGGCGTAGACAAGAAAGGTGTATTGGAGACGTAATGGAAACAAAGGTGGTGTTTCTCGGAATTTTGTGTAGATAACACTTCATCGTTGGCAACAATGTAAAAGCGTTGTCAAACATAAAATAGAGGTTGTCTAAATAAATCGAGATATGAGATTAAGATGAAGTTGGATCATGTTCTTAGAAATCTTTTGATCTCTAGATAAGAACATTTGTACTTCTCTTAAAATATCTTATACGATTATGGTTTGTTTTAAACATGCACAATTCTGAGAAAGGTTATTGCCTTTCGGGAACAGAATACATCTATCTAAAGGTATGTGTTTAGAACGCATAAAGGAGATAGATATAGACAAAGCAGTTTCCTACACTTCGAGTGTAGAGAGCTTTGTAGATACAATGTTGAAAAACAAGAACCCGATATCAACCATGCGGTTAGCGTAGTGGGAGGATATCAAAGTAATCTGGATAAGAAATATTCGAATGCTGTAAAAGTACTTGGAAGTACTGGATTACTAGCAAAGCGAAATCTTCTTAGATTACAGTTTCTCAAATCCAAAATCAGAGAAAGACCAATGTAAGTCGATATCAGGCTATGTGTTCACTTTTAGAAGAGGAAGAACCTAAGGATGAAAGAGTGATAAGCGTGATGCTTCTCGGACTCCATCATAAGCCGAATAGCAGCCTCAGAGGCAGCGGAAGTTTTGGTTAGGTTCCGGAATGACCTCTGAACTTGGATATGATTCTTGGTTCACCAAAGGCTATGTATATAGCGGTGCATGGAGAACTGGAAGAAGTCATAAGTTCAAAAGGTGATGATAACACATAGAGCCAGTACCACCTGATACGAGTCATCGTCAGGGAGACGACGCAGTAGTCACCAAGATAACTTCAGAGCGGCAACCTAGATTGCTCATTCACATAATACTTCTGGGAAGTATAACTTAAGCACGTGATGAGTATGGGAGTCGGGAGTTTGGAGGAAATGACTAGACCTTAGTACAAGTGGGAGATTGTTGGAGTTGTGTACTTAATGTCTAGATTTAAGTATCGGTAAACTCCCGGTCATAGCATTTAACCTATTTAATTAATAAACAATTATTTGCATTTAATTATTATTAATTAATTATGCAAAATATAGTCCTGGATTTTATACGTTGTAGTTAGTATGGTGTGCATGGGCGCACAGAAGATCATACTATCGGTTACTCGTATTTAATCGAACAGTAGCTCACGACCTAGATGGACACGGACCAATCCATCGGTATAGTCGTTGTGTGAGAGAGAAAATAATTTATCTTAATTATTTTATCACACTTGTACACTTGGTGTATTGGGCGGATCGCTTGAGATTTATTGATTAGGATTGCCTTGGATAATCAATTTAAATCTCAGAGTATTTTATTCTTAATCCCCGATATTATTGCGGGTGTGTATATTTAATATTAGAGACTTTGATTTTCCAAAGGAATTAACCGATTTAATTATTGGGTTAATTACCGGTAAAATTGGGTTGCTATATTTTATATATGACATGCCGTGAATACTTGACGGGAAAGTGTATCCCGGAAGGGTTGATAATATCCCCGAGATGAGTTCATAAGGAATTATTGTGTAAACCTCATGAGTGGATTAGTTCCGCACAATAATAAAGGTTGAACGGTACTAGTCTCGGATATAAGAGATGAATATTATTTATTGAGCAATAAATAAATTTATTCATGGATATTTAAATCTTAAATACACGGAATAAATAATACTAATCGGAGAAATATTATTTGATATAATATGGATAAATATTGGGAGTGCAATTTTATTTATATAGTGGAAAATAAATAAAATTAATATTGATAAGGATTAATGGATTTGGGTTGGACCCAATTTAATCTTCAATATTAAGAAGCCCAATATTTCATCTCCTTATGATCCCCTACGTAGCCTATATAAGCACTACATGGTCTTCACTTTTTCATAACACTTTTAACCTACGCCAATCATAAAGTCTTGGAGAGTGAAGGAGATCCATAGGAGTTCGATAGATCGTCGCCCACACGACGTTCGGACGAAGTGCAAGGAATACGTAGGAAGATCGCAAGGTCGTTTGATTTCGTTTCTCCGTACAACGAATCGAGGTAATATAATCGAGAACCCCCTCTATGATTATATGTTCGTTTAATTGTAATATGTGTATGAACAAGACGATCCGGGAACGTCGAGACCGGGATACGGGGATCACGCGATCCCCGTCGGGATCGAACAAGAGGCGGCCGAACCCTAGGGTTCGACCGCCGGCGCGCGGGCGTGAGGGGAGCCCCGGCTGGACGCCGGGGCGAGCGATCGACGTGAAGTCGATCGCTGGGGGTTCGGCCGTGGGCTGGTGCCACGGCGGGGCGAACCCCCCGGCCTCCCTTCGCCGGTGGTGCGCGCAAGGAGAGAGGCCGCGGCTGGACGCCGCGGCTGGGGCGATCGAGCCCTAGCTCGATCGCCGGGGACCGTCGCGGCTTCGTGCCGCGACTGGTGGTCCCCCCTCCTGTCGGTGATGGCGGTGAGTCGCCCGACTCACCGCCCGGGGCTGCCGGAGCAGCCCAGCGATCGCCATGCACGGCGATCGCGAACCCCAGCCGCGATGGGGTTCGGCTAGGGTTTAGCCGCGGGTTCATCCTGCGGCGATGCTCTTGTCGAGCCCGGTTCTTCGCGTGTGGTTCGCGTTCGTAGTTTCCGACTCGCGGGGGTTCGGCTGGGGGCGGACTGCGTGTCTTCGGGCGCGTAGTCTCCAAAGGCCGGACTCCGGCGGATGAGTCGGTGTTCGTGTAATCTCCGGCGACGGGTTTTCGGTCGGGTTATCGGTTCCGCAATTTTTTTGATAGCCCGGGACATCGAATCCCAGCAGTTTTCCCCCAGGTGATCAAGAAATATTGGCTCGGCTCAAAGGGATAACAAGGGTCTTCTTTTTATTTATTGTACAGAACAAAATGCCTAAATCATTTACTACCTCAACTCAATTTTCGAATAATCACAATGGTCAGAACTTGGGCAAGCTTCAGCATTACAAACTTTTTTAAATAGATACTCTCAAGAAAGGAATATCACACAAATGTAGGCTCAAATCCTCACAGCTTACCTAGTTGCAATTCCATCGTCCCTAATATTTTTCATGCATAGACTATTAATTTTGAAAACTGTTCAATTTGGTCAGGTATTTATCAATAATGCGACTCGATCAGACTATGGGGTTGCTCTTGCCGTTCCCCCACTCACACACTTTGCCTCCGGCAAAGTGTTTAAACAGTAATAAGTTGGGCAAGCATCTCCCCTGACTCCGACTCCAACGATGTTGGCGCACCTTCCCACATACACACTTTGCCTTGGGCAAAGTGTGCAAAAAAGGAGGTCAACCCCATCAGACATGAGTCGGGCAGACTCAAGACCAAAATAAAACAAAACAAAAATAAAAACCTAATCTACTAAAACAAAGGGAGGGTACATTTAAGGTTTGGGTTCAGGTGGGTACCTGAAACCGACGTGGGCAAAGTATGCCATCTAGGCAGCGTGCAACTCTTCCTGCTTCTCTTCAATTCGATTCTGCTTCTCCTCGAGAACATCCAATTGGTCAAGAATCTCCTCCTTCTGCAACTCAACCTTCGCACTTGGTCGACTCACAGGATCGGTCTTCACTTTCGCCTTGGCTGCCAGGGCTAAGGCCTTCACTTCCTCTGGGTTTGTGAACACCCAATCATCTCCTTCAACTCTAATATCAGCCATCCGGTTCAAACATGTATGGTCAAACTTCTCCTCAGCTAGCATCTCCATCAACTCAAAGTCAAGTTTCAACTCCATCCTCTGGGCATAGACTCCTGGAAAGTGGGTAAGGGACAACCTCTGTGCTGGCTTGCTCAAGATGTTCTTCAGTTGTGCGCACAAGAAAGCTCCAAAGTTAATCTTGATCTTCTTGGGCACCAAAGTAGATCAAGTTCAACCTGGGAAACTATGTTGCTACTGTCCTTATTTCCATAAAAAATGTAGGTCAGGATACGGTGACAAATGCGCAATGCGTCGTCCTTGAGCTGGTGATTCTTGGCTTCCTGTGACATGAACACCTTCTCCTTGCTCAAGGTCCTCCAGATCTCATTCCTCTCCTTCTGTGTGCGCTCTGGTGGCATATTCAACCTATCCTGGTACTCCTTTGAAAATGTATCTTTGAATGTGGCCGCTCCCATGGCCATGTTGATCTCGAAGATGCTTGCCTCATTATACGATCCCATCAATTTGAATAAAATGCCCAACGACCCACCTTCTGGATTCGTCCTCACCTCCAAGTTCTCATAGAACTCCTTGACCAACTTCTCAGAGACTTGCCCTGGCCAGGTCAAGAAGTCCTCCCACCATATGGCTTCAAAATAACCCTTAACCTTAGTTTCAATATTCAAATCTTGAAGGGTTTCAAAACATACCGTCTTGGGCACGACAACTGCCCTTTTTTTGATGTTGGATGGTGGGGGTGCTGACTGCTTGCCCTTGCCGCGGGTGGTTCGGGTTGACGTCGGAGTTTTGAATTTCCCAACTGGAGTTTCTGGAATCGACTTCTCCGTTTCCTCCTCTTTCTCTTCCGTCTCTTCCTCTTCAATTCCCTCACCGCCGGCAGTGGACATGTCGTCGCCCTTCTCGTCAGACGATGATTCCATGGTGGCGGGTGGTGAAGCTTCTCGGGGCTTCTTGACAGATTTCCCTTTCTCCTCCGCCGTGAACTTCCTTTTTTTCGTGACTTCCTCGCTCGACTCGCCGGGGCTGACTCAGTGGATGGCTTTGGGGTCACTTCAAGATCGGCGAGGTTGGGCGCGTCGATTTCCTTTCCCATTTGCTCCACCAGTACGGTGTTGATGGGGGTTGGGCTGTTCTCGCGCGTCGGGCTCTGTTCAGGTGATGGGGTTTTCTCCGGTGGTGGTGGTGGTGTTTCCTTCGCGGGCACAGCGGCGGCGGCGGGTTTGGATGACTTTGCTCCGGCCATCTTCTTCGACGATTGCGGTTGGGATTTGGTGAGATCAATTAGTGTTCCGTGGGGGATTTTGTTTTACTTGGTGTTTTTGGTGCGGGTGGAAACCATAATTAGGGAAGTTAGGGTTATGGGGTAGTGGTGGTAGTGGGGGGAAGTTGAGGGGTTGTGCGGTTTTTGAAGTAGAGGGGTAGTGGTATAGATGAAATAGAGTTTTAATTAATTTAGGACTCTGCAAATTCAGAGTCGATGGGACTCTATTCGGATTCTAGAGAATTCCGCAATCATCACAGTTGGCCTCTCCCACTCATTGCTTTACCGCTACCGTTGCTCACTCGATTTTCCTGTTTCCTGAAGACAAAGATAGACCAATACTCTTTCCTGCCCAAGGCTACTCCTTAGCATGGTGAATTTATTAATAAATAAAACAAATGAAAAAACATAGTATACATATCGAGTTCGCCTTCGGTATTTGCTTCTATTTATTGTCATGGGCCTGACTTATTTTTCTCGCTTCCCTTGGTCAAGCAGCTGGCTCAGGGGGTATCATCCCCTTGAGGTCCTCATTCCCATAGTAAGCCTTGACTCTCTGCCCATTCACCTTGAAGATCTGATCATCCCCTGGCTTAAATAGCTCAACCGAACCATATGGGCAAACAGTGTGGACTATGAATGGTCCTGCCCATTTGGTGGATAGCTTTTTGGCCTTGAATTTAAACTTAGTTTGGTAAACCAGAACTAGTTTACTAGGTTCAATCTTCTTCTTTTTTATGAATTTGTCATGGGCTCTCCTTGTCCGCTCTTTGTAATTGACCGCGTTGTCATATGCTTCAATCCTTATCTCCTCCAGCTCAGCTATGTCAAGTTTACGCCCTTCGCTGGCCGCATCCCAGTCGAAGTTGACCTTGTTCACTGCCCAATGTGCCTTGTGTTCAATTTCCACAGGCAAGTGGCATTAGGGGTGTAAACGGAACGGATCGGATCGAATAATGCTCTCTCCATATCCTTAACCATATTTTTTTGGCGGATACGGAGCGGAGCGGATAATGACCGGATAAGGATACAAATGCGGATTATATCGAACTACGGATTCGAATCGGAAACGGAGCTGATTCGGACCGAATACGGATAAATATTATTGGATAAATAAAATTATTATTTTTATTTCTTTTCGCTAATATAAAAATAATAAATAAATTAAAAAAAAGAATAAAAAATAATTGTATTTGAAAATGGAACCACATTATTTTTATTTTTCATATTTATATATGAGCAAATAAACTCTTCAATTTTTTTTTTTTATTATTTAAGATAATGAATTAAAATGTTTTTTATACTTAATTAATTTTTAGTATTTATACTTATTATAGTCTAGTAATTATTATAGTCTAGGAATATACGTAATGAAATGAGGATAATGTGACTACGTGATTAACTAGAGTTATAGAATGAAAATTATTAGGTTAATGGGCTAATAAGATAGTTGACCAACTTTTTAGGCTAATTATAATCGGATAATCCGTATTAAAAAGATCGGATAATCCTCGTAAAATGGCGGGTAATCCGCATCCGTCGGATAATAGCAATATCATATTCGCTACCATATCCGTCGGATATCCGCACATCAAATATCCGTATCCTCACCCGTATCCGCCGGATTCCTAGAATCTCATACCATATCCTTAAAAACGGTTACGGATGCGGATTCGGAACGGAAATTATCCGTACCATTTACACCCCTAAGTGGCATGACTTGCCAAACACCATACGGTAGGGAGAGATCTCTGAAGGTGTTTTGTAGGCAGTTCTGTAGGCCCAAAGTGCATCATCGAGCTTGTCACTCCAATCTTTACCTTCTGGCTTGACCGTCTTTCTCAAGATGGTTTTGATGATACGATTGGATAGCTCGGCTTGCCCATTGTGTTGGAAATCGATATCCCGGGTTATCAAAAATTGCGGAAACCGACAACCCGATCGAAATCCCGTCGCCGGAAACACGCGAATCACCTCACGACGCCGGAGCTCGACACAAGCATCGCCATGGGCGAACCCACGGCTAAACCCTAGCCGAGCCCCCGCCGCGAGGGGGCTCGCGATCAGGCGTGTGATCGCATGGGGCTGCCCAGCAGCCCCCGGCGGTGTGTCCGGCGACTTACCGCCACCGCCGGAGGAGGGCGGTCAGCCTCCAGCTGACCCGCCGCGGCCCAGCCGCAACATCCCTCGCGATCGACCTCACGGTCGATCGCATGCCCCGACGTCCAGCCGGGGCTCCTCCCGTGCGCATGCCGCCGGTCGAGTGGGCGGGGGGGTTCCGCCCGCCGTGGCGCCAGCCCACAGAGAACCCCCAGCGATCGACCCAAGGTCGATCGGATGCCCCGGCGTCCAGCCGGGGCTCCCCTTCGTCCGCGCGCCGGCGGTCGAACCCTAGGGTTCGGCCGCCCCTCTTCGTTCCTCGCCGGGGATCTCGAATCCCCGTCCGCGAAGTTCGTACGTCCCGGATCGTCCGTTCATGTATATATCACGATTAATTATCACATAAAATCATAGAGGGGGTTTCATGATTTTACCTACGTCTCGTTGTGCGGAGAAACGAGATGGTTTGAAGACCTTAGGATCTTCCCACGTATTCCTTGCACTTCGTTCGAACGTCGTGTGGGCGACGATCCTCCGAACTCCTATGGATCTCCTTCACGAACTCTCTAGAATATCAAGTATGATAATCTTGTCTTATGATTTGTGAAGACCATGTAGTGCTTTTATAGCCTACGTAGGGGATCTAAAGGAGGTGGAATATTGGGCTTCCAATATTAATGATTAAATTGAGCCCAAGCCCAAATCTATTAATCCCATTAATATTAATTAATTTATTTTCCACTATATAAATTAATTGCACTCTCAATATTAAACCATATTATATCAAATAATATTTCTCCGGTAGTATTATTTATTCCATGTATTTGAGATTTAAATATCCATGAATAAAATTTATTTATTGCATAATAAATTTATTCATCTCTTATATCCGAGAATAGTACCATTCAACTTTAATTATTATGCGGAACAAATCCACTCATGAGGTTTACATAATAATTCCTTATGAACTCATCTCGGGGATATTATCAACCCTTACGGGATACACTTTCCCGTCAAGAATTCACGGCATGTCATATATAAAATATAGTGACCCAACTTTACCGGTAATTGACCCTATAATTAAATCGGTCAATTCCTTTGGAAAATCAAATTCACTTATATTAAATATACACACCCGCAATAGTATCGGGGATTAAGAATAAAATACTCTGAGATTTAAATCGATTATCCAAGGCAATCCTAATCGATAAATCTCAAGCGATCTGCCCAATACACCAAGTGTACAAGTGTGACAAAATAATTAAGACAAATTATTTTCTCTCTCACACAACGACTATACCGATGGCTTGGTCAGTGTCCATCTAGGTCGTGAGCAACTGTTCGATTAAATACGAGTAACTGATATTATGATCTTCCGTGTGACGACGCACACCATTCTAACTATAACGTATATAATCTAGGACTATATTTGCATATGTTTAATTATCAAATAATTAAAAGCAAACAATTGTTTATTAATTAAATAGATTAAATGCTATGACCGGGAGTTACTGTTACTTAAATCTAGACATTAAGTATACAACTCCAACAATCTCCCACTTATACTAAGGTCTAGTCATTTCTTCCAAACTCCCGACTCACATACCCCTCACGTGCTTAAACTGTACTTCGAAGAAGTACCATGTGAATGAGCAATTTAGGTTGCCGCTCTGAATTTATCTTGGTGACTACAACGTCGTCTCACTAGACGATGACTCGAATCAGGTGGTACTTGCTCTATGTGTTATCTTCACTTTTTGACTTATGACTTCTTCAAGTTTACCATGCACCTCTATATAATAGCCTTTGGTGAACTAAGAATCATATCCAAGTCCAGAGGTAAATCCGGAACCTAACCAAAATTTCCGCTGCCTCTGAGGCTGCCATTCGGTTATGATAGAGTCTGAAAAGCATCGTGCTTATCACTATTTCATGTTATGGTTCCACCTCTTTCAAAAATGAACACATAGCCTGATATCGACTTATACCGGTCCTTCTCTGATTTGAGATCTGAGAAAATGTAATCTAAGAAGAATTCGTGTTGCTCCGTAATCCAGTACTTCGAAAGTACTTTTACAGCATCCGAATATCTCTTGTTGAGATTACTTTGATATCCTCCCACTATGCTAACCGCATAGTTGATATCAGGTTCTCGTTTTTCAACATTGCATTTATTAAGCTTTCCACACTCAAAGTGTAGGAAACCGCTTTGTCTTCGTCTATCTCCTTCATGTGTTCAAAACACATACCTTTAGATAGATGCATTATGTGTCTAAAAGGCAATAACCTTTCTCAGAATTATGCATGTTTAAAACAAACCATAATCGTATAAGATATCTCGGAGAAGTACAATGTTCTTATCTTGAGATCGAAAGATCTTAAGAACATGTTCCAACTTCTACTCAATCTTATATCCTGATTTATTTAGACAACCATCATTTTATGTCTGACAATATCTTTACATTGTTGCCAATGATAAAATGTTATCTTCATAAAATTTCGAGAAACACCACCTTGTTTCCATCACGTTTCCAATACACCTTTCGTCTATGCCTTTTGATGAATCCATCAAATGGACTATCTCATCAATTCGCAAGTTCCACGATTCATAGCTTTGTAACAATCCATAAATGGGTTAACTAAGCTTGTACTCTAAATGATCTTTCCTCTTAACAATAACGCTTATTGCTTTCTAAGTAGGCACATTTAGATTTAGTACTGCCCCTATGCATAGCTAGGGATCGATTTCATCTTCACTAGATCCAAAGTTCGAAAATCTTCTGGTCTTATGAGGATCTCTGGTTGTCTAACAACCTCCCACTGCAATGGCATTCCGGTGTATAAACAGTAATAACAGTAGGTCCAGTTAGTGGTGTACTACTACTCGGTTTGGCTGGTTCCCAGTCTTCTTTTCTCTCTCTACAAAGTATTATGTCACTTCGGGCTTTGTAGTTCATCTAATAGTCTTCCTCTAAGAACCGGGCGATGTCCTTCTGGTTCATAGTACTATTGAACATACAGTCTTTTTTTCTTCTAGGATATCCTACAACCACATTCATGTGTCGTTGTTTTTCTAGAAACATCCATAGAACATAAGTAGTTCCGAATAACTTGTCCTTTTACTATTAGAATTCTATTTCTTATTTCCCGACACACCATTTCTACACAAGAGTGTATGGTGCAGTCATTTGGGATCCAATCCCATTCTCTGATATATGCTATGTGTTACTTAGATAGGTACTTGCCTCCGCGATCAAATCGCAGGCTTCTAATGGATATACTTTGAAGATTCCCCACAATAGCTTTGTGTCCATTGACTTGTCAAAACAATTTGCTTTTGTGGCATATCAAGTACTCTAATCCATCTTCGAGTATTCTTAAAAGAATCACTCGCACCTTTCTAAGTACACATATGTCTGCATATATTAGTGTTAATCAATTTCAATACTTGTCCGAACTCCATCCTTTATCATAAAGGTTTGCTTAGTTGTATTATCTTCCAAATTCAATTCTTAGGTCGGAAGGTCCATTCCTTCAACTATAATTGATCAAATCAATTTCGACCTTTTGAATCTTATTTGAATAAATACTACTAAGTACAAGAATTCACAAGTATAATGATTTAACAAAGAAATACATCTAATAAGTAAAAGAAGTTATAGAACGGTTTGTTGCATCGTGGTAGACTTAGGATTCATCATTCATATATTGCTATCTAATGTACCAGAATAGATAATTCCATTATTTCTTATCAAAATCATCAAGTGATTAAAGAAATAAAATATCCATTCATTAATAATAGAAAACCAAAACAAAGTTCTTTCTAAAATAAAGGGTACATAAAGCAATAAATTTGAAATGAAATCCTATAACTACTCTTAGATAAATGTCTTCCACTGCAACAGCTGCCTCCTCCACAGCTTTGCCCATGTAGACTTGAACTCTTCTTCTCTAAGTTGCCGGGTTTTCTGGAACCCCTGCATTAAAATGCACATACCGTCACTGGTTCCATATCTACACACCAGATTTCTGGTAGATAATACCGCTGACTATGTTTTCACGACTAAAGAAAAATTCGTACCTTTGAGAGGACAATCAGACTTCCGGTGTCCAGACTTCTTGGATCGGAAGCACTTGCCCTTAGGCTTGCCAACCCCTCCTCGTGGTCCATTGAACTTGGCACCACTGGGTTTCCAGGCTTGCTTCCTTTTCTTTCCCCTACCGCCAATAGGCTTCGAGCCTTTGGACTTGGTAGCAACAAGCGCTTGAGACTTGCCCTTTTTGTAGATCCCCTCTGCCGCCTTCAGTTCAGTCAGGAGTTGCGCAAGAGTATAAGATAGTTTACCCATATTATAACTCATACGGAACTGCTCAAAACTAGGGGTCAGAGACTGGAGTATGATGTCGACTTGCGTCTTACCATCAATCATAGCTCCTAGGATCTCAAGTTCATTCAACAAACTCATCATCTTAAGAACGTGCTCCCCAACGGGCGTTCCTTCAGACTGAGTAGTTGTCATAAGGACTCTCATGGCTTCTTGCCTTGCCGCACGGTCTTGGTGCCCAAACATGTCCTTGAGGTTGTACAACATATCCTCGGCGATGGCCATCGACTCATGTTGGGTTTGGAGTACATTTGACATAGAAGCCAAAATATAGCACCTAGCCATTTCATCAGCCTTTTTCCACCTCCTATATGCTGCCTTTTCCTCATCAGTTGGGGCACCCGTGGGTTCAGCAGGGCATTGATCATAGAGTACAAACTTGTACTCCTCTGCAGTCAGGACAATGTCCAAATTTCTCCTCCAATCAATGTAATTGGGGCCAGTGAGACAATGTCCGATATTATCTCCCTTAAATAATATCATTAAATTACTAATCACATATAAAATTCCATCAGGTATGGCAAGCCACGTGGTGTGGACGTTTACCTACCCAAATGATTTAGCAATTAGATTTGCTTTGGTCATACATCACTTATAGCGTAACTTCGTGGGGAAGGATACTATAACGCGTATCTAAGTGTAAACCATTACTCAGTACTAAGGTAAATCGTTTGGAATTGTAACATCACCGCAAGCCACGTGGTGTGGACGTTTACGACAACTTACAATTCTTCACAATTTTCCTATAACTATCTACATCAATTATTCCAAAATCCCATTCAGTATAGCAAGCCACGTGGTGTGGACGTTTACTATACCAAAAGATTTTTATAATTGACTCCAAATTACTTGAATCATTTAATCTTGTAAATCAGGACGCGGAGAATCATAAGTGTAACTTGAAGTTTCTAACCAGTGATTCACCATGCGAACAACCCTATCTCTCATTAGATGAGGGAGCCGAGCAGACAATCGATCCATTTCAAGAAATGGTACGAAGGTCTCTAATTTGTGTCATCCACATGACCAAGTGGCTTTGGCTCCATTCCACTCCCCGGGGTGAGAATGAGTCGACTTGAAATCAGTTTCAGAAAGACAAATTAGGCATTGTTTGATAAACTTAATCAATGTTCTTTGTAAAAGGAATTACAAGAATTCTCCTCCAATGACTCCTCTATACGAACTTCGAAAGTCCATAAGAGTCACCAAGAGAACAGTAATGGAGACCACGGGATTGTTTCCAATCTCTCTCCCACTTAGCTTTTTACAACAAGAGATACGCTATCTAATGCATAATTAAACACATAAGCATGCATACATGAAATAAAGCACATAAGGTATTATCACATAGTCAAAATAATACTAGAATATTATTTTCCGACTATCATGGCATTATTCCATCTCCGTACGCATCTTCTAGTCTTCAGTCTTCGTCCTTGAATGCTCCATGTGACGAGAATATTAATCCCAATATTTAAATATATTTATTTTCAATTAATCCAAAAGTTACTTAATTCGAAAATTAAGTCAATCGAATATATCAAAAATAAAATTAAATATTATTAATATTTTTTATTTATTTTTATTTTCCTTTCTAATTCTATTAAATCTTTAGAATTCTATCCAAGTCAAACTTGGATTATTCTAGAAGACTTCTATAATAGAATAAGGAAATAAAATAAATTAGGACTCTTCTACTTTCCATAATTAATTAATTTCCATACATGAAAATTCCCAAGAATAGGAATAATCAATTAGGAAATAAATTAATTCCAATTTAATTCTTTTCCTATTGCATGAGAGTTCCCAAACTTAGGAATACTCAAAATAGGAAAACCGAACTAAATTAGGAAAGTCGGATCTTGGTAGGAGAAGCACGGGATGGGGTACCCCGCGCCACCCCACCATCGACCACCACCGCCGCCGGCCAAGGCCCACGCGCCACCTCCTCATGGGGATCGATCATGGGGATGATCGACCCCCCCGGTTTTTGTCCTCTTCGTCTTCTTCGTGACACGTCTTCTCCGGCGGTCGTTTCGGCATCGATCCAACGTAAAATAAATTACAAAAATTTAAATTACAATTCCGGTATCGATTCTATAAATGAAATCGACCCTATACAACTTCCGGAAAACATAGAACAATAATAATAAATCCTAAATTCGGTCAACCCACGAATTTTTACTATTACAAACATTCATCCACACAAAACGAATCTCGACATGTCCGAGAGTTTAATAATCGAATAATCATGATAAAATAAATAACGAAATTATTAAACCATGATAGCCGGAAATCCTGCAAGGTAGAACGATAATCGAACATATACATGAACACGAAACCAACGATCTGATACCAATTGTTGGAAATCGATATCCCGGGTTATCAAAAATTGCGGAAACCGACAACCCGACCGAAATCCCGTCGCCGGAAACACGCGAACCACCTCACGACGCCAAAGCCCTACACGAGCATCGCCATGGGCGAACCCACGGCTAAACCCTAGCCGAGCCCCCGCCGCGAGGGGGCTCGCGATCACGCGTGTGATCGCATGGGGCTGCCTAGCAGCCCCCGTCGGTGAGTCCGGCGACTCACCGCCACCTCCGGAGGAAGGCGGTCAACCTCCAGCTGACCCGCCGCGGCCCAGCCGCGGCATCCCTCGCGATCGACCTCATGGTCGATCGCATGCCCCGGCGTCCAGCCGGGGCTCCTCCCGTGCGCATGCCACCGGTCGAGGGGGCGGGGGGGTTCCTCCCGCCGTGGCGCCAGCGATCCACCCAAGGTCGATCGCATACCCCGGCGTCCAGCCAGGGCTCCCCTTCGTCCAGCCGGGGCTCCCCTTCGTCCGCGCGCCGGCGGTCGAACCCTAGGGTTCGGCCGCCCCTCTTCGTTCCTCGCCGGGGATCTCGAATCCCCGTCCGCGAAGTTCGTACGTCTCGGATCGTCCGTTCATGTATATATCACGATTAATTATCACATAAAATAATAGAGGGGGTTTCATGATTTTACCTACGTCTCGTTGTGCGGAGAAACGAGATGGTTTGAAGACCTTAGGATCTTCCCACGTATTCCTTGCACTTCGTTCGAACGTCATGTGGGTGACGATCCTCCGAACTCCTATGGATCTCCTTCACGAACTCTCTAGAATATCAAGTATGATAATCTTGTCTTATGATTTGTGAAGACCATGTAGTGCTTTTATAGGCTACGTAGGGGATCTAAAGGAGGTGGAATATTGGGCTTCCAATATTAATGATTAAATTGGCCCAAGCCCAAATCTATTAATCCCATCAATATTAATTAATTTACTTTCCACTATATAAATTAATTGCACTCCCAATATTAAACCATATTATATCAAATAATATTTCTCCTGTAGTATTATTTATTCCGTGTATTTAAGATTTAAATATCCATGAATAAAATTAATTTATTGCTAATTAATTTATTCATCTCTTATATCCGAGAATAGTACCATTCAACCTTAATTATTGTGCGGAACAAATCCACTCATGAGGTTTACACAATAATTTCTTATGAACTCATCTCTGGGATATTATCAACCCTTACGGGATACACTTTCCCGTCAAGTATTCACGGCATGCCATATATAAAATATAGTGACCCAACTTAACCGGTAATTAACCCAATAATTAAATCGGTTAATTCCTTTGGAAAATCAAAGTCACTTATAATAAATATACACACCCGCAATAGTATCGGGGATTAAGAATAAAATACTCTGAGACTTAAATCAATTATCAACGGCAATCCTAATTGATAAATCTCAAGCGATCCGCCCAATACACCAAGTGTACAAGTGTGATAAAATAATTAAGACAAATTATTTTCTCTCTCACACAACGACTATACCGATGGATTGGACCGTGTCCATCTAGGTCGTGAGCAACCGTTCGATTAAATACGAGTAACCGATAGTATGATCTTCTGTGTGACGTCGCACACCATACTAACTACAACGTATAGAATCCAGGACTATGTTTTGCATATATTTAATTAATAATAATTAAATGCAAACAATTGTTTATTAATTAAATAGGTTAAATGCTATGATCGGGAGTTTACCGATACTTAAATCTAGACATTAAGTACACAACTCCAACAATCTCCCACTTGTACTAAGGTCTAGTCATTTCCTCCAAACTCCCGACTCCCATACCCATCACGTGCTTAAAGTGTACTTCCAAGAAGTACCATGTGAATGAGCAATCTAGGTTGCCGCTCTGAAGTTATCTTGGTGACTACTGCGTCGTCTCCCTAGACGATGACTCGAATCAGGTGGTACTTGCTCTATGTGTTATTATCACCTTTTGAACTTATGACTTCTTCCAGTTTACCATGCACCGCTATACTCATAGCCTTTGGTGAACCAAGAATCATATCCAAGTCCAGAGGTTACTCCGGAACCTAACCAAAACTTCCGCTGCCTCTGAGGCTGCTATTCGGTTTATGATAGAGTCCGAGAAGCATCATGCTTATCACTCTTTCATCTTGAGGTTCCACCTCTTCCAAAAGTGAACACATAGCCTGATATCGACTTACACTGGTCCTTCTCTGATTTGGGATCTGAGAAAATGTAATCTAAGAAGAATTCGCATTGCTCCGTAAGCCAGTACTTCGAAAGTACTCTTACAGCATTCGAAACATCTTTTGTTAAGATTACTTTGATATCCTCCCACTACGCTAACCGCATAGTTGATATCAGGTTCTAGTTTTACAACATTGCATTCATTTAAGCTTTTTCCATACACCAGGGTATAGGAAACTGCTTTGTCTTCATCTATCTCCTTTATGTGTTCAAAACACATACCTTTAAACACATCTAACTTCATCTTAATCTTATATCTCGATTTATTTAGACAACCATTATTTTAATGTCTGACAACACCTTTACATTGTTGCCAATGATAAAGTGTTATCTTCACAAAATTCCGAGAAACACCACTTTGTTTCCATTACGTTTCTAATACACCTTTCGTCCATGCCTTTTGATGAATCCATCACATGGACTATCTCATCAATTCGCAAGTTCCATGATTCATAGCTTTGTAACAATCCATAAATGGATTTACTAAGCTTTGTACTCTGAATGATCTTGCCTCTTAACAATAAACATATTGCTTTCCAAGTAGGCACATTTAGATTAGTACCACCCTTATGCAGAGCTAGGGATCGATTTCATCTCTACTAGATCCAGAGTTCAAAACTCCTCTAGTCTTATAAACATCTCTGGTTGCTTAACAACCTCCCACTGCAACGGCGTTCCGGTGTATAACAGTAATAACAGTAGGTGCAGTTAGTGGTGTACTACTACTCGGTTAGGCTGGTTCTCAGTCTCTTCCTTTTCCTCATTTCAAAGTAATTTGTCACTTAGGGCATTGTTGTTCATCTAATAGTCTTCTTCTAAGAACCGGGCGTTAGAGCTTATAACGTCCTTCTGGTTCATAGTACAATTGAACACAATGTTTCGTTCATCTAGGATATCCTACAACCACATTAAATGTGCCGTTGTCTTCCAGGAATATCCATAGAACATAGGTAGTTCCGAATAAACTTGTCTTTTTACTATTAGAATTCAATTTCTTATTTCCGACATACCATGTCTACACCGGGAGTTACCGTTACTTAAATCTAGACATTAAGTATACAACTCCAACACATTGGCCTGGGGGTGATAGGCTTTGGAGATCCTGTGGTGCACTCCATACTTCCCGAGAAACCTTTCAATTATATAATTGCAAAAATGCGTACCTTAGTCACTGATCAACGCGCGGGGTACACCAAATCTGCTGAATATGTCGCCCTTGAGGAAGGTGGCTACCACTCTCGAGTCATTTGTTGTTGTAGCCTTAGCCTCGACCCATTTGGATACATAGTCATCTGCCAAGAGTATGTACTCTTTTCCTTTGGAATTGGGCAGTGGTCCCATAAAGTCGATACCCCAGACGTCAAAAACTTCTACGGGAATAATGGGCATCATGGGCATCTCATCCCTCTTGGTCACGTTTCCCTCTCTCTGGCACTTGTCACAGCTCCTGCACCGCTCAAATTTATCTCTCAAGAGAGTTGTCCAATAAAAACCACAGTCAAGTACCTTCCTTGTTGTACGTCGGTGGCCAAAATGTCCTCCGCAGGCTTGCTCATGGCAGTGCTTCAGAATGTCTGCTTGCTCAGCTTCAGGGATGCGGCGTCTCAGTACTTGGTCTTCTTCCCTCTTCCACATGTAGGGATCATCCCAAATGTACTTCTTGCTCTCCCTTTTGAGCTTGTTCTTACCGTAGAGGGTCATGTCTTCTCTTATGTCTCCAGTGACTATGTAGTTGACCAAGTCTGCATACCATGGCTCCGTCGGGTGGGTTGAAATTTGATATAAGTACTCATTTGGAAAAGGAAAAGGATTGATGGGTGATACTACATATCCAGAGGTGTCGCACGCGATGCCGTCTGATGGACTCAAGGATGTTGATGTTGAAGAGGATTTGGATGATGACGATGATGATATCATTGAACGTGGTGAAGATGAATTCGGGGAGTATGAAATCTACGGTGAGAAAGGTTTTGAAATTGGCTCTGATGAAGATGCAAGTGATAAAGATGGAGCCAACAATGATGATGATGAAGTCAAATCTGGAGATGGCTCACCTCCCACCACTCCTGCTCGTTCAACAACTCCAACTGGTTCTCCGAAGACTTCGGAGTTTGCATCTCAGTGATGCTTGTTTTATTTTGTTGAACTCTTGAACAATCTCTATCTTTCAGTTCCTTTTGTTTCGTTTTGCATGCATAAGACTTGATTATTTTTCATCATGCATGGTTTGAACTTTTGATGTTTTGGTTTTGAATATTTGACTAAGTTTTTGGTTTTTCATAATTGTTGGATTAATGTTTTTATTTTTACTTAGTCTTATTTTCGTGTTGCATCTCTTGAGGGGGAGATATCTTTTGAATCTCTTTATGATATTTTGTGTTCATATGAGTTGTGCCCAAAAGGGGGAGATTGTAAATGTTAGTTTTGGCGACAACATATTTGTGGTTGTTTTTGTTTTTGATTTCAGGGTTGAAAGAAATGAAAAATCCGGCGCCATCAACTTTTGGATCCGGAATTCAGCGCTAGCACCCTCATGTCAAAACTCCGGATCCAAGCATCTCTAGGATTCGGCGGTTTCAGCGTCATCATGCCACAAATCCGGAACCAGAAATTCCACGATCTGGATTTTGCCACTCATGTCACAAATCCGGAATCAGAAATTCCAAGATCCGGATTTTGACACTCATGCCACAAATTCGGAATCAGAAATTCCAGGATCCTGATTTTGCCCCTCTTATCGAAATTGCAACAAATCCGGATCCAAGATATTCTAGGATCCGGTTCTGCCCTCTTGCCGAATTGCAACAAATCTGGATCCAAGATATTCCAAGATCTGGATTCAGCGAAATCAACATTTTGCAATATTCAACGCCATACTTCTTCAACATTGGATTCGATGCTAATGTTGATCAATTCCAAGTTTGCTACTTCAAAAATATCGTTGGCCATGAAGACGATGAAATGCTGAAGATTCAACACTTAGAGATTTTCACAATGAAATTGAAGATGAAGTATTGAGATCGATGGAGCCAAGATTTTGTTGAAGTATGAAATTCAAATTGAAGAAATTGAAGATTCAAGATTCGAAAATTCCAGAATCTAATATTTTGGAAATTTTGAAAGTGACGTAATCCATGGAATTCTGACGTCAGCCAAGCATGTGACCAATCAGATTGCACCGACTCAAAGTTCACACGTGTGGCAACACCTATATATACCCATGGATTTTCGAGATGTCACTCGACAATTTTGAGAGAACGAAATCAGATTTTTAGAATCGTAGTTTTGTTGGCGCTGAGCTTTGAGTTTGTGTAGTTGCTTTGCGTTGTGCGCCAATAGTTGAGTTAGGAGATTTAACTCTAGGTGCATTAGTGCTAGATTTCTGGTTTGTTGGAGTGTTGCGGCACTTGGGATACGACCTTTGATCATTTCGTCTACCATACTCATCACGTGTAATAGTTTCGTTTTAGTCTCAATGAAATGAAATATATTACATAACTTTTGTCTCAACTTTTCGTTTTTCATTCTTGTACTTGTGAGTGTGAAATCCGGATCCAGCATACTCTCGGATCCGGTTTTGTGGTTTTGTTTGTGTGTGCACAAAAACTGAATCAGCGACTTCCGGAGTTGGTTTTTGGGCATTTAGACAAAAACGCTGAAGTACGTTTTTAAAGCAAATTTCACGAAAAGTTGGTATCCTACGTCGAAGACGTAATTTCAAATATCTAAAATAAATGAATATGCTACTCTCATAATACAAAAGATGCATTTTATTTTTTTAGACATCGTTTTGAGTAGTGTGCATGCTAGCTAGCAAGCAAAAGAAGGGTGACCCTTTGACTAAGTGTTTGTAATGCGCAACCACAAAATGTGTATTGACTCGTAGGGTCAAAATATCATTTTCGAAATTGAAGCAATCATGGTAACCAAGTTGTTACTATTCATGTAAATTCAGTCGAATTTTTTTTTCTCACCCTGGATTGGACGCAAAGACCTTCTTCCAAGTTTTCACCACTCAATATATATCTCCTTCATCTTTTCCTTGGATCACAAAGCAGAAAATACACCTTTAAACTTGAGGGTCTCACGACTATACACAGTCGTATCAATGAACGAGGTATAAGAAACCATTAATGAACAAAGCAACAACTACACCTTCAATTGTTTGTACATGTTTTGTGACTAGTGCTACATGCACATTAACGGAAATGATGTGACTTTTGCCTTTTAATTTTTTTTAATTATTTAATTAAAAACACGTTTTTCAATAACATTAATTAAAATTAATTTTTACGAAACGTAAATATTTTTACATTTTTGAAATCTACAAAATACGCACGTAATATAAAAATTAATTTTAAATATCAATTATTTCATGCGTTTCTACTTAATCGTACACGCAATTAAATTCGTCCTGAATTTCAAAAAAATACTTCGTTTTTAGTTTCTGAAAATTTCGAAATAAATATAAACAAATACGACGAGAATTTTAAAGTATAAAATTGCGATCGAAAATCATATAAACATTGAAATACCTTTTTATAAAATTGCGATCGAAAATAAATTAAAAAAACACATTTTTCGAAAATATTAATTAAAATTCGTTTTTACGAAACTTAAATATTTTTACATTACTGAAATCTACAAGATGCGCACGTAATATAAATTAATATAAACATCAATTTTAAATATCAATTATTTCATGTGTTTCTACTTAATCGTACACGCAATTAAATTCGTCCTGAATTTCAAAAAATACTTCCTTTTTAGTTTCTGAAAATTTCGGAATAAATATAAACAAATACGATGAGACTTCTAAAATATAAAATTACGATCGAAAATCATAAAATTATTGTTACATCTTAGCGTAAATAAATGGAAAAAAAGTTTGGTATCCATTTAAATTAAAAAAAACAAACAAGAATCATACTAATAACATATTTTTCAAAAAAAATTGAAAAACTGATTTATTTTTTTTTTTAGCTTTTTTTTGGCCTCTTTGTCAGCCTCTAATTGATCATTATGTTGTTGTGCATTATTGCTGTGCAGATAATTGTATAGATCCATTTGTTCCATAAATTGTAACTCCAAACCATATGTGGATGGGTCTCTTTTGTTCATCCAGTATTTCGATATCTACAGCACTGGATGATAGTCGTATCTCATGTGCAACTGAAATAAAAGTTATAGTTATTATCCTGAAAAAATACATTATAAATTATATAATAAAAACCATGAGTTTTTTTTTTCTTACCAATATCCAATGATTATAATTGTTCACGTGCCCTAACACCACCCTTGCGCTCGGAAGTGCTTCATAGGATTTCAAAGCAACAGGAGGACATAAATATTCGCCAGTTTCTCCGAATGTCATTATAAAGGTATTATATGTGGTTGCAGCCACGTATCCACAGTCAGGTACTGAGAAATAGTTAGTCGGGCTGCAAGGACCATCGAAGTGATTAATAGTTTGGTCCAAGGATGACATGGTTGTAAGACCACCTATAACGTTATCATATAATTCACTTCTTTCTCGGAGATCACGTAGCATATCACCTCTTATTGTACGCCATTGATCTTCATTTCCGAGGACTGCGAGAGCAACAACTCTAAATCCGCAATTACCGTCTTCAATCACATCCGTGTATGATTCAATATATTCTCTTATGTAGGGAGGAAAATATTTCTCCATCTTAGAGTCTCGTAATGCTACCCGTGACTCACTCTGGCGATCGCTACTGTAGTGCGGTGAAACCTGTTGAGAATTTATGAAACTTGAAGGTGGGGAGTTTGGAGAGGATGGTCTCGGACCGTGTGAAAAGCTCGCCCGATGCTGATTCTCTTCAGGAGAGCTCATCCAAATCCCTTGTGATGTGCTATTTCTATGATGAGTTTCAGGTGGAATATCCTGATATGCATTTTTGGCCGCCACTCTTCCCTTACCCTTTGGCTTTTTAGAACTCTTTAGTCCGACAACTTTACACCATTTCTCCCATCCTAAAGGTTCACGGTCGGTGCTTGGAGGCTTCTTATAAGGTTCAACTGCCGCAGGTGCACTAACGTATTCCGTGTCTTTGAATAGTTTTTTCCTCGTGGTAGTACCACGGGAAAAATCTATATTCAATGTTCTTCAGTAAATATCAATATTATCTAAAAGGATGCTCTGTCCGCATTACATGTACTGGAGAAGCCTGCAATTGCACGGAAGACCGTGTGTCCTCCACAGATAACACCCGCATTTATTTTGACCTAAATCTCTTGACCCTTCCGCGATTAGTAGTTCGAAAGCCTTAAACGTGACGTTGCGAGTTAGATTCTTGAACAATTTGCAATTCAACTTTACAACATAATGTGATGTTTCGCATACCCGCAATCAACTTAACATATGACTTCACAATTTTTTCCCTTTTATACCCTCCGACGGACTTAAAAAATCGCTCGTGATATCCTCAGATACATAACCCGCATCATAAGGATAACTCATTTCAAATTGTGGTCGCTACCCCTCGTCTACTCCAGCTATCCTATAAAAGAATTGGGGATAGAATCATATTTCGTCCCTACGAGAATTGCCATTTTCATAAATGGACTTTAACTTTTTTTTTATCCGATTTGGTCCTTCGGCTACTGTTCCGGCGAAAAAATGGCACGAGATTCGCACTTGACACCGGAAAGCTGAGTCAGCGTTGCCACATCAGCAAAACACGCCACCTCATTAATGGAAAAATATTGGGTTTGGAGAGAATCGAACCCTGGTCTTTCAAATTAGAAAAGTTAGCCCAAACCACTTAGCTACACTGGTTGATTGAAAGAATTTGTAATAATATTGTATATATACGTTATAAATTGTAGTATAAATTATGAATTACATAATTATTTAAAAATATCATATAAATAAAATTAATTATTTATATTATAAATAATTAATAAAACATATAATAGTAGTAAATAATAATAACGTAATAAATTATTTCGCTTGATTAATATTTAAAAAAATATAATTTATTTAATTTACTATATACTCAATTTATTAAATAATTACGCATATGATCATTGCTTTTTATGTGTAACTTAATATGTATATCTTTACAAAAATTATTTACCTTTTTAAATAAAAAATATTTTTAGTACTAAAAATTAAAAGGTACAAATAAATTTCGAATTTATATCAAAATACATTTTTACTAAAAAAATTAAAAGGTAAAAATGTATTTTTAATTTTAAAAAATATATTTATATTTAAAAGTATACATATTAAGTTGACACATCAAGAAAATGATAGTGTGTATAATTATTTAATAAATTTAATATATAGTAAATTAAACTGTAAAAAAAATTGTTTTGTTTTCTTATGTTAATTAAGCGAAATAATTTATTAGGTAATTATAATATAAATAATTAATTTTATTTATATGATATTGTTAAATAATTATGTAATTCATAATTTATACTACAATTTATAACGTATATATACAATATTAATACAAATTATTTCAATTAACTTGTGTAGCCAAGTGGTTTGGGCTACCTTTTCCATTTTGGAAGACCAGGGTTCGATCCTCTCCAAACCCAATATTATTCCATTAATGAGGTGGCGTTTTCCATTTTGGAAGACCAGGGTTCGATCCTCTCCAAACCCAATATTATTCCATTAATGAGGTGGCGTGTTTTGCTGATGTGGCAACGCTGAATCAGCATTCCGGCGTCACGTGCGAATCTCGTGCCATTTTTTCGTAGCCGAAGGACTATATCTGAGAGCATTTCGGCGTCACGTGCGAATCTCGTGCCATTTTTTCGCCGGAACAGTAGCCGAAGGACTATATCTGAGAAAAAACCAAACCCAATATTATTCCATTAATGAGGTGGCGTGTTTTGCTGATGTGGCAACGCTGACTCAGCATTCCGGCGTCACGTGCGAATCTCGTGCCATTTTTTCGTAGCCGAAGGACTATATCTGAGAGCATTCCGGCGTCACGTGCGAATCTCGTGCCATTTTTTCGCCGGAACAGTAGCCGAATGACTATATCTGAGAAAAAAAAAAGTTGATGGTCGTTTATGAAAATGGGCATTCTCGAAGGGACGAAATATGATTCTATCACACAAAGTTGCATACATTATTTATTATTAAGATTTTTTTTGAACCATCACAATATTAAAGTTGGTGTCATGTAGATATGCATCGTTCTTTTTTTGAGTAATTGTTAATAAGAATTCAAAAATTAACTTGATGAATTATATTACTCTGGAAAGGAATTTCATTGTTTGGAATCAGAAAATGTTTTAAAAATGAAATATAGATCTTCTTATAAAATTAATTTTACTTTTTTTAATTAGTTATCCTTGTAAAAATAAATAAATTTAAAAACAAATACATATATATAGTCTCCATCTTCACCAACCCATTTGCCACCACCCACTTTCTAAAATCATGGAACAATAATAAAATACACTCTATGTGACACAGAAATAGCATTGAGCTCCTACACACACCATAACCAACCATCTTCTCTCACTCTCTCTTCTCTCTCTGTGTGTAACATAAAAAAAATAAAAAAAATGGATCGTTCCCGGAAATTAGCCCGACCCGTTTCTTCCTCCGTTTTGTTTTTTATTCCGAAGTCGAAAATGTGAGTTTTATATATCAAAACGATCCTCGCGACGAGAGCTATCCAACGGTATATAATTCAAGTACTGAAACTCAACAACACGAAATCGAAATGTAAACGAAACATTTTTCGATATCGAAACGACGAAAACTTAAACTCTAACCTTTTTCGACTGCGACGAGGTAAGTTCTATATACCTAAATGATCTACTCAACGAGGGCTACACAATGATATATAATTCAAGCACTGAAACGAATAGATATGATATCGAAATAATTTTGATAATAAACTACGAAAGCTTCGATCGTATTTACTTGCCTTTCCTCCGTCGATCTTGCTGTTACGGCTGAAAGTTTAAACTCACGGGATGAGTGGTTTGCTTTCCTCTTTACTTGACTTCAGCAAATCAAAACTCCTTCCACGGGTTTTCTTCTTTTTCATTCTCGGTTCCGTTTCTTCTTCTCTTCTGTATTTGATATGTGTGTGAAGATAGGTGTGTGTTGGTATATAAAAGGATGGCAATTCACATTAATAATTTTCACCGCAATACTTCCCTTTCACAGGGGATGGCAGCATAGTGGATGACAATTCACATGGGATGACAATTTTCACCGCCATGCTTCCCTTTCAATAATTTTATGATTTTCGATCGCAATTTTATACTTTAGAAGTCTCGTCGTATTTGTTTATATTTATTCCGAAATTTTCAAAAACTAAAAATGAAGTATTTTTTGAAATTCAGGACGAATTTAATTGCGTGTACGATTAAGTAGTAACGCATAAAATAATTGATATTTAAAATTGATGTTTATATTAATTTATATTATGTGCGCATCTTGTAGATTTCAAAAATGTAAAAATATTTAAGTTTCGTAAAAACGAATTTTAATTAATATTTTCGTGTTTTTTTTTTTCGATCGCAATTTTATAAAAAGGTGTTTTAATGTTTTTATGATTTTTTATCGCAATTTTATACTTTAAAAATCTCGTCATATTTGTTTATATTTATTCTGAAATTTTCAGAAACTAAAAACAAAGTATTTTTTGAAATTCAGGACGAATTTAATTGTGTGTACGATTAAGTAGAAACACATGAAATAATTGATATTTAAAATTGATTTTTATATTACGTGCGTATTTTGTAAATTTTAAAAATGTAAAAATATCTAGGTTTGTAAAAATTAATTTTAATTAATGTTATTGAAAAACGTGTTTTTAATTAAATAATTAAAAAAAATTAAAAGACAAAAGTCACATCATTTCCGTTAATGTGCATATAGCACTTGTGATGTTTTGTTATATTCTTGCATCAATGGTCAGTGGTGACATGTAACATCCCATTTTTCATAACATAAACTATCGAGGATTTTCTTATTTCTTCAAAAGAAATTGAAGTATTTAAAATAACAAAATGTCAAAACGGCTTTTTCATAATAAAATCTTTAACTAAAAAGCAAACCTCAATAGCCAAATTTAAATAAAAATACTCAAGTGTGAAGTTTCAAAAGCGGAAAGCATAAAAGAAAATAATATCTTTAAAAATAAATGTTGCTACTAATATCGCCGCCACATCCCCGTCTCGCTCCGATTTCGCTCAACCTGAAAAGATGGGGTTTTTAAAAAAGGGTGAGTTATCAACAACTCAGTAGGGATAACAGTTCATATAACTATACGATACAGTGTTCACCGGATGATTCATAACTTAGACCATCTTGAACTTGATAGACGGTGGGATAAACCCAAGGACATGAATTTCCGAACGATTAAACGTTCCCGTCACATGACTTGCTTGATTTATACCGTGAACACGTCACTCGTCTACGTGAACACGACCATGAATTTCGCCGCGCGACTAATATGTGCACATAACATGAATAGATCGTACATCACAAACCACCACGCAGTTTATCCACATACCATAAATATTATGAACTGTATTTAAAAAGGTTTTAGAATATCCCTACCTTAACAATGCAGAACTTGACTTGACGAAAAAGATGCGTGAATGAATGCTCGTGCAATCCTAATCCTCAATACCCTTGTTAACTATATATATATATATATCAATTAAAGCCTTAATAAATAACTGACTCGCCAATTAAGAACAAAATGTGGCATGAAATTCATCTATGCATTTAAAATTCATACGGGAGGGGGTAAACAGATTTCGGATTTGTCAATCAAATATAAGACATAAAATCAGACCAGTAGGCATGTGAATGTATCAAATAAATAGATCACTTATAACCCCCAAAAGCACTCTCCCTCTTTTCTGTTACTAGAAATTTAATCACTTCATTTGAACAATAAACCATTAAAAGTATAATCCAATTAAAGGAATAGTAAATAAATCAACTTGAAACCCACTCTCAGTTATACTTAGTCAACGCAACAACACCCAATGTCATTCTTTTCAAACATCAGAACCGAACCCAACAAAAGAAAGGAACCAACAATTGATTTTTAACAATTACGAAACCCACTTTCACATTGAGACTTTGTTTGCAAATAAACTAGGAATAATGGTATTGAATATCTAAAGAAATAGGTTTACAGGAGGTTGCATATAATTTATAAAGTGGCTTATGGGCATTACCAATTCATGAAACTCATCAGCGATTCGACTCTTTGAAAATTAATTACTAAGGTGTAAAGAATAGATTGTAATCATAATAATTTCACATAAGGGGCAAGGGAAATTAAACACTGAGGGAGCATCTCTATATATGGGTGAACAGCCGAGAAGGGGTTATGGATTAGGGATAAATCGAGAAGAAAATAAAATAGCTATAAACTGTTACCTATGTTGCTTCGCGGAGATGGTGAAAGTAAGGAGGGCACGAAATCCAAACTTCAATCCACAATATGAACTCACACGGTTGCAGCTAATAAATATACAAGAAAAGGATCTAGGTCCGTATATATATATATAGGGTTTCTAGAATATTGCTATGTGGAATATTATTCACAATGAAATTGTGTATATTGTACTTACATCTACCTACAGAGAAGTAGTAAAGAGTAGAGTACAATTACTTAACATAATTTGAGATTCTATAAAGTAAACTTGTATTGATCTTGTAATGGGTAGAACCACTTTACAAAAACATCTACTAAATTCTAGCGAATCTTGTAGAAAGGTCACACGACCAAAAACTAAGTCTAGGTAGGACTAATCTAGCGATGAGTACTACTAAGACTAAACAGAGGGTTTGACCGGAGCTTTCTAGCGAAGTCTCTCGGTCTACAATAATTCTCTCTCTAGAATATGTCAAATCAAAAGTGTGTTAAATGAATTCCAACAATCCACTATTTATAGGCATCGTAAATTAGGGTTTTCGGAATTCACGCTTAATGGGCCGAGCCTATGACGGCCCAATGGAATAAACGAGCCCAAGGCATCTTCAATGAATATTCCATTATTCCGTACTTGATGAACGCAGCTCTACCCACTCCCACATTAGCATGTGTTCGCGCTTCGAGCTTGTTGCATGCACAGCTAGTATACTTGTATTTTCTTCTTGAATTAGAATTCTTCTAGCGAAGTCTTCTAGTCGCACCCGTGGCTGGTTTCATTCCTTAGCAGTCATTCCCCCAGCTCCATGTCTACATGTGCTTGCTCCGTGTCCATCAATGTGTTAGCACTGGTTCAAGATCTTCATGGTAAGACTTGAACTCTCTTGTTAGTAGTGCAATAGTGAATATGTGAACCACGCTGGTCTACATAGATCCACGTTGGTGATCTACGAACCATTCACAATTATGCACTAGGAGAACTCCGTGTTGTTTGTATCACCAAGTCCGCTAGTCCAACACTGAGTACGTCTTTCATATCGTGGCTCCAGGAAGACCCACTTGTATTTCCTCAGCTAGCAGTACCCATACCTAGCAGACTTGTATGAAATTAAGTAATTAAAACATACAAACAATAAACATGAAGTTACTACAAAACAATAGTGTATAGTTCAACGTAGTTCAAACAAGAACAACATGGTTCTATGTTGAACTAAGAAGAACTACACACTAACAATCTCCCCCTTTTTTAGTCAACTTCATAAGTGGGGTTCGTAGAGCAACTCCCCCTCAAATTAGTATCATACTCAAAAAGTAAACGTATGGCAGCATGCATATACTTAATCATGCGAATAGTGAAGCATAGAGAATAAGCAGTCATACGAATGAGAATAAAATATAGCAAAATAAAACAACTCAAAAACGAGCAAAACAACATTGTAGCAACAGTAATACGTCAAGGTAGAACTGAGTTATGAGAAACAATCATGAAAAAGGAGATAAGTAAATTGTTCATGGTAGAGTAGAGATAAAGAACACATGATATGAAGAATTTAATCTTCATTTACTCCTTCCTCGTCCGAATCCACAGGAGGTGTATGTTGACGCAGATCACGGGTGTTGTCAGGATCAGAGAACTCTTCCTCTTCGTACTCCTGATCTCCCTCGTCGTCGGTCGGCTCATCAATGATCTGCCTTTTGGATTTGAATGGCGTCTTGGTAGCAAGCTGTTTCCTACGTTGACCCGTTCCTTTTCCCTTCACCGGTGATAGCCTTAATGGCTTTTTCAAATACTGCATTCCATCGTTGAACATCATAGGATCAAGCCCATGAGCATCTTTACCACCACCAGTTCTACGCTTAACAGCGGTCTTGGGGGCACCAGAATTAATGAAAGTGACTTTGGGAACCGTAGGGCCAGTCACTTTTGATTTCGCAGCACCAGTTTTTAGAATCCCCGTAGACCCACTCATTTTTGCCTTGGCCGCAGTCCCAGAGCCCGAAGAGCCAGCTCCCTTTGCCTTTTCATTCTTTTTCACCTCATCTACCTCTCTCACCGTACCATCACGTTCTTTCACCAAATCACTGTGCCCAAGGGCAGCTTCAGTTCTCCTTCTCATACGCTCCGCGCGTAACAACTCATCCTCATTCACCGGTTCATCATCATCTTGATCAACGTCCACCACTTCAACTTTCCTTTTCAAAATTTTCTTTTCCTTCTTGTTGGGTGGACGGTCAGGGGCATTCCTTGAGGCCTCCATCTGTTCCTCAATCAACTCATTCACAGCAGCCAGACGTGCACGTAGCACCTTCAGTGGTCCTAGATCTTCGTAGGAAGACCCATCTCCCCCTAGACGAGCCGCTCTACGTGCTTTGTTGTGCAAGTGACCGCACAGCCCCAAACTCATATCAATAATATAGTTCAATCGTTCAAAGTCACGTAGAAGTGTGCTCGGCTGACACAAATACAGTTCATCCTCCGAAGAGTCAGATTCGTCAGAGGGAGAGTCCAGTTCATCTTTCACTAGGCTCTGTGCGTAGCGAGAGGACTTTGACTTTTTACGCCTTTGGCCCGGTTCAGTGCGTAAGGCAATAGCTGGTCCTGCGATGAACAACCCACGATCTTCTTCAACATTTCCCAGTCTACGCCAAGGGAGATCTTTCACTTTGCTCGAATGTTCATACGCACAGTCAAAACGGAACTGTGTGATCTTGATCAACGGGCCATCAGATTTCTTGAATTTGAAGCCTTGACTTTGTAGAATAGTGCTTATCAGATGTGGGCATGGCAGCTTTGCACTTTGAATTTGATTATCAGTCATCTCTCCGTATGACTTGATCTTATTGAAAATGACCTGCCCCAAGTCCACCTGGATTCCCCTACTCAACTTATACATCAAGTGAAGGGCATCAGCGTGGAGCACGCCTGTGTTGGACGTAGGAATCCAGTTGTTAGCAACAACCCGGTTAAGGTGAGAGAAAAAATGAGTGAGTTTTGAAATGGGCGGCTGGTCCGTAGAGACTAGACCACCGGTGAGAATGAATCCCATCAACTTACTATCAGGGTGGTTCGTAGAGGGCTCATCCTGTTGGAGTTGTGTACTTAATGTCTAGATTTAAGTAACGGAAACTCCCGATCCATTGCCATTAATCTATTTAATTAAATAAACAATTGTTTGCGTTTAATTATTTATAATTAAACATATGCAAATTATAGTCCTAGATTATATACGTTGTAGTTAGTATGGTGTCCGGGCCCGCACAGAAGATCATACTATCGGTTACTCGTATTTAATCAAACAGTTGCTCACGACCTAGATGGACACGGACCAATCCATCGGTATAGTCGTTGTGTGAGAGAGAAAATAATTTGTCTTGATTATTTTATCACACTTGTACACTTGGTGTATTGGGCGGATCGCTTGAGATTTATCGATTAGGATTGCCTTGGATAATCGATTTAAATCTCAGTGTATTTTATTCTTAATCCCTGATACTATTGCGGGTGTGTATATTTAATATAAGTGACTTTGATTTTCCAAAGGAATTGACCGGTTTAATTATTGGGTCAATTATCGGTTAAGTTGGGTCACTATATTCTATATATGGCATGCCGTGAATACTTGACGGGAAAGTGTATCCCGTAAGGGTTGATAATATCCCCGAGATGAGTTCATAAGGAATTATTATGTAAACCCTGCAGGTGGATTCGTTCCGCATAATAATTAAGGTTGAATGGTACTATTCTCGGATATAAGAGATGAATAAATTAATTAGCAATAAATTAATTTTATTCATGGATATTTATATCTTAAATACACGGAATAAATAATACTACCGGAGAAATATTATTTGATATAATATGGTTTAATATTGGGAGTGCAATTAATTTATATAGTGGAAAATAAATTAATTAATATTGATGAGATTAATAGATTTGGGCTTGGGCTCAATTCAATCATCAATATTGGAAGCCCAATATTCCACCTCCTTTAGATCCCCTACGTAGCCTATAAAAGCACTACATGGCCTTCACAATTCAAGACATCCTAAGACAAGATAATCATACTTGATTAGTCTAGAGAGTTCGTGAAGGAGATCCATAAGCTTGGAGGATCGTCGCCCACCCGACGTTCAAGCTAGTGCAAGGAATACGTGGGAAGGTCTCAAGGTCTTCAACGATCTCGTTTCTCCGTACAACGAGAACAAAGGTAAAATCATTGAAACCCCCTCGATGATTTTAATTAATTATTCGTATATGCATATGAACAAAGATCCGAGGGACGAACCCCGGACCGAGGGCCGAACGCGGGGTGGTGGTCGAATGTTGGAGTTGTGTACTTAATGTCTAGATTTAAGTATCGGTAAACTCCCGGTCATAGCATTTAACCTATTTAATTAATAAACAATTATTTGCATTTAATTATTATTAATTAATTATGCAAAATATAGTCCTGGATTTTATACGTTGTAGTTAGTATGGTGTGCATGGGCGCACAGAAGATCATACTATCGGTTACTCGTATTTAATCGAACAGTAGCTCACGACCTAGATGGACACGGACCAATCCATCGGTATAGTCGTTGTGTGAGAGAGAAAATAATTTATCTTAATTATTTTATCACACTTGTACACTTGGTGTATTGGGCGGATCGCTTGAGTTATTGATTAGGATTGCCTTGGATAATCAATTTAAATCTCAGAGTATTTTATTCTTAATCCCCGATATTATTGCGGGTGTGTATATTTAATATTAGAGACTTTGATTTTCCAAAGGAATTAACTGATTTAATTATTGGGTTAATTACCGGTAAAATTGGGTCGCTATATTTTATATATGACATGCCGTGAATACTTGACAGGAAAGTGTATCCCGGAAGGGTTGATAATATCCCCGAGATGAGTTCATAAGGAATTATTGTGTAAACCTCATGAGTGGATTCGTTCCGCACAATAATAAAGGTTGAACGGTACTAGTCTCGGATATAAGAGATGAATATTATTTATTGAGCAATAAATAAATTTATTCATGGATATTTAAATCTTAAATACACGGAATAAATAATACTAACCGGAGAAATATTATTTGATATAATATGGATAAATATTGGAGTGCAATTTTATTTATATAGTGGAAAATAAATAAAATTAATATTGATAAGGATTAATGGATTTGGGTTGGACCCAATTTAATCTTAAATATTAGAAGCCCAATATTTAATCTCCTTATGATCCCCTACGTAGCCTATATAAGCACTACATGGTCTTCACTTTTCATAACAATTTAACCTACGCCAATCATAAAGTCTTGGAGAGTGAAGGAGATCCATAGGAGTTCGATAGATCGTCGCCCACACGACGTTCGGACGAAGTGCAAGGAATACGTAGGAAGATCGCAAGGTCGTTTGATTTCGTTTCTCCGTACAACGAATCGAGGTAATATAATCGAGAACCCCCTTTATGATTATATGTTCGTTTAATTGTAATATGTACATGAACAAGACGATCCGGGAACGTCGAGACCGGGATACGGGGATCACGCGATCCCCGTCGGGATCGAACAAGAGGCGGCCGAACCCTAGGGTTCGACCGCCGGCGCGCGGGCGTGAGGGGAGCCCCGGCTGGACGCCGGGGCGAGCGATCGACGTGAAGTCGATCGCTGGGGGTTCGGCCGTGGGCTGGTGCCACGGCGGGGCTAACCCCCCGGCCTCCCTTCGCCGGTGGTGCGCGCAAGGAGAGAGGCCGCGGCTGGACGCCGCGGCTGGGGCGATCGAGCCCTAGCTCGATCGCCGGGGACCGTCGCGGCTTCGCGCCGCGACTGGTGGTCCCCCCTCCTGTCGGTGATGGCGGTGAGTCGCCGAACTCACCGCCCAGGGCTGCCGGAGCAGCCCAGCGATCGCCATACACGGCGATCGCGAACCCCAGCCGCGATGGGGTTCGGCTAGGGTTTAGCCGCGGGTTCATCCCGCGGCGATGCTCTCGTCGAGCCCGGTTCTTCGCGTGTGGTTCGCGTTCGTGGTTCCGACTCGCGGGGGTTCGGCTGGGGGCGGGCTGCGTACCTTCGGGCGCGTGGTCTCCAAAGGCCGGACTCCTGCGGATGAGTCGGTGTTCGTGTAATCTCCGGCGACGGGTTTTCGATCGGGTTATCGGTTCCGCAATTTTTTTTGATAGCCCGGGACATCGAATCCCAGCATCGAAGACCACCGGACCACCGCGAACGGCGGATCCACGGTGGGGATCGCACGCAACGAGAGCCCTCGGCTGGACGCCAAGGGTGGAGGTCGAACCCTAGGGTTTCGACCGCCGGTGCACGTGAGGAGCCCCAGCCGGAGCTGGGGCATGCGATCGACCGCGGTGGTCGATCGCCGGGCAGCCGTGGCTGGAGCCACGGCGGGTCTGCATGGGCAGACCGCCCTCCTCGAACGGAGAAGCCCCGGCTGGCAGCCGGGGCATGCGATCGACCATGATGGTCGATCGCTGGGGGCAGCCGCGGGCTGGTGCCGCGGTGGGCGCCCCTCCTCCTCCGTAGCGGTGGCGTTGAGTCGCCGGACTCACCGCCGGGGGCTGCCGTGAGCAGCTCCGGGGATGCGCGTGCATCCCAGCGATCGCATGTGCGATCGCGAGCCCCTCGCGGGGCTCGACTAGGGTTTCGGCCGCGGGGTTATCCCGCGGCGGCGATACTCTTGTCGGGCCCGGTTCGTGTGGTGGTTCGCGATGGTTTCCGGCGACGGGATTTCGGTCGGGTTATTGTTTCCGCAATTTTGATAGCCCGGGATATCAATTTCCAACAATTGGTATCAGAGCGTGGTTCTAGTTCATGTGTATATGCGATAAATTGTTCTACCTTGCAGGGTTTCCGACTATTATGGCTAGATATAATTTATTCGTTAATTATTATCATAATATGTTTTGATTAAACTCTCGGACATGTCGAGATTCGTTTTATGTGTGGTGAATGCTTGTAATAGTAAAAATTCGGGGGTTGACCGAATTTAGGATTTATTATTACGTTCTACATTTCCGGAAAATGTATAGGGTCAATTTCATGTATAGAATCGATACCGGATAATTGTATTTAAATTCTTGTAATTTATATTACGTTGGATCGATGCCGAAACGACCGCCGGAGAAGATGATGATGAAAAGCTAGGGCTCGGGATCGATGGGATCGATCCCGTGGAGATCGACCAAGAGGAGGAGGCCGATCACCCCTTGGCCGTGGGCTGCCGCCGGTGATGGTGGTGGCTGGCCGGCTGAGGTGGCGGCGGCGGTTCTCCTCTCCGGTGGCCGATCGAAGGTGGGGGTGGCGCGGGGTCCTCGTGATCTCGTGTTACTCCTACCGAGATTCAACTTTCCTAAATTATTCGGTTTTCCTATTTTGAGTATTCATTTTTTTGGGAATTCTCATGGAATAGGAAAAGAATAAATTTAGAATAAATTTATTTCCTTATTGATTATTCCTATTATGGGAATTTTCATGGATAAGGAAGGAATAAATTTAGAATTAATTTGGTCTTCCTAATTGATTATTCCTTTTTTGGAATATTCATGGATTAGGAAAAGAATTAATTTGGAATTAATTTATTTTCCTTATTTAATTATTCCTTTATGGAATTTTTAATAGATTAGGAAAATAATTAATTTGGAATGTTTTGAAAGTTCTTAATTAATTTTTCCTATTTAATTATTCCTTTATGGAATTTTTAATAGATTAGGAAAGGAATTAATTTGGAAGGATTAGGAGTCCTAAATTATTTTATTTACTTATTTCATTATGGAAATCTTCTAGAATATTCCAAGTGGGTCTTGGAATAGGATTCTAGAGATTTAATGAAGTTAGAGAGGAAAATAAAAATAATAAAAATATTAATAATATTTAATTTTATTTTTGATATATTCGATTGACTTAATTTTCGAATTAAGTAACTTTTGGATTAATTAAAAATAAATAGATTTAAATATTGGAATTAATATTCTCGTCACATGGAGCATTCAAGAACGAAGACTGAAGACTAGAAGATGCGTACGGGGATGCGATAAAGCCATAATAGTCGGAAAATAATATTCTAGTATTATTTTGACTATGTGATAATACTCTATGTGCTTTATTTCATGTATGCATGCTTATGTGTATTTAATTATGCATTAGATAGCGTATCCCTTTGTTATAAAAAGCTAAGTGGGAGACGGATTGGAAACAATGCCATGGTCTCCATTGTTGTTCTCTTGGTGACTTTTATGAACTTTCGAAGTTCGTATAGACGAGTCATTGGAGGAGATTTCTTGTAATTCCTCTTACGAGAAACATTGATTGATTTTATCAAACAATGCCTAATTTGTCTTTCTGAAACTGATTTCAAGTCGACTCATTCTCACCCCGGGGAGTGGAATGGAGCCAAAGCCACTTAGTCATGTCAAGGACACAAATTAGAGGCTTTCGTACCATCCTTTTGAAGGTGGATCGATTGTCTGCTCGGCTCCCTCATTTTATGAGAGATAGGGTTGTTCGCATGGTGAATCACTGGTTAGAAACTTCGAGTTTCACTTATGATTCTCCGCGTCCTGATTTACAAAAATCGAATGGATCAAGTAATTGGGAGTCAATTGTAAAAGTCTTTTGGTGTAGTAAACGTCCACACTATCGTGGCTTGCTGCACTGAATGGGATTTTGGATCAATTGATGTAGACAGTTATAGAAGGGAGTAAAGGAGCGCATGTTAACGTAAACGTCCACACTATCGTGGCTTGCGGTGAATATGCGTATCCCAAACAATCTTCTTAGATACTGAGTAATGGTTTACACTTAGGTACGCTTCTTAGTATTCTTCCCATCGAAGTAACGCTAATGATGATGTACGACCGAAGCAAATCTAATTGCTAAATCATTTAGGTGGGTAAACGTCCACACTATCGTGGCTTGCCATATCTGATGGGATTTTAGATGTGATTAGTGGTTTAATGATATTATTTGAGGGAGATAATATCGGAGATTAAATCAATTGTTTGTTGTTATATGTGCTCATAGATTAGGAATGGCTTTGAACCCACTTTATGTGATACTTAAGGATTTTAACTCACTGGTCCCTGATTGTATTGATTGGAATAGAAATCTGGACATTGCCCAGACTGTTAAAGAGTACAAGTTTGTACTCAAGTGAGCTTTGTCCTCCCGAGCCTACCAATGTCTTAACTGATGAGGAAAGGACTGATTTTAATATCATGTTCAAACTCAAGAAGATGTTTAGACATGACGTAGCGGCTAGACAAGAGGCGATGAGGATACTCATAAAGGCCAGTCAATTCAATGAAACGCTTAAACACGTTTTTGAGATGATTGACCTTTTAGACGAGTTGAGACAGAAATCGCGAGCTCTTGTAGCCAGTGCCAAAGGTTTCGAACCCAAGGGCAAAACCGGGGGGGAAGGAAAAGCAAGCAAGGAAACCCAGTGGTCCTTAGTTTCTTGGATCACGAGATGGGACGAGAAAGCCAATAGGCAAGTGTTCTCGATGCAAACAGTCTGGGTACTGGAAGTCTGATTATCCTCTCAAAGAAAGTACGAAATTTTCTTTAGTCGTAAAACATAGTCAGTGGTATTATCTACCGGAACCTGGTGTGTAAATATGGAACCACTGACGGTATGTGTATTTTAAATGCAAGGGTTCCAGGAAACCCGACGACTTGGAAAAGGAGAAATCATAGTCTACGTGGGCAATGCTGTAGAGGAGGCAGCAGTTGCAGTGGAGGACTTTTTTATAGGATTTCATTTTGAGTTATTGCTTTTATGTACCTTTTAGAAAGAACTTTGTTCTGGATTTCTAATGAATGGATATTTTATTTCTTTTAATCATTTGATGGTTATAAGAAGAAATAATGATATTATCTATTCTGGTACATTAGCTAGCAATATATAAATGATGAATCCTGAGTCCACCACGATGCAACGAACCGTAGTATATAACTCGTTTTACTTTTAAGAGATGTTTCTGTAATGAATCAATTATACTTGTGGATTCTTATGCTAAGTCATGTTTATTCAAATAAGAAGTTCAAAGGTTGAAAATTGATAGTTTGATCAATTAAGTTGAAGGAGTGGACCTTCCGACCTATGAATCTAATTTGGAAGATAACATGACTAAGCAATCCTTTATGGATATAAGATATAAGATCCGGAAAAGTATAAGAATTGATTGACTCTGATGTATGCAGACCTATGTCTACTCAGACAATAAGGTACGAGTACTTCATTTGATGATTACTCGAGGAATGGATTAGAATACCTGATGCGGCACAAAAGCAAGTGTTTTGACAATTCAAAGGACACTAAGCAATTGTGGAGAACCATCAAGGTATATCCATTTGTAGCCTGCGATTTGATCGCGGAGGCAAGTACCTGTCTGAGGAATGCATGGCATACTGATCAGAGATTGGTATTTGATCCCAAATGACTACACCATACACTGTTGTGTAGAAATGGTGTGTCGATAATAAGAAATGGAACTCTTATAGGGATAGTAAAAGATGAGTTATACGGAACTACCTATGTTCTATGGATATGTCTGGAAACAACGGCGCATTCAAATGCGGTTGTAGAATATCCTAGAAGAACAAAAGATGTGTGTTCAATAGTACTATGAACCAGAAGGACGTTATAAGTTCTAACGCCCGGATCTTAGAGAAAAACTATTAGACGAACCACGAGCCCAAAGTGACGTGATACTTTTGAAATGAGAGAAAACGATAAGAACTGAGAACCAGCCGAACCGAGTAGCGGTACACCACTAACTGCACCTTTTGTTATTACTGTTTATACACCGGAATGCCGTTGTAGTGGGAGGTTGTGGATCAACAAGAGATATTCATAAGACTAGGATAGTTTTCGGACTCTGGACCTAGTATACATGAAATCGATCCCTGGATCTACATGGAGGCAGTACTAGATCTAAATGTGCCTTCTTGGAGAGCAATAAGGATTATTGCTAAGAGGCGAGATCATTTAGAGTACAAGCTTAGTTGATCCATTTATGGATTGAAACAAAGCATTGCGTTCGTGGTACTTGCGAATTGATGAGATAGTCCATTTAATGGATTTATCAAAGGCATAGACGAATCAAGTGTATTGGAAACGTGATGGAAACAAGGTGGTGTTTCTCGGAGGTTTTATGTAGATAACATTTTATCATTGTTAACAATGTAAAGATGTTGTCAGACATAAAATGATGGTTGTCTAGAAAAATCGATATATGAGATAAAGAAGAAGTTAGAGCATGTTCTTAAGATCTAGGATCTCAAGAAAAGAACATTGTACTTCTCTAGATATCTTGTACGATTATGGTTCATTTTTTAACATGCATAGTTCCGAGAAAGATTCGCTACCTTTCAAACACGGAATGCATCTATCTAAGGGTATGTGTTTTGGAACACATAACGGTGATAGAAGCAGTGAAAGCAGTTTCCTACACTTGGAGTGTGGAAAGCTTGATAAATGCAATGTTGAAAAACGAGAACCTGATATCGGCTATGCGGTTAGCATAGTGGGAGGATATCAAGGTAATCCTGGAAAGGAATATTCGACTGCTGTAAAAGTACTTTCGAAGTACTATTCTAGACTACGAAGCAGACGAGCATTTCCTTTGGATTACATTCTCTTAGATTTCTAATCGAATGAGGACAGGTGTAAGTCGATATCAGGCTATGTGTTTCACTATTGAAGGAGAAGGAGTTTTAACATGGAAGAGTGATAAGCACGATGCTTTTCGGACTCTGCCATAGGTAACTAAATAGCGGCCTCAGAGGCAGCGGAAGTTTTGGTATAACTCCGGGATAATCTCTGGGACTTAGATGTGACTCTTAATTTTCCAAAGGCTATATAAATAGCGGTGCGATGGCAAATGGTAAGAAATCACAAGTCCATAAGTGTAAGATAACACATAGAGCAAGTACCACCTGATACGAGTCATCGTCGAGGGAGACGACGCTGTAGTCACCAAGATAACTTCAGAGCGGCAACCTAGATTGCTCATTCACATAGTACTTCTTGGAAGTACAACTTAAGCACGTGATGAGTATGGGAGTCGGGAGTTTGGAGGAAATGACTAGACCTTAGTACAAGTGGGAGATTGTTGGAGTTCTGTACTTAATGTCTAGATTTAAGTAACGGAAACTCCCGATCCATTGCCATTAATCTATTTAATTAAATAAACAATTGATTGCGTTTAATTATTTATAATTAAACATATGCAAATTATAGTCCTAGATTATATACGTTGTAGTTAGTATGGTGTCCGGGCCCGCACAGAAGATCATACTATCGGTTACTCGTATTTAATCAAACAGTTGCTCACGACCTAGATGTACACGGACCAATCCATCGGTATAGTCGTTGTGTGAGAGAGAAAATAATTTGTCTTGATTATTTTATCACACTTGTACACTTGGTGTATTGGGCGGATCGCTTGAGATTTATCGATTAGGATTGCCTTGGATAATCGATTTAAATCTCAGTGTATTTTATTCTTAATCCCCGATACTATTGCGGGTGTGTATATTTAATATAAGTGATTTTGATTTTCCAAAGGAATTGACCGTTTTAATTATTGGGTCAATTACCGGTTAAGTTGGGTCACTATATTCTATATATGGCATGCCGTGAATACTTGACGGGAAAGTATATCCCGTAAGGGTTGATAATATCCCCGAGATGAGTTCATAAGGAATTATTATGTAAACCCTGCAGGTGGATTCGTTCCGCATAATAATTAAGGTTGAATGGTACTATTCTCGGATATAAGAGATGAATAAATTAATTAGCAATAAATTAATTTTATTCATGGATATTTATATCTTAAATACACGGAATAAATAATACTACCGGAGAAATATTATTTGATATAATATGGTTTAATATTGGGAGTCAATTAATTTATATAGTGGAAAATAAATTAATTAATATTGATGGGATTAATAGATTTGGGCTTGGGCTCAATTTAATCATCAATATTGGAAGCCCAATATTCCACCTCCTTTAGATCCCCTACGTAGCCTATAAAAGCACTACATGGCCTTCACAATTCAAGACATTCTAAGACAAGATAATCATACTTGATTAGTCTAGAGAGTTCGTGAAGGAGATCCATAAGCTTGGAGGATCGTCGCCCACCCGACGTTCAAGCTAGTGCAAGGAATACGTGGGAAGGTCTCAAGGTCTTCAACTATCTCGTTTCTCTGTACAACGAGAACAAAGGTAAAATCATTGAAACCCCCTCGATGATTTTAATTAATTATTCGTATATGCATATGAACAAAGATCCGAGGGACGAACCCCGGACCGAGGGCCGAACGCGGGGTGGTGGTCGAAGACCACCAGACCACCGCGAACGGCGGATCCACGGTGGGGATCGCACGCAACTAGAGCCCTCGGCTGGACGCCAAGGGTGGCGGTCGAACCCTAGGGTTTCGACCGCCGGTGCACGTGAGGAGCCCCAGCCGGAGCTGGGGCATGCGATCGACCGCGGTGGTCGATCGCCGGGCAGCCGTGGCTGGAGCCACGGCGGGTCTGCATGGGCAGACCGCCCTCCTCGAACGGAGAAGCCCCGGCTGGCAGCCGGGGCATGCGATCGACCATGATGGTCGATCGCTGGGGGCAGCCGCGGGCTGGTGCCGCGGCGGGCGCCCCTCCTCCTCCGTAGCGGTGGCGGTGATTCGCCGGACTCACCGCCGGGGGCTGCCGTGAGCAGCCCCGGGGATGCGCGTGCATCCCAGCGATCGCATGTGCGATCGCGAGCCCCTCGCGGGGCTCGGCTAGGGTTTCGGCCGCGGGGTTATCCCGCGGCGGCGATACTCTTGTCGGGCCTGGTTCGTGTGGTGGTTCGCGATGGTTTCCGGCGACGGGATTTCGGTCGGGTTATTGTTTCCGCAATTTTGATAGCCCGGGATATCGATTTCCAACACATCCCACGTAGCCTGAATCTGCGAACGAAAAAATAATTTATTGATAGTGCGGGGGCTAAAGTCATACTCAGGTTCACGTAGAACCACCTTTCCGTAGGACCTAGAGCCAGGGGTACCAAACGCACGGTCTACGTGGGTGAAGAATACACGGTGAACATACAAGCTATAGTCCACGTAGAAGTTGATCGACTCAGATAAATGCATTTCACGCATGAAGGTCTCCAATCCACGGTTGACCCACTTACTCTGCCCATAATAGCGTTCAGCATTAACCTGTTGTGCCTCCAAAAATTCATACCGAATAGCAGCCAGCTCTGTGTAGAAATCATCCGAGAATCCAGGTCCAACAACCCGTGTTGGCGAGGCTCTTACAATTAAATTTGAGGCAACTTTGCGTTCCTCCTCTACGAACGGCGGCGTGGAGTCACGTATGACCACAGTTGTGTCAGTGGACTGTTGGACGGGGGACACCGTGGGTGAAACAATATCAGCAGTGATATCAGGTGTGGGGATTGTTGGAGTTGTGTACTTAATGTCTAGATTTAAGTAACGGTAACTCCCGGTCATAGCATTTAACCTATTAAATTAATAAACAATTGTTTGCTTTTAATTATTCGATAATTAAATATATGCAAAATATAGTCCTGGATTCTATACGTTGTAGTTAGTATGGTGTGCGGGCCCACACGGAAGATCATACTATCGGTTACTCGTATTTAATCAAACAGTTGCTCACGACCTAGATGGACACGGACCAATCCATCGGTATAGTCGTTGTGTGAGAGAGAAAATAATTTGTCTTAATTATTTTATCACACTTGTACACTTGGTGTATTGGGCGGATCGCTTGAGATTTATCAATTAGGATTGCCTTCGATAATTGATTTAAATCTCAGAGTATTTTATTCTCAATCCCCGATACTATTGCGGGTGTGTATATTTAATATAAGTGACTTTGATTTTCCAAAGGATTTAACCGATTTAATTATTGGGTTAATTACCGGTAAAGTTGGGTCACTATATTTTATATATGGCATGCCGTGAATACTTGACGGGAAAGTGTATCCCGTAAGGGTTGATAATATCCCCGAGATGAGTTCATAAGGAATTATTGTGTAAACCTCATGAGTGGATTTGTTCCGCACAATAATTAAGGATGAATGGTACTATTTTCGGATTAAAGAGATGAATAAATTAATTAGCAATAAATTAATTTTATTCATGGATATTTAAATCTTAAATACACGGAATAAATAATACTACCGGAGAAATATTATTTGATATAATATGGTTTAATATTGGGAGTGCAATTAATTTATATAGTGGAAAATAAATTAATTAATATTGATGGGATTAAGACGAACCCTCGGGGACGCCGGGGCACGCGATCGACCAAGGGTCGATCGCCGGGGGTTCGCCGTGGGCTGGTGCCACGGCGGATGAACCCCCCAGCCGCCCCTCGCCGGCGGCGTGCACTCGAAGGGGGCCCCGGCTGAAGCCGGGGCAAGCGATCGATGCGAAGTCGATCGCTAGGGCAGCCGCGGCTGGGCCGCGGCGGGTCAGGTTGGCTGACCGCCCTCCCCTCGACGGCGGTGGCGGTGATTCGCCGGACTCACCGCCGGGGGTTGTTCCGAACAGCCCCGCTGGGATGCACCCCGCATCCCCGGCGATCGCCATGCACGGCGATCGCGAACCCTAGCGGGGTTCGGCTAGGGTTTCGGTCGCGGGTTTTTCCCGTGGCGGCGATTCTCTTGTCGGGCCCGGTTCGCGTGGTGTTCGTGATCGTGTATCCGGCGATGGGATTTCGGTCGATGTTATCGGTTCCGCATTTTTTGATACCCCGGGATATTGATTTCCAACAACTGGTATCAGAGCGTTGGTTTCGTGTTCATGTATGTGTTCAATTATCGTTCTACCTTGCAGGGATTCCGACTATCATGGTGTAATTATTTGTTAATTAATTATCATGATTATTCGTTTATTAAACTCTCGGACATGTCGAGATTCGTTTTGTGTGGATGAATGCTTGTAATAGTAAAATTTCGGGGGTTGACCGAATTTAGGATTTATTATTACGTTCTATGTTTTCCGGAAATTGTATAGGGTCGATTTCATGTATAAAATCGATACCGGAATTGTAATTTAAATTTTTGTAATTTATTTACGTTGGTTCGATGTTGGAACGATCGCCGCAGAACGAGGTGTGACGAAGAAGACGAAGAGGACGAAAAACCGGGGACGATCAACCCTATGATCGATGCCAAGGGGAGGGGTCGATCGCCCCTCGGTTGTGGCTGCCGCCGGCATGGTGGTGCCCGGCCGGATGGGGCGGCGGCGGCGGTGCCCTCTCCGGTGGCCGGTCGATGGTGGGGGTGGTGCGGGGTACCCCTGTTGGAGTTGTGTACTTAATGTCTAGATTTAAGTAACGGAAACTCCCGATCCATTGCCACTAATCTATTTAATTAAATAAACAATTATTTGCGTTTAATTATTTATAATTAAATATATGCAAATTATAGTCCTGAATTCTATACGTTGTAGTTAGTATGGTGTGTCGGGCCCACACAGAAGATCATACTATCGGTTACTCGTATTTAATCGAACAGTTGCTCACGACCTAGATGGACACGGACCAATCTATCGGTATATTCGTAGTATGAGAGAGAAAATAATTTGTCTTGATTATTTTATCATACTTGTACACTAAGTGTATTGGGCGGATCGCTTGAGATTTATCGATTAGGATTGCCTTGGATAATCGATTTAAATCTCAGTGTATTTTATTCTTAATCCCCGATATTATTGCGGGTGTGTATATTTAATTTAAGTGATTTTGATTTTCCAAAGGAATTGACCGGTTTAATTATTGGGTCAATTACCGGTTAAGTTGGGTCGTTATATTTTATATATGACATGCCGTGAATACTTGACGGGAAAGTGTATCCCGTAAGGGTTGATAATATCCCCGAGATGAGTTCATAAGGATTATTATGTAAACCCTGCAGGTGGATTTGTTCCGCATAATAATTAAGGTTGAATGGTACTATTCTCGGATATAAGAGATGAATAAATTAATTAGCAATAAATTAATTTTATTCATGGATATTTATATCTTAAATACACGGAATAAATAATACTACCGGAGAAATATTATTTGATATAATATGGTATAATATTGGGAGTGCAATTATATTTATATAGTGGAAAATAAATATAATTAATATTAATGGATTAATAGATTTGGGCTTGGGCTCAATTTAATCATTAATATTGGAAGCCCAATATTCCACCTCCTTAAGATCCCCTACGTAGCCTATAAAAGCACTACATGTGTTGGAGTTGTGTACTTAATGTCTAGATTTAAGTATCGGTAAACTCCCGGTCATAGCATTTAACCTATTTAATTAATAAACAATTATTTTCATTTAATTATTATTAATTAATTATGCAAAATATAGTCCTGGATTTTATACGTTGTAGTTAGTATGGTGTGCATGGGCGCACAGAAGATCATACTATCGGTTACTCGTATTTAATCGAACAGTAGCTCACGACCTAGATGGACACGGACCAATCCATCGGTATAGTCGTTGTGTGAGAGAGAAAATAATTTATCTTAATTATTTTATCACACTTGTACACTTGGTGTATTGGGCGGATCGCTTGAGATTTATTGATTAGGATTGCCTTGGATAATCAATTTAAATCTCAGAGTATTTTATTCTCAATCCCCGATATTATTGCGGGTGTGTATATTTAATATTAGAGACTTTGATTTTCCAAAGGAATTAACCGATTTAATTATTGGGTTAATTACCGGTAAAATTGGGTCGCTATATTTTATATATGACATGCCGTGAATACTTGACAGGAAAGTGTATCCCGGAAGGGTTGATAATATCCCCGAGATGAGTTCATAAGGAATTATTGTGTAAACCTCATGAGTGGATTCGTTCCGCACAATAATAAAGGTTGAACGGTACTAGTCTCGGATATAAGATATGAATATTATTTATTGAGCAATAAATAAATTTATTCATGGATATTTAAATCTTAAATACACGGAATAAATAATACTAACCGGAGAAATATTATTTGATATAATATGGATAAATATTGGGAGTGCAATTTTATTTATATAGTGGAAAATAAATAAAATTAATATTGATAAGGATTAATGGATTTGGGTTGGACCCAATTTAATCTTCAATATTAGAAGCTCAATATTTAATCTCCTTATGATCCCCTACGTAGCCTATATAAGCACTACATGGTCTTCACTTTTCATAACACTTTTAACCTACGCCAATCATAAAGTCTTGGAGAGTGAAGGAGATCCATAGGAGTTCGATAGATCGTCGCCCACACGACGTTCGGACGAAGTGCAAGGAATACGTAGGAAGATCGCAAGGTCGTTTGATTTCGTTTCTCCGTACAACGAATCGAGGTAATATAATCGAGAACCCCCTCTATGATTATATGTTCGTTTAATTGTAATATGTACATGAACAAGACGATCCGGGAACGTCGAGACCGGGATACGGGGATCACGCGATCCCCGTCGGGATCGAACAAGAGGCGGCCGAACCCTAGGGTTCGACCGCCGGCGCGCGGGCGTGAGGGGAGCCCCGGCTGGACGCCGGGGCGAGCGATCGACGTGAAGTCGATCGCTGGGGGTTCGGCCGTGGGCTGGTGCCACGGCGGGGCGAACCCCCCGGCCTCCCTTCGCCGGTGGTCCGCGCAAGGAGAGAGGCCGCGGCTGGGGCGATCGAGCCCTAGCTCGATCGCCGGGGACCGTCGCGGCTTCGCGCCGCGACTGGTGGTCCCCCCTCCTGTCGGTGATGGCGGTGAGTCGCCGGACTCACCGCCCGGGGCTGCCGGAGCAGCCCAACGATCGCCATGCACGGCGATCGCGAACCCCAGCCGCGATGGGGTTCGGCTAGGGTTTAGCCGCGGGTTCATCCCGCGGCGATGCTCTTGTCGAGCCCGGTTCTTCGCGTGTGGTTCGCGTTCGTAGTTTTCGACTTGCGGGGGTTCGGCTGGGGGCGGACTGCGTGTCTTCGGGCGCGTAGTCTCCAAAGGCCGGACTCCGGCGGATGAGTCGGTGTTCGTGTAATCTCCGGCGACGGGTTTTCGGTCGGGTTATCGGTTCCGCAATTTTTTTGATAGCCCGGGACATCGAATCCCAGCAATTTGGTATCAGAGCGTTTGGTTTCGTGTTCATGTATATGTTCGATTATTGTTCTACCTTGCAGGATTTCCGGCTATCATGGTTGGATTTAATTATTGTTTTTTCTTTAATTAATTATCATGATTAAACTCTCGGACATGTCGAGATTCGTTTTTGTGTGGTTGAATGTTTGTAATAGTAAAAATTCGGGGGTTGACCGAATTTAGGATTTATTATTACGTTCTTTATTTTCCGGAAAATGTATAGGGTCGATTTCATGTATAGAATCGATACCGGATAGTGTAATTTAAATTTTGTAATTTATTTACGTTGGTTCGATGATGAGACGATCGCCGGAAGACGAAGACGTGTGACGAAGACGAAGAGGACGAACTACCGGGGATCGATCAAACCCCTTGATCGATCCAAGGAGAGGGGCCGATCGCCCTCGGCTAGGGCTGCTGCCGGCGACGGTGGTGGCTGGTGGCTGGGCTAGGCGGCGGCGCTCCTCCCGAGGTGGTGGTCGATCGATGGTGGGGATGGCGTGGGGTCTCCCAATCCCATGCTATTCCTACCAAGATCCACTTTCCTAAAATTAATTCGGTTTTCCTATTTGAGTGTTCTCCTTTTGGAAACTCTCATGGATTAGGAAAAGAATTAATTGGAATTAATTTTATACCTATTGTTTATTTCCTTTATGGAGATATTCATGGATTAGGAATTTAATTGTACTAATTTATTTCCTATTTGACTATTCCTATTCTTGGGAATTTTCATTAGATGGAAATTAATTAATGGAAAGTAGTAGTCCTAATTTATTTTATTTCCTTGTTCTATTATAGATATCTTCTAGAATATTCCAAGTTTTACTTGGATAGATTATTCTAGAGATTTAATAGAATTAGATAGGAAAATAAATAAATAAAAATATTAATAATATTTAATTTTATTTTTGATATATTCAATTGACTTAATTTTCGAATTAAGTAACTTTTGGATTAATTGAAAATAAATAGATTTAAATATTGGAGATTAATATTCTCGTCACATGGAGCATTCAAGAAACGAAGACTGAAGACTAGAAGATGCATATGAAGATGGAATAAAGCCATGATAGTCGGGAAAATAATTTTTCTAGCATTATTTTGACTATGTGATACTATGTGCTTTATTGCTTATATGCATGCTATATGTGTTTATTTTATGCACTAGATAGCGTATCCCTTTATCGTAAAAAGCTAAGTGGGAGAGGGGATGGAAACATTCTCATGGTCTCCATTGCTGTTCTCTTGGTGACTCTTATGGACTTTCGAAGTTCGTATAGACGAGTCATTAGAGGAGAATTCTTGTAATTCCTTTTACAAGAAACATTGATCAAGTTTATCAAACAATGCCTAATTTGTCTTTCTGAAACTGACTTCAAGTCGACTCATTCTCACCCCGGGGAGTGGAATGGAGCCAAAGCCACTTGGTCATGTGGATGACACAAATTAGAGACCTTCGTACCATTCTTTGATAGATGGATCGATTGTCTGCTCGGCTCCCTCATTTATGAGAGATAGGGTTGTTCGCATGGTGAATCACTGGTTAGAAACTTCGAGTTTCACTTATGATTCTCCGCGTCTTGATTTACAAAAATCGAATGGATCTTGTAATTGGGAGTCAATTATAAAAGTCTCTTGGTGTAGTAAACGTCCACACCACGTGGCTTGCTATACTGACGGACTTTGGATTAATTGATGTAGACAGTTGTAAGTAATTGTGAAGAGTTGTAAAGTTATCGTAAACGTCCACACCACGTGGCTTGCGGTGATGTAGCAATTCCAAACGATTTACTTTGGTGCTGAGTAATGGTTTACACTTAGATACGCGTTATAGTATTCTTCCCCACGAAGTTACGCTATAATCGATGTATGACCAAAGAAAATCTAATTGCTAAATCATTTGGGTGGGTAAACGTCCACACCACGTGGCTTGCCTTACCTGATGGGATTTTAGATGTGATTAGTAATTTAATGATATTATTTGAGGGAGATAATATCGGATATTAAATTGATTGTTTGTTTATATGTGCTTATAGGTTTAGAGAATAGCTATGAATCCACTTTCTGTAATACTCAAGGAGAATAAACTCACTGGTCCCAATTATATTGATTGGAAGAGAAATTTGGACATTGTCCTGACTGCTGAAGAGTACAAGTTTGTACTCTATGAGCACTGCCCTGCTGAACCCACGGCTGCCTCAACTAATGAGGAAAAGGAAACATATCGGAAGTGGAAAAAGGCTGATGAAATGGCTAGGTGCTATATTTTGGCTTCTATGTCGAATGTACTCCAAACCCAACATCAGTCGATGAACACTGCCGAGGATATGTTGTTCAACCTCAAGGAGATGTTTGGGCATCAAGACCGTGCGGGTAGGCAAGAAGCCATGAGAGTCCTCATGTCGACTACTCAATCTGAAGGAACGCCCGTTGGGGAGCACGTTCTTAAGATGATGAGTTTGTTGAATGATTTGGAGGTCCTAGGAGCTATGATTGATGGTGAGACGCAAGTCGACATCATACTCCAGTCTCTGACCCCTAGTTTTGAGCAGTTTCGTATGAGTTATAACATGGGTAAACTATCTTATACTCTTGCGCAACTCCTGACTGAACTGAAGGCGGCAGAGGGGATCTACAAGAAGGGCAAGTCTCAAGCGCTTGTAACTACCAAGTCCAAAAGCTTGAAAGCTGTTGGAGGTAGGGGCAAGAAAAGGAAGCAAGCCTGGAAACCCAGTGGTGCCAAGAGGAATGGACCACGAGTGGGGGCTAGTAAGCCAAGGGGCAAGTGCTTCCGGTGCAACAAGTCTGGACACTGGAGGTCTGAATGTCCTCTCAAAGGTACGAATTTTTCTTTAGTCTTAAAAACATAGTCAGCGGTATTATCTACCAGAATTCTGGTGTGTAGATATGGAACCACTGACGGTATGTGCATTATTTCAAATGCAGGGGTTCCAGAAAACCCGGCGACTTAGAGAAGAAAAGTTCGAGTCTACATAGGCGAAGCTGTTGGGGTAGCAGCGGTTGCAGTGGAAGACATATTGTTTTAGGATTTCATTTTAAGTTATTGCTTTATGTACCTTTTATTTTAGAAGGAACTTTTGTTCTGATTTTCTATTATTAATGGATATTTTATTTCTTTAATCATTTGATGGTTTGGATAAGAAATAATGGTGATATCTATTATGGTACATTAGATAGCAATATATGAATGATGAATCCTTAGTCTACCACGATGCAACGAACCGATATGTATAACTTGTTTTACTTATTAGATATATTTCTTTATCAATCATTATACTTGTGAATTCTTGAACTTAGTAGTGTTTATTCAAAAGGGATTCAAAAAGGTCGAAATTGATTTGATCAATTATAGTTGGAGGAATGGACCTCCCGACCTAAGAATCAATCTTGGAAGATAATACAACTATGTTAACCTTTCTGGATAAAGGATGGAATTCGGACAAGTATTGAGAATGATTTATGATTAATGCGGTGACATGTGTAATTAGAGAGGTACGAGTCGTTCTTTCAAGAATACTCGAAGATGGATTAGAATACTTGATGTGCCATAAAAGCGGAGTGTTTTTCCAACACAAAGCCATTATGGGGATCCTTCCAAGTATATCCATTGGAAGCCTGCGACTTGTTCGCGGAGGCTATCACCTATCTGAATAACACATAGCATAAATCAAAGATTGAGATTAAGTCTCAAACGACTACACCATACACTGATGTGTAGACATGGTGTGTCAGAAATAAAAAATGGAATTCAAATAGTAAAAGAACAAGTTTGTTCGGAACTACCTATGTTTTATGGATATTTCTGGATACAACGGCACATTAAATGTGATTGTAGAATATCCTAGAAGAACAAGTAATTGTATGTTCAATAGTACTACGAACCAGAGGGGTGTCCTCGCCCGGTTCTTAGAGGAAAACTATTAGATGAACTACAATGCCCTAATTGACAAAGTACTTTAAAATGAGGAAAGGAAAGACTGAGAACCAGCCTGACCGAGTAGTGGTACACCACTAACTGCACCTAATGTTATTACTGTTATACACCGGAATACCATTGCAGTGGGAGGTTGTTAAGCAACTAGAGATGTTCATAAGACTGGAGGAGTTTTTGAACTCTGGATCCAGTAGACATGAAATCGATCCCTAGTTCTGCATAGGAACTTGCGAATTGATGAGATAGTCCATTCTATGGATTCATCAAAGGGCATAGACCAGAAAGGTGTATTGGAGACGTAATGGAAACAAAGGTGGTGTTTCTCGGAATCTGGTGTAGATAACACTTCATCGTTGGCAACAATGTAAAAGTGTTATCAGACATAAAATAGAGGTTGTCTAAATAAAACGAGATATGAGATTAAGATGAAGTTGGATCATGTTCTTAGAAATCTTTTGATCTCTAAGATAAGAACATTTGTACTTCTCTTAAGATATCTTATACGATCATGGTTTGTTTTAAACATGCATTAATTCTGAGAAAGGTTATTGCCTTTCGGGAACAGAGTACATCTATCTAAAGGTATGTGTTTCGAACGCATAAAGGAGATAGATAAAGACAAAGCAGTTTCCTACACTTCGGGTGTAGAGAGCTTTGTAGATGCAATGTTGAAAAACAAGAACCTGATATCAACTATGCGGTTAGCGTAGTGGGAGGATATCAAAGTAATCTGGATAAGAGATATTCGAATTCTGTAAGAGTACTTGGAAGTACTGGATTACTAAGCAAGACGAAATCTTCTTAGATTGCAGTTTCTCAGATCCAAAATCAGAAAAAGACCAGTGCAAGTCGATATCAGGCTATGTGTTCACTTTTAAGAGGTGGAACCTAAGGATGAAAGAGTGATAAGCGTGATGCTTCTCGGACTCTATCATAAGCCGAATAGCAGCCTCAGAGGCAGCGGAAGTTTTGGTTAGGTTCCGGAATGACCTCTGAACTTGGATATGATTCTTGGTTCACCAAAGGCTATGTATATAGCGGTGCATGGAGAACTGGAAGAAGTCATAAGTTCAAAAGGTGATGATAACACATAGAGCCAGTACCACCTGATACGAGTCATCGTCAGGGAGACGACGCAGTAGTCACCAAGATAACTTCAGAGCGGCAACCTAGATTGCTCATTCACATAATACTTCTGGGAAGTATAACTTAAGCACGTGATGAGTATGGGAGTCGGGAGTTTGGAGGAAATGACTAGACCTTAGTACAAGTGGGAGATTGTTGGAGTTGTGTACTTAATGTCTAGATTTAAGTATCGGTAAACTCCCGGTCATAGCATTTAACCTATTTAATTAATAAACAATTATTTGCATTTAATTATTATTAATTAATTATGCAAAATATAGTCCTGGATTTTATACGTTGTAGTTAGTATGGTGTGCATGGGCGCACAGAAGATCATACTATCGGTTACTCGTATTTAATCGAACAGTAGCTCACGACCTAGATGGACACGGACCAATCCATCGGTATAGTCGTTGTGTGAGAGAGAAAATAATTTATCTTAATTATTTTATCACACTTGTACACTTGGTGTATTGGGCGGATCGCTTGAGATTTATTGATTAGGATTGCCTTGGATAATCAATTTAAATCTCAGAGTATTTTATTCTTAATCCCCGATATTATTGCGGGTGTGTATATTTAATATTAGAGACTTTGATTTTCCAAAGGAATTAACCGATTTAATTATTGGGTTAATTACCGGTAAAATTGGGTCGCTATATTTTATATATGACATGCCGTGAATACTTGACAGGAAAGTGTATCCCGGAAGGGTTGATAATATCCCCGAGATGAGTTCATAAGGAATTATTGTGTAAACCTCATGAGTGGATTCGTTCCGCACAATAATAAAGGTTGAACGGTACTAGTCTCGGATATAAGATATGAATATTATTTATTGAGCAATAAATAAATTTATTCATGGATATTTAAATCTTAAATACACGGAATAAATAATACTAACCGGAGAAATATTATTTGATATAATATGGATAAATATTGGGAGTGCAATTTTATTTATATAGTGGAAAATAAATAAAATTAATATTGATAAGGATTAATGGATTTGGGTTGGACCCAATTTAATCTTCAATATTAGAAGCCCAATATTTAATCTCCTTATGATCCCCTACGTAGCCTATATAAGCACTACATGGTCTTCACTTTTCATAACACTTTTAACCTACGCCAATCATAAAGTCTTGGAGAGTGAAGGAGATCCATAGGAGTTCGATAGATCGTCGCCCACACGACGTTCGGACGAAGTGCAAGGAATACGTAGGAAGATCGCAAGGTCGTTTGATTTCGTTTCTCCGTACAACGAATCGAGGTAATATAATCGAGAACCCCCTCTATGATTATATGTTCGTTTAATTGTAATATGTACATGAACAAGACGATCCGGGAACGTCGAGACCGGGATACGGGGATCACGCGATCCCCGTCGGGATCGAACAAGAGGCGGCCGAACCCTAGGGTTCGACCGCCGGCGCGCGGGCGTGAGGGGAGCCCCGGCTGGACGCCCGGGCGAGCGATCGACGTGAAGTCGATCGCTGGGGGTTCGGCCGTGGGCTGGTGCCACGGCGGGGCGAACCCCCCGGCCTCCCTTCGCCGGTGGTGCGCGCAAGGAGAGAGGCCGCGGCTGGACGCCGCGGCTGGGGCGATCGAGCCCTAGCTCGATCGTCGGGGACCGTCGCGGCTTCGCGCCGCGACTGGTGGTCCCCCCTCCTGTCGGTGATGGCGGTGAGTCGCCGGACTCACCGCCCGGGGCTGCCGGAGCAGCCCAGCGATCGCCATGCACGGCGATCGCGAACCCCAGCCGCGATGGGGTTCGGCTAGGGTTTAGCCGCGGGTTCGGCTGTGGGCGGACTGCGTGTCTTCGGGCGCGTAGTCTCCAAAGGCCGGACTCCGGCGGATGAGTCGGTGTTCGTGTAATCTCCGGCGACGGGTTTTCGGTCGGGTTATCGGTTCCGCAATTTTTTTGATAGCCCGGGACATCGAATCCCAGCAACATGGTCTTCTCTATTCTCATAACATAACTTGAAGATCACAATTCAAGAGATAGAAAGTAGAGAAGGAGATCCATAGTGTTCGGAGGATCGTCGCCCACCCGACGTTCGAACAAGTGCAAGGAATACGTGGGAAGGTCTCAAGGTCTTCAATAAGATCTCGTTTCTCCGCACAACGAATCGAAAGGTGAATTAAATATTTCCGCTATTTAATTCATGTTTATTGAAATATTATCGAAAAACAAGATCCGATAAACGGGGATCCAAACCGGGACGAGTCGGGAGGTGGCGATCGAGGATCGCCGGACCGCCGGCGACTCAAGACCCGGCTGGACGGATCACCGGGAGGAAACCCTCGGCTGGGCGGCGGCTTGTCGCACGCGGTTGGAGCGATCGTGGGTCGCGGCTTCGCCGTGGCTAGGGCTCGATCGGCTGCTCCTCCGCGACGACTCCTGGCTGTTCAGTCGTGGTTTCCGGGACGTCGATCGGAGTCGGTTTTACGACGACTCCGGATGATCGATTTCCAACAACCCCATCCCGTGCTACTTCTACCTAGATTCGCTTTCATAATTAATTCGGTTTTCCTATTTTGAGTGTTCTTATTTTTAGGAACTCTCATGGAATAGGAAAAGAATTAATTAGAATTAATTTATTTCCTTATTGAGTGTTTTTCTTTATGGAAACTCTCATGGATTAGGAAAAGAATTAATTTGGAATTTATTTGTTTCCTATTTGATTATTCCTATTCTTGGGAATTTTCATTAGATGGAAATTAATAAATTATGGAAAGTAGAAGAGTCCTAATTTATTTTATTTCCTTATTCTATTATAGAAGTCTTCTAGAATAATCCAAGTTTGACTTGGATGGAATTCTAGAGATTTAATAGAATTAGAAAGGAAAATAAAAATAAATAAAAATATTAATAATATTTAATTTATTATCGATATATTCGATTGACTTAATTTTCGAATTAAGTTAACTTTTGGATTAATTGAAAATAAATAGATTTAAATATTGGATTAATATTCTCGTCACATGGAGCATTCAAGAACGAAGACTGAAGACTAGAAGATGCGTACGGAGATGGAATAAAGCCATAATGGTCGGAAAATAACTTTCTAGCATTATTTTGACTATGTGATACTATGTGCTTTATTGCTTGTATGCATGCTATATGTGTTTACTTTATGCACTAGATAGCGTATCCCTTATTGTTGCTGAACGTGAGCAGGGGCATGGCTGGGCGTGTCGGCGTATGCCACCAGTGGTGGTGGTTCGCCGACAGCCGGCGGCTGCGTTGGCGGCATCGCGGGCGGCTTCGGATTCAAGCACGGTTCGCGGATGCTACGCCTAGGGCTTCGAGCGGGCTGTACAGCTGCGACTGGGCGTGCTTCTGGAGCTTAGTCGATGGCGTGACGTCGGTGGCGGCGTCATACCGGGAGTCGGCTGCTTCGGCGAAGGTCTACGCGGGCACCGGAGCGATCGATCGAACGGCCTAGTACGTTCGGCTTAATCGCGGGCTGCTCGTGCGTGGCTTCACAGCGGGTGGATGGCATGTGTTGTCAGTGGAGACGCCATGCCGGAGATCGACCAGACCGCTGTCGAAGTAGAACATCGCTGAGGAAGACGATCGATATTGCCTGCTGTTGAGATATTAAAAGGATGTCGGCCGACACCTTTTCTCAAGTAGGCCGACACTATGGTTTTGGTGGTTATGCATTTGCGTAATTGCATGGTGATTAATCTTGCTGTGCATGTGGCATGTCCACTTACATGCATGAGGTAATTAATTGATAGCCATGGGTCGATGTCAATATGCATGTACTGCATGTTCATGGGTTCGATTTTGGGATGACCGGAATTGTTTCGGTTCGTCCCGGTAAATCCGATCTTTCCGAAAATAATTTAATTTTTCTAATTTTATTTAATTTAATTTTGGAATTAATTCAAATTCTATTTGGATTAGATTTCTTAATTATGGAATTAAATAATGGAATTAGATGGAGATTTAAATTAGGAAAGAAAATGCTAGTTTCTCTAGATATCTTATACCTACTTGGATTAGAAGTCTTAAGAAGAATCAAAATTCGATTTTGATTAGAATTCTTGAGATCTAATCTAAATAGGATTGAGAAATTATTAAAATATTGATTTTATTTAATTTAAGTATTTTATTTAAAATCATTAGATTGATTCAAAATTTATTTTGAATTGGAATTTTTAATTTTATTTAGAATAGAATTAAATATGGAAATCAATGGATTTTAATAAAGTTGATTTTATTTAATTTAAGTATTTTATTTAAAATCAATAGATTAATTCAAAATTTATTTTGAATTGGAAATCTTGGATTTTATTTAAAATAGAATTAAATATGGAAATAAATGGAATTGATTTTATTTAATTGGAGTATTTTATTTAAAATCATTAGATTGATTCTAATTTATTTTGAATTGGAATCTTGGATTTTATTTAAAATAAAATTAAATATGAAAATCAAAGAATTTTTCCGTCGCTCGGCAAAGTATTCAAGACGTAGAAAGAAGACTCAAGACAAGCATGCAGGAATTCATCAAGGTACGAATAGTCGAGAAATAATTTTACTTGAGCAATTATTTGATTATTTGTGTACGTACTTGCATGAAATGTATGTGTGTGATTATGCTTATGTGTATTTCATTTATGCACTAGATAGCGTATCCCTTTATTGTAAAAAGCTAAGTGGGAGAGGGAATGGAAACATTCCCATGGTCTCCATTGCTGTTCTCTTGGTGACTCTTATGAGCTTTCGAAGTTCGTATAGACGAGTCATTGGAGGAGAATTCTTGTAATTCCTTTTACAGGAAACATTGATTGAGTTTATCAAACAATGCCTAATTTGTCTTTCTGAAACTGATTTCAAGTCGACTCATTCTCACCCCGGGGAGTGGAATGGAGCCAAAGTCACTTGGTTATGTGGATGACACAAATTAGAGACCTTCGTACCATTTTCTTGAAATGGATCGATTGTCTGCTCGACTCCCTCATTTTATGAGAGATAGGGTTGTTCGCATGGTGAATCACTGGTAAGAAACTTCGAGTTTCACTTATGATTCTCCGCGTCCTGATTTACAAAAATCGAATGGATCAAGTAATTGGGAGTCAATTATAAAAGTCTCTTGGTGTAGTAAACGTCCACACCACGTGGCTTGCTATACTAACGGATTTTGGATTAATTGATGTAGACAGTTATAAGGAATTGTGAAGAATTGTGAAATCATCGTAAACGTCCACACCATGTGGCTTGCGGTGATGTAGTGATTCCAAACGATTTACTTTAGTACTGAGTAATGGTTTACACTTAGATACGCATTATAGTATTCTTCCCCACGAAGTTACGCTATAAGTGATGTATGACCGAAGCAAATCTAATTGCTAAATCGTTTGGGTAGGTAAACGTCCACACCACGTGGCTTGCCATATCTGATGGGATTTTAGATGTGATTAGTGGTTTAATGATATTATTTGAGGGAGATAATATCGGAGATTAAATCGATTGTTTGTTGTTATATGTGCTCATAGATTAGGAAATGGCCTTGAACCCACTTTATGTGATACGTAAGGATTTTAACTCACTGGTCCCTAAATGTAATGATTGGAATAGAGATCTAGACATTACCCAAACTGTTAAAGAGTGCAAGGTTGTACTCAGTGAGCTTTGTCCTCCCGAGCCTATTGACATAGGCGGCTAGACAAGAAGCGATGAGGATACTCATAAAGGCCAGTCGCTTCGAGGAAACGCTAAAACACGTTTTTGAGATGATTGACCTTTTGGACGAGTTGAGACGGAAATCGCAAGCTCTTGTAGCCAATGCAAAGGTTTCGAACCTAAGGGCAAGATCGGGGAAAAAGGAAAAGCAAGCAAAGAAACCCAGTGGTCCTAAGCTACTTGGACCACGAGATGGGACGAGAAAGCCATGAGGCAAGTGTTCTCGATGCAAACAGTCTGGGTACAGGAAGTCTGATTATCCTCTCAAAGAAAGTACGAAATTTTCTTTAGTCGTGAAACATAGTCAGTGGTATTATCTACCGGAACCTGGTGTGTAGATATGGAACCACTGACGGTATGTGCATTTTAAATGCAAGGGTTCCAGGAAACCCGACGACTTAGAAAAGAAGAAATCGTAGTCTACATGGGCAATGCTGTGGAGGAGGCAGCAGCTGCAGTGGAGGAAATTTTATAGGATTTCATTTTGAGTTATTGCTTTTATGTACCTTTCATATTAGAAAGAACTTTGTTCTGGATTTCTAATGAATGGATATTTTATTTCTTTTAATCATTTGATGGTTATAAGAAGAAATAATGATATTATCTATTCTGGTACATTAGCTAGCAATATATAAATGATGAATCCCAAAGTCCACCACAATGCAACGAACCGTTTTATATAACTCGTTTTACTAATAAGAGATTTCTTTGTTAAATCAATTTTACTTGTGGATTCTTATGCTAAGTCATATTTATTCAAATAAGAAGTTCAATAGTCGAAAATTGATTGTAAGATCAATTAAGTTGAAGGAGTGGACCTTCCGACCTAAGAATCTAATTTGGAAGATAATACGACTAAGAAATCCTTTATGGATATAAGATATAAGATTCGGACAAGTATAAGAATTGATTGACTCTGATGTATGCAGACCTATGTCTACTCAGATAATAAGGTACGAGTACTTCATTTGATGATTACTCGAGAAATGGATTAGAATACCTGATGTGCCACAAAAGCAAGTGTTTTGACATGTCAATGGACACTAAGAAATTGTGGAGAACCATCAAGGTATATCCATTAGAAGCCTGCGATTTGATCGCAGAGGCAAGTACCTATCTGAGGAATGCAAGGCATACTAATCAGAGATTAGGATTTGATCCCAAATGACTACACCATACATTTTTATGTAGAAATGGTGTGTCGTAAACAAGAAATGGAACTCTTATAGAAATAGTAAAAGCGTGAGTTATACGGAACTACCTATGTTCTATGGATATGTCTTGGAAACAACGGCTCATTCTAATGCAGTTGTAGAATATCCTGGAAGAACAAAAGATGTGTGTTCGATAGTACTATAAACCAGAAGGACGTTGTAAGTTCTAACGCCCGGTTCTTAGAGGAAGAGTATTAGATGAACCACAAGCCCAAAGTGACGTAATACTTTTGAATGAGAGAAAACGATAAAGACTTAGAACCAGCCGAACCGAGTAGCGGTACACCACTAACTGCACCTACTGTTATTACTGTTAATACACTGGAATGCCAATGTAGTGGGAGGTTGTGTGACAACCAGAGATATAGCTTTGTAACAATCCATAAATGGATTTACTAAGCTTTGTACTCTGAATGATCTTGCCTCTTAACAATAAACATATAGCTTTCCAAGTAGGCACATTTAGATTAGTACCACCCTTATGCAGAGCTAGGGATCGATTTCATCTCTACTAGATCCAGAGTTCAAAACTCCTCTAGTCTTATGAACATCTCTGGTTGCTTAACAACCTCCCACTGCAACGGCGTTCCGGTGTATAACAGTAATAACAGTAGGTGCAGTTAGTGGTGTACTACTACTCGGTTAGGCTGGTTCTCAGTCTCTTCCTTTTCCTCATTTCAAAGTAATTTGTCACTTAGGGCATTGTTGTTCATCTAATAGTCTTCTTCTAAGAACCGGGCGTTAGAGCTTATAACGTCCTTCTGGTTCATAGTACAATTGAACACAATGTTTCGTTTATCTAGGATATCCTACAACCACATTAAATGTGCCGTTGTCTTCCAGGAATATCCATAGAACATAGGTAGTTCCGAATAAACTTGTCTTTTTACTATTAGAATTCAATTTCTTATTTCCGACATACCATGTCTACACTTGAGTGTATGGTGTAGTCCTTTGAGACTTAATCCCAATTTTTGATATATGCCATGTGTTATTTAGATAGGTGATAGCCTCCGCGAACAAGTCGCAGGCTTCTAATGGATATACTTTGAAGGTTCCCCATAATAGCTTTGTGTCCATTGACTAGTCAAAACACTTTGCTTTTATGGCACATCAAGTATTCTAATCCATCTTTGAGTATTCTTGAAAGAACTACTCATACCTTTCTAATTACACATATCTCCGCATCTATCAGTTAACAATCAATTTCAATACTTGTCCGAATTCTATCCTTTATCCAGAAAGGTTTGCTTAGTTGTATTATCCTCCAAATTCAATTCTTAGGTCGGAAGGTCCATTCCTTCAACTATAATTGATCAAATCAATTTCGACCTTTGAATCTTATTTGAATAAATACTACTAAGTGTAAGAATTCACAAGTATAATGATTTACCTAAGAAATACATCTAATTAGTAAAACAAGTCATATAACGGTTTGTTGCATCGTGGTAGACTAAGGATTCATCATTCATATATTGCTATCTAATGTACCGGAATAGATAATACCATTATTTCTTATCCAAACCATCAAATGATTAAAGAAATAAAATATTCATCCATTAATAATAGAAATCCAAAACAAAAGTTCTTTCTAAAATAAAAGGTACATAAAGCAATAAACTTGAAATGAAATCCTATAGCTATTTATAAATGTCTTCCACTGCAACAACTGCCTCCTCTACAGCTTTGCCCATGTAGACTCGAACTCTTCTTCTCTAAGTCGTCGGGTTTTCTGGAACCCCTGCATTCAAGAATGCACATACCGTCAGTGGTTCCATATTTACACACCAGATTTCTGGTAGATAATACCGCTGACTATGTTTTCACGACTAAAGAAAAATTCGTACCTTTGAGAGGACATTCAGACTTCCAGTGTCCAGACTTATTGCATCGGAAGCACTTGCCCCTTGGCTTGTTAGCCCCCACTCGTGGTCCATTCCTCTTGGCACCACTGGGTTTCCAGGCTTGCTTCCTTTTCATGCCCCTACCTCCAACAGGCTTCAAGCCTTTGGACTTGGTAGCTACAAGCGCTTGAGACTTGCCCTTCTTGTAGATCCCCTCTGCCGCCTTTAGTTCAGTCAGGAGTTGCGCAAGAGTATAAGATAGTTTACCCATATTATAACTCATACGTAACTGCTCAAAACTAGGGGTCAGAGACTGGAGTATGATGTCGACTTGCGTCTCACCATCAATCTGAGCTCCTAGGACCTCCAATTCATTCAACAAACTCATCATCTTAAGAACGTGCTCCCCAACGGGCGTTCCTTCAGACTGAGTAGTTGACATGAGGACTCTCATGGCTTCTTGCCTAGCCGCACGGTCTTGATGCCCAAACATCTCCTTGAGGTTGAACAACATATCTCCGACAGTGTCCATCGACTCATGTTGGGTTTGGAGTACATTTGACATTGAAGCCAAAATATAGCACCTAGCCATCTCATTAGCCTTTGTCCACTTCCTATATGCTGCTTTTTCCTCATCAGTTGAGGCAGCCGTGGGGTCAGCAGGGCATAGCTCATAGAGTACGAACTTGTACTCTTCAGCAGTCAGGACAATGTCCAAATTTCTCTTCCAATCAATGTAATTGGGACCAGTGAGTTTATTCTCCTTGAGTATCACAGAAAGTGGATTCATAGCTATTATCTAAACCTATAAGCACATATAAACAAACAATCAATTTAATGTCCGATATTATCTCCCTCAAATAATATCATTAAATTACTAATCACATCTAAAATCCCATCAGGTAAGGCAAGCCACGATAGTGTGGACGTTTACCCACCCAAATGATTTTGCAATTAGATTTGCTTCGGTCGTACATCATCAATAGCGTTACTTCGATGGGAAGAATACTATGAAGCGTACCTAAGTGTAAACCATTACTCAGTACTAAGAAGATCGCTCGAGACTCGTATATTACCACAAGCCACGATAGTGTGGACGTTTACGTTAACACACGATCCTTCACTTTCTTCTATAACTGTCTACATCAATTATTCCAAAATCCCATTCAATATAGCAAGCCAAGATAGTGTGGACGTTTACTACACCAAAAGATTTTTACAATTGACATCCTATTACTCGATCCATTGGATTCTCGTAAATCAAGACGCGGAGAATCATAAGTGAAACTCGAAGTTTCTAACCAGTGATTCACCATGCGAACAACCCTATCTCTCATAAATGAGGGAGCCGAGCAGACAATCGATCCACCTTCAAAAGGATGGTACGAAGGTCTCTAATTTGTGTCATCCACATGACCAAGTGGCTTTGGCTCCATTCCACTCCCCGGGGTGAGAATGAGTCGACTTGAAGTCAGCTTCAGAAAGACAAATTAGGCATTGTTTGATAAACTTGATCAATGTTTCTCGTAAAAGGAATTACAAGAATTCTCCTCCAATGACTCGTCTATACGAACTTCAAAAGTCCATAAGAGTCACCAAGAAAACAGTAATGGAGACTATGAGAATGTTTCCATCCCCTCTCCCACTTAACTTTTTACAATAAAGGGATACGCTATCTAGTGCATAAAGTAAACACATATAGCATGCATACAAGCAATAAAGCACATAGTATCACATAGTCAAAATAATGCTAGAAAATTAATTTCCGACTATCATGGCTTTATTCCATCTCCGTACGCATCTTCTAGTCTTCAGTCTTCGTTCTTGAATGCTCCATGTGACGAGAATATTAATCCAATATTTAAATCTATTTATTTTCAATTAATCCAAAAGTTACTTAATTCGAAAATTAAGTCAATCGAATATATCGAAAATAAAATTAAATATTATTAATATTTTTATTTATTTTTATTCCTTTCTAATTCTATTAAATCTCTAAAATTCCATCCAAGTCAAACTTGGAATATTCTAGAAGACTTCTATAATAGAATAAGGAAATAAAATAAATTAGGACTCTTCTACTTTCCATTAATTAATTAATTTCCATCTAATGAAAATTCCCAAGAATAGGAATAATCAAATAGGAAATAAATTAATACCAAATTAATTATTTTCCTTTCTAATTCTATTAAATCTCTAGAATCTTATTCCAAGTAAGACTTGAAATATTCTAGAAGACTTTCATAATAGAATAAGGAAATAAATTAATTCCAATTAATTCTTTTTCTATTCCATGAGAGTTCCCATAAAAGAAAATACTCAATAAGGAAATAAATTAATTCCAATTAATTCTTTTCCTAATCCATGAGAGTTTCCATAAAGAAAAACACTCAATTAGGAAAACCGAATTAAATTAGGAAAGTTGGATCTTGGTAGGAGAAGCACGAGATCACAAGGACCCCGCGCCCCCCCCCCCCCCCCCCCACCTCGATCGCCGGCCGGCAAGGAGAACCGCCGCCACCTCAGCCCACGCGCCACCACCACCGGTGGCCGGCGTGGCCGAGGGTTCCCGCGGGCAGCCCCCCCGCGCCCCTTCGATCGATCTCATGGGATCGATCATCGTGATCGATCCCCGGTCCTCCGTCTCCTCGTCACTTCGTATTCTCCGGTGGTCTTCGATTCATCGATCCAACGTAAATAAATTACAAGAATTTAAATTACAATTCCGGTATCGATTCTATACATGAAATCGACCCTATACATTTTCCGGAAAACATAGAACGTAATAATAAATCCTAAATTCGGTCAACCCCCGAATTTTTACTATTACAAGCATTCATCCACACAAAACGAATCTCGACATGTCCGAGAGTTTAATAAACCAATCATGATAAATAATTCAACAATTAATTAAACCATGATAGTCGGAAATCCCTGCAAGGAAGAACGATAATTGAACACATACATGAACACGAAACCAAACGCTCTGATACCATCGCCGGAAAACAGCGAACCACCGAACGGAGCCGGGCTCGACCCGAGCATCGCCGCGGGATGAACCCGCGGCCAAAACCCTAGTCGAGCCCCCGCCGGGGCTCGCGATCGCTGCCCTAGCGATCGCTGGCGATGCACGCGCATCCCCGTGGAGCTGTTCGGAACAGCCCCCGGCGGTGAGTCCGGCGACTCACCACCACCGCCGAGGAGGGCGGTGCGCCCAGCGCACCCGCCGCGGCCCAGCCGCGGCTGCCCCCGCGATCGACCGATTGGTCGATCGCATGCCCCGGCGTCCAGCCGGGGCGTCCTCGTATGGGCCGCGATCGACGCCCTAGGGCTCGATCGCACCCTCGGCTCCCAGCCGAGGGTTCACCTTGACCTTCGCCGGGGATCTCGAATCCCCGTCCCCGAAGTTCATCGTTTTTCCCGGATCGTGCGTTCATGTATATGTCACAATTAATATCACATAAAATCATAGAAGGGAGTTTATGATTTTACCTTTGATTCGTTGTACGGAGAAACGAAATCAAGTTGAAGACCTTACGACCTTCCCACGTATTCCTTGCACTAGCTTGAACGTCGGGTGGGCGACGATCCTCCAAGCTTATGGATCTCCTTCAATTCTCTAGAACTATCAACTATTGATATTCTTGGCTTGTTCTATTATGAAGGCCATGTAGTGCTTTTATAGGCTACGTAGGGGATCTAAAGGAGGTGGAATATTGGGCTTCCAATATTGATGATTAAATTGAGCCCAAGCCCAAATCTATTAATCCCATCAATATTAATTAATTTACTTTCCACTATATAAATTAATTGCACTCCCAATATTAAATCATATTATATCAAATAATATTTCTCCGGTAGTATTATTTATTCCGTGTATTTAAGATTTAAATATCCATGAATAAAATTAATTTATTGCTAATTAATTTATTCATCTCTTATATCCGAGAATAGTACCATTCAACCTTAATTATTGTGCGGAACAAATCCACTCATGAGGTTTACACAATAATTCCTTATGAACTCATCTCGGGGATATTATCAACCCTTACGGGATACACTTTCCCGTCAAGTATTCACGGCATGCCATATATAAAATATAGTGACCCAACTTAACCGGTAATTAACCCAATAATTAAATCGGTTAATTCCTTTGGAAAATCAAAGTCACTTATAATAAATATACACACCCACAAGAGTATCGGGGATTAAGAATAAAATACTCTGAGACTTAAATCAATTATCAACGGCAATCCTAATTGATAAATCTCAAGCGATCCGCCCAATACACCAAGTGTACAAGTGTGATAAAATAATTAAGACAAATTATTTTCTCTCTCACACAACGACTATACCGATGGATTGGTCCGTGTCTATCTAGGTCGTGAGCAACCGTTCGATTAAATACGAGTAACCGATAGTATGATCTTCTGTGTGACGTCGCACACCATACTAACTACAACGTATAGAATCCAGGACTATGTTTTGCATATATTTAATTAATAATAATTAAATGCAAACAATTGTTTATTAATTAAATAGGTTAAATGCTATGACCAGGAGTTTACCGATACTTAAATCTAGACATTAAGTACACAACTCCAACACACAATGTGTTGAACCCGTGGGGGTATTTATAAGGGAACTGTAGCGGTTCAAATTCTGTGGCCCAGGGTTGGCCACGTGTACACAGTGTTGATATGCGTTGGCAGAGACAAGATGATGCACTGTGTGGGGCGTATACCCAAATAAAATCCGCAAAGAATCAAAATCAGTTAGTACACCAACAATGGTAAGTGGGCGTGCACCTAAAAAAAGAAAAAATAACCAAAAGGAGAAACGCATAACAGGAAAGATGAAGGGTTAGCAAGAAAACTTTATCCATAGAAATATATATATATGTAGGAGATGGGAACCGAGGTAGAGTGAATATTCAGGCGTGGATGAGAGCATCACTGAAGAAACGGCAGGGCGTGCAGCAGGAACAGTATGTGTACAAAAACGGATTCAGCGCGTCTGTACGGGCAAAAAGGAACAAATGGGAGCACGCACACCACGGAACCGCATGGGTAGGACAACAAAACTTAGTGCAAGATCAGCAAAAAGTACAAAATACAAAGAGTAGCACGCGAGACAGGAACGATTTTCATGAGAACTCAAATTCATACACGTAGAGCAGGAGTAATTACACATAAACCTACACTGAAATACCCAGATTTCAAAATTCACACGAAAAAGATTTCTTAACCAACGAAGCCTAAGTAAGCACTTCAAGGTAGAACAGGCATGCTTCGTAGACCAGGAAAACTCTGCAAAATTTAAATAAAAATGAAATTCTGTTAAAGGCATAACAAGCACACACAAAGTGGACATACGTACCACCATACAGTGAATCAAAATCGCTGGAAAGAACATAAAGTAGAGTTATTGGAGGTAGAGTGACAGTGCTTTATGGACGGTATTGCTATTTTGGCCAGTTCAGCGTGTAACCACGACCATCTCACTTGCTGTTAGAGCGTAGATCAGGCCTATTAGAACCCAATCAGTGATAGGTGTTATAGAATGATGTTTCATATATATATATATATATATATATTGTGTGTTTTCATCATTATATGTATAAGGCCATGTCTTTTGAAATTGCCCGAAGACCTAGTCATTCAAGACTTGAGTCCATCGAGGAAATCTTTTAGGCCGACTTTTCCTGCTAGACGAAGAATAGACAAGGTCTACTCCATCGAATTGCTTATGTAAATATTTAAAGAACAGTACGTCCAAATACTACGTCACTTTGCAACTGTCAACTACAAACCTCACTTTGCTCTACCTGATGGTTCCATTGAGAAAATAAACAGCTGTGGGTGGAGGTAACCATTTGCGGCCTACTACCCTTTAAAGCGCACACATGTAGAGAGACTTCCGTAAAGTCAAAAATCTTTCCGAAGCAAGTGCTTTGGTGAAGAAATCTGAGTTGTTTCTCGGTAGGAACATGTTCCATTACAACCTTACCCCGTTCAACCAAGTCTCGAATGAAATGATGTCGTATGTCAATATGCTTGGTCTTTGAATGTTGTACTGGATTCTGACTTATCTTTATAGCACTTTCGTTGTCACAAAACAAAGTTAGTGGTGTGCTCTCAATTTGATAATCCGCAAGCATTTTTTGTAGCCATAGTAGTTGGGTGCAACAACTCCCCGCAGCCACATACTCCGATTCGGCGGTAGAGAGAGCAATGCAATTTTGCTTCTTGCTATGCCATGAGACTAAGTTGTTTCCCAATAGGCAGCACCCACCACTAGTGCTCTTTCTTTCATCATTTTCGCCACCCCAATCAGCATCTGCAAAACCAACAAGATAAGAAGAAGTATCTTTAGTATACCATAGACCAAGGTTGGTAGACCCGACAACATATCGAAGGATACGCTTTACGGCAGCAAGATGTTCCTCCTTAGGTTGTGCTTGATAGCGGGCACAGAGGCACACACTATACATAATATCCGGCCGAGTGGCAGTGAGGTAGACCAGACTTCCAATAAGAGGTCTATAGGTGGAGATATCAACATCCTTGCTCTTCTCTGCCTTGCTCAACTTGTCAGTGGTAGCCATAGGAGTCTTAATAGGCTTAGCTTCCGCCATATCAAATTTCTTAAGCATGTTGATGGCATACTTAGTCTGAGAAACAAAAATACCATTGGGGCGTTGTGAGATTTGAAGGCCAAGAAAGTGACTTAGCTCTCCCTCCAAGCTCATTTGAAAAGATGAGGCCATGGCTTCAGTGAATTCTTTTACCAAGCGGTCATGGGTGGCACCGAACACAATTTCTTCCACATAGATTTGGGCAATGAGCATTTCAGTCTTGACAATTTTTATGAAGAGAGTAGTGTCGGCATTACCACGAGTAAATCCAAAATTCAATAGAAAATCCGTCAAACAGCTATACCAAGCACGGGGTGCTTGCTTCAATCCATAGAGTGCCTTGTGAAGTAGGTAGACATGATCTGGTTTGTGGGGATCCAAAAAACCTTTAGGTTGTTCAACATAGGCCTCTTCATCCAATACTCCATTCAGAAAGGCCGCCTTGACGTCCATCTGCCTTAACGGGAAATTTTTGTAGCAAGCCACCGCAATAAGAAGTCTGATTGACTCTATGCGTGCCACGGGTGCAAATGTTTCTTCAAAATCAATTCCCTCCACTTGGGTGTACCCTTGGGCAACCAGTCGTGCCTTGTTTCGCACTATTTGATTGAATTCATTGGTTTTGTTCTTATAGATCCACTTAGTGCCAATGACATTTACATTCCTCGGTCTTGGAACCAACGACCACACCTTATTTCGTTCAAACTCATGTAGCTCTTCTTGCATTGCCGCAATCCAGAATTCATCATTAATGGTTTCCTTTATATTCTTGGGTTCAATTTCAGAGACGAAACTCATAATGCCCACGTCCGGAGATAGGAAGGCCAAATTATAGAGTGTGTTAGGATAAGAAGCGGGCAAAGTGCTGGTAGAGTGGGTAGAGCGAGTAACTCGTTGATTGAGATCTCCTATCATTTGTTGATCCGGATATCTCTTTCGAATGTACGCGGGTGGACCCGAGTTTTGAACTCCGGTGGAAGTAGAGGCTCCAGTTGTACCCAGATCAGGGTTAGAGGTAGCTTGAGACAAATCTTCATCACCATTACCAGAGGAGGTAGAGTCACCAGAGTTTTGGGAGATAGAATTTTCATGAGATGATATGAGTGGTCCGTCACTTTGGTCTACCTCCCCCTCAACCAAACCATCCGTCGGGGATATAACAGGGTGAGAGGCATTTTGTTGCATGGTAGATTTGGAAGGGTGTTCATGAAAATGGTGTTCATCAAACTTGATGTTCGTGGATTCTTGCAGAGTCTTTGTTCGTAGGTTGAACACACGATAGGCATGGCTGTTGAGGGCATAGCCAACAAAGATAGCTTTGTCCAACTTAGGATCAAACATTCTCAAGGCATCCCGATCATTCAAGATGTAGCAAATGCACTCATACACACGAAGATGAGCAACATTCGGTTTCTTGGAAGTTAGCAACTCGTATGCCGTGCATTGAGTTCCGGCACGAATGCTAATCCGATTAATCACATAACAAGCCGCACTAAGTGCTTCAGCCCAAAAACCCTTTGCCATACCCGCAGACACCAACATCACCCTTGCCATTTCTTGCAAAGTCCTATTCTTCCTCTCCACAACCCCATTTTGTTGAGGCGTCTTGGGAGCAGAGAATTCATAATGGATTCCCTTGCGAGTGCAATATTCAACAAACACTCCATTTTGGAATTCTCCACCATGATCACTTCGAATTCGTTGGATTCTTTTGGCATAGGTGGTGCGAATTTTGCGAGCAAGAGATCGAAAATTTTCAAATGCCTCATCCTTTGTACCAAGAAAGTTTACCCAGGTAAACCTAGAGTAATCAGCAACAATAACAAGTGTGTACCACTTATTCCCTAGACTTTGAACTTCCATAGGACCCATAAGATCCATATGTAGCAATTCGAAACACTCAGTTGTCCGGGTAAGGGTAGAGAGAGCGGGGTGTGGTGACCTTGTTTGCTTTCCCATAAGGCAGTCTCCACAAACTCTTTTATCAAACTTGGGCAAGCTCTCTATGCCTCTAACTGCCTTTACTTGAATTAACTTTTCAAGATTACGAAGGCTAGTATGCCCAAGCCTTTGATGCCAGATATCTATTTCGTCATGGGTAGAGGCACTCATGCATGCTTCACTTATGGCATAGCAGTTGTTCTTTGCGCGGGAAGCTGTGAGGATACACTTTCCTTTAGCGTTGTACACTTCACAATTTTCTTTGTTGAACTTCACATTCAATTCATCATCACACAATTGACTGATGCTTATGATATTAGCACAAAGACCATCTACCAGTAGAACGTTCTTTAATGCGGGCAGACCTTTAACATTCAGGGTACCACTACCCACAATGCTTCCCTTTGCTCCCCCTCCATAGGTCACGGGACCACTGGAGTGAGGGACAAAATCGATCAGGGATTCTTTGGTTCCGGTCATGTGTCGGGAGCACCCACTATCAAAATACCATGTCTCTTTTGTAGTGCCCTTAGCCACAGTGAATGCAACATTGCATTGTATTTCTTCTTCCCTCCTTCTCCAAACGTGATTGTTTTTCACTATTACTGTTGTGGGAAGAACTGCTTTGACTTTCCATACTTGTTTAACTTGACTATGAGTATGTTTCAAAATGGATTTCCAACCTTGTCTCAACCTTACACCATGTGAGTTTAAGTCGTCAATACGCTTGTAGCAGAAAGGTTTGATGTGTCCTTTCTTCCCACAATAGTCGCACACGTAGACTCTCTTATAATGGACAAGGGCAGTTTTCTTCCTCTGAGTGGTCATGCTCACAGCAGAGTTAAGTGCAGAGGTAGAGCCGGGAGATCGAACTTTAATAGAAGAAGTAGAAGTAGGGTTCGATGCCTTAGATCGATTCGAGACATTTCGCGTAAAATTTTCTTGTCATAGGTAGACCCCGAGTTTGCAGTCGGTGTCAACATGGACATAGAAGCATTTTGGGACAGAGGCTTAGTAGTAGAGCGTTTGAGAATTTTCACGTTCGAGGTAGAGGCCAAGTTTCCTTTGGATGTCTGAGCATCCTCCGGCTTAGCCACATTAGATTTAATAATATTTTTGTCTTTTCCATGCACAAATTTAGGACAAGCATAAAGAGAATCGGAGTAAACGGAATCAAAGGTTTCCTTAAATCCAAGATCAAAATTCTTGGTGTTAACAAAGTTCAACATAGAGTCAAGTTTGGAAGTGCCAGTGTTAAGCATTTTAAAAAGACAATCTACAACATCCAATTTGTCCTTTGCTTGATAAAGCTCCTTGGTGCGCATAGCATAGCCTTCCTCCATTTTGGCCAGGGAATCTCTGAGGAAGTCCTTCTCGTAGTCTTCGTTGTTGACAATCGCTTCCAGCTCCTTCACTTTCTTCAAGGCTCTCTCCAGCTCCAACTTCACAACATCAAAATCCTTCTTGTTCACCTTCTCAGCAGAGGGGGTAGAGTTGGCATTCTTCCCAGTCATGCCTGCAATCACAGAGGTATAACAAAAAATATTTTCATGAGTAGCCAAGTCAGCTTGGTCTACCTCATACTCTTCATCACTTTCACTATCAATAGTACTTAAAAGTGCATTGACATCATTCGGCTCCACCATCTTTCCATGCTCTTCCTCAGACGAATACAAAGAGTCATCTCCATCGAACACCAAGTAACTCACATCCATATTATTTTCCGGTGTAGGTTTGGACACTCATTCTTCACATGCCCCATTCCCTTGCACTCAAAGCACTTGATTTTAGACATGTCCTTGCCGGGGGTGCTGGCAACAAACCTTCGGTTGGGGTTATACCCCTTAGAGCCGGCAGCAGGTGGAGTAGAGTAGGAATTTCCAGGGCTTCTTTGATTACGAAATTGTTTGAACCTTCTCTTCCTCTTAATGTCTTGGCGGACCAAGTAGCTCACTGAATCTTGGAGGGCAACAAACTTGTCCGGATTAGGAGAGTTGAGAAGAGAAAGAGCTTCACTCTCATCATCGGAGTCTTTAGCAAGAAAAGCATTCTGATCGGTAGAGTGAGAGAGATGGGTAGATCCGGCATTGTTAGGGGTAGAGCTAGACCCACTCTGAGTAATAGCAAGTCCCTTCATGGAATTTTCAAATGGAGTCATAGAGTAGGACTTGTCCTTCAACTTCAGATTCAACTCGTAATTCTTCAAGTGACTCATGATCTCATTGTAGTCGCCCGAGAGTCCTTAGTTTTGTATCTTCCATAGTTGTCACTTTGACGGAAAACTTGTCGGTTACACCTCGAAGCACCTTAGTGCAAATGAGTGGTGGAGGTATGGGATCTCCAAGTTCTTGGCATTCGCTAACGATAGCCATAATTTTGTTAAAGAAAGAGTCGAGATCCTCATCTTCCCTCATCTCAAGCTTGTGGAAGGTAGTGGTGAGTCCTCTTAGCTTGGACTTCTTGATGCTCTCGCTTCCTTCACACATCCTTTCCAAGGTATCCCAGACATGTTTAGCCGAAGTGAGGTGTTTCACGATTTGAAACATGTGAACGTCAATGAGATCGGTGATAATATGGATAGCCTTGGAATTGAAAGTAGCGGCTTCATGTTCGGCGTTGGTCCACGTAGGTTCTTCCTTGATACGCACATCACCATCTTCATCAGTGTAGGTAGGGGGACTCCAACCATGTAGAACCGCAGCCCACACACGTGAGTCTACGTTCTTCAGCTTCAACCTTGTCTTGGTCTTCCAGTAGGAGTAGTTTGACGAGTTAAGAATGACGGGTTTGAGGACGGTAAATGACTCCATGTAGAATCTCTTCCTAGGATCACACCGAAAGGGGTGAACCTCGCTCTGATACCAATTAAAATTGTGTATATTGTACTTAGATCTACCTACAGAGAAGTAGTAAAGAGTAGAGTACAATTACTTAACACAATTTGAGATTCTATAAAGTAAACTTGTATTGATCTTGTAATGGGTGGAACCACTTTACAAAAACATCTACAAAATTCTAGCGAATCTTGTAGAAAGGTTACACGACCAAAAACTAAGTTTAGGTAGGACTAATCTAGCGATGAGTACTACTAAGACTAAACAGAGGGTATGACCGGAGCTTTCTAGCGAAGTCTCTCGGTCTACAATAATTCTCTCTCTAGAATATGTCAAATCAAAAGTGTGTTAAATGAATTCCAACAACCCACTATTTATAGGCATCATAAATTAGGGTTTCCGGAATTCACGCTTAATGGGCCGAGCCCATGACGGCCCAATGGAATAAACGAGCTCAAGGCATCTTCAACGAATATTCCATTATTCCGTACTTGATGAACGCAGCTCTACCCACTCCCACACTAGCATGTGTTCGCGCTTCGAGCTTGTTGCATGCACAGATAGTATACTTGTATTTTCTTCTTGAACTAGAATTCTTCTAGCGAAGTCTTCTAGTCGCACCCGTGGCTGGTTTCATTCCTTAGCAGTCATTCCCCCAGCTCCATGTCTACCTGTGCTTGCTCCGTGTCAATCAATGTGTTAGCACTGGTTCAAGATCTTCATGGTAAGACTTGAACTCTCTTGTTGGTAGTGCAATAGTGAATATGTGAACCACGCTGGTCTACATAGATCCACGAACCATTCACAATTATGCACTAGGAGAACTCCGTGTTGTTTGTATCACCAAGTCCGCTAGTCCAACACTAAGTACGTCTTTCATATCGTGGCTCCAGGAAGACCCACTTGTATTTCCTCAGCTAGCAGTACCCATACCTAGCAGACTTGTATGAAATTAAGTAATTAAAACATACAAACAATAAACATAAAGTTACTACAAAACAATAGTGTATAGTTCAACGTAGTTCAAACAAGAACAACATGGTTCTATGTTGAACTAAGAAGAACTACACACTAACACACAAAGGGTTTAATAATACGCATCGGGCCTATGAGAGTGTAATGGACCCCATAAACATGAACTTAATTAATGACTCAAATACTTGTAAGCCCAACAATATAACTACATCCAATATTCAACTGCTCCAATAAACTAACAGTTAAGTAAACATGTTTAGAGAATTATTTCATACGAAAATATTAATTAGACCAAAATTACTTAAATAATTAATTTATATTTTTCGGTCGTTACATCACATGTGTTCAAGCATATAAAATAATTAATCCCCAAAAGGGTAAAAGCATCATTATAAACCTTTTTTAATAAGGATTTGTGATTTATACACATCAAAATAACTTACCTACTTATTTACACTTAATAACAATAAAAAGTTTTAAATACCCTTTGATTACATTGCACAAATACACCGGCCCACCCACACCCTCTCTCTTCAAACTCTCTTGCGTCACCGCCAACCACTGTTCGGTTCTCCCTAATTTCCTCTCCCATCTCTGTTACATACACCTTCTCACCTCATGATGTCATAATTAAAAGTTAATTCATAAATAAACGGTTGAATGGTTACATTTGATTGATTGATTCTACATACGTGTTTCAATTTCTAATTTTGATTTCTCAGAAAACCAAAACAAAAAAACTACTCTATTTAATGGCGGTTGAAGCCTTTTTTCTGTAGAACATTCATTTTAAAAAAAACAGTAAAATTTTCAATTGATTTTTGCTTTATCTTTTTCCTTTTGGATTGATGTAATTTTCTTCAAAATTTCAAGAAAATCAAAACAATAACAGACTTACTACAATATAAAATACTTTTCGATCCATAAAAGTTAGCGTAGATTTCACGATTAAGATGTTGGAGTTTTTTTATTTGTTCAGCATTAATTTTTTTGATGCCTGAATGAAGGGTAATTTAATAATTTTATATACATAAGATGTTTTTTTATAATGGGGTGTACAAAACATGGTGTCCTATATGTAAAGGTAGATTTCAAAATTTCTCTCACTTAAGAAAATAATGTTTTATTGACTTTACAAAAATATTAAAATAAAAAAATATTCTCAAATTAATAATTTAAGCCGTCGAGAGTAACATTTGAAAATTATAGGAGTATATATGAAAATTCAAAGATAAAATTGTCTTTTAAAATATAAAAATAAAAAATAGTTATTTTTTACCATTCAATTGAAACGAACAGAAATATAGAAAATATGACAATTAATTTGAGACGGAAAAATATATATTGAGAAAATAGTAACATGACCATATATTATTTTTATTTAATTGACTTAATTTATTGTAAACCAAACAAACATTGAAGTGTAAATAACTTAAAATTATTTTGGAAATTAAGGACTCACCTCTATCTTAAAAATATGCAAAGATTTCTCATCCTCCTTACGTACATAATTTCATTTGAGATACTTGAGAAACCATTTCTAGGTATCATTGCGAGCTTCTTCAGCTCTCTTTTCAGCAAGAAAATCTCCATCAGTGTACTTTGTACTAAGTCCATGTGTGGCATTGGGAAATATCTTGAGCGAGCTATTGATCTACAAAACAATCATATCCGAGCAACATACAATATTTATAAATGCCTTATCATTAATTGAACACTCGTTAATGGTTGATTGCTACGTACCTTATGGTTCTTCTTGAAAGCAGATTTGAATTGTTCCACAAGAGTTGGCGGAAGCGTAGAGTCTTTTTGACCTCCAAGAATTGAGATTGGGACCTTAACACCTGCACCAAGATTATTGATGATATTTTTAATTAGTTCTCAAATGATGTCCTAAAACAAGAGTTATATATTATATAGTAGTATCTTTAATTATTATTTGTTTAATACTTTGAATATCTTCTACGGTGACATATGTAGGATGTAAAAACACCGCAGCCTGAATGTAGTTTAACGAATTTTAAAGGCCGACAGTAACCTTACCTAAAACAATTAATAATATTCGAATGTCAGTATGTAATTTGTGAGATGAATTAATAAATAAATAATGTATGTATGTAAGTACAATCATACCTCCCCAACAGAAACCTGCAGCTCCGATTTTTTTTATGCCTTTGGCTTTTAAAGCACTAATAAGTCCCTCTGCGCTTTTAATTCCGTTTTCCTACAAAAACAGTAATTAGATTATGTCGATCAGCTAACTTTGACAGTACCTAGTTCGTTTATTGTCATCCTTTTTTACTAATTAATTAAATTACTCACAGGTGAGTGCTTCTGTAGCCAAGACTCCTTATCAGATACATTAGCTACAAATGCATCTCCAAAGAAGTAATCTGGAACCACAACATAAAACCCAGCTGCTGCACTTACGTTATCCGCAAACTGCCTTTTACATCAAAATTAAACGAAAAAAAACACACCAACTTTTTACTTTTGTGATTATTAATACGGTCGTCGATATAAATATACGTAATTAAACAATGTGCAATATGATTATACAAACAACGAATCACGAGTCTTTGATGATCATGGAGAATATGTAATTCAAACCAAAGGAAATATTAGTATAACTGACCAACACACAACATTAATAAAAATTGGGCGCAAGGATTCGAAAGTTGTTAGATATCCCACATCGATATTAGAAAAAGAACTTTGAACTCACATATAAGTTGGACAACTTTTATCACTTTAACAATTCGTCTTTTAAGGTGTTATTGGTCAATCTTCAATATGATACCATGGGTACTTAAAAAAACATTTAAACCTTGGGTACTTACCTCAAGCGGAGAACCTCATATCCTGTAAGAAAAATGAAAAAAATAAAATAAAGATATTTATATGTGCTTACAAGAAAATGTACCAAAAACATCTGATGACAAAATCACAGAAGTATTTGAATCTTTAGGCCCAGAAACATAGCACTTCAGGCCTCCAATTTCTTGGACTTCACCATCTGCAACTAATATAAAATTAAACATCATTTATTGATCATATTATATTTAAAGAAAGAAAAAAGAATAAAACCTCTTACGTGATGATAATTAGTTACAACAACTAAACAAAGGAGTAGTTTGAACCAGTGATTGGCCATGCTGATCTCAATTAAATTCAATTTATTTTGAAATGGAAAATATATTGAAACTTAATTGTGATAATAATGAGTATTAACCGCCAGGTGCTACATCATAGGCACATTGGGATTAATGATGTGCTATTTCACCGTATTATATGCTTCTTATCTCATTTGATATAAGGTATAAATTGCCCTATTTTACTAAAGATTTTAATTTTATTTCAATAAAGCGTAGTGGTTAGGCTATGTATTAAGTTGTATAAACAACTGAGAGTAGAAGAGTTTTTACTTGAATAATTGAATGAGTATTACAAAGATGTAATCACAAATAAATATACACAGGTTTGGGCTAAGTAAGGAAAACCTAGGTAAATTAGGTCATATGATTAAGTACTACCATACAAGGGAGCCCAAGAATAAAAGTACACTGGGCTTGTTAAACTAACTAGGCCTTAGTCCAATACAACCTTTAATACCCCCCGCAAGTGGAACATGGAGATTCTTCATGTTCAACTTGGAATGGAAAAGTGGATATTGATGTGAGGGTAGAGGATTTGTGAAAATATCTGCCAACTGATGTTCATTGGAGATGTGGTGTAGTTGGAAAAGGCATGTTTCCAGCTTTTCTCTGATAAGATGGCAGTCCAATTCAATGTGTTTTGTGCGCTGGTGTTGAACAGGATTGTGAGCTAAATAGTATGTAGAGAGGTTGTCTGTAAAGACCTGCACAGGTGAGGGAGAAATGTTAAAATCTTTAAGTAAGTAAAGAAGCCATTGACCTTCACAAATTGTGTTGGCTGCTGCTCTGTATTCAGCTTCTGTGGATGATCTGCTCACTACTGGTTGTTTCTTTGATTGCCAGGAAACAAGTGAGTTGCCTAAGAAATAACAGTAACCTGAGACACTTCTCCTTGTTTCAATACAACCTGCCCAGTCAGAGTCAGTGTATCCTGTCAAAGTAGAGTTAGAAACAGAGCTGTAAAATAATCCCAATCCTACTGATTGTTTTAGGTACCTCAGTACCCTATGAGCACTAGTGAGGTGAGACTCAGTAGGGCATGATAAGAATTGGCTTAGGGACTGGACACAAAAAGAAATATCTGGTCTAGTTACAGTTAAATATAAAAGTTTGCCAATAAGTGTCCTGTAAGTTTTAGGATCAGAAAGGGTTGTGTCATCAGTTTTGGAAATCTTCATGTTTGAATCCATGGGGCTTTGTATAGGTTTACAGTTTAAGTATCCATGTGTAGCAAGAATGTCAAGGCAGAACTGATGGAGTAGTATACTTAATGTCTATATTTGAGTATTCTGAACTCCTTGTACACTTTCATTTACCTATTAATAATGAACATTCATTTGCTTTTAATTATTATTAATTAAATAAATGCAAATTATAGTCCTGGATTATATACGTTGTAGTTAGTATGGTGTGTCGGGCCCACACAGAAGATCATACTATCGGTTACTCGTATTTAATCAAACAGTAGCTCACGACCTAGATGGACACGGACCAATCCATCGGTATAGTCGTTGTGTGAGAGAGAAAATAATCTGTCTTGATTATTTTATCACACTTGTACACTTGGTGTATTGAGCGGATCGCTTGAGATTTATCAATTAGGATTGCTCTGTGATAATTGATTTAAGTCTCAGAGTATTTTATTCTTAATCCCCGATACTATTGCGGGTGTGTATATTTAATATAAGTGACTTTAATTTTCCAAAGGAATTAACCGATTTAATTATTGGGTTAATCACCGGTTAAGTTGGGTCACTATATTTTATATATGGCATGCCGTGAATTCTTGACGGGATAGTGTATCCCGGAAGGGTTGATAATATCCCCGATATGAGCTCATAAGGATTTATTATGTAAACCTCGCGAGTGGATTTGTTCCCGCATAATAAATAAGGTTGAGTGGTACTATTCTCGGATATAAGAGATGAATAAATTTATTAAGCAATAAATAAATTTTATTAATGGATATTTAAATCTTAAATACACGGAATAAATAATACTAACCGGAGAAATATTATTGGGTATAATATGGTTTAATATTGGGAGTGCAATTAATTTATATAGTGGAAAATAAATTAATTAATATTGATGGGATTAATAGATTTGGGCTTGGGCTCAATTTAATCATCAATATTGAAAGCCCAATATTCCACCTCCTTTAGATCCCCTACGTAGCCTATAAAAGCACTACATGGTATTCACAATTAGAAAAGACAAGATAATCATACTTGATTAGTCTAGAGAGTTCGTGAAGGAGATCCATAAGCTTGGAGGATCGTCGCCCACCCGACGTTCAAGCTAGTGCAAGGAATACGTGGGAAGATTCAAAGGTCGTCTTGATCTCGTTTCTCCGAACAACGAATCGAAGGTATAATATCTAAACACCCTTGATATTATTTGATTTTGGATTTATCGAGAATACCGTAGAACAAAGATCCGAAGATCGAACCCGGATTAGACGACGAACGCGTGGTGGCGATCTAGGATCGCCGGACCACGGCGATCGCCGCCTAGGGTTTCGGGCGCGCGGAGGAAAGACCCGCGGCTGGGCCGCGGGCATGCGATCGATCTCACGATCGATCGCTGGGGGCGCGGGCTGGTGCCGCACCCCACCCCGCCGTGAAGGCGGGGACCTCCAGGCGGCGGCGAGTCGCCAGACTCGCCGCGGGGGCTGCCGGGCAGCCCCAGCCGATCGCGCGAGCCCCGCGGACGGGGGCTCGGGCTGGGCGCGCACGCGGCTTCGGCCGTGTTGTGCGTTCGGTCCTTGCTCCGGCGCGTTCGTCGGCGTTCGTGTGATCTCCGGCGAATGGTTTTTGATCGGGCTATTGTTTCCGCAAATTTTAATAGCCCGGGATATCGAATTCCAACAATTGGTATCAGAGCGTGGTTTACGTTCGCGGTATTTTCGATAAAATTGTTCTACCTTGCAGGGTTCCGACTATTATGGCTTGGTTAATTATTCGTTAATTTATTTTGTCATATTTATGTTGGATTATTAAACTCTCGGACATGTCGAGATTCGTTTTTGGTGGTGAATGCTTGTAATAGTAAAAATTCGGGGGTTGACCGAATTTAGGTTTATTGTTATTGTTCTACGTTTTTTCGGAAAGTGTATAGGGTCGATTTCATGTATAGAATCGATACCGGAATTGTTTTTTAAATTCTTGTAATTTAATTACGTTGGATCGATGAATCGAAGACCGCCGGAGAAGACGAAGTGACGAGAGGAAAAGAGGGCTTGGATCGATCAACCCATGATCGATCCATGGAGGATCGATCGAGCGGGGGCTAGAGGCGCCGATCGCGCCTCCCGGCGGCGATGCCACCGGCGGTGGTGGTGCACCGGCTGGGCGGTGGCGGCGGTGGCCCTTTGCTGGGAATCGATGTCCCGGGCTATCAAAAAATTATGCGGAACCGATAACCCGACCGAAACCCTATCGCCGGAAACCGATCGCGAACATCACGAAGAACCGGGCTCGACAAGAGCATCGCCGCGGGATGAACCCGCGGCTAACCCCTAGCCGAACCCCATCGCGGGGTTCGCGATCGCATGCACATGCGATCGCCGGGGCTGCCTAGCAGCCCCCGGTGGTGAGTCCGGCGACTCACCACTGCCGCCGGAGGAGGGCGGTCAGCCCCCACCTGACCCGCCACGGCTTCCAGCCGCGGCTTTCCCGCGATCGACCTCGCGGTCGATCGCCTGCCCCGGCTTCAGCCGGGGCTCCTCCAATGCGCCGTCGCCGGCCGAGGGTGGGCAGGGGGTTCACCCGCCGTGGCACCAGCCCACGGCGAACCCCCAACGATCGACCAAGTCGATCGCATGCCCCGGCGAGAGCCGGGGCTTCCCCTCGTCCGCGCGCCAGGCGGTCAAACCCTAGGGTTTCGACCGCCCCCTTCGATCTTCGCCGGGGATCTCGAATCCCCGTCCCCGAAGTTCGTCGTTTTCCCGGATCGTCTTGTTCATGTATATATCACAATTAATACGCACATAAATCATAAAGGGGGTTTATGATTTTACCTTCGATTCGTTGTGCGGAGAAACGAAATCGGATTGATGACCTTGCGATCTTCCTACGTATTCCTTGCACCTCGTCCGAACGTCATGTGGGCGACAATCTATCGAACTCCTATGGATCTCCTTCACTCTTCAAGACTTTATGATTGGCGTAAGTTATGAATTGTGAAGACCATGTAGTGCTTTTATAGGCTACGTAGGGGATCAAAAGGAGGTGGAATATTGGGCTTCCAATATTGAAGATTAAATTGAGCCTAGCCCAAATCTATTAATCCTTATCAATATTAATTAATTTATTTTCCACTATATAAATTAATTGCACTCCCAATATTAAACCATATTATATCAAATAATATTTCTCCGGTAGTATTATTTATTCCGTGTATTTAAGATTTAAATATCCATGAATAAAATTAATTTATTGCTAATTAATTTATTCATCTCTTATATCCGAGAATAGTACCATTCAACCTTAACTATTGTGCGGAACAAATCCACTCATGAGGTTTACACAATAATTCCTTATGAACTCATCTCGGGGATATTATCAACCCTTCCGGGATACACTTTCCCGTCAAGTATTCACGGCATGTCATATATAAAATATAGCGACCCAATTTTACCGGTAATTAACCCAATAATAAAATCGGTTAATTCCTTTGGAAAATCAAAGTCTCTTATATTAAATATACACACCCGCAATAGTATCGGGGATTAAGAATAAAATACTCTGAGATTTAAATCGATTATCCAAGGCAATCCTAATCGATAAATCTCAAGCGATCCGCCCAATACAGCAAGTGTACAAGTGTGATAAAATAATTAAGATAAATTATTTTCTCTCTCACACAACGACTATACCGATGGATTGGTCCGGGTCCATCTAGGTCGTGAGCATCTGTTTGATTAAATACGAGTGACCGATAGTATGATCTTCTGTGTGGGCCCGACACACCATACTAACTACAACGTATAAAATTCAGGACTATATTTTGCATAATTAATTAATAATAATTAAATGCAAATAATTGTTTATTAATTAAATAGGTTAAATGCTATGACCGGGAGTTTACCGATACTTAAATCTAGACATTAAGTACACAACTCCAACACCCTTGGCCGGCGACCGGCGATCGATGGTGGGGGCGCGGGGTCTTGTGATCTCGTGTCTCCTACCAAGATCCAACTTTCCTAATTTAATTCGGTTTTCCTTATTGAGCGTTTTCCTTTATGGAAACTCTCATGGATTAGGAAAAGAATTAATTAGAATTAATTTATTTCCTTATTGAGTGTTTTTTCTTTATGGAAACTCTCATGGATTAGGAAAAGAATTAATTTGGTATTAATTTATTTCCTATTTGATTATTCCTATTCTTGGGAATTTTCATTAGATGGAAATTAATTAATCATGGAAAGTAGAAGAGTCCTAATTTATTTTATTTCCTTATTCTATTATAGAAGTCTTCTAGAATATTCCAAGTTTGACTTGGATGGAATTCTAGAGATTTAATAGAATTAGAAAGGAAAATAAAAATAAATAAATCCAACGATGAAGTGTTACCTTACACAAAATTCCGAGAAACACCACTTTGTTTCCATTACGTCTCCAATATACCAATCTTGCCTATGCCTTTTGATGAATCCATAAAATGGACTATCTCATCAATTCGCAAGTTCCACAATTCTTCGGCTTTGCGACAATCCATAAATGGATTCACTAAGCTTGTACTTCTAAATGATCTTGCCTCTTAACAATAATAATTATTGCTATCCAAGTAGGCACATTTAGATTAGTACCGCCTCCTATGCAGAACTAGGGATCGATTTCATGTCTACTAGATCCAGAGTTCAAAACTCCTCCAGTCTTATGAACATCTCTTGTTGCTTAACAACCTCCCACTGCAATGGCGTTCCGGTGTATAACAGTAATAACATTAGGTGCAGTTAGTGGTGTACTACTACTCGGTTAGGCTGGTTCTCAGTCTTTCTTTATTCCTTATTTCAAAGTTCCTTTGTCAGTTAGGGCATTGTAGTTCATCTAATAGTCTTCCTCTAAGAACCGGGCGAGGACACCCCTCTGGTTCATAGTACTATTGAACATACAATTACTTGTTCTTCTAGGATATTCTAAAACCACATAGAATGTGCCGTTGTATCCAGAAATATCCATAGAACATAGGTAGTTCCGAACAAACTTGTCTCTTTACTATTAGAATTCCATTTCTTATTCCTGACACACCATGTCTACACTCCGGTGTATGGTGCAGTCCTTTGAGATTTAATCTCAATCTTTGATTTATGCTATGTGTTATTTATATAGGTGACAGCCTCCGCGAACAAGTCGCAGGCTTTTAATGGATATACTTTGAAGGTTCCCCACAATAGCTTTGTGTCTACTGAAAAACACTTTGCTTTTATGGCACATCAAGTATTCTAATCCATCTTCGAGTATTCTTTGGAAGAACGACTCGTACCTTTCTAATTGCACATGTTACCGCATTAATCATAAATCATTCTCAATACTTGTCCGAATTCTATCCTTTATCCAGAAAGATTAACTTAGTTGTATCATCTTCCAAGATCGATTCTTAGGTCGGGAGGTCCACTCCTCCAACTATAATTGATCAAATCAATTTCGACCTCTTGAATCCCTTTTGAATAAATACTACTAAGTTCAAGAATTCACAAGTATAATGATTGACAAAGAAATATATCTAATAGGTAAAACAAGTTATACATATCGGTTTGTTGCATCGTGGTAGACTAAGGATTCATCATTCATTATTGTTTATCCAATGTACCAGAACAGATATCATCATTATTTCTTGTCCAAACCATCAAATGATTAAAGAAATAAAATATCCATTAATAATAGAAAACCAGAACAAAAGTTCCTTCTAAAATAAAAGGTACATAAAGCAATAGACTTGAAATGAAATCCTATAACTATCAAAACAGATAAATGTCTTCCACTGCAACCGCTGCTTCCTCAACAGCTTCGCCCATGTGGACTCGAATTTTTCTTGTCTAAGTCGCCGGGTTTTCTGGAACCCCTGCATTTAGAATGCACATACCGTCAGTGGTTCCATATCTACACACCAGAATTCTGGTAGATAATACCACTGACTAAGTTTTACGACTAAAGAAAAAAATTCGTACCTTTGAGAGGATAAGATGTAGACCCCCAGTACTCAGACTGCTTCCCTTGGGGATATCTGCCAGAAGGCTTCTTTATCCCACCCTTTGGTCCAAGTCTCTTAGGACCACTGGACCCACTTGTCTTCTTCTCCTTACTCTTGCCCTTAGGTCCGAAACCTTTGGCTTTGGCTATAAGAGCTTGCGATTGTTTCAACTCGTCTAAAAGATCCATCATCTCAAAAACGTGTTCAAGCGTTTCCTCGAAGCAACTGATCTTTATGAGTATCCTCATCGCCTCTTTTCTAGCCTCCCCATCATGTCCAAACATCAACTTGAGTTTAAGCATGACATCATGATTAGCGGCTAATGCATGAGCACTATCCCACTTTTCAAAGTCAACTATTTCCTCATCAGTTGAGTTAATGGTGGGTCTAGGAGGACAAGTTTCACTGAGTACGTCTTTGTACTCCTTTACAGTCTGAGCAATGTCTAACTCTTCTTTCCATTCAACACAGTATGGAACCAGTGCGTTAAATTCCTCAAGTATCAACGAAAGTGGATTCATAGCAATTCTCTAAACCTATAAGCACATATAAACAAACAATTAATTTAATATCCGACATTATCTCCCTGGAATAACATCATTAAATTACTAATTACATCTAAAATCCCATCAGGTAAGGCAAGCCACGTTCGTGTGGACGTTTACCCACCCAAATGATTTAGCAATTAGGTTTGCTTTGGTCGTACATCATTATAGCGTTACTTCGTTGGGAAGAATACTATAAAGCGTACCTAAGTGTAAACCATTACTCAGTACTAAGGCGAATCGTTTAGAATTGTTACGTCACCGCAAGCCACGTTCGTGTGGACGTTTACGATAACTTGCAATCCTTCACAATTTCCTATAACTGTCTACATCAATTATTCTAAAATCCCATTCAGTATAGCAAGCCACGTTCGTGTGGACGTTTACTACACCAAAAGATTTATATAATTGAAATCCAATTACTTGATCCATTTGATTTTGTAAATCAAGACGCGGAGAATCATAAGTGAAACTCGAAGTTTCTAACCAGTGATTCACCATGCGAACGACCCTATCTCTCATAAATGAGGGAGCCGAGCAGACAATCGATCCATCTATCAAAGAATGGTACGAAGGTCTCTAATTTGTGTCATCCACATGACCAAGTGGCTTTGGCTCCATTCCACTCCCCGGGGTGAGAATGAGTCGACTTGAAATCAGTTTCAGAAAGACAAATTAGGCATTGTTTGATAAACTTGATCAATGTTTCTCGTAAAAGGAATTACAAGAATTCTCCTCCAATGACTCGTCTATACGAACTTTGAAAGTCCATAAGAGTCACCAAGAGAACAGTAATGGAGACCATGGGAATGTTTCCATCCCCTCTCCCACTTAGCTTTTTATAACAGAGGGATACGCTATCTAGTGCATAAAATAAACACATATAGCATGCATACAAGTAATAAAGCACATATTATCACATAGTCAAAATAATGCTAGAGAAATTATTTTCCGACTATCATGGCTTTATCCCATCTCCGTACGCATCTTCTAGTCTTCAGTCTTCGTTCTTGAATGCTCCATGTGACGAGAATATTAATCCCAATATTTAAATCTATTTATTTTCAATTAATCCAAAAGTTACTTAATTCGAAAAATTAAGTCAATCGAATATATCAAAAATAAAATTAAATATTATTAATATTTTTATTTATTTATTTTCCTATCTAATTCTATTAAATCTCTAGAATAATCTATCCAAGTAAAACTCGGAATATTCTAGAAGACTTCTATAATAGAATAAGGAAATAAAATAAATTAGGACTCACTACTTTCCAAAATTGATTAATTTCTATGTCCATGAGGATTCCAAAAAAAATAGGAATAATCAAATAGAAAATAAATTAATACCAAATTAATTAAATTCCTAATCTTTGAATATCTCCATGAAGGAAATAAATCAATAGGAATAAAATTAATTCCAATTAATTCTTTTCCTATTCCATGAGAGTTTCCTAAAAGAAAAACACTCAAATAGGAAAACTGAATTAATTGGGAAAGTAGGATCTTGGTAGAAGTGGCATGGGTTGGGAGATCCCCATACCACCACCACCATGATCGACCGTCCACCGGGAGGGAGCACCCGCCGCCGCCATTCCAGCCGCCCAGCCGCCACCGTCGCCGGCGACAGCCCACGGCCGAAGAGGCGCGACGCCTCCTTCCCTTGTGATCGATCATGGGGTCGATCATGGGATTGATCGACCCTTCGGTCCTTCGTCTTCTTCGTCACACCTTCGTCTTCCGGCGATCGTCTCAACATCGAACCAACGTAAATAAATTACAAGAATTTAAATTACACTATCCGGTATCGATTCTATACATGAAATCGACCCTATACATTTTCCGGAAAATATAACGTAATAATAAATCCTAAATTCGGTCAACCCCCGAATTTTTACTATTACAAACATTCAACCACAAAAAACGAATCTCGACATGTCCGAGAGTTTAATAAACGAATAATCATGATAATTAATTAACAATAATTAAATCCAACCATGATGGCCGGAAATCCCTGCAAGGTAGAACAATAATCGAACATATACATGAACACGAAACCAAACGCTCTGATACCAATTGCTGGAAATCGATATCCCGGGTTATCGAAATATGCGGAACTGACAACCCGACCGAAATCCCATTGCCGGAATAATCGCGAACCACCGTACGACGAAGCCGGACCCGACAAGAGAATCATCACCGCGGGAAAAACCCCGCGGCTAGAAACCCTAGCCGAGCCCCCGCCGCGAAGGGGCTCGCGATCGCACTTCGCGATCGCTGGGGCTGCCCAGCAGCCCCCGGTGGTGAGTCCGGCGACTCACCACCGCCGCCGGAGGAGGGCGGTCAGCCCCCAGCTGACCTGCCGCGGCCCAGCCGCGGCTTCCCTTGCGATCGCGCACCAGCCGCGATCGCTGGCCCCGGCCGAAGCCGGGGCTCCTCCCGTGCGCGCGCCGCCGGGCGAGGAGTGGGCAGGGGGTTCACTCCGCCGTGGCACCAGCCCACGGCCGAACCCCCAGCGATCGACTTCACGTCGATCGCGTGCCCCGGCGTACAGCCGGGGCTTCCTCTTACCCGCGCGCCGGCGGTCGAAGCCCTAGGGCTCGACCGCCACCCTCGACTCGGTCCGAGGGTTTCTCGATCTTCGCCGGGGATCTCGAATCCCCGTCCCCGAAGTTTGTACGTTTATCCGGATCGTGTGTTCATGTATATGCTACAATCAATTCACATAAAATCATAAAAAGGGTTTATGATTTTTACCTTCGATTCGTTGTACGGAGAAACGAATTAACGCGTTGATGACCTTGCGATCTTCCCACGTATTCCTTGCACCTCGTCCGAACGTCGTGTGGGCGACGATCTATCGAACTCCTATGGATCTCCTTCACTCTCCAAGACTTTATGATTGGCGTAGGTTTTCTTGTGTTATGAAAAGTGAAGACCATGTAGTGCTTTTATAGGCTACGTAGGGGATCAAAAGGAGATTAAATATTGGGCTTCTAATATTGAAGATTAAATTGGGTCCAACCCAAATCCATTAATCCTTATCAATATTAATTTTATTTATTTTCCACTATATAAATAAAATTGCACTCCCAATATTAAACCATATTATATCAAATAATATTTCTCCGGTAGTATTATTTATTCCGTGTATTTAAGATTTAAATATCCATGAATAAATTTATTTATTGCTCAATAAATAATATTCATCTCTTATATCCGAGAATAGTACCTTTCAACCTTAATTATTATGCGGATTAAATCCACCTGCAGGGTTTACATAATAATTCCTTATGAACTCATCTCGGGGATATTATCAACCCTTACGGGATACACTTTCCCGTCAAGTATTCACGGCATGTCGTATATAAAATATGGTGACCCAACTTAACCGGCAATTAACCCAATAATTAAATCGGTTAATTCCTTTGGAAAATCAAAGTCACTCATATTGAATATACACATCCGCAATAATCTCGGGGATTAAGAATAAAATACTCTGAGATTTAAATTGATTATCCAAGGCAATCCTAATCAATAAATCTCAAGCGATCCGCCCAATACACCAAGTGTACAAGTGTGATAAAATAATTAAGATAAATTATTTTCTCTCTCACACAACGACTATACCGATGGATTGGTCCGTGTCCATCTAGGTCGTGAGCAACTGTTCGATTAAATACGAGTAACCGATAGTATGATCTTCTGTGTGGGCCCGACACACCATACTAACTACAACGTATAAAATCCAGGACTATATTTTGCATAATTAGTTAATAATAATTAATTGCAAATAATTGTTTATTAATTAAATAGGTTAAATGCTATGATCGGGAGTTTACCGATACTTAAATCTAGACATTAAGTACACAACTCCAACAAAAAGGAGGTGGAATATTGGGCTTCCAATATTGAAGATTAAATTGAGCCTAGCCCAAATCTATTAATCCTTATCAATATTAATTAATTTATTTTCCACTATATAAATTAATTGCACTCCCAATATTAAACCATATTATATCAAATAATATTTCTCCGGTAGTATTATTTATTCCGTGTATTTAAGATTTAAATATCCATGAATAAAATTAATTTATTGCTAATTAATTTATTCATCTCTTATATCCGAGAATAGTACCATTCAACCTTAATTATTGAGCGGAACAAATCCACTCATGAGGTTTACACAATAATTCCTTATGAACTCATCTCGGGGATATTATCAACCCTTCCGGGATACACTTTCCCGTCAAGTATTCACGGCATGTCATATATAAAATATAGCGACCCAATTTTACCGGTAATTAACCCAATAATAAAATCGGTTAATTCCTTTGGAAAATCAAAGTCTCTTATATTAAATATACACACCCGCAATAGTATCGGGAATTAAGAATAAAATACTCTGAGATTTAAATCGATTATCCAAGACAATCCTAATCGATAAATCTCAAGCGATCCGCCCAATACAGCAAGTGTACAAGTGTGATAAAATAATTAAGATAAATTATTTTCTCTCTCACACAACGACTATACCGATGGATTGGTCCGGGTCCATCTAGGTCGTGAGCATCTGTTTGATTAAATACGAGTGACCGATAGTATGATCTTCTGTGTGGGCCCAACACACCATACTAACTACAACGTATAAAATCCAGGACTATATTTTGCATAATTAATTAATAATAATTAAATGCAAATAATTGTTTATTAATTAAATAGGTTGAATGCTATGACCGGGAGTTTACCGATACTTAAATCTAGACATTAAGTACACAACTCCAACACCCTTGGCCGGCGACCGGCGATCGATGGTGGGGGCGCGGGGTCTTGTGATCTCGTGTCTCCTACCAAGATCCAACTTTCCTAATTTAATTCGGTTTTCCTTATTGAGCGTTTTCCTTTATGGAAACTCTCATGGATTAGGAAAAGAATTAATTAGAATTAATTTATTTCCTTATTGAGTGTTTTTTCTTTATGGAAACTCTCATGGATTAGGAAAAGAATTAATTTGGTATTAATTTATTTCCTATTTGATTATTCCTATTCTTGGGAATTTTCTTTAGATGGAAATTAATTAATCATAGAAAGTAGAAGAGTCCTAATTTATTTTATTTCCTTATTCTATTATAGAAGTCTTCTAGAATATTCCAAGTTTGACTTAGATGGAATTCTAGAGATTTAATAGAATTAGAAAGGAAAATAAAAATAAATAAATATTAATAATATTTAATTTTATTTTCGATATATTCGATTGACTTAATTTTAGAATTAAGTAACTTTTGGATTAATTGAAAATGAATAGATTTAAATATTGGAAATTAATATTCTCGTCACATGGAGCATTCAAGAAACGAAGACTGAAGACTAGAAGATGCGTACGGAGATGTGATAAAGCCATAATAGTCGGAAAATAATATTCTAGTATTATTTTGATTATGTGATAATACTATGTGTTTTATTACATGTATGCATGCTATATGTGTTTACTTCATGCACTAGATAGCGTATCCCTTTATTGTAAAAAGCTAAGTGGGAGAGGGTATGGAAACATTCCCATGGTCTCCATTGCTGCTCTCTTGGTGACTTTTATAAACTTTTGAAGTTTATATAGATAAGTTATTGGAGGAGAGTTCTTGTAATTCCTCTTACGAGAAACATTGATTAAGTTTATCAAACAATGCCTAATTTGTCTTTCCAAAGCTGATTTCAAGTCGACTCATTCTCACCCCGGGCAGTGCAATGGAGCCAAAGCCACTTGGTCATGTAGAGGACACAAATTAGAGGCTTTCGTACCATTTTTTAAAGGTGGATCGATTTTCTGCTCGGCTCCCTCATTTATGAGAGATAGGGTTGTTCGCATGGTGAATCACTGGTAAGAAACTTCGAGTTTCACTTATGATTCTCCGCGTCTTGATTTAAAAGATTGAATGGATCAAGTAATTGGGAGTCAATTATAAAGATCTCTTGGTATAGTAAACGTCCACACCACGTGGCTTGCTACACTAACGGATTTTGGATTAATTGATGTAGACAGTTATAAGGAATTGTGAAGAGTTGTGAAGTTGTCGTAAACATCCACACCACGTGGCTTGCGGTAATGTAGCAATTCCAAACGATTTACTTTAGTACTGAGTAATGGTTTACACTTAGATACGCATTATAGTATTCCTCCCCACGAGGTTACTCTATAAGTGATGTATGACCAAAGCAAATCTAATTACTAAATCATTTGGGTGGGTAAACGTCCACACCACGTGGCTTGCCTTACCTGATGGGATTTTAGATGTGATTAGTGATTTAATGATATTATTTAAGGGAGATAATATCGGATATTAAATTGTTTGTTTGTTTTATGTGCTTATAGGTTAAGAATGACTGTGACCCCACTTTGTGATATACTTAAGGATGAAAACTCACCGGTTCCATATAGTAATGATTGGGAACGAAATCTGGACATTGTTCAGACTGTTGAGCTTTCCGAATCCACTGTTGTCCCAACTGATGAGGACATTAAGAATGACCTCAGGATGATGTTGAGACATAGCGTGGAAGCCGGACAAAAGGTGATTAACATACTCACAGAATCCTCTCTCAATGAGTCCCTTAAAAAGGATTCGACGAAAGCGGAGTTTGTGCGTAAGTTAAGGGAATCACAAGCTTTTGTGGCAAGGCTAAAGGAAAAGCGTGCAAAGAGGCCCAGTGGTTTAAAACCACGGATTGGGAAAGGCAAGCCTTTAGGCAGATGCTTTCGATGCAAGCAGTTTGGACACTGGAGGTCTGATTGTCCTCTCATCAAAGGTACGAAATTTTCCTTAGTCACTGAAACATTGTCAGTGGTGATATCTACCAGCACCTGGTGTGTAGATACGGGGGCCACTGACCATGTCTGCAATTCAATGCAGGGGTTCCAGGAAACCCGGAGACTTACAGAGGGAGAGATCGTGGTCTACATGGGCAATGCCGCGAAGGTGGCGGCTGTTGCAGTAGGAGATGTTCACTTACGTTTTAGTAGTGATAGGATTTTAGTTTTACAAAATTGTCTTTATGTACCGAATTTTAGAAAGAATTTAATTTCGGTTTCTAAACTTATTCTGTTTCTTTTGATCACTCTGTGGTCATAAGAAGAAATAGTGATATTATCTGTTCTGGTACATTGATAGACGATTTGTATGTTCTAAATCCTGAGTCTAACACGATGCAACTAACCGAGAGTAATAACACATCTACGAACACCAATAAGAGAAAGGAACCTTCTAAAATGAATCAATTATACTTGTGGCATCTAAGGCTAGGTCATATTAATTCGAATAGAATTCAAAGGTTGAAAACTGATGGTCTCATCAGTGGTGTTGAAGGAGTGGACCTTCCAACCTGCGATTCCTGTTTGGAGGGCAAAATGACCAAGCGTCCTTTTTCTGGTAAGGGACGTAGAGCTGAACAAGTATTGGATTTGATTCACTCTGATGTATGCGGACCTATGTCCACTCAGGCAAGAGGAGGGTACGAGTACTTCATCACCTTTACTGATGATTACTCAAGATATGGATATATATACCTGATGCGCCACAAGAGTGATTCTTTTGACAAGTTCAAAGAATTCAAGGCTCTTGTGGAGAACCTTCGTGGTAAATCCATAAAATGCTTGCGATCTGATCGCGGAGGCGAGTACCTGTCTGGAGAGTTCAAGGCATAGTTAGCAGAGAATGGGATTGAATCCCAACTGACCTCACCATATACTCCTCAGCAGAATGGTGTGTCAGAGAGAAGGAATAGGACTCTTATGGAGATGGTGCGATCTATGATGAGTTACTCGGATTTACCTATTATGTTCTGGGGACATGCCTTGGAAACAGCGGCGTATATTTTGAATAGGGTTCCAACCAAAACGGTACCAAACACACCCATGGAATTGTGGAGTGGGCGCAAGCCTAACTTAGGACACATTCGGATCTGGGGATGTCCAGCACATGTGTTGCGACAAGGGGCCAATAAGTTAGAACCTAGATCAGAATTACGGTTGTTTGTAGGATACCCGAAAGGAACTAAAGGTGGCATGTTCTATAGTCCTACGGACCAGAAGATCGTTATAAGTACTAACGCTCGGTTCTTAGAGGAAGACTATGTCATGGACCACAAGCCCAAGAGTGACATAATACTTGATGAGTTGAGAGGTAATGAGAAAGACCTAGATACAGCCGAACCGAGTATAGATACACCACTAGAACCTGCACCTAATACTGTCACTGTTAATACACCGGAACGCCGTCGTAGTTGGAGGGTTGTTAAACAACCGGACAGATGGATTGGACTGGGTGAGTCCTCGGACTCGGCACCCGGAGTTCATGAAGTCGATCCCTGGACCTATGATGAGGCGGTACAAGATATAGATGCGCCTTCTTGGAAGAAAGCGATGAAATCCGAAATAGAATCTATGGATTCTAATAAAGTCTGGGATCTTGTAGAACCACCAAACGGCGTAAAGCCAATTGGATGTAAATGGGTCTACAAGAGAAAGAGAGGATCTGACGGAAAGGTTGAAACCTTTAAAGCTCGGCTTGTTGCGAAAGGATATACTCAGAAAGAGGGAATCGATTATGAGGAGACCTTCTCGCCGGTAGCCAAGATAAAGTCAATCCGGATTCTCTTATCCATAGCAGCTCATATGGATTATGAGGTGTGGCAAATGGATGTCAAGACAGCTTTCCTAAATGGAAGTCTTGACGAGACGATTTATATGAAACAACTAGAAGGATTCATTGCTAAAGGGCAAGATCATCTAGTGTGCAAGCTTAATCGATCCATTTATGGATTGAAACAAGCCTCGAGATCGTGGAACCTGCGGTTTGATGAAGTAGTCTAATCTTTTGGATTCATTCAAAGCATGGACGAATCGTGTGTGTATTGGAAACGTGATGGGAAGAAGGTGGTGTTTCTCGTGCTTTATGTAGACGACATCCTTCTCATTGGCAACAGTGTGAAGATGTTATCAGACATAAAGGGATGGTTGTCTAGACAATTCGATATGAAAGATTTAGGGGAAGTTGGACATGTTCTAGGGATCAAGGTTATAAGGGATCGCCGGAATAGAACATTGTACCTTTCCCAGCAATCTTACATAGACACGATTCTGGCTCGTTTTAACATGCAAGATTCCAAGAAGGGTGAGTTACCCTTCAGTAAAGGAACTTATCTTTCTAAGGAGATGTGTCCTCGGACATAGAAGGAGAAAGATGAAATGAAAGCAGTTCCCTACGTCTCGGCTGTGGGAAGCTTGATGTATGCAATGTTATGTACGAGGCCTGATATCTGTTATGCGGTTGGCATAGTGGCAAGATATCAGAGTAATCCTGGAAAGGCTCATTGGACTGCCGTAAAGAGCATTTTCAAGTATCTGCGAAATACTAAGGATTATGTTCTGAGATACGGAGCAGACAATCTGATTCCTTTGGGTTACACAGACTCGGATTTCCAAGCTGATAAGGACCGGCGTAAGTCGAAATCAGGCTATGTGTACACTTTGGGAGGTGGAGCCGTATCATGGAAGAGTGTTAAGCAAAAATGCATTTCGGACTCTACCATGGAAGCTGAATATGTAGCAGCCTCAGAGGCAGCGAAAGAGTCAGTGTGGTTCCTTAATTTCCTCCAGGACTTAGATGTGATTCCGAGTTTGCCCAAAGCTATGACAATTTATTGTGACAATAGCGGTGCAGTGGCAAACAGTAAGGAACCATGGTCCCATAGTGCTACGAAACACATAGAGCGCAAGTACCACCTGATTCCAGACATCGTCAAAAGGGGCGATGCCATAGTCACCAAGATAGCATCGGATGACAACCTAGCGGACCCTTTCACCAAGATACTTCCTAAGGAAGTATATTTCAAGCACTTGGAGGGTTTGGGAGTCAGAAGTTTGGAAGATAAGACTAGACCTTAGTATAAGTGGGAGATTGATGGAGTAGTATACTTAATGTCTATATTTGAGTATTCTGAACTCCTTGTACACTTTCATTTACTTATTAATAATGAACATTCATTTGCTTTTAATTATTATTAATTAAATAAATGCAAATTATAGTCCTGGATTATATACGTTGTAGTTAGTATGGTGTGTCGGGCCCACACAGAAGATCATACTATCGGTTACTCGTATTTAATCAAACAGTAGCTCACGACCTAGATGGACACGGACCAATCCATCGGTATAGTCGTTGTGTGAGAGAGAAAATAATATGTCTTGATTATTTTATCACACTTGTACACTTGGTGTATTGAGCGGATCGCTTGAGATTTATCAATTAGAATTGCTCTGTGATAATTGATTTAAGTCTCAGAGTATTTTATTCTTAATCCCTGATACTATTGTGGGTGTGTATATTTAATATAAGTGACTTTGATTTTCCAAAGAAATTAACCGATTTAATTATTGGGTTAATTACCGGTTAAGTTGGGTCACTATATTTTATATATGGCATGCCGTGAATTCTTGACGGGACAGTGTATCCCGGAAGGGTTGATAATATCCCCGAGATGAGCTCATAAGGATTTATTATGTAAACCTCGCGAGTGGATTTGTTCCCGCATAATAAATAAGGTTGAGTGGTACTATTCTCGTATATAAGAGATGAATAAATTTATTAAGCAATAACTAAATTTTATTCATGGATATTTAAATCTTAAATACACGGAATAAATAATACTAACCGGAGAAATATTATTGGATATAATATGGTTTAATATTGGGAGTGCAATTAATTTATATAGTGGAAAATAAATTAATTAATATTGATGGGATTAATAGATTTGGGCTTGGGCTCAATTTAATCATCAATATTGGAAGCCCAATATTCCACCTCCTTTAGATCCCCTACGTAGCCTATAAAAGCACTACATGGTCTTCACAATTAGAAAAGACAAGATAATCATACTTGATTAGTCTAGAGAGTTCGTGAAGGAGATCCATAAGCTTGGAGGATCGTCGCCCACCCGACGTTCAAGCTAGTGCAAGGAATACGTGGGAAGATTCAAAGGTCGTCTTGATCTCGTTTCTCCGAACAACGAATCGAAGGTATAATATCTAAACACCCTTGATATTATTTGATTTTGGATTTATCGAGAATACCGTAGAACAAAGATCCGAAGATCGAACCCGGATTAGACGACGAACGCATGGTGGCGATCTAGGATCGCCGGACCACGATCTAGGATCGCCGGACCACGGCGATCGCCGCTTAGGGTTTCGGGCGCGCGGAGGAAAGTCCGCGGCTGGGCCGCGGGCATGCAATCGATCTCTGGGGGCGCGGGCTGGTGCCGCACCCCACCCCGCCGTGAAGGCGGGGACCTCCAGGCGGCGGCGAGTCGCCGGACTCGCCGCGGGGGCTGCCGGGCAGCCCCAGCCGATCGTGTGAGACGCGATCGATCGATCGCGCGAGCCCCGCGGACGGGGGCTCGGGCTGGGCGCGCACGCGGCTTCGGCCGTGTTGTGCGTTCGGTCCTTACTCCGGCGCGTTCGTCGGCGTTCGTGTGATCTCCGGCGAATGGTTTTTGATCGGGCTATTGTTTCCGCAAATTTTAATAGCCCGGGATATCGAATTCCAACAAGAACTGCTTTTGAGAAAGGTAAATGCCTGTAGGATTTCTGATGATCGCAATACCCAAAATGAATTTTAGATCTCCGAAATCTTTAATGGTGAATTTTTCATGTAAGAAGGATTTGACAGCATTAATTTCATTTATATCATCACCTGCAAGTATAATATCATCTACATAGACAAGTAATATAGTAATGTGGGAGCCAGAATGTTTAACAAAGAGAGAGGGATCAGCAATGGATTTGGTATAACCAAAAGCAATTAAAGAGTCAGAGAGTTTACAAAACCATTGTCTGGATGCTTGTTTAAGCCCATACAAGCTTTTGAGTAACCTGCAAACCTTTTTGTTAGTTGGAGGGCAGTATCCAGGTGGAGGAGTCATGTATATAGTTTCAGTTAAATCACCATGTAGGAAAGCATTATTAACATCTAATTGTTTTAGAAACCATCCTTTAGAAGCAGCAAGGGAGAGTAAAACCCTAACAGTAGTAAGTTTAACCACAAGTGAGAATGTTTCAAAATAATCAATACCTTCCTCTTGTGTGTAGCCCTTAGCAACTAATCTTGCTTTGTATCTTTCTAGGCTGCCATCTGATTTAAGTTTAGTTTTAAAAACCCATTTACAACCAATAGTATGCATGCCTTCAGGTAAATCAACTAAATCCCAAGTTTTATTAAGTTCTAAGGCCTGTAATTCTAAAGCCATGGCCTTTTGCCATTCAGGGTATTTAATGGCTTGGGAATAGCTTTTAGGTTCAGTGAGAATGGCAACAGATGCAGCATAGCTTTTATAATTATCAGGTAAGGCATGATTGCTAACATACTGATGGATAGGATACCTGATTGTGTTGAAAGGGTAGATAACCTGTGAGCTGAAAAGCATATTGGAGGATGGAAGGAGATCCAATGCATAGTTGTTTAAGTGAGCAGGTAGCTTCCTGGTTCTGGATGATTTTCTGACTGGAGCAGGAGAGGAGGTGTTGCAGTAGTTGTAAGTTCAGTTGTGGAAGGTGGCACTTGGTCAGATGTAGTTGTAGTAATGGAGGGAGATGGCTGCATAGGGCTAGAAAAGTTGTTAGTACTGGAGGATGATTCATATAAGAAAAAATGATCCTGTAATGGAGAGGAAAGAGTATCCTGTTTATGGAGAGATTCAGAACAGTTTTGAAAGAGATCAGAATTTGAAAAAACCTTATCATCATTATCTCTCTTGTAAGGAAAAGTTAGTTCATAAAATTTAACATGAGTAGAAGTGAAAGTTTTATGAGAAGAGAGATCATACAGTTTGTAACCTTTGGTGCCAAAGACATATCCAATGAACACACATTTAGAAGCCCTGCTTTCAAACTTGTGCCTGTCAGAACTCAAAGTGGATGCATAGCATAAACAGCCAAAAACCTTTAAGTAGGAGTAATTGGGAGGTTTTTGATAGAGAATCTCAAAAGGGGATTTGTTTTGTAATAAAACAGATGGAGTTCTGTTTATTAAATGTGCAGCAACCTGTATAGAATCAGCCCAAAAAGATAAAGGCAGACATGATTGAAAAAGTAATGCCCTAGCAACCTATAATAAGTGTTGATGTTTCCTTTCTACTCTACCATTTTGTTGAGGGGTTTCAACACAAGAGGTTTGATGAATGATTCCTTTAGAAGAATAAAAAGTAGTGAACATAAACTCAATGCCATTATCTGTTCTAATGCATTTAATCTTTTTGGAAAATTGAGTTTCTACCATGTTGTAAAAAGAAGTAATGTGAGTTCTTGTTTCTGATTTATTTTTCATGGGGTAAATCCATGTACACCTGTAGTGATCATCAAGAATGGTTAGGAAATATTTATAGCCATGGTAAGACTCAGTTCTAAAGGGACCCCAAATATCCATATGAATAAGATCAGAACAGGAAGAAGCATGAGAAGTACTGTCAGAGAGATGCAATTTTTTTTGTTTAGCAAAATGACAGATATCACATGGTTTTGTCACAGTTTTATCATGAAGATGCAATGATTCAATAGTATGTAATCTTTTAAAAGGCATGTGCCCAAGTCTGTAGTGCCAAAGTAAGGGATTATCAAGAGAAGTTTCAGTAGCATAAGCTACTGGAGTTTTATTAAAAAAAAAAGATTCTGCTGCATCCAAGTTTAACTGATAAAGTCCATGTGCAGATTTAGCATAGCCAAGGGTTTTGTTGGTTTTGATATCCTGCAAGATGCAATAAGTAGAAACAAATTTCACAGAAATGTTCTCATTTTTAGTTAATTGAGAAACAGAAATAAGATTGAACCTAAAACTTGGCACATAAAGGACATCATGTAATATTAAGGAGTCAGTCAAAGAAATATTTCCTTTATGAGTTTATGAAATGCAATGACCAGTGGGAAGTTGTACTTTAATATCAATTTTCATAGGAGGATCAGTAAAGAAAGCTAAGGAGTTGACCATATGATCAGAAGCTCCAGTATCTAGGATCCAAGTTGTAGAGTTAAATGCAGATAGTACAGTAGGGATACTTGTTACCCCTTTTGAAGTGGAATCACTGGTAGTTGGATGAGTGACTCCCATAGCCATGGCAGCTTGAACTGTATGTCCAGTAGCTTCAGTAGGGTTGGTTTCTTGGTGCTGCATGAACTGCCTGAATTTGTCATAGAGCCCTGGATCACAAAAGTCTAATTCTGTGTTAGTAGTAATAGCATTAGCTTGATTGGCAGGAGGTGCAGGTTGTATGTTCTGAATGCTAGGGTGCAGCCTTGAGGGTGGTGTATGGCCAGGGGCTATCCTTGCAGCTCTAATTCCTTTCCAATGGCTGGGGTAACCCTTTTGTTGAAAGCATCTATCTGCTAGATGGCCAGGATATCCACAGAACTCACATTTACCTGTAAACTTTTGTTTCTCCTTACCTGCATTCTTAACCATATTAGCAGTGCTAGTATTGTCTATAGAGGTATTACTGTAAAGGCCTATGGAAGGAGAGTCATGTTGCAGTGATCTCTGACTCTCCTCATGTCTTAACAAAGAGTAGACTTTTGACAGAGAGGGTAGAGGGTGATTCATAAGGATCTGACTTCGAATATGGGAATAAGAATCATTTAACCCTACGAGGAATTTAAGGACAGAATCTTACTGTTGGATATCCAAGAATGCTGTCCCAATATTGCAAGTACATAAACCACAGGAACAAGAAAGAGTGGACCTGTAATTCGTGTATTCATCCCAGAGCCCTTTGAAAAGGTTGTAGTAGGCGGTGAGACTCTGTGATCCTTGTGAGATGGTACTGAGATTTTTCTCCAATTGGAAAACTCTTGGCCCATCACTTTTGGCATAACGGAGCTTGATCTCGTCCCATAATTATTTAGCTTTGGTGAATGTCAGCAAGGTTGATCGGATTTGAGGGCTTACTGAATAGAGCAGCCATGATAGTAGAAGAGCGTTGACCCGGTACCACGCCGTGAACAGAATTGGATCGACGGGCGTGGGGGTCAGAATGGATCCATCCAAGAAACCAAGTTTGTTCTTGATGGCAAGGGACATCTCCACCGATTTTTTCCATGCCCCGTAGTTGTCGCCGGAGAAAGTTTCATAGATAACCTTCATTCCGGCATGGTCTGAGGCGTGTAAATAGAAGGGTGAATTTGGGTCTTCATTTGGTGAAGGAGGTGTGGATCGAGATCCAGTAGAACCATGGGATGCAGAATCCTCTTGGTTAGTCATCGATCGAGAGAATTAGGTTTTTGAGATTTGGGGGTGAGAAAGAGCAGGAAAAAAAAAGAGGGATTGCGGAATTAAGAGTGTAGCTCTGATACCATATTAAGGTGTATAAACAACTGAGAGTAGAAGAGTTTTTACTTGAATAATTGAATGAGTATTACAAAGATGTAATCACAAATAAATATACACAGGTTTGGGCTAAGTAAGGAAAACCTAGGTAAATTAAGTCATATGATTAAGTACTACCATACAAGGGAGCCCAAGAATAAAAGTACACTGGGCTTGTTAAACTAACTGGGCCTTAGTCCAATACAACCTTTAATACTATGCCTTTTTTACTTTGACGAATCATGAGTGATGGTTAGGTTAATTTTAGGGTTTATTACAGTTTGCAATCCCACGTATGGGGTATTTTACATTTTGCAACCTAATCGGAATTTCGTTACACTTTGCAACCTCATGTACGCGGGTATTTTACACTTTGCAACCTAATCGGAATTTCGTTACACTTTGCAACCTCATGTACGCGGGTTTTACACTTTGCAACCTGCCGGAGATCGGAACAGAATATTCTAAAGTATATTCTGTTTTTAAGGTTATTTTGGTAAATAAACACACAAATATCTGGTTAATTACGAATTCACCCTCACTCTTCATTTATTGAAAAAAAAAATGAAAAAAAAAATGAAAAAAAAGTCTTTTTTAGATTGATAATTGGACCCTTGATGTTTTAATCCCAAACTCAAATAATAAAAAAATAGCACGACAAAATAATTGGGCAACCGTAGGTTAGGAGAATCATAATAGTGTTCTTCCCCAATTCTAACAGTGTTCTTCCCAATTTTTTCAAATTTTACAGTATACCAAATCTTAACACAATCATTGAATAAATCAAACCCTAACACACGAAAACTGAATACTTCTTCCATCGTCGTCGAGGCCTTCGCCTCCACCTGGTTTCCACCAGCGCTGCGTCACCACAACCACAGGTACATCGACCCTCGCTAAGGACTGCACGTCGCCTTCGTCTCGCATCTCCACAATACGGCTGTCGTCGCCTTCAACCTTCACACTTTGCTCGACGTCGCTGCTATTTAGCCACCACCGCCGGTTGCTCACTGCCGCCATCGCCAGAGATTCGTCCCGCCATCTTCTGTAAAAGTTCAACGACTCTTCCTCCCAACCTCTCCCGTCTCTATTGATTTTGCACTGTCGCTGCTAAAGTTCTCTCTCAATTGCGCAGCGAAGAAGAAGATGGATTAGGTTTTAATTAGGAATCACATTATTTTAATTTGTTGTGTAAATATTAATTTTTTAACTATGTTTTTCATTTTTTGGTTTTTTATTTTTTTTAATAAATAAATATATTAAAATACTATGTAATTACAAAAATGTCCTCCAATCTTCAATATTGCATAGGCAGACGTGCCTAAATAGAAGGTGAAATTTACTCTCTCGGAATATTCTATGCAATATTCCATTCCGATCTCCGGCAGGTTGCCAAGTGTAAAACCCGCGTACATGAGATTGCAAAGTGTAACGAAATTCCGATTAGGTTGCAAAGTGTAAAAAACTCTATACGTGGGGTTGCAAAGTGTAATAAACACTTAATTTTATTTCAATAAAGCGTAGTGGTTAGGTTAATTTTATTTCAACAATGAGTGATGGCGTCGCAGTTGCTGGGAATCGATGTCCCGGGCTATCAAAAAATTATGCGGAACCGATAACCCGACCGAAACCCTATCGCCGGAAACCGATCGCGAACATCACGAAGAACCGGGCTCGACAAGAGCATCGCCGCAGGATGAACCCGCGGCTAAACCCTAGCCGAACCCCATCGCGGGGTTCGCGATCGCATGCACATGCGATCGCCGGGGCTGCCTAGCAGCCCCCGGTGGTGAGTCCGGCGACTCACCACCTCCGCCGGAGGAGGGCGGTCAGCCCCCAGCTGACCCGCCGCGGCTTCCAGCCGCGGATTTCCCGCGATCGACCTCGCGGTCGATCGCCTGCCCCGGCTTCAGCCGGGGCTCCTCCCATGCGCCGTCGCCGGCCGAGGGTGGGCAGGGGGTTCACCCGCCGTGGCACCAGCCCACGGCGAACCCCCAGCGATCGACCAAGTCGATCGCATGCCCCGGCGAGAGCCGGGGCTTCCCCTCGTCCGCGCGCCGGGCGGTCAAACCCTAGGGTTTCGACCGCCCCCTTCGATCTTCGCCGGGGATCTCGAATCCCCGTCCCCGAAGTTCGTCGTTTTTCCCGGATCGTCTTGTTCATGTATATATCACAATTAATACGCACATAAATCATAAAGGGGGTTTATGATTTTACCTTCGATTCGTTGTGCGGAGAAACGAAATCGGATTGATGACCTTGCGATCTTCCTACGTATTCCTTGCACCTCGTCCGAACGTCGTGTGGGCGACGATCTATCGAACTCCTATGGATCTCCTTCACTCTTCAAGACTTTATGATTGGCGTAGGTTATGAATTGTGAAGACCATCTAGTGCTTTTATAGGCTACGTAGGGGATCAAAAGGAGGTGGAATATTGGGCTTCCAATATTGAAGATTAAATTGAGCCTAGCCCAAATCTATTAATCCTTATCAATATTAATTAATTTATTTTCCACTATATAAATTAATTGCACTCCCAATATTAAACCATATTATATCAAATAATATTTCTCCGGTAGTATTATTTATTCCGTGTATTTAAGATTTAAATATCCATGAATAAAATTAATTTATTGCTAATTAATTTATTCATCTCTTATATCCGAGAATAGTACCATTCAACCTTAATTATTGTGCGGAACAAATCCACTCATGAGGTTTACACAATAATTCCTTATGAACTCATCTCGGGGATATTATCAACCCTTCCGGGATACACTTTCCCGTCAAGTATTCACGGCATGTCATATATAAAATATAGCGACCCAATTTTACCGGTAATTAACCCAATAATAAAATCGGTTAATTCCTTTGGAAAATCAAAGTCTCTTATATTAAATATACACACCCGCAATAGTATCGGGGATTAAGAATAAAATACTCTGAGATTTATATCGATTATCCAAGGCAATCCTAATCGATAAATCTCAAGCGATCCGCCCAATACAGCAAGTGTACAAGTGTGATAAAATAATTAAGATAAATTATTTTCTCTCTCACACAACGACTATACCGATGGATTGGTCCGGGTCCATCTAGGTCGTGAGCATCTGTTTGATTAAATACGAGTGACCGATAGTATGATCTTCTGTGTGGGCCCGACACACCATACTAACTACAACGTATAAAATCCAGGACTATATTTTGCATAATTAATTAATAATAATTAAATGCAAATAATTGTTTATTAATTAAATAGGTTAAATGCTATGACCGGGAGTTTACCGATACTTAAATCTAGACATTAAGTACACAACTCCAACAATCTCCCACTTGTACTAAGGTCTAGTCATTTCCTCCAAACTCCCGACTTCCATACTCATCACGTGCTTAAGTTATACTTCCCAGAAGTATTATGTGAATGAGCAATATAGGTTGTCGCTCTGAAGTTATCTTGGTGACTACTGCGTCGTCTCCCTAGACGATGACTCGAATCAGGTGGTACTTGCTCTATGTGTTATCATCATCTTTTGAACTTATGACTTCTTCCTGTTCATCATGCACCGCTATATACATAGCCTTTGGTGAACCAAGAATCATATCCAAGCTCAGAGGTCATTCCGGAACCTAACCAAAAACTTCCGCTGCCTCTGAGGCTGCTATTCGGTTTATGATAGAGTCCGAGAAGCATCCCGCTTATCACTCTTTCATCTTTAGGTTCCACCTCTTTTAAAGTGAACACATAGCCTGATATCGACTTACACTGGTCTTTCTCTGATTTTGGATCTGAGAAACTGTAATCCAAGAAGATTTCGTCTTGCTTAGTAATCTAGTACTTCCAAGTACTTTTACAGCATTCGAATATCTCTTATCCAGATTACTTTGATATCCTCCCACTACGTTAACCGCATAGTTGATATCAGGTTCTTGTTTTACAACACTGCATCTACAAACCTCTCCACACTCGAAGTGTAGGAAACTGCTTTGTCTATATCTATCTCCTTCATGTGTTCAAGACACATACATTTAGATAGATGCATTCTGTTCCTGAAAGGCAATAACCTTTCTCAGAATTATGCTTGTTTAAAACAAACCATAATCGCATAAGATATCTTAAGAGAAGTACAAATGTTCTTATCTAGAGATTTCAAGAACATAATCCAACTTACTTTTAATCTCATATCTCGATTCATTTAGACAACCTCTATTTTATGTCTGACAACACTTTTACATTGTTGCCAACGATGAAGTGTTATCTACATAAAATTCCGAGAAACACCACCTTGTTTCCATTACGTCTCTAATACACCTTTCTTTGTCTCATGCCCTTTGATGAATCCATCTCATGGATTATCTCATCAATTCGCAAGTTCCACAATTTACAGCTTTGTGATAATCCATAAATGGATTCACTAAGCTTGTACTTCTAAATGATCTTGCCTCTTAATAATAATTATTGCTATCCAAGTAGGCACATTTAGATTAGTACTGCCCCTTATGCAGAACTAGGGATCGATTTCATGTCTACTAGATCCAGAGTTCAAAACTCCTCCAGTCTTATGAACATCTCTGGTTGCTTAACAACCTCCCACTGCAATGGCGTTCCGGTGTATAACAGTAATAACATTAGGTGCAGTTAGTGGTGTACTACTACTCGGTTAGGCTGGTTCTCAGTCTTTCTTTATTCCTTATTTCAAAGTTCCTTTGTCAGTTAGGGCATTGTAGTTCATCTAATAGTCTTCCTCTAAGAACCGGGCGAGGACACCCCTCTGGTTCATAGTACTATTGAACATACAATTACTTGTTCTTCTAGGATATTCTAAAACCACATAGAATGTGCCGTTGTATCCAGAAATATCCATAGAACATAGGTAGTTCCGAACAAACTTGTCTCTTTACTATTAGAATTCAATTTCTTATTCCTGACACACCATGTCTACACTCCAGTGTATGGTGCAGTCCTTTGAGATTTAATCTCAATCTTTGATTTATGCTATGTGTTATTTAGATAGGTGACAGCCTCCGCGAACAAGTCGCAGGCTTTTAATGGATATACTTTGAAGGTTCCCCATAATAGCTTTGTGTCTACTGAAAAACACTTTGCTTTTATGGCACATCAAGTATTCTAATCCATCTTCGAGTATTCTTTGGAAGAACGACTCGTACCTTTCTAATTGCACATGTTACCGCATTAATCATAAATCATTCTCAATATTTGTCCGAATTCTATCCTTTATCCAGAAAGGTTAACTTAGTTGTATCATCTTCCAAGATCGATTCTTAGGTCGGGAGGTCCACTCCTCCAACTATAATTGATCAAATCAATTTCGACCTCTTGAATCCCTTTTGAATAAATACTACTAAGTTCAAGAATTCACAAGTATAATGATTGACAAAGAAATACATCTAATAAGTAAAACAAGTTATAACGGTTTGTTGCATCGTGGTAGACTAAGGATTCATCATTCATATATTGCTATCTAATGTACCAGAATAGATAACACCATTATTTCTTATCTAAATCACTGAATGATTAAAGAAATAAATATCCATTCATTAATAGAAAATCCAGAACAAAAGTTCTTTTCAAAATTAAAGGGGTACATAAAGCAATAATCCTGAAATGAAATCCTAAAACTACTAAAAGCAGATAAATGTCTTCCACTGCAACCGCTGCTACCCAAACAGCTTCGCCCATGTAGACTCGAACTCTTCTTCTCTAAGTCGCCGGGTTTTCTGGAACCCCTGCATTCAAAGAAATGCACATACCGTCAGTGGTTCCATATCTACATACCAGAATTCTGGTAGATAATACCGCTGACAATGTTTTTACGACTAAAGAAAAATTCGTACCTTTGAGAGGACATTCAGACTTCCAGTGTCCAGACTTATTGCACCGGAAGCACTTGCCCCTTGGATTACTAGCCCCCACTCGTGGTCCATTCCTTATGGCACCACTGGGTTTCCAGGCTTGCTTCCTTTTCTTGCTCCTACCTCCAACAGCTTTCAAGCTTTTGGACTTGGTAGTTACAAGCGCTTGAGACTTGCCCTTCTTGTAGATCCCCTCTGTCGCCTTCAGTTCAGTCAGGAGTTGCGCAAGAGTATAAGATAGTTTACCCATGTTATAGCTCATACGAAACTGCTCAAAACTAGGGGTCAGAGACTGGAGTATGATGTCGACTTGCGTCTCACCATCAATCATAGCTCCTAGGACCTCCAATTCATTCAACAAACTCATCATCTTAAGAACGTGCTCCCCAACGGGCGTTCCTTCAGATTGAGTAGTCGACATGAGGACTCTCATGGCTTCTTGCCTACCCGCACGGTCTTGATGCCCAAACATCTCCTTGAGGTTGAACAACATATCCTCGGCAGTGTTCATCGACTGATGTTGGGTTTGGAGTACATTTGACATAGAAGCCAAAATATAGCACTTAGCCATTTCATCAGCCTTTTTCCACTTCCGATATGCTTCCTTCTCCTCATCAGTTGAGGCAGCCGTGGGTTCAGCAGGGCAATGCTCATAGAGTACAAACTTGTACTCTTCAGCAGTCAGGACAATGTCCAAATTTCTCTTCCAATCAATATAATTGGGACCAGTGAGTTTATTCTCCTTGAGTATCACAGAAAGTGGATTCATAGCTATTCTCTAAACCTATAAGCACATATAAACAAACAATCAATTTAATACCGATATTATCTCCCTCAAATAATATCATTAAATTACTAATCACATCTAAAATCCCATCAGGTAAGGCAAGCCACGTGGTGTGGACGTTTACCCACCCAAATAATTTAGCAATTAGATTTTCTTTGGTCATACATCGATTATAGCGTAACTTCGTGGGGAAGGATACTATAACGCGTATCTAAGTGTAAACCATTACTCAGCACTAAAGTAAATCGTTTGGAATTGCTACATCACCGCAAGCCACGTGGTGTGGACGTTTACGACAACTTCACAACTCTTCACAATTCCTTATAACTGTCTACATCAATTAATCCAAAATCCCATTCAATATAGCAAGCCAAGATAGTGTGGACGTTTACTACACCAAAAGATTTTTACAATTGACATCCTATTACTCGATCCATTGGATTCTCGTAAATCAAGACGCGGAGAATCATAAGTGAAACTCGAAGTTTCTAACCAGTGATTCACCATGCGAACAACCCTATCTCTCATTAAATGAGGGAGCCGAGCAGACAATCGATCCACCTTCAAAAGGATGGTACGAAGGTCTCTAATTTGTGTCATCCACGTGACCAAGTGGCTTTGGCTCCATTCCACTCCCCGGGGTGAGAATGAGTCGACTTGAAGTCAGTTTCAGAAAGACAAATCAGGCATTGTTTGATAAACTTGATCAATGTTTCTTGTAAAAGGAATTACAAGAATTCTCCTCCAATGACTCGTCTATATGAACTTCAAAAGTCCATAAGAGTCACCAAGAGAACAGCAATGGAGACCATGGGAATGTTTCCATCCCCTCTCCCACTTAGCTTTTTACAATAAAGGGATACGCTATCTAGTGCATAAAGTAAACACATATAGCATGCATATAAGTAATAAAGCACATAGTATCACATAGTCGAAATAATGCTAGAAAAATTATTTTTCCCGACTATCATGGCTTTATTCCATCTTCATATGCATCTTCTAGTCTTCAGTCTTCGTTCTTGAATGCTCCATGTGAAAAGAATATTAATCCCAATATTTAAATCTATTTAATTAATCCAAAAGTTACTTAATTCGAAAATTAAGTCAATCGAATATATTAAAAATAAAATTAAATATCATTAATATTTTTATTTATTTATTTCCTATCTAATTCCATTAAATCTCTAGAATAATCTATCCAAGTAAAACTTGGAATATTCTAGAAGACTTCTATAATAAAATAAGGAAATAAAATAAATTAGGACTCTTCTACTTTCAAAAATTAATTAATTTCCATGTCCATGAAAATTCCCATAAAATAGGAATAATCAATTAGGAAATAAATCAATTTATTAATTAATTATTTTCCTATCCAATTCTATTAAATCTCTAGAATCCTATTCCAAGTAGGACTTGAAATATTCTAGAAGATTTCCATAATAGAATAAGGAAATAAATTAATTCCAATTAATTCTTTTCCTAATCCATGAGAGTTTCCAAAAGGAAGAACACTCAAATAGGAAAACCGAATTAATTTAGGAAAGTGAATCTTGGTAGGAGAACACGAGATCACGAGGACCCCGCGTCCCCCACCATCGATCGCCGGCCGGGGAGGAGCGCCGCCGCCACCTCAGCCCACGCGCCACCACCACCGGTGGCCGGCGTGGCCGAGGGTTCCCGCGGGCAGCCCCCTCGCCCCCTTCGATCGATCATCATGGGATTGATCGCAAGATCGATCCCGAGCCCTAGTTCTCCCTCTCATCATCTCCTTCGTCACATGAGTTTTCCGGCGGTCGTCTCGGCATCGAACCAACGTAAATAAATTACAAGAAATAAATTTACAATTCCGGTATCGATTCTATACATGAAATCGACCCTATACATTTTCCGGAAAACATAGAACGTAATAATAAATCCTAAATTCGGTCAACCCCCGAATTTTTACTATTACAAACATTCATCCACACAAAACGAATCTCGACATGTCCGAGAGTTTAATAAACGAATAATCATGATAATTAATTAACTCAATAATTAAATCCAACCATGATAGCCGGAAATCCCTGCAAGGTAGAACAATAATTGAACATATACATGAACACGAAACCAAACGCTCTGATACCAATTGCTGGGAATCGATGTCCCGGGCTATCAAAAAATTATGCGGAACCGATAACCCGACCGAAACCCTATCGCCGGAAACCGATCGCGAACATCACGAAGAACCGGGCTCGACAAGAGCATCGCCGCGGGATGAACCCGCGGCTAAACCCTAGCCGAACCCCATCGCGGGGTTCGCGATCGCATGCACATGCGATCGCCGGGGCTGCCTAGCAGCCCCCGGTGGTGAGTCCGGCGACTCACCACCTCCGCCGGAGGAGGGCGGTCAGCCCCCAGCTGACCCGCCGCGGCTTCCAGCCGCGGCTTTCCCGCGATCGACCTCGCGGTCGATCGCCTGCCCCGGCTTCAGCCGGGGCTCCTCCCATGCGCCGTCGCCGGCCGAGGGTGGGCAGGGGGTTCACCCGCCGTGGCACCAGCCCACGGCGAACCCCCAGCGATCGACCAAGTCGATCGCATGCCCCGGCGAGAGCCGGGGCTTCCCCTCGTCCGCGCGCCGGGCGGTCAAACCCTAGGGTTTCGACCGCCCCCTTCGATCTTCGCCGGGGATCTCGAATCCCCGTCCCCGAAGTTCGTCGTTTTTCCCGGATCGTCTTGTTCATGTATATATCACAATTAATACGCACATAAATCATAAAGGGGGTTTATGATTTTACCTTCGATTCGTTGTGCGGAGAAACGAAATCGGATTGATGACCTTGCGATCTTCCTACGTATTCCTTGCACCTCGTCCGAACGTCGTGTGGGCGACGATCTATCGAACTCCTATGGATCTCCTTCACTCTTCAAGACTTTATGATTGGCGTAAGTTATGAATTGTGAAGACCATGTAGTGCTTTTATAGGCTACGTAGGGGATTAAAAGGAGGTGGAATATTGGGCTTCCAATATTGAAGATTAAATTGAGCCTAGCCCAAATCTATTAATCCTTATCAATATTAATTAATTTATTTTCCACTATATAAATTAATTGCACTCCCAATATTAAACCATATTATATCAAATAATATTTCTCCGGTAGTATTATTTATTCCGTGTATTTAAGATTTAAATATCCATGAATAAAATTAATTTATTGCTAATTAATTTATTCATCTCTTATATCCGAGAATAGTACCATTCAACCTTAATTATTGTGCGGAACAAATCCACTCATGAGGTTTACACAATAATTCCTTATGAACTCATCTCGGGGATATTATCAACCCTTCCGGGATACACTTTCCCGTCAAGTATTCACGGCATGTCATATATAAAATATAGCGACCCAATTTTACCGGTAATTAACCCAATAATAAAATCGGTTAATTCCTTTGGAAAATCAAAGTCTCTTATATTAAATATACACATCCGCAATAGTATCGGGGATTAAGAATAAAATACTCTGAGATTTATATCGATTATCCAAGGCAATCCTAATCGATAAATCTCAAGCGATCCGCCCAATACAGCAAGTGTTCAAGTGTGATAAAATAATTAAGATAAATTATTTTCTCTCTCACACAACGACTATACCGATGGATTGGTCCGGGTCCATCTAGGTCGTGAGCATCTGTTTGATTAAATACGAGTGACCGATAGTATGATCTTCTGTGTGGGCCCGACACACCATACTAACTACAACGTATAAAATCCAGGACTATATTTTGCATAATTAATTAATAATAATTAAATGCAAATAATTGTTTATTAATTAAATAGGTTAAATGCTATGACCGGGAGTTTACCGATACTTAAATCTAGACATTAAGTACACAACTCCAACAGCAGTGATGTCACATTGTGAATAATGAGGTAGATACTGGGCTGGCCCTGGGCTTAGACAGGGGTGCGATGGCCCCTGACCCAATTTTAAAGGGGACAATATAATGTTTAAAAATTTACTATCAGGGTTCCAAATTTATACTCCCTCCCCTCTTAAAACAATGCACACTTTTTTTTTAGTCAATCTCTTAAAACAGTGCACATTCCATAAATGAAATGTCTTTTCACAACTTTATCCTTTCAATACACATTAATTTACCTTTATACCACTACTTTTTCAACTAACTACTTTATTATTTACCCATCAATACCTATTATACACTTACTTTATATTATTAAACATACAAAAAATTATTTTTTCTTAATTTACGTGCATCTTTTTCTGTTCACTATGTAGAGGGATAGAGAGAGTATATGAACTTAGATTAAGAAAAATATTACTTTTTAAATAAAAAGTTTAGGGTAAAAATATATTTTTAAATTAAAAAATAAAGAAATTTAAAAAGTAAATGAAATAATTAAGGGTAAAATTTTATTTTAAAATAAAAAAGAAATGTTTTTATTTTATTTTTAAGTGTGTGCATCATTTGTTGGGTGTTCATAATTAGTGGGAAAATATTAATATTGGTCCTGTTCCATCAATCAATTCTATAAGTAGTCTTTTATCTTTTAAAATTATCGTAGTTAGTCCTTTGACTTGCTATAAAATGTAAAAATATGACGTGACACGTTGGTAACTTATTAAATCGGTAAAATAATGTCAAATAAAAAAAAATGATGCATGAGGCTTGAACCTTTGACCTCCACAAAACAAATTAGTGCAATCCCCGCTTGACCATGAAAACCAAATTGACAATAATGAACAATTAATTTATTTGTACAAGTAGTATTTAACAATTACTACCATAATATTATAAATAAACAAAATACAGTAAAAATAAAAATTAATAGTTAAATAATTTTTTTTATATATAATCAAAAAAATCAAATCATAAATTAAATATAGCAATCATTTTACAAATAAATTAAACACTATATAAAATTACAAATTATTTTAATTTGATATTAAAAATAAAAAATAATTACAATATTAAATTAAAATAATGTAAATTATTAAGTAAATATTTAATTATTTTCATGCCTTATTAATTTTGATAATAAAATATTTTTGATGGTTAATTAATTAATAAATGCAAAATAATGAATTATTAAATTTGAATTATTTTGTATTTAATTAATATTTTAATGGTATAATTTTGGTTATTAAGTTTTTGATTAATATAATTTTACGATTAATTAAGTAATAAGTATAAACTTAGATATTATTAAATTTAAATTTATTATATAATTTATTAATTTTTTATGATATTTTTTGATAATTATTCATTTTTTTATTAATTTATTATAAACTTTAAATTAATTTGTATATTTTATTTTTAAAGTTACAACTTTGTTAATTAATTAATTAATCGTTAAAAATAAATAAATTAATATTTTTTTATTATATTTTTGAAACAATTATTTTGTGATTAATTAATTAAATTTAAGTTATTTTATTTGTTTATTAATGAATTATTTACGGTATATTATCATTTAATATTCTTATTTTGTTAATCTTAGATATTTAGTATAATGGCAATTGTGTACTTTATGTTTTAACTATTCAAGTAGTCACGAGTTCAACTCCTAACGAATCCAATTTATGATTTTATATTTTTACCTGGAATAGCAGGTTAAAGGACTAATTCTGATAATTTTAGAAGTACAGGACTATTTGTTATATTTTCTCATAATTAGTTGATAGTAATATAATACATCTTCTATATGAAAGATTCTACCATGTCTATAACTATTGTTGGTGTATGTCCTTCGATTCTACGTGGACTATTTGTGATATTTTCTCATAATTAGTTGATAGTAATATAATACATCTACTATATGAAAGATTCTACCATGTCTATAGCTATTGTTGGTGTATGTCCTTCGATCCTACGTGTGCAATCGATAAAGTTATAAGGTCGCTATTGTTGGTGTATGTCCTTCGATCCTACGTGTGGAATCGATAAAGTTATAAGGTCGTCTATGAATGTTAAATGATTATTAGATAATACTAATTGCTTAGAGCAATATAATATTTATCGATAATCACATGGCACTACTACAAAATACCCTTTGTAATAAATGTCACAATATTAAATATATAATGACGCTTTATTTTCTACTCACATATAATGACACTTAAATTAAAAGAATAACTCTTTTTTTTATTGAAGTCGGGAGTTCAATTCCTAGAATGTGTTATTTTTTGGGAGATTTTTAAAAAGGTTAATTATGTTACTCTCTATTATAGATTAAGATCAATCTTTACACTATTTATAAAAAAACTAGATTTACCCAATTAACCCTTCTGATTATTGAAAATTATTTAATATATTTTATTAAACACAATTTGAAGGTATTAAATATATAGGGCAATACACTACCAAAATCCTTACTACTAAATCACTCCCTACCCTACCGGCGATTTGTGTTTCCTCTTCCAGTGTCGACGCAGTAGTTTCTCTTCTAAAACCTCAAAGCTTTGACATTTTAAGGAGAAATCGTCCATAAAGAGAAAATAGCATCATGTCGTGCCCGCTCACCCAGATCGAAATCCACGCAATTGTAAGAAATCGGAAATTTCAGAACCAAGCTCCGACCGGCTAGATTGATTGATATCACCCGGCGGAAAAGTGAACCGACAGCCAAAGATCACGACGACCAGGTTTGCTTTGAATTTTTTTCGTCATAATCTTTTTAATTTGATGCGATTTAGTGTAAATTGTATAGTACACGCACTGATTCTCTCCATACCTAACAATATTACGATTTGAGGATTTTGGGTTGGATTTGAGGATTACGCCATGATTTAGGGTTTTTGGATTTTTGGTTTAATTTCACCCAAATTAGTATTTTTTTAGTTTGGAATTGAGATTGTGTACCAGTTGAAATAATAACATGTCGTTCTTTTCATAAATTTCATCTACATCATGGCCCAGTAACACGATCACAACAATCAGTGGAATTGTGGGTTGGTAGATTCTTCTTGTATCTATTTTTCACATTTTTATCCCTTCCAAAACTATTGTGTTGTATACTATAGTGTGATAGGAATCTGTTGTAACGCCCCAAAAAATTCAAAGGCTTAAAGGAATTGAATATGCTACTCATACTAACAGATGCATCTACTTTTCTGGGCATCCTCCTATAAGGACTCCAAAGTTAAGCGTGCTGGCTCTGGAGTAATTCTGGGATGGGTGACCCCCTGGGAAGTCTCCCGACGGCAGTCATTGGTAACCAAGCCGGCCCATTAGGGTCGGGCTTCGACCCCAAGTGTTGGTACAGTGGGGCCAGGATATCACTCCCGACGGCAGTCATTGGTAACCGAGCCGGCCCATTAGGGTCGGACTTCGACCCCTCAACGGGCCGGGGCGTTACAAATGGTATCAGAGCAGGTGCCGACCGGAATTGCGGGAACTAAGTTGTAACGCCCCGGCCCGTTGAAGGGTCGAAGCTCGACCCTAATGGGCCGGCTCGGTTACCAATGACTGCCATCGGGAGTGATATCCTGGCCCCACTGTACCAACACTTGTCTTTTCTAGCGCACTTTATCCTCACTCGTGCGCACCCGGGAGACTTCCCAGGGGGTCACCCATCCTAGAACTAATCTAGAGCCAGCACGCTTAACATTGGAGTTCTTATAGAAGGATGCCCATAAAAGAAGATGCATCTGTTGGTATGAGTAGCATATTCAATTTTTTTAATCCTCTGAATTTTCTGGGGTGTTACAATCACCCCACCTTTTTATGATCAACGTCCTCGTTGTGCGCATTTCCTTTCCTAGGACCTACCATCCGTGCAGGATTCTAGAGGTGGCCCCTACGGGTACTCTCACCAACTTCTGAGTGGAGCACTTGGTCCCGCATGGCACTTAGTTCCCGCAATTCCGGTCGGCACCTGCTCTGATACCATTTGTAACGCTCCGGCCCATTGAGGGGTCGAAGCCCGACCCTAATGGGCCGGCTCGGTTACCAATGACTGCTGTCGTAAGTGATATCCTGGCCCACTGTACCAACACTTGTCTTTTCCAGCGCACTTTGTCCTCACTCGTGCGCACCCGGGAGACTTCCCAGGGGGTCACCCATCCTAGAATTACTCCAGAGCTAGCACGCTTAACTTTGAAGTTCTTATAGAAGGATGCCCAGAAAAGTAGATGCATCTGTTGGTATGAGTAGCATATTCAATTCCTTTAAGCCTCTGAATTTTCTGGGGCGTTACAAATGGTATCAGAGCCGGTGCCGACCGGAATTGTGGGAACTAAGTGTCTTGCGGAGCCAAGTGCTCCACCCAGAAGTTGGTGAGAGTACCCGCAAGGGGCATTCCTGCACGGATGGTAGGTCCTGTCAAGTAAGGCAAGTAAGGCGCACAACGAGGACGTTGCGCATAAAAAGGTGGGGTGATTTTAACGCCCCAAAAAATTCAAAGGCTTAAAGGAATTGAATATGCTATTCATACTAACAGATGCATCTACTTTTCTGGGCATCCTTCTATAAGAACTCCAAAGTTAAGCGTGCTGGCTCTGGAGTAATTCTGGGATGGGTGACCCCCTGGGAAGTCTCCCGGGTGCGCACGAGTGAGGACAAAGTGCGCTGAAAAAGAAAAATGTTGGTACAGTGGGGCCAGGATATCACTCCCGACGGCAGTCATTGGTAACTGAGCCGGCCCATTAGGGTCGGGCTTCGACCCCTCAACGGGCCGGGGCATTACAAATATACCAAGTTGTAACATCCCATTTTTCAAAACATAGACTAAAGAGGATTTTTCATTTCATTTTCCAAAATAAACTTGAACTTCTAAAATAACCAACATCAAACACAATATTTTCCAAAACAAATAAATTCAGAGTCAACAATAGTAAAATCCACCCAAAATAATGTTCATCCTCGATAGTCAAATTTAGATAAAATAACAAAGAGTTGTATTTGTCAAAAGCGGAAAGCGACTAAACATAGTAAGGGTGGAATGAAATTAAGAAAATCGATGAAATATACACTACTATCATCGCCGCCCTCGTCGTCTCACTCCGAACTTGCTTAACCTGAAAACAATGGGGTTTTGAAAAGGGTGAGTTATCGACAACTCAGTAGGGATTACAGTTCATACATTAATGATACGAGGTGACCGGATAACTCTCAACAATAGACCATCATAACATAATGAACGGTGGGATATACCCAAGGATGTCTAAACTTCCGAACGATTAAACGTTCCCGTTCTACCTGAATCTGTCATGCCACGTCATTACATTACGGGTCACAACCGTCATGCCACGTCATTTCATTACGGGTCACAACCATAATACCGTGAACACGTCATTACATTACGCGAACACGGCCATAGAACCACGAACTCGTCATTACATTACGCGAACGTGGCGTCGCGCGACTACATATATGTGCACATATCATAAATAGATCATAAAGTCCTCGATATCAACAGTGACCGCGTAACATATACTGAAATGAACTGTATTTAAAAAAGTTTTAGAAAATATCCCTACCTTGACCAAGCGAAAACTTGAAAGAAACGATGTCGAATGAATGCTCAAATGAATGCTCGTGCAAACCCTAGTCCTCAAACTCCACAAATCCTACATATATTAATTAACTTAATATTAATATAAACATTTCTTTTTCCTTATTTGAAATCATTAAAATAGTGATACTGTACATCATGTATATCATAAAATAAAATAATACATAAGATACATTTTTACATATATATATATATGAAGTAGGAATTGGGTTTGAAAGTACACGGTTGGGAAAGGGTATTTAATTTGGGTTTTTGGGATGAACTTTCAAGTAAGATAATAGACTGCAATTTGTTGTTGGACTTGGAAGGAAGCTATGGGCTGAGATATTAATCCAAAACTTAGGAATTAAAGGGAAAAACACTAAAGAGCCTCATTTCTTATTCGGCCAAAGCTTGAATATAAGTTACAGAGAGAAAGAGCAAATATAAAATATGGCCAAAAAAGACAGAGACAAACGAAGCTCGGCCGAGATCTCGAGCGGAGACCGGCCTCGAGCACATTGGTTCCTAGCAACAGGCGAGCGAAAGATTGGGGTTGCGAAGAGACGTTGAGATGGCTAAGGACTGGTGTAGAGGTAACGGAACGAGGAGTCGTCCATCGACTTCTTCGTCGACAGCAAGTTAATCCGACGAGGTGGGGTTTGGGGAGATATTTCTTTGGTTCCCAATAAGGGGTTTGGGCTCGGAGTAGAAGCTTGGACACTATAATACTCGGGTCATTAGGGTCGGATGTGGTTTCGGGCTCGGTTTGTAGGGATCGATTTTACAAAGATGGCAAAGGACAGAAAAAGACGAGGCTTGTGTTAGACACAATCTCCTTAAAACAAAATTCGACCTCTACCGATCGTTTGTTTCCTAGGATACAACGTCTCAAGCAACTACGTTGCAAGTCGAAGCAAGAGTTGCCTGAATGTTTCACCGGAGGGCCAAGGATAATAAGAAGAAAATGAGAAGGGAAGTAGCAGATTGCTGGAGTGGTAATGCTGTACAATTTCACAAATACGAGCTCGTATTTATAGGCTGAGCAAGGGACTTTGATCGATTCATGCAATAAACTTGGACAGTCAACACGTAACGGCCATGCAATAATGTCTCAGCATTAAGGCCACCTTAATTGTCATTTTGAATTTCAAAATATATAATCAATAAAATGATTTTATTTTATTTACTTAATAAATAAATAAAATCAGTCAACTTAACCGTTACAAAGTTAAGAATCGAAAAGAAAATTTGCAAAACGTGGCTCGCTCGAGGGCCCCTAAATCGAACCGACATTCGTGTACGCAGGTCGCGCTCGCACACAAGTCTGGGGGTTCGTAGGCTATTTCGGACTTGGTTTGCACCCCCCCCCCCCCCTGCGCGCACGTAGGAGGCGGAGCAATACTATAGCAAGTCATTCATAAGCCACTAAAGTGCAAGCACTGTATATGCCCACTTGTTTTTGCATATTTTTCCAATGTGGGATAACAACCCACTTTGTTAATTTTCTTTTCTTTTTCCCAATATTTTTTATTATATTTAACAATTAATTTCTCATTCATTTCAACTCCGATTCGAGTAAATGAGATATCGATTCGAAGCTCTTTACGAGCTATATCTTTTCCAACAGTCCCCCCATGAATGAAAATTATACACATACCAAAAGTAGTTTGGTGAAACAATCAACGTTAGAAACGTGCATAGGATAGGTAGGTGTTACCCTTTGAACCTTCCCTTGTGAAAGCATACTAGCTTTACTGATTAAATAGTAGACACGATGTCTTTGAACTATTCACCATTTGTGTAAACGGTAATATACTCCACTCACGTTCTTTCTAACAACTCTCAGTTCTCATGATTATGTTCATTTTGGCCCTGAACATCAGCCTGGTTCTGTAAGAGTGTTTAAGAATATGCCTTACTATATTCTCTTTGAAGCGGCCCCACTTCTCTCTCACATAGGTGATTTCTTTCAAGAGTATTCATAATATCTCTTTTGAATCATTAATAGCCATTTGCTAATCCTCACACACAATCACTGTAACATCTTTTAGGCAATGGACTTTTGGTGGAAATCAAATTCCCCCCAGGACAGTGATAACGAAGTTTAGACGGTTAGGTTGTCCTTTTGAACCTAGTTCTTGGGATCTCCAGTCATATAGGTAAGGTTTTCCATCGTCTCAACTCTCTTTCTTTAAGGCTTTTAGTCCCATTCCTGTAGATGACGACATTACTAACTCTCGATTTAACCCTTTGGTTAATGGATCTGCGATATTATATTTAGATCTTACGTAGTCTATTGAGATAACTCCAGTCGAAAGTAGTTGTCGAATGGTATTATGTCTGCGACGTATATGTCTAGACTTACCATTGTACATATTACTTTGTGCTCGTCCAATTGCAGATTGACTATCACAATGTATACGAATTGGAGGCACAGGTTTCGTCCACTTTGGAATATCTTCTAGGAAATTCATGAGCCACTCGGCCTCTTCGCCACATTTATCTAGAGCTATAAACTCTGATTCCATTGTGGATCTAGCAATTACTGTTTGCTTAGAAGATTTCCAAGAAATAGCAGCTCCACCGAGAGTGAATACATATCCACTTGTGGACTTGGAGTCTTTTATGTCAGAAATCCAATTTGCGTCAGTGTAACCTTCAATAACAGCTGGATATCGAGTATAATGCAACCCATAATCTCGGGTATATCGTAAATATCTAAGTAACCGTACAATAGCTTTCCAGTGGCTTTCACTTGGATTACTAGTGTATCTGCTTAGCTTATTTACTGTATAGGCTATGTCTGGTCTTGTACAACTCGTTAAGTACATTAGACTGCCGATCACTCTTGAGTACTCTACTTGACTCACTCCTTCACCTCTATTTTTAGCGAGGTGTTGACTTGTATCTATTGGAGTTCTAGCAAGACCCGTATCATCTTTGCTAAACTTCTCTAAGATTTTGTCGACATAATGAGATTGACTCAAAGCAAAGCCGTCTGATGTTCTATTAATTTTAATTCCAAGTACAACATCAGCATTGCCCATATCTTTCATGTTAAACTTTGAATTTAACATATTTTTCACTGATTTGACCATATTATCGTTACTTCCCACGATAAGTATGTCGTCAACATATAAGCACATGATTAAATAATCATCGTCCGTATTTTTTATATAAATGCATTTATCACATTCATTTATTCGAAAGCCATATTCTAACATAGCATAATCAAATTTTTCATGCCATTGTTTTGGTGCTTGTTTTAATCCGTACAAGGATTTCACCAATTTACACACTTTAGTTTCTTGCCCGGGAGCAGAAAATCCTTCTGGTTGATCTATATATATTTCTTCACCTAGATCACCATTTAAGAAGGCCGTTTTTACATCCATTTGATGTATTTCGAGATTTCTTAGCGCTGCTATGGCGATAATTAATCTAATTGACGTAATTCTCGTCACAGGAGAATACGTATCAAAATAGTCAAGACCTTCTTTTTGTCTATAACCTTTAATTACAAGTCTTGCCTTGTATTTATCGATAGTCCCGTCGGCTTTCAATTTCTTTTTGAAAATCCACTTAGAACCTAGGGGTTTGCTTCCCGGAGGAAGGTCCGCTAATTCCCAAGTATGATTTTGCAAAATAGAATTAATTTCACTTTGAATTGCCTCTTTCCATTGAGGGCCATCAGAAGAGTTTACAGCTTCTTTAAAGCTTTGAGGTTCACTCTCGAGTACGAACGATTTTTCTATACGAGCTCGTTTACTTCGTCTTTGTTCAACATTTATATCATCAACAATTTCTGTAATTGTTGGGTTTGCATGCATGCGCGAGGAACTAGCTTCATTGCTATTATCCGTGCATGTCTTCCATGGAAATATATGTTCAAGAAATTGAGCATTTCTTGAGTCCATAATGGTATTTTTGTGTATATCGTCGATTTTTGATTCGTACACAAGAAATCGATAGGCACTACTATTATGTGCATATCCGATAAATACACAATCAACAGTTTTAGGGCCTATTTTAACCTTTTTCGGTAGTGGAATTGCCACCTTTGCTAAACACCCCCATACTTTCAAGTATTTATATGACGGTGCTCGACCAAACCATAATTCATATGGAGTTTTGTCGATTTTCTTTCGGGGCACCTTATTTAAGAGGTAGTTTGCGGTTAATAACGCTTCTCCCCACATGTTCGGAGGTAGTCCAGAATCAAGCAACATCGCATTTAACATTTCTTTCAATGTTCGGTTTTTGCGTTCGGCAACACCGTTTTGTTGAGGGGAATAAGGTGCAGTAGTTTCATGCATGATTCCATGTTTTTCACAAAAATCAGCAAACGGAAACTCATATTCACCTCCTCGATCACTTCTTAATCGTTTAATTTTTCGATTAAGTTGATTTTCAACTTCTGTCTTGTAAAGTACAAACTTTTCGAAAGCTTCGTCTTTACTTTTTAGGAGATATACATAACAATATTTTGTGCTATCGTCAATAAACGTGATAAAATATTTATTTCCACCACGTGTTTGCACGGTTTTTAGATCACACACGTCCGTGTGAATTAAATCGAGGGGTTCACTATTTCTTTCAATAGTTCGAAAAGATGATCGAGTCATTTTCGCTTCTACACAAATTTCGCATTTGTGATTTGTATCAATTTGGAGTGAGGGTATGCTTTTTAAGTTCATTAATTTTCTAAATGAATTAAAGTTTACATGTCCTAAACGGCCATGCCAAGTTATCGATGACTCAAGCAAGTTAACGGAAGTAGAAGCAGTCTTATTCATGTTCTTGTTGATAGTCATTACATTGAGCTTGAACAGCCCATCATTCTCATACCCCTTGCCCAGATACACCCCACCCTTGGATATTATAACATTATCCGACTCGATTACAATACGAAAACCATGCTTATTCAGAAGAGACCCAGACACTAAATTCTTACGAATCTCAGGCATATACAAAACATTATTCAGAGTTAATTCTTTTCCAGAAGTAAACTTCAGCATTATTTTTCCTTTCCCTTTGACATCAGAAGTTGCTGAATTCCCCATAAAGAGCTTTTCTCCAGTAGCACTTTCATCAAGAGTGTGGAACAGCTCCTTGGATGAGCAGATGTGGCGGGTAGCACCTGTGTCGATCCACCACTCACGTGGGATAGACCCCCACCATGTTCAGTTCTGAAACAACAGCAGCAAAATTATTATCATTTTCAATAACAAGTGCATTGTTTCTTTTAGGTTTCCTGCACTCGGAAGCCCGATGACCAGGTTTGTCACAGTTGTGACAAATTCCAGCAAACTTCTTTTTGAATTCTCCCTTTTTCGGAGCAAGCATCTGGTCAACTTTCATTTTGCCTTTGTCTTTGTAGGTAGGCTTGGAGCTGGCCTCGACTACATTTGCCTTGGGTTCTTGGCCATAGAGACGAGAATTCTTCTTGTTGTCCTCCTCGATGCGAAGGCGAACAATCAGCTCTTCTACGTTCATCTCCTTTCGTTTGTGCTTCAGATAGTTCTTGAAGTCTTGCCACCCGGGGGGAAGTTTCTCGATGATAGCAGCCACTTGAAAAGTCTCGCTGATCACCATCCCCTCGGCATGAATGTCATGAATAATGACTTGAAACTCCTGCACCTGAGACATCACAGATTTAGTATCAACCATTTTAAAATCAAGAAATTTCCCAACAATGAATTTCTTGGCACCGACATCCTCGGTTTTGTATTTCTTATCCAGAGTCTCCCACAACTCTTTAGCAGATTTGACTCCAATGTACACATTGTACAAGTCATCTGTAAGACTATTCATCAAATAGTTCCTACACAAGAAGTCGCAATGCTTCCATGCATCAAGCGCGCTCACCGCTTGCACGTCCGGATCTTCCGGTAGGCGAGGAGGATCTTCTTTCAAGAACCTCTCCAGATTCAATTTTGTCAAATAGAAAAACATCTTCTGTTGCCAACGCTTGAAATTCAAGCCGTTGAACTTCTCCGGTTTATCGTGATGATTCACGACCGGAAAAGCCATCTGGTGTGGCGCACCACCACCAGGTCCCGAAGGAGGCACAGTCATAGAAGGTCCAGTAGGGTTAGGAGTGATAGGGATCGTCTCCTTCTGGGCAGTGGAGTCAGTTGCTTTCTCGGTGATGATGGGAGAGTCAGAAGCAGCCATCTCGTAGAGATTTTTGTTTTAAGACTGTAGGGATCGGTTTTACAGAGATGGCAAATGACAGAAAAAAAAGAGGCTTGTGTTAGACACAATCTCCTTAAAACAAAATTCGACCTCTACCGATCGTTTGTTTCCCAGGATACAACGTCTCAAGCAACTACGTTGCACGTCGAAGCAAGAGTTGCCTGAAAGTTTCACCGGAGGGCCAAGGATAATAAGAAGAAAATGAGAAGGGAAGTAGCAGATTGCTGGAGTGGTAATGCTGTACAATTTCACAAATACGAGCTCGTATTTATAGGCTGAGCAAGGGACTTTGATCGATTCATGCAATGAACCTGGACAGTCAACACGTAACGGCCATGCAATAATGTCTCAGCATTAAGGCCACCTTAATTGTCATTTTAAATTTCAAAATATATAATCAATAAAATGATTTTATTTTATTTACTTAATAAATAAATAAAATCAGTCAACTTAACCGTTACAAAGTTAAGAATCGAAAAGAAAATTTGCAAAACGTGGCTCGCTCGAGGGCCCCTAAATCGAACCGACATTCGTGTACGCAGGTCGCGCTCGCACACAAGTCCGGGGGTTCGTAGGCTATTTCGGACTTGGTTTGCACCCCCCTGCGCGCACGTAGAAGGCGGAGCAATACTATAGCAAGTCATTCATAAGCCACTAAAGTGCAAGCACTGTATATGCCCACTTGTTTTTGCATATTTTTTCAATATGGGATAACAACCCACTTTGTTAATTTCCTTTTCTTTTTCCCAATATTTTTTATTATATTTAACAGTTAATTTCTCATTCATTTTAACTCCGATTCGAATAAATGAGATATCGATTCGAAGCTCTTTACGAGCTCTATCTTTTCCAACACGGTTACGGGCTGAGGTACGGCTGAGTGCGGGGTGAGAGAACATACATATATGTGTAGCAAAAGGGAAGAATACATTACCTAGTTGTTGCTGCGTGGTTGAAGGTTTGGGATAAACATGGAGATGAAGTAGATTAAGGTTGTTTGCTTGTAAATGAACTGCTCGGTTGAAGGTGTGCTGGAGCTGTTTCGCTCGGTTGAAGGTGTGCTGGAGCTGTTGGTGAAAAATGGGGACGAAGAATAGGGTAAGAGGGGGAGATCTGTTGTGTGGTGTGAGTGAGGATAAGGTTTAGGGTAAGAGGGAGAAGAGAAGTCACGTGAGTGAGTGGGGTGTAGGGAGTGAGCAAGGTCAAAATCATTTAATTTGTGTGTACTTTTGAAATAGAGATTTTTGTTTGATTAGTTGAAAATATTCAAATTCTTGATAATATAACAATAAGATTATAAAATACTAATATTAGTAGGGATATTGGAATCGAGGACAACTAAATGACACTTGTGCATGATAAAAAGAAATATGAAATATGAATGAAATCGATCATGAATCAAAATGCATAATTAAGCATGACATGAAAATTAATTTGAACTTAAATATCATATGAATTTATGCATAATATAATTAATTCATATGAATTGGGCCAAAATTACTTAATTAGTTAACATAGAATTCTTGGTCGTTACATCTGTAACTCTAAACAATTGGATGTATACTATAGTGTGTCGTTCATGTGATCGTTCTTTATATTTGGTTTATCAACATAACATAATTCTTTATAAAGATTTTTCAGTGAAAGTCAAAACTTGTAATTATAGTTTACTATTTACAGAACTATTAATGTGTTGCCGATGTTTTATTTGGTAATGCAAAAACTAAACATTTTCAATTCTGTAACAAGCTTTAATGAACCTAATAGATACACTGTATGTTATAGAGCAGTGTAGTTGGTAGTCACGAAGTTTCTTATTTCACACGCATGGGCAAGTATTTTAAACATGATATTTGTTGTCTGTCTATTCAAAACACCATTTGTTTTTCTCTTTGTCATTCTAGATTGTAAACTGTAGAGCTACGTAAATACAACTAATTGAGATTCATTTAACAGTTTGTTTCACATCTTAACATTGGGCAATCTTTTGAGGTATGAATATTTCCTTAATTGTTAGTTCAATTTGGAGACCCAGTGTATATTAAGAAGTCATTTATTGTATTATTTGATCTTTTAATTTTGTAATACTTTAATAATTATACAGGGGGTTGGCTTGGGTTAGCCCCAAATTTTTTAGTCTGAATGGCATATCTACCAAATACACTGCCCCGGCTAGTACATAGTACAATACACTGCCTCGGCTTGTACAATGAATTTGGTAGTAGTGTAAATTGGACTACTAGTATATACTACATGTATAATAGATTAAACGGTGCAGTGTATTTAGTAGTGTAAATAGATTAACTTTTAGATTATAATAAAAACTCTGAACATTATAGATTTATAGGGTAGTGTATTGAGTAGTTATTTATGTATCAAGTGTTCTAATGGGTAACGCACAAGTAGTTTACTAAAATTTGTTCATGTACATAACACCTATTGTGATGAATAATCTATTAGCTTAATTACATGGTTGGCTTGTTTAGTGATGAATAATTTATAAGCTTCAGGTCATACTCTACTACATACACTGCACTTTTCTTGAACAGAGTGGTTGGTATTTCAAACAAAACGCAATTCAGATATTAGTAATAGAATAATTATTTTAGAAGTTGAATAGATAAACTTTAGAATTTATAACAAATAGTGTACATTTCGCGCCGTTTATTTTGTAGCCGTATAGCTACTTCTATGTAATAAACATGTATGTAACTTGTATGTATATTGTATGTAAATGACATTAGTTAAATAGTGCAAAAAATAGGGTTAATATTTGTACTGAAATTTACCACCTGAAGGCACGTGTTGCTCCACTGGCCAGATACTCATACCTTATCTTCCTCTCTGGCAAAACAAAAGCGGTAAAAAAAAAAACAATAACTCATCTTGTAGAGATACAGTACTTACCGTTTAACCTTGATTTCATTCTGATGTCCTCACTAGTGTCTAATATTTGTATTGTAGTAGTGTAAATAAATTAACTTCAGATTATAGTACAAACTCTGAACATTATGGGGCAGTGTATTGAGTAGTTATATATGTATCAAGTGGTTTAATCGGTAACACACAAGTTGTTTACTAAAACTTGTTCATGTACATAACACCTACTAGTGATGAATAATCTATTAGCTTGATTACATGGTTGGCTTGGTTAGTGATGAATAATCTATTAGCTTCAGGTCATACTCTACTACATACACTGCATTTTTTTTTTGACAAAGAGGTTGGTATTTCAAACCAACGCATTTAAGATATTAGTAATAGAATACGAATTTTAGTAGCTTAATAGATAAATTTCAGAATTTATAACAAACACTGAACATTTTGCGCTGTGTATTTTGTATTTTTTTGCAAAGACAATGAACAAATACAAAAGTATCTATAACAAACACTGAACATTTTGCGTTGTGTATTTTGTATTTTTTGCTAAGACAATGAACAAATACAAAAGTTATTTAGTTTGCTAGTTTAAAAGAAATACTAACTAGAACATTTTCATGAACATGTTTTCCAAAAAAATGTTTAATACATGTACATACTGTTTAATAGTATACAGAGAGCTGCCAAAAATTTGGACACCGTGGCAAACACTGTACCTTTCGATCGGTGTGTACGTGATGCACTACATGGACTTCTTTGCACATGAAAAGTACGTGGGTTGTTATTTTGAAGAGACAACGGTTATGCGTTTCAGAGCTGACCTTGTCAACAGATTTGCAAGAAGTTCAAAGTGCTGGAGGGCAGCCCGTTAGGAAGATCGTTGAAGATGATTTTGTTTTATGAAAATAATAATAAGTCGGCTGTTGGATCTTCAAACAATAACCTTATATTTATGTACATTAGTTTTGAGTTCCAGTACTGGACATATTTTTGGACTACTAGAATTTGAAAGTGATTGTGACAACATTTTGATAGTTTGGCATTGGAGTTTTCTCCTTGAAGCTTTGGGTTATCAGTTCAGTAGCAGTTTAGTAGTTTACTTATGGAGATTGAAAGTAATACACTGACATTGAAATGTTGTTGACATGATTTTGATATTTTGTGATTGAAGTTTGACCTTGAATCTTTGTGATGCCATTTTTCAATCTTAAAGATTACATAAGCAGGCTAACAAAAAATTTGTAAAAGACTTGGATCCAATAAACAACAGACACCAATTCAAAACAAAACAAATGTATCATATAAACTAAAGAGTAAGTTAAGACGACAAATAAACGTCACAGGTTAATATAAATATAATTATAAACCTGAGACACAGTGTTCTAAAAAACGGCCTAGGCGGCCGCCTAGGCGGCGCCTAGGCGCTAGGCGGGTGCACCCCTAGCAGATTAGCATCTAGGCGGACTGAACTAGGCGGAAGAGTGGCTAGACGGGTTCAAGACGGGTTCAAGACGGGTCTGGACGGGCTAGGCGGATCAAGACGGTGCTAGGCGGATTTTTTTTCCGATTTGGGCTGTGCGGTCCTATTGTGTATATGATCGGGCTAGACGGGTCTGAAATAAAAAACGGGCCCAAGTAAATAATTTCACTGTAAAACCCTAGATTTTAAATCAACCCAGTAAAAAAAATTAAAATACCTCTACACCGCGTCTCCCTCTCTGACCTCTCTGTGTACTACGCGCCTTCCTCTCTTCTCGCCGCGGCCGCGCCGCTCCTCCCGTTTCCGGTAAGTAACTAAAATTTCTTTTCTTTTCCTATTTTCCTGCCGCTGTGCGTTATTTATATAAATTTTTTCCTCTTTTCTTTCCCTTCTGTGCGTTCTGTGCGCAATCGTTGCGGCTTATGTATATATATATTTTTTTATATAAAATTTCTTTTCTTTTCCTATGTATATATATATTTTTTTTCTTTTGCGGCTGCGCCTCTGTTAAAAGTAGAGTATTTAAAGTTTTTTTTAATTATTTTTTTTTATTTCTCTCAACCGACACCTGCCTTTGCATATTAATTATTTATGCATTTTCTGCAAGTGCTATTAGAATATTAATTAATTATTAAATTATTAATATAATAATAATTTGGAATTATTGTTTAATTTATTTTGTAGTAAAGTATGTCTCAAAATCCAAATGTCGATACGTCAAGTGCTCCAAATGTTGCATTGAAAAGAAATAGCAATGATGTTGGATGGGAGTTTGGAATGCTATGCAATGCCACAAATCAAGACAAATGGAAATGTTTGAAGTGTGGAAAAGAATATAGTGGAGGTGTGTATAGAATCAAGCTACACATTGCGGGAATTAAAGGGAATATTACATCATGTCCGTCGGCATCTATTGAAGATAAGAGACGATGTAAAGAGGCACTTGAAGAAGCGAAAAAGAAGAAAACTAAAAAGATAGAGGATAATGAAGAAATACGAAAAGAAGTTGAAATTGAAGAGTTGAATGAAGTTGAAGCTATGGAAGGAGGAAGAGGTTCGAAAAAGGCTCGTACTCTTGGTCCGATGGATAGACATGTGTCTCAAATCAACCCCGATGAAGCGAGTAAAAGTCGACAAACTAGACAACAAAACATACATGATGCACTCTTCAAAGAAAGAACTCATCAAGTTCATCAATATTTGGCTCGGTGGGTGTATGAGTCCGGCATCCCTTTCAATGCGTTGGACAACGATAGTTTCAAAAAGTTTGTTGAGGCGGTTGGACAATTTGGTCCGGGTTATCAACCTCCGAGTCAATACCAACTTGGAGGGCCACTTTTGAAAGAAGAAGTAGATAGAACAAAATCAATGCTAAAGACACAAGAAGAAGAATGGGAGAAGAATGGATGTTCAATAATGACGGATGCTTGGAGTGATAGAAAGAGAAGAAGCATTATGAATTTGTGCGTCAATTCTCGAATTGGGACGACTTTCCTTTCATCGAAAGAAGCTTCCGAAGATGCCCATACCGGTGAATACATATTCAAATACGTCGATGATTGTATTGAAGAGGTTGGCGAAAATAATGTAGTCCAAGTTGTGACCGATAATGCTTCCAACAATATCGCGGCTTCAACGATGATGCTTGGAAAAAGACCAAAAATTTTTTGGACTCCATGTGCAACTCATTCCATCAATCTCATGCTAGAAGCCATTGGTAAGCTCTCTCCATTCAAAAGTGCAATTACTAAGGCCAAGACTTTTACCATATTCATCTACTCTCACCATAAGACATTATCTATGATGAGAAAGTGCACGAAAAGAGAAATAATAAGACCCGGAGTTACTCGATTTGCAACGGCTTTCTTAACATTGCAAAGTCTAATGGAGAAAAAAGAGGCGTTGAGACAAATGGTAAACTCCGATGCATGGGAAAAAACTAAATTGTCTAAGACCAACAAGGGAAAAGCGGCTTATGCTATCATAGTGCAACCGACCTTTTGGAATGGTGTTGCTCTTGCACTTAAGGTGTTTGCACCTTTGGTAAAAGTCCTTAGGCTTGTTGATGGGGATGTGAAGCCGGCTATGGGCTTTGTGTATGGGGAGCTAAAAAAAGCCAAAAGTGAGATTAAAGAAGCTTTGAAAAATAAGGAAGAGAGGTATAAGCCTATACTTGATATAGTGGAGAGCAAAGGAAAGGGTCGTATTGACACGCCACTACACTTGACGGCTTATTTGTTGAATCCTTATTATTTCTACAAAGACTCTTCTTCATGGTCATCACAAGAACATTCTTTTGTCATGGATGGGGCTTTCGATTGTATTGAGCGACTATTTCCGGACTTTGAAATTCAAAACACGGTGATGAATAATGAGTTGGGAAAGTACAAGAATCGAGAAGGTGCATTTGGTAGAGTTTTGGCAAAGAGAGGATGTGAAGAATATACGTACGATCCGGGTATGAAATTTAATTATTTATCATTAAGTATTATTTTTAATATTTTCAAATATAATGATATATTTTTTAATTTATAGTTTTGTGGTGGTCTAACTATGGAAATGATGCACCAAACCTTCAAAAGATGGCAATGAGAATTCTTTCTTTGACAACAAGCTCATCCGGTTGTGAAAGAAATTGGAGTGTTTTTGAAGGGGTATTTCTTTGAACCTATTTCTTTCAAAATGGTGTGTTAGTGTATTTTATTCTAAAATATATATTCTTGATTTTTTTTTATCTAGATACATACAAAGAAGAGAAATAGACTAGATACCGATCGTATGAACAAACTAGTCTATGTGCAATTCAATGCAAGATTAACTAACAAGAAGAAGAGAAGAAGTGACAAAGTTGATGTACTTCTAGCTAGCACCGCTCACAATGCTCAAGCTTGGATAGTTGATGGAGTTGAAGATGAGGAGGTCATTCCCGGTTCGGGCCTTACATGGGAAACATTAAGTGAAGCAACGGGTGCTAATCAAGAATTGCAACAAAGAAGAAGTGCTCGCAATATGGAAGAAGTGAGAGAGCCCGACGAAGATGATTTTGTATCCGATGACACGGAGGATGATGGAGACGATGTTGATGACGACTTTGACCTTGAGTCGGACAAAGAGCGTGAAATAGAAATTACGCATGAACAAGATTTCGAGAATGATGAATTGAGGATTGGATGATTCAATGTCGAATAATTAGTTGTTTTAACATGTTTCTAGACTTATTAAAAAATTGGACTTATTAGTTATTTTAAGATGTTTTTAGACTTATTATTTAAGTTATTTTAATAATTTTAGACTTTTTATTAAATATATTTATTAATAATATATATATTTATATTAAAATAATCAAATCCGCCTAGATCCGTCTAAATCCGTCTAGGCCCCCGCCTAGCCGTCTAGGCGCTAGGCCCCGGGTCACCGTCCTATTAGCGCCTAGCGTTTTTTAGAACATTGCTGAGACATGCTATCAAAGATAACCCCGACAAATAGTAGTTTGTGCTTAAACATATGATGCTCAAGGTGGCCAAAAATCACCTGATACATATAGAGTTACTCTATACACAGACCCATAAAATCAGAACTCGTAAACCAACACTGATGATTTGTATTGTTCAAACATGAGTTCCTTTGTGGGAATCACATAGGTAAGATCAAGGTCCCAACTTGCTGAAATAGTAAACCTATGTTGAACTTTCATCACGAAAACCATGTAAATGAGACATCAAGAAAAAAACGATCAACTAACAGAATTTCCACAAATGTTCATATTCAACATCTGTTGAAAAAAATGAAGGTCAACTGCGACAAAATAAAAAATACGATCCAAAAATAAGAAACTGAAGTTCCCGGTCTTTATTAAACCATAACACACAAATGTTCATATTCAACCTCGGTTTAAAGAAGAGAGTTCAACTGTCCAAACAAAACGGATAATACGACTTCTTCTACATGTGTGAACTGATCACATCAATAGGTCATACTAAATAACTTCTTTGCATGTTTTCTTCTTGGGAACGTATATTGTCGCATAGTTCGGTGTATAAGAAGTTGGCCCCAAATGATATTGCAGCGCCCTCGCCACAGTAGACGATCTTAGCCACATATGCAGCCATCTTGCAACAAACAAAACATTAATTTGTTATATGCAGATCCATTTGAAAATGATACAGTGATCCGAAATTGAATTGAGGGTTAGAAGCTTAAACAAATAAATACTGTACATTGTGATAAACAAATGTGTTCCTAGCAAGAATTTAATCTACAGACCAAATAACACCAAAATAACTAAAGCCAAGAAATAGCCACCAACAAAATTAAAAACAAACCAATACGAATTGTGTCTCTGAATAAACAGGGGGTCCAACAATTCTCACAGTAACGACCAAATGGATAATTACAAAGAAGTGTGTTGAAAATTTTGAGAAACTAAAACAATATTTTCAAACGAATAGATAAAGAAGTTGCAACCACAATTAAACAACCTTAGCCACATATGCAGCCATGTATCTTGCAACATAATCGATCTTGGTTAAGCTTGAAACAATCTTATGTAAAGTGTCGACTAACTACAGGCTTATAATGCTTCTTAACTAACAATCATACGAATAGATAAAGAAGTTACAACGCCTACACAAATTTATAAGCTATAACACAAAACATTCGTAAACCACGATTGATAAACAACACTAGCATAAATCGTAACAACAATAAAAATAAATACGATCGACCTGGACAACCATCGGGAATCAAGATACAATTTTCTGGGAACAGAACTTGGTAGTGTGTTCGAGGCTATCGAACGAGTAATAATATGCCAGTGCAAATGTATTTAACTGTGTCAATAGATGATAATTATACGCAATAAATCAAATTGAAAAGCTGCGGAAAAAATTTCGATTAGCAGCCGACCAAATTTGGTTGAACATTAGAGAAATTGAACAGTTTGAAACACTAACACTTGTGTTAGATCCGTTTGAAAAAAACGATTTACCTACACGCGTTCTCAAGATAATACAAACTAGTGAACGAAGAACGGCTAGTTACGGAGAAAAATATGAAAAAAATACGAATATAAATCCCAAGATACTTACCGAAAAGAGAATCGTGATTATATGAAAAATCTTGTCCTAAAACTATTAAGATTCTTATGCATTCAATTATATATTCGTATTTAATAAAAAGTATAAACAATTGATATAATATAAAGGTTAAAATAGACAATTCAAATTTGAAAAGCTTACCTAAATTGTGATTACATTAAAGATCAATACATTTAGTTATATTTATGTAATAAATTAATTACCTTTTTTAATAAAAATGTAAACTAAAAAAGTTTTTTAGAAAACACAAACTCATTCTTATTTTTTCTCTAAATTACTCTTATTTTTTCAATTAACCATTATTAATTATTATTCCTACACTACGTATTTCTTATTCTCATATTTAGTAAAGTGGGGTATTAATTTATTTAAATACCCCTTCAATTAATCTTCTTACGGTTTCTCAATTATTCTCTAATCCCGTCCATGATTTCCCTCTATTTCCATAGAACCCTAATATTTCATCTAATAATTTTCGAGATCAATTTTCTCAAACATGGGATTTAGCCATAGAATCTTTTCAAACAAGCACAATTTTGGGTCGATTGTGAAGAAATCCCACCACATCTATCAACTCGCCGCTCCGCCACCGCCGCAGTCGCAGGCATGATAGCAAATCGTTTTGCCGCTGAAGGTCCGCTTATTGATTATATTGGCAAGAAATATTTTCTTCTGCACTTTTTACACTTTGATTTTGTGAGTAAATAGAGATTGAAACAGATTCAGTTTAGGTGTTTTTAATTTTAGCAAAATGTTGGTTTAGTATTTATATTCAACTTACAGGTCTACTATGAATATATTATGCTATTTTCATCCAAAACTTCAGAATTTTATTTTTTAGATGGTATATGCGAGTCTTTTTTTTTACTAATCTTTATGAATGGTTTAATTTTGTTTTCTGAGTGCTCCTTGTCATTTATTTTAACAGAGAGTTGTTATGCAATGATGGATAGATTTATTGTCCTTTTGTTGATATGTTAATTGCAATATTACGTGCTCAATTAAAAATCTATGCAGGGTCAAAGTCTATTGTCAATATAATGGTGTATTTTGATTCTTCAGATTGTTCTTGGGACAATACATGTCAAGGCTATACATAAAAGTGTTACATCGGGATGGACATTCAAATGGCGGTCTTTCAAACAAATTAAATTAAGTGCAAAATTTTGCCATTCAAAATTTTACTTTTATCTTTTGATTCTTTTATCTTTATTTTATGTTGTTATATACGTATCATTGTTTGAAATAATATATAACCAAGTCGCTTTGCAAAAGACAATGTATCTCGAAGTTTTGTTTCTATTAGTAGCAACTATTTTATTTATGTAACAACTAAAAGATCTAAATATTTTTTTCTTATAAATAATAACAGGACAATTTAGCAACTATCTTGATAGCAATGCGACAGGGGTCGCTTGGAAGGTTTATACTCGACGTATCAAGCCCCGGACAGCGGGACTACTGGAGTTAGTTGATATTTAATTATTTAGATTGGTTTATTATAATTACTTTACTTTAGTCAGTATTGAGCTGGGTTCGTGGGCCTTTTAGTGAAGTCTATGTAAAGATGGTCTTCCTTTAGGGTTAGGACACTTTTGGGATTTTAATTGGTTTGCAGCGTTAAGCTGTGGTAGAGATTTCTCTGTGAACCTCTCTTGAGGCGTTTAACTTCTTTTCATTAATATATTCTTTATTCCTACTTTGCCGATCATCTTCACTCTATCAATTTGGTGCGGTGAGCGTGGATTATGATGACGAGGGACGGACGAATCGATGACATAGAGAAGACGATCGCGGGTATGAAAGCGGACCTTGCGTGGAAATTTTAAGAACTTTGAGATTCTGTTGAAGGGATACAGAAGACGGTTGCAGAGCATAAATCTATGTTTGAAGAACATAAATCTATGTTTGAAACAATTATGACCAAATTATCGGCGATCACACCTACCCAACCATTAATCACCACAAGCGGAAACAACACTCTCTTTACAGAAAAACAGACCGGAACTCCACAGACAACAATATTGCCTCGAATGGAGTTACCTTCGTTTGATGGGTCAGATCCGATTGCATGTATTGCTCAGGCGGAGCAATACTTCTTGGTCCATCGCACTCCAATTGGGGATAGAGTTCAATTGGCTCTAATCGCCATGTCAAGCAAGGCTATGTTTTGGGCACAATGGGTGCTTCGTCGAGTAGCCAGCATTACATGGGCTCAATTCACACAAGAGTTGATTGAACGATTCGGGGATAGTTCAGCCATTAATGCTTATGAGGCTATGCACATCACTCGGCAGACAGGCTCTTTAGAAGACTACCTCTCTCTCTTTGAGAAGCGCGTCGCGCAATTGCCTGAGTTGCCGGCAGCTCAATATTTGGGTATGTTTCTTGGTGGGCTACAATCTAACGTTCGAGATCGCATTCCGGATTCGGAATTAACGGATGTCTTCGCTGCCATTCGCTCTGCTCGAAGAATTAGTCGGTCTCACCGACCCCCAACTAATCTATCACGACCCACTTCTACTACTGGTGGATTTCAATGCTCTCCAAATTCCTTTCGAGGGGGATTGCATTATGGGATTGGAGCTTCCCAGCAAACGAACTCGAACCAAGATAACTCGACCACGAGCAAGTCTCAAAAATTTTCATCAGGGCAGCCAAATACACGGTCTAACCGAAACAATCGGCACCTCTCGGCAGAAGAAGCTCGAGAATACCGAGCGAAAGGAAAATGTTATAGGTGCAGCCAACCGTATGGACCATTGCATAAATGCTCTTCTAAGTATTTGAATGTGATGATTGAGTGCGATGAAGAGGAACATGAGGAGAAAGACAACTTAGAGCAGAAGGGAAATGAGTCTGAGGGTTTCGCTGACATTTCTGGGGAACTTCAGCAGCTTCAACTCTCTAAATTATCATCTAAAGGATTTGACGGAGGCCAGACCTTGAAGCTTTTTGGTCGGGTGCGCGACAATCAACTTTTAACTATGATTGACAGCGGGGCTAGTCACTGTTTTATATCAACACAAATGGCAGAATCCTTGCAGCTGCCAATCGACTCTTCAACTAACTTTGCTGTCGTGCTAGGAGATGGCACAAAAGGACAGGCAAAAGGGGTTTGTAAAAAGGTTCCGTTCACTATGGCGAATCAATTATTTTTTATCATTTGCTATGTGTTTCCCCTTAGCAGCGTGGATATCATACTAGGAGTATCGTGGCTCGCGACACTCGGGGACGTTACAACTAATTGGGCGAAGATGACAATGGAGTTCCAAGTCGATGGTACTAAAGTATGCATACGAGGAGACCCATTACTTATACGAAGAGCTTTAGTACCCAAAGATCTCGGCTCCCTCGAGTCAGGCGATCAAACATGGTTATTTTGGGCACTCGATGGAAGTACCACACTTTCACACTTTGGTACTTCAGAGTCAATGACACAGGAGCAGCAACATGAGTTAGACAAGTTGATATCAAATTTTAAAACCTTACTACAGCCACCAGAAGGTTTACCACCGCACCGAGCGAATGATCACCGTATCACATTGCAGGAGGGTGTACCACCAGTTTCTGTGCGGCCCTACAGATATAATCACTCTCAAAAGGATGAAATGGAGAAAATGGTAGGTGAAATGCTTGCTGCAGGCATTATTCAACCAAGTAACAGCCTGTATTCTAGCCTGGTTCTATTAGTTCGGAAAAAAGACGGCTCGTGGAGATTTTGTGTTGATTATCGAGCTTTGAACAAGGTGACGATTCCCGACAAATATCCTATTCCAGTCATTCAAGAGCTTTTAGATGAATTGCATGGGTCATGTTGGTTCAGTAAACTTGATCTTCGTTCCGGGTACCATCAAATTAGAATCTGCCCAGAACATATTTCAAAAACCGCATTTCGAACTCACTCTGGTCACTACGAGTTTTTGGTTATGCCGTTTGGTCTCACTAACGCCCCAGCGACATTCCAGAGTCTTATGAATGAAATTTTTCGACCATTCCTACGCAAATTTGTGTTAGTATTCTTCGATGACGTACTAATTTACAGTCGCTCTTGGTCAGCGCATTTACGTCATTTAGAGCAAGTGTTTCAGGTTCTTCGTACTCACTCTTTGATAATTAACCCAAAGAAATGTGTGTTAGGGTCTTCTTGTGTGGAGTATTTAGGACATATTGTATCCGAGCAAGGAGTGCAGATGGATCCCCTCAAACTTGCTTTTGTTTTACAATGGCCAATACCTACCTCTCAACGCAGCCTTCGAGGGTTTTTGGGTCTCACTGGATACTATCGTCGCTTTATCTGTAACTATGGTAAAATAGCCGCACCACTAACAAATTTGTTGAAGAAGGATGGGAGACAATCATGGCAGTGGTCGGTTGAAACAGAAACAGCATTTCAGACTCTTAAGAAGGCTCTCACATCAGCCCATTTGCTGCGTATGCCAGATTTTTCGAAGCCTTTTGTAATCGAATGTGACGCGTCGGGAAAGGGTCTGGGTGCTGTGCTTATGCAAGAGCAGCAACCCATTGCTTACTTCAGCAAGAACCTCACAGAGAGATGGCTAAGTAAATCAGCTTATGAAAAAGAGTTGATGGCTTTAGTTTTGGCAGTGCAACATTGGAGACCTTATTTAATGGGTCGTCGGTTCATTGTTCGGACTGATCAACGGAGTTTGAAGCAACTTCTCGCTCAAACTTTGACCACCCCAGCCCAACAAAATTGGGCGGCAAAAATATTAGAGTACGACTTTGAAATAATGTATAAAGAGGGAGCGTTTAATCGAGCAGCTGATGCTCTCTCCCGAAGAGATGAAGAGTTGGAGTTGTCGGCAATATTCATTCCGCAATGGATGGATTGGAATCGAGTGCAAGCCGAGGCTCGATTGGATTCAGGGCTCAAAAAAATTATTGAAGAACTTGAGCAAGGGAGGCCTGGTCCGAAGCACTACAGCATGTCGCAAGGGATTTTATTTTATAAAGGGCGATTGGTACTCCCTCGCCAATCACCATGGGTTTCGAAGTTGTTGTCGAAATTTCATGCGACGCCAACAGGAGGACATTCTGTTGCGGAGTGCGAAATTTGTCAAATAAATAAATATGAAACTAAGTCACCAGCAGGGTTACTTAACCCTCTCCCTATTCCAACTCGCGTTTGGGAGGACATTAGCATCGACTTCATCACGGGGCTGCCGCGATCAGGAGGAGTGGACTGTATTTTGGTTGTGGTAGATCGTCTTTCTAAATACGGTCATTTTTTAGGGCTCAAACACCCGTTTACGGCAAAGTCGGTTGCTTATATTTTTGCTAAGGAAATCGTGAGATTACACGGGATGCCTGGATCGATAGTTTCTGATCGGGATCCCCTCTTCTTGAGTTCATTTCGGAGGGAGCTTTTTAAAATGGCAGGAACAACTTTACGCATGAGTTCAGCCTATCATCCTAAAACGGATGGGCAAACGGAAGTCTTGAATAGATGCCTTGAGACCTATCTTCGTTGCTTTTCCTCGGAGCGTCCAAAGACTTGGGGAAAATGGTTATCTTGGGCTGAATTTTGCTACAACACGGGGTTTCATTCCGGCGCAGGCATGACGCCGTTCGAAGTGGTTTATAGTCGGCCACCTCCCCTACTGGTTCCATTCTTACCAGGAGAAGTTAGGGTACAAGCCCTCGCTGAATCTCTACGAGAGCGTGATGAAATTTTGGCCCACTTAAAGTTTCATTTAGAGCGGGCGCAACATCGGATGGTTCGAGAGGCGAATAAACATCGTCTTCATCTGGAATTTTCAGTGGGTGATAAGGTGTATCTCAAGTTTCGGCCGTACCGTCAAAAGAGCTTATTTGTAGCCAGAAATTCTAAATTAGCTCCCCGTTTCTTTAGGCCGTTTGAAGTGGCTGCTCGTGTGGGTGCAGTAGCCTACCGTTTGATGTTACCAGCCACGTCTCGCGTACATCCAGTCTTTCATGTATCGCTTTTAAAGCCAGCGGTTGGAGGGGCAACGGTGTCACCAAAGTTGCCCGAGGAGCTGTTAGCCGTTGATCCCCCATTTCTTCCAGAGAAAGTGCTGCAACACCGTCATCTGGTCAGAAACGGAGGTTCCGTAGAGCAAGTGTTGATCAAGTGGCAGGGGTGTGGCGACGATGAGAGTACTTGGATGGATGTCACTGATTTTCGAGGGCAATTTCCTGAGTTCAGCCTTGAGGACAAGGCTGTTTCACCAGGGAGAGCAATTGATAGCAATGCGACAGGGGTCGCTTGGAAGGTTTATACTCGACGTATCAAGCTCCGGACAGCGGGACTACTGGAGTTTGTTGATATTTAATTATTTAGATTGGTTTATTATAATTACTTTACTTTAGTCAGTATTGGGCTGGGTTCGTGGGCCTTTTAGTGAAGTCTATATAAAGATGGTCTTCCTTTAGGGTTAGGACACTTTTGGGATTTTAATTGGTTTGCAGCGTTAAGCTGTGGCAGAGATTTCTCTGTGAACCTCTCTTGAGGCGTTTGGCTTCTTTTCATTAATATATTCTTTATTCCTACTTTTCCGATCATCTTCACTCTATCATATCTCGAGGTATGAACTGATTTATTTTTAAACAATTTTGTATAACAACGTGATTTTTTTTACCATTTTTTATGAATTTTGTACTATGTTTATGTAGTTATTTCAACACCACAAAATGTGGAGTTGGTAAAGAAGTTGACCAAGATGTACTATGTATTATGTAACCGAATTACAAATGTGGAGGTACTAAAAAAGTTGGACAAACTATAGGACGGAGTACTGCTTTACAAAAATATTTGGTAAAATTTCTTTTGATATTGGTTTTTTTTTTAGTTTTTTTTTCAGTTTCATCTCTTGATTATATTTATTTTTGTTCATTATACAGGTTCAAGTGGAAGATACAAGATCAAACTATCTAAAACAAATCTTGTCAGTTGTCACATATACTTAGTTGCAAATACCTTTGATTTTTTAATTATTTTAGTTTTGAATAGTAGACAGAAAGCTATGAGCTATGTGATTGATTAAAAGATTGAGTTGATATTTGAAGAATGGTGACATTTTATTATTATATTGTTTGTTATTAGTTTTGGAATTGTGACAAAATTTTATTTTATCATGTTTATGAGATTCGTTTTATAAAAACTTGACAAACCAAGAGTCGTGAAAGTGTCACTAAATAAGTTAGTTAAGTTCGTTAAATTTTTTTTCGTGACGGGAAAAGCGTCACCAAAGTGCACTATCATGACATTTATTAATGTTACTAAATACACTTATAATAACGCATAAAGGTGCCAAAAAATAATGTTATCATGACGTCTAGAAGCGTCACAATATAATGTTATTATGACGCTTCAAAGTGTCACTAAAAAGCATTTATGGTCACACTTTTCAAGCATCACAATACATACATATAGAAACGCCAAATCAGGTGACGCTTTCTCAAAGCGTCACTATAGTAAAAGCGTCACTAAAAATAGTTTTTAGTGACACTTTTGAGCGTCTCTAAAACCGATTTTTGTAGTAGTGGGGTCACACAGGGACTTGATGATGTATAACGATGCTTGATAATAATATTGATTTAGAATCAATACATGTGGATTTTACGTGCATGGGATGCATTGCATGCTTTGTATGCATGGCTTGCATGGATGCATGTCACATAGTGTGACATGGCATGCCACACAAGCAAGTGGGGCCATATTTCATGTCATGTGGCATGTATATGTGGCAATGCGTATTCACCTCCCCATTACACCCTTTATGGTGCATATTGATGATCATAAGTGTGGGGGTTACATGGGTATCACTTATGGTGAAGTAAAGAGGTTAATTGTCATAATATAAAGGATGAAAATATGTGTTTTCAACACACACTTGATCAGCCACGAAAATTCCACACCAAAGAGAGATAAGAGTTTGTTCTTGGTGAATCAAATCAAGCAAGCAAGTCATCATCCGGGTTCGTGTGCAACACGTAGAGGCCGGGCCATTTGTGCGACTTCAACATCCGGACGATCTAGACAAGAGGCGTGACGTGGTCATTCCTCAAGTGAAGCATCAGTTCGTGGTGGTGGTCGAGACGATCAACAACCGATGTCCCTTCATCATCAACGAGGCACGCTATACCGGTTGTAAGTGTTCTCGTTAATCCCTATATATATATATATATATATATATATATATATATATATATATATATATGAACATGTATATACATATATTGTGTGCCTAGATCTTGTATGTCCGTGTTTACTCGTTTTACACGCTTCCGCACACACGAACAAGGTAATCGAGCGATTTGATCGACATTGAAATCACATAATTGACACATGTAAATGTTGGTTTTGGCGACAACATATGTTTTGGGTGTTTGTGTTTTGTTTCAGGTGTTGAATGAATGGATGAATAGCATATTACATGGTGATATGGAATCAGTGATGTCCAATGCATCACGTCAACATGAGTGCCAACTGGAACTAGAACTCTAGCAGGGTGTGTGTAAAAATCAGGGTGGCTGATGTCTACTGCTGTCACTACCCATATATTAGTAAGGACAACTATAAGGAGTGGTTGAGAAGGTGTGCGCTGTCCGTCGACTATTGTCATATCTTCTTCGTGCGAGCTCCGATTGTGTTGATTCAAAATGCTATGGAATCCACACTTCAAGAGCTACGTATCCATATATGACAAGTAATGTCAAAACCATGCGACTGGAGTCGCAGGCGACAGGAGTCGCACGCCATGGCTGAAAGCGTGCAGTCCGTCGATTTTGGCCATATCTCCTTCGTGCGAGCTCGGATTGACTTGATTAAAAATTCTTTGGAATCTACTCATCAAGAGCTACAACATGGATCCAGCGACTGGAGTCGCCGCTTTTGGAACCAGCGACTGGAGTCGCTGAAAAAGCGGAGACTCACGTCTCCAAAACCGGAGACTCATTTTTCGCCAAAAACGGAGACTCCTGTCAACTTTTCCAGAGAATGCCAAAAACGGAGACTCCTGTCAACTTTTCCAGAGAACGCCAAAAAAACGGAGACTCCTGTCAACTTTTCCAGAGAATGCCAAAAAACGGAGACTCCTGTCAACTTTTCCAGAGAATGAGAATATGCCACGTCATCATCTCACATGTGCGGGCTGCCTATATAAACCCATGGATTTCGATTTCATCACTTGACGATTTTGAGAGAACGAAATCCGATATCTGAGTATCAACGTTCGTTGTTTACGGCTTATAGCTTTAAGAGTTTTGGTAGTTGTTTTGTGCTGTGCACCGATAGTAGAGTTATGCGATTTAGCTCTAGGTGATATAGTACTAGATCATTAGTTCGTTGGAGTGCTGCGTCACTTGGGATACGACTCTTGATCATTCCGTCTACCTTTCTCCACAAGTGTAATAGTTAGTTTTGTTTATCAATGAAATGAAACTATTATACAACCTTTGTCTTCACTACTTAACTACTTGAGTTCTATCATATTCACATTACTTCAAGAGTGTGTTAACGGAGTGTGGTTGAGCGAACGAAGACTGTTTTAAGACCGACTTCACGAAAAGTTGGTATCCTACGTCGAAGACGTAATTTCAACACACTTTTGTGTTGGACACAATGGTTTAAATCACATAATTGACTTATATGTTTATTTGTGTTTATGTGAGCAGATGTAAGGTCGGCCACCGTTAGTGGTCGGGTGAATGAAATTGTCGTTTTTTACGTACGATTGGCCATAGTCTTTTGAGGGCTGCGTCCCTTAGAATCTTTTGTAATAGATAGGTTTTGTATTTCGATATGTATTGTTCAATATGTAAGCAATGGATTGATTCCATGGATCGACGTTGGATCTCGGCTCTTCGGCGAAAACGAGAAGAAACGAAGCAAAACAAAGTGAAACGGGCGAAAACTGGGATGCCGGAGCAAATCGGCGGGCGCCGGTGGAGCTCCGGCGGGCGCCGTTTGGTTTCGGAGGGCGCCGTTTGGTTACGGCGGGCGCCGTTTTTGAAACGGCGACCGCCGATTGAGCCTTTTTCGGTCAGCCCGTTTCTTTACCCTTTCTGCGGCCGCCGTTTTGGAAACGGCGGCCGCGGCTGGTGTTCGGAGACCGCCGTTTGTGAAACGGCGGGCGCCGTTCGTGGTTTTTGGGTACGGACTAGGTTTGTCCAAAATCGGCGGGCGCAGAACTGAAATGGCGGGCGCGGACCAGTCCAGAAGATGTTCAAGACGTTTTAAATTGCTTTAATTCATTTCTTTAGAGATTTGTGAAGTTCTATGGGCTTTTGGAATGCGTATTTATATGCTTTGCTCTTTTAAGTTATGCATGTTAAAATTGTTCAACAACATACACCTTAAAATTGCATGTTCCCACAATAATGAGATAATGTCTCTTCCAAAACATCACCCATGAAACCCTCGATCATAAGTTGATAGGTTCGCCTCAGCGGGGTATCACATGTTATCTTGGGATAGTGGGAGTAAGGGTTAGACCCTTACACGTGAATTTGGTTTTCTCATCGATAGATCAACTGCAGGCGTGGCTATCGAGACATGAGATGAGAATGGAATTTTCGTAGACCGAGAATGACATTAGATGTCATTGACATGGGATGTCTACCTATCTTGGTTTTCTTAAGTGCGGACTCAGTCGGCTTAAGGATTCGCATGATGAGGGTCTTGGGATCGTTTTGTTTAAGGGAACAACGATATTAGATATCGATTGAACAAAATGGAATAAATAAGTAGTTTTGATAGACAACCTTATTTGTTTACCTCTTTGTGAATGTTTACATACTTTAGTTATCTTTCTTTTACAGTTTATCATGTCGAATATCAACTCAATTCAAGTTTGGTTCAATTCTTGATAGTGAATAATTGAACAACATAAATTTTCTTGATTCACAATGGTAATTTGAGGATGGTCCTCAAATACGAAGACAAGGAAAATGTGTTAGATAACTACATCCTAAGCTATCATTGAACAACTCAATAGCATGTTCGGGGAATATGCTAAGATTGAGCAGTTCTGAATGACCAGGGTCATCGCTTCAGCTAGGCTGGAAAATGAGAAACCTATAGGGACCACATGTGCAACAAATGATTGGATTATTTGCTTTAAGTGATCTCATAAATTTTTCTAAGATGATGAGTCGTTGATGAGCCATTTTATTTGCTCATCTTAGAGCGTTTTTACACCCTTTATTGAGTCAGTTTGAGTCAGTAATGTGTCTGGGAGGGCACAATAGGATGTTTGGGCAGAGTGTGCAGGTGTACAGGTAGTAGGTGGTGCATTGTGCGAAAGAGGCCAGAAAATCATCCACTTTGGGCAACCACGGGGATCCGAGCCAAAGTGACTTGAGCAGTTTGACCCAAGGAGGCAAAGTCACCACTATGGGCAAAGTCACGAAGCAGAAGAATCAAACGCCGAAGTTGAAGTTTTCACTTTGGGCAAAGTCGCTTCTTTGGGCAAAGGGCAGAAGGTGTAACGACCCGTATTTTTATAAACAGCGGAAGGTGTAAATTTTTGGAAATAACATTTTATAAAGTGCGGGCGTCACAAAATTTTATTTGGAGAAGTCCTTTTAAAATTCAAATACCAAAATAAACTAACTACATTAGCACATAAATATACTATTCATACATATAATAAATATTGTACGTTTGAATATAACATGAACATAGTATGAGCATGAGCTTTTATACATATACTGGTCCTTCTTGGATACTCAAAAAGAAGCATGCACACTTAAATTTATATACGATTCTATATTGTACAAATCAGCATATTAATCATGGCTTAATAAATAAGTATACATAAACCTACTAATGAATAACATGTAAACTAATCATGTGTATTGACATAACTTACTGCACACCAACAACTATATTTGAAACAATTATAAGTTAAATAAAATAAAGTCAATAGATGACATTTGAAGGTTTTGAAATAATAGACAATTTCATGATATAAATTGCAAATAACAAATAAGGCATAATGAAATTTTATTTAGTTTAATTTATTCCTCCATCTTTGATCACCTCTCTCGCTCGGCATCCTCGTGTGTACCTAAAAATAGTTGTTGTCGATAGGGTGAGTTCAACGCGCTCAATAGGGTCATTACCTCATCCAATACCAGAATCAAATACATGTATAACCGATGAACATAACATGAAAATATTATAATTTTAATAGAACATGAGATCCATTTAATAATCTGGATAGCATGAAAATATTGTAATTTTAATAAACATGAGATCCATTTAATAATCTGGATATTGCGAGTTGCGCCAACTATTGCGTTGGTCTCCTTCGACCCTTTTCCCAGGTCTCCGGTTACAATGGAAAATATATTTTTAATAAATTCACATAAATGCACACATAGAGACACACATAGTGAAACAAGTAATAGAAGAGGTAAATCGACAACATGACACCTACCTCGATGAGCTGGGACGTGAACGTGAAAATCCAAAGTGCGTCTAAGACCTTAGAGAATTCAACTAGCAACTTCCAAATCTTGAGGGGCTGAATATATATAATTTTTGAAACTTAGTATAGACTAAATAATATTATTAGGATTTAATAAAGGAGTGGCCCATAGTTACCTCAAACCCCAAGGACTTATTTGCAATATACTCTTTATTAATTTATAACGTGAGGCTACAATTACTTCTCCATATTTACTCTTTTGCTGCTCCATTGAAAGAGAGATTGACAGAAACCGAGAAAGATGATGGGGTCCACCAGTGAATTTGCTTCTTAATCTCGAAGGTGGTTATTTGTTGAGAGCAGACCTTTGGATAGGGAGTCGGCCAACGACGTCGAGACGGGGAAATACACGATCAGGCCCTCGGTAGATTGGGCTGTAAGTGGTCATGGACAGGGTTTTACGGACTCAATCGCGGTCATATTACGATGAGATCGTAGGCTGAAATATGGGTGGGTTAATATATGTATAGATTGTGTATATTTTGCTGTGATTGGGAAAGGATGAAAGGAGGGATAGATAATTTACCTAAGGATCTCTTCATGTGCGTAGATATAGGTGGTGGCGTGGTGAAGGGAAAAGATGTATTTATAGGGACAAACGAGGAGATCGGACCAGGGTTTATTAATTTTTGGTAAGTAGAATTATTGTTATGTCTTCCTTGCTAAGAAATCTTTTAATATTTAAATTTTAAATAATATTAATTAAATTTAGTTGAATCAAAATATTAATTTTATAATTATTATTATTTTATTTATCAAATTTAATGTCTTATTAAAATATATTTTATTTTGTAATTTTAATTTATTAAATTAGTTAATAAATTTGTAAATTTAATTAGGTGAATTTAAGATTTTAGTAAATAAAATTTTGGGTTGTTACAGAAGGAGCCCAGTTTGGGCAAACGGCGAGTATCGAGCATACCAGAGTAACAAATTCCGAAAGTTAGGGGATTCTGCCTAATCCCTCATCTTTATCCGGTCAGCTGATAAGGAAAGAATCCCTGAAGACCAGGAGTTTCCTTGACCAGCAAGAGTCCCAGCAAGAATACACTCTGGACAGACTACACCCAAACGGCCCAGGCCCATCAGCCTACCAGCCCAATACAAAACTGATGCCCTAGAGACCGCACATATAAAGGGAAGGAATCGCTGACCAGCAAAGAGACGCTACGCTACGACACGCTACACACAAGAAGAAATATAGAGAGCACAATATACGAAATTTATGAGAGTTCTTATATATTTGTTTTGAGAGTCGAGAGGTGAAACACTTCCCTTTGGGGCAGCCCGTTTGGGCGATATTGTATACTATGTTTATTTTTATTTAATTTAGATCTTTTCCTTTTAGTATTTCGTTTTCGTTTTGCTTTATTTATTTATTTTAATTATATGTTGATGGATTATTAGCGTCTGGGCAAAGGCAGATCGAGGGGGATTTCGGGCTAAGTAGAACCGAGAGGATAATGGGGCTAGAGTAGCCGGTTGGGGGTTTGTTCCCGAAGCAAAGTTGGTTGAGGACTATTTCTGGGGAGTTTGGGTAAACTAGGACGACCACTAGTGAACCTTTACAAACTGGGATACTGGTGATTGGCAAACCGCATAGATGTACCTTGTAGTATTGTTGCGGGCATATCACTAGAACTTCTTGGAAATTGCGGTCGTATGACTCGGAGTTCCGAGTATGATATTAGCCGAGCGGGTCTGTCTAGAGAGTAATGCGGGTTTGGGCAAACTAGATCCATGTTTGGTCACATAGGTTATCGAATTGTCAAGATCTAGGGGTTTAGGCATAACGTTAGCTTGCCTTCTCTTTATACTGTAAGGATATATAAGGGGTGGGGCAATTGTTGGGCGTGACGCAATAGGACCACTGTTGTCTTTTTAAAGCACCCTATAACTGCTGACAAACCGCTGGTAGAAATCCTTAGTGCCTATGATCGGTAGTGTGCCCTAATGAACCTAAGAGATGTTGTATGCCCAAATACTGATTTTCTTCAACTTTGTTTAGTTTAGTCGTAGTTAGTTGAGTCGAGTTGTTCATGAGAGAACCGCTGTGCCCACAACAAACAAACAAAACAAAACTTTTTAAATCGTGACAACCCTCTGGGCAAAGCCGAGATCACCTACTGCAATTGCCTCCTCGTGGGACCGACCCCACGTACTTACCACTATCTACCTTGTAGTGTTAGGTGTTGGCAGAATTATAAATATCATTTTGGCCTCGCGTCTGCCCTAACGACAAGCTTTCGTCGTCGTCAAAATTGGCGCCGTTGCCGGGGAGGCAATATTCCAGCAGTAAGTCTTCTATGCTATTTGACCTGTGATTTTTTGTTTTTGCTCCAGCTTGACCGTACAGGGCAAACAAGGGCGGAACTAGAGGAGCAGGGAAAAGAGCACGTGCCGCCCAGAAACAAACGTCATGCCCATGACGATAACTAAGGCGCTTGCCAGGAGGCAACCTGGTATTTTCTTTATCTCTTTTTAGTTTGTTTAATAAATAAGCCTTGAGCAGTGTTCTCCTCGAAAGGTAGTGTGCTTTGTATAGCAGATTATGGGCAAAGAGCCTGAGCAGAGGTAGTTGTGTGGGCATACTAAAAGACCACTTGTTCAAACGGCAGTGTATTCTAGACGGACAACAAGCTCCCTGAAGTTGCAAGGATGACCCCTGGAACGAAGTCAAGGTCTGGGCAGACGAGCTCAAACTACTGATTCTGGGCAAAGTTCTAAGACGACAAGGCAACATGCAAAAAGTCTCGCGGAGCTGCTGGACAAGTTAATGGCCCACTTTGCCCACACTGGATTCAGGTACCCACCTGACTCCACCTCCTAATTCTTCCCTCCCAAGTTGTTTGTAGGTTTTTAGTTTTTATTTTTACTTTTATTGTAATTTTTTTTTCCCTGTTGAGTTAGTTCGAGTCACTTTGACTCGGGTGACTAGGTCGATCTCCCTGCTGACTCACTTTTCCAGGGCAAAGTGTCTCAGGGGGCAGGTGCGCCAAATTTTAGAGTCATAGTCTGGTCGTGGGTAGCCCCTACCAATCTTATTACTTTTGCACACTTTGCCAAGGCAAAGTGTGTGAGGGGGGAAAGGGAAAGGGCAAACCCCTGTTTCTAATCGAGTCAGCATGATTTTGTGATCACTATGGGCAAACATATATACAACAACTCAAACTTTATAGTTAAGATGCATGAAATAGGGATGATGGAACTGTTCTAGGCAAACTGTGAGAATTGAGCCTACATTGATATATGATTTCTTTCTCGAGTGTCTACTGTGAATTCTAACAATGCCTGTCTTTGCCTGTTTGCTGAAATGAGTAGTTTGCCTGAATATGGTTATTAAATGATTAGGGTGTTTTCTTTGTTTTATTTTGCCTGAATAAATAACACTGTCCTTTGCTAGCCTTTTGAGCCTGAATTGAATTTTCCTTGTGAACCCATCTGGTATTATGTCCACAGTAGATAGGCTGCCAGAGAAAAAAAGAGGGAGTAAGGCATCGTGTTCAAAAAAAAAAGAAAAAAAAGAGAAAAAAAAAGAAAAAAAAAATCAGAAAAAGAAAAAAAAAGAGAAGAATAAAAAAGTTGTTGTGCTAAGGCCCGTAAGAAAGAGGCAAAGTGGCAGAGAAAAGGCTAACATCAAAAAGCCCTCTGCCCAAATAGAGCCTACTCCTCAAAATCTACCCATATGAGCCCAACACTACAACCCCTATAAAAGTCCCTTTGATAAGACTCCTACTTAGTTTAAACCAACTCAAACTAGCAATACGACAAATTTAGGCAAAGTGGAGTCACAGCAGAAAATGAATGTCATTAAACCCATACACTAAAAAGAGAGAAACGCTGTGAGGGAGTGTACCCAAAGACCTTTAACAGACTCTTGACTTATTTTTGTCTTTACTTGAATTTTGTGTTATCTGTATGTACTATGCCTTGTACTGATCATGCTAAAGTCCGTTGTTTTATTTCTCCCTATTTCTTTCACTTTTGTTTTCACTTTGGTCTTGAGTTAGGCAAATCAAAGCCCACGCTTGGGGACAAGCGTATCCAAGTGTGTGCAGTTCTGATGAGCCATTTTATTTGCTCATCTTAGAGCGTTTTTACACCCTTTATTGAGTCAGTTTGAGTCAGTAACGTGTCTCGGAGGGCACAATAGGATGTTTGGGCAGAGTGTGCAGGTGTACAGGTAGTAGGTGGTGCATTGTGCGAAAGAGGCCAGAAAATCATCCACTTTGGGCAACCACGGGGATCCGAGCCAAAGTGACTTGAGCAGTTTGACCCAAGGAGGCAAAGTCACCACTATGGGCAAAGTCACGAAGCAGAAGAATCAAACGCCGAAGTTGAATTTTTCACTTTGGGCATAGTCGCTTCTTTGGGCAAAGGGCAGAAGGAGCCCAGTTTGGGCAAACGGCGAGTATCGAGCATACCGGAGTAACAGATTCCGAAAGTTAGGGGATTCTGCCTAATCCCTCATCTTTATCCGGTCAGCTGATAAGGAAAGAATCCCTGAAGACCAGGAGTTTCCTTGACCAGCAAGAGTCCCAGCAAGATTACACTCTGGACGGACTACACCCAAACGGCCCAGGCCCATCAGCCTACCAGCCCAATACAAAACTGATGCCCTAGAGACCGCACATATAAAGGAAAGGAATCGCTGACCAGCAAAGAGACGCTACGCTACGACACGCTACACACAAGAAGAAATATAGAGAGCACAATATACGAAATTTATGAGAGTTCTTATATATTTGTTTTGAGAGTCGAGAGGTGAAACACTGCCCTTTGGGGCAGCCCGTTTGGGCGATATTGTATACTATGTTTATTTTTATTTAATTTAGATCTTTTCCTTTTAGTATTTCGTTTTCGTTTTGCTTTATTTATTTATTTTAATTATATGTTGATGGATTATTAGCGTCTGGGCAAAGGCAGATCGAGGGGAATTTCAGGCTAAGTAGAACCGAGAGGTTGATGGGGCTAGAGTAGCCGGTTGGGGGTTTGTTCCCGAAGCAAAGTTGATTGAGAACTATTTCTGGGGAGTTTGGGCAAACTAGGACGACCACTAGTGAACCTTTACAAACTGGGATACTGGTGATTGGCAAACCGCATAGATGTACCTTGTAGTATTGTTGCGGGCATAGCACTAGAACTTGCTGGAGATTGCGGTCGTATGAATCGGAGTTCCGAGCATGCTATTGGCCGAGCGGGTTTGTCTAGAGAGTAATGCGGGTTTGGGCAAACTAGATCCATGTTTGGTCACATAGGTTATCGAATTGTCAAGATCTAGGGGTATAGGCATAACGTTAGCTTGCCTTCTCTTTAAAATGTAAGGATAGATAAGGGGTGGGGCAATTGTTGGGCGTGACGCAATAGGACCACTGTTGTCTTTTTAAAGCCCCCTATAACTGCTGACAAACCGATGGTAGAAATCCTTAGTGCCTATGACCGGTAGTGTGCCCTAATGAACCTAAGAGATGTTGTATGCCCAAATACTGATTTTCTTCAACTTTGTTTAGTTTAGTCGTAGTTTGTTGAGTCGAGTTGTTCATGAGAGAACCGATGTGCCCACAGCAAACAAACAAAACAAAACTTTTTAAATCGTGACAACCCTCTGGGCAAAGCCGAGATCACCTACTGCAATTGCCTCCTCGTGGGACCGACCCCACGTACGTACCACTATCTACCTTGTAGTGTTAGGTGTTGGCAGAATTATAAATTTATTTTGGCAGCGCGTTTGCTCAAACGACAAGCATTCGTCGCCGTCAGTCGTCAATTAAAAATGGACCCTGAGTGGGATATTCTTATGATAAGGAATGAGGTATTCAAAAGAGCATGGGCAAGAAGGCTACTAGGGTTCCTAGGGAACCTGAATGCGTCTACTGCAAAAGTGTCGGACATTAATTGCAAACATGTAGAAGTTCATATTTATTCAATTTCAAAACAAATGCCTAATTTGTCTTTCATATGATGGATTCTAAAGTTAGGATTATTTTCACCTCGGAGAGTGATTTAATCCAAAACACTTAGTTCATCAATGACACAAATTAGAAACTTTCGAGCCATGGGATGGCGTATTTCGATTGTCTGGTTGGCTCCCTCATATTTTATGAGAGATAGGGCTTCAATTGCATGATAATATCGCTGGTTAGAAAAGTTCGACTTTTCACTTACTATTTATCACGTTTTTGATATTGAGATAATTATGAACGGGAATTCGAATAAAAGTCAATTATTGGGAATAATTGAATTTTCCCAAAGTTCAAAGAAGACGTGAAGAACGGGGTTGCTTCATCTTCAGGTATTAATGTTATAGACATTAAATTTCGCAAATTTTACTTCTTGGGTATTGGATGCCATTTGTGCTTCTCATAATTGTAAGTGAAGGAACTACACAGAAGTAGGAGTTTGGAAAGTAGAAATGTCGATCTACGGGCTGGAAAAGGAGCGAAGGTCGCTGCACTAGCCGTATGATCATATGATGTTGTTGTGCCTTATGGTCTTATTTTAAGTATTATAAATATCTATTTTTCGTACCTTTAATAATCAAAGAATATTGGTTCAGTTTGGATACTGATGGATTAGTTTTTCACTATTTAAATAGTTTGATAACTATTTTAATTGTGAATTATTCTTTGTTTTGGTACGATTATTACATTGTTTATGTATACTTTAAACTCAACAAATCATATATAACATTAACACCAAAGGCCGAATCGAATAAGTCTCAATGAGACATAACTGTAACATTGTTGATTAGATCAAAATCTAAACATGTAACGAATCTTCTTTTAGAAGGCATTCTAGAATCATTTGACTTGTAGTCATTTGATACATGTGAATGATGTTTGATGGACAAAATAACAATGTCATCTTTCTTGGAGAAAGGAGAATGTGTGAGTGATTTATTAGGGATGATCCATATTGGAGTATGTGGTACCTATAAGTACACAATCACATGAAGGTTATGTTTCGGAAAACGAACTCTATTAGATATAGTTCGGTCGATGTGGGTCTAAGTGAACTACAGATCTCTTTTGGAAATTACACATTTCTTGACTTCAACCTATACACTGAATAGGACACCGTCAAAGTATGTTGATAAGACACCATACTAGGTATAGTAAGGGAGGGTCCCTTAATTGTCTTACATCAAAAATTGAAGTTTTGAAGCTTTTGTGCTGAGATTTATCTCTACAAAGCTTGAACCCAAATCGGATAGAAGTTTCTTTATGGTATATGAAACTTGAGGGTACAACTTCTACGAACTATCTGAGAACAATATTTTTGTTGCTCGAGATGGTGATTTTCTTGAAAAGAGTTATCTTTACTAGAAAGTCAGTGGGAGCTCGGTTTTCTTGAACGAGGTTCAAGTGAAACAACCAATGATGAATACTCAAGACTGGGTTGAGAGTACTCTTATGGTTTTGGAAACCATACCAGCCCTCGTAGGTCCAGAAATGCATACATCTCTATTATTCAAATACTTAGATATTGTGATCAATGAGAGATATGAATTCATGATTTTGGAAAGCAATGAACCTTTGACCTATATCCAAGCTTTGACGAGTCCAGATTCTGAAAAATCGCAGGGTGCCATGAAATCCGAAATGGAATCGATGTCTGAAAATCAATTTTGAAACTTGGTTGATTTGCTTAAAGGGGCTAGGCCCATTGGATGCAAATGGATTTACAATATAAAAAACAGACATTGATGGAAAACCTAGTGTTTTTAAAGCATGGTTGGTGGCAAAAGGATTTAATCAAATTCACGAAGTGGATTATGATGAAACCTTTTCACCAGTTGCTATGATCAAATCCATTCGGATTCTCTTAGCCATTGCTGCTCATTATGATTATGAGATATGTCAAATGGATGTTAAAACCGCCTTCTTGAATGGGATTCTAGAAGAGGATGTGTTTATGACACAGCCAGAGGGTTTTATCGATCCTAATAGGGCTGAGACAGTATGCAAGCCTAATAGTTCCATTTATGGAATAAAGCAAGCATATCGGAGTAGCAATCTTCAGTTCAATGAATCCATACTGGGATTTGGATTTCAGAGGAACTTGTAAGAGTCTTGTTTTACAAGAAGCCCAGTGGGAGTTACGTTGTATTAATTGTGTTGTATGTCGATGACATACTCCTTATTGGAAACAATGTTTCTATGCTTAATTCTATTAAAGAATGACTTGGAAATTGTTTTTCAATGAAGGATCTTGGAGAAGCACAGTACATATTGGGCATCAAGATCTGTAGGAACAGATCGAAAAGGATGTTTGGACTTAGTCAAGTGACCTATATTGATAAGGTGCTTGATAGGTTTAGAATAAAAGACGCCAAAAAGGGTCTCATTCCAATAACTCATGGCGCATCTCTTAGCAAGATGCATCCTACGGGACCTGAAGAGCAAAAGAGGATGGAAAACATTCTGTATGCTTCGAAAATAGGGTCTATAATGTACGCCATGATATGTACACGACTGGACGTATCGTATGCTTTGAGCATGACGATTCGGTTTCAAGGAAACCCAGGTGAGGCGCATTGGACTACGGCCGAGAATATTCTTAAGCAACTTAGATGGACTAAAGAATATTTGTTATCTTTGGAAGACAAAAGGAGTTGATGTTAACAATCTATTTGAATTCATACTTCAAAACAGACTAAGATAATTTCCGATTTTAATCTGGTTATATCTTTTGTCTGGTTAGAGGTAAAATGTGTTGGAATAGTTCCATGCAATGCAATAGCTGATTAAACTACAGAAGATGAGTACAACACTGCATTGGATGCAGTGATGTTGGCCGTTTAGATTTGAAAGTTCTTCGATGAACTAGGTGGCGTAACTAGCTCGGCTCATCCGATAGTTCTCTATTTATAGTAGAGCTATTGCGCAAGCCAATGAGCTAGGAAGCACCACAAGTTTAAAACTGGTGCTCAGGAAGTTCCACATTATCTGGGAGATAGTTTTATGGAGACATCGAGATAATAAAGTTGCAAATTTTGGTAAGGTTGAAAACCCGCTTTCTAAACCTCTCCAGTAGTCTAAGTTTGAGGCTTTCACGACTACAATAGAGATCAGACATCTTAGAGCTGGGTTGTGATTTCTATTACTGTATTAGATACTTTTGGAGATTTGGTAAACATTTACTCATATGTATAATACATATTTCTTCATATAAATATGGTTTAATTTATATGAATTGTCCAAATGATTAAGTGATATCAATTGGGTTATGAGGTCGACTTACCGCATAATGAAGTCCCAATGGTTGAACTGATATACTTGAATCATATGCTTGTTCCTAGTTCGTATAATCGAGTACGGACAAACCGATAATACAATGAACTAGATTGTAATGTGTACTATAGCGCTGCTTCATGGGCTAGTGATGTGGGACATCAAGTACAATTACATAGATATTAGCTGGGAGCTAATGATCGAACAGACCCGACTGGAATAGTATTTAAGATTTCGAGTCATAATACTATTTCATTGACTGTCGAGCAATTTCCTCTGACCTGAGTAGTCCAGAGTGATTTCATTGTGAAATGGTGTACTTTGATACAAGTAAACGCCTTTCGTAAAAGGAGGTTATAAAACTTGTTATTGGGTATATCAGGAAGCAAGTGGGAGAGCTTGGATTGACAAGATGGGATTGTCCTCCATTTTATAATGGGATACATGTCTTACCGGCCACTTGGAGAGTCGAGATTGTGGAAAATACGTGGCCACGTCCAGATTCGTATCATAGTGATAAATCTGGTTTTACAGTCGGTCTCATAGTCCAAGAAAGGTTTGAACCGATTGAGGTTGACTCGAGTCTTGCCTCAAGTTCAAACCTAGACATAAAGTGACAACAGGAAATTGGCAGCACACTGGCTCTGAAGGCCAAGTGGGAGATTGTTGGTGTATGTCTTTCGATCCTACGTGTGCAATCGATAAAGTCATAAGGTCGTCTATGGATGTTAAATGATTATTAAATAATATTAATTGCTGGGAGCAATATAGTATTGATCAATAATCATACCTACAGGGTCACACAGGGACTTGATGATGTATAACGATACTTGATAATAATATTGATTTAGAATCAATACATGTGGATTTTACGTGCATGGGATGTATTGCATGCTTTGTATGCATGGTTTGCATGGATGCATGTCACATAGTGTGACATGGCATGCCACACAAGCAAGTGGGGCCATATTTCATGTCATGTGGCATGTATATGTGGCAATGCCTCTTCACCTCCCCATTACACCCTTTATGGAGCATATTGATGCTCATAAGTGTGGGGGTTACATGGGGATCACTTATGGTGAAGTAAAGAGGTTAATGGTCATGAAATAAAGGATGAAAATATGTGTTTTCAACACACACTTGATCAGGCACGAAAATTCCACACCAAAGAGAGATAAGAGGTTGTTCTTGGAGAATCAACTCAAGCAAGCAAGTCATCATCCGGGTTCGTGTGCAACACGTAGAGGTCGGGCCATTTGTGCGGCTTCAACATCCGGACGATCTAGACAAGAGGCGTGACGTGGTCATTCCTCAAGTGAAGCATCAGTTCGTGGTGGTGGTCGAGACGATCAACAACCGCTGTCCCTTCATCATCAACGAGGCACGCTACACCGGTTGTAAATGTTCTTGTTAATCCCTATATATATATATATATATTAGATGTATATATATATGAACATGTCTATACATATATTGTGTGCCTAGATCTTGTATGTTCGTGTTTACTCGTTTTACACGCTTCCGCACACACGAACAAGGTAATCGAGCGATTGGATCGACATCAAAAACCTTCAGCTATATGGTATGATACTTATTTTATATTTTAAACATTAGATATTAAAATTTTATTGACCTTTATATTTAAATCAGGAGGATTAAGCCCCCACCCACCCAACAATTATTTTTTCCTTACATTTTTGTTAAAACAATATTTTAAAACCCTTTAATATATGTTTAGCCCCCCTAAAATGCGGTAATATATGCTTTGAAAATTATTGAGTCCCTATAACTCGATTTTTTTGGCTCCGCCTCTAGGCCCATGATACGCGTTTGTGGGAGTTTTTTCGTGGCTCAACAAGATGTTCATCAACTAAATTTGTTAATGAATATTTATTTTGTTAACAGTTTCTAAAATAATTTGAAAATTTCCAAGTGAATAAGAAAAAAATATCATATTGAATTTTTTTTTTACTGAAACCAAAATTGACCCAAGCGTATTATTTTTTAAAGTGGTTTATTAAAACGAGTCAAGATTTTTTTAAGTAGTTGGTTTGACCAGTATCATTTTTTCCTAGCGCATTGTAATTTACAAATTAAGAGGGGTGTATTCGTTTAAGACTTTCTTGTTGGAGTTGTGTACTTAATGTCTAGATTTAAGTATCGGTAAACTCCCGGTCATAGCATTTAACCTATTTAATTAATAAACAATTGTTTGCATTTAATTATTATTAATTAAATATATGCAAAACATAGTCCTGGATTCTATACGTTGTAGTTAGTATGGTGTGCGACGCCACACAGAAGATCATACTATCGGTTACTCGTATTTAATCGAACAGTTGCTCACGACCTAGATGGACACGGACCAATCCATCGGTATAGTCGTTGTGTGAGAGAGAAAATAATTTATCTTAATTATTTTATCACACTTGTACACTTGGTGTATTGGGCGGATCGCTTGAGATTTATCAATTAGGATTGCCGTTGATAATTGATTTAAGTCTCAGAGTATTTTATTCTTAATCCCCGATACTATTGCGGGTGTGTATATTTAATATAAGTGACTTTGATTTTCCAAAGGAATTAACCGATTTAATTATTGGGTTAATTACCGGTTAAGTTGGGTCACTATATTTTATATATGACATGCCGTGAATACTTGACGGGAAAGTGTATCCCGTAAGGGTTGATAATATCCCCGAGATGAGTTCATAAGGAATTATTGTGTAAACCTCATGAGTGGATTTGTTCCGCACAATAATTAAGGTTGAATGGTACTATTCTCGGATTAAAGAGATGAATAAATTAATTAGCAATAAATTAATTTTATTCATGGATATTTAAATCTTAAATACACGGAATAAATAATACTACCGGAGAAATATTATTTGATATAATATGGTTTAATATTGGGAGTGCAATTAATTTATATAGTGGAAAATAAATTAATTAATATTGATGGGATTAATAGATTTGGGCTTGGGCTCAATTTAATCATCAATATTGGAAGCCCAATATTCCACCTCCTTTAGATCCCCTACGTAGCCTATAAAAGCACTACATGGCCTTCACAATTAAACACACCATAAGATTATCATACTTGATATTCTAGAGAGTTCGTGAAGGAGATCCATAAGCTTGAAGGATCGTCGCCCACCCGACGTTCAAGCTAGTGCAAGGAATACGTGGAAAGCTCGTAAGGTCATCAATCTGATTTCGTTTCTCCGCACAACGAATCAAAGGTAAAATCATAAACTCCCTTCTATGATTTTATGTGATATTAATTGTGATATATACATGAACACACGATCCGGAAAACGTACGAACCTCGGGGACGGGGATTCGAGATCCCCGGCGAGGATCGAGAGGGGCGGCCGAACCCTAGGGTTCGACCGCCGCATGCACGCGACGAGGGGAGCCCCGGCTGGACGCCGGGGCACGCGATCGACCAAGGGTCGATCGCCGGGGGTTCGCCGTGGGTTGGCGCCACGGCGGGTGGACCCCCCAGCCACCCTCGCGCGGCGGCACGCGCACGGGAGGAGCCCCGGCTGGATGCCGGGGCATGCGATCGACCGTGAGGTCGATCGCGAGGGCTGCCGCGGCTGGGCCGCGGCGGGTCAGCTGGAGGCTGACCGCCCTCCTCCGGCGGTGGCGGTGAGTCGCCGAACTCACCTCCGGGGGCTGCTGGGCAGCCCCAGCGATCGCAAGGTGCGATCGCGAGCCCCCTCGCGGCGGGGGCTCGGCTAGGGTTTTGCCGCGGCTCGTCCGCGGTGGAGCTCTCGTCGGGCCCGGCTCCGTGCGGTGGTTCGCGAGTTTCCGGCGAGGGGATTTCGGTCGGGGTTATCGGTTCCGCAACTTTTTTGATACCCCGGGACATCGAATTCCAGCAAATGGTATCAGGGCGTTTGGTTTCGTGTTCATGTATGTGCTCAATTATCGTTCTTCCTTGCAGGGATTCCGACTATCATGGTTTAATTAATTGTTAATTATTTTACCATGATTATTCGTTATTAAACTCTCGGACATGTCGAGATTCGTTTTTGGTGGTGAATGCTTGTAATAGTAAGAATTCGGGGGTTGACCGAATTTAAGATTTATTATTACGTTCTATGTTTTCCGGAAAATGTATAGGGTCGATTTCATGTATAGAATCGATACCGGAATTGTAAATTTAATTCTTGTAATTTAGTTACGTTGGATCGATGCCGAGATGACCGTCGGAGAACACGTGTGACGAAGAAGACGAAGAGGACGAAGAGCCGGGGATCGATCAACCCCATGATCGATCCTGAGCGATCGACCGCAAGGAGGGAGGGCCGATCGCCCTCGGCTGGGGCTGCCGCCGGTCACGGTGGCGGCTGGCCGGCTGGGCTGGGCGGCGGCGCTCCGCCGGTGGTGATGGTCGATCGGGTGGGGGTGGCGTGGGGTCTCCCAACCCATGCTACTCCTACCAAGATCCAACTTTCCTAATTTAATTCGGTTTTCCTTATTGAGTGTTTTTCTTTATGGAAACTTCCATGGATTAGGAAAAGAATTAATTGTAATTAATTTATTTCCTTATTGAGTATTCTCTTTTATGGGAACTCTCATGGATTAGGAAAAGAATTAATTTGGTATTAATTTATTTCCTATTTGATTATTCCTATTCTTGGGAATTTTCATTAGATGGAAATTAATTAATTTATGGAAAGTAGAAGAGTCCTAATTTATTTTATTTCCTTATTCTATTATAGAAGTCTTCTAGAATATTCCAAGTTTGATGGAATTCTAGAGATTTAATAGAATTAGAAAGGAATTAAAATAAATAAATATATTAATAATATTTAATTTTATTTTCGATATATTCGATTGACTTAATTTTCGAATTAAGTAACTTTTGGATTAATTGAAAATAAATAGATTTAAATATTGGATTAATATTCTCGTCACATGGAGCATTCAAGAACGAAGACTGAAGACTAGAAGATGCGTACGGAGATGGAATAAAGCCATGATAGTCGGAAAATAATTTTCTAGCATTATTTTGACTATGTGATACTATGTGCTTTATTGCTTGTATGCATGCTATATGTGTTTACTTTATGCACTAGATAGCGTATCCCTTTATTGTAAAAAGCTAAGTGGGAGAGGGGATGGAAACATTCCCATGGTCTCCATTGCTGTTCTCTTGGTGACTCTTATGGACTTTCGAAGTTCGTATAGACGAGTCATTGGAGGAGAATTCTTGTAATTCCTTTTACAAGAAACATTGATTGAGTTTATCAAACAATGCCTAATTTGTCTTTCTAAAGCTGACTTCAAGTCGACTCATTCTCACCCCGGGGAGTGGAATGGAACCAAAGCCACTTGGTCATGTGGATGACACAAATTAGAGACCTTCGTACCATCCTTTTGAAGGTGGATCGATTGTCTGCTCGGCTCCCTCATTTATGAGAGATAGGGTTGTTCGCATGGTGAATAACTGGTTAGAAACTTCGAGTTTCACTTATGATTCTCCGCGTCTTGATTTACGAGAATCCAATGGATCGAGTAATAGGATGTCAATTGTAAAAATCTTTTGGTGTAGTAAACGTCCACACTATCGTGGCTTGCTATACTGAATGGGATTTTGGATCAATTGATGTAGACAGTTATAGAAGGGAGTGAAGGATCCGTGTGTCAACGTAAACGTCCACACTATCGTGGCTTGCGGTGATTTGCGAGTCCCAAACGAACTTCTTAGTACTGAGTAATGGTTTACACTTAGGTACGCTTCATAGTATTCTTCCCATCGAAGTAACGCTATTGATGATGTACGACCGAAGCAAATCTAATTGCGAAATCATTTGGGTGGGTAAACGTCCACACTATCGTGGCTTGCCTTACCTGATTGGATTTTAGATGTGATTAGTAATTTAATGATATTATTTGAGGGAGATAATATCGGACATTAAATTGATTGTTTGTTTAAATGTGCTTATAGGTTTAGAGAATAGCTATGAATCCACTTTCGTTGATACTCAAGGAGTTCAATGCACTGGTTCCATACTGTGTTGGATGGAATAGAGAATTAGACATTACCCAGACTGTAAAGGAGTACAATGATGTACCTAGTGAAACTTGTCCTCCTAGACCTACAATTGTCTCAACTGATGAGGAAATAGCTGATTTTGAGAAGTGGGACAATGCTCTTGCATTAGCCGCTAATCATGATATCATGCTTAAACTCAAGCTGATGTTTAGACACGATGTAAAGGCTAGAAAAGAGGCGATGAGGATACTCATAAAGGTCAGTTGCTTCGAGGAAACGCTTGAACACGTTTTTGAGATGCTGGATCTTTTAGAAGAGTTGAGACAATCGCAAGCTCTTATAGCCAAGGCCAAAGGTTTCGAACCTAAAGGCTTACATAAGGGAAAGGAGAAGAGGGCAAAGGGATCCAGAAGTCCTAAAGGACTTGGACCACGAGGTGGGATAAGGAAGCCTTCTGGCAAAAATCCCCAAGGAAAGCAGTCTGAGTACTGGGGGTCTATATCTTGTCCTCTCAGAGGTACGAATTTTTTCTTTAGTCGTAAAAACATAGTCAGCGGTATTATCTACCAGAATTCTGGTGTGCAGATTGTTGATGATTTAAGTGAAATCATTGTCCATTTAATGTAATTGGATTCATACAAAGTTTCGGTAATGATCCTAAAGCACTACAATATGATTTAGGCGAAGTGCGGAGTGCACGGTTGTATAAAAGTGATAACGGATCATTGTTTGGTTAAGTGAATGTTGGTGTTGATTTATTGTGTGTAAATTAGCATGAAATATATGTTAATTTCATGGTTTGCATGGTTGTAATATGCAGCCACGAAATTGCATGCATGGCACCTAAAGAAAGTGATTTCGAAGAGGTGTGACCATTCTTAAAGGGTGCAACTCTTCCCAAAGGGTGCAGCCCTTCATGAAAGGGTATTTTCACTATCCAAAGGGGTGTTTCAACACCTATATAAGGGTGTTGAAAATCAGATTCTAAGACCCACGAAAATTAAGAGCTTTGTGTTAACGAAGTATAGCAAATAAACATTCTATAGTATACTTGTTTCTACGCCAAAGAACAAGTGCGGTATTGTCTTATCCTAGAAGAAGTTTCGTGATACCTTGGCTGTTATAGGGTCGAAATATTCTTTAAGGAAAACGTGTAAACGTGATTCAATATTTTCCAAAGCCTCCACATTCAGAAACACACAAAAGAAACAACAATCTTAAAGAATATTTACTATTCTGAACGATGGAGTCGGTTCGTGAGATGAACAGCAAATTCGGAAAATTGGAGAAGTTCGAAGGCGTAGACTTTCGAAGGTGGCAAAAGAAGATGCATTTCTTGCTAACAACGTTGAAGGTGGTGTACGTTCTAAGTACTCCACAACCAGAAGCAGCAGACAACGAATCGCCGGAGGAAACTCGGAAACGCTGCAAATGGGAAAATGACGACTATATATGTCGTGGGCATATATTAAACGGTATGTCTGACTCTCTCTTCGATATCTATCAAAATGTGGAGTCTGCTAAGGCCCTTTGGGATAGCCTTGAATCCAAGTACATTGACGAGGACGCTTCTAGTAAGAAGTTCCTAGTTGGTAATTTTATGAATTACAAGATGTGCGACGGAAGGCCGGTAATGGAGCAATATAATGAATTGCTCCGGATATTGGGTCAATTTACCCAACATAATATGAAGATGGACGAGTCCATCTCGGTGTCTAGTATTATAGACAAATTACCGCCGTCGTGGAAAGACTTCAAACACACCTTGAAACATAAAAAGGAAGAGTTGTCTTTAGTACAACTCGGTAGTCACTTGCGCATAGAGGAATCTCTAAGGGCGCAAGAGGGTGAAAAACCCAAGGACAAGGAACCGATAAGGTCTGCAACTATCAATATGATGGAAGCAGGGGAGAGTTCGTATAAGAACCGAGGGACAAAGCGTCCCTACAACAACAACAACGGCAACAATGCTGGGAGTAAGAAGCCTAAGGGCGCTTGCTGGATATGCGGAAAAACGGGTCACTTTAAAAGTGATTGTCGTGCGAACAAGAATAAAAAGGGAACGATGAATAATCGCTCGGGACAAAGGTCTAATAACCAGGGTCCGGACACCAATCAAGGTGAGACTACTATACATAATTTTGATGTAAATTTAAATTATGTCCCTATAGTTTCTGAAGCATTTTATGTGCAGGATGATTCGGTGGCATGGTGGATTGACTCGGGTGCTACTAAGCATGTTTGCAAGGATCGTCATTGGTTTCAAAAGTATGAACCAGTTGTAGATGGATCAGTGCTTTACATGGGAAACGAGTCAACAGCCCCTATTCTTGGTCGCGGCGAAGTGTTGTTGGAATTCAGTTCCGGAAAGTCCTTAGTATTATTAGATGTATTACATGTACCTGGAATAAGGAAAAATCTTGTATCCGGTAGTGTTTTATCCAAGTATGGATATAAACAAGTATACGAATCTAATAAATATGTATTGACTAAGAATGGTGTATTTGTCGGTTTTGGATACCAATGTAACGGGATGTTTATGCTTAATATTATGAATAAAGTTGATGATTCTGTTCTTATGGTTTCTTCTAAAGTGAATGATTCATTATTGTGGCATGCTAGACTAGGACATGTTCATTATAAGCGCATGATTGATATGTCCAAACTTGAATTAATCCCTGCTATGAACATAGAAGAAGATAAGTGTAATACATGCATGCTAACTAAAATCGTTAGGCAGCCTTTTAAAGATGTTCAACGTGAATCTTGTATGCTTGAACTTGTGCATAGCGACTTATGTGATTTCCATGCTACACCTTCGTTGGGGAATAAGAAATACTTAGTAACTTTCATAGATGATTATTCTAGATTTTGCTATGTATTTCTGCTAAGTACTAAAGATGAAGCGCTAGAAAAGTTTAAAGTATTTAAAACTGAAGTTGAACTACAACAAGAGTGCATGATTAAAAAGTTGAGAACCGATAGGGGAGGTGAATATTATGATCCTGTTTTGTTTGAATCATGTGGTATTATTCATGAAATAACTGCGCCCTATACTCCTCAACAAAACGGTATATCCGAAAGGAAGAACCGTGTACTAAAGGAAATGGTGAATTCCATGTTATCCTATTCGGGTTTGAATAGTGGATTCTGGGGAGAAGCCGTGTTAACAGCTTGCTATTTATTAAATAGGGTTCCTAACAAAAGGAACAAAGTTACCCCCTACGAACTTTGGTACAAAAAGAAGCCGAACCTTAATTATCTTAAGGTTTGGGGCTGTCGGGCTGTCGTAAGACTACCGGATCCCAAAAGGAAAACTTTGGGAGAAAGAGGCATTGATTGCATCTTTGTTGGATATGCTGTGCATTCCAAGGCATATCGATTCTACGTGATTGAGCCGAATGATTCAGTAGCGATTCATTCTATCATAGAATCGAGGGACGCCATATTTGATGAAACTAGATTTTTATCAATGGTTAGGACCAAGGATCTGGTGCCTAAGGTGGCTGAAAGCAAAGAATTAACTTTGCCCGAGCCTGAGTCGCTTGAACCTCGTCGAGGCACGAGGATAAGGACTAAGAAATCGTTCGGTCCTGATTTCCAGACCTTTCTGGTTGAAGGATCAAGGGACGAAGTTGGATTTCAATACTCGTATAGTTATCATGTTGATGATGAGCCTAAAACATACGAGGAAGTCTTGAAATCGCAAGATGTTGCATTTTGGAAAGAAGCCATCAATGATGAGATGGATTCCATTATGGGAAACAACACTTGGGTGCTTGCTGATTTACCTAACGGTTGTAAACCATTAGGATGCAAGTGGATCTTTAAGAAAAAGATGAAAGTCGATGGTTCAATTGACAAGTATAAAGCCCGATTAGTCATTCAAGGCTTTAGGCAAAAGGAAGGTATTGATTACTTCGATACCTATGCTCCTGTTGCGCGAATAACTACGATTAGATTATTGATAGCCTTGGCTGCAATACATAATCTAGTGATCCATCAAATGGATGTAAAAACAGCATTCCTTAACGGTGAGTTAGAGGAGGAAATTTACATGAAACAACCCGAAGGGTTCGTTATGCCTGGTAATGAGCATAAGGTATGTAAACTTGTTAAATCCTTGTATGGATTAAAACAAGCACCTAAGCAGTGGCATCGGAAATTTGATGAAATAATTTTATCGAATGGTTTTAAGTTAAACCAATCGGATAAATGTGTGTATAGCAAATTCGATGACTTTGGTAAAGGAGTCATTATTTGTCTATATGTTGATGATATGCTTATCTTTGGTACTGACCAAAGACAAGTGGATTTGACTAAGTCATTTTTATCATCAAACTTCGATATGAAGGATATGGGGGAGGCGGATGTGATTTTAGGAATTAAAATCATTCGTGAAAACAATGCCATTACTTTAACTCAATCTCATTACATTGAGAAAGTGTTAAAGAAATTCCATTGTGATGACTATTCTACGGTCAGTACTCCATATGATTCGAGTGTAAAACTCATGCCCAATATGGGTGTTGCTGTGTCCCAGTTGGAATACTCCAAGGTAATTGGGTGCCTTATGTATGCTATGACTAGCACAAGGCCAGACATTGCATTTGCGGTAGGCAAACTAAGTAGATACACAAGTAATCCTAGCACGCATCATTGGCAGGCTGTTAGGCGTGTATTAAAATACTTAAAGGGAACCAAAGACTTTGGTTTGACATATGTCGGATATCCTTCGGTAATAGAAGGGTATTCTGATGCGAGTTGGATAACCAATATAGAGGATCATTCCTCTACTTCTGGTTGGGTTTTCCTACTCGGAGGCGGTGCTATAAGTTGGGCTTCAAAGAAGCAAACTTGTATTACGAGTTCCACTATGGAATCGGAATTTATAGCACTTGCGGCAGCTGGTAAAGAAGCTGAATGGTTAAGGAATTTGGTTTATGAAATTCCTTTGTGGCCAAAGCCTATTTCGGCGTTTTCAATTCATTGTGACAGTGCAGCCACTTTGGCTAAGGCATATAGTCATGTTTATAATGGCAAGTCAAGACACTTGGGCGTTAGACATAGCGCGATCCGTGAGCTGATCACTCAAGGAGTAATCTCTATAGATTTTGTGAGATCACAACATAATCTTGCTGATCATTTGACCAAGGGATTAGCAAAAGACTTGGTAGTAAAGTCGGTGATTGGGATGGGTCTGAAGCCTCTTTGAATCTTCAAATATGGGATACCAAATTCATTTCTAATTGTATTAGAACCAGAATTCAATTGGGAAGCCTATATTTGAGATTGAAACACATGGAAATTATCCCAAAGGTATGTGTTTGAACCTGCATGTTAAGGTTGAAGTTAATTCTTAATGAATCATTTGATAAAGTGCATTTTGCAGGTGCACGAAGAAATGATTCACCTATATGAGTGGGAAGTGTGGCAGCTTCAAGAGTCGTGGCTAAGCTCTATATACACTCAAGAATGGATGGGATACAAGGCCTAATTTTGTATCGGAAATCATTATAGAATGTATTTGGAATTATGTGTGTATTATCTTTTATGTATTCAGATGGGTTGAAGAGTTCAATCTTTTAAGACACTCTGATTCTCGAATATATAAGTTGTATATAACACTAAGATGAAAATTCAATCTTCAAGACATTTTCATTTTATGCATAATTCTGGCTGTTATTGTTAACATAAGTGATTCAAGGATTACACTTAAATGGGGGAGGAATGTTGATGATTTAAGTGAAATCATTGTCCATTTAATGTAATTGGATTCATACAAAGTTTCGGTAATGATCCTAAAGCACTACAATATGATTTAGGCGAAGTGCGGAGTGCACGGTTGTATAAAAGTGATAACGGATCATTGTTTGGTTAAGTGAATGTTGGTGTTGATTTATTGTGTGTAAATTAGCATGAAATATATGTTAATTTCATGGTTTGCATGGTTGTAATATGCAGCCACGAAATTGCATGCATGGCACCTAAAGAAAGTGATTTCGAAGAGGTGTGACCATTCTTAAAGGGTGCAACTCTTCCCAAAGGGTGCAGCCCTTCATGAAAGGGTATTTTCACTATCCAAAGGGGTGTTTCAACACCTATATAAGGGTGTTGAAAATCAGATTCTAAGACCCACGAAAATTAAGAGCTTTGTGTTAACGAAGTATAGCAAATAAACATTCTATAGTATACTTGTTTCTACGCCAAAGAACAAGTGCGGTATTGTCTTATCCTAGAAGAAGTTTCGTGATACCTTGGCTGTTATAGGGTCGAAATATTCTTTAAGGAAAACGTGTAAACGTGATTCAATATTTTCCAAAGCCTCCACATTCAGAAACACACAAAAGAAACAACACAGATATGGAACCACTGACGGTATGTGCATTTTGAATGCAGGGGTTCCAGAAAACCCGGCGACTTAGACAAGAAGAGTTCGAGTCTACATGGGCAAAGCTGTAGAGGAGACAGCGGTTGCAGTGGAAGACATTTATCTGCTTTTAGTAGTTATAGGATTTCATTCCAAAGTTTATTGCTTTATGTACCCTTTATTTTAGAAAGAACTTTTGTTCTGGTTTTCTATTATTAATGAATAGATATTTTATTTCTTTAATCATTTGATGGTTTGGATAAGAAATAATGGTGTTATCTATTCTGGTACATTAGATAGCAATATATGAATGATGAATCCTTAGTCTACCACGATGCAACAAACCGTTATAGAACTTGTTTTACTGATTAGATGTATTTCTTAGTTAAATCATTATACTTGTGAATTCTTATACTTAGTAGTATTTATTCAAATAAGATTCAAAAGGTCGAAATTGATTTGATCAATTATAGTTGAAGGAATGGACCTTCCGACCTAAGAATTGAATTTGGAAGATAATACAACTAAGCATAACCTTTCTGGATAAAGGATAGAATTCGGACAAGTATTGAAATTGATTTATGATAGATGCGGAGATATGCGTAATTAGAAAGGTATGAGTGATTCTTTTAATAATACTCAAAGATGGATTAGAATACTTGATGTGCCATAAAAGCAAAGTGTTTTGACTAGTCAATGGACACAAAGCTATTATGGGGAACCTTCAGAGTATATCCATTAGAAGCATGCGACTTGTTCGCGGAGGCTATCACCTATCTAAATAACACATGGCATATATCAAAGATTGGGATTAAGTCTCAAAGGACTACACCATACACTCGCGTGTAGAAATGGTATGTTGGAAATAAGAAATGGAACTCTAATAGTAAAAGGACAAGTTTATTCGGAACTACCTATGTTCTATGGATACTCCTGGAAACAACGGCACATTCAATGTGGTTGTAGGATATCCTAGATGAACGAAACATTGTGTTCAATAGTACTATGAACCAGAAGGACGTCATCGCCCGGTTCTTAGAAGAAGACTATTAGATGAACTACAATGCCCTTACTGACAAATTACTTTGTAATGAGGAAAAGGAAGAGACTGAGAACCAGCCTAACCGAGTAGTATCACACCACTAACTGCACCTAATGTTATTACAGTTATACACCGGAACGCCGTTGCAGTGGGAGGTTGTTAAGTGACCAGAGATGTTCATAAGACTAGAGGAGTTTTGAACTCTGGATCTAGTAAAGATGAAATCGATCCCTAGCTCTGCATAAGGGTGGTACTAATCTAAATTTTCCTACTTGGAAAGCAATATGATTATTGTTAAGAGGCAAGATCATTTAGAGTACAAGCTTAGTAAATCCATTTATGGATTGTAACAAAGCTATGAATCGTGGAACTTGCGAATTGATGAGATAGTTCATGTGATGGATTCATCAAAAGGCATGAACGAAAGGTGTATTAGAAACGTAATGGAAACAAAGTGGTGTTTCTCGGAATTTTATGAAGATAACACTTTATCATTGGCAACAATGTAAAGGCGTTGTCAGACATAAAATAATGGTTGTCTAAATAAATCGAGATATAAGATTAAGATGAAGTTAGATCATGTTCTTAGAATCTTTCGATCTCTAGATAAGAACATTGTACTTCTCCTAGATATGTTATACGATTATGGTTTGTTTTAAAAATGCATAATTCTGAGAAAGGTTATTGCCTTTCGGAAATAGAATACATCTGTCTAAAGGTATGTGTTTTGGACACATAAAGGAGATAGATGAAGACAAAGCGGTTTCCTATACCCTGGTGTATGGAAAGCTTAAATGAATGCAATGTTGTAAAACGAGAACCTGATATCAACTATGCGGTTAGCGTAGTGGGAGGATATCAAAGTAATCTTGACAAAAGATGTTTCGAATGCTGTAAGAGTACTTTCGAAGTACTGGCTTACGGAGCAATGCTAATTCTTCTTAGATTACATTTTCTCAGATCCCAAATCAGAGAAGGACCAGTGTAAGTCGATATCAGGCTATGTGTTCACTTTTGGAAGAGGTGGAACCTCAAGATGAAAGAGTGATAAGCATGATGCTTCTCGGACTCTATCATAAACCGAATAGCAGCCTCAGAGGCAGCGGAAGTTTTGGTTAGGTTCCAGAATAACCTCTGGACTTGGATATGATTCTTAGTTCACCAAAGGCTATGTACATAGCGGTGCATGGTAAACTGGAAGAGGTCATAAGTTCAAAAAGGTGATGATAACAAATATGCTGGAAATCGATATCCCGGGGTATCAAAAATTGGGGAACCGATAACACCGACCGAAATCCCATCGCCGGAAAACCGCGAACCACCGAACGGAGCCGGGCTCGACCCGAGCATCGCCGCGGGATGAACCCGCGGCCGAAACCCTAGCCGAGCCCCCGCCGGGGCTCGCGATCGCTGCCCTAGCGATCGCCGGGGATGCACGCGCATCCCCGTGGGGCTGTTCGGAACAGCCCCCGGCGGTGAGTCCGGCGACTCACCGCCACCGCCGAGGAGGGCGGTGCGCCCAGCGCACCCGCCGCGGCACAGCCGCGGCTGCCCCCCGCGATCGACCGATTGGTCGATCGCATGCCCCGGCGTCCAGCCGGGGCGTCCTCGTGTGGGCCCACGATCGACGCCCTAGGGCTCGATCGCACCCTCGGCTCCCAGCCGAGGGTTCACCTTGACCTTCACCGGGTATCTCAAATCCCCGTCCCCGAAGTTCATCATTTTCCCGGATCGTGCGTTCATGTATATATCACAATTATATTCACATAAAATCATAGAAGGGAGTTTATGATTTTACCTTTGATTCGTTGTGCGGAGAAACGAAATCAAATTGATGACCTTACGACCTTCCCACGTATTCCTTGCACTAGCTTGAACGTCGGGTGGGCGACGATCCTCCAAGCTTATAGATCTCCTTCAACTCTCTAGAACTATCAACTATTGATATTCTTGTCTTGTTCTATTATGAAGGCCATGTAGTGCTTTTATATGCTACGTAGGGGATCTAAAGGAGGTGAAATATTGGGCTTCCAATATTGATGATTAAATTGAGCCCAAGCCCAAATCTATTAATCCCATCAATATTAATTAATTTATTTTCCACTATATAAATTAATTGCACTCCCAATATTAAACCATATTATATCAAATAATATTTCTCCGGTAGTATTATTTATTCCGTGTATTTAAGATTTGAATATCCATGAATAAAATTAATTTATTGCTAATTAATTTAGTCATCTCTTATATCCGAGAATAGTACCATTCAACCTTAATTATTGTGCGGAACAAATCCATTCATGAGGTTTACACAATAATTCCTTATGAACTCATCTCGGGGATATTATCAACCCTTACGGGATACACTTTCCCGTCAAGTATTCACGGCATGCCATATATAAAATATAGTGACCCAACTTAACCGGTAATTAACCCAATAATTAAATCGGTTAATTCCTTTGGAAAATCAAAGTCACTTATATTAAATATACACACCCGCAATAGTATCGGGGATTAAGAATAAAATACTCTGAGATTTAAATCAATTATCAACGGCAATCCTAATTGATAAATCTCAATCGATCCGCCCAATACACCAAGTGTACAAGTGTGATAAAATAATTAAGACAAATTATTTTCTCTCTCACACAACGACTATACCGATGGATTGGTCCGTGTCCATCTAGGTCGTGAGCAACTGTTCGATTAAATACGAGTAACTGATAGTATGATCTTCTGTGTGGGCCCGACACACCATACTAACTAAAACGTATAAAATCCAGGACTATATTTTTCATATATTTAATTAATAATAATTAAATGCAAACAATTGTTTATTAATTAAATAGGTTAAATGCTATGACCGGGAGTTTACCGATACTTAAATCTAGACATTAAGTACACAACTCCAACAATCTCCCACTTGTACTAAGGTCTAGTCATTTCCTCCAAACTCCCGACTCCCATACCCATCACGTGCTTAATGTGTACTTCCAAGAAGTACTATGTGAATGAGCAATCTAGGTTGCCGCTCTGAAGTTATCTTGGTGACTACTGCGTCGTCTCCCTAGACGATGACTCGAATCAGGTGGTACTTGCTCTATGTGTTATCATCACTTTTTGAACTTATGACTTCTTCCAGTTTACCATGCACCGCTATACTCATAGCCTTTGGTGAACCAAGAATCATATCCAAGTCCAGAGGTTACTCCGGAACCTAACCAAAACTTCCGCTGCCTCTGAGGCTGCTATTCGGTTTATGATAGAGTCCGAGAAGCATCATGCTTATCACTCTTTCACCTTGAGGTTTCACCTCTTCTAAAAGTGAACACATAGCCTGATATCGACTTACACTGGTCCTTCTTTGATTTGGAATTTGAGAAAATGTAATCCAAGAAGAATTCGCATTGCTCCGTAAGCCAGTACTTCGAAAGTACTCTTACAGCATTTGAAACATCTTTTGTCAAGATTACTTTGATATCCTCCCACTACGCTAACCGCATAGTTGATATCAGGTTCTCGTTTTACAACATTGCATTCATTTAAGCTTTCCATACACTAGGGTATAGGAAACCGCTTTGTCTTCATCTATCTCCTTTATGTGTCCAAAACACATACCTTTAGACAGATGTATTCTGTTTCGAAAGGCAATAACCTTTCTCAGAATTATGCATGTTTAAAACAACCCATAATCATATAAGACATCTAGGAGAAGTACAATGTTCTTATCTAGAGATCGAAAGATTCTAAGAACATGATCTAACTTCATCTTAATCTTATATCTCGATTTATTTAGACAACCATTATTTTATGTCTGACAACACCTTTACATTGTTGCCAATGATAAGGTGTTATTTCCATAAAATTCCGAGAAACACCACTTTCTATCCATTACGTTTCTAATACACCTTTCGTCCATGCCTTTTGATGAATCCATCACATGGACTATCTCATCAATTCGCAAGTTCCACGATTTATAGCTTTGTAACAATCCATAAATGGATTTACTAAGCTTTGTACTCTAAATGATCTTGCCTCTTAACAATAAACATATTGCTTTCCAAGTAGGCACATTTAGATTAGTACCACCCTTATGCAGAGCTAGGGATCGATTTCATCTCTACTAGATCCAGAGTTCAAAACTCCTCTAGTCTTATGAACATCTCTGGTTGCTTAACAACCTCCCACTGCAACGGCGTTCCGGTGTATAACAGTAATAACATTAGGTGCAGTTAGTGGTGTGCTACTACTCGGTTTGGCTGGTTCTCAGTCTCTTCCTTTTCCTCATTTCAAAGTAATTTGTCAGTTAGGGCATTGTAGTTCATCTAATAGTCTTCTTCTAAGAACCGGGCGTTAGAGCTTATAACGTCCTTCTGGTTCATAGTACTATTGAACACAATGTTTCGTTCATCTAGGATATCCTACAACCACATTAAATGTGCCGTTGTCTTCCAGGAATATCCATAGAAAATAGGTAGTTCCGAACCAACTTGTCCCTTTACTATTAGAATTCTATTTCTTATTTCCGACACACCATTTCTACACGAAAGTGTATGGTGTAGTCCTTTGAGACTTAATCCCAATCTTTGATATATGCCATGTTATTTAGATAGGTGATAGCCTCCGTGAACAAGTCACAGGCTTCTAATGGATATACTTTGAAGGTTCCCCACAATAGCTTTGTGTCCATTGACTAGTCAAAACACTTTGCTTTTATGGCACATCAAGTATTCTAATCCATCTTTGAGTATTCTTAAAGAATTACTCATACCTTTCTAATTACACATATCTCTGCATCTATCATAAATCAATTTCAATACTTGTCTGAATTCTATCCTTTATCCAGAAAGGCCCGCTTAGTTGTATTATCCTCTAAATTCAATTCTTAGGTCGGAAGGTCCATTCCTTCAACTATAATTGATCAAATCAATTTCGACCTTTGAACCTTATTTGAATAAATACCACTAAGTACAAGAATTCACAAGTATAATGATTAACAAAGAAATACATCTAATAAGTAAAACAAGTTATATATAACGGTTTGTTGCATCGTGGTAGACTAAGGATTCATCATTCATATATTGCTATCTAATGTACCAGAATAGATAACACCATTATTTCTTATCCAAACCATCAAATGATTAAAGAAATAAAATATCCATCCATTAATAATAGAAATCCAGAACAAAAGTTCTTTCTAAAATAAAAGGTACATAAAGCAATAAACTTGAAATGAAATCCTATAGCTATTAAGCAGATAAATGTCTTACACTGCAACAGCTGTCTCCTCTACAGCTTTTGCCCATGTAGACTCGAACTCTTCTTATCTAAGTCGCCGGGTTTTCTGGAACCCCTGCATTCAAAAATGCACATACCGTCAGTGGTTCCATATCTACACACCAGATTTCTGGTAGATAATACCGCTGACTATGTTTTCACGACTAAAGAAAAATTCGTACCTTTGAGAGGACATTCAGACTTCCAGTGTCCAGACTTATTGCATCGGAAGCACTTGCCCCTTGGCTTGTTAGCCCCCACTCGTGGTCCATTCCTCTTGGCACCACTGGGTTTCCAGGCTTGCTTCCTTTTCTTGCCCCTACCTCCAACAGGCTTCAAGCCTTTGGACTTGGTAGCTACAAGCGCTTGAGACTTGCCCTTCTTGTAGATACCCTCTGCCGCCTTTAGTTCAGTCAGGAGTTGTGCAAGAGTATAAGATAGTTTACCCATATTATAACTCATACGGAACTGCTCAAAACTAGGGGTCAGAGACTAGAGTATGATGTCGACTTGCGTCTCACCATCACTCTGAGCTCCTAGGACCTCCAATTCATTCAACAAACTCATCATCTTAAGAACGTGCTCCCCAACGGGCGTTCCTTCAGATTGAGTAGTCGACATGAGGACTCTCATCGCTTCTTTCCTAGCCGCACGGTCTTGATGCCCAAACATCTCCTTGAGGTTGAACAACATATCTCCGGCAGTGTCCATCGACTCATGTTGGGTTTGGAGTACATTTGACATTGAAGCCAAAATATAGCACCTAGCCATCTCATCAGCCTTTGTCCACTTCCTATATGCTGCTTTTTCCTCATCAGTTGAGGCAGCCGTGGGTTCAGCAGGGCATAGCTCATAGAGTACGAACTTGTACTCTTCAGCAGTCAGGACAATGTCCAAATTTCTCTTCCAATCAATGTAATTGGGACCAGTGAGTTTATTCTCCTTGAGTATCACAGAAAGTGGATTCATAGCTATTCTCTAAACCTATAAGCACATATAAACAAACAATCAATTTAATGTCCAATATTATCTCCCTCAAATAATATCATTAAATTACTAATTACATCTAAAATCCCATCAAGTATGGCAAGCCACGTGGTGTGGACGTTTACGTACCCAAATGATTTAGCAATTAGATTTTCTTTGGTCATACATCGATTATAGCGTAACTTCGTGGGGAAGGATACTATAACGCGTATCTAAGTGTAAACCATCACTCAGCACTAAAGTAAATCGTTTGGAATTGCTACATCACCGCAAGCCACGTGGTGTGGACGTTTACGACAACTTCACAACTCTTCACAATTCCTTATAACTGTCTACATCAATTAATCCAAAATTCGTTAGTATAGCAAGCCACGTGGTGTGGACGTTTACTACACCAAGAGACTTTTATAATTGACTCCCAATTACTTGAAACATTTTAATCTTGTAAATCAAGACGCGGAGAATCATAAGTGAAACTCGAGGTTTCTAACCAGTGATTCACCATGCGAACAACCCTATCTCTCATTAGATGAGGGAGCCGAGCAGACAATCGATCCACCTTCAAAAGGATGGTACGAAAGCCTCTAATTTGTGTCCTCGACATGACCAAGTGGCTTTGGCTCCATCCCACTCCCCGGGGTGAGAATGAGTCGACTTGAAGTCAGCTTCAGAAAGACAAATTAGGCATTGTTTGATAAACTCAATCAATGTTTCTTGTAAAAGGAATTACAAGAATTCTCCTCCAATGACTCGTCTATACGAACTTCGAAAGTCCATAAGAGTCACCAAGAGAACAGCAATGGAGACCATGGGAATGTTTCCATCCCCTCTCCCACTTAGCTTTTTACAATAAGGGATACGCTATCTAGTGCATAAAGTAAACACATATAGCATGCATACAAGCAATAAAGCACATAGTATCACATAGTCAAAATAATGCTAGAAAGTTATTTTTCGACTATCATGGCTTTATTCCATCTCCGTACGCATCTTCTAGTCTTCAGTCTTCGTTCTTGAATGCTCCATGTGACGAGAATATTAATCCAATATTTAAATCTATTTATTTTCAATTAATCCAAAAGTTACTTAATTCGAAAATTAAGTCAATCGAATATATCGAAAATAAAATTAAATATTATAAATATTTTTTATTTATTTTTATTCCTTTCTAATTCTATTAAATCTCTAGAATTCCATCCAAGTCAAACTTGGAATATTCTAGAAGACTTCTATAATAGAATAAGGAAATAAAATAAATTAGGACTCCTCTACTTTCAATAAATTAATTAATTTCCATCTAATGAAAATTCCCAAGAATAGGAATAATCAAATAGGAAATAAATTAATACCAAATTAATTATTTTCCTTTCTAATTCTATTAAATCTCTAGAATCCTATTTCAAGTAAGACTTGAAATATTCTAGAAGACTTCCATAATAGAATAAGGAAATAAGTTAATTCCAATTAATTCTTTTCCTATTCCATGAGAGTTTCCATAAAGAAAAACACCCAATAAGAAAAACCGAATTAATTAGGAAAGTTGGATCTTGGTAGGAATAGCACGGGATGGGGTACCCCGCGCCACCCCCACCTTCGACCACCACCACCGCCGCCGGCCAAGGCCCACGCGCCACCTCCCTTGGTGGTCGGCGTGGCCGAGAGCCCTAGGGCAGCCCGGGGTCGATCGATCATCATGGGGATCGATCATGGGGATGATCGACCCCCCCGGTTTTTCGTCCTTCGTCTTCTTCGTCACATCGTCTTCTCCGGTGGTCTTCGATTCATCGATCCATCGTAAATAAATTACAAGAAATAAATTTACAATTCCGGTATCGATTCTATACATGAAATCGACCCTATACATTTTCCGGAAAACATAGAACGTAATAATAAATCCTAAATTCGGTCAACCCCCGAATTTTTACTATTACAAGCATTCATCCACACAAAACAAATCTCGACATGTCCGAGAGTTTAATAACGAATAATCATGGTAAAAATAATTAACAATTAATTAAACCATGATAGTCGGAATCCCTGCAAGGAAGAACGATAATTGAACACATACATGAACACGAAACCAAACGCTCTGATACCAATTGCTGGAAATCGATATCCCGGGGTATCAAAAATTGCGGAACCGATAACCCCGGCCGAAATCCCATCGCCGGAAAACCGCGAACCACCGAACGGAGCCGGGCTCGACCCGAGCATCGCCGCGGGATGAACCCGCGGCCGAAACCCTAGCCGAGCCCCCGCCTGGCTCGCGATCGCTGCCCTAGCGATCGCCGGGGATGCACTCGCATCCCCGTGGGGCTGTTCGGAACAGCCCCCGGCGGTGAGTCCGGCGACTAACCGCCACCGACGAGGAGGGCGGTGCGCCCAGCGCACCCGCCGCGGCCCAGCCGCGGCTGCCCCCCGCGATTGACCGATTGGTCGATCGCATGCCCCGGCGTCCAGCCGGGGCATCCTCGTGTGGGCCGCGATCGACGCCCTAGGGCTCGATCGCACCCTCGGCTCCCAGCCGAGGGTTCACCTTGACCTTCGCCGGGTATCTCGAATCTCCGTCCCCGAAGTTCATCGTTTTCCCGGATCGTGCGTTCATGTATATATCACAATTATATTCACATAAAATCATAGAAGGGAGTTTATGATTTTACCTTTGATTCGTTGTGCGGAGAAACGAAATCAAATTGATGACCTTACGACCTTCCCACGTATTCCTTGCACTAGCTTGAACGTCGGGTGGGCGACGATCCTCCAAGCTTATGGATCTCCTTCAACTCTCTAGAACTATCAACTATTGATATTCTTGTCTTGTTCTATTATGAAGGCCATGTAGTACTTTTATAAGCTACGTAGGGGATCTAAAGGAGGTGGAATATTGGGCTTCCATTATTGATGATTAAATTGAGCCCAAGCCCAAATCTATTAATCCCATCAATATTAATTAATTTATTTTCCACTATATAAATTAATTGCACTCCCAATATTAAACCATATTATATCAAATAATATTTCTCCGGTAGTATTATTTATTCCGTGTATTTAAGATTTGAATATCCATGAATAAAATTAATTTATTGCTAATTAATTTATTCATCTCTTATATCCGAGAATAGTACCATTCAACCTTAATTTTGTTAACAGTTTCTAAAATAATTTGAAAATTTCCAAGTGAATAAGAAAAAAATATTATATTGAATTTTTTTTTTTACTGAAACCAAAATTGACCCAAGCGTATTATTTTTTAAAGTGGTTTATTAAAACGAGTCAAGATTTTTTTAAGTAGTTGGTTTGACCAGTATCATTTTTTCCTAGCGCATTGTAATTTACAAATTAAGAGGGGTGTATTCGTTTAAGACTTTCTTGTTGGAGTTGTGTACTTAATGTCTAGATTTAAGTATCGGTAAACTCCCGGTCATAGCATTTAACCTATTTAATTAATAAACAATTGTTTGCATTTAATTATTATTAATTAAATATATGCAAAACATAGTCCTGGATTCTATACGTTGTAGTTAGTATGGTGTGCGACGCCACACAGAAGATCATACTATCGGTTACTCGTATTTAATCGAACAATTGCTCACGACCTAGATGGACACGGACCAATCCATCGGTATAGTCGTTTTGTGAGAGAGAAAATAATTTATCTTAATTATTTTATCACACTTGTACACTTGGTGTATTGGGCGGATCGCTTGAGATTTATCAATTAGGATTGCCGTTGATAATTGATTTAAGTCTCAGAGTATTTTATTCTTAATCCCCGATACTATTGCGGGTGTGTATATTTAATATAAGTGACTTTGATTTTCCAAAGGAATTAACCGATTTAATTATTGGGTTAATTACCGGTTAAGTTGGGTCACTATATTTTATATATGGCATGCCGTGAATACTTGACGGGAAAGTGTATCCCGTAAGGGTTGATAATATCCCCGAGATGAGTTCATAAGGAATTATTGTGTAAACCTCATGAGTGGATTTGTTCCACACAATAATTAAGGTTAAATGGTACTATTCTCGGATTAAAGAGATGAATAAATTAATTAGCAATAAATTAATTTTATTCATGGATATTTAAATCTTAAATACACGGAATAAATAATACTACCGGAGAAATATTATTTGATATAATATGGTTTAATATTGGGAGTGCAATTAATTTATATAGTGGAAAATAAATTAATTAATATTGATGGGATTAATAGATTTGAGCTTGGGCTCAATTTAATCATCAATATTGGAAGCCCAATATTCCACCTCCTTTAAATCCCCTACGTAGGCTATAAAAGCACTACATGGCCTTCACAATTAAACACACCATAAGATTATCATACTTGATATTCTAGAGAGTTCGTGAAGGAGATCCATAAGCTTGGAGGATCGTCGCCCACCCGACGTTCAAGCTAGTGCAAGGAATACGTGGGAAGATCGTAAGGTCATCAATTTGATTTCGTTTCTCCGCACAACGAATCAAATGTAAAATCATAAACTCTCTTCTATGATTTTATGTGATATTAATTGTGATATATACATGAACACACGATCCGGAAAACGTACGAACCTCGGGGACGGGGATTCGAGATCCCCGGCGAGGATCGAGAGGGGCGGCCGAACCCTAGGGTTCGACCGCCGCATGCACGCGACGAGGGGAGCCCCGGCTAGACGCCGGGGCACGCGATCGACCAAGGGTCGATCGCCGGGGGTTCGCCGTGGGCTGGCGCCACGGCGGGTGGACCCCCCAGCCACCCTCGCGCGGCGGCACGCGCACGGGAGGAGCCCCGGCTGGACGCCGGGGCATGCGATCGACCGTGAGGTCGATCGCGAGGGCTGCCGCGGCTGGGCCGCGGCGGGTCAGCTGGAGGCTGACCGCCCTCCTCCGGCGGTGGCGGTGAGTCGCCGGACTCACCGTCGGGGGCTGCTGGGCAGCCCCAGCGATCGCAAGGTGCGATCGCGAGCCCCCTCGCGGCGGGGGCTCGGCTAGGGTTTTGCCGCGGCTCGTCCGCGGTGGAGCTCTCGTCGGGCCCGGCTCCGTGCGGTGGTTCGCGAGTTTTCGGCGAGGGGATTTCGGTCGGGGTTATCGGTTTCGCAACTTTTTTGATACCCCGGGACATCGAATTCCAGCATTTCTGTAGAATTATTTTTGGACTTTGAAAGTCTATGGGTATTCAATCTGGATTTTTAAAAGTCTATTAAAATCTAGAGGTAATCAATACGAATTTTAAAAAGTCTTAAAACATTTATAGGTATTCAAATGTTAATAGATTTTAAAAGTCTATGGATTTTTATGAATTTCATCTCTAAAATATAAAAAAATTCAACTATTTGAAATCTCTAGTAAATACATAAGATTTCTATGGATTTCTATTTTAATTTACTAATTTATTATTGAAAAATAATAAAACATAAAAAATATATATAAAAAATAAAAATAAAATTAAAAAACGTTAAAAAATAAAAATAAAAATAAAATAAAAAATTCAAAAAAATAATATATTATTATTAAAATAATAATATATGTAATATATACATACATATACATATATATATATATATATATATATATATATATATATATATATATATATATATATATATATATATATATATATATATATATATAAGTTATATTAATTAGTCAAAGGGAAAATAATTATATTTATATAACAATTGTAAAAATAAATAAATTTATTTATGTTATGAATATTATTAATTAGTGAATGACTAATTTACCCTTTCTTGGAGAATAAGACAGAAACCCTACTTTGTATCCTATATAAAGGGGTCTCCCCATATGAATGAAATAACAATTCATAACAATTCTATTCTCATCTTATGTTCTCCATATATCTAATCTATTATTCTCTCTCAATTTCGTTTGAGTTTATAACACGTTATCAGCACAAAAGCTCAACCGCGTTCTTCATCGAAGTTCTACTCATTCAAAATCCGAACTCCAAGGCAAGAATTTATATGTTTGTTTATATTCATTAATAATTATAAATATATCTACTTCTCCTCCCTTCTTCTTAATATCATATGTTCACGAAGAACATTATAATCTGATATTCTTGAAGTAATATCAAATTAATTATGTTTAATAAATCAATTAAAAATTTTAATGTTTCTGAAGAAAAGTGTGACATTATATTCGAAATATAAAAAATTAAATGTTCCTGAAGAACATGATATGATATTTCTGACGAAATATCAAAATTAAATGTTCTTGAAGAACATTATATGATATTCCTGACGAAATATCAAAATTAAATGTTTCTAAAGAACATCGTGATATGATATTTCTGTAGAAATATCAATATCAAATTGATTATAATAATCTCGAATAATAATTTTGAAAATTTACCGTGAAATATCCACTAGTTTTCTAGAAATATTTAAAAGAAAGATACGATCACCCGAAGTTGGTCGTACTACCAAAACGTGGTATGATTGACTCCACGTTGGATTACAAGATTATAAATATGTTGAGACATATAATAAAACTATCATGAAAAACATTATAATTTGATATTCCTGAAGTAATATCAAATCTATTATTTTTAATATATCAATTAAAATGAATGTTTTTGAAGAACATATATTCTGGTTTAAATATTATATTGATCGTTCAGGAAGAATATCATGATTTGATATTATTCGATAAATATCAAATAAAAGAGATAATTTCACTAACCGTCCTGTAACTAAAGCGGATTCCAATTTTCGTCCTGTATTTAATTTAAAAATCAAATGTCGTCTTTTTTGACCAATTTTGACTGAAATTTGCAGAAATTGCTGACGTGGCCAATTTTGACTAAAATTCTCAGGTCAATTAAACACGTGGCATGCTGACTCGGTTTTGAGCGGTAAAAAAGAGATGACATTTTCGTTATTACGTAGTAGAATCGGGTTAAAGCCACAAACACACACACTACATTACATAAAAAACGGGCAGCCTCTTTTTCCATAATTCATAACCCTAAATCCCAAATCAGCTATCAACCCTAAATTCCCAAATCCAAAAATTCAATCAAGATCTTATCTTTAAGGCCACTGCAGTCGGATTCTGGTAATCTCGTCACACTCGATTCAGGTATATTGTTCAATTTCAAATAATATTTTCTAGAACTGAGATTCAAGAATTGATTTTTATTTAATTTTCTCTTCTCTTCCATTTTCTTTTGCCCAAGGATAATGTCAGGAAAATATGATTACTCAAGGACTAGTTTCCAATCAAGTCATCTCAAGTATGAAAATAAGCTTTGTCGGCTATGTTTTAAAAAACTTCAAATTCGAGTTGTTGCATCCAAAACTGAAAATCAACATAGGCTGTTTTATTACTGTGAAAAACACACATTTGACTCATGGTGTAACCCAACAAATGATGTTGATGAAGAAGAAATTGAGCAAGATGTGACAAGATGTGAATGTGCCTGTGGAGGAGCCTGAATATTTGAAGGAACTGGGAAAGGAACTTGAGAATTTGAAGGAGCTGAGGAAGGAGCTTGCACATCTAAAGGAACTGAGAATAGAGCTTGAGAATGTGAAAAAACCAGTGCATGATGTACCTTTTCTGATGAGGCTTGGTGTGGTTTTGCTTCTTGTAGTCATCATTGTTCTTATGCTCAAATAAGTGTTGTTTTTGTAATTTGGAATCTTGTAATGACTAATGTATTTTGTTTTCAATCCTAAAATGAATTTTTGTTTTGAATCTTGAAATGAATCAGGTTTGGTTCTTTGTTTTTCTGATTCTTGTATTCTCAATCCATTCATCATATTTTTAGTTTTACTGAACATGTTTTGAATATTCTGTTTCTTGTATTAGTTAACATGATTGAAGTGCTAATACAGCTAAAGAGATAAATGATAGATCAAAAGTTGCCATCCAATACATAAGACAAAACATAAGACAACAATTGTTTGTAGTACAAAAGGTCAACCATAACAACTTCCCAAAAATATTAACCCTTCCAAAGTTTGGATCACAAAACATAATCATCCAAAACAAAGTTTAGGATCACAAAACATCAAAACATAATACTAAGTTTTACTTCCCAGAATATTAACCAACCAAAGTTTAGGATCACAAAACATTAATTAAATCTTCTTGGCTTTCCCCTTTCCATTCTTCTTCACATTAGACATTTGAAGTTGCTCCCATGGTGTAGGTCCTTGTTGCATTGGCCTGCCACTGGTAGCTTAACTTAAAAGAGCTTCAAATTCAGAGTTATCTTCATCCACCAATGCCCTCTGCCACATAGCAAACTCATTAAATTCAGAGTCATAAGAAAGTGAGTTTTGTAAACAATAATTTCATACCTGTCCAGAAGTCATAGTGCTTCCAGTTTCACCAATGCTGCAGCTTTTGCCCCTTCCTCTTCCTCTTGCAGCCCTGTCTCTGGCCATACTAGCTATAATAGTTTCTTTGTCCAATGCACCTTCTGAGGCACTTGAGAGACAGTAGCAGTTGATTGAGTCACTTGAATGTTATGATCAGTTGAGGCTGAGGCAGTAGGTATGCTTGAGGCAGGTGGTATGTTTGGAGGCACTTGAATGTTAGGGTTGATGCATGATTTCCTGTTGTGGCCTGGTACCCCACACTTCACAGTCTTTTGTTGCCTTCTCATCTTGGTTTCTTTTTTATTTTCTTTTTCATTGGGATCAATCCTTCTAGCCTTCTTTGGTCTGCCAACACCTCTTCCAAAAGCAGGTGGTAGTGGAGGAATATATAGAGACTCCATCCAATCAATTTGGTCAGAAATAGGCATCAAATTTGTCTCATAAACTTTTTTGTATGTATTCAGGTTGTAGCATTCTTCTACATACTTTTCTGGATCCTCTCTTTGATGGCAGTTTGCTGATAAAGCATGATTGCATGGTATGCCACTCAAATCCCAGAGTCTGCAAGAGCACTTTCTCAACTCCAAGTCCACTTCAAATTGTGATCCATCACTACACTCCACTTGGTAGTGTCTATTATTAGACTTCATGGGGATACAATCACCTTTATTATCCATATGCCTCCTCAGTATTTTCTAAATTCTAGGTGGCAGGATTCCAGTCCACTTCAAATTTGCCCTATCTCTGTTTGCTTGGAATCTCTCCATCAACCATTGTCTAATCCATTCAAAAAGAGTAAGGATTGGTTTCTCTCTTGCATCAAAGATGCAAGCATTAAAGCTCTCACATGCATTATTTAGCAACATATCACACTTAGAAGTTTCACTAAAGTGTGACTTAGACCACTGTTTAGGATCCTTGTCATTAAAACATGTTGCTGCCTGCTCACTCAGATCACTAACCTCCTTCATTGTTTGCTTGAATACCCCTTTTGAACTAGCCCTAGCACACCTCCACATTGCTTCCTTATAAGCCAACCCTCTGAAACCAGCAGTTTGAAAGTTGTTGTGCATGTGTCTCACACAAAATCTGTACTCAGTATCAGGAAACACATCTGCCATGGCCTGAATCAATCCTTTCTGCTTGTTTGACATGAAAATATAGTTGCTATGCCTCTGGATATGCAAATCATGCTTCAAATTGATGAGAAACCAATCCCAATTTTCCCTATTCTCAACATCCACCACAGCATATGCTATTGTAAATATAGCATTGCTTGGATCAACTCCCACAGCTGAAAGTAGGACTCCCCCTCTAGGTCCCTTCAACCAGCAGCCATCCACTCCTATAAAAGGTCTACAACCATTTCTGAACCCTCTTTTGACTGCCTCAAAACACATGTACATCTTGGAAAATTTCTGGTCTTCATCAATGTCTAGCACCACAGTTGATCCAGGGTTTGACCTCCTTATTTCTTCAGCATAGTCCCACAGTTTAGTGTACTGGAGGTCAGGGACACCCTCAATTATCTTCAAAGCTGTCATCTTTGCTCTGTAAGCTATTTTCTTTGAAATGCTAACATTCAACTTCCTTGTCACTTCTGTTCTCCATCCCTTTATGCTCCTTTTAGGGTCACATTGAAAATCAGCAACATGCTTCTGTCCCAACCATGTACTTGAGCAGTTTCTAACTTTGAAAACAGGATCACAGTTATGACTGGATATGTACTTTCTGATCTGAAAAGTTGATTGCCCAGCAACCTTCAATGCATGACAAGCCCAACCACAACCATCTGCCTTGCATCTTGCATAAACTCTGATTTTTTCATTCTTTGGGAAATATAAATGCCTCTTTGTATTGACAGCATGAGAGGTTATTGCCTTCTTAAATATCTCCTTACTCTCAAAAACCATTTTAAGCTTGAAAACAGGATTATATATTACATCCTTGTTGAATTTTGGATACACTTCAGATGGAATGTCTTCATCAGATATTCTCCTTTCATCAAAATCATCACCATCACTAACAACATCTTCTTCATTACTTTCATCATCTTCAGTTTCATTTCTCTCATCTACAAGGCCTTGGAACACATGATTGTCATCACTCTCTAAACTTTCACCTTCCATAACAACATAATCACTATCACATAAATCACTGCCATCATCACTACCACCATGTTCCCCCTCAAGCACCTCCACATTAACAGTTTCCTCATAATTATCAACCACAGCAACAGGTTCCTCAAAATGCACATCACCAGGTTCCTCAAAATGCACATCAACAGGTTTCTCAACAATGTCTACAAGCACTTCAATCTCAGCAGGAGAATAACAGTCTATGAACCAAGCATACAAATCATAATCTGAAGTCAGAGACTTGAAACCATCCAACATCATTCCATAAAATTATCTCTCCCCAGCAACAGATTGTTCTTCACAAAACTTGTGCAGATTTTTCATTGTGAAATCAGGTATACTCACGAAGTCATAACATGCAGTACTGCCCCCAACATAACATGTAGGATGTGTCGAAAATTTACCTCCATATCTCAATTTCACAGAAAAATACTCTGTTTCAGATCCATAGCTCGGCACAGTAGCTTCTCCTTGTTGACGAATTCTGGGCTTAACAGTTCTTGGCCGCTTGAACTTTCGACGCTTAATTGCTGGAGGTCCTCCGCTAGACTTCATGGATGATTACAACTTCAGCTAATATCTTGATTGGGTTTTTGGATTTGGGTTTTTAGGGTTGATAGCTAATTTGGGAATTTAGGGTTGATAAGTAATTTGAGAATTTGATAGCTGATTTGGGATTTAGGGTAGAGAATTCTGAAAAGAATCAGCATGCCCGTTTTTTATGTAATGTAATTTGTGTGTTTGTGGCTTTAACCCAAATCTACTACGTAATAACGAAAATGCCATCTTTTTTTTACCGCCCAAAACCGAGTCAGCATGCCAGGTGTTTAATTGACCTGAGAATTTCAGTCAAAATTAGCCACGTCAGCAATTTCTGCAAATTTCAGTCAAAATTGGTAAAAAAGACGACATTTGATTTTTAAATTAAATACAGGACGAAAATTGGAATCCGCTTTAGTTACAGAACGGTTAGTGAAATTATCTCTCAAATAAAATTGCTCTCGTAGTAGCAATAAATTTAGAAATATCAAATTAAATTTCTCCCGTAGTAGCAATAAGTTTTAAATGTTCTTGAAGAACTTATAGCGTCAAATTCGATCGTTGAAATAATGATTACATGTGAATTATCCCTGAAGTATATCTTTTGAAAATCGAGAACAAATGTACTATGTGGGTACTCATGGAATATCTAAAAACTCGATTCCAATTTAATATAACTTCTGGGAAAATTATATATTGAGATTTATTTTTATCCCGAAGGATTATTGATAAATATACTGTATCCCTGAAGGATCATTGGTAAAGATACTGTTATGCAAATGATGACATACCAATAGTGGGTTTCGGAAGAGCTTTACTAATTATCCCCACGAGTACTAGAAATGTACTTAAAAATGAAGATGATGCATATCATGATTATTATTAAGTGCGTGGAAATTGTTATTTCCCATCTGCGAATTAATTTTATGAACGGGCATATTAGAAAATAAAGTATATTAAATATCTTGAGCCCGTGATCCAGAAGATCGCTTTATAGCAATTACGCTGATTTGCATATTTAACGAAGATCATTTTTCCCGGCATTAAGGGGAGATAAGAATAAAAAAGATGTAAATGTCGAGAAATTTCATGGAATGAAAACGATCTTTAATTCTAGATCCACGCACCAATCAATTGAACCCGAAGTTCAATAAAATAAGTGACTTGCAATATTCAGCAAGTAATCTGCCAAATTAATGAAGGTGTGACAAAATCACATATATTTGTGATAAATGAACTAGAGTTCAAATACCAAAGAGATCAACTCAAATGTTGATTCTAATATACGCCTGAAGCGTAATAGATCGATCTTAAGATATAAAATAAATCTGCGGAAAAACAAAGAAATTAAGTCACCCCTCAAAATCTCTTGAAGAGAGTTAGATGGAAATACCATTGAAAAAACATGTGCACATGATAATAGAAAATCGAGGGATTGCGGAACAACCAAATTAAATATTTTGGGAAAAGATGAAAGATTTGGTTGACAGAATGAATTGTCATCAACATGGAAAAAGTCGTCAACGACATATTTGCCTCAAGAGTTGCTCTAGAAAATTTGGATCCAAAACTCAAATCAATAATAGTGTGCCGGAAGCACTCAAGAAAATAGAAATGAGCAATTGAGGCTGAGCATTACTCGCTGGATAAAAATATTATCCCTGAAGGATATACATGGGTGTTCGTACAAAAACGAATAATGATGTGGTTGTTGGAAATCGATATCCCGGGTTATTAAAATTTGCGGAAACAATAACCCGACCGAAATCCCTTCGCCGGAAAACCGATCACGAACACGCCATGACGAGCTAGGGTTCCAGCCGAACGCACAGCAGGGCCGAAGCCGCGCACGCCCAGCCGGAACCCCCGTGCATGGGGTTCGCGATCGCCGTGCATGGCGATCGCCGGGGATGCGGTGTGCATCCCCGCGGGGCTGTTCCGGTCAGCACCCGCCGGCGGTGAGTCCGGCGACTCACCGCCAGCATCTCACGAGGAGAGGGCGACCAGCCGCGGCACCAGCCCGCGGCTGCCCTCGCGATCGAGCCCAGCTCGATCGCTCGCTCCGGCCAAAGCCGGAGCTCCCCCGTGCACACATCGCCCAGTCGAGGGGGCTGAAGAGTTCACCCGCCGTGGCACCAGCCCACGGCGAACCCCCAGCGATCGACCTTGGTCGATCGCATGCCCTGGTGTCCAGCTGGGGCTCCCCTTCGTCCGCGCGCCGGCGGTCGAAGCCCTAGGGCCGAACGCCACCCTCGACTCATGTCGAGGGTTTCTCTCGATCTTCGCTGGCGACCTCGAATCCCCGTCCGCGAAGTTCGTTCGTCCCGGATCATCATGCATGTATATATCACGATTATATAAACGCATAATCATAAGAGGGGGTTTACGATTATACCTACGTCTCGTTGTGCGGAGAAACGAGATGATTTGAAGACCTTTGAATCTTCCCACTTATTCCTTGCACTTCGTTCGAACGTCGTGTGGGCGACGATCCTCCGAACTCCTATGGATCTCCTTCACGAACTCTCTAGAATATCAAGTATGATATTCTTATGGTGTGTTTAATTGTGAAGACCATGTGGTGCTTTTATAGGCTACGTAGGGGATCTAAAGGAGGTGGAATATTGAGCTTCTAATATTAATGATTAAATTGAGCCCAAGCCCAAATCTATTAATCCCATTAATATTAATTAATTTTATTTTCCACTATATAAAATTAATTGCACTCCCAATATTAAACCATATTATATCAAATAATATTATCTCCGGTAGTATTATTTATTCCGTGTATTTAAGATATAAATATCCATGAATAAAATTAATTTATTGCCAATTAATTTATTCATCTCTTATATCCGAGAATAGTACAATTCAACTTTAATTATTATGCGGAACAAATCCACTCATGAGGTTTACATAATAATTTCTTATGAACTCATCTCGGGGATATTATCAACTCTTATCGGGATACACTTTCCCGTCAAGAATTCACGGCATGCATATATAAAATATAGTGACCCAACTTTACCGGTAATCGACCGGTTATTCTAATCGGTCAATTCCTTTGGAAAATCAAAGTCACTTATATTAAATATACACACCCGCAATAATATCGGGGATTAAGAATAAAATACTCTGAGATTTAAATCAATTATCAAAGGCAATCCTAATTGATAAATCTCAAGCGATCCGCTCAATACACCAAGTATACAACTCCAACAATCTCCCACTTATACTAAGTTCTAGTCATTTCTTCCAAACTCCTGACTCCCATACCCATCACGTACTTAAACTGTACTTCGAAGAAGTACCATGTGAATGAGCAATATAGGTTGCCGGCCCTGAAGTTAACTTGGTGACTACAGCGTCGTCTCACTAGACGATGACTCGTATCAGGTGGTACTTGCTCTCTATGTGTTATCCTCGCTATGGAATTATGACTTCTTTCTGTTTACCATGCACCGCTATATACATAGCCTTTGGTGAATTAAGAATCATTTCCAAGTCCAGAGGTTATCCTGGAGCCCAACCAAAATTTCCGCTGCCTCTGAGGCTGCCAATCGGTTATGATAGAGTCCGAAAAGCATCGTGCTTATCACTATCTCATCTTAAGGTTCCACCCCTTTCAAAAGTGAACACATAGCCTGATATCGACTTACACCGGTCCTTATCTGATTTGAGATCTGAGAAATTGTAATCTAAGAAGAATTCGTGTTGCTCCGTAATCCAGTACTTCGAAAGTACTTTTACAGCATCCGAATGTCTCTTGATAAGATTACTTTGATATCCTCCCACTACGCTAACCGCATAGTTGATATCAGGTTCTCGTTTTTCAACATGGCATTTATTGAGCTTTCCTCACTCAAGGTGTAGGAAACTGCTTTCTCTGCGTCTATCTCCTTTAAGTGTTCCAAACACATATTTTTAGATAGATGCATTCCGTGTCTGAAAGGTAACAACCTTTCCCGGAATTCTGCATGTTAAAACCGAACCATAATCGTATAATATATCTAGGAGAAGTACAATGTTCTTATCTTGAGATCAATTATCTTAAGAACATGATCCAACTTCTACTCAATCCTATATCTCGATTTATTTAGACAACCATCATTTTATGTCTGACAATATCTTTACATTGTTGTCAATGATAAAATGTTATCTACATAAAATTCCGAGAAACACCACCTTGTTTCTATCATGTTTCTAATACACCTTTCTCGTCTATGCCCTTTGATGAATCCATCAAATGGACTATCTCATCAATTTCCAAGTTCCACGATTCATAGCTTTGTAACAATCCATAAATGGATTAACTAAGCTTGTACTCTAAATGATCTTGCCTCTTAACAATAATACTTATTGCTTTCCAAGCAGGCACATTTAGATTTAGTACTGCCCCTGTGCAGAACTAGGGATCGATTTCATCTATACTAGATCCAGAGTTCGAAACTCTTCTAGTCTTTTGAGGATCTCCGGTTGTCTAACAACCTCCCACTGCAATGGCATTCCGGTGTATAAACAATAATAACAGTAGGTGCAGTTAGTGGTGTACTACTACTCGGTTTGGATGGTTCCCAGTCTCTTACTTCTCTCTCTCTTATTCCAAAGTATTACGTCACTTCGGGCTTTGTAGTTCATCTAATAGTCTTCCTCTAAGAACCGGGCGATAGAACGTCCTTCTGGTTCATATTGCTATTTGAACATACAATCTTTTGTTCTTCTAGGATATCCTACAACCACTTTTGAATGTGCCGTTGTTTTTCTAGAAATATCCATAGAACATAGGTAGTTCCGAACAACTTATCCTTTTACTATTAGAATTCCATTTCTTATTTCCCGACACATCATTTCTACACAAGAGTGTATGGTGCAGTCATTTGGGATCCAATCCCATTTTCTGATTATGCTATGCATTACTTAGATAGGTACTTGCCTCTGCGATCAAATCGCAGGCTTTTAATGGATATACTTTGAAGGTTCTCCACAATAGCTTTGTGTCCATTGACTTGTCAAAACACTTTGCTTTTGTGGCACATCAAGTACTCTAATCCATTTTCGAGTATTCTTAAAAGGAATTACTCGTATTTGTCTAAGTGCACATATGTCTGCATATATCAGTATTTAATCAATTTCAATACTTTTCCGAATTCTATCCTTTATCCATAAAGGTTTGCTTAGTTGCATTATCTTCCAAATTCAATTCTTAGGTCGGAAGGTCCATTCCTTCAACTATAATTGATCAAATCAATTTCGACCTTTGAATCTTGTTTGAATAAATACTACTGAGCACAAGAATTCACAAGTATAATGATTCAATCAAGAAATATATCTAATAAGTAAAACAAGTTATATAACAGTTTGTTGCATCATGGTAGACTTAGGTTTCATAATTCACATATTGCTATCTTAATGTACCAGAATAGATAATATCATTATTTCTTATCAAAAGATTAAAGAAATAAAATATCCATTCATAGAAAACCAGAACAAAGTTCTTTCTAAAATAAAGGGGTACATAAAGAAATAAACTTGAAATGAACTCCTATAACTACTAAAGCAGATAAATGTCTTCCGCTGCAACAGCTGCCTCCTCTACAGCTTTGCCCATGTAGACTTGAACTCTTCTTTTCTATGCCGCCGGGTTTTCTGGAACCCCTGCATTAAAATGCACATACCGTCAGTGGTTCCATATCTACACACCAGATTTCTGGTAGATAATACCGCTGACTATGTTCTTCACGACTAAAGAAAAGTTCATACCTTCTTGGGGAGAAAATATAGACTTCCAGTACCCAGACTGTTTTCTTTGAGAATAATGGCCAGAAGGCTTTCTTATCCCATCTTGCGGTCCAAGTATTTTAGGACTACTTGGCCTCTTTGCTCGCCTCTCCATTCCCTTGTCTATGCCCTTAGGTTCGAAACCTTTGGCTTTAGCTATAAGAGCTTGCGATTGTCTCAACTCATCCAAAAGGTCCAACATCTCGAAAACGTGTTCAAGCATTTCCTCGAAGCAACTGATCTTTATGAGTATCCTCATCGCCTCTTTCCTAGCCTTTACATCGTGTCTAAACATTAGCTTGATTTTGAGCATGATATCATGATTAGTGGTTAATGCAAAAGCATTGTCCCACTTCTCCAAATCAGCTCTTTCCTCATTAGTTGAGACACTTGTAGGTTCAGGAGGACAAAGCTCACTGAGTACATCCTTGTACTCCTTAACAGTCTGGGTAATGTCCAGTTCTTTATTCCATTCAACACAGTATGGAACCAGTGCATTGAATTCCTTGAGTATCACAGAAAGTGGATTCATAGCTATTCTCTAAACCTATAAGCACATAAAAACAAACAATCAATTTAATGCCGATATTATCTCCCTCAAATAATATCATTAAATTACTAATCACATCTAAAATCCCATCAGGTATGGCAAGCCACGTGGTGTGGACGTTTACCTACCCAAATAATTTAGCAATTATATTTGCTTCGGTCATACATCATTTATAGCGTTACTTCGTGGGGAAGGATACTATAACGCGTATCTAAGTGTAAACCATTACTCAGTACTAAGGTAAATCGTTTTGGAATTGCTACATCACCGCAAGCTACGTGGTGTGGACGTTTACGACAACTTACAATTCTTCACAATTTTCCTATAACTGTCTACATCAATTATTCCAAAATCTCATTCAGTATAGCAAGCCACGTGGTGTGGACGTTTACTATACCAAAAGATTTTTATAATTGACTCCCAATTACTTGAATCATTTAATCTTGTAAATCAAGACGCGGAGAATCATAAGTGAAACTCGAAGTTTCTAACCAGTGATTCACCATGTGAACAACCCTATCTCTCATGAAATGAGGGAGCTGAGCGGACAATCGATCCATTTCAAGAAATGGTACGAAGGTCACTAATTTGTGTCATCCACATGACCAAGTGGCTTTGGCTCCATTCCACTCCCCGAGGTGAGAATGAGTCGACTTGAAATCAGTTTCAGAAAGGCAAATTAGGCATTGTTTGATAAACTTAATCAATGATTCTCGTAAAAGGAATTACAAGAATTCTCATCCAATGACTTGTCTATACGAACTTCAAAAGTTCATAAAAGTCACCAAGAGAACAGTAATGGAGATCATGGGATTGTTTCCAATCCTTCTCCCACTTAGCTTTTTACAATAAAGGGATACGCTATCTAATGCATAATTAAATACACATAAGCATGCATACATGAAATAAAGCACATAAATATTATCACATAGTCAAAATAATACTAGAATATTATTTTCCGACTATCATGGCTTTATCTCATCCCCGTACGCATCTAATAGTCTTCAGTCTTCGTTTCTTGAATGCTCCATGTGATGAGAATATTAATCCCAATATTTAAATCTATTTATTTTTAATTAGTCCAAAAGTTACTTAATTCGAAAATTAAGTCAATCGAATATATCAAAAATAAAATTAAATATTATTAATATTTTTTATTTATTTTTATTTTCCTTTCTAATTCTATTAAATCTTTAGAATTATATCCAAGTCAAACTTGGAATATTCTAGAAGACTTCTATAATAGAATAAGGAAATAAAATAAATTAGGACTCCTCTACTTTCCATAATTAATTAATTTCCATCCATGAAAATTCCCAAGAATAAGAATAATCAAATAGGAAATAACTTAATTCCAATTTAATTCTTTTCCTATTCCATGAGAGTTCCTAAAAATAAGAACACTCAAAATAGGAAAACCGAATCAAATAGGAAAGTGTATCTCGGTTAGGAGTAGCACGGGGTGGGGATCCCCGTACCACCCCCAACCGATCGATCACCAAGGGAGAGGAGCACCGCCGCCCCAGCTGGCCGGCCAGCCACCACCAAGCCGGCGGCAACCCACGGCCGAGGGGCAAGCCACCCCCTCCCACTCGATCGATCATGGGGTCGATCATGGGGATGATCGGCCCTTTGGTCCTTCGTCTTCTTCGTCACATCTCGTCCTCCGGCGATCGTTCCAACATCGAACCAACGTAAAATTAAATTACAAAAATTTTAATACCAATTTCGGTATCGATTCTATACATGAAATCGACCCTATACAATTTCCGGAAAACATAGAACAATAATAATAAATCCTAAATTCGGTCAACCCCCGAATTTTTACTATTACAAACATTCATCCACACAAAACGAATCTCGACATGTCCGAGAGTTTAATAAACAAATAATCATGATAAAATAATTAACGAAATTATTAAACCATGATAGTCGGAAACCCTGCAAGGTAGAACGATAATCGAATACATACATGAACATAGAACCAACGCTCTGATATCAATTGTTGGAAATCGATATCCCGGGTTATTAAAATTTGTGGAAACAATAACCCGACCGAAATCCCTTCGCCAAAAAACCGATCAAAACACACGCCATGACGAGCTAGGGTTCCAGCCCAACGCGCAGCAGGGCCGAAGCCGCGCACGCCCAGCCGGAACCCCCGTGCATGGGGTTCGCGATCACCGTGCATGGCGATCGCCGGGGATGCGGGGTGTATCCCCGCGGGGCTGTTCCGGTCAGCACCCGCCGGCGGTGAGTCCAGCGACTCACCGCCACCATCTCACGGGGAGAGGGCGACCAGCCGCGGCACCAGCCCGCGGCTGCCCTCGCGATCGAGCCCAGCTCGATCGCTCGCTCCGGCCAAAGCCGGAGCTCCCCCATGCACATGCCGCCCGGTCGAGGGGGCTGGGGAGTTCACCCGCCGTGGCACCAGCCCACGGCGAACCCCCAGCGATCGACCTTGGTCGATCGCATGCCCCGGTGTCCAGCTGGGGCTCCCCTTCGTCCGCGCGCCGGCGGTCGAAGCCCTAGGGCCGAACGCCACCCTCAACTCATGTCGAGGGTTTCTCTCGATCCTCGCCGGCGATCTCGAATCCCCGTCCGCGAAGTTCGTTCGTCTCGGATCATCGTTCATGTATATATCACGATTATATAAACGCATAATCATAAGAGGGGGTTTACGATTATACCTACGTCTCGTTGTGCGGAGAAACGAGATGATTTGAAGACCTTCGAATCTTCCCACGTATTCCTTGCACTTCGTTCGAACGTCGTGTGGGCGACGATCCTCCGAACTCCTATGGATCTCCTTCACGAACTCTCTAGAATATCAAGTATGATATTCTTATGGTGTGTTTAATTGTGAAGACCATGTAGTGCTTTTATAGGCTACGTAGGGGATCTAAAGGAGGTGGAATATTGGGCTTCTAATATTAATGATTAAATTGAGCCCAAGCCCAAATCTATTAATCCCATTAATATTAATTAATTTTATTTTCCACTATATAAAATTAATTGCACTGCCAATATTAAACCATATTATATCAAATAATATTATCTCCGGTAGTATTATTTATTCCGTGTATTTAAGATATAAATATCCATGAATAAAATTAATTTATTGCTAATTAATTTATTCATCTCATATAAAATAGAGAATAATACCATTCAACTTTAATTATTATGCGGAACAAATCCACTCATGAGGTTTACATAATAATTCCTTATGAACTCATCTCGGGGATATTATCAACCCTTATCGGGATACACTTTCCCGTCAAGAATTCACGGCATGTCATATATAAAATATAGTGACCCAACTTTACCGGTAATTGACCGGTTATTCTAATCGGTCAATTCCTTTGTAAAATCAAAGTCACTTATATTAAATATACACACCCGCAATAATATCGGGGATTAAGAATAAAATACTCTGAGATTTAAATCAATTATCAAAGGCAATCCTAATTGATAAATCTCAAGCGATCCGCCCAATACACCAAGTGTACAAGTGTGATAAAATAATTAAGACAAATTATTTTCTCTCTCACACAACGACTATACCGATGGCTTGGTCCTTGTCCATCTAGGTCGTGAGCTACTGTTCGATTAAATACGAGTAACCGATAGTATGATCTTCCGTGTGACGACGCACACCATACTAACTACAACGTATATAATCTAAGACTATATTTGCATATATTTAATTATTAAATAATTAAAGGCAAATAATTGTTTATTTAATTAAATAGACTAAATGCTATGACCGGGAGTTTCTGTTACTTAAATCTAGACATTAAGTATACAACTCCAACAGTGGTGAGATATAAAAGCGAGATTAGTTGCTCAAGAGTTTTTCGCAGAAACTCGATGTTAATCAAATATTTTTAAGGATGACATTAAGTTCCGCTAACTAATATTTATGGCAGAAACAACGATAAATATATGCATCGAATGATACATACATGAAAATCTTGGATGGATTTTAAGATTCCTGAAATGAAATGAAATGAAAATCAGAACATGTATAGAGTATCATATTACATATGTCATTATGGACAAAATTGATATTGAGACAAGGTCCCGAAGACCAGTGATTGGTCCTAAAGACCAGTGATTACACTCTTTTTTCCTCTACTAAGTTTTTCCCACAGGGTTTTCTTAGTGAAAAGGAGTAAAACTCAAATTTACATTGAATGAAGAAAATACAGCCAGAATATATACAAGAAACGTATCTTAATTTTAGGCAACTAATCCCTACAATTGAGGCTAGGATATTATGTATACCATATTTACATTATATGCAATCTTCATATTATTATTTCTATACTCCCCCTCAAGTTGGACCACTTGGAAGTCCAAGTCCCAACTTGCGTTGTAAATGATTAAACGCTTCACTTCCGAGTGCCTTAGTGAACAAATCTGCCACTTGTTCCTTACTGCGTACATGTATCGTCTTTATGGTATTTTCGACGAGGTGTTGCCTAATGAAGTGGCAATCGATTTCGATGTGCTTCGTCCTATCGTGAAATACCGGATTTTTGGCAATATGGATTGCCGCTTGATTATCACAATATAGTGTCATCGGCTTTGTATGAAAAACTCCCAACGAGGCTAGGAACGATTTGAGCCAAATTAATTCACTCGCAGCACTAGCCATGGCACGGTACTCTGCCTCCGCAGTGGACCTCGATATGGTGGCCTGCCTCTTTGCTCTCCATGAAACAGGAGATGAACCAAGTGAAACATAATAACCGCTCAAGGATCTTCTAGTTATGGTACATCTTCCATAATCTGAATCACAGTAGCCTCGTAACTCCAAATCTGAGTCTTTGCTTAAAACAATTCCTTTGCTCGGGTTAGACTTTATGTATCTAACTACTCTCAATGCAGCATCCCAATGTTCTCTTCTCGGGTTGCTTACGAATCGTGACAGTATGTGTACAGCGTACACCAAGTCTGGCCGTGTTATTGTCAAATAAACCAAACGACCAACCAACCTTCGATACTTCATTGCATCTTTGAGTAAATGACCGTTTGCTAGCTCCAACCTCCGATACTTCATATATATATATATATATATATATATATATATATATATATATATTTGTCTAGGTCAATTGCAATGTCTCAAAGTTTGAACTTTGGACCTTTATTGTCTTCTATTCAAGTGCTCAACCAACTGAGCTAATAACCCTTAACAATAAGTTTAAAATTTAATAAGTCGATTTTATGTAGGAATTGAATTTTTAATATTTATTGAAATTTATAGAAATTCATTTAAATCAATAAAAAAACGTATTTCAAAATTATTTACGAAATATGAAAATTCAAATAAATCAATAAAAAAGTCAAGTCAAACTCTATAAAAATCCATGTAAATCAAGAGATAATTTCACAAATGGTCCTGTAAGTAAAGCGAAATTCACATTTGGTCCTTTAAGTCTTTAAAAAAATCAAATTTAGTCCTTTTCGGCCAAAATTGACCGGAAAATGCCACATGACGGCTTATTTGACGGTCAACATGTCACGTCAGCTAATTTTGGTCCCACCACTGCCAAATGTGAATTCATGTTTAATAACTAAAATCGGTTCATTTATAATTCGAACTCAAGATCAAAAGAAGAAAGGTTCATATATGATTCCAACTCAAGATCAAAAGAAAAAACTCACGTGTTTACTTACCATTAGACTATATACCACAAATGTAATATAATCATTATGAATCATATTTATACTCTTTGAAAGCTTATATTTTTAAATAATGGTAATAAATATTAATTATTTTAGATATTTATGCAAATTATTTATATAAGATATATTGTATTATAATTTATTTTGATATAAATAAAATTTAAATATTTAACATTATAATTTTTTAACAAATTAAAATTAATACTAATATAATTATTTGGTCTAAAGTATATTATTTATTAAATTTAATTTGTTAAAATTTTCTTTTTATAAGATTTTTTTTAATAATAATATAATTATTTGGTTTTAATTATATATATAATTGTTTAATAACTATACATTTCAAATTAATTATATTATATTTATAAGAATAAGTGTTAATTGTTTTAATTGAATTTGAATTAATTTTAGTAAATATAATATAATTATTTAAAATCTAAAATTTTATTTTTATTTATTTTTATTAAATTTGAACTAATTTGTGTAAATATAATATAATTAATTTTAAAATATAATCAGATTTTAAATAAGTGTGTATACAAAATTATTATACTAAATTTGTTTCATAAATTTATTCACGTTTTTCTGTTAATTACATTTTTCAACAAAATTTATATATATATATATATATATATATATATATTAAAAAATTATTTTTTAATTTTAAAATAAAATTTATCTGTATTTTTTTCATATACAAAAAAACATATAATTATATTAATTTTAAATGTTTTAGTTTAATTTAAACAAATTATAATACTTAAATATTTTATATAATTAACTTGTATAAATCTCTAAAATAATTTGTATTTATTTTTATTTATTAATATATGATGAGTAGTATTTATTAGTATATGATGAGTATAAATCTCTAAAATAATTTGCATACAAAGAGGTTATAGATGATCAATATTGTTTGATTTAAAAATTTCAATTGTAGTCTAATGGTGAGTAGTATATAATATTTTTTATTCTTTCCACTTGATCTTGAGTTTGTATCTCAATGAAACTAATTTTGTTGATTTTAATCATTCAAAATGAATTTATATTGTATATGTCGTGGCAGTGGTGGGACCGAAATTACTGACATGGCATGTTAACCGTCAAATAAGTTGTCATGTGACATTTTTTGGTCAATTTTGGTCGTAAATGACTACATTTGATTTTTTAAATAATTAAAGGATCAAATGTGGATTTCGCTTTGCTTACAGTACCGTTTGCGATATTATCTATGTAAATCAATATAAAAAAGTCAGTCAAAGTCTATGTAGACTCTGTAGATTTTCTAAATCCAAGAAATTCCATAGACTTTTTAAATTCAAAAAAAATCCAACAAAATTTCAATTGAATACACGTGTGACAACTATGTATATGACATGATATATTTTATATAGTATATTATATTATTTTTTATTTTAATAGTTACCATACTTTTAAAAATGAACAATGTACTCTATATTTTTCGTATATAATCAATAAAATCATAAAATATTGATCTATTAAGTGTGTAGTTAACTATGTAATTTTAATGTAATCTTAATTATTATAGAGTACGGTGTAGACCGTGTAGCCGTGTAGGTATTCCTAACAAAATTTAAAGTTTATTTATTCAACTCATGAACAATAACATAAAAAATGAGTTAATTGTTAAAATTTATTTATGAACAGAAAACATAAGATTTCAAAGTGGAAATTTTCTTGTTCCGACCTCGGATTCGAGTCATACTTCATCAAATTTTCACTTTGATGAGAATCTCAGTCCGCAGGGTAAACCACCACCTCTTATGCCTCTCGACTGATTATACCACCAACGATCAAAGATTCCCTATTTCTCTTCCTTCCCTCCAACCTCGAAGGTATCACTCAACATCATGAGTACCCTAAGTTTGAACCCGCGACCTTAAAACTTTTCATTAAAGAGAAGGCAGGCTAACCACTTGAACTACCTCAATTTTTTTTTAAAATAGCATAAATTTTGTATTAGGGTGGGCTAGAGCCCGGCCCAGTCTACATAAAGATCCACCCTTGCTTGTGTACCTCCAAGATCCTTGACCTCTCACAATCACCTTTCTCCAATCTTGCCTTGTCCCGACTATCAACACCCTTGCATTCACTAATTCTTCATTATTACTATTCATAGCATGCCCAAGCTTGATCTTCCGACCTCGAATTCGAGTCATACTTTAACAAATATCAAATGTTTCATGAGATGACGAAACACATTAATATTTATAATCACTTAGTTTGGGATGCGATTGTTCGATGTAATATTTTGGTAATTACGGTTAGTATTCATGACAATCAAGCCGACATGTGGACGAATACTTTTCTCGAGATAAAAAAATTTTTGGTTCCATAAATGTAGCTTTTTTTCGATTTAGTCCCACATACATTCGCTTTTTCAATTTAGCCCCAAATATGTCGAATTTGGTTTTAATTTAATCATTTTTGTACGGAAATTTCAATTTTGTGTCCATAAATGCTGACTCAGCACCACGTGTCAGCATCCCATTGGTCAACGGAAAGTTGACGTGGGGGGATTCGAACCTAGGTCATTGAGGTTTGAAAGAAAGCCCAAACCACTGAGCTAAGTAAGCCATTTGCAAAAATCTGTAATCTTAATATATATATATATATATATATATATATATATATATATATATATATATATATATATATATATATATATATATATATATATATATATATATATATATATATATATATATATACGTTGTTATAAGTATAAATTATGAATTACATAATTAATTAACAATTATCATAAAAATAAAAATAATTATTTATATTAAAAATAATCAATAAAACATAAATAATTTTAATAAATAACAATCACGTAATAAATTATTTGGCTTATTAGCATAAAAAATAATCAAAAAAACATAAATAATTGTAATAAATAACAATCACGTAATAAATTATTTCGCTTATTAGCATAAAAAAACATAATTTATTTAATTTACTATATACTCAATATATTAAATAAATATGCACACTATCATTTTTTTTTATGCGTCACTTAATATGTATACCCTTAAAAATAAAAATAATTATATTTTCATTTTTAATAGTAAAAATAAAAATAATGTATTTTTTTGATGCATCACTTATTTTTAAATAAATTATGTTTTTTTTTGTTTTTTAATAGTAAAAATAAATATAAATAAATATGCACACTATAATTTATTTAATTTAATTTATTATATACTCAATATATTAAATAAATATGCATACTATCATTTTTTTATGCGTCACTTAATATGTATACCTTAAAAATAAAAATAATTATTTTTTCATTTTTAATAGTAAAAATAAAAAATAATGTATTTTTTTGATGCGGTATTTATTACGAAATAATTATGTTTTTTTGATTATTTTTTATGCTAATAAGCGAAATAATTTATTACGTGATTGTTATTTATTAAAATTATTTATGTTTTATTGATTATTTTTAATATAAATAATTATTTTTATTTTTATGATAATTGTTAATTAATTATGTAATTCATAATTTATACTTATAACGTATAACATATATATATATATATATATATATATATATATATATATATATATATATATATATATATATATATTAAGATTACAAATTTTTGCAAATGGCGTACATAGCCTAGTGGTTTGGGCTTTCTTTCAAACCTCAATGATCTAGATTCAAATCCCCCATATTTGGGGCTAAATGAAATCCCTCATTCCCAAATATTTTAGAAACTCATTTATTCCTAATTAGGTGGCAATGCCACGTCAACTTTCCGGCAATGGAATTAGGTGGCAATGCCACGTCAACTTTCCGGCAATGGGATGCTGACACGTAGCGCTGAGTCAGCTTTCATAGGCACTTAGTACAAAAAGGACTAAATTGAAACCAAATTCGACATATTTGGGGCTAAATTGAAAAAGCGGATGTATGTGGGACTAAATCGAAAAAAGACTACATTTATGGGACTAAAAAGTTTTTTATCTCATACTTTTCTCGTGACTAAGTTTGAATTGTGCTCAAACTTAGATGAATTTCTCTCAAGAGATTAAGCTCGGATGTGGGGATACTATACATGAAAGATTTGGCGAAATTGATTTTCTACCTTCTAGTAATATAGATTTATAATTTGGCATTGGGTCTCTCCCATATATAAATGATGAACCCTCTTGAGTCTTGACCTAATTAACAACTCAATGAATATATTCTATGGAAGTTAGATAGATATATGTTCTTTGTAATTGAGATATTGAGGTTCATAGTGATTTCATTCTCTTCTTGTAGTTTTTTCTTGATTTGCGTTTTCACAAAAATTATCGTGTTATTTATTATTTTTATTTCAATTGATCGTTTTAATACCATTGAAGTTCAAACAACAAGAAGGTTAATAAAAATTCATTATTACAATAGGATTCATATGAGGCATGTATATATCTTAATTAACTTCTGTGTTTGCTTAGTTATTGATATTTCCCATCCCAATTTACTTGAGATACTTAAGAAACCAATTCAGCAGGTCATTCTGAGCTTCTTCAGCTCTCTTTACAGCAACAATATCCATATCGTTGTACTGTGTAGTCCATCCATGTTGAGCTCCAGAAAATATCTTTAACGAGCTATTGATCTACGTACCACAAAACATACAATCATTTAAAAGTAAAATATATGGAAATTATGTCTCATCAAAGGTACAAAAATTAAGGGTTGAATGATGCTACTTTATGGTTATCCTTCAAAGCAATTTCGAATTGTTTTAGAAGGCTTATCGGAAACAATGTGTCGTTCTGACCCCCGAGAAACCTCGAATATCTTCGACCGCAACATACGTAGGATGTAACAACACCGTAGCTTGAATTAAATCGGGCGACTTTGCAAGGTCGGCAGTAATCTTGCCTGAAATAATATTTGAATGTCGTAAATTGTGAAATGGATGAATAAAAGACGTAGTACTATAATTTGTAAACACACACAGTGACACATACATATACTACTTTTTCATAAGAACAATCACACTTCTTTTGTAAATTACAAAGAATCTGCGACTATTCTTTTGACCTAAAAGGTGTATATACTTAACATACCTCCCCAGCAAAAACCTGCTGCTCCAATCCTAGTTATGCCTTTCTTTTTTAGAGCTGTAATAAGTGGCTTTGCATCTTCAATTCCTTTACCCTACAAAAATACAAAATTATAAACATACCATTATACTTTTTGTGTCCCAATAAAGTTTCTAACACTTTTTATATTTATTGAGTGTCCTCACAATAATTGACCCACATAAAAAAAATAGTTTTTGTTTTAACTTAAAATACAAATTTAATTTTACTTTTTAAATTTCACTCAAAACAATTTTATTTTTTAAATTAAAATTACATTTTTAAATTTACTTTACTTTACTTTAAAATTACATTTTTAAAACTTTACTTTTTGTTCAAATTTAAAATTAAAAAAAAGTGAACGTGCCTATAGCTTTGGGACAGATGAGTATTTCGAAAAGGAGAATAAAGAGACACTCACGGGTTGGTGCTTTTGAATCCAATATTGAAAAGGCTGACTAGGTACAAATGGATCACCACGGAAGTAATCTGGAACCACACAATAAAATCCAGTTGCACCAATTTTATCTGCTATCTTCCTTTTAGGTCCAGAATCAAAACGAGTGAAACGTGTAATCAATTATACAAAGCAACATATTAACGAATTCATATTAATGAATATATAGTGACAGAGTTGATGAATATGAAAATCCATATGACTTGATGTTCAGGACTACCTTAAGTGGGGAACCTCATATCCTGCGGAAACAAAAAATAAATAAATAATTTTATATTTCTTCAAAAATTCTTTAAAATTTGCATAAAGAAATTTTTATTTAAATTAAGAAAAAATAATTTTTTTTATGTGTTAAACAAGTAATTAATGAGTTAGGTGAAAAATTAATAATATTAAAATAAATAGTATTACAAAGATAAAGATAAAAAAGAATCATTTATAGGTGTTAGTGAAGCATAAGTTGTAAATTGTGACAATCAAAATGTCTCATTTTTTATATATTTTTTCTCTAAATAAATAAATTTAATTTTTAATATACGTTGTATTGTAAAAATGCAGTATTTCAAAGATGAAGAGATTCATTAATCAAAATCAAGATATATACCATAAACATCTGATGACAAAATCACAGAAGTATTTGAATTTTTAGGCCCAGAAACATAGCAATTCAGGCCTCCAATTTTTTGCAACTCACCACCTGTGTTGATTTTTGATGTGACAGATAGAGAGGAGAAAGACGAATGAGAGAATAAAAATAATAAGAAGACTTTTTATTATATTTCTTGATGATGAATTGGGTACATATCTATGCTTTATATAAGCATGGATCAAACCCTAAACTAAATAAGATAAGGAATAAAAGATAGAAATAAATTACTAAATAAGACAATGTATGAAAATAGGACGCGTATTCCTTGTGCGCATAGGACTTCTTCCATGTGCGTGACTCGTATTCCTTGTGCGCATAGGACTCGTCCATGCGCATGATATATATTCATACCAATATACTTCAATACCCTCCCTCAAGATGAGAATACGAATTTCGTATTCTATCTTGCTAAGAAGAAGATGAAAACGTGATAAGAATTGAACCACTGAACCAAATCAAACTGTAATCAGTATACTCTTTGATCGAACTAAGAAGCTGCTCCAACCACCAAACCAACTCACTGTGAACCTAGAAGCATTATTATTGCTTCTGGAAATGGACATGTTGCTTATTGCATACCAACAAATTTTAAGAATGAATGAGCTGTGAAGTTCCAACCCAATACATGGTCTTGAGGATTTGCATGATAACTCGCATGGCCGCATGCATGCACTTCTTGCTTTGGGATTCACACGCACCCTTTTTCTTATTTCTTCACTTCTTTTGCTCTCCGACCTCACACAGCCCATAATATACTCCTCTCCAAGCAAACAATAACTTGATCATATCTTGAATTACTCTCCTCCTCAACTATCTTTATTTCACACACATATAGATGATAATTCGGAACCTGGTCGACTACCGACCAAGCTTCGACAAGAAGATCCGGATAGCCCAGACCAATACGATGTGGCCTCACGTCGTTGTTCGAACATTGTCGGCCCCATCGAAAATACCACCACAGTCGTTAGTCGCCTTTAACCACCAGCACGCCAACATTCGACGTTGCCGTAGGATCGCCGACAAATCCGACCATGGAATAATAGGTTTTTCGTATCCAGGTTTCGATCAACTCGATCCAACCCGAAACAAAATAACCAATAAAAATAATTTTCGAGATCTTCGCGCGCCTCCTCAGTAGTATCTATCGGTTTTGGTCGTCGCAGATTCGATCGCCGCGCGCCACTTGGTCGTCGCAATTTCGATCGTTGCGCGCCTCCGTAGTAACTATCGATTTTGGTCATAGCGTTTTTCGTCCCGAACTAAATCAAACAACATTCGAGATCGCCGCGCGCCACTTGGTCATCGCAATTTCGATCCGGTAGTTGTGAAAATCATACTTTCGGATGAGATGTATAACTTAGGATGACATGATCAAGAGCATCTGATCATGTCCACATTCGCTTCCCCCGGCCTCTTCGAATCAGAGCATCAAAAGGGAATCTCTTGTGGCTGAGCTTGAAACTGAATCTTGATTCGCAGTCGTAACCCAAAACAAAATAGAGACATCCTTTTTGCACTACATTCTCCACCTGTTAGTCTCTATTACTCTCGCAGCCCAAAAGAAAAACACGAGACCCTTGCCCCAGGCCCCCAACTAATTACTGTTTCGGGTCCACAACGACAAGAGCACCGTCGTGAACTTGCCAACCAGCACCATAAAAAGCACAAAAGCTGGAGTAAGACTTGGATGAAAATTTGATCGGCTGATACTTCTTGCGTGAATAATTGTAGTAGATCATCTCCCAGGCCACAAACGAGCAGCCACATATATATGTGAAATTATCGACATAACATGTATATGAAATTATCGACAAAATAGAGACCCAACTCGAAACCGAACCTGGTAATCTGAAGAAGGTGTCCCAAAACCAATTTAAACAATGTCCGAGATCGAAACACCGTATTCTCGGGACGTATTTGATCTTCGAATCATCACAGAAGGGGAGTTTATCCTTTTTAAAAACAAGAAACCAAACCTTTTTTTTTTTTTTTTTTTTTAAATTACCGTCGATGCTGCATGATGTGCATGATGAAACCTCATGTGGCCCTCAGCGATTTGCCACATGGGAAGTGGGTTTTCCCCCCGGATAAAACTAGCGACTTTTTTTTTCAGTACCTTATGTTTTTGGGTTCTTTGCGGCAACAATCTTTCACCTTGGTGAAAATAAAAAAGAGACAATATATGGGAAATCACCTTGCGGTCAACTGGTGGGGAAACTCCTTCTCTTTCGTTGGATAGATAAAATCTACAAGCCGCGGCTATGGTGGTTTGGACCTCGGCGGGCTCGTCGGGAACTGCAGTAGGCGGTGACTTAGGGACGTCGACCTCGATTCGACCTCAATCCTTAATTAAATTCAGTGGCGATTGCTGCTCGGAACCGGTGGTGAGCAGCGGCTATGACTCGGAAGGGCGGATGGAGGCAGTGGAGATCTCCTTCCTGATCCCGAAGGTAGCTTTATTTCTCTGCACGTCGCTCGCTTTCTCTCTTTTTTTTTTTTTTTTTTTTTTTTCTTGATTGCGGAAGCTTTAGAATAATTCTCTCTGATACCATGTTGATTTTTGATGTGACAGATAGAGAGGAGAAAGAAGAACGAGAGAATAAAAATAATAAGAAGACTTTTTATTATATTTCTTGATGATGAATTGGGTACACTAGTACCACTGCCCGTGCGATGCACGTAGTATTTTTTTTTTTTTTCAAAAGATGTTGCACACCAAAATTTTATTTTATTTCATAATCCAACTTGCACTCTCATTTGTAAGGGTGGACATGAGACGGGATGTGACGGGATTATGGAAATCTCGTCCCGACCCGATAATTTATATTCGGGTCGAGATCGAGACGGGATCGAGACATCCTACAATTTTAAATAAAACTATAAAATTAAAAATAAAATTAAAATTAAAATTAAATTAAATATTATCGACTTATAAAATAATTAAAATACAAATAAAATAAAAAAATAAAATTTTAAGAGAAATAAGTTAAATTATTCAATTTATAAAAGATTTTTTTACAAATTTTAAAATATAAATATTTAAATATTTTCAAAATAAATTATATAAAAAATAAAATTATTATGAGATTTGTGAAAATATATTAATTAAATAATAAATTTAATTGAATTAATATTTTGTTATTTTTATTAATTTTTATGAAAAAATAATATTGTGTTGGGACTGAGTAGTATATATTAATAAATTTGCGGGACGAGACGGGATAGAACGGGATCGTCCCTCCTATCCCGTGCCATTATTAAAAATTATGAAAATAAAGTATAAAATTTCATTATAGAAGATATTTTATTTATTTGATTATTTTTAATATTTAAAAATTCGACACCATCATATTGATCTGACCTATAATGTAAAAAATATAGAGCATAGAGAGCAAGAGTCGAGAATCATGGTTAAGCTATGAAGGGGGCAGCTCAAGGTCGAGAACCACCGCGACTCTAGCCCGTACGTAATTATCTCTTCGAAAATAGAACTGTAAAATTGAAAAGGTTAATTTATTTCTCTTCATATCGATTAACATTTTAATTAGCAAATAGAATTACTTGCATTCTATAATGCCTTGGAGTGCACTTTGCTAGCATCATAGCCACTCATGCTGATTGTGGAAAGTGTTTCCGTACATCACACGGGGGCGACCGTGTCAACTTTAATGATGTGCAACCTCACTTGCACCACCAAACTCAATTCTTGTAAATTAAACGACACAAAGTCCGAGCAATAAAATCGAAAAATCAAACAACACTGTAGAAAAATAATATAGTTTTAATCTGTCATATGCTTTGGAGCGAAAAACTTGCCACCACCATGCAAGTTGCATTTTTGGTTCGTTAGAAACAATTTTTGAATCTTGAATAGATATGCTAACCTTTACATAGTCGTCGTTTGTCAAATCTTGTATCAATTCTGCACATATTGAAAAGAATCTCATTTCAAATTTGAATTAGAGAAAAACGAAAAAAAACTTGCATAATGAAATAATTAAATGCGTACATGGCCAATTTTTTCTTGGAAATATGAGTGGATCGGTTGAAATTTAGAAATAGGAGGAGAATGAGTTTGATAAGAATCAAGAAAATATTTATGCATGGAAAGAAATAAAAAACTATAGAATAAAATTGTCATTTATTTTATTGAATATCATCACTCCTCTATAAATTTTCTGAAAATTAATAGTATAAAATAATTTGAATAACTAATTTGTATTTTTTAGATTTTATTTTTCTGAAAATTAATTGTATGTAAAATATTTGTATTATTTGTGATATTATTCTAATAAAATATTATCTATTAATTGTTATGGAAATTTAATGAATATAAAAATCTACTAAAGGATTATATTAATGTATAAATTTTAACTTAATAATAATAATATTTTTATTTATAATTTATAGTGTGAACACAATAATATTACCCTCTTTTCTATTGGTTCACGTGGGATGAAGAGATTCAGGAATTATATATGTATAGATATCTATGCTTTATATAAGCATGGATCAAACCCTAAACTAAATAAGATAAGGAATAAAAGATAGAAATAAATTACTAAATAAGACAATGTATGAAAATAGGACGCGTATTCCTTGTGCGCATAGGACTTCTTCCATGTGCGTGACTCGTATTCCTTGTGCGCATAGGACTCGTCCATGCGCGTGATATATATTCATACCAATATAATTCAATAACCTGAAACAACAATAATAATAAAAGCATCATTAATTCATACAACTAAACGAAAAAACAATAAAATAAAAAATAAAAATTCGTCAAAACCTGCTACATGAAATCGATGTGAATTCGTTAAAACAACTAAACAAAGCATTAGTGTCAACCAGTTATTGGGCGCCATTGTCTCAATGCTTTTTTCTTGAAGATGATCAAATAATGAAATGAATGTATAGCAGTGATAGAGTGTACGTATTCGATTCATATATATATTGGTATATTCGGTATGTCTGCCTAATTAGTTAACTTTTATTATAGTTCGTTGAACAAATTTAATTTTTCATTAAAATCTAGGGCTATAATTATTAAACTATGTTACATTTATATAATACATTTAACACATACTCCATATAGCATCTTTTTATATTTTATTTTTTGTGTTGAAGAATCTATAAATATACTCCATATAGCATCTTTTTTATATTTTATTTTTTTGCGTTGAAGAATCTTACACGTTTACTAGTATATAAAACCGCTTGTCACACGTTTATTATATAAAACTAAAACTCACGATATTCTCTACTTTTTCACTTTTTATTTTATGATAGGGACCTGCATCCATTACTCAGGTAAACTTTTTGCAAGCATTGGAAGGAATTCAAACTCGTGACCTCTCACTCCCACTTTCTCTTATTCTACTAACTCGACTACTCTTCCGGGCATATAAGTCACTTTTTCACTTTTCAAAAAGAGGAATTTACATATTAAGCACCTTAAAAAAGCTATAGTGCATTACACCGTGTCTATAGAGTTTTTTATACACCATCAATTATATTGTGACAAAGTGTCATTTTTGTATATAGTATAGATATTGTGAGAATTTTATATAATATAAATTTGGCAACAATAATTTAATTAATTTTTTAGAATAATTAAATTTGGGAAGAATATTTTAAGTATCATAAATAGATTTGGGAGTATAATATTTTAATAAAATTAATAACATTTATAATAAATTAAATCATGTAAGGTTAATGTATGAATTATTTAAAATAATTATGAGAATTTTATATAATATAAATTTGGCAAAAATAATTTAATTAGATTTTACATGATTTTTTAGAATAATTAAATTTGGGAAGAATATTTTAAGTATCATAAATAGATTTGGGAGTATAATATTTTAATAAAATTAATAACATTTATAATATATTTGGGAGTAGTATTAAAATTAAGGGATATTTTAGAAAAATAGTAAATTTAAATAATTGTTTATAATTTAATATAGTAGTTTTTTCTTAATTATAAAATCTAACATGCCGAAATTACCCTTATTTGATATACAACTTTGTGTGGATATTTTTTAATTCAAAGGGTATTATAGTAATTAGAAGTACTTTATTTTATAATTATAAAATTCAAAATACCTCAATTAATAAAAATGATTACAAAAATTACTCTTAATTAAAAATTATATTTTATAGAGTAGAACTTATAATTTTATAAATTGTATTTACCTTTTTTCCAAACATTCCAAAAATTAATGGTATTTATCATAAATTAAATCATGTAAGGTTAATGAATAAATTATTTAAATTAATGAATGAATAAATTAATTCAATTAATAAATTAAGATTTTAATAAATATCATATTAAATTATAGGAGAATTTAGAGAAAAAATAAGATTGAGTTTACTAATTAAAATAAAATATCAATTTTTAGATTAATATAAAAAAGTAATAAATATCTTGTTTGTATATAATTTAATATATTGATATTTATTGTATTCGTAATTTAAATATGTTTTTCAAATTTGAATTGTCTTTTTTATCCTTCATATTATATTTATAATTAATAAATCCAAATCACACAGTGAAAGAATTTGTATAAACCCTCGGCAATTGAATTGCTCAAGAAGATGTCTTTGATTGGGCAGAACTTATCGATAGAATATTTCCCCGAGCCGATGAACCACCACCACTTGCTAGATTTCGTTGGGAATTGGGCACATTCGAAGAAATTTGATTCTCTCGTTGACGAACCAGCTCTGCCGGTGGAAAGGTTGTGGGGACTGGACCCCCGCTTCCTTGCCGACGAAAGGGAAAACCAGCCGATCCTCCCGTCGGGGCTCAGAAGCGGATCCTCTCCGGCAACGTAAGAGAAGTGCAGGTGAAGAGCGGAGGCGGGAGAGAGGGGAGATGGGGTGGCCACTCAATTTTTTTTATTTTATTTTTTATATTCAACATATATGTTGGTGTTCACGAAGAAACTGCAATTGAAAAACCTATTTAACATATCCATGTGCTTGACGTTGGTGTTTGCGTAAAGGTTGTCGAGGGCTCCGAATGTGGCTTGCTAGGACTGCTCCGTGTTGGCACACATCGATGGCCGATGCGGTACGAAGTGCATCGCCTCTGGGACGTAGGTGTCGTCGCTTAGACCCGAGCGCTCGAGGATCGTTCGCTGGATTCGAGAGACTAATCGTCAAAATCGCTGGTCAATCGCGAGTGCCTCATGAATCGCCGGTCAATAATTGTGTATTTATTGGTTTTTCGAGCATTACGTTGAACTTAAACAAGAAATTAGCTGTGGTTAGGTAGTTGCTGCTCATGGTTATGGATTTTGTAGTTGGAAATGGTGTAGTGGTTTATAATTGTATCGTTTATATGCAAGAATGGTATGTGTTGAACATTGTTAATGTTTATGAATTAGGCTGATTTATAGCTTAAAAGATGTGCCTTTGTAATTGTGTTTAATGAATGTGTGGTGTGAATTGTGAAACATACACATTCTGCAATAATCGTGAAACCCTTTATGGGGTGATTGAATCGTGAAAGGCTGTGCATGTTGTGTTTGTTTTTATTTTTGGAATCGAGATTGAAGGAGCCGTGACTATGAGGACAATCGCGGATGGTATGCTTTTTTACTTGGTGAGCCAAAATTCATATTTTGTCAAACTGAACCAGTATTTACTACATGCAAAGAAGACTCGGTTACTAACACCCTATATATGAGCATCAAGAAAGTGGATTTTGAACTGTAAAAACATAGATTAACGATCATAAAGAAGATGAATAAACACATTAAATATTAGTAATATAAATTGGAGAGTAAATAAAAGAAAATGTCAAAGTTGGGCCAATAACACCTTAAAAGGCCTTGTTAAGGTGATAAGGTTGTCCAACTTATATTTGAGCTTTAGGATCTATATCCAACCGATGTGGGATATGTTGATGATTTAAGTGAAATCATTGTCCATTTAATGTAATTGGATTCATACAAAGTTTCGGTAATGATCCTAAAGCACTACAATATGATTTAGGCGAAGTGCGGAGTGCACGGTTGTATAAAAGTGATAACGGATCATTGTTTGGTTAAGTGAATGTTGGTGTTGATTTATTATGTGTAAATTAGCATGAAATATATGTTAATTTCATGGTTTGCATGGTTGTAATATGCAACCACGAAATTGCATGCATGGCACCTAAAGAAAGTGATTTCGAAGAGGTGTGACCATTCTTAAAGGGTGCAACTCTTCCCAAAGGGTGCAGCCCTTCATGAAAGGGCATTTTCACTATCCAAAGGGGTGTTTCAACACCTATATAAGGGTGTTGAAAATCAGATTCTAAGACCCACGAAATTAAGAGCTTTGTGTTAACGAAGTATAGCGAATAAACATTCTATAGTATACTTGTTTCTACGCCAAAGAACAAGTGCGGTATTGTTTTATCTTAGAAGAAGTTTCGTGATACCTTGGCTGTTATAGGGTCGAAATATTCTTTAAGGAAAACGTGTAAACGTGATTCAATATTTTCCAAAGCCTCCACATTCAGAAACACACAAAAGAAACAACAATCTTAAAGAATATTTACTATTCTGAACGATGGAGTCGGTTCGTGAGATGAACAGCAAATTCGGAAAATTGGAGAAGTTCGAAGGCGTAGACTTTCGAAGGTGGCAAAAGAAGATGCATTTCTTGCTAACAACGTTGAAGGTGGTGTACGTTCTAAGTACTCCACAACCGGAAGCAGCGGACAACGAATCGCCGGAGGAAACTCGGAAACGCTGCAAATGGGAAAATGACGACTATATATGTCGTGGGCATATATTAAACGGTATGTCTGACTCTCTTTTCGATATCTATCAAAATGTGGAGTCTGCTAAGGCCCTTTGGGATAGCCTTGAATCCAAGTACATTGACGAGGACGCTTCTAGTAAGAAGTTCCTAGTTGGTAATTTTATGAATTACAAGATGTGCGACGGAAGGCCGGTAATGGAGCAATATAATGAATTGCTCCGGATCTTGGGTCAATTTACCCAACATAATATGAAGATGGACGAGTCCATCTCGGTGTCTAGTATTATAGACAAATTACCGCCGTCGTGGAAAGACTTCAAACACACCTTGAAACATAAAAAGGAAGAGTTGTCTTTAGTACAACTCGGTAGTCACTTGCGCATAGAGGAATCTCTAAGGGCGCAAGAGGGTGAAAAACCCAAGGACAAGGAACCGATAAGGTCTGCAACTATCAATATGATGGAAGCAGGGGAGAGTTCGTATAAGAACCGAGGGACAAAGCGTCCGTACAACAACAACAACAGCAATAATGCTGGGAGTAAGAAGCCTAAGGGCGCTTGCTGGATATGCGGAAAAGCGGGTCACTTTAAAAAATATTGTCGTGCGAACAAGAATAAAAAGGGAACGATGAATAATCGCTCGGGACAAAGGTCTAATAACCAGGGTCCGGACACCAATCAAGGTGAGACTACTATACATAATTTAGATGTAAATTTAAATTATGTCCCTATAGTTTCTGAAGCATTTTATGTGCAGGATGATTCGGTGGCGTGGTGGATTGACTCGGGTGCTACTAAGCATGTTTGCAAGGATCGTCATTGGTTTCAAAAGTATGAACCAGTTGTAGATGGATCAGTGCTTTACATGGGAAACGAGTCAACAGCCCCTATTCTTGGTCGAGGCGAAGTGTTGTTGGAATTAAGTTCCGGAAAGTCCTTAGTATTATTAGATGTATTACATGTACCTGGAATAAGGAAAAATCTTGTATCCGGTAGTGTTTTATCCAAGTATGGATATAAACAAGTATACGAATCTAATAAATATGTATTGACTAAGAACGGTGTGTTTGTCGGTTTTGGATACCAATGTAATGGGATGTTTATGTTAAATATTATGAATAAAGTTGATGATTCTGTTCTTATGGTTTCTTCTAAAGTGAATGATTCATTATTGTGGAATGCTAGATTAGGACATGTTCATTATAAACGCATGATTGATATGTCCAAACTTGAATTAATTCCTGCTATGAACATAGAAGAAGATAAGTGTAATACATGCATGCTAACTAAAATCGTTAGGCAGCCTTTTAAAGATGTTCAACGTGAATCTTGTATGCTTGAACTTGTGCATAGCGACTTATGTGATTTCCATGCTACACCTTCGTTGGGGAGTAAGAAATACTTAGTAACTTTCATAGATGATTATTCTAGATTTTGCTATGTATTTCTGCTAAGTACTAAAGATGAAGCGCTAGAAAAGTTTAAAGTATTTAAAACTGAAGTTGAACTACAACAAGAGTGCATGATTAAAAAGTTGAGAACCGATAGGGGTGGTGAATATTACGATCCTGTTTTATTTGAATCGTGTGGTATTATACATGAAATTACTGCTCCTTATACTCCTCAACAAAACGGTATATCCGAAAGGAAAAACCGGGTACTAAAGGAAATGGTGAATTCCATGTTGTCTTATTCGGGTCTGAATAATGGATTTTGGGGAGAAGCCGTGTTAACGGCTTGCTATTTGTTAAATAGGGTTCCTAACAAAAGGAACAAAGTTACCCCCTACGAACTTTGGTACAAAAAGAAACCAAAACTTAATTACCTTAAGGTTTGGGGCTGTCGGGCTGTCGTAAGACTACCGGATCCCAAAAGGAAAACTTTGGGAGAAAGAGGCATTGATTGCATCTTTGTTGGATATGCTGTGCATTCCAAGGCATATCGATTCTATGTGATTGAGCCGAATGATTCAGTAGCGATTCATTCTATCATAGAATCGAGGGACGCTATATTTGATGAAACTAGATTTTCATCAATGGTTAGGACCAAGGATCTGGTGCCTAAGGTGGCTGAAAGCAAGGAATCAACCTTGCCCGAGCCTGAGTCGCTTGAACCTCGTCGAGGCACGAGGATAAGGACTAAGAAATCATTCGGTCCTGATTTCCAGACCTTTCTGGTTGAAGGATCAAGGGACGAAGTTGGATTTCAATACTCGTATAGCTATCATGTTGATGATGAGCCTAAAACATACGAGGAAGTCTTGAAATCGCAAGATGTTGCATTTTGGAAAGAGGCCATCAATGATGAGATGGATTCCATTATGGGAAACAACACTTGGGTGCTTGCTGATTTACCTAACGGTTGTAAACCATTAGGATGCAAGTGGATCTTTAAGAAAAAGATGAAAGTCGATGGTTCAATTGACAAGTATAAAGCCCGATTAGTCATTCAAGGCTTTAGGCAAAAGGAAGGTATTGATTACTTCGATACCTATGCTCCTGTTGCGCGAATAACTACGATTAGATTATTGATAGCTTTGGCTGCAATAAATAATCTAGTGATCCATCAAATGGATGTAAAAACAGTGTTCCTTAACGGTGAGTTAGAGGAGGAAATTTACATGAAACAACCCGAAGGGTTCGTTATGCCTGGTAATGAGCATAAAGTATGTAAACTTGTTAAATCCTTGTATGGATTAAAACAAGCACCTAAGCAGTGGCATCAAAAATTTGATGAAGTAATATTGTCGAATGGTTTTAAGTTAAACCAATCGGACAAGTGTGTGTATAGCAAATTCGATGACTTTGGTAAAGGAGTCATCATTTGTCTATATGTTGATGATATGCTTATCTTTGGTACTGACCAAAGACAAGTGGATTTGACTAAGTCATTTTTATCATCAAACTTCGATATGAAGGATATGGGGGAGGCGGATGTGATTTTAGGAATTAAAATCATTCGTGAAAACAATGCCATTACTTTAACTCAATCTCATTACATTGAGAAAGTGTTAAAGAAATTCCATTATGATGACTATTCTACGGTCAGTACTCCATATGATTCGAGTGTAAAACTCATGCCCAATATGGGTGTTGCTGTGTCCCAGTTGGAATACTCCAAGGTAATTGGGTGCCTTATGTATGCTATGACTAGCACAAGGCCAGACATTGCATTTGCGGTAGGCAAACTAAGTAGATACACAAGTAATCCTAGCACGCATCATTGGCAGGCTGTTAGGCGTGTATTAAAATACTTAAAGGGAACCAAAGACTTTGGTTTGACATATGTCGGATATCCTTCAGTATTAGAAGGGTATTCCGATGCGAGTTGGATAACCAATATAGAGGATCATTCCTCTACTTCTGGTTGGGTTTTCCTACTCGGAGGCGGTGCTATAAGTTGGGCTTCAAAGAAGCAAACTTGTATTACGAGTTCCACTATGGAATCGGAATTTATAGCACTTGCGGCAGCTGGTAAAGAAGCTGAATGGTTAAGGAATTTGGTTTATGAAATTCCTTTGTGGCCAAAGCCTATTTCGGCGTTTTCAATTCATTGTGACAGTGCAGCCACTTTGGCTAAGGCATATAGTCATGTTTATAATGGCAAGTCAAGACACTTGGGCGTTAGACATAGCGCGATCCGTGAGCTGATCACTCAAGGAGTAATCTCTATTGATTTTGTGAGATCACAACATAATCTTGCTGATCATTTGACCAAGGGATTAGCAAAAGACTTGGTAGTAAAGTCGGTGATTGGGATGGGTCTGAAGCCTCTTTGAATCTTCAAATATGGGATACCAAATTCATTTCTAATTGTATTAGAACCAGAATTCAATTGGGAAGCCTATATTTGAGATTGAAACACATGGAAATTATCCCAAAGGTATGTGTTTGAACCTGCATGTTAAGGTTGAAGTTAATTCTTAATGAATCATTTGATAAAGTGCATTTTGCAGGTGCACGAAGAAATGATTCACCTATATGAGTGGGAAGTGTGGCAGCTTCAAGAGTCGTGGCTAAGCTCTATATACACTCAAGAATGGATGGGATACAAGGCCTAATTTTGTATCGGAAATCATTATAGAATGTATTTGGAATTATGTGTGTAGTATCTTTTATGTATTCAGATGGGTTGAAGAGTTCAATCTTTTAAGACACTCTGATTCTCGAATATATAAGTTGTATATAACACTAAGATGAAAATTCAATCTTCAAGACATTTTCATTTTATGCATAATTCTGGCTGTTATTGTTAAAATAAGTGATTCAAGGATTACACTTAAATGGGGGAGGAATGTTGATGATTTAAGTGAAATCATTGTCCATTTAATGTAATTGGATTCATACAAAGTTTCGGTAATGATCCTAAAGCACTACAATATGATTTAGGCGAAGTACGGAGTGCACGGTTGTATAAAAGTGATAACGGATCATTGTTTGGTTAAGTGAATGTTGGTGTTGATTTATTATGTGTAAATTAGCATGAAATATATGTTAATTTCATGGTTTGCATGGTTGTAATATGCAGCCACGAAATTGCATACATGGCACCTAAAGAAAGTGATTTCGAAGAGGTGTGACCATTCTTAAAGGGTGCAACTCTTCCCAAAGGGTGCAGCCCTTCATGAAAGGGCATTTTCACTATCCAAAGGGATGTTTCAACACCTATATAAGGGTGTTGAAAATCAGATTCTAAGACCCACGAAATTAAGAGCTTTGTGTTAACGAAGTATAGCGAATAAACATTCTATAGTATACTTGTTTCTACGCCAAAGAACAAGTGCGGTATTGTTTTATCTTAGAAGAAGTTTCGTGATACCTTGGCTGTTATAGGGTCGAAATATTCTTTAAGGAAAACGTGTAAACGTGATTCAATATTTTCCAAAGCCTCCACATTCAGAAACACTCAAAACTAACAACAGGATATTCAACACGCCCCCTCACGAGTAGGCTCGGTTTTGTCGGCTCTACTCGTGGACACAATGCCATCTTTGGGCAAGCCGGAAATTTCATCGGCTGGGGCACCCATCATCGTGTTGGGCTCGCTCTGATACCATGTCAAAGTTGGGCCAATAACACCTTAAAAGGCCTTGTTAAGGTGATAAGGTTGTCCAACTTATATTTGAGCTTTAGGATCTATATCCAACCGATGTGGGATATTCAACAGAAAACATGAAAATATATTGCTTAACTATTGGAGATGAAAAGAGGAAGACAAAAAAAAAAGATTTAATTTCAGCATTACAAAATCACCTCAAATAAAACATGAATTTTAAACTTTCATCGACAAAGCTGTGTAGATTATAATGTAAGAAATTCACAAGAAGTACTGCATTACTTAGGCTCTGTTCTTTTGGACTGAAACTAACTGAACTTTACTGAACTGAACTGAACTGAACTGAATAGATCTGAACTGAACTGAACTGAACTGAATGGACCTGAACTGAACTGAACTGAAATTAAGTTCAAAATAAGAAACTTAAAATAATGAAAAACTAAAATTAGTATTGTTAAAATTTCAATATTTTGTATATTATAAACAATTTTATTAAATTTATTATTTTTTTTATTAGATTAATAAAATTAAAAAATGATTTACATTCTACTCCCTCCGACCATTAATAGATGTCATACTTTGTTGGACACGGAGTTTAAGAAAATAATTATTTTTTAATTTTTTTATTAAAAAGTAAAGAGTAAAAATATATTTTAAAAGTGAAAAGTAAAGTAGTTGTGAGTAAGTTTAAAAAGTAGGTGGGGTAAAGTAGAATAAAATTGTATATTAAAATGAAAAAGTTAGAATAATTATTTCCTTTTTTGGGGTGTGTCAACTATTGTTGGACACCCCAAAAAGGAAAGTATGACAACTGTCTTTGGACCGAGGGAGTATAACTTTTATGGTTTATCGATAAATTCAAATAAATTGTTCGTATTGTTTCTTTAATTTTGATGCAAAATTTATTTTATGTTGTATGTAAATACTATTTGGTAGACTCTGGTTATCTTAATACTCTTTGATATTTGTCTCGATCCCAACGTCAGATATCATATTCCGGAATATAAGCATGGACCACCTAGAGGAATTTCAGAACATTTCAATTACCGACATTCTTCATTAAGAATGAAAGTTGAATGTGCTTTTGGTCAGTTGAAAAAAAGGTGAAAGGTGTTGAAAATTATGCCTCAAATATCACAAAAGTATCAAATGTCAATTATTGTTTCTTGTTTCACACTTCATAATTTTATACGAATGCACGAGAGTGGTATTCCAATTGTACATCATGATGTTGCCAGTGGGAGAACAGGTACAAACTTGGATGATAAAAATCGAATGAAGCTCATGTCTAAGGTAAGGATGGATATAGCCGAAGCTATTTGGAAAGATAACAACACCGAAGAGCATGAAGATGGAGTACAACAAAATGATAAGGAGGTAAATCATATGGAAGTAAATTGACCGATTATTTAAATTTTGTAATTTTTGTGATTTTTTTCAACATTACAAACATTTAATATTTATTGACATTAATTTTTATTAATTTTTTTTAATAATAATAATAATAATAATAATAATAATAATAATAATAATAATAATAATAATAATTATTATTATTATTATTATTATTATTATTATTATTATTATTATTATTATTATTATTATTATTATTATTATTATTATTATTATTATTATTATTATTATTATTATTATTATTATTATTATTATTGTTGTTGTTGTTGTTGTTGTTATTATTATTATTATTAAAAACCGAACTGAAACTGAATTGAACTGAACTGAACTGAACTGAACTGAACTGAACTGAACTGAAATGAACTGAAATTAAGTCCAAAAGAACAGGGCCTTAGTATTTCTTTCACTACATTGGTTTTCATGTAGCCTAATGGTTTAAATCAAGAGCAAGTGTCTCAAACAATTGGGTTATACAAAAACCTTAGTGAAGCATTACTTAGTAACCAAATTGTTCTCATTGTACACTAGTATAGTGCGCCTAAATTGGACTGCAAATATAAATGGCATTATAAATTATGATTTTGAATTCAGAAAACAGTTCAGTGTTACTGAACAAATACTTACAAAAACCTCATTGATAACATAGCACAAACGTGTTAGTACAAAATTGTATTTACTAAACTAGCTAATACAAATTAGTTAGTAAACTATTAAATTTTTAAACAATGTTCACACTATTATGGCACTGTACAAACTAGTTAGTGAACTATCAAGATCAAATAGACCTCAAAACTATCTGAAAAACAACATATGATATACATATAAATTGATTTTCAAAACATAACGAGATAACATAAGCTTCATCTAACAATTCATATATATATATATATATATATATATATATATATATATATATATATACCAAGCCATACATATAAACTATCTGCAAAACTTTATAAACTATCTACAAAAATAATTGCAACTTCAATAATTGATAACATATCATGAACTAGTTGTTACAAACAATTAAGTAAACTAATTAATACTAAAATTGATAAATGAATCAAAAGCTTAAAAAGTATAAACCACTTGCAAAAGTAGTTGAGGCTTCAATAATTGATAGGATGTGATTAACTAGTTGTTATAAACTATTAAGCAAACTAGTTAAAACTAAATTTAATAAATAAATCACAAGTTAAACTACTATAAACTAACTTCAAATTATTTAGAGTTTGAATCTGCAAATCTATTATGGATCAAGAAATACGTTTTTTTAACAACACAATTCAACACATAAATTTCTCCAACATCATACAACTGAAATTTTACCAGTTTAACAACTAGTTTAACAACACATAAATAGTAATTAGCCATAAACCGAACAAAGTTATCAAGAGTTATGTTCAAAATGAAAGAAATGCATGTTATTTAAATATCTGTGTGCGACAAAGTGAGTTATGTCAAAACTTTTAAGGAATGTTTAAAACTTCACTCACCTGATTTCTATACACCGACTGCTTAACGGCGACACCGTTTGATCGAGAATCTTCCGATCCTCTCTGACCGCAATATCCGAAAGGATGATTATGAAAGTCATGGTATCATGAAGTTTCTAACTGAGATGAATCTGTTCGAGTCTGTTCACCTCACATATCGCTACTTTATTCCCATCATCTACAAGTTCTTCGCTAGCCTGTCTCCTGAGTTTACTGATCCGAAGAACCGAATGTATGGTTGTTTTGTGTTTCGCAGGAACTCTACAAGTTTCGCCCTTTTACCATCAACCACTATCTGAAACGGTTGGAAGTTGACAGTACTTGTACAACACCTTCAACTGCAGACAGAGTCGATGATCTTAAGATAGGAACTTTTCTCACAAAAGGAAAAGTGAAATCAGCGTGACCTTCACCTTCGAAACTCTCTGCATTCCATGGTATACTTCATCGTTTGGGGATGTCAAATTGGATTACTAACCCCGATGAGACAGTGATGTCTCCTGAGTTAATGCATTTAATCTTCCGTATGAGCTGTGGTGAACAGATAGACCTTGGAGAAATATTTTTTGCTGATTTATGCAAGATTGCCAAAACCACAGATGAGGAGATCATTCTTCAAAGTGAGTTGCCAAAGCATAAAAGACTTCGTCTCACGCACACATGCCTGATCTATGGAATGTTACATGATCAAGGATTTCTCCCGATGACTGATGTGGAGAAAACTATGAAAAAGAATGGTGCTGTGAAAATAACTGCAACTTACTTGAATCCTAAAAACAGAGTTATTGACCTCCCTTGGACTTCATGTACAAACGTGCCGACGTTCTGGAACCTGTTACTACGCCTCCGTCACCAAAATCTTCAAGGAAACGCAAGTCTGCGTCAAAGGTTGAATCTTCAAACCTGAAGCGCCAGAAACCAACGACAAAAGATGCTGAGGATGAAACGGCGACTCAAGGACAGAAGAAACCGACGACTGTCCCTCGCGGTTTTGGACCTTCATCGAATATTCCACCTCACAAGAATCCTCATCATCCGATTCATGGTCACCGAACTGTTGTGCCTTTGGCTGTTGTTCAAAAGTTTTATGCTTCGGTACAAAAAACTGATAAACGCCAGGCTGAGCATGTCGTGGCTTACAACAAAATTATTGATGCCCAACTGGAACAGAAGGAGGCATTCAAATAACTTCAACTCGAAATCCAACAAGGGAGAGGATTGGGTGGTGATGTTGAAAGTGTTGGCTCTCAAGGTGGAAGTTTAAAAAATACTTTTATTTATTCTCTTTTCAGGGATGCTATCAAGGAGGCTCACAAGGATTTGTCCAAGAAAAATTATGAGAGTGATGATGGAGAGAAGACGGATGATGACATTTTTGATGGTGTCATGGATGCAGCTCGCAAAGGGAAAACTAAAGTTGGTGAAACTTCATATCCAGAGGTGTCGCGTGCGATGCCGTCTGACGGACTCAAGGACATGGAAGATGACACTGAGGATGTTGATGTTGAACAAGATGATGTTTTTGGAGAATACGAGATATATGGGAATCAAGATGATGAGTCGGATGAAAAAGGAAGAAAAGGAGGATTCCAGCTCAGACGATGGTTTCGGCGAAGATGATGATGGAGTGCCGATTGATAGCCCAATTCGCTCACCAACTCCCACTAGCTCTCCAAAGAACCCAGACATGCCCTCCCAGTGATCTTATCTCATGATTGTTTAAACTCTTTAACTGATTTATTTTTATATTTTGTTTTTTTTCATTGCATGCATATAACTCTGGATTCTTGCATGCATAGTTTTTCCATATTTTGATATCTCTTGGATTATGTTTTTATTCGGCATTTGGCGCAAACTTTTGGTGCTTGGTTTTGAAATTTTATCTAAGTATTTTGTGGTTTTTAATTAATTGTGTGATTGATGTTTTTCCTCTTTTTACTTAGTTATTTTTTCTTATATCTGTTTGAGGGGGAGATTTTTGTATCTCCTTTTACTTTTGTTTTTTTTTATGGGTTATGCCAAAAAGGGGGAGATTGTAAATGTTGATTTTAGCGACAACGTATTTCTTTGTTTTCTTGTGTCAGGATTGAAGTTTAAGTTTCCGGCGACTATAGCTTCGCATCAAGAATCTGGCGACTGGAGTCGCCGCTTTCGAGATAGCAACTGGAGTCGCCGCTTTTGGTCATGCATGGATTCGGCGACAACAGCTATCAGCATATCACTTAACTTCATATCCGGCGACTGGAGTCGCCACTTCCTGGAACCGGCGACTGGTGTCGTCGCTTTTGAACACAACAACAAATCCAACGACAACAACTTCAATTCACTAATCCGGCGACTGGAGTCGCTGCTTTTTGTAAATGGCGAATGAAGTCGCCAGCGATTGGAGTCGCCACTTTTGGACGTAGCATCAAAATCGACGACTCATGTCCTTAGTATCATAACCGGCGACTCATGTCCTTCATGCCATGTTCGGCGACTCATGTCTCTCATGTTGAATCCGGCGACTGATGTCTTCAGGTCATGGAGCGGCGACAGTACTCTATCAACATGATACTTATCACCCAAGTACTTAAATTGAAGTCAATGAAGATTGGATCCGTGTTTACTACTTCAATAATATCGATGGCCATGAAGACGATAAAATACTAAAGCTTCAACAACTAGAGTTTATCACGATGAAATTGAAGACAAAGTATTGAGATCGATGGAGTCAAGATTTTATTGAAGTATGAAATTGAAGAAATTGAAGATACAAGATTCGAAGATTCAAGAATCCAATTTTTGGAAGAGACGTAATCCATGGAAATGTGACATCAGCCAAGCATGTGACCAATCAGAATGCGCCACCTCAAAGCTTCACATATGCGGCTCTACTATATATACCCATGGATGTTCGATATGTCACTTGACGATTTTGAGAGAACGAAATCTGATTTTTAGAATCGTAGCTTACAGCTTTCAGCTAGAGTTTGTGTAGTAGCTTTTGCGTTGTGCGCCAATAGTAGAGTTAGAAGATTTAATTCTAGGTGCACTTGTGTTAGATCACTTGTGAGTGGGAGTGTTGCGACACTCGGAAAACTTCTTGTGATCAGTTTGCGTATCATACTCCTTGTAATAGTTTCGTTTTTTTTAATGAAATGAAATATATTACATAAACTTTGTCTACACTTTTTTGTACTTCGAACTTGAGTGAGTGTGTGTGTACTCCGGATCCTTCGACTGTAGGTTCTGGTTTTGTGTTCATCGACTGAAGCTGTTGAAGTTTGTGTCTAAGGCCAATTTCACGAAAAATTGGTATCCTACGCCGAAAACGTAATTTCAAACTTCAGCATTACAGAACCACCCCAAATAAAACATGAATTTTAAACTTTCATCGACAAGCTGTGCAGATTATAATGTAAGAAATTCACAAGTACTGCATTACTTAGTATTTCTTTCACTGTATTGGTTTTCATGTAGCCTGATGGTCTAAATCAAGAGAAAGTGTCTCAAACAATTGGGTTATACAAAAACCTTAGTGAAGCATTACTTAGTAACCGAATTGTTCTCATTGTCGTACTCTGGTATAGTGCGCTTAAATTGTGTGGACTTCAAATACAAATGACACTATAAATTATGATTTTAAATTCAGAAAAATAGTTCCGTGTTAGTAAAAAATTACTTACAAACAACTCATTGATAACATATCACGAACGTGTAAGTAGAAAATTGTAGTTACTAAACTAGCTAATACAAACTAGTTAGTAAACTATTAAGTTTTTAAACAATGTTCACACTATTATGGCACTGTACAAACTAGTTAGTGAACTATCAGAATTTAATAGACCTCAAAATTATTTGAAAAACAACATACGATATACACATAAATTAATTTTCAAAAAATAACGAGATAACATGAGCTTCATCTAACAATTCATATATATATATATATATATATATATCAAGTCATACATATATATCAAACATACATATAAACTATCTGCAAAACTTTATAAACTATCTACAAAAATAGTTGCAACTTCAATAATTGATAACATATCATGAACTAGTTGTTACAAACAATTAAGTAAAGTAGTTAATACTAAAATTTATAAATGAATCAAAAGGTTAGAAGGTATAAACCATCTGCAAAAGTAGTTGAGGCTTCAATAATTGATGGGATGTGATTAACTAGTTGTTACAAACTACTACCTCTGTCTCATAATTATACGCACACTTCCTTTATTATTTGTGAAAAGAAGTGTGACTATTGCTTTAGGACATAGATAGTATTAAGCAAACCAGTTAAAACTAAATTTGATAAATAAATCACAAGTTAAACTAGTATTAACTAATTTCAAATTATTTAGAGTTTGAATCTGCAAATCTATTATGGATCAAAAAATTCGCTTTTTCCAACAACACAATTCACACATAAATTTCTCCAACATTATACAACTGAAATTCCACCAGTTTAACAACCAGTTTAACAACACATAAATAGTAATTAGCCATAAAACGAACAAAGTTATCAAAAGTTATGTTCGAAATGAAAGAAATGCATGTTATTTAAATATCTGTGTGCGACAAAAATGATTAAATTTGAGGAATATTGTGATGTCAGAATAAACCAATTGAAATAGCTTAATGGTCGCAATTGGAATAGTTTAATGGTCGGCTCTCCAACACTCGAAACTCGCTGCAAATATCTTCACAAATTTAGCTCTTCGGTCTCCTGTAAGTAGGGCTGTCAAATGGTCGGGTCGTCCCGGCCCGACCCAAGCCCATCGAGCTTTAGGAATGTCATGGGTCGGGTCGGGTCGGGTCGGGCCAATGGGCTTTTTCGGCCCATAATTATATATATATATATATTAATTTAATATTTTAAAAATTATTAATTATATTAATTAATTAAAAATAATAATAAATTATAAAATTTCATTTTGTAAAAAATAATTAAATTAACTTAAAGTCACTAAAATAATTTTAAATAATAATTTAATATCTATTTCATACTAAAAAACATTTATATAACCAAATTATAGATAAATAAATAAATAAATATTGTGGTTTTAAATTATATATAATAATAAATATATAAAAATAATTAGTTTTAACATAAATAATCATTAAAAATATAAAATAAAAATTAGAAAAAAAATTATTCGGGTCGGCCCATTAAATCGAGTCAAGCCCGACCCAAGTCAATCGGCTCATCGGGCTTGTCGGGTCAGGCCAAAAAAGCCCGTCTTTTTTTGGGCTTCTATCTTTTGAGGCCCAGCCCATCCTTTGGTCTGGTCGATCGAGCCCTACCTTTAAGGTCGTAGATCAATGTCCTCTAATAAACAGTTTCACACGTTGAAACCAAAAACATTTAGTCCTTAATATGTATATCAGTAAATGATTTACTGATCGTAAAAAAATATTAAGCCAAACATACCCAAAACGTAAAGATTGTTAATTATGCTTTGAAATCACTACATGTCACAATTACTCCAAATCGCTATACATAAACCAAGTGGTGAAAATAAAAACAAGTACTATAATTTAGTGATTACCTAAAAATCGATTACGGTCGCGGGTTATCACTTGAGCATCCAATATTTTTTCGCCGGATGAACGGACCAAACAATTTAGTTCAAAAGATATTCAGACAATAGTTTAAACCATCCAGGGTCCAATGGGATGAAGTAAAATGGAACACACAATAAAACGATTGAGTAAAGTACAACATAAAATCACATTATATGATTTAATGAACCCATAAAGCACCATATTTCCGGTTGGTAAACAAAGTTGATAAACAGTGAACCATATTTCCATGATTTTTATTTTGGGTAGCATCAAAAAACTTAGTTGATAAACTGTGAAACATATTTTCATAATTTATACGATGCATCATTATTTGCATAAACATCACCACTACTATTTAAAAAGCCACTATCAAAATAAACCATACTTCCTCCAACTCTTTAAACATGCACTATTTTTTTTTTTACGAAAATTAAGAAAAATGTTGTTTTTTTTTACTTTTTGACCAAATAGTAAAGGATAAAAATGTATTTTAAAGTTGAAAAATAAAGTAATTGTGAGTAGAGTGTATAAAGTATGTGGATAAAGTAAGGGTAAAATTGTATTTTAAAGTGAAAAAATAGGAATGTTTATTTCCTTATTGGGGGTGTATCAACTATTATTGTTCGAGAGAAAAGTGTTGTCGTTGTTTGTACCCGAATGTCGTCTCTAGGGAATAACACTATCGGCGGTGTAGAAAAATTAGATTGATTGTCGGAAAAGCAAATAAGTAACACGTTGTCACGTAGTAACCATTTTGGGGGGAGGGGGGGTTTGCAATTTTAAGAATTAATTAACTAAAAACGAGTATGAAAGTGTATGCAATTATACAAGTAAACGAGATGTGATAACAAATGGGAAAGGGTTAGGGGGTTAGAGACCTTCGCTTTCGAGAACCGAGTTGAACCCTTTAAAAACCGAGATATTGACAAAGACGAGGTGTTTAGGTACGACCGCGTCGTCCACTAGTGATGCGCCTCGGAGAGACCCTCAACACCGGAAGACTTTGAGTCGCACCTAAACGTCGCTCGACTCGAGTGTGTGGCCCACTAGTGATGTTCCTCGGAGAGGATATTCAACACGAGGCCCCACGTCTCGAGTCTAACGACCCCTCGTTTATTTGAAAACCTTTACAATATCATCGACTCTAATCTCTAAGCTAAGGGCTCTTAAACCCTAACGAAAGGTCTAGCTACTCATGCTCACACAAACAATCAAGCATATAATATCTAAAATACTCATATTTAAATAAAGGCTCACAAGGGGTGTCGTGGAGGCGAGACAAGAGCTTATCGTGGTTCCGGAATCGAGCCGAGACTTCTCCGTGTCACCCGGGGAAATGGCTCCGATGGAAACGATGGGCTCGGCGAGCAGGTCGATGTTTGTGGAGGGTGTTTTGTGAGACAATAAATCGATTGAAAGTAATTTAAATATTAATGCTTGAAAATAAAGAACAAAAAAATCTCTCAAGAAAAATTTTGACAAACAAAAACAAGAGAATGAAAGTGTGGTACAAGTCTCACACCTAACATATTGTCTTATAGTGCATACATGCACTTTGTCTTGCCAAAAAACCTACTAGAAATGACTAAAACGCCCCTCCAAATCAATCTCAAACAGGCAGTCAAAGCTAGCCCAGAAACTCAACGAAAATCAGGCGCTGTCGGCCGACGTCAAATGATTGTCGACCGCCATTCCAATGTTGTCCGCCGGAAAAAGGATGTCGCCCGCCATTAGGCTGTCGGCCGCCGTCTGAAAGCTGTCGGCCGACAATTATTCTTTGCTCGCAGGAATTAGCTTCGTGCGAAGATTGAAATCTCTGCATGGCTTCAAATGGACGTCCTCTTCTCCAAAATGCCGCCCGCCAGCCATTCTACGTCGTCCGCCATTCCAATGTCGGCCGACATATCTCCAGTGCAATTTCACTGTCGGCCAACGTCTAGTGCAATTTTCACCCGAAAATCCGATTGACTTCGTTTTCACCTGTTTCGCCTGCAAAACACGGAAAATGCCTCGATCACACCGTTTAATGCAAATATCAACATAGGCTCATATAACAGGAGAAACGAGCATAAAAGAAGAGCGGAATGAACCAAATTAGACCCGAACTAAACACCAAAAACGGGTCAATCAATTATGGGACACTTCAAAAAGGAAAGTAGTGCATCTATTATGAGAGAGAGAGAGATAGTAGTTTAATAACATAATCGTAAATTCAAGTTTACTGGTGGAAGAACTAATGATAGAATGTTCAACACAAATAAACAAATAATGTAATCAAAGGGTATGTAGATGAGGGCAATGAAATGTGGCACAACTAAAAAATAATCAAACCAATGTTTTTAGTCCTTGATAAAAGACTTATCAGAAATAAAAATAAAAAATTGTTCTATAAAGCTATGAAACTATAAGGTGAAACAACTTGTTAAACTATATAGATATCCAGGATTGGTTTCAAGTAATTATTTTATTAAATTTAATTAAAAACAGTCCTTTAAACTACTAAATTTTATAAAATACAATAAGTTGAAAGTCCTTCAAACTATTTAATCAATTGTCAGATCCCATAAAGCATTGTGATGTTACAAAATAAGTAAAAAAGAACAAAATTCATAAAGTCGTTCAAACATCAGAATTCATTGCTCAAACTACGGAACAAACTAATTGTGAAACAAACATACGATCACCAAAAAATATTACATACCCAACTGAAATTCAGAGTGAAATTCATACACCACCTAACAAATTAAGCTATTCCTTGAAGTACAACAAAATAGGTAGTTAAACTACTAGTGACCAAAAACATGCATGAACTATATGTACAATAAAACTCTATGAGACATAACTAGTTCAGTCTATAACACATAAAAATGTGTAAACATTGACCAAATGAATAACACATGGCGATCGATTGAACAACATTTTATGCTTGGGAAAATTAGAGTTTAATTGATAAACGTGCTCTAAAATTCTTCTCATAATTTATAAACATACAATGACACTAAATGAACATACAATGACATTAAATGAATAATTTATAAAACTGTTGCACAATCTAGGCGGTTAGCCGTGGATTACATTTCATAAAAATTCATTGTCTAACAATTAAATATAGGCATATTATTAAAATTTGTAAAAAAAACTTCTCTCCAAACCACTCTTCTTTGCTAAAACACCTAATAAAAATATACACAATTACACATTAACTGTACTTATTTGTAACATACAAAAGTAAAAAATATCAGAATGTTGTTCAATCTAGTTGCCAAACTATAATGTGAAGCACCTCTTCAAATTATATCAAAAATCACTACTATGAAGTACACGGAACTCTCCGAAGTAAACTGTATCCGAATTGTAAAGTGATATAACAAAGCAATACACTACCATTGGAATTTAAACTACTCATTCAAGAACACAAACACAAAAAGTGAAACTACGTCTGAGCAAAAATCATATTTTGATCTGGAAATTACTTTACTCGCAACACTTTAAGTTTAACAATTTGAGTTTAAGAATTACACCATAAACTAATTGGTAAATTGTCATAAGACCACTTAACCTGGAATTTTTTTAATCTTAAACTGGAAAAACATGTTGTTGTTCTCCATTTTCGCAAGGCCCATTATGGTCGGATTACGGCCCAAGTCCAGATCTAGTCAGAGATAACTCACTTAACGAATGAACGGAGAGTTCTAGCCGGCGACCACGCGCAACCACTATGGCACGGAGACCTAGTACCATCGAACACCCCCGGCGCGGATGCGACGCGAACATATTTGACCACCACGCAATTTTCTGTTCGCCGAAACTTCCCCGCGGCACGTTCGTGTTAGAGATCTCTGCCCCTCAGGCCGCGTGTCTCCAAGGAAACAAGTGTGATTTGATCGCCAGGATTGGTAGTTTCTATCCCGTTCAAAGACGCCTGGATAACGGTTCAGTAAAGGAAACGGTTCGAATAAACTAGACCGGATCAGGGGCAAAAGAGGATATTTCATTATAGGAGGTATAAAGGAGATTTTTCCCTAAAACAAGGGGTAATGTGTGCAATTATTCAAGGAAAAGCCCATGTAATCTAGGCCCAAGCCCATGTATGGAAACCCTAATCTATGTACTATAAATAGTCGAATTTCCTCATTTGCAGAGAGGAGGCACAATTCCCAAGGAATATACTGGAATTTAATATTAGAAGCTTTTTGCTATTTCCTTATTTGTTCTCTCAATCCCCAAATCATCAATACGTTCGCGAGGGAATTCCTGTTAGGATTTTCTGCCCGTAAACAATTGGCGCTAGAAGGAGGGGTGATCCTCGGGCGTTGAGCGAACAAACTTAGGCAATACATAATGTAGATGCTAGAAATAGGTCTTCCGAACACCGCAACTGTGGGAGAGTCGGCGAGCAGAAATGCCCGCGACAACGGAAAGTCCCCCGTGGTAGAAGGAGGATCGGAGGTTCAGCTGCCCCCGATCTCCGGAGAAGAGCACCTCCAATGGGCGATGATCGAGAAACTGAGAGCCGAGCAGCGCGAGCTCGAAGAGAGACAGAGGGTCATCGCAGAAAGGTTGGCCGAGGAAAAGAAGAAGGCGAATACGCAAGAGAGCGAGGTCCCCGATCTCAATATCGAGCACTTGCAATCCCCAGAGGAAATAAAGCGGACCATCCAAAAGCTGAAAGAACGTTCCCGCATTCTAAAGGGAAAGGAACAGCCGAGAACACCAGAGTTAGGGGGAAGATGTCTGGACGCAGATTTCGAGGAAGAGAACCCCCAACCTGATAATGTCCGAGTAACCATGAAGAAAACTGGAGGGCGCATTGTCCGCACAATGAACCGAGGTCGGACCCAAGTCATCATGGATCAGGACCTAGAACGACGTTTGAGTGAGATGGAGAAGAAAATCTCCCAGCAGGAGGTTGATCCGAAGAAGCGGTCAGCTTTGGTCGAACCACTGACTCTACGAGTGGAAAGGGCGCGGGCACAGTTGGATATTGCCCCGCTCCTGTCTTTGACTTATGATGGAAGAACTGACCCCGAGGTCCATTTGAACAAATATAATATATATATGGTCGGACGCGGTGCCACCGACGAAACCAAATGCAAACTTTTCCCGCTAACTTTAGGGGATGCGGCCCATCACTGGTATACCGGGCTCCCACACAGATCGATAGATAGCTTTGGAGAGCTGGGAGAAACCTTTATTTCATACTTCGCCTCGAGGGTCAGGTGTCCGGAAGGACGACAACGCCTGATGGGAATCAAGCAGCGGCCAGACGAATCTGACGAAGAATATGTTGAACGCATACTTTTCAAACCCATGATGAAAGATTACCCCTGAACCTACACCAAATTTCGGCGAAGAGCCGGCGAGGAGATCGCGCAGCAGCGGATTTACGCCCAGCGCATGAAGGAATTAGAACCCGGGAGAGGTGGCAAAGAACCTGTAGAGAAGAAGGACTGGTCGAAAAAGCCCGGAGGGTATAAAGGATATCAGGGTCCTAAGAAGGGCGAGCAGGGAAATCATAAGGTTGAAGATGGAAATCTGCTGGGGAAAAGTCCCGGGGCGATTTTACAAATCTTCATGGAAAATCAGATAAACGCCCTCTTTCCCCCGAAACCTTTGTATACGCCCCCGGACAAGAGAAATCCTCGGAAGTGGTGTGCCTTCCACGAGGACATCGGGCACACAACGGATGAATGCCGCGACCTAATCACGCAACTCCGCCGTCTGTTCGATGAAGGGAAGTTAGGACAGCTGTTGCGGGCACCGAAGAGAGGCCGCGATCACAATCAAGGCAATCGCCAAGATTACAGGCCGCAGCAACAGCCCAGGCTAGAGGGGCCACCGATGAACCAAAACTTACTGCCCCCACCCCCGCCGGCTGGCGGGCTTCAACAAAATGAGTTCCCACCGGATTTGAACGGAGGAAGAGTAAACATGATCGGGGGCTTGACCCCCATTATCCATAAATCTAAACGACAGCGGAAAGAAGATTTGCGGAAGTGGGAAGGCATAAACTCGGTGATCCCGTTCAAGGAGCCAACCATAGCCAAAGGCGTGACCATCACGTTCAACGATCGAGATCGGGAAGGCATTGCATATCCGAAAGAGGACGCGCTGGTCATCACGACCAAGATTTTGGGGGTTGAGGTCGCGAGGATCCTAATCGACAATGGCGCCCACTGCAACATAATCTTCAAATCGACTCTGGACCAGCTCGGGGATCTGGTCAACTATGTGAAGCCCTACAAGGAGATGCTGAAGGGTTTCGGAAACGTGGTCGTGTGCCCGCTGGGAAAAATCACCATGTCTGTGGAATTGAGGGATCATTGGAATCCGGAAGTGAAGATCACAAGGATGATGAATTTTATTATTGTTAACTCTGAGAGTGTCTATAATGCTTTCTTCGGGAGGCCGTTTCTCGATGTTTTCGAGGCTGTGGCGTCCTCCCATTATTACTGTGTCAAATTTCCTACCTCTAACGGATCCGTTGGGACCGTGAAAGGGGATCAATATATGGCAAAGAAGTGTTTTGATTATCCTGATTTTTCCACGCACTACCGATTGATAAACAAGCTCGAAGGAAATGTCGAACAAGTTAACACTGGGGCATTTGGAGATCCCGATCACCAAATAAACGAACAATTAATAAATGACAACGAACAAATTAAAGAAGAGAATAAAGAAACTATCCAATTAATGGAACCCGACGAAGCGGACACCTTAAACCTTCAGATATTACAGATCCTGATCGATGAAGTGCCCGAAGAAATCCGAGAGGATAAACATGAGGTTAAAACGACGGAGGTCGTGACCGGAGAAGATCCCGATCCCCGTTTAGGGTATGAGCCCGAGGAGATCGAGGATCCTCGAGGACCTTCTCAATTCACTGCGGTCGACGAATTGAAGAGGGTGAAGCTAGATCCTAACCGTCCGGATTTGGAGGTGTTCATAGGATCCAGAATCCCAGATAAACTAAAGGATGAGCTGATAGATTTCCTGAAAGAAAATACCGATGCGTTCGCATGGTCGCATAAAGATATGGTCGGGATAAGCCCTGAACACGCCTGCAATCATTTGAAAATAGACCCGAACAGAAAACCCGTGGCACAGAAGAGGAGAAAAATGGGTCCAGAAAAATACGCGGCGTTAGCGGAAGAAGTGAAGAAGTTGGTCGATAACGATCTCGTGATCGAGGCGTCAGAAGAGCCCCAATGGGTCGCGAATGTAGTTTTGGTGAAGAAAACCAATAACGCATGGAGACTATGTATCGACTTTACCGATCTGAACAAAGCTTGCCCGAAAGATTATTTCCCCCTCCCGCATATAGACCACCTGATCGATAGCGTCGCCGGGCACGCGATCTTTTCAAACTGTGATTGCTATGCAGGATACCACCAAATTCCCATGGCTGCAGAAGACATGGAATGCACGTCTTTCTACACTGATAAGGGTATTTTGTGCTGGAAACGGATGCCTTTTGGTTTAAAAAACACAGGAGCGACTTATCAGCGATTAGTCAACAAGATGTTCGCTGAACAGATCGGGGACACGATGGAAGTATACGTGGATGATATCATTATCAAGAGAAAAAGTGAGGAAGACCACGTGAAAGACCATTCTACGGCGTTCGCGATCTTGAAAACTTATAATATGAAGTTGAATCCGAAAAAGTGCCACTTCGGGGTGTACGCTACAAAGTTTTTGGGACACATAGTCCACCAGCGGGGAATAGAGGCAAACCCCGAAAAGATTGATGCGATCATAAATCTGAGAGAGCCCAAATGTTTGAGGGATGTACAAAAATTGACGGGATGCTTGGCAGCGTTAAGCAGGTTCATCCCCCGACTGGGGGATAAGAGCAGGCCTTTCTTTAAGGCCATTAAAAATCAAAAGTTCCAATGGGGAAAGGAAAGTCAAGAAGCGTTTGAAAAACTGTAAGAGCATTTGAGAGATCCCAAAATACTATCTAAGCCTTTGTCCGGGGAAAAACTCTTTCTGTACCTAGCAGCGTCTGAACACGCCCTGAGCTCGGTGCTCGTACGAGCAGAAGGGCAGGTCCATCACCCCATTTATTTTGTCAGCCAAGCACTCCATGACGCGGAAACCAGATACACCCCTCTAGAAAAGTTAGCTTATGCTTTAGTCATGAGTGTCCGGAAACTCCGACCATATTTCTTCGACCATCCGGTAGAAGTCTTGACCACCATGCCTCTAAGACAGGTCCTGCAAAGGCCAGATACGAGCGGGAGGTTGTTAAAATGGAGTTTAGAGGTCGGACAATATGACATCACTTATGCCCCACGCACCGCGATCAAAGGACAGGTCCTGGCTGATTTTATCGTAGAGTTAACTTTCCCGAAGATTGTCCCCACGAGCGATTTCCCGCCGTGGAAATTGTATGTGGACGGGTCGTCGAACAGTTCCCACGCCGGGGCTGGAATAGCGCTAATTGGACCCGAAGGGCAATCTTTCGCGCATGCGATCAAGTTTGAGTTCGCGGAAACCAATAATGAGGCGAAATATGAGGCCCTGATCGCAGGGTTGAACCTAACACTGGCAGTGGGAGCACAACATGTTCATATTTTCATGGATTCCCTGTTAGTGGTAAACCAAATCAAAGGCGAATACGAGACGAGATGCGATAGAATGGAGAGGTATTACGAGCACGTTTTGGCCCTGTGCGAAAAATTCCCCAAGGTCTTCATCGAGCAAATCCCCCGGGAGCAAAACTCACAGGCAGATGCTCTCTCGAAGTTAGCTTCATCTGAAGGAGTCGCGGACATAACAAACGTCATTATCACAAGTCAGGCGAGTTCGGCCATAGAGGAAAAACAGGACCTGATGGTAATCGACCGGGGGGAGAGTTGGATGGACCCCATAAAGGCATATTTAACCACAGGGGAGCAGCCCGAGGATAAAGTGGAGGCCAGACAGCTGAGGATCCGATCGGCCAGATACACTTTGATCGGAGGCGTTTTGTACCGACGAAGTATTTTCCTACCACTTCTGAAATGCGTAACGCCCTTGGAGGGGCAAAGGATTTTCAGCGAGATACACGATGGGGTATGCGGAAACCATGCAGGTGGGAAATCACTAGCACACAAAACTGCCCGCCAAGGATATTACTGGCCCACGCTAAGGAAAGACGCGATTCGATACGCGAGAAAATGTCATCGGTGCCAGATCACCGCTCCTATCATCCGAACACAGCCGGAGTATCTTAACTCAATATATAGCCCGTGGCCGTTCGCCTCGTGGGGAATCGACCTTATCGGCCCATTGCCAACAGGGCCAGGAGGAGTAAAGCACGCGGTAGTGGCCGTAGACTATTTTACCAAGTGGGCCGAGGCAGAACCGCTAAAGACAATCGATCAGAAAGCCATCATTCGTTTCATTTGGAAAAACATCATCTGTCGATTTGGGATCCCGCATACGATCACCTCAGATAATGAGAAGCAGTTCGACGGACAGGAGATAATGGAATTTTTCGAAAAGTGGAAGATCAAAAAAGCTTTTTCTACACCCTACCACCCCCAGACAAACGGACAGGTGGAGGCAGTTAATAAAATCCTGAAACATACTATCAAAGCCAGAATCGAAGAAAGACAGGGGAGATGGGCGGCGGAACTGCCCGATGTGTTATGGTCGTATAGAACGACCAGCAAGGCCGCCACGGGGGAAACACCATTTGCATTGGCATACGGTGCGGAGGCCGTGATCCCATCTGAAATCGAAGTTCCTAGCCACAGGACATCCCAGGAAATAAACGATAATAACGACCAGGCTCTGCGGCTGGAGTTGGATTTCCTAGAGGAAAAAAGGTTGAATTCTGTCCACAGGAATGCAGCGTCAAAACAAAAAGCGGAAAGATTCTTTAATTCCAAAGTAAAAGTTCGAAAATTCATGCCCGGAGATTTGGTGTTAAAGCGAATAATGGGCCCGAACACGGGGGCGTTAGGCCCAAATTGGGAAGGACCAATGCGTGTCAGGAAGCATGCGCGGAATGGTGCTTACGAGCTCGAACACCTAAACGGAGTGGCTGACCAATATCTGTGGAATGCGTTGTACTTAAAGAAGTATTTTCAGTAAACTGGCCAATGTAATGTTTTGGCATAAGAACGTTTGTTTCGATTTGAGAAATAAAAGCGATCACTCTGCCTTTCCATTTATAAAAATTGTAATCCTTACTTTTCGGAGGTCGCCGAGCCGGACAGGCAATGGACTGTCCGACCACTCGGGCGACAGAGATAAAAAGACTCCAGAAAAAGACAAGGATAAATCCTTACTTTTCGGAGGTCGCCGAGCCGGACAGGCAATGGACTGTCCGACCACTCGGGCGACAGAGATAAAAAGACTCCAGAAAAAGACAAGGATAAATCCTTACTTTTCGGAGGTCGCCGAGCCGGACAGGCAATGGACTGTCCGACCACTCGGGCGACAGAGATAAAAAGACTCCAGAAAAAGACAAGGATAAATCCTTACTTTTCGGAGGTCGCCGAGCCGGACAGGCAATGGACTGTTCGACCACTCGGGCGACAGAGATAAAAAGACTCCAGAAAAAGATAAGGACAAATCTTTACTTTTCGGAGGTCGCCAAGCCGGAGAATCCCCGTAGGATCGAAAATTTCAAGTTTTGAGGATCGTCGATCTAGATTCAAAATTTTCAAAATCATTCGCGCGAGCATTCGAGGCGACCGTTTTTAAATCGTTTACGTACGTTTGATAAGATGCACACTATCTTTCTAACATCGTTCATAAGTTAACAAAATAAACAACAAAGATAGGACAATACAAACAAGGAAGAAAAAGGAAAGTGCCATTTATAAAAACTTCCGGGCAGAGCCGGGATTACAAAAGGTGAACAGAAAATAAACGAAATAAGTACGGGATAAAAGGGAGTCTTCAATGAAAATCTGGGTCGACCACCAGCAGGAATTCCGAGTCGAACACCCGGACGGAGAATCCCTCAGTCGGGTGATAGAGGAAGCGGACATGCCAGCCATGGCGGATGCGTGACTCTCTCACGAACTCCTCCCAGCCCGATCCGAACACGGATATGAAGCCGTGACGGCGTTTCAACTCGAACACCCAAAGCTTCCTCCTCACGTCGGTCATGAGGACAAAGTAGCCCAGACGCACTCCGATCAAGTCGGTAAAGACGGGCGGCAGCGGGAGTTTCTTGCTGTGCCACCTGGTGGAAAAGAGCAGGTCCACACGACAAGAGCCATCGGATTTAGCGGACACTCGAGCCATGAACTAGCGAACAGATAAGTTTATTTAGCGGTGTTGAGATCGGTGGAGTGAAAATGAATGAAGAACTGATATTTATAGGTGTGATTTATTTACCGCCTGGGGAAGTGGAACCGACGCCATTTCCCTGAAAAGACATTCCAGTGACCTGAACCGACGCAAAGAGCATCTGTCAGATGCACAGAGCCTCGTTTGATGCAATTGGCACATAAAAAGTCGCGCCGTGTTTCTCACGCGCCTTGATGACGATTTGACGTTTGAAATCGCGGCGATTAGCACTTTTGCAAAGCGAGAAAGAGATACGAAACATAACTCGAATTCTCGAACACTGGGGCATTTCGGTCCGCGTCCTGATCGCGGACCGAAATAGATAAAATCGCAAACACAAGAAAAGAACATGTTATCGCGAACAGGAAAGTAAGCAACCCGGCAGCGGGTTGGGATCCATAAATATCGAATACAAGTTTCGAGTCGTAAAATAAAAACGCAACATAACAGACAGTGTTCGAATAAAAACATTAGGGAGACATATAGAAAAAGGAAAAAGACACTAAGCATTTTCAAGCATCACGCCCGGAAGCGCCCGCGTCTCTGACCACGTTGGCATCCTTGGAAACTTCATCGATTTTCTTGTCGTTTTCTTTTGCAATCGGAACTTGTCTCGAGAGGGGACGACAGAACTGGCCTTTGTTCGGCCACCATGCGAGGTCAAGACCCATATCTTCACTTAAATCCAGAGCCTCGATGGGGAGGTCCGGATGGATTTTATTGGTCGCGACGAATTTCTTAAAACTATCCATCAAAGCATCGACTTTCTGTCCGCTCCGGATCAGATCCCGCAGGCAATCAAAAAAGGCATAGCAATAGATCCAGTCCCCGTAGGTGACCAGATTTGTGGCCGTATTCTCCTCCCTCTCCGCGTCGGCCACGCGAAACGCCTCCACCTCCTCCTCCAAAGCCTTGATCGTTGCATCTTTCTCTTTTAAGAGGGTCAAGGCGGAGTCACCGGATTGTGTTTTTTCCGCGAGATCAACCCGAACAGAATCCAGCTCACGTTGCACTTCCCGGAAGTTCTCCTCATGTTCGCTTTCCCTTTTGACGGAGGCCTCAACTTCAGCTCTCAAACCGACCACAATTTTTTCAAGACGGGCCACCTCGGACTTAGCAATCTTGGTCTCCTCCTCCAATTTCTTGGTCATTTCAACCTCCAAACGATGAAGCTCTTTGGTCTTGGCGATCACAACCATCCTCTTATCATACTCCTCTTTGAGCGAGGAAGGAGCTGCCTCAGGCACTTGAGATGCGCTCTCCACAGCCCCGAGCAGAGAATATACCAGAAAGGAAAGTCTGGACGCTGCGATCATGGTCAAATAACCCGTCTCTTTGGGATGCTGGCGGATATACTCCGGATGCTGACACCAGTCACGAGGAACCCCATCAATCGCCTTTTTGATGCGACCAGGAACATTATCCAGAGACGGGGGGAGCTTGGCCGATTCAAAGGACTTCAAGAAGTCAGAGAAGTCTGTGTCCCCCGGCCTGAAACTGAAATCGCAAAAGTTTTAAACCACGAGATTTGAAAACTACCGAATTTAGAATTAAGGGAAATCACCAAAACACTCACGTGGTCGGGAATCGCGAGCTGCTCGCCACATAAGAAGCCTGATTAAAGGCCAGGGTAACATCAGGATTTTGCTTCGACGAAATCTCAGCTTCTTTCGAACTCGTCGGAGGAGAGATCATTGTATGCCGAGGGGTTTCATCGCGAGCAGCCTCGAAGTCGTCAGAGAGGATTGGCGAAGGAGATTTTTCCCTGCTAACCCGATGATGTTTGTCCGCGGGCAGAGAAGGGTCTTTCCGATTTTTTCTCTTCCTCGTGAGCTTCTCGGACGCCACGCCCGCCACTTCAGCGACCGTCTCTTTTTTCTTCTCGTCCCTCGAGCTCTTCTTGCTACCTAGCAGCGCGGACAAACGACCATTCATATCTTCCGAACTAGCTCCGGTCGGAGGGTATTTGTATTGAGGATACCTACGGACTACAGAATTTCAAACGAAGTTATACAGGGAAAAACAAAAATAAGTTTATGAAACGACTCGATACAACGCGAGGACACGGACTCACTAATATAATCATTTTCGGCATTTTGAGGAATACTAATAAAGCGCGACGAGCGGATGCGATCAGCGCTGATCCATTGCCCGAACATCAACCAGTCATCGGGCATGCCCAAAATCCTTTCCAACACAACCAGAAAATCCCAACTCATGTCTGCTAAGAGGGGAAGTTGGGGTCCTAGAAAGGATAAAGTAATGGTCGGAACAAATAATAACTAATATAAAACGCTACTAAAGGAAACACAAAATTTTTTACTAACGGGTGCGAGGAATCTGATACTCGGCACTCAGTCGATAGTTGATCGAATTCCATGCTCCGCTCACAAAAAACCAATCATTCCACCACGACTCTCTTTTTTCTGGCAGGTCCCAGATGATGCTTTGTCGGGACTTCAAATAGTAATCACCACTAGTCTTCACCGCCTGGCGGACCAATAAAGAGGTAAACTCTACAGGAAGTAACCCTCTATATAGACCATAATGTCCGAAGAGAGTGGAGAGAGCAATTAATAGGAGCCAAGAGTTTGGCGTTAGTTGCATTGGAGCAACACCCCACTCAAGGACTGCCCGGGCGAGATTATCGTGAATGGGAAACCGGAGACCACTCCGCATCATGTCATAGTTTATGGCGACCATTCCCTCAGGAGGACGATCAGCCCGATCAAACTTGTTCGGACAGAACAGATGGACGTCAGAAGGAACCTCCCATTCAGCTCTCCGTGATTGAAGGTCTGCGTCGACTACCGTGCTTACGCGAACACCGGCTTTAAAAGCGCTAGGTGGTGGCGCCACAGTCGGGATATCTGTACGGGGCACGGGCACATAAGGATGATTGGCTAGATAAGCTTCGTAAGAATATTCAACTGGAGGGCCCCGAAAGCCAGCGACCAGTTTTGCGAACAGCTCAAAGTCGGGATGCACAGTCTCTGAGAACCAATCGTTCTCTTCATCTTTAGATAACGGGTACGGGTCCATCACGCTAGTAGGCGGAAACTGTTCGGGCAAAGCTAGTAAATCTGAGGACAGAGGAGATAAAGTCCTCGGGATGTCAATAAATGCGGGAAGGATCACGGTCTGGATGTAATCGGAGTCGTATTCGGGAGTCGAGAATTCACTAGACATCGACCAAAGCGAAATTCTTTAACAAAATCACGGACAAGGGTATACTTATGAAGTCTAGGAGATCTAAGAGTCCGTGCCCCCAAGCAAGAATCTAAAATAAAGAAGCAATAAAGGTAGATGATGCGTACCCGAACAAGAGAGGTCAGAAGCAGAGATCAGATCGCACGGGTTCTTACAAGAGCTGGCCAAAAGTGTTTCCAAGTATCCCATCTCTCATATATATAGGAGGGGATGGCGGCAAAGATTATGAAATATGAAATTCAAAATTCAAAATCTATGACAACCGAAGGGACGTTTACGCAGATACCAAGACGGCGACTTTCCAAATTCTTTAAGCCGGCGGCTGCTGAAACTTGGACCGACCGACTAAGGGGGCGAAACGGTCCATCTTTTCCGAGCATAACATTCCAACTCCGCGAGAACTCTGTAAAATATTTATCCTCGGGGGGCATTTGTTGTTCCCCATTTTCGCAAGGCCCATTATGGTCGGATTACGGCCCAAGTCCAGATCTAGTCAGAGATAACTCACTTAACGAATGAACGGAGAGATCTAGCCGGCGACCACGCGCGACCACTATGGCACAGAGACCTAGCACCATCGAACACCCCCGGCGCGGATGCGACGCGAACATATTTGACCACCACGCAATTTTCTGTTCGCCGAAACTTCCCCGCGGCACGTTCGTGTTAGAGATCTCTGCCCCTCAGGCCGCGTGTCGCCAAGGAAACAAGTGTGATTTGATCGCCAGGATTGGTAGTTTCTATCCCGTTCAAAGACGCCTGGATAACGGTTCAGTAAAGGAAACGGTTCGAATAAACTAGACCGGATCAGGGGCAAAAGAGGATATTTCATTATAGGAGGTATAAAGGAGATTTTCCCCTAAAACAAGGGGTAATGTGTGCAATTATTCAAGGAAAAGCCCATGTAATCTAGGCCCAAGCCCATGTATGGAAACCCTAATCTATGTACTATAAATAGTCGAATTTCCTCATTTGCAGAGAGGAGGCACAATTCCCAAGGAATATACTGGAATTTAATATTAGAAGCTTTTTGCTATTTCCTTATTTGTTCTCTCAATCCCCAAATCATCAATACGTTCGCGGGGGAATTCCTGTTAGGATTTTCTGCCCGTAAACACATGTACCAGACACTGACCACTTCTAAATCGATTTTAGGCAAACTAAACACAAAAGACATCAATAATTTTTTTAACTATAATCAAATTTGGAATTCATCAACATGCATTGATTTTGTAGGAACATGGATTCGGAAGAAAAAAAGGCAAACAAAATGTGTAGAATAAAAACCCAGATTCAAGAACTCAGTTTATTTCGTGCCCTAAAATTGAAAACCACAGAATTTCTATAATTTCAATTAAAAAAAACTATGAAATACAATTATGTTGGAATCATACCTAATTCAACGATAACATACCTCCGTAGAAGGTAATAATTTCACTCTTGCGAAGAAGTAACTCTCTTGTGCCGCCGACTTGATTTTTTTTCGATAGAGAAGGAGTTACATCAATTTTGAGTTTGGAGGACGACGATGATATTATACTGTAGTTGGCAATATGAAATTGAGATTGTTTTGAGCCTAAAATTAGGTATATTATTGTCGATTATGAAAATTGCATATGTTTGTCCAGTTAATTAATAAATTATGCATATTTTTGTTTTATAAAATATACTAGTATTTGATTAGTTAAAATTACTAAAAGGATGAATTAAGTAAATCCAATTTTTAATAAAATTATACAAAAAAATGAGATTATACTATAATATGTAATAAAATAACTAGTAACTTTTTTGAAAATGTTACAAAATTATATTTTAATAAAAAATAAAATTAAAATTTATTAATTAATTAATTTACATATTAATTTCATATTAAAATGTCTAATTAATACTGTTCATGAAAAATCATGATTCAAAAACCAATATGAAATTTAAAAACCAATAAAATCATGATTCATCGTTTCAATAATAAGAATCATGGAAAATCATGATTCAAAATCCAATATGAAATTACCGAACATGCCAAATTAGATTGAAATAATTTAACATTTTAATAAATAAAATACATAATAAAATTTAAATTTAGTTTCAATATTTATAATTTTTAGTTTTATTAAATAAAATTTTATTATAATTTTCAATAGATATTATATTTTAAAACCTATATATATACATATAAAGTTTTTTTTATAAAATAATTTTTATATTAGTAATATTAAATAGTAAATTATCAATGGTTCAAGTTGTAATTTATGGGTAAAAAATTAGAACTGTATCAAAAATTGAAATCTAATATTTACTTGAATTGTAAACCGCTCCAAATTTTACAAGTTTCTCTAGCTGAGACCAATCATTTCATCAAATTAAAAACACTCCCTACTTATTAATTAATATAATATAATCATATAATTTCATTTTAAAATGTCATATCAATTAATTAATTAATAAAAGTAAGATAATTTTCATTACTTAATATTTATTAAAATTGAATTATTCGTATTAGATTAGAATAAAATTACGTACGTATTTGTATTTATTTTTTAATTTTTTGAATACGAATAATCAACATTTGAATAAAATCTCTAATTGAATTAAAATAATTAGATTAAATTGAAATATTAACTTCATTAGTTACTTTAAGTGCAGATACAAAGTTAAATATTTTAATAAAATTGATTAAATTTATCAACTGCATAAAAAAATCAAATTGTCACGTGAATTAATGAATTAATTCATTTTAAAATTTTGTAAGTAGAAATAATTAATTAATTAAATAGATTGCATTAAAAACGGGTAAATTGCAAAATTGATTCATAAAATTAATTTATTTAATAAATTAATTAAAATGAATTGCAATAAGAAATTGATTGATTGCAAAATTTTCTCTTGAGATTTATTAAATTATACCAAAAATAATTGTATTTTTTGTTCGGTTCACAAATTTTATATATTGAATATGGAGTTTTTGTTATGTAAAACAAATCTAATCTCAAGGCTATTTTTACTATTCAATGAGTTTTTTTTTTTAATTTGACAAAATATCAAGGTAGTTTTTACAATTTATTTTAAGAGCTTGATCACTATTTCTAAATATATTTCAAATCAGTCGAATCAAATATTCTAAATATACACTATCAAAAATTCGCGGGATCCTTACGATCATTCCCGTAGGGAAGCTGATCCTCTACGGCATTTGCCCGTAGGGGGCTTCATCCCTACGGGAAATTCACGCCGTAGGGGGCTTCCCCTACGACCTTGCCGTAGGGGAACTCGTAGGGGATGTCATTTCCCCGCGCCCTTCTCTCCGTAGGTCCGGCCGACGACGACGCCGTAGGGGAGGGACGTAGGGGTGTCCCCTACGGCTGTAGCCGTAAGGAAACTTCATAGGCGATCCCCTACGGAAAAACGCCGTAGGGATCGTGAACATGATTTCCCCTACGGGCATAGCTTTAGGGGAACTTCCGGAGTGTCACCCCTACGGGACCAGCCGTAGGGGACATATGAGTAACAATCCCTACGGCGTTTGCCGTAAGGATTTTGCTGCTACTCAAATTCTACACAACACAATATGAAAATCATTCAAATCAACAACACAATCAAAAACATCCAAAATCAATCCAAATTATCCTAAAACATTCAAAAACATCGGAAATATCAAGTTAAACAAACAAAAGAAGGATAACAAACAAAATGTGTAATCAGGGATGTGGAGGTGGTCGACCTAGAAGCTCATCTCGTAAACGCTGCTCCATTTATTTTATGCTCGCAGCAAGGGATGCCTGGAACCCCTTCTCTAACTCTGCACGATCAGCAGCGCGCTCAGCAACTCGCTCCCGAGCAAGACGTTCCTCGGTCTCTTTTTCCTTGCGCTCGAACTCCTCTCTCAAAGTCTGTCTGATGCGCTCCTCCGACTCTGACGGGCCAGACGAGGAGGACACAGAAAATGAAGAAGAGGAGCTGCTGAAGACCTGATGCAGACGGAAGCGTAAATAAACAATTAAAACTCGTTGTATCTAAGAATAAACAAACAATTAAAATCCAGACCTTCGCTAAGGCGCCCGTTCCGAAGATCATATTCTTCTTCTTCGGGGCGACGCTCAGGTAGACCTTGTCCACATCGGGCTCCTCCTGCGTAGAGGCTTGACGCTCCTCAATAGCCTGCTCCACCGAAGTCTAAAAGAAAAATTAAAAATCTTTAATTAGTCAAGAATAATTTAAACATAAAATTTAGAAAATGTCAAATTGTTAAAGTTATAAACTTACAATAAGATGATGTGCTCGCTGAGATGTCGGGGACCCGTCCTTCTTCATGTGCAGACGTTTTGCAACATCCAAAGCCGTCGCAGGTCGACCTAACTCCTCAGCCTTCAAAATATAAAAACATGTATAATTTGTTGGAAATCGATATCCCGGAATTAATAAATTTAATTAAATAATTTATTTAATTAATTCCGACTGAAATCCTTTGGAGATCGAATATCCGAAGTTGTCAAAGTTGCGGAACAACAACTCCAATCGACTCCCGGTTGCCGGAAACCCGCCACGAACCACCACGGGGAGAAACCCAACCGAAACCCTAACCGCGGGGATAGCCCGCGGCTGTCCGGTCGAGCCCCCGCGTGGGGCTCGCGGCTGTTCGTAGCAGCCGTGCGGTGCTGCCCAGCCATGCCCCGGGTGATCGCACATCCGCCACGATCAAAATCGTGGCATGCAATCACCACAGCCCGCCGCCGCGCGAGCAGCGAAGGTGCCGCGCGAGCGGGACTGGGCGGGGCTGCTTGTAGCAGCCCGTAGCGCGTCCGGACGGGGCTTGTGTCCAGCGAGTCCGCTGCGGGAACTCCCGCAGCTCGCTACGGGTCCGTCCGGGAGGATCGAGCACGCGCTCGATCGAGGTCCCGGCGCCCAGCCGAGCCTCGCGCTCCCTCGACCCGTCTAGTCGATGCGTTGAGCCGCCGGCGGTCCGGTGGTCTTCGACCACCACCGCCCGGTTCAACCTCGTCATGGGTCACTTTCTCGGATCTTTGTTCACGGTATAATCACGATAAATAAACGATTAAATCATAAAGAGAATTTTACGATTTACCTCGTTCTCGTTGTTCGGAAAAACGAAGAACTTAGTTGAAGACCTTGAGATCTTCCCACGTATTCCTTGCACTAGTTCGAACGTCGTGTGGACGACGATCCTCCGAACTCCATGGATCTCCTTCTCTTTCTTTCTCTCTCTAGAATTGTGATCTTCAAGTTATGAGAATAGAGAAGACCATGTAGTGCTTTTATATGCTACGTAGGGATCTTAATGAGGTGGAATATTAGGCTTCCAATAATAGTGATTAAATTGAGCCCAAGCCCAAATCTATTAATCCTTACTATTATTAATTATATATTAACTCCACTATATAAATATAATTGCACTCCCAATATTATACCATATTATATCAAATAATATTCTCCGGTAGTATTATTTATTCCGCATGTTTAAGATATAAATGTCCATGAATAAATTATATTTATTGCTAATATTATTTAGTCATCTCTTATAATTTCGAGAATAGTACCACTCAACTTTATTATTATGCGGATCAAAATCCACTTGCAAGGTTTACATGATAATCCTTATGAGCTCATCTCGGGGACATAATCAACCCTTATCGGGATATGCTTTCCCGTCAAGAATTCACAGCATGTCATACATAAAATACAGTGACCCAACTTTACCGGTAATTGACCAGATATTCTAATCGGACAATTTCTTTGGAAAATCAAAGTCACTAATATTATATGTACACACTCGCAATAATATCAGGGATTAAGAATAAAATACACTGAGATTTAAATCGATTATCTAAGGCAATCCTAATCGATAAATCTCAAGCGATCCGCCCAATACACCAAGTGTACAAGTATGATAAAATTATTAAGACAAATTATTTCCTCACTCATACAACGACTATACCGATGGATTGGTCCTTGTCCATCTAGGTCGTGAGCAACTGTTCGATTATATACGAGTAACCGATAGTATGATCTTCCGTGTGACGACGCACACCATACTAACTACAACGTATATAATCTAGGACTATAATTTGCATATATTTAATTATAAATAATTAAACGCAAATGATTGTTTATTATTAAATAGGATAAATGCTTTAGACGGAGTTGAGATGTTACTTAAATCTAGACATTAAGTATACAACTCCATCAATCTCCCACTTATACTAAGGTCTAGTCGCTGTCTCCCAAACATCTGACTCCCATACCATCCACGTGCCTACTGAACGCTTTCGCTCGCAGGGCCTTAGTGAACGAGTACTCTAGGGTGTCCCCTGATGCTATCTAGGTAACGACTATATCGCCTCGCTGACGATACCTCGAATCAGGTGGTACTTGCTCTATGTGTTATCTTCACACTATGGACTCGTGGTTCCTTTGTTTGTCACTGCACCGCTATTGTCACAATAGCATTGGGCAAACAAGTACCACATCTAAGTCCTGGAGAAATCTCCGGAGTCACACCGATCCTTAAGCTGCCTCAAAGGCTGCTACCTATTCGGTTTCCGTGGTAGAGTCTGTAATGCATTGCTTTACACTCTTCCATATGATATCTCCATTTCTTAGTGTGAACACATAGCCTGACTTCGACTTTCAACTTTCCCTTTCCGATTAGAAATCCGAATCTATGTAACCCACAGGAAATTGCTTGACTGATCACAGCAGTCCAATGTTCCTTTCTAGGGTTACTCTGATATCTCGCCACTATGCTTCCGGCATAGCAGATATCAGGTCTCGTGTATAACATACATTAAGCTTCCCAAAGCCAAGGCGTAGGGAACCGCTTTCATTTCTTATATCTCTTTTTGTGTCTCGACACACATCTTTAGATAGATAGATTCCATTTCTGAAAGGTAAAACCTTTCTAGGAATCTTGTATGTTAAACGAGTCAGAATCGTGTCTATATATGAAGCTTGGGATAGGTACAATGTTCTTCTCTTGTGATTTATCATAACTTCGATCACAAGAACATGTCCAATCTCTCCTAAGTCCTTCATATCGAATTTGTCTAGAACAACCATCCCTTTATGTCTGATAACATTTTCACATTGTTGCCAATTAGAAAATATCGTCTACATAAAGTACGAGAAAACACTTTGTTTCCATCACGTTTCCAATACACACACGATTCGTCCATGCTTTGAATGAATCCATACCAATGGACTTATCAAATCGCATGTTCCACGATCTTGTAGCTTGCTTCAATCCATAAATGGATCGACTGAGCTTGTACACTAAATGCTCTCGCCCCTTAGCAATGAATCCTTCTAGTTATTTCATAAATGGTTCCGTCAAGACTTCCATATAGGAATGTAACACCCCATTTTTGCTTAAGAACATTTGTCTAGTAATAAATAAATTCATTATAATATATTATATTCTTTTAATTCGGATAAAATTTTAGAATTTAAAAGCACTTTAAATAATGCAATAAAATATTAATTAATTATAATAATAATACATTGATTAAAATATTTAAATAAATATTAAAATTATATAAAAAGTCTTTCATTAATAATTATCGGTAGTAATAATTTCAAATAATAAATCGCACGTCCTCACTCGCGAGTCCTTCTCCCGACTCTTTCTCTACGAAATCTTAGACACCAATTATCGCAACCTCTTATGATAAAAAAATGCTTCCCTTTTCTAGATGGAGCACAACCGATACTCTCAAGAGGAAGAAAAACAGAGGTAATCCCTTTTCCTTTTCGGCCTTGTTCAATAGCTAACAACACACGTAAATACGACTTTTGTGATCTCCACCCCTCCACCTAATGTCGGAAATTCTCGACGACAATCGAAGCATTAACCATATCTCGATCGGTCACCACCACCGCCTCTCGCAAGTTGAACCATCACCGCCGCCTCTCACAAGCTTTCGGAAAATCAAGACCCCGTCGTTTGTACTTTGAGAAATCACAACCAACTCTTTCGGAATCGCGTGGCGATGACGAACCTGTCTTGCCCTTGCGTCGCCGCTATTGGAAGCCGATCGAAGTCCGTTGACGTAACTACCGCCGCCGGCGCCGATCTCATCCCGACAGTCGAAGCCTTCGTCGGAGCCGTTCGATCCAAGTCATGTCCGAGCCAGGCTGGGACCCTCGTCCGTTGCAGAGACCTCCATCGAACAGCCCTTTGAGAGAAGCCGCTCCGAGCCACCCCTCGAAATATTTCTTTTCTGTACCCGCTCAGTGAATTGGAGAAGATGGAGATGTTGTGATTTAGGGATTCGATTCTTTTGGTTCAAGGAGAAATAGATGGACCGGCCCAATCTTTATGTTCAGCCCAATTTACCTTTTCAGCCCACCTCCTTATACTACATTTTTAGCCCAATATAATATACTAATATATCTTTCTTATGCCATGAATAGGATTCGACTATAGAGGCTTCGGGAATCGACTTTGAGTTTAGGAGAGGACTTTGAACATAGGACTCAGGGCTAGTAAAGCACGCTACAAGAGGTAGAGGTTTCTTATCCTTTACTCATGACTTATGTTATGTTTATTTGTGTATGTGTATTTATGTGAATGAACTATGTGATATTCTGTCGATAATTAAATGATTGTTGAATATCATGTTTATAGGTGTGCTAGTTGAGCTGTCGACTTGGTATGATATATGAGAATTCACGTGTAATATGTTATATGATATCGTCACGTTTACAATGCCCAAATGATATGCTTGAATGACATGCTATGAAAACAAGGTTCACCCGTAGGCAGGGGTGACAACAAGGTCCGTCCATAGGCAGGGACGGCAATATGTGAAATGTATATGTTAAACAAGGTTCACTCGTAGGCAGGAGTGACAACAAGGTCCGTCCGTAGGCAGGGACGACAATACGTGAAAATGTATATGTTAAACAAGGTTCACCCGTAGGCAGGGGTGACAACAAGGTCCGTCCGTAGGCAGGGACGGCAATATGTGAAATGTATATGCTAAACAAGGTTCACCCGTAGGCAGGGGTGACAACAAGGTCCGTCCGTAGGCAGGGACGGCAATATGTGAAAATTATATGTTTACATGTTTAGTTATGTGAAAGTATGTCAAGGTGAATTATTTGTCTACGTTCTTCATGTGACTATACATGCCATGTATTCATGATATGATTCATGATTTTAAGATAAGTGATTCCTGTTGAGCACGTTGAGCTCACCCCAATCAACGACATTTTTTTTAGGTACGGAACGGAGACTTCGAGGGGAATAACGAGGATGCGGTGTGACACATGTATTTATTTAAGAATATGCTTACGTGGAATTTAAAGCTCAATTTTGTTTACTTAATGTTTAAATTGCTATTTTTAATTTTCCGAAAGTTTTATTTCTTTGAAAAATGAAGTTTATTTTACGTAACCCCCACATTTAACTATTTATTTTGAAATAAATTATTTTATTTTAAAAGCTTCCGCTATATATTTTACAAAATAAAAATCGGGGCGTTACAAGGAAAGCTGTCTCGACAACCATTTTACCACACCTCATAACCATATGAGATGCTAAGAGAATCCGGATTGACTTTAGCATTGCTACTGGCGAAAGGTCTCCTCATACTCGATTCATATCTTTCTAAGTATATCCCTTCACAACAAGCTTTGCTTTGAAGGTTCCGAACTTCCCGTCATATCCTCTCTTTGTCTTGTAGACCCATTCACCCGATTGGCTTCACGCCTTTCGGTGGTTCTACCAGATTCCTGACTTTATAAGAATCCTCAGATTCTATTTCGGATTTCATCGCCTTACCCAAGAAGGCGCATTTAGATCTTGTACTGCCTCATCATAGGTCTAGGGATCGATTTCATGTATTCCAGGTGCCGAGTCCGAAGACTCACCTAGTACCACGAATCTTTCCGGTTGTCTGACAACCCTCCCACTACGACGGCGTTCCGGTGTATTAACAGTGATAACAGGTGCAGGTTCTAGTGGTGTACTACTCGGTTCGGATGGTTCTAAGTCTCGATCGCTCTCTCTCATTCTTATCAAGTATCACATCATTTTTGGGCTTGTGATCCATCATATAGTCTTCCTCTAAGTACCGGGCGTTTAGGACTTAACGACCTTCTGGTCCTTAGAACTATAGAACACACAACTTTTTTTCTTCTAGTATATCCTACAAACAACCGCACTTCCGTACGAGGTTCTAAGGGAACCAAGTTTAGGATGTGCGCCGATGTTTCCAAGGCATATCCATAGAACATAAAAGGTAAGTCCGAATAACTCATTATCGTTTTCACCATTTCCACAAGAGTCCTTTTCTTTCTTATTGACATACCATTCCGCTGAGGAGTGTATGGTGTAGTCAGTTGGGAGTTAATCCCATTCTCTGATCAATATGCCTTGAATTCTCCAGACATGTATATGCCTCCACGATCAGATCGTAGGCATTTAATGGATTTACCATGAAGGTTCTCCACAAGAGCTTTGTACTCCTTGAGCTAGTCAAAGTACTTGCTTTTGTGGCGCATCAAGTACCTAAATCCATGTATCGAGTAATCATCAAAGATGAAATACTCGTACCCTTCTCATGTCTGAGTAGACATAGGTCTGCATACATCAGAGTGAATCAAATCCAATACTTGTCCGGATCTATAGCTTTTAACCTTAAAAGGTTACTTGGTCATTTATTACCATCCAAAATCGATTCATAGGTAGGAAGGTCCTCTCCTTCAACACCACTGATTAAACCATCAGTTGTTCAACCTTTGAATCCCATTTGGATTAATATGACCTAGCCTAAGATACCACAAGTATAATTGATTCATCCTAGAAAGTTCCTTTCTCTTATTGGTGTTAGATAATGTGTTACTAGTTTCGGTTCGTTGCATCGTGGTAGACTCAAGATTACAAATTGTCGACCGATGTGCCAGAACAGATATTATCATCTATTCTTCTTATAATCATCGAATGATCAGAAGAACTAGAATATCCATTTCAATAGAAACTGAAATCAAATTCTTTCTAAATCCAGGCACATAAAGACAATGTATAAAATCCTTTCATTACTTCAAAAGTAAATGAATATCTCCCACTGCAACAGCCGCTACCTTCGCAGCATTGCCCATGTAGATGGTGATCTTTTCCTTTCTAAGTCGCTGGGTTTCCTGGAACCCTTGCATACAAATGCAAAACATGATCACTGGCCTCTGTATCTACACACCAGGTGCTGATAGATATCACCATTGAAAATGTATCAATGACTAAGGAAAAGTTCACTCCTTGTTTTTATGAGAGGACAACCAGACTACCAGTGCCTAGACTGCTTGCAACGGAGAACACTTGCCTTGCGACTTGCATTACCCATCTCGTGGTCCAAAACTAGGATCACTGGGTTTCCGTATCTTGCTTCTTCTTTTCCTTCTACCCGTCCATAGGTTCAAAACCATTTCTTGGAACGAGAGGACAAAGAACACACAGTACATACTTGTACTTCTCAGCAGTTAGGACATTGTCCAGATTTCGATTCCAATCAACATTCTAAGAGTCATTGAGTATAATTGCCTTATAGTATATCACATAGTGGGGCAAAGTCATTTCTAACCTATAAGCACATAATACAAACAATCGATTTAATCTCCGATACTATCTCCCTCAAATAATATCATTAAATCACTAACCGCATCTAAAATCCCATCAGATATGGTAAGCCACGATAGTGTGGACGTTTACCTACCCAAATGAATTAGCAATTAGATTTGCTTTGGTCGTACATCATCATTAGCGTTACTTCGATGGGAAGAATACTAAGAAGCGTACCTAAGTGTAAACCATTACTCAGTACCAAGAAGTTAGTTTGGGACTCGCATATCACTGCAAGCCACGATAGTGTGGACGTTTACGCTAACACACGGTTCCTTCACTCCCTTCTAAAACTGTCTACATCAATTGTTCCAAAATCCCATTCAGTGTAGCAAGCCACGATAGTGTGGACGTTTACTACACCAAAAGATTTTTACAATTGACATCCAATTACTTGATTCATTTAATCTTGTAGATCAAGACGTGGAGAATCATAAGTGAAACTCGAAGTTTCTTACCAGTGATTCACCATGCGAACAGCCCTATCTCTCATAGAATGAGGGAGCCGAGCAGACAATCGATCCATTCATACAAATGGTACGAAAGTCTCTAATTTGTGTCCTCGACATGACCAAGTGGCTTTGGCTCCATTCCACTCCCCGGGGTGAGAATGAGTCGACTTGAAATCAGTTTCAGAAAGCCAAATTAGGCATTGTTTGATAAACTCAATCAATGTTTCTTGTAAAAGGAATTACAAGAATTCTCCTCCAATAACTTATCTATATAAACTTCGAAAGTTTATAAAAGTTACCAAGAGAACAACAATGGAGACCATGGGATTGTTTCCAATCCCTCTCTCACTTAGCTTTTTATAACAAAGGGATACGCTATCTAATGCATAAATAAATACACATAAGCATGCATACATGAAATAAAGCACATAAGATATTATCACATAATCAAAATAATACTAATCAATTAAAGTTACCATAATGGAATAAGGAAATAAAATAATTTAGGACTCCTAGTCCTTCCAAATTAATTCATTTCCTAATCAATTAAAAATTCCATAAAAGAATAATTAAATAAGGAAAAATTAATTTAGGACTCTTAAACTTTCCAAATTAACTATTTTCCTAATTCAATAAAAATTTCATAAAGAAATAATTAAATAAGGAAAATAAATTAATTTTAAATTAATTTTTTTCCTAATCCATGAAAATTCCCAAAAATAGGAATAATCAAATTAGGAAAACCGAATTAATTCCTAATCAATTCTTTTCCTAATCCATGAAAATTCCCAAAAAAATAGGAATAATCAAATTAGGAAAACCGAATCGAAAAATAGGAAAGTAGATCTCGACCGAGATGAACGCGGGTTGGGGATCCCCGCGCCCACCATGATCGACCACCCACCTAGAGGACTCGAACTCCTTATGGTGGTCGATCGAGCCTCATGAGATCGGCCATGGGAATGGCCGATCGAGCCCTCCCTCTCTTCTTCTCCTCCGTCACAATTTTCCGGTCGTCGTTTCGTCCTCGATCCAACGTAAAATAAATTACAATTTTATTACTACGCTATCCGGTATCGATTCTCTACATGAAATCGACCACATACAATTTCCGGAAAAATAAGAACAAGCATTCACCACACAAAAACGAATATCGACATCACCGAGAGTTTAATAATCAAGAGCAATATTATGGACATTAATTAACAAAATTAAATCTAGCCATAATAATCGGAAACCCTGCAATGTAGAACAATTTATCGAAAAATACCGTGAACTAAAACCAACGCTCTGATACCAATTGTTGGACATCGATATCCCGGAATAAATAAATTTAATTAAATAAATTATCTAATTAATTCCGACCGAAATCCTTTGGAGATCGAATATCCGGAGTTGTCAAAGTTGCGGAACAACAACTCCAATCGACTCCCGGTTGCCGGAAACCCGCCACGAACCACCACGGGGAGAAACCCAACCGAAACCCTAACCGCGGGGATAGCCCGCGGCTGTCCGGTTGAGCCCCCGCGTGGGGCTCGCGGCTCTTCGTAGCAGCCGTGCGGTGCTGCCCAGCCATGCCCCGGGTGATCGCACATCCGCCACGATCAAAATCGTGGCATGCGATCACCACAGCCCGCCGCCGCGCGAGCGGGACTAGGCGGGGCTTCTTGTAGCAGCCCGTAGCGCGTCCGGACGGGGCTCGTGTCCAGCGAGTCCGCTGCGGGAACTCCCGCAGCTCGCTACGGGTCCGTCCGGGAGGATCGAGCACGCGCTCGATCGAGGTCCCGGCGCCCAGCCGAGCCTCGCGCTCCCTCGACCCGTCTAGTCGATGCGTTGAGCCGCCGGCGGTCCGGTGGTCTTCGACCACCACCGCAAGTTTCAACCTCGTCATGGGTCGCGTTCTCGGATCTTTGTTCACGGTATAATCACGATAAATAAACGATTAAATCATAAAGAGAATTTTACGATTTACCTCGTTCTCGTTGTTCGGAAAAACGAAGAACTTAGTTGAAGACCTTGAGTTCTTCCCACGTATTCCTTGCACTAGTTTGAACGTCGTGTGGACGACGATCCTCCGAACTCCATGGATCTCCTTCTCTTTCTTTCTCTCTTTAGAATTGTGATCTTCAAGTTATGAGAATAGAGAAGACCATGTAGTGCTTTTATAGGCTACGTAGGGGATCTTAAGGAGGTGGAATATTGGGCTTCCAATAATAGTGATTAAATTGAGCCCAAGCCCAAATCTTTTAATCCTTACTATTATTAATTATATATTAACTCCACTATATAAATATAATTGAACTCCCAATATTATACCATATTATATCAAATAATATTCTCCGGTAGTATTATTTATTCCGCATGTTTAAGATATAAATGTCCATGAATAAATTATATTTATTGCTAATATTATTTATTCATCTCTTATAATTCCGAGAATAGTACCACTCAACTTTATTATCATGCGGATCAAAATCCACTTGCAAGGTTTACATGATAATCTTTATGAGCTCATCTCGGGGACATTATCAACCCTTATCGGGACATGCTTTCCCGTCAAGAATTCACAGCATGTCATACATAAAATACAGTGACCCAACTTTACCGGTAATTGACCAGATATTCTAATCGGACAATTCCTTTAGAAAATCAAATTCACTAATATTATATGTACACACCCACAATAATATCAGGGATTAAGAATAAAATACACCAAGTGTATCTAAGGCAATCCTAATCGATAAATCTCAAGCGATCCGCCCAATACACCAAGTGTACAAGTATAATAAAATAATTAAGACAAATTATTTCCTCACTCATACAACGACTATACCGATGGATTGGTCCTTGTCCATCTAGGTCGTGAGCAACTGTTCGATTATATACGAGTAACCGATAGTATGATCTTCTGTGTGACGACGCACATCATACTAACTACAAATTATATAATCTAGGACTATAATTTGCATATATTTAATTATAAATAATTAAACGCAAATGATTGTTTATTATTAAATAGGATAAATGCTTTAGACGGAGTTCAGATGTTACTTAAATCTAGACATTAAGTATACAACTCCATCATAATTAAAGAACATATATAATTTAAAATATGAAAACATATATAATTTATAAACTTACAATGTCCAAGGCATATCTGACGCCCGATCGGGATCCTCCAACGGCTTTGAAATGCCGGTGCCCGGCCCATCGGGCTCACTCATCTGGTTCTTCGTATTACGCTTAGACCTCTCTTTATAGTCGTCTGAGTCGAAGATCACCAACCACCTCTTCCACACTTTATCGGGCACACACTTCGGCTTCACCTTATCGGCCCTCCACTTCTTACGCCACTCGCTCACGCGACTGCTGTACCTCCTCATCAGCACTCCTCTGAAATGTTTATAGATCATAGCATCACTGAACCTGCTCCTATCCCAAGAAAAGCGCTTCTTCAAAACAGACAAAATAAATACAGTTAGTAAAATCAAACATATATGTGTAAAATAATAAAGTATCAACACACGTACCTTAAAATCGGTCCAATAAATCTCCTGATGACCCTTAGGGACCTTAGCAAGAGTGTATCCATCTGGGTGGATACGAGCCTCAATGATCTCTCGGAGCTCGGCTGCAATGTTCGTTCTATTGCGAGCTATAAAACTGCATTAAAAAGATTAGATTAACAAAAGACAAAATCAATAGTTACTAACATTCAAATAAAATTAAACTTACGTGTTTCCCTCTGGCCAAATCTCGACAGGAGGAGGGGGAGCAGCTGAAGAGGATGCATCTACACTCGGAGGAGTAGCAACAGGAGACAGATCAGCAGTAGGAGTCGCTGGAACACTCCTAGAAGAAGGAGTCGGAGGAACACTCCCAGAAGAAGGAGACTGCATCAGGGTGTCGTCATCGTCATCACGGTCTCCCAGTCCACCACCTAGGGCACCTCGACCACCCCTAACTCTACGTTTACCTCGACCCGCCATCTGTATATATAATAACAACAATAATATTCAGTGACATACCTATTTAACAACAATATTACACAACATTCCAATATTACCTGAGGATGACACTATATTATCATCATCCTCATCAAACGATCCTAGAGCATCACTATCATCATTTAGTGCATCAGCATCCTCTAGGATTTCAGTGTCTTTTTTATTGATATTTTGATTTGTTAACAAAATCAACGCATCGTCTGCTTATACCGGGACGTGATCATCAATTATTTCCTCTTGAAAAGAGTGACAAATGTTCAATATATTCTATAGATGATCTTGGTTTTATCTTATATGTTGCCCACCAATCTTTATTCTCTCTACGAGTACTCGGGTAAGTTGAGTAATAAACTTGTGTGGCTTGTGATGCCAGAACGAATGGCTCGTAGCCTCTGAAACGTCGATTGTGATTGATATCGACCAGTCTGTATCGCTGATCTAGTCTCATGCCTGCTGGTGTAGGGTCAAACCATTGACATTTGAACATCAAGACTTTATTTTGAAGCATTCCCGTGTAGTCGAGATATAAAACTTCGTTTAGAAGTCCATAGTAGTCTTCATCTTCAGATGAGTAGCTACTTCCTCGAATACAAACACCCATATTTTGTATCTCAGGTCGTCTGCAATAATCATTTAACTCCTCTCTCGATTTCGGTGTGTCTTTCGTTTTCCCCTTCACATTCATGACTGTATTAAAGACATTATCAAAAACATTTTTCTTAATGTGCATTACATCAAGATTATGTCGAATGAGATTAGTGCTCCAATACGGTAAATCCCAGAAGATGCTTCTTTTTTTCCAATCGGTTGTCTTGAAAATATTAGCATTAACTAGAGCTGCATCTGGTTCAGTCACCTTCAAAAGACCTAGTCGATCAATCTCGGCAAGAATTTCAGTCCCGGATCGCGGAGCAGGGGGGATAGTAGTGACAACTTTGTTTTTCCGAAAATTTACCTTATTCCTTCGGAAAGGGTGATCGGCTTCAAGAAACTTCCAGTGGTTATCAAACCACGATTATTTGCCACTGCATCGTAAGCTAAACGCTTCAGAACGTTCCATACAATAGGGACATGCTTCTTTACCTATAGTACTTCTACCCGATAACATCGAGTAAGCTGGAAAATCACTAATTGTCCACAACAGTGCAGCACGAAGCACGAAATTTTGTTTTCTGGATATGTCATAGGATGCAACACCGGTTTCCCCCAAATTAGGCAATTCAGCTATCAACGGCTGTAGGAACACGTCAATTATGTCCTTTGGGTTTTTCAGTCCTGGGATCAATACGGTTGATGAGCCATTTTATTTGCTCATCTTTGAGCCCTTTTTAGAGTCGTTGTTGAGTCACTTTGAGTCATTTTGTGTGTCTGGGAGGGCACATTGGAGTGTTTGGGCAAAGTATGCAGGTTGCACGTCAGAAGTGGAGATTGTGCATAAAAAGCATAAGAATGGTTCACTTTAGGCAAACACGTGGATCCGAGGCAAAGTGACTTGAGCAATTTGACCTAAGGAGGCAAAGTCACCACTTTGGGCAAAGTCACCACTTTGGGCAAAGTCACGATGCAGAAGAACCTGACGCCGAAATTGAAGTTTTCACTTTGGGCAAAGTTAAAACTTTGGGCAAAGTCAAGACTTTGGGCAAAGACACATCTTTGGGCAAACATCGGGTATCGGGCACACTAGAGACAAGAGTTGACCATAGACGGACTATGGCGGACTATAAGCAAAGATGAATCAGGATTCTATTACGAAGAAAAGAACAAGGAAAGAATCTTTTCTTTCCTTATCTCAAAGATCAAATCTTGACCGCGATTTTCCTTGGTGTCCAAGACTTCTTACACCTATAAAACAACACATGAAACCCTACAATCAGCACACTAAGAGAGAGAGGACGAAATTAAACACCAGAAAATATATAGAGACGCCATTAATGGGTTGAAGAAGACGGAGTCGAGTTCTCGCCGGCTATGGGCCTTCGGGCAAAGCGCGGCGAATTCGTTCGATTTCATGTTTTTCTTTTCGTTAATTAATTTTTGAATGTTCTAAACAATTGTTAGTTTAATTTTCAATTTAATTCTAGCATGTTTACTTTCTTTTTTATTTTATTTATTTTTTGTTTGATTATGCGTAGCTAATTTTCTGGCGTCTGGGCAAAGGCAGATCAACGGGGGACTCTTGGCTAAGATAGAACCGTGAGGTTGATAGGGCTCTTAGTTAGCTGCTTGGAGGTTTGTTCCCGATCACACAGTTGAAGGTTATTTTTATTCTTAGAGGTTTGGGCAGACTAATTTGGTCGTTAGGAAACCCTTTCACTTTGAGATACTGGCGATTGATCAAACCGAGTAATAGTATCTAGTTGTACTACGGGCATAGCGCTAGAACGTGTTGGAGCTTTGCGGTCGTATGATTCGGATTTCCGGACATACTACTGGCCGTATTGGGTTCGTCGAGAGAGTAATGCGAGTTTGGGCAAACTAGATCCATGCGACCACATATGTATCGAATTGACTAGACTCAGGGGATTAGGCATAAGTATACCTTGCCTTTTCTTTACCTAGTAAGGACGGATTGGGGTGGGGTAACTGTAGGCGTGACTTAATAAGACTACTTTTACTTTGTTCGACATCCTATAACCGATTGACAAACCATCAGTTAAAACCATTAGTGCCAGGGATCGGTAGTTTTCCCAGATAACCCAAAGAGAAGCTGTATGCCCAGAAGCCTGTTTTCCTTTATTTGATTTCAGTTTGATTAATTGTTTTCTGTTTCCAGTTTGGTCAAAGTGTTTAGTTTATTATTTATGCATGTTAGTTTGAGTTAATTAGATTTCTTATTTGCGTTAGTTAGTAGTTTGATTAAACCGATGTGACCACAACAACCAACTTCAAAACCTTTTTAAAATCGTGACAACAGTTTGGGCTAGCCGAGATCACTTATTGCAATTGCTTCCTCGTGGGATCGACCCCACACTTATCACTATACTCCTTAGTGTTTAGTTTGGCAGAATATAAATTTATTTTGACCGCGCGTTGCTTCCACGACAAAGTTTTCGCGTCGTCATAAATTGGCGTCGTTGCCGGGGAGGCAATATTCCAGCAATAAGTCTTCTGTGCTATTTGACTTGTTATTTTTTGTTTTTGCTCCAGTTTGACCGTACAGGGCAAAGGGGGGCAGAACGAGAGGAGCAGGGCAATGAGCACGTGTAGTCCAAGTGAAGAGCAAGAGAGCAGTACCCTTTTTACTAGAGAAGAGAGATGGGTGACCAGTACGACCCACCAGTAGTCCAGACCTTGAGGGAAATTATGTTCCCCACCGATTTGAGCTTCGGACCTCTGGGCATCACTTTGCCCAGAATCACTGCATATTGAGAGACGAAGCACAGTTTTATTCAGATCTTGCCCAAATTCAGCGATATGCCCTGGGAGGACCCTCAACGACATTTGAAGGATTTTGAGATAGCATGTGGTACTATACATGCTATGGGCAAACTGGAAGAATACATTCGATTGTTAGCCTTTCCTTTCTCTCTTGCTGATGGGGCAAGAGAATGGATTTACAGTTTGCCTAGAGGCAAAATTACAACATGGAAAGAATTGCAACATCAATTCTTGAAGAAGTACTTCCCTATGTCTCGAGTCTTGCAAATGAAGAAGAGAATTTACAACATCAAAATGGGCACCAAAGAATCCTTCCATGACAGCTATCATGAAAATTTTGGGTATCGGCAAGACAACTATCAAGAGGGAAGCCAAGAGCACGATCAACAATACTTTGAACCCCAACAATTTGATGAAAATAGAAAATCGTCTATATCCGAGCTTGTGAACCGTGTAATGATGGAGACCATGAAAGCTCAACAAGAGAGCATAAAAGCTTAACAAGAGAACGAAAATTTCAAGAAGGAGATGGTGGAAGGAATTCAGAATCTTAACGCCCACATATCACAGCTTGCCCAAACTGTGGTAAGATTGGAAGAGAAATTTGAGGAGCAGTCTGCCCAAGAGGAGCAATCTGCCCTAGAGGCGCAACAAAGTACCGTCCAAATGAAGAGCAAAGACATACTTCCAGAGAAAAGAAAGAGACCAAACCGAGACATGGTAGAATGTGAAGCCCTGAAGAGACTTTTCAAACGTGAAGACAAGTCTGCCCAAATATATTGAGTTGCACACACTTATAAAATATCTCTACCTAGGACAAGTGAATAAAATCTCTGAGATCAGCAGTGATGAGTCAAGCAAAAGTTCAGAAAGGAAAGCCCACGAGTCGTTTGCCCAACATCCAGAAGGCAAGAGGAAGACGCCCACCACCAACATGCGAATACCATTTGGTTTGGGCAAAGCTCCTGATACTATACAAGGATGGATGATGAGCAGCTCTTCAGATTTACTCATGTTTCTGAAGGCCTCTTATGGGCACAACGAGGAGAAGCTTAAACCTCGCACCATGAAGAATGGTGAGCATACGTCACGGCATGCCCATGACGATAACTAAGGCGCTGACCAGGAGGCAACCTGGTATCTTTTTTCCATTATTTTATTTTATTTTATTTTGAAGAAATCGAACGGAGGACTTTGACTTGTTTGATCCCATAAGGGGAAAGGGTTTGTTTGTTTTTGAGGTGCAGGTCAAGGAGGGCGAAAGGGCAGCGGTGTGGGCATACCGGCCGGGTACTCGGTCAAACTGCAGACTACGCTAGAAGATGGATGAGCTCCCTAAAGTTGCAAGGATGACCCCTGGAACGAAGTCAAGGTCTGGGCAGACGTGCTCACGCTACTGATTCTGGGCAAAGTCCTAAGGTGACAAGGCAACATGTAAAAAGGCTTCGCGGAGCTGTTGAACACATTAATAGCCCACTTTGCCCGTGCATAATTCAGGTTTTACCTTGCATCTACCTCCTCTAAAGTTGCCCTCCCTTAGTCTCTTTTCTTTTCTTTTTTTTGAGTCACTTCGAGTCAAGGGTTGATCTTTTCATTGACACACTTTGCCCAAGGCAAAAAGTGTGAGTGGAGAGGTGCGCCATACTCAGTATGTTCGTTGTTGTTTTGAGTTATGATTTGGTCGAGGGAAGCCTCTACTGATCTTGTTACTTTCACCCACTTTGCCAAGGCAAAGTGTGTGAGGGGGGAAAGGGAAAGGGCAAACCTCTATGTCTGGTCGTTGTTAAGCATGATTGTATGAATACTTGTGGAAAAACTTAGAGCATTTTATTTGTACAGCAACTCAAACTTCATAGTTAAAGGCATGAAAATAGGGACGATGGAACTGTACTAGGCAAACTTTGAGACTTGAGCCATACATCTAATTGAATTTTCTTTCTTGAGAGTCTGCTGTGATTTTTATGATGCCTGACTTTGCCTATTTGTTGTGATAAGTAGTTTTGTTAAGAGGGGTTATTAGATGATTAGGGCATTTCTTTCCAGTTTGACCAAATAAATAACATTAATCCCTTGCTAGCCCTTTTGAGCATGTTGATTTTCTTGTATACCAGTCTGGTGCTATGCCCATAGGCACCTGAAAAGATATGAGGGTGGAGAGATTGATGTTCAGCAAAAAAAAAACAAAAAACAAAAAAACAAAAAAAAAAAACGAAAAAAAAAAGAGAAAAGAGAAAGAAAAAAAGAGAAGTAATAATTGGTTGTGTGCTTAGGCCCGTCAGAAAGGGGCAAAGTGGTAGAGAAAGGCTGAAACCCAAAAAGAGCCCTCTGCCCAAATCGTGCATACTCCTCAAAAATCTACCCAAAGAGCCTACATTACAACCCAATAAAAGCCCCTTTGATGAGACCCCCCACTTAGTCAGAATAACTTTATCACCAAACTGTCAAATTTGGGCAAAGTACGTACACAACAGAAATGAGTGACATTATACCTATCCACTAAAAAGAGAGATACACTTGCGAGGGAGTGACCTAAAGCCCTAGTACAGAATCTTGACCATTTTTTTTATGTCTCTTAACTCGAATTTTAATTTGTCTGTATATGCTATACCCACTTGTATTTCCCAGTCATGCTAAGTACTTTGAGTCTCTGTTTACTTTGTTCCCCCCCAACCTTGATTTCTTTTTACTTTGGTCTTGAGTCTGGTAAGTCATACCCTACGCTTGAGGACAAGCGTACTTCAAGTGTGTGCGGTTTGATGAGCCATTTTATTTGCTCATCTTTGAGTCCTTTTTAGAGTCGTTGTTGAGTCACTTTGAGTAATTTTGTGTGTCTGGGAGGGAACATTGGAGTGTTTGGGCAAAGTATGCAGGTTGCAGGTCAGAAGTGGAGATTGTGCATAAAAAGCAAAGGAATGGTTCACTTTAGGCAAACACGTGGATCCGAGGCAAAGTGACTTGAGCAATTTGACCTAAGGAGGCAAAGTCACCACTTTGGGCAATGTCACGATGCAGAAGAACCTGACGCCGAAATTGAAGTATTCACTTTGGGCAAAGTCAAAACTTTGGGCAAAGTCAAGACTTTGGGAAAAGACACATTGATGCAGCCCAAGGTCCAACAAATAACGATGAAATTCGAATTCAGGCCGGGACGAGGGTCGAACGTGCGTCAAGAGGAAGACGAGAAGCTCGGCTGAACTTTTGGCTTGGTGTCGGCCGACACCAAGGCCTGTCGGCCGACAAAGAGCCCATAATTCATATTCTGCCGATCCCGAGGTGAAACGCGAGGTGAAACCCGAACTTCGGGTTGAGTATCGGCCGACACCCTCAACCTGTCGGCCGACATCTTCAGAAAAGTAGCGCAGCGGCGAGAAAACTTAATGTTCAGCGTTAAGTTTTTATTTGCGTTAGTTTTAATTGTTTTATTTGCGTCAGTTTTTAATTTTTTTGATTTTAATTGTTTTATTTATTTTTATTTAATAATTTGGGTATTGATTATATAAAGCTCCCCAGCGCAATGTTTTAAGAAGACAATTATTATTGATGAATAGATACATGTTTTGTGAGTTTTATTAAAAATCTCTCTAGGGTTCGAATTCTACCCGATTATCTAAAGAATTCAACCGACGAATCAACGAAGCCATCACCCTTCGTTCGTGTGTCTTCCTCATCCCCGAGTTGCTGCGTCGATCACGTGTTGGGGTCTAGGGTTTCGTCCTTAGATTATTTCACGAATCAGATTCAGAGGTTTTGGGACCTTCCACCGGTATCTTTCTATCTTTTTCTGTTCTTCTTTCTTCTTCTATTTTCGATCCCAACAAGGTTCGTATCACACATCTTTGGGCAAACATCGGGTATCGGGCACACTAGAGACAGGAGTTGACCATAGACGGACTATGGCGGACTATAAGCAAAGATGAATCAGGATTCTATTACCAAGAAAAGAACAAGGAAAGAATCTTTTCTTTCCTTATCTCAAAGATCAAATCTTGACCGCGATTTTCCTTGGTGTCCAAGACTTCTTACACCTATAAAACAACACATGAAACCCTACAATCAGCACACCAAGAGAGAGAGGACGAAATTAAACACCAGAAAATATATAGAGACGCCATTAATGGGTTGAAGAAGACGGAGTCGAGTTCTCGCCGGCTATGGGCCTTCGGGCAAAGCACGGCGAATTCGTTCTATTTCATGTTTTTCTTTTCGTTAATTAATTTTTTAATGTTCTAAACAATTGTTAGTTTAATTTTCAATTTAATTCTAGCATGTTTACTTTCGTTTTTATTTTATTTATTTTTGGTTTGATTATGCGTAGCTAATTTTCTGGCGTCTGGCCAAAGGCAGATCAACGGGGGACTCTGGGCTAAGATAGAACCGTGAGGTTGATAGGGCTCTTAGTTAAATGCTTGGAGGTTTGTTCCCGATCACACAGTTGAAGGTTATTTTTATTCTTAGAGGTTTGGGCAGACTAATTTGGTCGTTAGGAAACCCTTTCACTTTGAGATACTGGTTATTGATCAAATCGAGTAATAGTATCTAGTTGTACTATGGGCATAGCGCTAGAACGTGTTGGAGCTCTGCGGTCGTCTGATTCGGATTTCCGGACATGCTATTGGCCGAATTGGGTTTGTCGAGAGAGTAATGCGAGTTTGGGAAAACTAGATCCATGCGATCACATAGGTATCGAATTGACTAGACTCAGGGGATTAGGCATAAGTATACCTTGCCTTTTCTTTACCCAGTAAGGACGGATTGGGGTGGGGTAACTGTAGGCGTGACTTAATAGGACTACTTTTACTTTGTTCGACATCCTATAACCGATTGACAAACCATCAGTTGAAACCATTAGTGCCAGGGATCGGTAGTTTGCCCAGATAACCCAAAGAGAAGCTGTATGCCCAGAAGCCTGTTTTCCTTTATTTGATTTCAGTTTGATTAATTGTTTTCTGTTTCTAGTTTGGTCAAAGTGTTTAGTTTATTATTTATGCATGTTAGTTTGGGTTAATTAGATTTCTTATTTGCGTTAGTTAGTAGTTTGATTAAACCGCTGTGACCACAACAACCAACTTCAAAACCTTTTTTAAATCGTGACAACAGTTTGGGCTAGCCGAGATCACTTATTGCAATTTCTTCCTCGTGGGATCGACCTCACACTTATCACTATACTCCTTAGTGTTTAGTTTGGCAGAATATAAATTTATTTTGACCGCGCGTTGCTTCCACGACAAAGTTTTCGCGTCGTCAACGGTTAAAAACATGTATTGGTCTTTCATGCACATATGCGGTGGCAAATTGTAAGGTGTGAGTATTACGGGCCATGAAGAGTACTGTTGACCAAAACTTCCAAACGGTTGAAACACATCGGTACATAAACCTAATCTGACATTTCGAGAATCAGCTGCGAAGTCTGGATATTCTTGGTTGAAATGCTTCCAAGCCATTGAATCTGATGGATGATGCATAATATCGTCTTTGACAACATGTTCAGCATGCCACCTCATGTCCGCAGCTGTGGCATTAGATGCATACAAACGTTGCAAACGGGGCGTCAAAGGAAAATAATGCATTCTCTTGTACGGTGTGCTTGTCTTCTTCCGTTTGGTATTGGTCGAGTTCACTGGTTTGAATTGCGAATGATCACAAATCTTACAACTCTTTCTGTCTCGGTCTTCACTTCCTCAGTATATCATACAGTTATTGATGCACTTGTCATTTTCTCAACCGGTAAATCCATGCCTCGAAGTAGTTGCTTGCTTTTGTAAAAGTTTTCAGTTACCAAGTTACCAGCGGGCAACACTTCTTTGAACAACGATCCGTATTGGTCGTAACCTTTCTCTGTGATGTGATTCTCAGACTTTATATTCATCGTTCGAGCAACAAAAGACAACTTCGAATGAGTTTCACATCCTTCGTACAATGGGTCATTCACTGCTTTCAACATATCATAAAATCTTTGAGCCTCTGGATTGGGTGGTTCCTCAACTGCTTCAGACTGATTGAATGAAGGACCAGCAGCATCACGGATCATATCGATGTATGGATTTGGATCGGCCGGAATGTTTGATTGGCTTGGAACAGGGATCACATTCTGATTCTGAACATGTTCATAAAGATGGTCTTCGCCGTGGAATAGCCATGTGTAATAACCCGGAACAAACCCATGTTTCAGCAGATGCTGCGTGATTGTCTTATTGTCCAAGTAATTAATATTGCTACACCTCTTTCGACTACAAGGACATTTCAACTTATCACCGTCTTTCCATTCAACATTTATTCTTGCGAACTCAATGAATGACTCGATTCCATCAATATATTCCTTAGACAGATAACCGCCAACCCTCCGTTTGTACATCCAATTACTATCAGAGTTCATTCTATAGAATTAAGACGATAATCTTTAAACAAAATAAACAATCATACACATTTAAGAAAGTATACTAAACAATCATACACATTTTAAAAAGTTAATGAGATTTTGACATGAATTCGACAGCACATATGCGTTGCAATTGATTTATTGGTAAGGGTCCTATCCCATTCAAGAATGTGATATGATGTTCTTTGTTAGTTAGTGTCTCGAATGGACTTAAAAAATTTGGCAGCACTTCCCTCTAAGTACACGTGTTTCAATGTACCCGAGAACGTAGGGAAATAACTAACCAAATCTTAAAATAAGTCCATAATCGAAACACATATCAACTAACAAAGAACATCATAATCACATTCTCAAACTGTCCAAAAATGAGACAATTCAAGATTCAATATCGAATGGTAAGTTCGATATTAAATCTCAACCGGGTCTAAGCTCTTGTACATAGAACACAAAATCAAACTTGTAACATATTTAACATATCTCAACATATATTAAACATAACTTGTAACCAATTTAACAAATTTAACATATCTCAAAATATCTCAACATAACTTGTAACCAATTTTTCAAAAAATCAAAATATTTATAAAATCCAATTTTATATTTCAATTTATTTATACATACTCATTCCAATTTTCCAAATTTTCAATATACTCATTGTAATATTTCTAAAATCCAAATATTTATCAAAAATCTCAATATTATTCAAATCCCAAATTTCTACTACTTAGAAAAAATAAATTTCAACTTAATCTATAAAACTTGTGGAACTCACCAAATCGAACTCATCAAATGGAACTCAATAAAACCCAAAAATGATATACATAACACAGTAGTGCTAATGACAATTCCAAGAAACTCAAAATTCCAAGAAACTCAAAATTTACGAAAACCCTAAAATGACAATTCTCAACAAATCAAAATTCAAAATCGACATATACATGATATACATAACACAACACTGCTAAATAACATTTATACGAAGATCTCTCGAACAAAAATCGCATTTTTCTAAAAACCCTATTTTTTTTCAAAATATAGAAATTAAACCGGTTAAAGGGAGAAAATAGAGTTCTAACCTGATAGCCTTGGAGAATCGAAGTGCTTGAGGTTTTGGTAGCTTCAATTCGCCGGACGCAGCTTCAATTCGCCAGAAATCGCCCTCCAAGTCGCCGCCCCTCTCTGTGTTGGATGAAAAAATGAAATGAATATGTTTCTGCTGTGCCTGCTGTAATATAGACGCCCCCTATGGGGATCCCCTACGGGTCGAGCCGTAGGCAGTAAGTATGACTCAAAACGTCGCCGTTTAATACTCCCCTACGGGAACCTTTCCCGTAAGGGTCCCCTACGGCTAGACAGCCGTAGGAGAAATTAATACACCCCTACGGGATCCGCCGTAGAGTTTCTCCGCGCAACGTCCCCTACGGGGATGCTTGACGTAGGGCTTAATAGCCTACGGGCACCCGTAGTAACTATTGGAGGGAAGCCAGGCGCGGCAAAGCGCGCGCTTCTCCTTACGTGTAACTCCTACGGGATTTATACTTACGGCCAGAGCCGTCGAAGTGCCCGTAGGGATCTTCAATATAGTATTCCCAGTAGGGGATGCCGTAGGGCTCTCCTACGGGAATTTTACCGTAAAGAATCTCCGTAGGGATCCCGCGAATTTTTTGTAGTGATACTTTTTGTTTTGCATAACATACATACATGTGCAACATTGAATACACCTTATTCCCCGTCAATTCACTCTGTCCCAAGCCACCAGTTCAGACCTTCCAGCCACCACCTGCTCCCTCAGTCCCTCATTGTCGAAGACGACATGAGAAAATCCTGTTGAACTTCTGCTTAAGGTCGATTCCACGTAGAAGCTTCTCCACCAAACAAATCGGGTGTCACGCTTCACCCTGACCCATGCTGAAATTGTTGTATACATGTATAAGTATGTATCATGTATGCATTGTTATCATGCTATGTAAGTACGTGTGTTTGTTTGTACGCCTATGTTTGTTTGTGTATTATTACTTAAATATGTAGTTATGTATGTATGTAATATATTTTAAATTTTAATTTTTTTTTTTGCACAACTAATTATTTTAGACTTGAAAATTTTAATTTCTATTTAGTATATATATATTAGAAATTTTAATAATTGCATATATATTATATGTAAATTTAGTTTTTATGGTATAACTAAGAAAATTAATATTATATTTTTTTTGCTCATGCAAATAATTTTCTTTAAATATATTTTTTTTCAAAAATTTAATTAAATTTCTCTTGTAGTATTTTTTCAATTATATATATATATATATATATATATATATATATATTCAAATTAATTAAATTACTATATCATTTAAAAAATTTTAACTACAATAATTTATTCATAATTAACTAAGTAAGAATTTGTTTTTACTCCAATAAGTTTATTATCTAAAAAAATCATATCATATTTTTTACTCCAATAAGTTTTTATATGTTTCATCGTATATTTTTTAATAAGTTTCACTAGAAAAGTATATTATTTAATACTAAAAATATTTAAATAATAGTTGCAACAATATTTTTTTTTGGAGGTATGCAATAATAGTTGAAACATTCAATTTTTTTTTTAATTTTTCACTTTAAAATATAATTTTGCTCTATTTTATCAACTATATTTTAAATTTCACTCACAACTACCTTACTTTTCAACTAACTTAAAAATACATTTTAACTCTTCAATTTTATGTAAAAAAGTAACACCTTACTTTTCAACTAACTTAAAAATACATTTTAACTCTTCAATTTTCTGTAGAAAAGTAACAGTTTTTTAATCTTCGAGCCCGAAAAAAGTCTCTCAACTTTTTAAGAACCGGATTTACTTTTCTGTAATGGAGGGGGTACGACATTTTGGCAAATTATCCGATTGCATTTAATATGTGTCAAATTATCCGATTGCATTTAATATGTGTCGAACCACTTTAAGTTACTAATTACTAGTAGTATAACTTTACCTCGAATATCTTTGACCGTAATAAACGTAGGATGTATCAACACCGATGCTTGAATTAAATCGGGCGACTTCGCAAGGTCGGTGGTAACCATGCCTAAAATGATATATTCGAATGCCGTGAATTGTGAGATGAATGAATAGACTATGTACTTTAATTTGTGAACACGTACACACATATACATACCTCCCCAGCAGAAACCTGCTGCTCCAATCTTAGTTATGCCTTTGTTTTTTAAAGCTGTAATAATTGGCTTTGCATCTTCAATTCCTTTTCCCTACAAAAATACAAACATACTATTATACTTTTTGTGTCACAATAAAGTTTGCTAGCACTTTTTTGTAATTTTCAACTTAAAATTACATTTTTTAACTTTTACTTTTTGTTAAAATTCAAAAAATATCATTTTTTTTTAATTGATGTCTCCGAAAAAATACTTCAACTATTTCTGAATTGACTGAGGAGCAAATTAAAGTGTGAAAAAAGACACTCACCGGTGGGTGCTTGTCAAACCAAGGTTGAAAAGGCTGACCGGGTACAAATGGATCACCATGGAAGTAATCTGGAACCACACCATAAAATCCAGCTGCCCCTATTTTATCTGCGATCTGCCTTTTAGGTCCAAAATCAAAACGAGCGAAATGTGTGTGAAAAATTATACAAGCGAAAAATAAATCTCATGAAACGTTGAATTCATATAAAATGATGAATGTGAAAATCCATAGAACTTGAGGTTTAATAGTACCTTAAGTGGAGAACCTCAAATCCTGGAAACAGAAAAAAAGTTTTATTTATGGCATGAGTTGTAATTAAGAGTCAATCAAAATGTCTCATTTTGTATATTTTTATTTCTCTAAATAAATAGATTAATTTGTAATATACCAAGAATATCTGATGACAAAATAACAGAAGTTTTTGCATTTGTAGGCCCAGAAACATAGCAATTCAAGCCTCCAAGTTTTTGCACTTCACCACCTGCAACAACAACAAAAAACATCATTACTTCATACAACTAGACAAAATGTCAAAAACACAATAAAAAAAATCGTCAAAACCTGCTACGTGAACTCGATGTGAATTCGTTACAACAACTAAACCAAGCAAAAGTTTCAACCAGTGATTGGGCGCCATTGTCGTCTCAATGTTTTTTCTTCAAGATGATCAAATAATGAAATTAATTTATAGCAGTGATGGATTGTATTCGACTCATATATATTTTGGTTTATTCGGTATGGCTGCCTAATTAGTTAATGGTATGGCTGCCTAATTAGTTAATTTTTATTATAGTTTGTTGGCTAATTTTTTTCATTAAAATTTAGGGTACTTGCAGTGTATAGTTATTAAAATGGTACATTTATATAGTAAATACATTTAACGATTCATATAATTATTAAACTGGTACATTTATATAGTAAATACATTTAACAGATTCATATATACTCATAAATGGTACATTTATATAGTACTCTCTCCAATTTTTTTTAATTGTCGTTTTAGTGATTTGCACAATTATTAATGTAAAAATATTATACCTAATCTAACCTTATTTAATTATATTATAAAATTAATAAATCAACACAAATTATCTTTATCTTCTCTTCCTAAAAACACTCCGGATATTTTTTTTTGTCTTTCACAATTAATAAACTACATTAAATAAGGATAAAAAAGTACAAAAAATGTAAAACGTCAATTAAAATGAAAAAAAATAAAAAACACAGAACACAATTAAAAAGTATTGGAGGGACTAATACATTTAACAGATTCATATATACAGTATAGAGCATTTAAGCTATTTAAAAGTCATGATATTTCATTTTCCACTTTTTAAAAAAGGGAATTTAAATAAATTTCCTATGGTTGAATTTTGTCTAATTGTAAATAAATGTACTTTACTCAAAATACTTTTATAAGTTATACAATCATTACAAATTTTAAAACACGAAATAAAAGTTAAATCTTATATAATTAAGGTATAACAACCTATAAATATTTTCTGTTGTTTAATTTTGTCTAATTGTAAATAAATTTAATTTACTCAAAATATTACTTCTGTCCCAACTATATATCCCAAAACAACTTTGTTGAAACTAAAAAACAACTTTGTTGAAACTAAAAAACGTAAGTGCCGGAAATATATTCGTGTTTAGTGTTGTTTACGGGTGTGTGTTTTTATATATTTTATATATATATATATATATATATATATATATATATATATATATATATATATATATATATATATATATATATATATTTATATTTATATTTATACGATCTTGGAGAGTAGTGTATTATTGTCTCAACGGGTCTCACTTGGAGTGTAGTTCATATTTGGTGTGAAAATGCACGGAAAACGGAACGAAAACAAAAAAATGAGAGAAGACGAGAAACGAGGCTGGAACTCGACCGCGTTGAAACTCGCGGTGAAAAACTTAGCCAAATTTGGAGCGGAGAAAAAATGTTGCAACAGTTCAACCCACGACAAGCTCGTGGACAACACCTACGCGAGTATGGAGGAGCTCGCGGAAGCTCAATTCCGTTGACTCGCGGTGAAGACGCCGTGTGTCGCGGCAAACTGGTTCAAATAGAGTGACTGAGAGTGACCGGAAAGGCAATTTAGTTGACTTGACTTCTGTTGACCTCGTCCAATTAAGAGTTGACCAATGATATTTTTGTCATTTCAAGTTCAAATTAATTTTTAATTTATGTCGGGAAACAGCTAAAATCGTTTACAAGCACATGGAAGAGTGTAAATGCATGAGAAACTATTGTGTTTTGAGCTAAGAAAGATGATGAAACAGTAGAACCAAAACCAGCCAATAATAAAAGAAAAAAAGGAATAAAATTAGGTCAAATGGAATGTCACTCATTCAGCTTACAAAAGGCACACAAAAGCAGTATTTATACTTATTTGCTAATAGCACTTTTAAAAGGTGCTATTTAAAATGTAAAGATAAAATGACAGCTCTTTTCTTCTCTAAAAAAAGTGATGCTCATAGCTCCTTGTAGCTCATTTTGTACTTTCACACACCCCCTCATTTTGTACTTTAAAAGGTCCTGTAAAGCAGCTGCACCCATTGGCTTGGTCAGAATATCAGCAAGCTGCAGATTACTGTGGACATGAAGAGGTTTAACAACTCCAGCTACAAGCTTCTCCCTGATTGTGTGGCAGTCAATCTCTATATGTTTAGTCCTCTCATGGAACATGGCATTGGGTGTAATGTGCAAGGCTGCCTCATTATCACAATAAAGAGGCACAGGCCTGAGCTGCTCAATCCCCATTTCAGCAAGCAGTCCTTTTGTCCATACAAGTTCACAGCATGCTTGTGCCATAGCCCTGTAATCAGCCTCTGTAGATGACCTTGATATGGTATGTTGTTTCTTGGACTTCCATGAAATCAGAGAGGGACCAAGCAATACATGCTGGTAATCGATATCCCGGATTACCAAAATATGCGGAAACCGATAATCCGATCGAAATCCCGTCGCCGGAAGACCCGAACGCGAACCACCTCACGAGCCGGGGCCCGACCGAATGCCCAGCGAGGCCCGAAGGCCGCGTGCACCAGCCGAGCCCCCGCGAGGGGCTCGCGATCGCCTTCGGACGATCGCTGGGATCGCTCGTAGCGATCCCCGGGCTGCTCGCAGCAGCCCCGCAGCGAGTCGCTGACTCGCTGCTCCAGCGCACGGGGTCACCCTGTGCGAGCCGCTACGGGCGAACCCGTAGCATGCACGGGGTCGCTGCGAGTTGCCCCGCAGCTGACCCGCGATCGATCCGAGGATCGATCGCATCCCTCGGCTCCGGCCGAGGGTTCCCCGTAGCCGCGCCGGCGGCGATGAGGGCGGAGGGATCCGCCGTGGCACCAGCCCACGGCATCCCTGGCGATCGACCGAAGTCGATCGCATGCCCCGGCGTCCAGCCGGGGCTTCCCCTTGTCGCGCGTCCCGGCGGTCCGAACCCTGGGGTTCGACCGCCACCTTCGATCCTCGCCGGGGATCTCGAATCCCCGTCCCCGAGGTTCGTCGTTTTCCCGGATCGTGTGTTCATGTATATATAACATTATATAATCACAAAAATTATAGAGGGGGTTTATGATTTTATACCTCGATTCGTTGTTCGGAGAAACAAATCAAACGCGTTGAAGACCTTCGAATCTTCCTACGTATTCCTTGCACCTCGTCCGAACGTCGTGTGGGCGACGATCTATCGAACTCCTATGGATCTCCTTCAACTCTCAAGACTTATGATTGTGTATGTGTTATGAAGGCCCTGTAGTGCTTTTATAGGCTACGTAGGGGATCAAAAGGAGGTGGAATATTGGACTTCTAATATTGAAGATTAAATTGAGCCCAGCCCAAATCTATTAATCCTTATCAATATTAATTAATTTATATAAAATTAATTTATTTTCCACTATATAAATTAATTGCACTCCCAATATTAAACCATATTATATCAAATAATATTTCTCCGGTAGTATTATTTATTCCGTGTATTTAAGATTTAAATATCCATGAATAAAATTAATTTATTGCTAATTAATTTATTCATCTCTTATATCCGAGAATAGTACCATTCAACCTTAATTATTGTGCGGAACAAATCCACTCATGAGGTTTACACAATAATTCCTTATGAACTCATCTCGGGGATATTATCAACCCTTCCGGGATACACTTTCCCGTCAAGTATTCACGGCATGTCATATATAAAATATAGCGACCCAATTTTACCGGTAATCAACCCAATAATAAAATCGGTTAATTCCTTTGGAAAATCAAAGTCTCTTATATTAAATATACACACCCGCAATAGTATCGGGGATTAAGAATAAAATACTCTGAGATTTAAATCGATTATCCAAGGCAATCCTAATCGATAAATCTCAAGCGATCCGCCCAATACACCAAGTGTACAAGTGTGATAAAATAATTAAGATAAATTATTTTCTCTCTCACACAACGACTATACCGATGGATTGGTCCGTGTCCATCTAGGTCGTGAGCAACTGTTCGATTAAATACGAGTAACTGATAGTATGATCTTCTGTGTGGGCCCGACACACCATACTAACTACAACGTATAAAATCCAGGACTATATTTTGCATAATTTAATTAATAATAATTAAATGCAAATAATTGTTTATTATTTAAATAGGTTAAATGCTATGACCGGGAGTTTACCGATACTTAAATCTAGACATTAAGTACACAACTCCAACAATCTCCCACATGTACTAAGGTCTAGTCATTTCCTCCAAACTCCCGACTCCCATACTCATCACGTGCTTAGGTTATACTTCCGAGAAGTATTATGTGAATGAGCACTCTAGGTTGCCGCTCTGAAGTTATCTTGGTGACTACAGCGTCGTCTCCCTAGACGATGACTCGTATCAGGTGGTACTTGCTTTATGTGTTATCATCACTTTTTGGACTTATGACTTCTTCCAGTTCATCATGCACCGCTATATACATAGCCCTTTGGTGAACCAAGAATCATACCCAAGTCTAGAGGTTATTCCGGAACCTAACCAAAACTTCCGCTGCCTCTGAGGCTGCTATTCGGTTTATGACAGAGCCTGAGAAGCATCATGCTTATCACTCTTTCATCTTAAGGTTCCACCTCTTCCAAAATTGAACACATAGCCTGATATCGACTTACACTGGTCTTTCTCTGATTTTAGATCTGAGAATTTGTAATCCAAGAAGATTTCGTCTTGCTTTGTAAGCTAGTACTTCGAAAGTACTTCTTACAGCATTCGAACATCTTTTGTCAAGATTACTTTGATATCCTCCCACTACGCTAACCGCATAGTTGATATCAGGTTTGTTTTTCAACATTACATCCATTAAGCTTTCCATACCCCAGGGTATAGGAAACTGCTTTATCTTTATCTATCTCCTTTATGTGTCCAAGACACATTCCTTTAGACAGATGTATTCTGTTTCCGAAAGGCAATAACCTTTCTCAGAATTATGCATGTTTAAAACAAACCATAATCGCATAAGATATCCAGGAGAAGTACAATGTTCTTATCTAGACATCGAAAGATTCCAAGAACATGATCCAACTTACTCTTAATCTTATGTCTCGATTTATTTAGACAACCTCTATTTTATGTCTGACAATACTTTTACATTGTTGCCAATGATGAAGTGTTATCTACATAAAATTCCGAGAAACACTACCTTGTTTCCATTACGTTTCTATTACACCCTTCCTCGTCTTTGCCCTTTGATGAATCCATCTAAATGGACTATCTCATCAATTCGCAAGTTCCACGATTCATAGCTTTGTAATGATCCATAAATGGATTTACTAAGCTTGTACTTCTAAATGATCTTGCCTCTTAACAATAATACTTATTGCTATCCAAGTAGGCACATTTAGATTAGTACCGCCCCTTATGCAGAGCTAGGGATCGATTTCATCTCTACTAGATCCAGAGTTCAAAACTCCTCTAGTCTTATGAACATCTCTGGTTGCTTAACAACCTCCCACTGCAATGGCGTTCTGGTATATAACAGTTATAACATTAGGTGCATTTAGTGGTGTACTACTACTCGGTTAGGCTGGTTCTCAGTCTTTTCTTTTCCTCATTTTAGAGTACCTTGTCAGTTAGGGCATTGTAGTTCATCTAATAGTCTTCCTCTAAGAACCGGGCGAGGACACCCCTCTGGTTCATAGTACTATTGAACATACAATCACTTGTTCTTCTAGGATATCCTACAACCACATTGAATGTGCCGTTGTGTCCAGAAATATCCATAGAACATAGGTAGTTCCGAATAAACTTGCCATTTTATTATTAGAATCCCATTTCTTATTCCTGACACACCATTTCTACACGTAAGTGCATGGTGCAGTCCTTTGAGACTTAATCCCAATCTTTGATTTATGCTATGTGTTCTTTAGACAGGTGGTAGCCTCCGCGAACAAGTCGCAGGCTTCTAATGGATATACTTTGAAGGTTCCCCATAATAGCTTTGTGTCTACTGACGGGTCAAAAACACTTTGCTTTTATGGCACATCAAGTATTCTAATCCATCTTTGAGTATTCTTTGAAAGAACTACTCGCACCTTTCTAATTACACATGTTACCGCATTAATCATAAATCATTCTCAATACTTGTCCGAATTCTATCCAGAAAGGTCAGCTTAGTTGTATCATCCTCCAAAATTGATTCTTAGGTCGGGAGGTCCATTCCTCCAACTATAATTGATCAAATCAATTTCGACCCTTTTGAATCCCTTTTGAATAAATACTACTAAGTTTCAAGAATTCACAAGTATAATGATTAATAAAGAAATATATCTAATAAGTAAAGCAAGTTATACATATCGGTTCGTTGCATCGTGGTAGACTAAGGATTCATCATTCATATATTGCTATCTAATGTACCAGAATAGATAACACCATTATTCCTTATCTAAATCACCGAATGATTAAAGAAATAAATATCCATTCATTAATAGAAAATCCAGAACAAAAGTTCTTTTCAAAATAAAAGGGGTACATAAAGCAATAATCTTGAAATGAAATCCTAAAACTACTAAAAGCAGATAAATGTATTCCACTGCAACTGCTGCTACCTCAACAGCTTCGCCCACGTAGACTCGAACTCTTCTTCTCTAAGTCGCCGGTTTTCTGGAACCCCTTCGTACTTTTGAGAGGACATTCAGACTTCCAGTGTCCAGACTTGTTGCACCGGAAGCACTTGCCCCTTGGCTTACTAGCCCCCACTCGTGGTCCATTCCTCTTGGCACCACTGGGTTTCCAGGCTTGCTTCCTTTTCTTGCCCCTACCTCCAACAGCTTTCAAGCTTTTGGACTTGGTAGTTACAAGCGCTTGAGACTTTCCCTTCTTGTAGATCCCCTCTGCCGCCTTTAGTTCAGTCAGGAGTTGCGCAAGAGTATAAGATAGTTTACCCATATTATAGCTCATACGAAACTGCTCAAAACTAGGGGTCAGAGACTGGAGTATGATGTCGACTTGCGTCTCACCATCAATCATAGCTCCTAGGACCTCCAATTCATTCAACAAACTCATCATTTTAAGAACGTGCTCCCCAACGGGCGTTCCTTCAGATTGAGTAGTCGACATGAGGACTCTCATGGCTTCTTGCCTACCCGCACGGTCTTGATGCCCAAACATCTCCTTGAGGTTGAACAACATATCCTCGGCAGTGTTCATCGACTGATGTTGGTTTTGGAGTACATTTGACATAGAAGCCAAAATATAGCACCTAGCCATTTCATCAGCCTTTTTCCACTTCCGATATGCTTCCTTCTCCTCATCAGTTGAGGCAGCCGTGGGTTCAGCAGGGCAGTGCTCATAGAGTACAAACTTGTACTCTTCAGCAGTCAGGACAATGTCCAAATTTCTCTTCCAATCAATATAATTGGGACCAGTGAGTTTATTTTCCTTGAGTATCACAGAAAGTGGATTCATAGCTATTCTCTAAACCTATAAGCACATATAAACAAACAATCAATTTAATATCCGATATTATCTCCCTCAAATAATATCATTAAATTACTAATCACATCTAAAATCCCATCAGGTAAGGCAAGCCACGTTGTGTGGACGTTTACCCACCCAAATGATTTAGTAATTAGATTTTCTTTGGTCATACATCGATTATAGCGTAACTTCGTTGGGAAGGATACTATAACGCGTATCTAAGTGTAAACCATTACTCAGTACTAAAGTAAATCGTTTGGAATTGCTACATCACCGCAAGCCACGTTGTTTGGACGTTTACGATAACTTCGCAATTCTTCACAATTCTTTATAACTGTCTACATCAATTAATCCAAAATCCGTTAGTATAGCAAGCCACGTTGTGTGGACGTTTACTACACCAAGAGACTTTTATAATTGACTCCCAATTACAAGATCCATTCGATTTTGTAAATCAAGATGCGGAGAATCATAAGTGAAACTCGAAGTTTCTAACCAGTGATTCACCATGCGAACAACCCTATCTCTCATTAGATGAGGGAGCCGAGCAGACAATCGATCCATCTATCAAAGAATGGTACGAAGGTCTCTAATTTGTGTCATCCACATGACCAAGTGGCTTTTGCTCCATTCCACTCCCCGGGGTGAGAATGAGTCGACTTGAAGTGAGTTTCAGAAAGACAAATTAGGCATTGTTTGATAAACTTGATCTATGTTTCTCGTAAAAGGAATTACAAGAATTCTCCTCCAATGACTCGTCTATACGAACTTTTGAAGTCCATAAGAGTCACCAAGAGAACAACAATGGAGACCATGGGAATGTTTCCATCCCCTCTCCCACTTAGCTTTTTACAATAAAGGGATACGCTATCTAGTGCATAAAGTAAACACATATAGCATGCATACAAGTAATAAAGCACATAGTATCACATAGTCAAAATAATGCTAGAAAATTATTTTCCCGACTATCATGGCTTTATTCCATCTCCGTACGCATCTTCTAGTCTTCAGTCTTCGTTCTTGAATGCTCCATGTGACGAGAATATAAATCCCAATATTTAAGTCTATTTATTTTCAATTAATCCAAAAGTTACTTAATTCGAAAATTAAGTCAATCGAATATATCAAAAATAAAATTAAATATTATTAATATTTTATTTATTTATTTTTCTATCTAATTCTATTAAATCTCTAGAATCCTATCCAAGTATAAAACTTGAATATTCTAGAAGACTTCTATAATAGAATAAGGAAATAAAATAAATTAGGACTCTTCTACTTTCCATAATTAATTAATTTCCATCTAATGAAATTCCCAAGAATAGGAATAATCAAATAGGAAATAAATTAATATCAAATTAATTAGATTCCTAATCCATGAATATTTCCATAATAGAAATAAAACAATAGGAATCCTAATTAATTCCAAATTGATTCTTTTCCTTATCCATGAGAGTTTCCAAAAAAATAGGAGTACTCAAAAAGGAAAAATCCGAATCAATTAGGAAAGTAAATTTCCGGACCGGGATAGCATGGGGTGGGAGGCCCCACGCCACCCTCGACCACGCCTAGGAGGTGGCCGGCCACCATTGCCGGCGGCTCCTCCATGGCCGGATCGACCATGGGGTTGGTCGATCCGAGCCCTAGCTCCTCCCCGTCACTTCGTCTTCTCCGGCGGTCTTTGATTCATCGATCCAATCGCAAAATAAATTACAATAATCTAAATTACAATTCCGGTATCGATTCTATACATGAAATCGACCCTATACAATTTCCGGAAAAACCATAGAACGTAATAATAAATCCTAAATTCGGTCAACCCCCGAATTTTTACTATTACAAACATTCATCCACACAAAACGAATCTCGACATGTCCGAGAGTTTAATAAACGAATAATCATGGTAAAATAATTAACGAAAAATTAAACCATGATTGCCGGAAATCCCTGCAAGGTAGAACAATAATAGAACATATACATGAACACGAAACCAAACGCTCTGATACCAATTGCTGGGAATCGATATCCCGGATTACCAAAATATGCGGAAACCGATAATCCGATCGAAATCCCGTCGCCGGAAGACCCGAACGCGAACCACCTCACGAGCCGGGGCCCGACCGAATGCCCAGCGAGGCCCGAAGGCCGCGTGCACCAGCCGAGCCCCCGCGAGGGGCTCGCGATCGTCTTCGGACGATCGCTGGGATCGCTCGTAGCGATCCCCGGGCTGCTCGCAGCAGCCCCGCAGCGAGTCGCTGACTCGCTGCTACAGCGCACGGGGTCACCCCGTGCGAGCCGCTACGGGCGAACCCGTAGCATGCACGGGGTCGCTGCGAGTCGCCCCGCAGCTGACCCGCGATCGATCCGAGGATCGATCGCATCCCTCGGCTCCGGCCGAGGGTTCCCCGTAGCCGCGCCGGCGGCGATGAGGGCGGAGGGATCCGCCGTGGCACCAGCCCACGACATCCCTGGCGATCGACCGAAGTCGATCGCATGCCCCGGCGTCCAGCCGGGGCTTCCCCTTGTCGCGCGTCCCGGCGGTCTGAACCCTAGGGTTCGACCGCCACCTTCGATCCTCGCCGGGGATCTCGAATCCCCGTCCCCGAGGTTCGTCGTTTTCCCGGATCGTGTGTTCATGTATATATCACAATTATATAATCACAAAAATCATAGAGGGGGTTTATGATTTTATACCTCGATTCGTTGTTCGGAGAAACGAATCAAACGCGTTGAAGACCTTCGAATCTTCCTACGTATTCCTTGCACCTCGTCCGAACGTCGTGTGGGCGACGATCTATCGAACTCCTATGGATCTCCTTCAACTCTCAAGACTTATGATTGTGTATGTGTTATGAAGGCCATGTAGTGCTTTTATAGGCTACGTAGGGGATCAAAAGGAGGTGGAATATTGGGCTTCCAATATTGAAAATTAAATTGAGCCCAGCCCAAATCTATTAATCCTTATCAATATTAATTAATTTATATAAAATTAATTTATTTTCCACTATATAAATTAATTGCACTCCCAATATTAAACCATATTATATCAAATAATATTTCTCCGGTAGTATTATTTATTCCGTGTATTTAAGATTTAAATATCCATGAATAAAATTAATTTATTGCTAATTAATTTATTCATCTTTTATATCCGAGAATAGTACCATTCAACCTTAATTATTGTGCGGAACAAATCCACTCATGAGGTTTACACAATAATTCCTTATGAACTCATCTCGGGGATATTATCAACCCTTCCGGGATACACTTTCCCGTCAAGTATTCACGGCATGTCATATATAAAATATAGCGACCCAATTTTACCGGTAATCAACCCAATAATAAAATCGGTTAATTCCTTTGGAAAATCAAAGTCTCTTATATTAAATATACACACCCGCAATAGTATCGGGGATTAAGAATAAAATACTCTGAGATTTAAATCGATTATCCAAGGCAATCCTAATCGATAAATCTCAAGCGATCCGCCCAATACACCAAGTGTACAAGTGTGATAAAATAATTAAGATAAATTATTTTCTCTCTCACACAACGACTATACCGATGGATTGGTCCGTGTCCATCTAGGTCGTGAGCAACTGTTCGATTAAATACGAGTAACTGATAGTATGATCTTCTGTGTGGGCCCGACACACCATACTAACTACAACGTATAAAATCCAGGACTATATTTTGCATAATTTAATTAATAATAATTAAATGCAAATAATTGTTTATTATTTAAATAGGTTAAATGCTATGACCGGGAGTTTACCGATACTTAAATCTAGACATTAAGTACACAACTCCAACAATACACAAAAACCAGTAACAGATCTTCAAGTATCAGGGCAACTAGCCCAATCAGCATCTGAATACACCTTAAGCTGAAGGCTGTTTTGTCTTGGAAAGAAAAGTCCATGGCCTAGAGTCCCTTTAACATACTTCATAACTCTCTCTGCTGCCTTAAGATGTAAATGAGTAGGTGAATGTAGAAATTGACTCAACTTATTAACTGAGTAGGTGATATCAACTCTAGTAATGCATAGATATAACAGTCTCACAATCAACCTTCTGTAAATAGAAATGTCAAGCAAAGGATCTCCATCATTAATACTTAAATGTTTAACAGCATCCATGGGAATAGTAGAGGGTTTACAACCTGTGAGTCCAGCATCCTTTATCAAATCAAGGGCATATTTCCTTTGGCATACAATGATCCCAATGACATTTTGTGCAATTTGCAATCCAAGGAAATACTTAGGAACACCAAGATCCTTGTGTTTAAAGCGTGTGATAAAGAATGCTTTAAAACCGGATATACTTTCAGCACTATTACTGGCCAGTAATATGTCATCAACATATACCACAACACAAAGGATAGTGTCTCCAGTGTTTTTGATGATGAAAGAATGATCAAAAGGAGACTGCTGCAAACCAAAAAGAGACAAGGTATTAGAGAGGGTAATGTACCACTGCCTTGAGGCTTGTTTGAGGCCATATATAGATTTCAATAGCTTTCACACAGAGCCAGAGGGATACTCCACCCCCTGATTTAGCAAGCCAAGTGGAAGGGACATATAAATGTCTTCGTGAGTACACCATGAAGGAAATCATTGTTTATGTCCAGATGACTTAAGTGCCAGTTTTTTACAGAAGCAACAGCAAGGAGAAGTTTTACTGTGGTGAGTTTGGCAACTGGTGAGAAAGTATCCAAGAAATCAAGCCCTGCTTGCTGAGTGTAGCCCTTGGCCACCAGTCTGGCTTTGTATCTTTCTACAGTGCCATCAGCAAGGAACTTGGTTTTGTATACCCATTTACACCCTATAGGTGTCTTCCCAGGAGGTAGGGCAGTGACTTCCCAAGTATGATTCTGTTCCAGTGCGTTGAGTTCAGCTTTCATAGAATCACACCACTGTGGATACTGAATGGCTTGTTTGTAATGATGAGGTTCAGGGACAATAGTGATAGCAGCAAGGAAATGTGTATAATCTGGAGAGAGTTTGACAGTAGAAAGATAAGATGATATGGGATATGGACAAAAGGAAGGTGAAGATATGGAATGACAGAGATAATCATTCAAATAAGCAGGTTTTTTTAATGGTTCTACAGGTTGTTTTGGTGAAGTTACTGGGTGTAAAGGAGATGGAATAACAGGGGCTGGTGAGGGGTTTGAAGTTTGAGAATATGGGATATCAGTAGAAAAGGTTGAAGAATTCTTAGGGTTATTTGGAGATGGAACCAAAGAAGGAAAAATATTTGGATCCAAGTGTGAGAAAGGAAAAACAGTTTCATGAAAAGTGACATTTCTGGAAATGAAAATGGACTGAGTATCCAAGTCTAAGAGCTTATAACCCTTAACTCCAGCAGGGTATCCCAAGAAAACACATTTAGAAGCTCTTGGACTGAATTTGGTTATGCACCTTTCCAAAGTAGAAGCAAAATAGAGACAGCCAAAAACTCTAAAGTGTGTGTAAGAAGGTTGCTTCTTGAACAGCATTGAAAAAGGAGTTTGAAAGTTGGTAAGCACAGAGGAAGGAAGCCTATTGATTAAAGAGGAGGCTGACAAAATGCACTCTCCCTAGTAAGAGAGTGGTAAATGGGATTGAAACATAAGGCTTCTGGAAACATTGAGTAAATGTTGATGTTTCCTCTCAACCCTTGCATTTTGTTGTGGTGTTTCAACACAAGAATGTTGAACCACAGTACCATAAGTAGAGAATAAATCAGGTAAAGAAAACTCAGATCCATTGTCACATCTAATACATTTAACAACCTTATCAAATTGTGTCTGAACAGTTTGAAAATATTGTGTCAAAACACTCTTCACATCAGACTTGGACTGTTAAAGAAAAGTCCATACAAACCTACTGTGGTCATCCACAATAGTAAGAAAATATTTGAAACCTTCAACAGTTGGGACAGAGAAAGGGCCCCTAACATCATAGTGAATTATATCAAATATATCACTGGCATGAGAAAGAGATGTATCAAACTTCAACTTCTTTTGTTTAGCTAAAGGGCAAACTTCACAAATGAAATGCTTATTACATGAGATTTGCAACTCTTTTGATAACATATGTAATTTAGCAAAAGACAAGTGACCTAGTCTGGAATGCCATGTATGAAAAGAACTCACTGAGCCAGCAAAGATTGAAGCAGTAGTTCCAACAGAATTTGTGGCCTCCAGCACATAGAGATTTCCAATTCTCTTATGCATCCCAATCTGATGACCCCTTGAAGTCTCCTGTAGTATACAAGAATCATGTGTAAACTGGACTGCACGTGGAGAAGTCAAGGTGAGAGCACTGATGGATAAAAGATTGTAAGTGAATGATGTGACATAAGGAACAGATTGCAGCAAAATCTTATCACACACATGAACAGATCCAATTGTGAAACTGCTGCATTAGAACCATTTGGTAAAGTGACATGAACACCAGTCACAGATTGAGGATCAAGCAAAACATTGTAATCATAACACACATGATGTGTTGCTCCTGTATCAAGTAACTAGTGACTAGAAGTATAACTTATAGCACCTTAAAAAACAGGAAGTAAAATAGTACCACTGAATGAGACAGATGTGGAATTAATATTTGCACCAGAACCATTTGAAGAGGTACTAGATATTGCTGATGAAGTAGATGCAACTGGAGGAGCAAGATTCATCTGACTCTAACAGAAGGTGATCATTTGTAAACACTGATCTGGATTTAACACAGGATGAGAACCAGAAGCAGTTCCAGAAACACTACTCTGACTGGTGGTGTCTGCAACACCTTCACTAATAGCTGAATTTCCTTGCACATTTCCAAACTGAGGTGCCTTACCATCCCCTCTACCTCTGCCTTTTCCATATCCAACAGGGTAACCATGTATCTCATAACACCTATCAATTGTGTGACCAGTCTTATTACAATGGGTACAATGAAACCTCTCTTTTCCTATGTTATAACCAACTGAAGCATTGGCCAATGGACTTGGCTGTTCACTAAAATTTTGACCAAAGGATTGCTGTAAGCCACCATTTATAAGCCTCTGTGTCTCCACTTGTATCACCCTAGAGAAAATCTTGCTAAGAGTGGGAAATGTCACAATAGACATAATGTGTGACCTAAGCTATGAATAAGAATTATTCAACCCTAATAAGAACTGAACAGTACACTCCTACTGTTGGTAAGCCAACCATCTCTTGTTACTGTCACACCTGCTGTTTCGTACGTTTTTTGTGTGAATTATGCCCCTATTTATGCTTTGTTTTGCCCGTTTCTCGTACATTTACATGGCGTATCTACTATTATATTGTAATTCTTTATTCTTTTGAAGTTGTTTGAAAATATAGGGAATTGAAGCTAAAACGAGAGGTGTCAAAGTTTAAAAGAGTAAAAACGAGGATGCGACGAGAATTAGAGAAATATCCGTTCGAGACGAAGAAGAAGTCCAGCTCACCCGAGCCCAATGGGCTCGCCCGAGCCACTGTTCAGAGATTTCCGGCTCGCCCGAGCCGGATGGGCTCGCCTGAGCCCGAAAATGCCTTCCGTTGACTTTTCGTTGACTGCTTGGAAATGAAGTCCTTGGGGGCAAAATCAACATTTTGAAGGCTACATGTTCTTGGAAAGCAATAAATAGTAGAAGCACACACATAACACATGTGACAAAAATTTGTAGGAACCTATTTTACTTTTGTAGAGAGAGAAAGTCACCATTTTGTAAATAATTAGAATAGTACTCTAGATATTTTGTCTACACTTGTTCTTCAATTTCTTTATTTCAAGCATTTTAATTCTTAGATCTTTCTTTCCTCGTTGTCTTTCTCTTATTTTTGCATTCACGTTTTGTTCTCGGATCGTCGAGCCCGTTCTATTCATCGGATCAATTTTCGTTGGGTGACACATCGAAGATCGACTCCTCGTTTGAATGGTAGCTTCGTTCCCTTTTATTTGTTATTTCATTTATGCATGCTCTTTATTTGTTTGTTTATTTGCTTTAGTATGCTAGGCTAGATTTATTGGTTTGGTAATTGGTGATTTGATCTAAGGATGAATGATTGATTTATCATGATTGTTGGCCATGTTGATTGGGTTAATTTGTTTATTTGTTATTGAACTTGATCGATTGTTGAAACCGAGACCTACCCGGAGACGATTCACTTTGTGATTTTGGTCGATTACTCGATTTGTTAAAGGTGAGACCTACCCGGCAATCCTCCTTGAACACTAATCTAATCAACCATAGTTTGACCTTAACCGAGGGACTAGTCGGCCCACTCTACAACCGCGAAAGCATTTGAGCGAACCTATGGCCCGGTTCTTATTGTTATTAACCTGATTCCTATGTGATATGATCCAAATACCAAACCTCCGTTTTTCTTATTGATTTCTCGTTTACTTGCTTTTATTTGCTCTTACATGCTTCCTTGCTTTAATTTAGTAGTTGTTAGCTTATAATCTTCTTCTCTCTCCCCCCATTTATTGAGATAATTTGTACACAAAGCAAACGTTGAATGCACTAATTAAACGAACACTCCGAGCCTACACTCCTCGAGAGAATGACTTGGGTCGTCCTTGCCAACTTATACTACGAAGGGCCTCGTCCTCTTGCGAGTCGAGACCCCGAGTATTATTTTTAGCGCACTCGGGGGCGAGTCAATTAATGGCACCGTTGTCGGGGAGTGTAAAGGTGTTGTTTGTTGATTTGTGAGTTTATTGTTTGTTTTGTTTTTCTTTTTTATTGCTTATATATATATTTTTACCACTCGGTGCCTGTAATATTGTTTGTTGAGGTTTTTGTGTGATAGGTTGAAGAAGAGTTTTCCCCATTCTTGCCTCATTCATCGTCTCTCTCTTGAGACCGGGTCTTCTTCTTCTTCTTCTTCATCATTTCCTCTATCCGACAACAAATTTCATATGAACAAGATGAGGGACGAGTATGACGACCATCACGACTTGAGAAGAAACTACTCTCATTATACCGATCGGTCTCAACCATCACGCTATTATCGACACCATCATAGAGACCGAGACCGTGCTTATTCTTATGCCGAGAGGGATTCCATGTCACCACCTCCTCGGGAAAATCGAAGGCTAAAGGAATCACCTCGAGATGAAAACCATGGCCACTACCGAGAGGAGCATATTGTCGTTTACAAATACGGATATCGTCATCAACACACAAGGGTGCAAGATCCAAAACTGTAAATGTTGATTTTGGCGACAACGAATTTTTGTTTGTGTTTTTGTTTGAATTTCAGGATTACAGGTTAGGAATCCTTCGTCAACGATTTTGCGTATGAAAATGGAGACTTGAGTCTCCACTTTTGATGGTGCGCGGATTCGGAGACTAGAGTCACCGAAATTGAAGTTACATGGAAACGGCGACCAGAGTCGCCGCTTTTGACAATGACAAGGAAACGGCGACTCGTGTCGCCGCTTTTGGTGATGGATGGAAACGGCGACTGGCGTCGCCGTTTGCGCTGCATGCTGAGAATCCAGCGACTGTGTTCGCCGTTTATGGGGCGTGACATGAAACCGGCGACTGGAGTCGCGAGTTTGGGAAATGGCAAGAAACGGCGACTGGAGTCGCCGTTTGTGGTGCGCAACGCAAAAAATGGCGACTCTTGCTTTTGACTATGGAACCGGCAACTGATGCATTGAGTACTTTCAACGTGACTCCTTTTTTCACTAAGTACTCAAATCAAGAAAATGAAGTTTGGTTCCGGTGTTTACTACTTCAATGATATCGACGACCATGAAGACGATGAAATTCTGAAGCTTCAACACTTAGAGATTTTTACAAGAAATTGAAGATGAATAATTGAGATCGATGGAGTCAAGATTGAATTGAAGTCTGATTTTGAAATTGAAGATTCAAGATTCGAAGATTCAAGAATCAAAGATTCAAGATTCCAAGAATCAAGAATCCAAATTCCACAATAGTGATGTCATCCATGGAGAAGTGACATCAGCCAAGCATGTGACGAATGAGAATGTGCCACGTCATCACCTCACATGTGCGGGCTGCCTATATATACCCATGGATTTCCGTTTCATCACTTGACGATTTTGAGAGAACGAAATCTGATTTTTAGAATCGTAACCGATAGCTTTCAGCTTCGAGTTTGTGTAGTTTGCTTTTGCACTGTGTGCCAAGATTAGAGTTAGGAGATTTAGCTCTAGGTGCATTCGTGCTAGATTTCAAGTTAGTGGGAGTGTTGCGACACTCGGGAAACTTCTTGTAATCGTTTTGCCTACCATACTCCGTGTAATAGTTTAGTTTCGTTGTTCAATGAAATGAAACATATTACATAACTTTGACTCCACTTTTTATACTACGATCTAGTGTGTGTGTTTCTTCGACTGAAGCTATTAACTGTGTGTTTAAGGCCAACTTCGCGAAAAGTTGGTATCATACGTCGAAGACGTAATTTCATTTGGTATCAGAGCGGGACGTCATACGTATAAGACGTGATCCGTTACTTGACTTCATATTTCCGCTACAATGTAGTCGTCCATGTTTGTTCAGAAACCCATTATGCTTACTAATCAGAACTACTCAAACTGGAAAGCCAAAGTTTCAGCTAGAATTAAGGGGTATGACTCTGGAGCATGGATGGCGGTGTTAGAAGGATGGGAACGTCCTTATACCGAAGATGCTGATGGTCTGAGAACTCCGAAACCAGAACGTAGTTGGACAAGAGAAGAGCATGACTTATCAACAGCTAACAGCAAACTCTACTACTTATTTGTGAATGGCTGGAACTTAGCATGTACCAGCTGGTCAAGAACTGTACCTCAGCGAAAGATGCGTGGGAGACTCTACAAAGAACGTGTGAGGGAAGTCATGCGGTTAAGCTCTCCAAAATCCGAACTATCACTGCCCAATTTCATCAACTCCGCATGAGAGAAGATGAAGACATAAATGACTACTTGGACAAGATCATGAGATATGTCAATGAGGCATTTGAAATTGGAGAAATCTTTCCTGCCATCATGGTCTATGAAAAGACTCTATCCAGTGTTAGTTCTAGATTCGAAAGCAAGGTGCTAACTATTGAGGCACGCAACGAAGGAAATCAAAACTGGGACTATGCTGATCTGATGGGTGATCTGAGGAACTATGACTTGACTTTAAAAGTGCGGAGTAATCCCGATATATCGCTTGTCTATGAACCGATGACCGCATTGAAAATTTCTGAGAAAGGAAAGAGTTCCAGAAGAACTAAATCTCAACACTCTCGTTTGAAAAATGAGAAGTCTGAAAGTAGTTTCTCAGCTGATATGAATGAGTCTGACGATGAGGAAGCAAAGGACATTGAGCGACTGATGAATTCGAACAATCCTGATAAGCTTGCTGCACTGACTGAAATAGTCACGTATCTTGTGAAACAAGAGTTTAAGAGGAAGAACCGTGCCCGAAATTTTCGAAAATTTCAGAAAAGTTCTAACTCATACCCAAGTACTCCTAACAACCGAAATCAGGGATTGTCGCATGACAAAAAGTTTAAAGGGACAAAAATTTCGCCATACTCTTCTTCCAGCAAGGATGTCTCAAAGATGCAATGCTATGAGTGTAAAGGATATGGACACGTAAAAAATGAATGCCCTAACCTACATCGTAAGAAGAAGCTACCAGTTAGCTATGTTGTGATCGATGATGAGGATGTGATTTCTGAGAACGAGGAGTCTGAAGACGATAATTCTGACGACGATGAGGACAACGCTCTAGTTGTCATTTTTGGTGAAACATTTGATCTTGAAAACATGGAGGTTGAAAACTTTGTTTTTGATGCGTTTCTGAAAGATACTGCAACTGCTGACAACATCTTCCGTGTGGCGTCGGTAAACCGAAATTTCTGTGATGATGATATTTTCTCGGATGATGAATCAGTGTCTGACGCTGAAGAGATAGAGAAGACAACTGAAATGTCTAAAACTGAAGATGTATGTATTGAGTTAATCACTTTGAAAAAGAGTCACTCTAAACTCAAAAATCTATATGACACAGCTATCACTGAGAATAGCACGCTTGAAGTGTCTCTGAAGTGCTTGACTGAATCTTTTAATGAAGTTTCGAATGAGAAACTCAAGACGTGTGATGCGGTTGTCGAGTTGAAAAACTCAGTTGAGAAGACGGAGGATGAGAAAAAGAAGCTGAATAATTCTCTGACAATTCAGAAAATCAAGTTTGATAGTCTCTTCGAAGAGAAACATAAATACTACAAAGAAGTTGTCGAACTGAGAGAATTATTTGAGAAGTCGAATTCTGAAAATTCGAAACTGAGGGCTTCCTTGAAAAAGCAGTCAACTGAAGTTAAGAAACTACAGACTCTGTTCAAGAATTCGGATGCTGAAAATGATGAACTAAAGTCATCACTAATGAAAGCTCAAATTGACCTTGCCATGACTGACAAGGAACGATATGTCTTGAAAGAAAAACTTCAGATGACAGATGAACTCTTGAGGAAAATGAATACGAAATCTTCAGTATTTGACAATGTTGCATTGTACATGAACCCAAGTCGTGTTGGACTTAGATTTCAGAAAGTTTTTGAATCCATCTACACTGCACCCGAAAAGAAAGAAGTGACCTTTGTCAAAGCTTCTACTGACTCTTCCGAGAGTTTGACAAAATATGATTCTGAAATTTTGAAACGAAAGGAAATTGCTGAAGGGAAGAGAGTTGCTACATCTCCGGAAGCTGAAACTCCATAGTCGATCTCGAATGTTTGCATGAAAAAGGAAACATATCAATTTCCTAAGTCTATTGTAAAACATCCTCGGGGCATCTTGCCATATGAGAAGACGTTGCTGAAAAAGTTAGACAAATCTCAGAACGTGAAGCAAAATGGGCAATCCTCTCGTTCTAAATCTGTATTGGTCAAACCGTCTACGAAGGTTGAAACTCGCCAAAGGAGAAAATATGTATGTCACTACTGTGACCAACCTGGACACATAAGACCTTTTTGTTACAAAATGAAAGATGACATGAACAGAGAGTTAATGACTGTAAAGAAAAAGGCTGAGGTTGCTAAGGAAATGAAGAAACCCATTTCTCCAAATCCGAAAGCTAGGAAAACTCTGAAAGCTGTGACTGAAAGAAACGGTCAAAATTTTGATGGGAAGAAGAAGTGGGTGCCTAAGTCCCGAAAGAGTGAAGTTAAACTTAACTCCACCACTTTAACTGACTGGAAACCGAGAGAACTAATTTTCTGCAATGTTGCACTAAATGCTTCTGAAGCTGGCAACAAAGGTATTTGGATGTTGACGCGACTTGGACAACACCATCAGCTGCTGAGAGAGCTGATGACTTGACTGTTGGCACCTTTGTTACTCAAAAGAAAGTTAAGTCTGCCTCGCCACCGCCGGCTAAACTGTCGGCATTCTATGGAATTCTCCATCGACTGGGAATGTCGAACTGGATTGCTAATCCAGATCCTGCAGTGATGACTCCTGAACTAATGCACCTGATCTTCCGTCTCGGCTGTGGCGAACAGGTTGATATTGGACAACTCTTTTTTAATGACTTGTGCAAGATTGCCAAAACATCTGATGAGACTATCATTCGGCAAGCTGAGTTGCCCGAAGCCCAGAGAATTCAACTCACTCATCCGTGTCTGATATACGGAATGCTACATGCTCAAGGTTTCCTTCCTGAAACCGAAACTGAGAAAAAGATGAAGAAAAATGGGGCGGTGAAGATTAATGGCAAATATCTGAATCCGAATAAACGTGTCGTCGATCTTCCGTGGACCTCGACTGTCGATAGGAATGCGCTTCCTGATATCCTAACTCCGCCTCCGTCGCCGAAGTCATCCAAGAAGCGCAAACCTGCGGCAAAGAAAGCTAAGTCTCCAACTCCCAAACGCCAGAAAATTGAAACAACAGCTGTTGTCGAGGAAGTTGAACCTCAAGTTGAAAAGCAACCCACAATCGTACCTCGCGGTTTTAGTCCGTCTTCCGGAATTCCGCTGCATCAAAATCCTTTTCATCCTATCCATAGTCATCGTGCTGTGGTCCCATCAACTTGCGTCCAGGAGTTCTACGCTGACACTTTAACGCTTGAAAAGCGTCAAGCTGAACATGCTCTTGCGTACAACCGAATGATCGACGCTCAGGCCAAACAGAAGTTATCTTTTCAAAAACTTCAACGTGAGATCCAACAAGGGGGAGGACTCGGTGATGTTGGAGCCCCCGATGCAAGTTTGAAAGATACTTTCATTCTGAAGATGGTGAGGGATGCTATTCAGGAAGCTCATGTGCAGCTGTCCAAAGGAAATCACATAGTTGTCGAATGTGTGCAAGATGACGGCGAGAAAACTGATGATGATATCTTCGATGTTGTGATGGATGCTCGTGATAAAGGGAAGGCGAAGATGGGTGAAACTTCAAATCCAGAGGCGTCGCGCACGATGCCGTCTGATGGACTGAGAGATCAGGATGATGAAGATGTCAATGTCATAGATGTTGAAGATGAAGCTGGGAATGACTTTGGTGAGTACGAAATTTTTCAAGATCTAGGTGCTGAGTCTGATGGCGACGAGAAGGAAGACTCAAGCTCTGACGACGGCTTCTATTATGACGATGATGAAGAAGAAGTGATTGAAAGCCCAGAACGTGATCCGACTCCCACCGACTCGCCGAAAGATTGAAGTTCAAGTTCAAGTTTTTAATTTCTGTTTTTCATTACTTTTGAACACGTTTTTCACATTTTGTTTTTGCATGTTTAACTTTTAATTTGGTCATGCTTGGTTTTTCATATTTCTCTATGTCTCGAATATTGTTTTGATTTTGCACTTGGTGCAAACTTGATATTTTGGTTTGAATAATTTTCTAAGTTTTTGCTTATTTGCTTTGATATTTGTCTAAGTATTTTATGGTTTTTCATTGATTGCTTGATTGATGTTTTTCCATTTTCTTTACTTAGTTATTTTTTATGATGAACTTGATTGAGGGGGAGATACTTGTATCTCATTTATACTTAACTTTGCTTCTATGAGTTGTGCCAAAAAGGGGGAGATTGTAAATGTTGATTTTGGTGACAACGAATTTGTGTTTGTGTTTTTGTTTGAATTTCAGGATTACAGGTTAGGAATCCTTCGTCAACGACTTTGCGTATGAAAATGGAGACTTGAGTCTCCACTTTTGATGGTGCGCGGATTCGGCGACTAGAGTCGCCGAAATTGAAGTTACATGGAAACGGCGACCAGAGTCGCCGCTTTTGACAATGACAAGGAAACGGCGACTCGTGTCGCCGCTTTTGGTGAAGGATGGAAACGGCGAATGGCGTCGCCGTTTGTGCTGCATGCTGAGAATCCAGCGACTGTGTTCGCCGTTTATGGGGCGTGACATGAAACCGGCGACTGGAGTCGTCGTTTGTGGTGCGCAACGCAAAAAACGGTGACTCTTGCTTTTGACTATGGAACCGGCAACTGATGCATTGAGTACTTTCAACGTGACTACTTTTTTCACTAAGTACTCAAATCAAGAAAATGAAGTTTGGTTCTGGTGTTTACTACTTCAATGATATCGACGACCATGAAGACGATGAAATTCCGAAGCTTCAACACTTAGAGATTTTCACAAGAAATTGAAGATGAAGAATTGAGATCGATGGAGTCAAGATTGAATTGAAGTCTGATTTTGAAATTGAAGATTCAAGATTCGAAGATTCAAGAATCAAAGATTCAAGATTCTAAGAATCAAGAATCCAAATTCCACAATAGTGATGTCATCCATGGAGAAGTGACATCAGCCAAGCATGTAACGAATGAGAATGTGCCACGTCATCACCTCACATGTGCGGGCTGCCTATATATACCCATGGATTTCCGTTTCATCACTTGACGATTTTGAGAGAACGAAATCTGATTTTTAGAATCGTAACCGACAGCTTTCAGCTTCGAGTTTGTGTAGTTTGCTTTTGCACTGTGTGCCAAGATTAGAGTTAGGAGATTTAGCTCTAGGTGCATTCGTGCTAGATTTCAAGTTAGTGGGAGTGTTGCGACACTCGGGAAACTTCTTGTAATCGTTTTGCCTACCATACTCCGTGTAATAGTTTAGTTTCGTTGTTCAATGAAATGAAACATATTACATAACTTTGTCTCCACTTTTTATACTACGATCTAGTGTGTGTGTTTCTTCGACTGAAGCTGTTAACTGTGTGTTTAAGGCCAACTTCGCGAAAAGTTGGTATCATACGTCGAAGACGTAATTTCAAAAACGAAAAACGATCGGTGATTTCTCATTACCACAACTCCATCACGTGCCGAGGGATCGTAGGTCATACCAAGAGAAGCTTTTTGATGAAATAGCTCGTGAGAGATATGGGGATCGACGAATTTCTCCAAGCATCCAAGCTCCTTGATGAGCCATATTTTTGGCTCATTTTTAGTTCTTTTGAGTCAAGTTAATCGAGTTTTTTAGGTGTTTTCACCTTGCTTGTGTCTGGGAGGGCAAATTTGGAGTCTATTGTCAAGTTATGCAGGTGAAACGTGAAAAGACGCACATTTGAAAAGAAATCGTCACATTGAGCAAGTGTGCTGGTTGAGCAAGTTAGCCTGGAACGAACACCAATGTCATATTAGCCAAAGTCAGGAAGTGACCAAGACCGAAGCTTGACCAAGTACCGTATGAAGTAAAGAGGTTGGACAAAGATCGGAGTTGACCAGAGACGGACGTTGAGCAAGCAGTGTACGAAGAGTCATGTGAACAATGGAGTCCTCAAAGTCGACCAGATTCAGAGAAGTATCAAAGTTGGACTCGATCGGGATGCTCCTCCGCGATGCTCCGGGCTGTTCGGTCGTGGTTCCCGGGACGTCGATCGGAGTCGGTTTTACGACAACTCCGGGTGATCGATTTCCTGTTGGAGTTTTGTACTTAATGTCTAGATTTAAGTATCGGTAAACTCCCGGTCATAGCATTTAACCTATTTAAATAATAAACAATTATTTGCATTTAATTATTATTAATTAAATTATGCAAAATATAGTCCTGGATTTTATACGTTGTAGTTAGTATGGTGTGTCGGGCCCACACAGAAGATCATACTATCGGTTACTCGTATTTAATCAAACAGTTGCTCACGACCTAGATGGACACGGACCAATCCATCGGTATAGTCGTTGTGTGAGAGAGAAAATAATTTGTCTTAATTATTTTATCACACTTGTACACTTGGTGTATTGGGCGGATCGCTTGAGATTTATCAATTAGGATTGCCATTGATAATTGATTTAAATCTCAGAGTATTTTATTCTTAATCCCCGATACTATTGCGGGTGTGTATATTTAATATAAGAGACTTTGATTTTCCAAAGGAATTAACCGATTTGATTATTGGGTTAATTACCGGTAAAATTGGGTCTCTATATTTTATATATGACATGCCGTGAATACTTGACGGGAAAGTGTATCCCGGAAGGGTTGATAATATCTTCGAGATGAGTTCATAAGGAATTATTGTGTAAACCTCATGAGTGAATTTGTTCCGCACAATAATTAAGGTTGAATGGTACTATTCTCGGATATAAGAGATGAATAAATTAATTAGCAATAAATTAATTTTATTCATGGATATTTAAATCTTAAATACACGGAATAAATAATACTACCGGAGAAATATTATTTGATATAATATGGTTTAATATTGGGAGTGCAATTAATTTATATAGTGGAAAATAAATTAATTAATATTGATAAGGATTAATAGACTTGGGCTTGGGCTCAATTTAATCATCAATATTGGAAGCCCAATATTCCACCTCCTTTTGATCCCCTACGTAGCCTATAAAAGCACTACATGGCCTTCATAATTCATACACATCATAAGACAAGAATATCAATATTTGATAGTTCTAGAGAGTTGAAGGAGATCCATAGGAGTTCGATAGATCGTCGCCCACACGACGTTCGGACGAGGTGCAAGGAATACGTAGGAAGATTCGAAGGCCTTCAAAGCGTTTGATTCGTTTCTCCGAACAACGAATCGAGGTATAAAATCATAAACTCCTTCTATGATTTTATGTGCATATAATTGTGATATATAAATGAACGCACGATCCGGGAAAACGACGAACCTCGGGGACGAGGATTCGAGATCCCCGGCGAGGATCGAAGGTGGCGGTCGAACCCTAGGGTTCGGACCGCCGGGACGCGCGACAAGGGGAAGCCCCGGCTGGACGCCGGGGCATGCGATCGACTTCGGTCGATCGCCGGGGATGCCGTGGGCTGGTGCCACGGCGGATCCCTCCGCCCTCATCGCCGCCGGCGCGGCTACGGGGAACCCTCGGCCGGAGCCGAGGGATGCGATCGATCCTCGGATCGATCGCGGGTCAGCTGCGGGGCGACTCGCAGCGACCCCGTGCATGCTACGGGTTCGCCCGTAGCGGCTCGCACTGGGTGACCCCGTGCGCTGGAGCAGCGAGTCAGCGACTCGCTGCGGGGCTGCTGCGAGCAGCCCGGGGATCGCTACGAGCGATCCCAGCGATCGTCCGAAGACCATCGCGAGCCCCTCGCGGGGGCTCGGCTGGTGCACGCGGCCTTCGGGCCTCGCTGGGCATTCGGTCGGGCCCCGGCTCGTGAGGTGGTTCGCGTTCGGGTCTTCCGGCGACGGGATTTCGATCGGATTATCGGTTTCCGCATATTTTGGTAATCCGGGATATCGATTCCCAGCATTTCCAACACTATGCCCATGTATGCCGAAGATAAAATTAATAAACTTTGCGGGACCATTGAGAAACTCGTGGAGATTACGGCCACAAGACCACTCAAAGCAGTCGAAACAAATGAAGTTGATCTTGACCAGCGCCCACTACTACACTATGAGGGAAAACACGCAGGTTGGCCAATGCACAATTATGGGCAAGACGAACAGAATTGCTACGACCAATATGCCCTGACCAACACACCTAATTTTGGTTATGGGCATTACAACCACCATGAGGTGTAACCTGCCCAAGAGGAGCAACCTGCAGCAGAAGAGCAACATGCCCAAGAGGAGAAACTTGCCCAAGAGCATAAACCAAATATCGTCCAAGTGAAGAAACATGAGGTATTTCATATTGGCATGTTTCAACCATCTGATAATTTAATGCAGGCGAGGCAAAATTGGAATGATGTCCGAGAAGAGAGATACGAGCCAGGCTTTGAACGGGCACCCGAGGAAAAAATGAAGATATTGCCCAAGCACACGAAATTTCTCTACTTTGGACATGTAAATATAATCGGTGAGATCAATAGTGATGTTTTAAGTGAAGGTTCAGAAAGGAATACACAAGGGTTGTTCGCCCAAAATCCGTAGGAGAAGAGCAATTCGCCCCTGACCAACATGCAAGTACACTTTGGTTTGGGCAAACCACCAGGCACTTTATATGGATGGATGATGAGCAACTTCACAGGTTTACTCAAGTGCCAGAAGGCCTCTTATGGCCATAACGAGGAGAAGCTCAAACCATTTCATCGTGAAGAATGGTGAGCATACATCACGTCATGCCAATGACGATAACTAAGGCGCTGACCAGGAGGCAACCTGGTATTTCTTGTATATTATTTTAGTTTCTTTCATTTTCTTTTATTTTGAATAAAATCGAATAGAGAACTTTGACTTGTCTGAACCCAAAAGGAGAAAGGAGTTTGTTTGTTTTATTTTTATGTGCAGGTCAAGGAGGGCACAAGAGTAGCTGCTTGAGCATACCGCAAAGCTACTTGGTCAACTTTCAGCAGTTTACGTTAGAAGATGGATGAGTTCCCTGAAGTCGCAAGGATGACCACTGGAGAGAAGTCAAAGGCCTGGGTAGTCATTCCCAAGTTACTGACTGAAGGCGTAGTCCTAAGGCATCAGGGCAACATGCAAAGATGACCTCGTGGAGCTGCTGAAATCATTAATGGTCCACTTCACCCATGCTCAATTCAGGTTCTACCTTGACTTTACCTCCTTCTCACTTGCCCTCCCATTTTTTTATTTCTTTTTCTTTTCTTTCGAGTCAAGGGTTGATCTTTTCATTGACACACTTTGCCCAAGGAAAAGTGTGTGAGTGGAGAGGTGCGCCAACGTCGTTTGGAGTCGGAGTTTTTTTGTCAAGGGAAGTCCCTGCCCAATCTTATTACTATTTCACCCACTTTGCCGGAGGCAAAGTGTGTGAGTGGGGGAACGGGTAGGAGCAACCCCTGTCCTTGGTCGTGTCGTATGCTTGATGAATATACTTGGTCAATTTGAACAGATTTTCAAAATTATTAGTCTATGCATGAGAATTGGGACGATGGAACTGCAATTAGGTAGCCGTGAGATTTGAGCCAACATTATGAATATATTACATTCTTGAGAGTCTGTTTGGAATGTCGTAATGCTGAGGTTTGCCTTATTTCTGCTTGTGTGATTTTATTGTTGAGTTAAGGTTTTAAATGACTTAGGCAATTTTTTTTCATATTTGACAATAAATAAAGAAGACCTTTGATCGCCCCTTGAGCCTAGCCTGTTCTTTGATCACCTGGGGGAAATTCTGACCAACATGAAAACATGCCCGAGTACATAAAAGGGGCAAGTCAGAAAGAATATCTTCAGCAAAAAAAAAAAAAAAAAAAAAAAAAAAAAAAAAAAAAAAAAACTCCTGAATTAATGGGTTGTGATTAGGCCCGTAAGAAGGGAAGTGAATTAGAGGTACGAAAAAGTTGTTGAATAAGCAACCCTGCCTACGGTCAACATGGAGATATTCCCAATACAACCTACACAAATACCCAAGCAAGTCCTGATGATATGCCTAGCTCAACTAAGAATTGTCATAGGTCAGAAATTGGTCAAGCCCAGGGCAGATCGCATTCCAAAACAGAATTGAGTGATACACTACCCATACACTATATGAGAGAAACACTAAGGGAGTGAACCAAAAATCCTATTGCAGCGTCTTGACTGTTTTTTTTATGCATCCCTTGGACTATGATTTTGACTATATGTTTACTTGATCAAGGTTATATTCTGAAAATCATGCTAGTGTCTTCTATTTATTTCTTTCCCTCCCACCCTTGTTTTCTACTTGAGCAGCGCGAGTCATACCACACGCTTGTGGACAAGCGTAATTAAAGTGTGTGCGTGTGATGAGCCATATTTTTTGGCTCATTTTTAGTTCTTTTGAGTAAAGTTAATCGAGTCTTTTTATGTGTTTTCACCTTGCTTGTGTCTGGGAGGGCACATTTGGAGTCTATGGTCAAGTTATGCAGGTGAAACGTGAAAAGAAGCACATTTGGAAAGAAATCGTTACATTGAGCAAGTATGCTGGTTGAGCAAGTTAGCCTGGAACGAACACCAATGTCATATTAGCCAAAGTCAGGAAGTGACCAAGACCGAAGCTTGACCAAGTACCGTATGAAGTAAAGAGGTTGGACAAAGATCGGAGTTGACCAGAGACGGACGTTGAGCAAGCAGTGTACGAAGAGTCATGTGAACAATGGAGTCCTCAAAGTCGACCAGATTCAGAGAAGTATCAAAGTTGGACTCTATCCAACGTTAAAGTCATTGTCCCACACGTCTCTACATCAGATGAGTCCTATATATAAACAGAATTGGTCAAGGACGCGGCAGGATCCCTATTTTTAAGGAAAGGATAAGGAAAGAATCTTTTATTTCCTTATCTCAATTAAACTGATCAAGGCAGCGATTTTACTTGGAGCCCAAGACTTCCAACATCTATAAATACACATGAAGCCATAGAAATCACGGGGATAAGAGTGGCTAACTAAGGAGAAGAGTGGCGGAGCAGAGTACGAACTCACATACGGAAATATTCATCCCACCAAAGAAGATCGGAGGAAGAAGAAGACGAGTTCTCCCCGGCTATCGCCTTCGGGCATAGCTGGGCAATTTCGATTTGTTTTATGTTTTTATTTTCGTCTTTTAATTCCTGTTAATTATAGACAATTGTTTCTTTGATTTCTTAGTTTAATAAAAGCATGTTTGATTTCGTTTTTATTTTATGTTTGTTCATGCGTAGCTAGTTAATTTGCGCCTGGGTAACGTCTGAACTTGGTCGACCTGATTTCTAAAATACTGAGAGGCTTTTGATTATAGCAACTAACTTAGTTTTATTCCCGATTCAACAGGGTAGTATCTACAGGCATGTTAGGGACTTGGGCAACGTACAGTAGCCAGTAGGAATCCCTTTTCACCTAACACACACATACGCGGATCAACGCGCAGGGAGACTTGGCGTCCGCATAGTATTACATGTTGCTGGAGATGTGGTCGTATGAATCGGGTCTGTCCGAGCATGCTATTGGCCATTTCGGGTTCGCTTAGATATTAAGGCGGTTTTATCAACTTAGACTCATGTCGGCTAACATAGTGTCGAATTGATCAATACTAGAAGTTTTGCTTAAAGAGATTTAGTAAGACTTTAAACTGAAAGAGTGAATAAGGGTTGGGGTACTTGCGTGCGTGACATCATAGGGGCGTTTATACTTTAATTAGACAACCTATAACCGAAAGATAAAGTTGTTAGCAAAATCTTATGTGCCGATGAACAGTAGTAACTTGATCAGGTAGACAAGGTGACGACTGTGCCCAGATGCTCTGTTTTACAGTTTGGTCAATTTTAGTAGTTGAGTAGTTTATTTCCGTTATTGTTCAAGTTCAGTAGCTGAGTATTTTATTTCTTGTTATTTGATTTATTATTTGTTCTTAGTTGTTTTAGTAGGTCGGTAGTTCAATCAAAACACTTTCAAAAACGTGACAACCTACATTGGGCAAAGCCGTGAGAAAATAACAATAAACTCCTCGTGGGATCGACACCTAATACTTACCACTAATACTTGTTGTTGGTGTGAAGCTTTAGGTCTTATAAATTTATTTTGCGCTACTCAAACGACGGTAGCGTCACTCCTACACGTCGTACGATTGGAGAGTTAAATCAACCGAGTTATCAAACCGAATCTTCTCGAAAACATGGATGACGTGAACAGCCGAGGAGTAGAGAAGACATTGAGGGAACTGAGGCTCCCTAACTTTTTGGACTTTAAACTCGTGGGCATAACTTTGCCCAACATCACTACAGATTGGTCAATGAATCCCAGTTTTCTGCAGCTGTTGCCCAAGTTCAGCGATATGCCATGGGAGGACCCTCAATTACATGTGCGAAATTTTGAGCTAGCATGTGGGACTATACCTGCCATGGGCAACCGTGCAGAGTACATCCGGCTATTAGCTTCTCCTTTCTCCCTTGCTGATGAGGCAAGAGAATGTCTATACACCTTGCCCAGGGGCGAAATTACAACATGGCAGCAGCTCCAACATCAATTCTTGAAGAAGCACTTCCCCATATCTCGGATCATGCAGATCAAGAAGATGATTTACAACATCAAAATGGGCACTTGAGAATCATTCTACGACTATTGGGTACAATTCAATGATATTCAAGCAATATGCCCATATCGTCTATTTCCGGATCATGAATTAATCCAATACTTCAGATCCGGACAGAGGGGACAAGAAAGAATGATGATCTTTGCTGCATGTGGAGGTTCTATTCTCGATAAAACTGCAAGTGAGGCGTTCAAAATATTGAAAGACTTGGCCGAAGGATCCCGTGAAGATGAAGACTACTTGCCCAAGCAGACAACTGCTATGTGTTGGAGTTGTATACTTAATGTCTAGATTTAAGTGATATTAACTCCCGATCCATTGCCATTAATCTATTTAATTAAATAAACAATTATTTGCGTTTAATTATTATTAATTAAATATATGCAAATTATAGTCCTGAATTATATACGTTGTAGTTAGTATGGTGTGCGACGTCACACGGAAGATCATACTATCGGTTACTCATATATAATCGAACAGTTGCTCACGACCTAGATGGACAAGGACCAATCCATCGGTATAGTCGTTGTATGAGAGAGAAAATAATTTGTCTTAATTGTTTTATCATACTTCTACACTTGGTGTATTGGGCGGATCGCTTGAAATTTATCGATTAGGATTGCCTTAGATAATCGATTTAAGTCTCAGTGTATTTTATTCTTAATCCCTGATATTATTGCGGGTGTGTGCATTTAATATTAGTGACTTTGATTTTCCAAAGGAATTGACCGATTAGAATATCTGGTCAATTACCGGCAAAGTTGGGTCACTGTATTTTGTGTATGACATGCTGTGAATTCTTGACAGGAAGTGTGTCCCGATAAGGGTTGATAATGTCCCCGAGATGAGTTTAAAATGAATTATTATGTAAACCCTGCAGGTGGATTTGTTCCGCATAATAATTAAAGTTGAATGGTACTAGTCTCGGTTACAAGAGATGAATAAATTAATTAGCAATAAATTAAATTTATTCATGGACATTTCTATCTTAAACGCACGGAATAAATAATACTACCGGAGAGATAATATTATTTGATATAATATGGTATAATATTGGGAGTGCAATTATATTTATATAGTGGAAAATAAATATAATTAATAATAGAAGGATTAATAGATTTGGGCTTGGGCTCAATTTAATCACTATTATTGGAAGCCCAATATTACACCTCCTTAAGATCCCCTACGTAGCCTATAAAAGCACTACATGGTCTTCTCTATTCTCATAACTTGAAGATCACAATTCTAGAGAGAGAAAGTAGAGAAGGAGATCCATAGAGTTCGGAGGTTCGTCGCCCACCCGACGTTCGAACGAGTGCAAGGAATACGTGGGAAGGTCTCAATGTCTTCAATAAGATCTCGTTTCTCCGCACAACGAATCAAAAGGTGAATTAAATATTTCCGCTATTTAATTCATGTTTATTGAAATATTATCGAAAAAAAAGATCCGATAAACGGGGATCCAAACCGGGACGAGTCGGGAGGTGGCGGTCTTGGACCGCCGGACCGCCGGCGACTCGAGACCCGGCTGGACGTATCAGCCCGTGGGAGCCCTCGGCTAGGCAGCCCACAGCCCGCCTAGGCGGCGGGCGATCGCTCGCGGTTGGAGCGATCGAGCGGTCGCGGTTTCGGCCGTGGCTAGGGCTCGATCGGGATGCTCCTCCGCGATGCTCCGGGCTGTTCGGTCGTGGTTCCCGGGACGTCGATCGGAGTCGGTTTTACGACAACTCCGGGTGATCGATTTCCTGTTGGAGTTGTGTACTTAATGTCTAGATTTAAGTATCGGTAAACTCCCGGTCATAGCATTTAACCTATTTAAATAATAAACAATTATTTGCATTTAATTATTATTAATTAAATTATGCAAAATATAGTCCTGGATTTTATACGTTGTAGTTAGTATGGTGTGTCGGGCCCACACAGAAGATCATACTATCGGTTACTTGTATTTAATCAAACAGTTGCTCACGACCTAGATGGACACGGACCAATCCATCGGTATAGTCGTTGTGTGAGAGAGAAAATAATTTGTCTTAATTATTTTATCACACTTGTACACTTGGTGTATTGGGCGGATCGCTTGAGATTTATCAATTAGGATTGCCGTTGATAATTGATTTAAATCTCAGAGTATTTTATTCTTAATCCCCGATACTATTGCGGGTGTGTATATTTAATATAAGAGACTTTGATTTTCCAAAGGAATTGACCGATTTGATTATTGGGTTAATTACCGGTAAAATTGGGTCGCTATATTTTATATATGACATGCCGTGAATACTTGACGGGAAAGTGTATCCCGGAAGGGTTGATAATATCCCCGAGATGAGTTCATAAGGAATTATTGTGTAAACCTCATGAGTGGATTTGTTCCGCACAATAATTAAGGTTGAATGGTACTATTCTCGGATATAAGAGATGAATAAATTAATTAACAATAAATTAATTTTATTCATGGATATTTAAATCTTAAATACACGGAATAAATAATACTACTGGATAAATATTATTTGATATAATATGGTTTAATATTGGGAGTGCAATTAATTTATATAGTGGAAAATAAATTAATTAATATTGATAAGGATTATTAGACTTGGGCTTGGGCTCAATTTAATCATCAATATTGGAAGTCCAATATTCCACCTCCTTTTGATCCCCTACGTAGCCTATAAAAGCACTACATGGCCTTCATAATTCATACACATCATAAGACAAGAATATCAATATTTGATAGTTCTAGAGAGTTGAAGGAGATCCATAGGAGTTCGATAGATCGTCGCCCACACGACGTTCGGACGAGGTGCAAGGAATACGTAGGAAGATTCGAAGGTCTTCAACGCGTTTGATTCGTTTCTCCGAACAACGAATCGAGGTATAAAATCATAAATTCCTTCTATGATTTTATGTGTATATAATTGTGATATATACATGAACGCACGATCTGGGAAAACGACGAACCTCGGGGACGGGGATTCGAGATCCCCGGCGAGGATCGAAGGTGGCGGTCAAACCCTAGGGTTCGGACCGCCGGGACGCGCGACAAGGGGAAGCCCCGACTGGACGCCGGGGCATGCGATCGACTTCGGTCGATCGCCGGGGATGCCGTGGGCTGGTGCCACGGCGGATCCCTCCGCCCTCATCGCCGCCGGCGTGGCTACGGGGAACCCTCGGCCGGAGCCAAGGGATGCGATCGATCCTCGGATCGATCGCGGGTCAGCTGCGGGGCGACTCGCAGCGACCCCGTGCATGCTACGGGTTCGCCCCGTAGCGGCTCGCACGGGGTGACCCCGTGCGCTGGAGCAGCGAGTCAGCGACTCGCTGCGGGGCTGCTGCGAGCAGCCCGGGGATCGCTACGAGCGATCCCAGCGATCGTCCGAAGACGATCGCGAGCCCCTCGCGGGGGCTCGGCTGGTGCACGCGGCCTTCGGGCCTCGCTGGGCATTCGGTCTGGCCCCGGCTCGTGAGGTGGTTCGCGTTCGGGTCTTCCGGCGACGGAATTTCGATCGGATTATCGGTTTCCGCATATTTTGGTAATCCGGGATATCGATTTCCAGCAATTGGTATCAGAGCGTTTGGTTTCGTTTTCATGTATATGTTCTATTATTGTTCTACCTTGCAGGGATTTCCGGCTATCATGGTTTAATTTTTCGTTAATTATTTTACCATGATTATTCGTTTATTAAACTCTCGGACATGTCGAGATTCGTTTTGTGTGGATGAATGTTTGTAATAGTAAAAATTCGGGGGTTGACCGAATTTAGGATTTATTATTACGTTCTATGTTTTCCGGAAAATGTATATGGTCGATTTCATGTATAGAATCGATACCGGAATTGTAAATTTATTTTTTGTAATTTATTTACATTGGATCGATGCCGAATCGAGACCGCCGGAGAAGACGAAGTGACGGGGAGAAGCTAGGGCTCGGATCGACCAACCCCATGGTCGATCCATGAGGATCGATCGATCCAGCCATGGAGGAGCCGCCGGCAATGGTGGCCGGCCACCTCCTAGGCGTGGTCGAGGGTGGCGTGGGGCCTCCCACCCCATGCTATCCCGGTCCGGAAATTTACTTTCCTAATTGATTCGGATTTTTCCTTTTTGAGTACTCCTATTTTTTGGGAACTCTCATGGATAAGGAAAAGAATCAATTTGGAATTAATTAGGATTCCTATTGTTTTATTTCTATTATGGAAATATTCATGAATTAGGAATCTAATTAATTTTATATTAATTTATTTTCTATTTGATTATTCCTATTCTTGGGAATTTCATTAGATGGAAATTAATTAATTATGGAAAGTAGAAGAGTCCTAATTTATTTTATTTCCTTATTCTATTATAGAAGTCTTCTAGAATATTCAAGTTTTATACTTGGATACGATTCTAGAGATTTAATGGAATTAGATGGGAAAATAAATAAATAAAATATTAATGATATTTAATTTTATTTTTGATATATTCGATTGACTTAATTTTCGAATTAAGTAACTTTTGGATTAATTAAAAATAAATAGATTTAAATATTGGAATTAATATTCTCGTCACATGGAGCATTCAAGAACGAAGACTGAAGACTAGAAGATGCATATGAAGATGGAATAAAGCCATGATAGTCGGGAAAAATAATTTTCTAGCATTATTTTGACTATGTGATACTATGTGCTTTATTGCTTGTATGCATGCTATATGTGTTTACTTTATGCACTAGATAGCGTATCCCTTTATTGTAAAAATCTAAGTGGGAGAGGGGATGGAAACATTCCCATGGTCTCCATTGCTGTTCTCTTGGTGACTCTTATGGACTTTCGAAAGTTCGTATAGACGAGTCATTGGAGGAGAATTCTTGTAATTCCTTTTACAAGAAACATTGATCAAGTTTATCAAACAATGCCTAATTTGTCTTTCTAAAGCTGACTTCAAGTCGACTCATTCTCACCCTGGGGAGTGGAATGGAGCCAAAGCCACTTGGTCATGTGGATGACACAAATTAGAGACCTTCGTACCATTCTTTGATAGATGGATCGATTGTCTGCTCGGCTCCCTCATTTATGAGAGATAGGGTTGTTCGCATGGTGAATCACTGGTTAGAAACTTCGAGTTTCACTTATGATTCTCCGAGTCTTGATTTACAAAAATCGAATGGATCTTGTAATTGGGAGTCAATTATAAAAATCTCTTGGTGTAGTAAACGTCCACACCACGTGGCTTGCTATACTAACGGATTTTGGATTAATTGATGTAGACAGTTATAAGGAATTGTGAAGAGTTGTGAAGTTATCGTAAACGTCCACACCACGTGGCTTGCGGTGATGTAGCAATTCCAAACGATTTACTTTAGTGCTGAGTAATGGTTCACACTTAGATACGCGTTATAGTATCCTTCCCCACGAAGTTACGCTATAATCGATGTATGACCAAAGAAAATCTAATTACTAAATCATTTGGGTGGGTAAACGTCCACACCACGTGGCTTGCCTTACCTGATGGGATTTTAGATGTGATTAGTAATTTAATGATATTATTTGAGGGAGATAATATCGGTATTAAATTGATTGTTTGTTTATATGTGCTTATAGGTTTAGAGAATAGCTATGAATCCACTTTCTGTGATACTAAAGGAGAATAAACTCACTGGTCCCAATTATATTGATTGGAAGAGAAATTTGGACATTGTCCTGACTGCTGAAGAGTACAAGTTTGTACTCTATGAGCACTGCCCTGCTGAACCCACGGCTGCCTCAACTGATGAGGAAAAGGAAACATATCGGAAGTGGAAAAAGGCTGATAAAATGGCTAGGTGCTATATTTTGGCTTCTATGTCAAATGTACTCCAAACCCAACATCAGTCGATGAACACTGCCGAGGATATGTTGTTCAACCTCAAGGAGATGTTTGGGCATCAAGACCGTGCGGGTAGGCAAGAAGCCATGAGAGTCCTCATGTCGACTACTCAATCTGAAGGAACGCCCGTTGGGGAGCACGTTCTTAAGATGATGAGTTTGTTGAATGAATCGGAGGTCCTAGGAGCTATGATTGATGGTGAGACGCAAGTCGACATCATACTCCAGTCTCTGACCCCTAGTTTTGAGCAGTTTCGTATGAGCTATAATATGGGTAAACTATCTTATACTCTTGCGCAACTCCTGACTGAACTAAAGGCGACAGAGGGGATCTACAAGAAGGGCAAGTCTCAAGCGCTTGTAACTACCAAGTCCAAAAGCTTGAAAGCTGTTGGAGGTAGGGGCAAGAAAAGGAAGCAAGCCTGGAAACCCAGTGGTGCCAAGAGGAATGGACCACGAGTGGGGGCTAGTAAGCCAAGGGGCAAGTGCTTCCGGTGCAACAAGTCTGGACACTGGAAGTCTGAATGTCCTCTCAAAAGTACGAATTTTCTTTAGTCGTAAAAACATAGTCAGCGGTATTATCTACCAGAATTCTGGTGTGTAGATATGGAACCACTGACGGTATGTGCATTATTTTAATGCAGGGGTTCCAGAAAACCCGACGACTTAAAGAAGAAGAGTTCGAGTCTACATGGGCGAAGCTGTTGGGGTAACAGCGGTTGCAGTGGAAGACATTTTATCTGCTTTTAGTAGTTTTAGGATTTCATTTCAAGGTTATTGCTTTATGTACCCCTTTATTTTGAAAAGAACTTTTGTTCTGGATTTTCTATTAATGAATGGATATTTATTTCTTTAATCATTCGGTGATTTAGATAAGAAATAATGGTGTTATCTATTCTGGTACATTAGATAGCAATATATGAATGATGAATCCTTAGTCTACCACGATGCAACGAACCGATATGTATAACTTGTTTTTCTTATTAGATGTATTTCTTTATTAATCATTATACTTGTGAATTCTTGAAACTTAGTAGTATTTATTCAAAAGGGATTCAAAAGGTCGAAATTGATTCGATCAATTATAGTTGGAGGAATGGACCTCCCGACCTAAGAATCAATTTTGGAAGATGATACAACTAAGCTAACCTTTCTGGATAAAGGATAGAATTCGGACAAGTATTGAGAATGATTTATGATTAATGCGGTAACATGTGTAATTAGAAAGGTACGAGTAGTTCTTTCGAAGAATACTCGAAGATGGATTAGAATACTTGATGTGCCATAAAAGCAAAGTGTTTTTGACCTGTCAGTATACACAAAGCTATTATGGGGAACCTTCAAAGTATATCCATTAGAAGCCTGCGACTTGTTCGCGGAGGCTACCACCTGTCTAAAGAACACATAGCATAAATCAAAGATTGGGATTAAGTCTCAAAGGACTGCACCATGCACTCACGTATAGAAATGGTGTGCCAGGAATAAGAAATGGGATTCTAATAGTAAAAGGGCAAGTTTATTCGGAACTACCTATGTTCTATGGATATTTCTAGATACAACGGCACATTCAATGTGGTTGTAGGATATCCTAGAAGAGCAAGTGATTGTACGTTCAATAGTACTATGAACCATAGGGGTGACATCGCCCGGTTCTTAGAGGAAGACTATTAGATGAACTACAATGCCCTAACTGACAAAGGTACTTTGAAATGAGGAAAAGAGAAGACTGAGAACCAGCCTAACCGAGTAGTAGTACAGCACAAACTGCACCTAATGTTGTTACTGTTATACACCGGAACGCCATTGCAGTGGGAGGTTGTTAAGCGACCAGAGAAGTTCATAAGACTAGAGGAGTTTTGAACTCTGGATCTAGTAGAGATGAAATCGATCCCTAGCTCTGCATAAGGGGCGGTACTAATCTAAATGTGCCTTCTTGGATAGCAATAAGTATTATTGTTAAGAGGCAAGATCATTTAGGAGTACAAGCTTAGTAAATCCATTTATGGATTGTTACAAAGCTATGAATCGTGGAACTTGCGAATTGATGAGATAGTCCATTAGATGGATTCATCGAAGGGCATAAACGATGAAGGTGTATTAGAGACGTAATGGAAACAAGGTGGTGTTTCTCGGAATTTTATGTAGATAACACTTCATCATTGGCAACAATGTAAAAGTGTTGTCAGACATAAAATAGAGGTTGTCTAAATAAATCGAGATATAAGATTAAGAGTAAGTTGGATCATGTTCTTGGAATCTTTCGATCTCTAGATAAGAACATTGTACTTCTTCTAGATATCTTATGCGATTATGGTTTGTTTTAAACATGCATAATTCTGAGAAAGGTTATTGCCTTTCGGAAACAGAATACATCTGTCTAAAGGTATGTGTCTTGGACACATAAGAGGAGATAGATAAAGCGGTTTCCTATACCTTGCTGTGTGGAAAGCTTTATAGATGCAATGTTGTAAAACGAGAACCTGATATCAACTATGCGGTTGGCGTAGTGGGAGGATATCAAAGTAATCTTGAGAAAAGATGTTCGAATGCTGTAAGAGTACTTTCGAAGTACTGGCTTACGGAGCAATACGAATTCTTCTTGGATTACATCTTCACAGATCCAAAATCAGAGAAAGACCAGTGTAAGTCGATATCAGGCTATGTGTTCACTTTTGGAAGAGGTGGAACCTTAAGATGAAAGACTGATAAGCATGATGCTTCTCGGACTCTATCATAAACCGAATAGCAGCCTCAGAGGCAGCGGAAGTTTTGGTTAGGTTCCGGAATGACCTCTGAACTTGGATATGATTCTTGGTTCACCAAAGGCTATGTAAATAGCGGTGCATGATGAACTGGAAGAAGTCATAAGTTCAAAAGGTGATGATAACACATAGAGCAAGTAACACCTGATTCGAGTCATCGTCTAGGGAGACGACGCAGTAGTCACCAAGATAACTTCAGAGCGGCAACCTAGATTGCTCATTCACATAGTACTTCTGGGAAGTATGACTTAAGCACGTGATGAGTATGGGAGTCGGGAGTTTGGAGGAAATGCCTAGACCTTAGTACAAGTGGTAGATTGTTGGAGTTGTGTACTTAATCTCTAGATTTAAGTATCGGTAAACTCCCGGTCATAGCATTTAACCTATTTAAATAATAAACAATTATTTGCATTTAATTATTATTAATTAAATTATGCAAAATATAGTCCTGGATTTTATACGTTGTAGTTAGTATGGTGTGTCGGGCCCACACAGAAGATCATACTATCGGTTACTCGTATTTAATCAAACAGTTGCTCACGACCTAGATGGACACGGACCAATCCATCGGTATAGTCGTTGTGTGAGAGAGAAAATAATTTGTCTTAATTATTTTATCACACTTGTACACTTGGTGTATTGGGCGGATCGCTTGAGATTTATCAATTAGGATTGCCATTGATAATTGATTTAAATCTCAGAGTATTTTATTCTTAATCCCCGATACTATTGCGGGTGTGTATATTTAATATAAGAGACTTTGATTTTCCAAAGGAATTAACCGATTTGATTATTGGGTTAATTACCGGTAAAATTGGGTCGCTATATTTTATATATGACATGCCGTGAATACTTGACGGGAAAGTGTATCCCGGAAGGGTTGATAATATCTTCGAGATGAGTTCATAAGGAATTATTGTGTAAACCTCATGAGTGAATTTGTTCCGCACAATAATTAAGGTTGAATGGTACTATTCTCGGATATAAGAGATGAATAAATTAATTAGTAATAAATTAATTTTATTCATGGATATTTAAATCTTAAATACACGGAATAAATAATACTACCGGAGAAATATTATTTGATATAATATGGTTTAATATTGGGAGTGCAATTAATTTATATAGTGGAAAATAAATTAATTAATATTGATAAGGATTAATAGACTTGGGCTTGGGCTCAATTTAATCATCAATATTGGAAGCCCAATATTCCACCTCCTTTTGATCCCCTACGTAGCCTATAAAAGCACTACATGGCCTTCATAATTCATACACATCATAAGACAAGAATATCAATATTTGATAGTTCTAGAGAATTGAAGGAGATCCATAGGAGTTCGATAGATCGTCGCCCACACGACGTTCGGACGAGGTGCAAGGAATACGTAGGAAGATTCGAAGGTCTTCAAAGCGTTTGATTCGTTTCTCCGAACAACGAATCGAGGTATAAAATCATAAACTCCTTCTATGATTTTATGTGCATATAATTGTGATATATAAATGAACGCACGATCCGGGAAAACGACGAACCTCGGGGACGAGGATTCGAGATCCCCGGCGAGGATCGAAGGTGGCGGTCGAACCCTAGGGTTCGGACCGCCGGGACGCGCGACAAGGGGAAGCCCCGGCTGGACGCCGGGGCATGCGATCGACTTCGGTCGATCGCCGGGGATGCCGTGGGCTGGTGCCACGGCGGATCCCTCCGCCCTCATCGCCGCCGGCGCGGCTACGGGGAACCCTCGGCCGGAGCCGAGGGATGCGATCGATCCTCGGATCGATCGCGGGTCAGCTGCGGGGCGACTCGCAGCGACCCCGTGCATGCTACGGGTTCGCCCGTAGCGGCTCGCACTGGGTGACCCCGTGCGCTGGAGCAGCGAGTCAGCGACTCGCTGCGGGGCTGCTGCGAGCAGCCCGGGGATCGCTACGAGCGATCCCAGCGATCGTCCGAAGACCATCGCGAGCCCCTCGCGGGGGCTCGGCTGGTGCACGCGGCCTTCGGGCCTCGCTGGGCATTCGGTCGGGCCCCGGCTCGTGAGGTGGTTCGCGTTCGGGTCTTCCGGCGACGGGATTTCGATCGGATTATCGGTTTCCGCATATTTTGGTAATCCGGGATATCGATTCCCAGCATTTCCAACACTATGCCCATGTATGCCGAAGATAAAATTAATAAACTTTGCGGGACCATTGAGAAACTCGTGGAGATTACGGCCACAAGACCACTCAAAGCAGTCGAAACAAATGAAGTTGATCTTGACCAGCGCCCACTACTACACTATGAGGGAAAACACGCAGGTTGGCCAATGCACAATTATGGGCAAGACGAACAGAATTGCTACGACCAATATGCCCTGACCAACACACCTAATTTTGGTTATGGGCATTACAACCACCATGAGGTGTAACCTGCCCAAGAGGAGCAACCTGCAGCAGAAGAGCAACATGCCCAAGAGGAGAAACTTGCCCAAGAGCATAAACCAAATATCGTCCAAGTGAAGAAACATGAGGTATTTCATATTGGCATGTTTCAACCATCTGATAATTTAATGCAGGCGAGGCAAAATTGGAATGATGTCCGAGAAGAGAGATACGAGCCAGGCTTTGAACGGGCACCCGAGGAAAAAATGAAGATATTGCCCAAGCACACGAAATTTCTCTACTTTGGACATGTAAATATAATCGGTGAGATCAATAGTGATGTTTTAAGTGAAGGTTCAGAAAGGAATACACAAGGGTTGTTCGCCCAAAATCCGTAGGAGAAGAGCAATTCGCCCCTGACCAACATGCAAGTACACTTTGGTTTGGGCAAACCACCAGGCACTTTATATGGATGGATGATGAGCAACTTCACAGGTTTACTCAAGTGCCAGAAGGCCTCTTATGGCCATAACGAGGAGAAGCTCAAACCATTTCATCGTGAAGAATGGTGAGCATACATCACGTCATGCCAATGACGATAACTAAGGCGCTGACCAGGAGGCAACCTGGTATTTCTTGTATATTATTTTAGTTTCTTTCATTTTCTTTTATTTTGAATAAAATCGAATAGAGAACTTTGACTTGTCTGAACCCAAAAGGAGAAAGGAGTTTGTTTGTTTTATTTTTATGTGCAGGTCAAGGAGGGCACAAGAGTAGCTGCTTGAGCATACCGCAAAGCTACTTGGTCAACTTTCAGCAGTTTACGTTAGAAGATGGATGAGTTCCCTGAAGTCGCAAGGATGACCACTGGAGAGAAGTCAAAGGCCTGGGTAGTCATTCCCAAGTTACTGACTGAAGGCGTAGTCCTAAGGCATCAGGGCAACATGCAAAGATGACCTCGTGGAGCTGCTGAAATCATTAATGGTCCACTTCACCCATGCTCAATTCAGGTTCTACCTTGACTTTACCTCCTTCTCACTTGCCCTCCCATTTTTTTATTTCTTTTTCTTTTCTTTCGAGTCAAGGGTTGATCTTTTCATTGACACACTTTGCCCAAGGAAAAGTGTGTGAGTGGAGAGGTGCGCCAACGTCGTTTGGAGTCGGAGTTTTTTTGTCAAGGGAAGTCCCTGCCCAATCTTATTACTATTTCACCCACTTTGCCGGAGGCAAAGTGTGTGAGTGGGGGAACGGGTAGGAGCAACCCCTGTCCTTGGTCGTGTCGTATGCTTGATGAATATACTTGGTCAATTTGAACAGATTTTCAAAATTATTAGTCTATGCATGAGAATTGGGACGATGGAACTGCAATTAGGTAGCCGTGAGATTTGAGCCAACATTATGAATATATTACATTCTTGAGAGTCTGTTTGGAATGTCGTAATGCTGAGGTTTGCCTTATTTCTGCTTGTGTGATTTTATTGTTGAGTTAAGGTTTTAAATGACTTAGGCAATTTTTTTTCATATTTGTCAATAAATAAAGAAGACCTTTGATCGCCCCTTGAGCCTAGCCTGTTCTTTGATCACCTGGGGGAAATTCTGACCAACATGAAAACATGCCCGAGTACATAAAAGGGGCAAGTCAGAAAGAATATCTTCAGCAAAAAAAAAAAAAAAAAAAAAAAAAAAAAAACTCCTGAATTAATGGGTTGTGATTAGGCCCGTAAGAAGGGAAGTGAATTAGAGGTACGAAAAAGTTGTTGAATAAGCAACCCTGCCTACGGTCAACATGGAGATATTCCCAATACAACCTACACAAATACCCAAGCAAGTCCTGATGATATGCCTAGCTCAACTAAGAATTGTCATAGGTCAGAAATTGGTCAAGCCCAGGGCAGATCGCATTCCAAAACAGAATTGAGTGATACACTACCCATACACTATATGAGAGAAACACTAAGGGAGTGAACCAAAAATCCTATTGCAGCGTCTTGACTGTTTTTTTTATGCATCCCTTGGACTATGATTTTGACTATATGTTTACTTGATCAAGGTTATATTCTGAAAATCATGCTAGTGTCTTCTATTTATTTCTTTCCCTCCCACCCTTGTTTTCTACTTGAGCAGCGCGAGTCATACCACACGCTTGTGGACAAGCGTAATTAAAGTGTGTGCGTGTGATGAGCCATATTTTTTGGCTCATTTTTAGTTCTTTTGAGTAAAGTTAATCGAGTCTTTTTATGTGTTTTCACCTTGCTTGTGTCTGGGAGGGCACATTTGGAGTCTATGGTCAAGTTATGCAGGTGAAACGTGAAAAGAAGCACATTTGGAAAGAAATCGTTACATTGAGCAAGTATGCTGGTTGAGCAAGTTAGCCTGGAACGAACACCAATGTCATATTAGCCAAAGTCAGGAAGTGACCAAGACCGAAGCTTGACCAAGTACCGTATGAAGTAAAGAGGTTGGACAAAGATCGGAGTTGACCAGAGACGGACGTTGAGCAAGCAGTGTACGAAGAGTCATGTGAACAATGGAGTCCTCAAAGTCGACCAGATTCAGAGAAGTATCAAAGTTGGACTCTATCCAACGTTAAAGTCATTGTCCCACACGTCTCTACATCAGATGAGTCCTATATATAAACAGAATTGGTCAAGGACGCGGCAGGATCCCTATTTTTAAGGAAAGGATAAGGAAAGAATCTTTTATTTCCTTATCTCAATTAAACTGATCAAGGCAGCGATTTTACTTGGAGCCCAAGACTTCCAACATCTATAAATACACATGAAGCCATAGAAATCACGGGGATAAGAGTGGCTAACTAAGGAGAAGAGTGGCGGAGCAGAGTACGAACTCACATACGGAAATATTCATCCCACCAAAGAAGATCGGAGGAAGAAGAAGACGAGTTCTCCCCGGCTATCGCCTTCGGGCATAGCTGGGCAATTTCGATTTGTTTTATGTTTTTATTTTCGTCTTTTAATTCCTGTTAATTATAGACAATTGTTTCTTTGATTTCTTAGTTTAATAAAAGCATGTTTGATTTCGTTTTTATTTTATGTTTGTTCATGCGTAGCTAGTTAATTTGCGCCTGGGTAACGTCTGAACTTGGTCGACCTGATTTCTAAAATACTGAGAGGCTTTTGATTATAGCAACTAACTTAGTTTTATTCCCGATTCAACAGGGTAGTATCTACAGGCATGTTAGGGACTTGGGCAACGTACAGTAGCCAGTAGGAATCCCTTTTCACCTAACACACACATACGCGGATCAACGCGCAGGGAGACTTGGCGTCCGCATAGTATTACATGTTGCTGGAGATGTGGTCGTATGACTCGGGTCTGTCCGGGCATGCTATTGGCCATTTCGGGTTCGCTTAGATATTAAGGCGGTTTGATCAACTTAGACTCATGTCGGCTAACATAGTTTCGAATTGATCAATACTAGAAGTTTTGCTTAAAGAGATTTAGTAAGACTTTAAACTGAAAGAGTGAATAAGGGTTGGGGTATTTGCATGAGTGACATCATAGGGGCGTTTATACTTTAATTAGACAACCTATAACCGAAATATAAAGATGTTAGCAAAATCTTATGTGCCGATGAACAATAGTAACTTGATCAGGTATACAAGGTGACGACTGTGCCCAAATGCTCTGTTTTACAGTTTGGTCAAGTTCAGTAGTTGAGTAGTTTATTTCCGTTACTGGTCAAGTTCAGTAGCTGAGTATTTTATTTCTTGTTATTTGATTTAGTTAATTTATTATTTGTTCTTAGTTGTTTTAGTAGGTCGGTAGTTCAATCAAAACACTTTCAAAAACGTGAAAACCTACATTGGGCAAAGCCGTGAGAAAATAACAATAAACTCCTCGTGGGATCGACACCTAATACTTACCACTAATACTTGTTGTTGGTGTGAAGCTTTAGGTCTTATAAATTTATTTTGCGCTTCTCAAACGATGGTAGCGTCACTCCTACACATCGTACGATTGGAGAGTTAAATCAACCGAGTTATCAACCCGACTCTTCTCGAAAATGTCGTGTTCCGAGAGCCCAAAAAGACGAGCTTACGTCTTATCTCTCTCTATTGCCTTCTTTCTCCGGATTGCCGAATGAGAATACCATAAAGTTCATCAAGGACTTATCCATCGTAGTAGGGAGTCTTCCATTGTCTCCGGATATGAGAACGTGGGACAATATGGTTGATATATTCCTAGGTCGTTACTTCCGGACACCTTCCGAGACGAGTCCATCCCCCAAGCCGTCACCACCATCCAAGACGAGAACCGACCACGACATCTCTTCTCGAGCATTTGATAGGTTGATGAATGCGATAGATATTGGGATAGAACAAATGCTTCTTGAGAGTATAATTGACTACGTAGATGAGTCTTCGTGTTTTGAGACGTTTTCCGATGACGAGTTGGGTAGGGATCTTAAGGACACTCCTCTTGTCGAAACCTTGGAGGATCCGCCTAAAAGTGCTCCAGTTTGTTCGGGTGTTGAAGACGAGGTAGAGAAAGTTGTTCCCGAATGTGAAAATATGCCTGAATCACCTCCCTCGTCTCCGGTTCGTTTGGCCGATGAGAAGCCGAAAAGTCCACCATTTCCTATTACAATTGATATGACTAACCTTATAGATGATGAGGATATGAGTGAGATCCTTGCTAACCAATCTCTCAAGCCTCATGATCCGGGTATAAGCAAGATGAGATCCGCTTGGAGTTTTGGTAGAAGAATATACGGCTTGGTTGATCTAGGGATCGAGATTAGGTATTCTACTTCTCATACTATTGACCACTCTTTGAATGAAGCTCTTGAAGAAAAAGAGAGTGTGTTAGGTCCCGATTTAGGAAAAATGGGAGTGTCTTGCGGTTTGAGTACTAGCATATCGAGTTTAGTTTCCTTGGGAGTTGATGTCGAGTTTTTGACGTCCGACCTATTGATGATATTTATATTGAGGCTTCTTTCCCTTTAGTCGAAATGGTGTTTTTAAGGAAATATAGCTCAATATTTTTAGTGGTTAAGGAGGATGGAACGAGGAGGCTTGATTTGTTTGCAATGATTGGACACCTCGCTCGAATTTTTAGTTCTTACTATAGGAAGACTCTTGTCCCCTTGGCCGAGATGCTCTTCCTACAGAGGTTTAGTTCGATATTTTTACCGGTCGATGTGAAAGATAATGATGATCTACATCTTGGCGTATGTTTGGAAAAGAGACCGAGGAGCTTAAATTTGGTAGAAACGTTTCGATACACGACTACACATGCTCTTCATTGCTCTTATTTGGAGGATCGTGCTCCTTTGGCCGAGATGTTATTCTTACGGAAATATACTTCCATATTTTTAGTACGCGAGATGGTTGATCGTTGATTTGGTTATGCTCGGACCCTTTAAACGAGCGTCTGGTGGGGGCAAACCCACGACCATCCTAGCTCATGACGTTAAAAGAGTGCTACGTGGGGGCCTTCCCACGAAACGTCGAGTTCGGGACATGAAACGAGAAATTTGGTGAATTTTAATGAAGCTAACGGAGGGTGGAGATATAAATTGTTCTAAAAATTTTGTTCGAAAGGTGAAAATTCATTTTTGGGCAAAATTGACTGGCTCGCTCGAGCCCAAAGGGCTCGCCCAAGCAAGGCTTCAGAGAGTTTCGGCTCGCTCGTGCAAGAATGGGCTGACCCGAGCCCATTTTCGGTTTTAATAAAAAAGAATATATAGATATTGAAAAAAGGGGATGAGCGGGAGGATGAAGATTAGGTTTTCACAAATTTCAGCCGCCCCCTCTTTTTCAAAAACACACAGCAACCCCGACTCCAACTCCGTCAAGCTCATCACCTCCGCCGGTCATCTTCTCCGGCGAATACCCGACGCCAACACCTCAGTCCTGTCATCTCCGTCCCGAACCGCTGCCTCTGCTCATCACCCGACCGGACTCCGAACTCGTCTTCTCCGTCGAGAACCGATGTCGTGCCCCGTCTTCGCCGCGACTCTCAGGCCCCGTCTACATCTCAGTCCCGTCAACTCCGTCCCGATCATCATCTCCGACCGAACACCACCGCCGCCACGCTCAGCCCTGCTCCGCCGCGACTCAACGTCACCACCGCTCTCACTCTCGATTGAGTGTTGGCAAATAAAGAGGAGGAGAGGAAGTATTTTATTAAATATTACTCTTTATTGAATAGGAAGAAGGTTTACAATGAGATGATTCTACTTCAACCATTTGAAGCCTATTTATACTAACACGATCACACTCATAGCATTAAATCAAACTCACTTAAAAACATCACTTAATTCCTATGAAACTTAAACATTTAATACTTAAAACTTCTCTTCACTAATGCGATGTGTGTAGAAACGCCATCAAACTATAACTATTGAGTTATTTATTTTATTTCATTTATTATTATCAAGTTTATGTTTCAACACTCCCCCTTAAACTTGATTCTTCCGAACTCCGAGCATGAACCTTAATCTCTTGAAATCATCGAACTTGAGTGGCTTTGTGAATATATCGGCAACTTGATCCATAGACTTCACGTACTCCAGTTCTATTTCTTTCTTTGCAACACATTCTCGAATGAAATGATATCTTGTATCAATATGAATGCTTCTTTCATGAAAGACGGGATTTTTAGCCAAACTCTGAGCTGACTTGTTGTCGATCATGACTTTTGTTGCATCTCATTGCTCCAAGTGAAGTTCTTTCAACAACCTTCTCAACCAAATTGCATGACAAGCACAAGAAGTTGCCGCCACATACTCCGATTCACAACTCGAAAGTGTTACTATAGCTTGCTTTTTCGAACTCCAAGCTATTGCATGTTCTCCCATAAAGAACATAAATCCAGTCGTGTTTTTCCGATCATCAAGATCTCCTGCATAATCACTATCACAATATCCAGACAACATGTAGTTGCTCGAAGAGCTGTAGAGAATTCCATAATCAAGTGTGCCTTTGATATAGCGAAGTATCCTCTTTGCAGCAAACATGTGTCTCGACTGGACTCTCCATAAATCGACTTACAACACCGACTGCATATAAAATGTCAGGTCGCGTGCAAGTTAAGTACCTCAAGCTTCCGATAAGACTTCGGAACGCACTTGGATCGATCTTTCCATCTTCCTTCCTCAGTTGTGTTCCAAATTGCATAGGAGTATTCACTAAATTGCAATTGAACATTTTAAACTTCTTGAGGACTTCATTTGCATATCTTTCCTGTGAGATAAATATCCCTTTTTCAGATTGATTTACTTGGATGCCCAAGTAATACGACATATGTCCCATGTCGCTCATCTCGAATTCTCGTGCCATCGCCGACTTGAATTCTTCATACATTTTCACGTTGCTCCCTGTGAAAATGAGATCATCCACATACACACAAACATAGAACATGTCTCTACCTTGTTTCTTCACATAGAGAGCATACTCGTGGATGCATCTTGAGAATCCATTTCCTTGCAAATATTTATTAAGTCGGTCATTCCAAGCTCGTGGTGCTTGTTTGAGCCCGTACAACGCCTTTTTCAGCTTCAAGACTTTATCTTCATGACCTTTGATTTCATAGCCGAGCGGTTGATCAATGTAGACAATCTTGTTTATATTTCCGTTTAGAAATGCAGACTTCACATCTAATTGATGCACCATCCACCGATTTTGAGCGGCTAGTGAAATCAACAAACGAATTGTCTCCATGCGAGCTACTGGGGCGAAAACCTCGTCATAGTCAATTCCCTCCTTTTGTTTGTAGCCTTTAGCAACAAGCCGAGCTTTATATCTTTCAACATCGCCATTAGCATTTCTTTTCACTTTGAACACCCATTTGACTCCAATGGTCTTTTGGTGCTCTGGACGAGATGTCAACTCCCATGTATCATTCTTCACGATGGACTGAATTTCATCGTCCATGGCTTTCCTCCATTTTTCATCTTCACTGGCTTCTTCATAGCTCGCTGGTTCAGCATCTGCGAGTAGACAAAATAGACTAAAGTCTTCAATTTCATGGGTCTGATTGTAGATATCCTCGAGACTTCGATATTTAGGCGTCTTTTCTCCTGGTGAGTCCGGTGACCTAGGTGTAACCGGAGAATGAGGCTCTTGGGGCCTTGCTACTTCTTCTTCTTCTTCGTGAAAATAAGGAATAAAATCATATGATTCTCTTTCCTCCGGCGAGCTCCAATCCCATGAAGCTGCTTCATCGAACTCGACATCTCTGCTCACTACAAGTCTTCCGGTACTCGGATTGTACAACTTGTATCCTTTGGTGTTTTCATCATACCCGATGAACACGAGCTTCTTGCTGCGATCCTCAAGCTTGATTCTATCTTGCTCGTGAACATGAGCATATGCGATAAAGCCAAACACACGAAGATGTGATACATTCGGTTTCTTTCCACACCACGCTTCTTGTGGTGTTTGATTTTCCAGACTCTTGGTCGGACTCCGATTTGATAGGTACAGCTCACACGCTACTGCTTCTGCCCAGAATTCCCTCGGCATGTTTTTAGCCTTCAACATACTCCTCGCCGTATTGAGAATTGTTCTATTCTTCCTTTCGACGACACCACTTTGTTGAGGCGACCTCAGAGCCGTTAAAAACCGACGAACTCCATGTTCTGCACAAAATTTGTTGAATTCATTCGACGTGAATTCACCTCTTCTATCTATCCTCAAAGCTTGGATCTCATATCCGCTTTGTTTTTCCACCAGAGCTTTAAACTTCTTGAATGCATCAAAAGCTTCCGACTTTTGCTTCAAGAAAGAGATCCACGTCTTTCGACTATAATCGTCAATAAATAGCACGAAGTAAGAACTTTTACTGAATGATTGAGGGTTGATCGGTCCACAAACATCCGCATAGAAAAGTTGGAGCGGTTTCGTTGCTCTAGAAGTGGATTGTTTTGGAAAGCTCTTTCTTGGATGCTTTCCCAGCAAGCACGCTTCACACAATTGATCAGGTTGATCAATCTTTGGAACTCCTATCACCATCTTGTGATTTTCCAAAGCTTTTAGTCCTCCAAAATGTAAATGGCCAAATCTCATGTGCCAAATCCATGATGGATCCAGACTGCAAGTCTTCAAGCACATGAGTGCACAATTCTTCAAATCCAACAAGAACATTCTGTTCTTTGTCATATCCACCTTTGCAACGAGGCTTTCATCTTGATCGCGAAGCCAAAGTGTACGACCTTCCATGTGAACTTTATAGTTCCTTTCCAAAAGTTGACCAATACTCAAGATATTGCTCGTCAATTTTGGAACGTAGTAGACGTCACTCAAAATTTTATGTCCACCAGTTTTTGTTTCAAGAAGAATCGAACCTTTGCCTTCGATGGAGATCTTCGTATCATCGCCAAAGCTTATAAGCCCTTTCTTGCTCGAATCAAGCTTTACAAATTTGCTTTTGTCTCCCGTCATGTGGTTGTTGGCTCCATTGTCGAGATACCAGGTGTTCACTCGATCGGTGGAATTTTCTTTTAGTGCGAGCAACAAGGATTGTTCACCATCAGCTTCCTTGTTCTCGGCTAAGTTTTCCTCTTCACCTTCCACTTTGGAATAACATTCAGAAGCATAGTGCCCGTACTTGTGACAGCGGTAGCATTCAATATGCGACTTGTCCTTTTTCTCATTGTAACCGGAATGGTTACCTCTTCCTCGTCCTCGTCCTCTTCCTTGACCCCTTGAATTGTTCGAATTTTCATGACTATTTTGAGATGACTGCTCATCACTCCCTTGAGAATTTGCTCGTCCTTGACCACGTCCTCGGCCTCCTGCTCGACCGCGGCCACGACCTCGATACGAAGTTCCTCCTCGCGAGGTCGTCTTTGCTTGTAAGAGATTTTCTGATTTCTCTTTGGCTTGCTCGCCTCGATTCATCATCTCTTCATAAGCTCGTAATGACCCGTTTAGTTCATCAACGGTCATTATCTCCAAATCTTTTGACACCAAAATTGCGACCACTACGTGGTTGAATTTTGAAGACAAAGATCGTAGTATTTTCTCTACTACTCGGACATCTGTGAGCGCTTCTCCAAGTCTCTTCATTTGATTGACTATAGCCAAAATTCTCGTGAAGTAGTCGGATATCGACTCATTCTCCTTCATCGAGATCAATTCAAACTCTCCCCTTAGAGTTTGAAGGCGAATCTTTTTCACCTTATCGACTCCTACAACGGAGTTGCGAAGCGTTTCCCACGCGTTCTTCGATATTGATTCATTGGCTATTTTCTCGAACATATCTTCATCCAACCCTTAATGAATCATGGTAAGGGCAAGTTGATCTCTTTTTCTTTCTTTCTCCAGGTTCTCCTTTTGGGTTTGTGATAGAGTCGTCGCATCTTGTGGCTCTACAAAACCATCTTCAACTATATCCCATAATCCTTGGGATCCAAGCATCGCTTTCATTCTAAGCGACCAATTTTCATAGTTGAGTTTTGAAAGGAGGGGATATTAGAAAGAAAGAGATTTTGTTGCCATAGCTCTGATACCATTTTGTTGGCAAATAAAGAGGAGGAGAGGAAGTATTTTATTAAATATTACTCTTTATTGAATAGGAAGAAGGTTTACAATGAGATGATTCTACTTCAACCATTTGAAGTCTATTTATACTAACACGATCACACTCCTAGCATTAAATCAAACTCACTTAAAAACATCACTTAATTCCTATGAAACTTAAACATTTAATACTTAAAACTTCTCTTCACTAATGCGATGTGTGTAGAAACGCCATCAAACTATAACTATTGAGTTATTTATTTTATTTCATTTATTATTATCAAGTTTATGTTTCAACATTGAGCCCGTTTCTGACTGTCCCGTCTCAGTCCCGACATCACCGTCGCATATCCACCACAATCTCCGCCGCGACTCAACACCGCCGTCACTCTGTTGCTCAGAACCCGTCTTCACCGCCGAGAACCACTGCTGCCTATCTCGACCGGACTCCAAGCCCGTCAGCCTCGACCCCGTTTATGTTCCGTCTCAGCCCCGCCTCCGTACGAGAGTTGAGGATTGGTCGTGACAATCCTTCTCTCTTCTTCGCTTTTCAATTCTTGACTTTTGCTTTATTTTTGGTTGTTTATTTTGGAGTCATGGTTTTTTATGATGCATTATATTTTTTGATTTTGGATTATGGTTGGTGTGGCTCGTTTTGATGTGGTCTTGGATGATGACCGTTTTTGTTCGTGGATATGTTAGTTTAGATGTTAGTATTATTTCTATTCTCTCTTGTGGATATTCATTGTATGTATTGTGGATGTTTGACTGTTGTGTTTCTCTTTGTGCTTAATGATACTCTTTTTAATCGGCTTCCTCCTTTCAAAACCTCGATGACGTGATGTAGTCGCATGAGGACATGCTTTTATTCTAAAATGTGGAGGGGAGATTTATTTTGAGTTGGATGAATTTATAACTTTCCGATTTTATTTTCAAGCTTTAAAACTCGTTTTAGGTTTTCGGGGTAAATTTTAAAAATATTTTACACACTCGTTATTCACTCGGTGGGGATGTGGGGAGAATTTTAGTATTCTTGTTTATCTCGGTTGTTCCATATTTCAAAAAAAAAAAAAAAAACCGTGTGAGATTTTGTGCCGATTGTATCGTTCTTGTTGAAGGAAATTGGTTCAACCGTGAGAAGACATTGTGTATCATGAATGATCTCTTTTTGTTGAGATTTTAACTTGTGTGAGTTTTGTCGTTTCCATTTACCCATGTACCGAGAACTTGTGTAGAGTTGATGATAAATGACGAGATATGTAAATTCCAATCTTTTGAATGGTTGAGTGTTGCTTGAGGGCAAGCAATGTTCTAAAATGTGGATGGGTTGTTTCGTACGTTTTTTGTGTGAATTATACCCCTATTTATGCTTTGTTTTGCCCGTTTCTCGTACATTTACATGGCGTATCTTCTATTATATTGTAATTCTTTACTCTTTTGAAGTTGTTTGAAAATATAGGGAATTGAAGCTAAAACGAGAGGTGCCAAAGCTTAAAAGAGAAAAAACGAGGATGCGACGAGAATTGGAGAAATATCCGTTCGAGACGAAGAAGAAGTTCGGCTCACCCGAGCCCAATGGGCTCGCCCGAGCCACTGTTCAGAGATTTCCGGCTCGCCCGAGCCCGAAAATGCCTTCCGTTGACTTTTCGTTGACTGTTTGGAAATGAAGTCCTTGGGGGCAAAATCGACATTTTGAAGGCTACATGTTCTTGGAAAGCAATAAATAGTAGAAGCACACACATAACACATGTGACAAAAATTTGTAGGAACCCATTTTACTTTTGTAGAGAGAGAAAGTCACCATTTTGAAAATAATTATAATAGTACTCTAGATATTTTGTCTTCTCTTGTTCTTCAAGTTTTTTTATTTCAAGCATTTTAATTCTTAGATCTTTCTTTCCTCGTAGTTTTTCTCGTATTTTTGCATTCACGTTTTGTTCTCGGATCGTCGAGCCCGTTCTATTCATCGGATCAATTTTCGTTGGGTGACACGTCGAAGATCGACTCCTCGTTTGAATGGTAGCTTCGTTCCCTTTTAATTGTTATTTCATTTATGCATGCTCTTTATTTGCTTTAGTATGCTAGGCTAGATTTATTGGTTTGGTAATTGGTGATTTGATCTAAGGATGAATGGTTGATTTATCTTGATTGTTGGCCATGTTGATTGGGTTAATTTGTTTATTTGTTATTGAACTTGATCGATTGTTGAAACCGAGACTTACCCAGAGTCGTTTCACTTTGTGATTTTGGTCGATTACTCGATTTGTTAAAGGTGAGACCTACCCGATAATCCTCCTTGAACACTAATCTAATCAACCATAGTTTGACCTTAACCGAGGGACTAGTCGGCCCACTCTACAACCGCGAAAGCACTTGAGCGAGCCTATGGCCCGGTTCTTATTGTTACTAACCCGATTCCTATGTGATATGATCCAAATACCAAACCTCCGTTTTTCTTATTGATTTCTCGTTTACTTGCTTTTATTTGCTCTTACATGCTTCCTTGCTTTAATTTAGTAGTTGTTAGCTTATAATCTTCTTCTCTCTCCCCCCATTTATTGAGATAATTTGTACACAAAGCAAACGTTGAACGCACTAATTAAACGAACACTCCGAGCCTACACTCCTCGAGAGAATGACTTGGGTCGTCCTTGCCAACTTATACTACGAAGGGCCTCGTCCTCTTGCGAGTCGAGACCCCGAGTAATTATTTTTAGCGCACTCGGGGGCGAGTCACCTGCAGTTGTTACAGGTACACCAACAAAGGGGTTGCAGATTCTTAAACTCATCCCAAACAGCTCTCAATCTAGTATAATATGAGTTAATATCCAAGCTACCCTGATTCAAACTCATGAACTGTTGCCTTAACTGATAAAAACGGGTCATATTCCCCTCAGAAAATCGATCTTTAAGATCAGACCAAATAGCAGAAGCATCATCAAAATACAATAGGCTTGAATGAATATCAGGACTTACAGAATTTCGGAGTCAAGATACAACCATAGTATTGCATCGAGTCCACGCAACATAGAGCAGATCTTGTGGATCTGGGCTTGGTATGGAACCATCAACAAACCCGAGCTTATTCTTCGCACGTAAGGCCGAAACCATGGATCAGCTCCAAGCATTATAGTTTGAGCCATTAAGCAACTGAAGAACAAGGACTGTACCGGGATTGTCAGCGGGATGAAGATAAAATGGACTGCTATGGTCCTCCATGTACGATACAGATTCACGACTCGTATTTCCTCGCACCATTGAGCTCGATACAAAGATAAACAACACAAAGAAATCAAAGAAGCAAAAACAGAGACAACGGAAGATTTTGCTCTGATACCATATTGTGTTTTGAGCTAAGAAAGACGATGAAACAGTAGAACCAAAACCAGCCAATAATAAAAGAGAAAAGAGGAATAAAATTAGGTCAAATGGAATGTCACTCATTCAGCTTACAAAAGGCACACAAAAGCAGTATTTATACTTATTTGCTAATAGCACTTTTAAAAGGTGCTACTTAAAATGTAAAGATAAAATGCAGCTCTTTTCTTCTCTAAAAGAAATGATGCGCATAGCTCCTTGTAGCTCATTTTGTACTTTCACAGAAACACTACTCACACAAAGCTTTCAGCACATAAAACAAATAGAAACACTACTCACACAAAGCTTTCAACACATAAAACAAATTGAGGAGAATTCTAGAGAAAGAAAGAAGATAAGAAGAAATTTTAAGAAAGATGAGGTCATATTCATCAAATCGATTTCACCCATTCACTATAAAAAAAAACAGACGAGTACCGACTACTGAAACGGCCGTTATTAGGGTCAGTACACATATATCGACTGTAAGATCGACTTATTTTGACAATAAAAAAAGACCTCCTCGGTGATGGAACACTGATTGTAGACCGACCACATTCATAGTCAGTAGTAACCATCTGATTTTCAAATCGAACTATTGGAGAACACCGGGTAAGAGTGATTGTTATAATATTTGCTAATACCGACTTTATCTGCAGTCGGTGAAACACCGACTGTTATTACAATCGGTGGTGCAGACTACAGTCAGCAGTCGGTGTTCCACCGATTGCAGCTACAATCGGTTACTCAAGCGAAGAATACTGATTGTATTAACAGTCAGTAAACTAAGAAAAAATAAAATAAAAAATTTTAATTTTAAATTCCCAAAGATGCAATTTCAATACATCAAACAAACAAACATACACAAAAGTTTCAAATTCAACAACCTAACAAAGTATAAAAATCCAAAGTTTAATTTACAATCATAGCGTTACAAGAATCGTGTTGTCGCAAATCATGGGAAAGGGGATGGAGACGGAGGCCTGCTGCGGCTGTGGGGGTTGTTGCTGCTGTTATGCCTACTGCTGGAGTAGAGCCAAGACTGCTGCCAACTGATCTTTCATCTCGACTTGAGGCTTCTCGAAGCTCTCAATCTTACCATCTGCCAGATCGGATCTCTATCGACGACGACTAAAATTTTCTCCTACTACATCAATTTCATAAGCTCTTCCTTACGTTATTTCTTTACTTTTCTTTGAATGTTTGTAATTGCTAGTGAATTTGATTTGGATCACTATGTATCTATGAAATTTAATATGATTTTGTATGATTTGGATATTGTCTACACTGTTGTGATGATTTACATTGATTTATTTGGCTAAGTTTTCACTCGGAGATGATGTTAGAATTCTGACTATAGAGTATTTGTGCTATGCGTGAGAGAATGAATTTTAGTTTAATTGAGAATTTTTGGAGCTATGATCAAGCTAATCAATGTTGGGCGGAGTTAGACTCGATCAGGGACTAAGATTGGATTGATCACCGTTGTGCGGTGTCTTTCTTCACGAGGTCCAATTTTTCACAATTAAATTCGACAACCTAAAGAAAGGATAGACAACCAATGTTAGAGTTCTATATTTAGGGAATTAAATCGATTGACTGCCGTTGTGCGGAGTCTTTCATTCCATAGTCGTTTCTTCAACTTAGATACTTGGATGTTCGACTCTAGAGAGTGGCGGAGCCATGAAATTTTTCTTGGAATATATATATATATATTACTACCTCCGTTCCAAGTTATTATTGCACTAGTTAACCGGCACGAATTTTAAGAATGTTAATTTTTTACTTTTGGACCAAATAATAAGGGTTAAAAATATATTTTTAAATTAAAAAATAAAGTAATTGTGTATAAAGTTTAAAAAGTAAGTGGAAAAATTACAAGTGAAATTGTATTTTAAAATGAAAACGTAAAGTTCTTATTTTCTTTTTAGGAGTGTGCATAACTAGATGAGACATCCTAAAAAAAATGTGCATAATTAGTTAGTATAGAGATAGTATTCTTTATTTGTTAGCTCTGTGATGCGTGGAGTTTTCATTCCCTATGCGCAGAACTGTACTATACTTGGATGTTCGACTCTAGAGAGTGGCGGAGCCAGGAAATTTTTCTTGGAATATATATATATATATATATATTACTACCTCTGAGTTCCAAGTTATTATTTCACTAGTTAACCGGCACGAATATTAAGAATGTTAATTTTTTACTTTTTGACCAAAGTAAGGGTTAATAATATACTTTGAAATTAAAAAATAAAGTAATTGTGTATAAAGTTTAAAAAATAAGTGGAAAAGTTACAAAAGTAAAATTGTATTTTAAAATGAAAACGTAAAGTTTTTATTTTCTTTTTAGGAGTGTACATAAATAGATGAGACATCGTAAAAAAAATGTGCATAATTAGTTAGTATAGAGATAGTATTCTTTATTTGTTAGCTCTGTGATGCGTGGAGTTTTCATTCCCTATGCGCAGAACTGTATTATACTTTTTATTTTTTATGTGATTGTTCTTTAAAAAAAAAAGATAGTATTCTTTACGAGTTTTTTAAAAATATACTCCATCATCTACATGAAAATTTTAAGAAAATAATTATTTATTTAATACATAAATATATATATATATATATATATATATATATATATATATATATATATATATATATATATATATATGCAGAAAATTTAAAAAAAAAAAAGTGTAAGTACATCGTCAATCTATTTCAATAAATTAACAAAGAAAGTATGTAGCTCCACCGAGCGCAACAAATAGATTTACAAAAAGTACTCAACGCGTTTTTTTTCATGTGCCACAAACCTAGAATATGAGTTTTGGGACCACTATAGTTGATGGGTGAGTCTTCGTGATTTTTGTATATTTGATGATTAGTGTCTGTTGAGAAACACACCGGAAACAAGTTCGAGCTCCGACGAGTATCGATCTCAAACTCAAACAGAATAATCGAACATAAAAACTCAAAACAGGATTGCGGCTCAATATCTCAACTCTCAGCTCACCGAAAGTTACTATTAAACTGACGCAGGGGAAGCGTAAACACGAACAATTATTAAAACTCGTTGATTCTAAGAATAGTCGAGAATTAAAACATCAAACTTTCGTTGATTTCGAAGAAAACTGAAACTTGATAAAAACCTCAACAGAGTAAGAAACTTTATTTCATATTAATAATCAACTAATCAAATGTCAAAAACAGAATATAAATAATACTAAAACCCTAATATTAAAATAAATAAAATAATAGTAATAGCTTAGGCAGGAAGACACAATCTTTGACTTTTATATCCGCATCATTCTCCTCCTCTAGGAAAAGGTTCGACCGCGAACCTGAAAATCGAGCATGAAGATGTCGGGATCAAACACCAATCGACGATAACCTTGAGGGCGCGACGCAAATGCAGCGACACATTGAAGCAACGCATGAGCAGCATCACAGGATGTCACGAAACTAATAACCATCGCAACTGTGAAAGAAGTGATGAGTCTTATCATTTGAGGGCTTGAAAGATTATGTCCATTAGCTTGTGCACCCTTAGTTTCAAAGAGATAGCCATCAGAAACAAAAGTTCGATCGACACGTTCCTCGTCTTCCCCAATATCACTGGCATGTACAAAAATTTAGGAATCAAACAAAGACAGAAAAATACCGTTTGCGTTCTCGGAATTTTCCTCATCCCAATGTACGGGCTCTTCATCAAATTTAGGGGGACCATCATACGTGGATGACTCTTGATCCACACATAGCGTGTGAGAGTGAGAAAACGGACAAAACTCATGACGGGGGCCGGTCGCGCCATACTCAAAGCAGCATACTACGGCCGAAGCCGATGTCGACTCCACGTTGACGGCGGGGACTCCAAGCGCCGACGGGGGTAGGTGTTGAGCCTTCGTTAGACCATGGGTGATAGCAAGACGGAGATCCTCGAGTTCGACGGCAAGAGCTGTGATCTGGCGGCTTAAGGCGGCGACGTCGGCGTCACGACGGGTTGCGGCCTCAACGGCGGATTCGCGAGCATATTGGCGAAGGGGAGGCATTGTTCCAGCTCTGATACCAACTGACGCAGGCGAAGCGTAAACACGAACAATTATTAAAACTCGTTGATTCTAAGAATACCCGAGAATTAAAACATCAAACTTTCGTTGATTCCAAAAAATATCGAAACCTGATAAAAACCTCAACAAAGGAAGAAACTGTATTTCATATTAATAATCAACTAATCAAATGTCAAAAACAGAATATAAATAATACTAAAACTCTAATATTAAAATAAATAAAATAATAGTAATAGCTTAGGTAGGAAGACACAATCTTTTACTAAAACAAGGATTTTACGTGCTTCGATCGTCGGGAAGACAATCTACGTGCACGTTTGAGGGGAGGGTGGTTCTGAGATTATTCGAAGCACAAAAGCAAGTGCAATATGTTCTATGCAGCTCAATGGTTGCATATCAATCGCTAACACATGCGATTATATACAAAATCAAAATTGCACAAAATGAAAATCGAAAATCAAGCCGACTTGCGATTGTCGACCATGCGATCATTCCATGTGATTCCAAGTGCGATCGAAAGATGAGCTGACAAAGATCAAAACGCAACATGAACCATGTGATTTGGTGTTGAATCGACTGAGAAATCGATCACCCTAGATCGCTGCTCCCACACCCAATTCATCCTGAAACGGCGTCGTTTCTTTCTGCGGGAAATTCAAATTCCCTGTAGAAATTACCAAAATGTCCATGTGTTCGTTTTTTGTAGAATTTTCACCCGGAGATAGATTTTTGTGTATTTTTCAACAGTGTCATTATTCTATTTTGTGAATGGTAACTCGATTTTGGTACGTAGAAAGGAGAGAAAGTGAGAATCGACACAAACAAATATATTGTGATGAGCGAGCGAATGAGGAAATTCATGTCACGTAAGATAAAAATATTGATTTATTGAATTTTAGACAAAAAAAATTATGACCAAAAAAAGATCGAACCAATCTCTTTATTTTTTAAAAAATATATATATTTAAATAAGTCGAATAGTTTTATTTGATTTTTCAAATTTTAAATTATAATTCAAAATTTTAATTTTAAATTATAGTTCAAAATTTTAATTTTAAATTTTAATAATTTTATATTAATAATATTTAAAATTTTATATTCTATTATTTTTTAATTTAAAAATTAGTCAAAAAGGCTCAAATACCTGACTCAGACCGCGAGCTCGATCTCGAGCGGGACCTTGAGTCCAAAAAACCCCAACTGTACCGCGAGAATGAGTTTTGGGCCGAGCTTATAAAATTTTGGGGTTAGTTTGTTCCGTGTACACCTTTAGTTGTGACTAATAAATTGATACTGAAGATAATGAACATTATTACCCTTAGTTTTAGTTTGAGATGATAGAATATATTGAGAAAATAGTAACAACTGGGTCGATCATGTATTATTTTTAGGTATATTTAGAAAAATAAGCGCACTAGTTAATTAAATTACATGTACAAACCTATAAAATAAACTTTAAAAATAAATGTTCATTATATTTTCATTTTTTATTAATAAGGGTATAATATAATTATAATTATAAAAAAATGAATTAACCACCTTTTATTATCTACCTCTAATTAACGCAAATTATTTTTTTATTTTTTCTTAACACATGTTATTAATTAAATTTCCTCTAATTTATAATTAAGAAAAATTAAATTTCCTCTAATTTATAATTAAGAAAAACCGTGCTATTTAATTCTAAACAAATAATAAAAAGAGGCCTCTCGATTTTCATGCACAAAGATAACAAATACATTTATTTTGACACCTCCAATAACACTACATTTATTCTATACAAATTGTAAAGGAAAAGTCTAACTTACCCTTACCTATTTCAAAAGATAATAAAAAAGAACAAAAAAACAAAACAAAAGTCAAAAAAGAATTTAAAAAATTGGTCCCCCCAAATCTTTTCTCTTCTCTCTCTTTTCTCTCCCGTTCGGTCCCCCCACCCTACCAAAACCGCCGCCGGTCTTTGAGAATCAAACAACAATTCGGCCACTTCAATTCCGGCGAGAAGCATGGCTGACAACAACGAACACAATGACGAGCCACAATGGCCGATTCAACCTCCGATTAGTGTGTCCGAAACCTAGCTTTTTTCAATTTCAAAAATTCGATTTTTTTTTCAATAATGTGTTCAATTTGATGCGTTAATTGCTAGTATTTGAGTGTATTAGAGTTTCCTATTGTGTTTTAGTTGATTTAGAATCGAAATTCAGTGTTGAATTGCTCGTTAAAATGTCTAAAATTTATGGGTTTGCCCGCTGTTCCTGGCTACACGGTGGCGCTACACGGTGGTGATTTTCTCGGTCACCGTGTAGCTACCTGCCGTGTAGCCGATCATTGACCTAAAAAATCCCGATTACATGGTGTGATTTACTCGGTCCCCGTGTACCCGGTCAGAACACGGTACCGTGTACCCGGTTAACCGGCTACACGGTACCGTTTAGTCGGTCAGAACAGAATTTTTTTTTTTTTTTTGTTATTTGATTAAAATTGTAATATTTATTTATTTAACTTCATTTTTGCAGGAGGGATTCAACTGGAGGAGGCCACAGTTCATTCACACGACGAAGAACCTAAATTTGTACGATAAAGATGGCGTACTAGAAGAAATTAAAGCCACGCTGACGTCCATTGACCCTACCCATGCGACTATTCGCACATTTAGGGACAGTTGTTTTGGGCTTTTTCTCTGGATTAGGAGATCCGGAAGATCAAACGTGGCCATGCATCACCTCCTAGCTCGGGAGATCGTGGGTACGACGATACCTCCGTTCGAGCATTGGTTTTTCGTCGGGGGTCAGACTATTCGCTTTCGAGCACAGGAGTATGCCCTGATCACCGGACTTCGGTTTGGTGCTCACGCATTTGATCCTTCAGACAGGGCCAGCCACTCGATTTCAGAGCAGTCTATTTACCACAGACACTTCAGACAGCCTACGCTGATTTCAGTGCTTCGTACGAGATTCAGGTCTCTGAGTATGGGCCACGACCCAGCCGACTACCTGAAGGCGGCCAACTTGCTGGTTTACTATTTCTTTTTGTTGTGCCGAGACGACATCACGGTCGAGAGTTGGGCTTGGGCTTTTGTCGAGGACGTTGATGGATGGGAGTCGTTTCCCTAGGGATCCTACACTTGGTAGATCATGCCGCACTACATCAGCATAGCTGCGATGAAGCCCGGTCAAGTTGACAAGAGGGCATACCACATTTACGGTCCAATTTGGGCCTTTCAGCTTTGGTCGTACGAGGCTATACCGAGCCTGAGCAGTGTCTGCGGAGAGCGAACCGAGAAAACAAAGAAGCCTCGGTTTCTGAACTGGAAGTCGGTTGGATGCAACCTCGATTTCACTGATTTCTACGAGGACGATGAGATAAATTTTGTGAAATTAATGTTTTTAATTATTTATTTCATTTTAATTGATGCTTAATAAAAATATTTTTCATTTGTTTTCAGCTTGTGGTCCTCTCGACTCTAGAGCCGACAGGCAGGGAGGCGAGGTCTCAGTACTACACTTCGTTCCTTAACAGAGGAGCAGACGAAGTGAGGTACGCTGCTCCTGCTAGGATTGGACATGCTCCGATAGGAGCAAAGGCTGCAGAACCGGTGACGAAGAAGAAGAAGAACTTGATAGAGCGCGTGGCCGGACGCGTGTCCAAAGCAATGGACAAGATGACGGGCGATCACCCTCAGACTAGTCGACGCACGCATGACGACAGGACACCCGATTCATCTGCCGAGCGGCATGCATCTCAGCGTGCATCTCATCGAGCCCGACGAGAGCCCTCTCCTGCAGCTGAGGCACATGAGGCACCTGAGGCTTCAGATGACAGTACCGATCGACGCATTGATCTACGGCTCCACAAGATCCTCAACGATGAGTCTGAGACCGGATTTATGGGCCGATTGACTGCCCGGATGAGGAGGATACAGAAGGAGGGCAACGACAGTCTGATGGAGTAGTTTCGGGGGGTTTTCGGTCGCAGGCGATACTCTCGGAGTTGCCCTTGTCCTTCTGATGCATCTCAGGGCGGTTTTCCGGCTGCTCGGCATTCTATCAGCGCGCCTCCTCGCTTTCAGGACTCGGAGCCCGAGTTAGTGGATGTTGATGTCAGGCTTTCGTGTGGGGACTGGGCACACGATTTTGATGGTTATCGCAGGTCGCCACTTGTCGAGCCGACCCATGCCGAGTCGACCCATGTCGAGCAGCCTCAGGTCGAGCAGCCCCATTTCGAGCAGACGACCGTTGGCGATAGCTATCGCACACCGGCACAGACTCAGGCTGTCTGGGGAGATAGCGGTCATTCTTCGCCACCGAGGGCACTGCGTGATTTTCAGGGTGTCTTCGGTCCCTTCCCAGAGATTCCCACCGACGGCATCTTCACTCTGAATACTGCTTATCGACCAGAGTATGATCCTGGTTTTACTGTACCGATTGGGGCTGATGAACCGCAGGTTATCATTGATGCAGATACTTTTTTTCCGACTGAGACGCAGGTCGAGTTGTTCAAGATGACATCTCCCGTGGAAAATGAACACGAAAATGAGATTGCATTGTCGGAAGAGGAGAAAGAACTTGGGGCTGATGAGGAGGAGGATGATGTCGCCGAGAGTAGTCTCGGAACCCGTGTGAGGAGGCCCTCGGCAGCTCTTCGGAGCCCGTACGTCGCGCAGTTCGCACCGAGAGGCAGCAAGAAGGTTAGGGGGCTCTATTCGATGTTCCGTCGTGACGGGCATGGATTGAGTGTCTATATCCCTTTCAACGGATTCACTCTGGACCAGAAGTACTTCGGCCTGATTGAGTCACTACATCATTGGTACTCGGACATGGTAAGTTAATTTGTAGTTAAACTTTGAAATTTATAATGTTTATTAAATTGTGCTTAACTGTGATATGTATATTTTTCAGGAGATTGACATGTACATTACGTACCTTCGGGACAAGATAAAGCAGAACAAGGGTTTAAAAGATGAAGTCACTCCGAAGAAGACTATACTCTTGTGTACCGAGTTCTTCGTAAGATCCAATCATCCTATCAAATATAAGTTTTTTTTATCATTTTTCTAATACTAATCGTTTAAATTTATTTTTAATTAACAGAACGCTGTGAGGACCCAGTACGCTAGGATTAAGGTGCCGACAACACATGCAAGGAGAAATAACTTGGAGAAGAAATATGATTCCTGGGCACCGCCGGACTACATGCTGAAATACATCACGGGAGACGATAGGCACGAGAGTTGGGAACACGCACGAGAGGTAATTTAAAGAACCGTACATTTTTATTTTTTTAATTCAATTTAATATTTTAATTTAATTGTAAATAACGTTTTATTTTATTTTTTATTTTTTTAGGTGATAACGGTCTGTAATACCGTGCAACATTGGGTCGTGATACGGATTGACCTGAACCTCTGGACTATACAGTTGTACGACTCGTTGTGGCACCGTTGTCCGGAAGTAACTACCAAGTCTCGTGTACTATTTCCGGTGTTGGAGTTGTTGCCTCGTCTTTTGGTAGCTGCAGGATTTTGGGAGGGTACAAACTTGTTTCATCGAACCCACAAGAAGACTCCTATGACGGTCGAAGTCCCGACGGAGCAGTTTGTCCAAGTCGACAACAAAAACTGCGGCCCGTACGTGTGCATGTATCTGGATAGTCTCGTCAACAAGTACCTCACTCACCGGGGTAAAGAAATCGACGAATCGTACTTGATGAAGTATCGCCGATATGTCGCTCGAAAAATCTTCAGTTTGAGTCATCGAGACGATTGATTTGTATTTTGGATGATTTTAGACTTTTTCGTGTGCATGTGTTTGGATTGATTTGTATGTGTATTGAGATTGATTTGCAGGTTTAGCTTTGATATTAAGTAAATAAATCCCGTCAAAATTTTTTAAAATTATTTATAATATATTAACTTATTTAATTTAATATAATGTATTTTAGATGATGCTTTATAATGTATTTTAGATTGATTTTGTTTGTATTTGAATTGAATTAGGTGTTTTGATTGATTTTGGTGAAATAGGTGTTTGTTTTTTATTGATTTAGGTGAAAATGAAGTAAAAAACAGGTTTTTGGACTCTGTTACACGGTGGCTACCGGTTACACGGCCACGTGTACCGGTTTCTACCGTGTAGCCTTAACCGACCGTGTAGCCAAGAACTGCTCGGTCAGTTTCTGGGCAATTACTCGGTAACACGGTAGTAACCGGTTACACGGTGGGCTACACGGTTGTGACCGTGTAGTGTATAAAAAATTTTGATTTTCATTGATTTTAAAGCATTTTTCGATTGTTAACTTGTTCTTGTAGTATAAAACATCATTTTAATAATCAAAATGATTCAAAAAACATGATCAACTATTGAATTTGACGAATTAAGTGATTACGCATGAACAATTTATTACATATGTAGATAAGATTGTGACAATATTAGTAGAATGTTCGAAAAACGGTCAACATTCTAAGCATCTCATCTTTGTAGTCCTATATTGGTTGTTTTATGATGTTTATTGGATGTATCTAGTGTTTTAAATGATGTTTCATGCTGAACGTAACAACAAAAATGCTCGAGAAATGCTTCAAATTCAAGAAAAATCAAATATTTTCTACACTACACGGTAGGCTACACTGCAGAAGGTCCTACACGGTAGAAAAATTGCTCGGTTTATTGAAAAATAAATTACTCGGTAACACGGCTTATACCGGCTACACGGCTACCGGGTAACCGGTTACCGTGTAAAAAAATAAAATGGAGCTTCTAGGATTCAAACCCCAGACCTTATGATTTCAATGAATTTTTCAAAGGAAGCTCACCAGTTGAACTAGAACTCCTCAACGAAATTATTTAGCAGACTTTTATATATTAACCTTACATATATTCTATACACTTTAACTTAAACTCTTTTTCAAAACAAAATAAAAGTTAAAATTATTTATTTATAATCTTTTTTTTCTCTCTCTCTTTCTCTCTCTCCCTTCGATCCCCCAACCGCCGCCAATTCGAACCAAACAACACAACTCCGACCACCTTTAATTCCGGCGAGAATGGCAGATGACAACGAACACCAAGACGTGCCCCAATGGCCGCTCCAAGCCCCGGTAAGTGTGGCTGATCCCTAGCTTTTGAATTTCGAATTTTTAATTTTTTTGCAATAATGTGTTCAATTGGATGTTAATTGCTAGCCTTTTAGTGTATTTGAGTTACTTATTGTGTTTTAGTTGGTCTAGAGTCGAAATTCCGTGTTGAAAAATCTGAAAAATTCTGGGTTCTGCGTCAGTGTTCCAGGCTACACGGTCGTGCTACACGGTAGCGATTCGCCGACCGTGTATCTAACCTACCGTGCAGCCGATCAGTGACCGAGTAAAACTCGGTTACATGGTGTCATTTACTCGGTACCGTGTACCCGGTTAACCGGCTACACGGTACCGTGTACCCGGTCAGAAAAGATTTTTTTTTTTTTAATTTTGAGTTTTTTTTATATAATTGAATGTAATATTTATTTATTTAACTTCATTTTTGCAGGAGGGCTTCAAGTGGAGAAAAATAAACATGGATATGCTAAGCGGATTACCAGATGAGATCCTGCATCATGTCCTCTCTTTCCTGCCGACGAACCTCTCCGTGCGCACCAGCGTTCTCGCGAGACGATGGAGGTTTCTGTGGGCCCTCGTCCCAAATTTAGAGTTTCGCCGCTCTACGCATTAGACATCATAGACAGGGTTGTATCGATGCACGAAGCGAAACCCCTGAATACTTTTAGCCTCTCCAATGTGGAGGGCAGCTCGTATCGACTGGAGACATTGATTATCCACGCTCTCAAGCGCAGCGTCCGAAATATGTACCTTGATTTCGGTGATATAGACTACAAGGAGTATATCGCGTGCGGTTTGCCAAAAATTCTCTTCATGTGCAAGACTCTCGTCGACTTGAAGCTCAATAACTGTGGAGTGATCCCCTCTAGTAGGGAGGTGTTTTTGCCTTGTCTCAAGAAGCTTGATCTCAGTAATGTCGATTATGAGGATAAGGATTCCCTCCCTCACTTGCTTTCTGGTTGTCATGTGATTGAGGAGCTGATCATCGATGATTTCTATAGGGAGGAAGAAACGAACTTGGGTTGCTTTATTGTATCTTCACCCACAATAAAAAATATTGAACATTGATTTCTCATCGAGTCGCGAACTATACTATGATGATGAGATGTTGATAATAAATCTTCCTGCCCTCGTATATCTTAAGGTAAATGGTTGTTATTTGGAGTATGCCAAAAGTTCGAGGAAGACCATGGCCTCCTTAATTGAAGCGGATATTAAGTTGAATGGATATTGGCATGATTGTCACATCGATTGCACCGAGCATGACTGTTCGAGAGCATTTCTTAGTTCTCTTTGTCATGTGAGGTACCTAAACATCTCAAGCTATTTTCAAGAGAAGGTGCGTTCTGATTTTTGAATTGTTCTAATTTTTTTTCATACTTAATTATACACTGCTTGTGGTTTTAAATCTGATTTTTTTTTTTTGCAGCTTGTTGACATTGTAGGAACGAGTTCAATGCCAAAGTTTGTTAATTTAACCAAACTCGTACTTGATATGAACGCTCACTGGCATTTTATTGCTAAGTTCCTCGAAGTTGCTGAGAATCTTGAAGTTCTTGTTGTGAGTGGAGTTAGCTTTTGCAATTTATCTTTTTACATATTCTGCAACTCCATATGTTTCTTATTTGCATCCTTGTTTTTTTCATCAGCTTCGCTCAACGTTGATGCCCTACAGGGAGCCGGAACGAGTGCCTTTGTGTATCTTATTTCATCTAAGAACTGTTAGAATCGATAAATTCGGTTTTAGTGATGACAGTGGTTTTGACGTGGTGAGATATATTTTGAGGAATGCTCAAGTACTTGAGAGGATGGACATAGACGGATTCCCCCGTTATAGTTCCTCTGACAAGGAAAAGCTTGATGCGCACCAAAGAATCTCATTGTTTGAGCGAGGATCCAAGTAGTGCCAGATTTCCTTCAAGTCGTAGATTTTGATTTGTATTTTGATTGATTTTGTACGTTTTTTGGATTGATTTGGTATTTTGATTGATTTTGTACGTTTTTGGATTGATTTGGTATCTTTTCGGATTGATTTGTTTTTTATTTTAATTGATTTAGGTGTGTTTTGATTGATTTTGGTGAAAATGGGTTAATAGTTGTTTGTTTTGATTGATTTAAGTGAAAATGGGTTAAAAAAACAGGTTCTGACCTCTGTTACACGGTCGCGTGTACCTTATCCACCGTGTAACTGGTACCCACCGTGTAGCCAAGAACTGCTCGGTCAGATTTCTGGGCAATTACTCGGTTATAAGGAATCGATCCCCTGACCTCCTGACTTCAATGCTAATTTTCAAAGGGGGCTGACCAATTCAACTAGAACTCTTTACTGAACCTATTTAGCAGAATTTTATATATTAACCTTACAAATAACCGATTAATTGACCCGCCCTTCCCCCGAAAACCTATTTCCAACCTGTTTTTCCACATATTTCACAAGATAAACAAACTCCAAAAACAAGCACAATAGTCTAAAACAAGCACAATAACCTAAAAGACACCAAATATCCAAAATCCCACGAGAATAGACGATAATAAAACAATCCAAGTCTCAAATAATTCAAAAACACCGATAAATCAACCAAACCAAATTTAGATCTCTGGCTCCGTGCTCATTGGACATTTTGTTCTCGTGTGTCCCTCGTTTCTACAGATGCCGCACTTCTTCTTATGTCTTCTTCGGCTCGACTCTTGCGTTCCCGTCTCTTCTGCAGGGACATTTAAATCAACAGCCTCGGGTGGGATAAAAACCGTGCACTTCCGCATGTTGTGACCTACGCCCTTACATCTCGAACACACCTGCACACGACGACACGATATTAGGTCCAAGCCTGGACACGACGAAATAATATTAACTGTACAAACCTTCCTACGTGGTGTAGAGCTCTCAACTGCGGAACGAGCACGAGTCATCCTCGGACGTCCAGCCTGTATAACCGCTACCGGAGGAAGAACTACGGATGAAGCTACATCCGGCGGGACCACCCAATCATCATAATGTGGCAACGGCACCACAGGCGTCGCGTACATCTCGACATGGCTGCTCATCTTGAAATAGGGGCTCACGAAATCGTACACTGAAAATCTGGCCCGTCTACATAATAACAACAAACAAGTTAGTGGAATCAAATGTTAAAAATTAATTTTAAAGGTAAAATGATATCATACCTTATAGCGGCACAAGCATGACGACACGGTATTAGGTCTAAGTCGAACTCCCGACAATCACACGTGCGATTCGCGATATCCACAAGATAAGACCTGTCATCCTCCTGAACTCTGTATAGGGTATTCGCACTGACCTCCCGAACGGTAAAATAACGGCTCAACTCATCCTGACTAGACACCTTGAGGAATGCCTCCTCGGTCAGCTCATGGTCATTCTGTCTCTCATTAGCTTTCCTTTGTTTCTCGTCAAACCATCTCTCAATCATCGCACGAATCGCCTCGAGCATCGCACAGACTGGTAATCTCCGTGGCCATTTGATAGCACTGTTGAAAACTTCGGCCGCATTCGATGTCATGAAACCGTATCGTCGTGCGGCACACTGTGACCTCGCCCAGGTCTCAACCCCGATATCATTAAGGCGCTTATAAGCATTGTCATTGAGTTTCTCCACATCCGAAAGATATTTTTCAAACTCATCCACCCGATAAGAATAAGCAGCACTGAAAAAAGCTTTAATCAGCGACTTGCCGTACCGTGCTAGATTCTTCGAGAGGTGGTGATAGCACAACGCACGAGCTGCGTGGGGATAGACACTCCGAATAGCATTCGCGATGCTCTTAGGCTGGTCGGATACAATGAGGAGATCCTCGTCGTCTGTATCGTAGCAAACTCTGACGTGCTGGACAAACCACAACCACTCCTCGTCATTCTCTATCGGACCGATACCAAACGCAAGCGGGAAAATATTCTCATTCCCGTCTTTTGTGCAGGCGACAAAATACACACCGGTGTTTTTCCCTTTCAAATGGGTGGCGTCGAGTACTATCACAGGCCTCAGAGTGCCCTTCTCAAATGCACGAATGCACTGCCCGAGCGCAACAAACATGCGGCAAAACACGCCCTGGTCGGTCGTCTGAATTTGGTACTGAGTCCCGGGATTATGCTCTCTCAGCATGTACAGATATGACGGGAGCCTCTGATACGATCCCTGATAGTCGCCGTACGCTATTTCAAGCGCCAGGTTCTGCGCCCGCAGGGCGAAGTTGTAGCTGATGTGAACTCCGTACAATCTCCTCAAATCATCAACCATATTTTTCGGAACCAGTTCCCGATTGCCGACTAACTGACGTGCAAAGAAAGTAGCCGCAACCCTGCACGACACCTGTCGATCCGCAGTCCTCCCCAAATCGTTACGGCACGTATGATCCAAGTTCAGCTTCGTAATCCTCCAAAAGGTGTTATCGGAACCCGTGGAACACAATCTGAACAAGCATTTTTCACGCCCCAGCTTGCAAACGAACGTCACCCGGTCAGTGCTCGAGCGAGCAGTTTTGCACTCTACGTTATTCTCCATGTGATACATCCCCACCATCACCTTCAGATCCTGTTTCTTTCGGAACGTGGCTCCGACTGCCATCTGACCGTAAATCGGTTGGTGTTCGACAGAACGCAACGAAACAGCGGGGTCAAACGTCGGTAGTGGAATGATCCAATTGCGCAGTGGATTATTCTGTGCATTCTGAGAAGCTTCGGCTTGCTCGCCACCTCCCGCATGAGAACTCGAGGACATATTACGGCGCGACATGATCTTTTTAACCACGCCCGGCTGTCTAATCCATTCGGTCCACTCCGTGGTCAACGATTCCAAGAGATCGGACTGACGGGCTTCTTCTTCGTCCTCGGAAGTATGTACCTCCTCGTTCTCGTTCTCCGATGGTACGCCTCGTTCTCGTTCTCGTTCTCTGACGGTACCTCCTCGTTCTCGTTCTCTGACGGTACGCCCCGATCGCGGTTTTCTCCTCCGATATTCACCTCCGGCGCAGCTCGTTGTCCCTCTACTTCGACGACGAACACAAAGCACTCAGCCCTTTGCTCGTCTAACATGCGGGACACATCTTCGTCACAAAGCATAGGAGCTCGCACGCTTCTCATGTCATAGCCTCGGGTATAACAATACAACATGTAATCGACACTGGGCGGAGGGCGCAAAACCGCACGAATCCGGCTCACGAGAGCGTCGAGTGTAATTTCTTCCCTACGAAAGAAGAGGCACATATCTACTCCGTCAACGTAGCCCTCTCGATCCCAACGACCACCGTAACGTATCGTGATTCGTTGATTCGACATCTACAATTACAAAACACAGTTGAATTCAGTTAGGGAACCCAAAATATCTATCCAAACGCATAAACAAAGCCATTATTAGACAATTTAAAAAAAAAATGAAAAAACGGGGTCTGCACACGGTCACTACACGGTCACGTGACCGTGTAGTGGCCTTGCCGTATTACCGAGAACACGGTGACCGGATAAACCCGTGTAGTGCGAGCCCGTGTAACCGAGCAATCGGGTAATCTTCATAACTACACGGTGGCTACACGGTCAAGGAAACCCACCGTGTAGCCACCGTGTAGTTATGATTTTTTGTAGAAAATCGAAAAAAAAAACCAGAATCCACGTACCTTTCGGCCGGCGAACTCGTCTGTCCTTCCACGTATATTTAGAATAGCTTATTGTAGAGAGGTGATTTGTTTGAGAGAGAGAATCGAATTTGTTTTTTTTAAAATGAGTTAGGGTTTGAGGGTTTGAGTAGGGGAAGAGCATTCATGCATGCAATAAATACCTACCAACCCACAAATCTGATTTTTGATGTCGTGGGCCCCACAGTTTTTTGTTTTTATTTTTTGAGGTTTTAAAAGGTTTTAAAGTTTTTTTTGTATTATTATTTGAGAGGAAAAAAAAGTAAGGGTAAAGAGGACTATTCCCATTGACATTGTCTAGAATAAATGTAGTTTTATAAAGGGTGTCAAAATAAATAGACTTGTTATGTTTTTGCATAAAAAGTGGTATTCCTACTAATAAAAACTACCATTTATCTAAAATCACCCTTATTTTTATTTAGTTGATTTAATTTATTGTAAACCAAACAAAGATTAATTGATGTGTAAATAACTTGAATGTATTTTTGCCAATTGATTAGGACACTCCACATAAAGGTTTCATTTGATCAGGTACTTAATAAACCAATTCAACATGTCCTTGTGAGCCTCTTTGGCTGTCTTTACAGCAGGACCATCTGTATCGTTGTACTTTGTACTAAATCCGTGTGCGGCATTGGGAAATATCTTGATCGAGCTATTGATCTACAAAAACAGTCATATATATATATATATTTATATATATATGTAAATATGCCTTATCTTTAATCGGACACTCGTTAATGGCTATTGATTATTTTGCCACGTATCTTATTATGGTTCTTCTTCAATGCAGTTTTGAATTGTTTCACAAGAGTTGGTGGAAGCGACGAGTCATTTTGACCTCCAAGAATTGAGATTGGGACCTTAACATCTGCACGCATGCACCAAGATTAATATTGATTTTTGAACACTGCATTTGTGTGCTAACAATGTATATAACTATTGTTACTTTGAATGTCGTTGACCGTAACATATGTCGGATGTAGCAACACCGCTGCCTGGATGTACCGTCTCGAATTTGCAAGGTCAACAGTAAGCTTACCTTAAACAATATATATATATATATAATTCGTCATGAGAATGTACATATATTATTTGTGATATAAATAAATAACGTACATACCTCCCCAACAGAAACCTGCAGCTCCGATCTTAGTTATGCCTTTGTTTCTTAAAGCTTTAATAAGTAATTTTGCGTATGTTATTCCTTGTTCCTGCAAAACCAATTGATCTCGCCTGCTAACTTATTCGGGGCCTTAATTCAACAATTCATACTTTCGTGGTAAAAAAGAAATTGAGGGTAAAAATATATTTTTAAATTGAAATAAAAATTATTTTGGTTTCATAAAGAAGTCAATTTTTCGATTTGGTTTCATTTTGTTTCAATTTCTCAATTTCGTCATTTAAAATCTAAAACGTGGTTAATTTAGTCTTTTTTAAGTTTAAAAAATTAAAATTAGCTGGAAATTGATTGATCGATGAAGAGGTGGTAGATAATTTGAAGAATATGGCAAGAAAAATTAGCAAAAATAAGGGCGGTGCATCAAATTGTGATTTAAAAAAAAATGAAAAAAAAATTATTTTTTTAAATGAGTGTGACATCTCTGATTTAAAAATGCAGAGTCAACCGAAGCAGCCTGCCACTTGTAAGACGTGCGGCCATAATTTGTTCGGCCATTGTTGATTTATTTGTTTGGGAGTAATGATGCATCGTATTCTGCCTTCTCCACCATTATTTTTTCATTTCGTTAGTACGGAGTATTTGTTAGTAGAAAAAAATGCACACTAAGAACTTTCATTTACAATTTAATGTTTAAATTTTTTAATTTTTTTATTAATTAAAGTAATTTTAAGATTATAATTATAAAACAATATAATAACTGTATCATTAATAATAATTAATAATTGTTTATAAATTAATAAAATTAAAATAATATTACATAAATTGATTTATTTATAATTAAAAAAAACTGAGTTATTTAATTCTAACAAAATTTAAAAGCTTCATTTTATTCAAAATTACCTTTAAAAAAATAAGAAGAATGTGTCTATTATCAGGTGAAAAATGAAAGTAAAACTCACAGGTGGGTGCTTGCCCTGCCAAGTCTTCTTATCCTCACCAACAACAAAAGCATCTCCAAGGAAGTAATCTGGAACCACGGCATAAAATCCTACTCTACCTACTTTGTCCGCAATCTGCCTGCACAAACATATATCCAAATTCAACCAAACAACAAAACATATATATATGTACATTTCTTATTCTACCTTCTCGATCGGTTGATACATATATATATAGAACGTTTGATGATTATACAAACGTCGACTTATTATATATGAATCTCAAATCTTGAATTCAATTATAATCAATCAATCACACATCTCTTGCATATTCATTTGTCCTGATATATCTAGATTACATAATACTATATGATCGAGATCAACGAACAAAACCATCACTAATATGAAATTTTATATACGCAAATGGATCGAATACCTTAAATGGGGAATCTTGTATCCTTGCAAAAGAAAAAAAAGTAGAAAAAACTAATTAAATACCATATGAGCATATAAAAGAAAATGTGAGAAAGTTGAATATATATATATATATATATACATACCAAAAACATCTGATGCCAAAATCACTGAAATACTTGAATTTATATGCCCAGAAACATAACAATCCAGGCCTCCAATTTTTTGCACTTCACCACCTGCTGCACAAACAAATTAACCATTCCTTCATATATATATATATATATATATATATATATATAAAGAAACAAACAAACAAAAAAGAATAAAACCTGCTCCAATGGAAAATATATTGAAACTTGTAATAATAATAATAACACGTATATATATATATATATATATATATATATATATATATATATATATATATATATATATATATATATATATATATATATATATATATATATATATATATACTCCATTTAGTATTTTTTTATTACAAGTAAACAAAGTTATGATTGTGCCAATTTATCTTTGGACTTTGAAGAATCAAATCCTTACATCACGTGTAACGTGCAATTATATTAATTAATATTCTATATCTCTCTCTTTATATATTCACCCACCACACAAATTTATATAGTAGTATATCTTTACCCATTAAACAAAATTAGTTAATTTTTTATTTCAAAATTCAATTATATTCTTACATTGCCACACAATTTTCCAACAATATTCCCAACCATTTTTAAATTTTATATTATAGTAATAAATAATTGGGGGATTAAGGGGTTGGGGCAACTAAAATATAGTTATTATAAATTATACCTATTGTTTAGTGTAATTATATAATAGGGCTTCTTGCCTATTTTACCCTTCGGTTTATTGACTAATTTTAATTAAAAGTCTTCTTCTGTTTATTGACTAATTTTAATTAAAAATCTTTTCTTAATTTATTATAACCTGATTCTATCAAACCTGAATCTCGCTTCTTTAGCACATAATCTTTATCGTATCACATATAGATTGTACATCGAAGTTCTCTTAAGAAACCAAATTTGCGCACAACAGGGGTAGATTTCTCTTAGAAATGACAAAAGTAATCTAGAAAAATCCGACAACAATTCAACTCAACTAGGTTAGTACGGAATTAAATTCAACATTTCATTTGAGAATATTGATTAACTATTATAGTTATATGGTAGTTCTTAGTTCAACTATTATAGTTATAGAGTAATTCAACTCATCTATTAAAGTTTTACGGTAGTTCTCTATTACTATTATAGTTATACAGTAGAACTATAACAACTATTATAGTTATACAATAGTTGTATACTCAACTATTAATTATAGTTATACAGTACAGTAGTTCTTTTATTTGAAAATACAATGTGAAAAAATGACATAACTATGTAAGTTTGAGTTTACAAACTATCCTTGGCGCGTGGCAGAGTCAGAGTCGAACTTGAGGCATTGACGGTCGGGCTCGTAGACGATTAGGATAATGCCGCAGACTCGGGGGATTTAATCGAAATTGGAGACTTTATTAGATTTCAAACCATCAATACCAAGGATGCTTTGGTACATTCGAGTGTGGTGGTTGCTTAACTTTCCCCTTTCCTCGGGTATTGGGGCCATTGAGACGAGAGATAGGGTTGAGAAATTACCGGATTCACAGGACGTGCCGCGAGACTGCCGTGTACCGTGTACGGTTACGGGACTTCCGTGTAAGGTCGCGAGACGGCGAGGCCGAGCAGGTTGCTGTCGGAGTGAAAGGGTGGAGCTCGGGTTCACTGGGGCTGGGGTGCGGTGGAGATAGGCGGATGTGGTCGGAGAAGATGCCGGAGAGAGAGAGAGTGCTTACCGGAGTCGGAGTCGCGATGTTCAGCGGAGACCACGGGGATGCGGCTGTGCGGACTCGAGGCTGCGGGTTGACGGCGACTTCGACAGAGGAGGTGGAGCGGGGGCGCGGTTGTGGTGTATCTTAACCAGAAAAAGACAAAGAGAAAAGCGGCGTAGCGCAACAGTATTTTAATGTTAGGGTTTACATATTATATATGGTTAATGTAATTAAAAATTATTTAATAATCAGTAATATTAATTTTAGCAAAAGGGTATTAAGGACTTTGTCTAATTCAAAAAGTGCCCAAGAATATAATTAAAAAGATGTTAGAACCTTATTTTTTAACAAAATGTAAATATTTTATCTTTTTTTAGAACAATGAAAAAAATATGGAAATATTTATAATTAGTAAAACCAATGTGCCCTATTCCTTAAATATACCTAAATAATTATATATAAAAAATCCATTTAATTCATCTTCAATTCTATTTTTTAATTAAGTTTAATTGGATTCAAATATACAGTACTCCCTCCATCATTTAGACTTTGATCATACTTTTCTTTTATCATACTTTTCGTATAAATTAGTGACTACTTCTACCGAATAAATGAAGTATTTTATTAAAATCAAAACATTGAGTATTTTATTAAAATCAAAACATTGAGAAAAACCTTCTATAAGACCATACACTGCAGCAACCATCCCCAACTCAACCTAACTAATTAAATAATACTTTCTCTCTATGCCAACTATACAATCAACCACTCAATTATTTCATTTTATTTTTCATCATTTATCAACAACCATCTTCAAACCCAACCTACCTAATAAAATACTATAATTTTATCTATCATTTATTTTACAAATAATAGTATATATATTTATTTTCAATTAATTATTTATTAATATTTATATTTCTTATTTTTTCATCTAAAAAGTATTAATTTTATCTTTTTTATTTTTATATTAAACTATATCAAGTTTGATCTCTATTGATAGAGAATGAAAAAATAAAAATAATGGTGTTTTTATTTTATTTTTTTAATTAATAATTAAACAAATATAATGTTTTTAATATTAAAGTATATTTAAGATATTGAGCAGTCCAATTATGGACTGACATGTGGCAAGCAACCAGGCCAAACTGGGCGGTCGATTTCTAGCCCTGGTCGAACTCCAAATTTTCTTTTTCACTTTCTTTAAATTAGTTTAACATTAGTTTATTATTATTTTATGAATTGACCTGTTTGGCTGGTCATGATAATGGATGGTCTAAGGAGGGAATGAGGGGGAGTGTTGATAAAAAAAACTAAAATTGATTCTTTTGGACTAATTCAAACTTCGAAGACACGGGATTCTAAATGTAATACTCGATATGAGGTTATGCGCGCATTGGTTCCGGTCTCAGATCTCGTTCGCGCAATGGACTTGCTTAGAATTTGATTTATTGTATAAAGTCAAAAAAAAAAAAAAAAAAAACTCATACGTGATACGTGTTCATTATACTTTTCTTTATATTTGTACAAAAAAAATATGTTTATTGCTAATGAACAGAAGTAGTAACTTATATTTATAATTATTTTAATTAATTTATTTTATTGTTAAATTTGTGTATTATATATATTTATATATACTTTATTTTATATTAGTTTTTAATATATTAAAACAAGTAAAAATATGCCCAGCCAACAGTTTGTTAAGCAGGGCAATGCTCCGACCTATTACATGTTTGTTTTTATTATTTCTTCACCTTGTATGTTGTTATTTGTGTCTTTATGTATCATACACATTATGTATGATTTATTGCAGCATGTTCTATGCTTGTGCATTCAACCAACACTTGGCATTGGTGAATATTGAAAACTTGATGCAGCCATGGGTTTAACACATGGTGCAACAAGATTATTAGCATAGAAATTATGACTGAAATCTCAAGATGTAATCTTTGCGGCAAGACTCTCTGAAAATGATAACGCAAGGAGTTGCAATAGTTTTGTATCTGCGCAAGACTTTGCAGTAGTGATCAACCCAAAATTCATAGTTTATAGCAACGTACAGTCTAAAAACTCATATTACAAAGGAGTTTGTTGGAGTTTCATACCTACAAATAGCATGAGGAAATAGAGAATTCAGATCATTCCTCACTACTACAAAGCAAATTTTCCTCTTTGTAAAAGACTCATTTTTAGTTATCATCAATTCCACCATCGATACCTGAAAATAAACATTTGGTCGGGGGTGAGCTTTGAGGCTCTGTAGAGACATCTCATATTAATCTAAATAAACACTCATACTCATACATAGTACTATCTCTATTCCCAACACAATTTATACTTTTTTTTTGGGTTATACACTTTGCACATTTATAAATGAAAAATTTTTCACAACTTTATCCTTTCAATACACATTTATTTATACTTATATTGCTACATTTTCAAGTAAGTACTTTGTTACTTACACATCAATACCTATTATATATTTATTTTATATTATTAAATACATAAATTTTTTTTTTTAATATGTGCAATTTTCTCTATGGACACTATCCACGGGAGTATAATTTATTTTAAAGATAATATTATAAAATATCTTGTAACAGATTTCAAATTCAATTCTTTAAATTTATGAAAAAATAAATTTTATCATATTTGACGATTTTTAGTAGAATTTTGTACGTTGGTTTTATCCTAAGGCCGTGTTTGGTAGCCCATGTTCTTATTGGGCTGATAAAATAGTTAAGTTAACTTCACAAGTTAACCCAACGTGATATTTTAATCTTGTGTTTGGTTAGTTTAGATAAATAAAAAAAGAAACACAGTTGTGGGTGAGATTCACTCAATTTTTTTTCTCTCTTTCCTCCTTCTCTCTCTGCAATAATTGTATGAGCACATATTGAGATCCAGAAAAAAAAAATGAAATTCGATATAAATTCATTTGGGAATTGGGATGCTATGTTCAGATCTCCTCAACTGCGGGCCACCACCATCGCCGCTATCGAGCTCCTCAAAGGCGGGGCACCACCATCGCCATCACTATCGAGCTCCTCAATGGCGGGCCACAATCATCGTCACCGCTATCTAGCTCCTCAACGGCGAGCAACAACCATCGCCACAGCTATCGAGCGGTCAACAACGAATTTGATAATCTACGATTTTGATTCTTTTTCAAGTTTTAAACCTAAATTATTTTTTTAATAGTCTTCTTAAGTGCTGAATTTATGAATGAAAAAATCATTTATTTATTTGGATTTTAAAATCTTCTTTCAATTTTGGTTTGTCAATGGTTATTGGGAGTAAAATTTTAAATGCAATAATAGAGAAGTGAAGAACACATTTTTGAAGAATTTATTTAAATGCAAAAATTTATTTGAAGTAAAAATTTAAATGCAAAAATTTATTTGAAGAAGTGAAGAACACATTTTTTTCTTTCTTGAAAATCTGAATTTTGAGTTACTGTTCATATCAGATAGCCCAACATACCGATTTGGGGTGTTAACTCCATTGAAGTGGAATAGTAATTAGTAGCGGGCCTATTTTTTAACTTGGGCCTTAAAAAACTAAACCAAACACTAGATAATTAAGTTATCTCCACTATCATGGAGTTATCTTGGACACCAAACAAGGCCTAAACCTACGTGACTACTTAATTATTTTAATGTTTTGCTTTATTTATTTGATACGTAATCAATTAAATAAGTGTTACAAATATAACACATTGAATACGACAAATATTAAAATTCCAAAAAAAATATACATTAAATTAAATAATATTTGATTTTTCATAAAGTTAAATGATAAGTATGGAATCAATTAACTTACCGGAAGTTTTATGCTTATTAGTGAAAATCAAAATCTTGTTTACAAGTTCCACAACGGGGTTTTGGTAGGTTTTTCGGTCTCCTCTGTTTCCCCACACACAAGGTACGTAGAACGATAAGACTTGAGAAAGCTCTTTTTTTTTTCAATTCTTTATCCAAAACCCTTAAAAATTAAAAAATGGGTTCTTTGAGAAGTGATTCAATAGATAGTATATTACCCGAGCGAAAGCAAATTGCAATGGAAGAGGACGCAGAACCCATTTTAATGGAGCAACCCCAGAAGTACTGCATGTTTCCTATCAAGTACCCTCAGCTTTGGGAGATGTACAAGAAAGCAGAGGCCAGTTTTTGGACCGGTAATCTTGAAATGTATTTGTGCAATTAAGGTTGTGTTTCTTTTTTTCTTTTCTATTTGGGTGAATTTTGTTGTCAGCTGTTGAAAGTATGATTTTTTTTTTTAATTATTGGCTCTTTTGATTGCTTGCCCTTTTTCAAAATTCATGTCTTCAGTTTTCAATTGGTGTGTGAATTACTTTGTTGGAGTTGTTAGTGTAATATGCTACGCATTGCACTGCCGCAGCGAGTCGCTAGGCAATGCGATGCAGCAGCATACTTACACGTTTTTCTCTTTCTTCATATTGTGTACTGTTGTGCATCACATATTTTATGTGTGATCTATTTAGCATGTGATCTAGTTGATCCATGCGTGTATATGCAACCAACACTCGTCGAGCATTGAAGACCTTGGTGCTGCGTTGAGTGCTACTCATGCTGCAGCAAGATGACACTCATGAGAATGTTTGCTGAAGACTCAAGACGCAATTGTTGCTGCAAGATCTCCAGAAGATATTGACGCAAGGTGTTGCAGCAGTAGCTGAAGTTTGGCCCTGTGCAAGACGTTGCAGCAGCGGTCAAACCAGAATCCCTATTTTCTAGCAACTGCCTAACAACTCGGTTTTCAAGGGATTTAGTTGAAGACTGAAGACACAGCGTTGCAGCAAGACTCGTTGAAGACGCTGATGTAAGGTGGTGCAATGGTTGTTCTGTCTGCGCAAGGCGTTGCAGCATCGGTCAAAACAGATTTCCTTGGATATAGGAACCGACTTACCTCTCTCTTTTCAAGGGAGTTGGTTACGGTTTTGAGCCTATAAATTGAAGGAGTCTTCAGCACATTTCCTCACCTCTTCCATAACACTTTTTATATTTGTGAAAAGTCTCACCCGAGCTTTTCTACTTTGATCGCTCTCATTTCATCGAGAGTGATCGAACCTTTCAACTACGAGCATTGTAACAGAATATATTCAGCTGTAGTTTCTTTAGTGTTGGTTGGGTCGTGATCCTCGAATACGATACCTAAGGAATACATGTGTATGTCCGAAAGGTAGTCGAATATTTGTTCGGGATCAAACTTTGTAAAGACATTCGATCTTTATTAATCATTTTTGCCGTAAGGCACATTCGTATGGGTATAATTTAAATACCCATACAAGATTAATTTCGTTGTCTTTTATTGCTTTTCATTTTGTGTGTGTGTGCGTTCGTTTGTTTGTTTTTCACGTTTTTCATTATTCCGCTGCACTCTTTATTATCGTATCAAAATATACATTAATATATTTCTGATACCATATATAATCCACTCAAACAAAGTAAATCAAATAATAAACGAACGAATTTTCTTTACTGCAACGCACTGCTGCAACACCCAGTTGTTGTAGTTGCAGTGCGCTGCCTGTGCAGTGCTGCGTATTCTGCATAATACCGCTGCGCCCCTCGCACTTACAAGTGGTATCAGAGCCAACACTAGATTCACTTAGTGTTACGGTCTCTCTGATTTACTCACACACATTTTTTTCAGACGCCTCGTATATCATGAGAACACCGGTTGTTCTTGATGGTATAAATTATTGTTGTTGGAAAACTCGTATTGAAGCGAGGATTAAATCCAATGATCGTAATTCTTGGCTTTCAATCCTTAAAGGTTGGCCACCACCCGAGGATGACTTACCGAACTGTGGTAAGCTTGAAAAAGCACAAGAAAAATGGTCCACCAATGAGGTTGCTGCAACCCCTGCCTTAGCATGGCAAAATGACTGCCTCACAGATCTTGCAGCCAGGGCAAGGGGTTTCACGTTTTTCGTTGTCTCAACTGATGATGATGCTGCATCAACTGATGTTGTTGTTGCTGCATCATCTGCATACACTAAGATAGGATTTCGACCATCTGAAATCAGAAAATCTTTGTGTATGCGCAGCGTGCCGTAAATGCACGTCTGCAACCGCTGCCGCATTGACATGTAGGCTTCAACTTTTCTTTCGACACTGCCGTATCAGAATGTCTTAATAAAGAATGTAAAATCTTCCGAAGGCAGAGAGGATATCCAAAGCTCTGAGGTAACATAGACGAACCCATTTTCCAAAAAAAAAAAAAAAAAAAAACAATATATATACAAAGGGTTTAGATTCAATGTACTCAGTGTCTAGGATATTCAATACATTCACTTTCTGGGTCACGGTAATTTCATTAGGAAGTATGTAGCTTGTTTATATGCAGCGTGTTGCCGCATCAGGAGACTTTTCACATCTCCTGTATTTTTTGTTAGTTCTTCATTGAATAGTTTATCTTAGAAGTCACCACACCGAAAAAAAAAAAAAAACATTGCTGCAAGAAGCTTCGACGATGCCACAGCGTGCTTCCGCATTAGGCCCTGGTACTTCAATATTTATGTCTGCGTTGCCGCAAGTTGTGTGCCCTGCAGCTGTTCTCAAGAACAAGATGTATGGCCTGTACCTTTCATCACAAAAAGGGGGAGTGAAGTTCAGGAAGAGCAAGTGGATGAGCAAAGGAAGCCATTGCAGATGATGCATCAGCAAGGGGGAGCACTGCAGATGATGCATCAGCAAGGCAGCCATTGCAGAAGAAGGTTATGCACAAGTGGATGAGCAAAAAGAGCTATTGCAGATGATGCATCAGCAAGGGGGAGCCACTGCAGATGATGCATCAGCAAAGGAGAGCCATTGCAAAAGAAGTTTCATAGATTTAATTATTCTTTTTTATTGTTTATTTTAAATTGGTGTGATTCTCTTTTTAGATAATCTTCATGTACATTCTTTTTGTTAGGAAATAATCTTAGCTTGGAAGTAATTCACTAAGGGGGAGTGTGTTCTACCTTAGTGATAATGCTTAGATATTATCTTACACTTCTAGGTTAAGAGAGTTGTCATTGAGGGGGAGTTGTTCTTATGCTCTTCCTCATGTTTTGTGAAGAAAGATAAAAAGGGGGAGTTTGTTAGTGTAATATGCTACGCATTGCACTGCCGCAGCGAGTCGCTAGGCAATGCGATGCAGCAGCATACTTACACGTTTTTCTCTTTCTTCATATTGTGTACTGTTGTGCATCACATATTTTATGTGTGATCTATTTAGCATGTGATCTAGTTGATCCATGCGTGTATATGCAACCAACACTCGTCGAGCATTGAAGACCTTGGTGCTGCGTTGAGTGCTACTCATGCTGCAGCAAGATGACACTCATGAGAATGTTTGCTGAAGACTCAAGACGCAATTGTTGCTGCAAGATCTCCAGAAGATATTGACGCAAGGTGTTGCAGCAGTAGCTGAAGTTTGGCCCTGTGCAAGACGTTGCAGCAGCGGTCAAACCAGAATCCCTATTTTCTAGCAACTGCCTAACAACTCGGTTTTCAAGGGATTTAGTTGAAGACTGAAGACACAGCGTTGCAGCAAGACTCGTTGAAGACGCTGATGTAAGGTGGTGCAATGGTTGTTCTGTCTGCGCAAGGCGTTGCAGCATCGGTCAAAACAGATTTCCTTGGATATAGGAACCGACTTACCTCTCTCTTTTCAAGGGAGTTGGTTACGGTTTTGAGCCTATAAATTGAAGGAGTCTTCAGCACATTTCCTCACCTCTTCCATAACACTTTTTATATTTGTGAAAAGTCTCACCCGAGCTTTTCTACTTTGATCGCTCTCATTTCATCGAGAGTGATCGAACCTTTCAACTACGAGCATTGTAACAGAATATATTCAGCTGTAGTTTCTTTAGTGTTGGTTGGGTCGTGATCCTCGAATACGATACCTAAGGAATACATGTGTATGTCCGAAAGGTAGTCGAATATTTGTTCGGGATCAAACTTTGTAAAGACATTCGATCTTTATTAATCATTTTTGCCGTAAGGCACATTCGTATGGGTATAATTTAAATACCCATACAAGATTAATTTCGTTGTCTTTTATTGCTTTTCATTTTGTGTGTGTGTGCGTTCGTTTGTTTGTTTTTCACGTTTTTCATTATTCCGCTGCACTCTTTATTATCGTATCAAAATATACATTAATATATTTCTGATACCATATATAATCCACTCAAACAAAGTAAATCAAATAATAAACGAACGAATTTTCTTTACTGCAACGCACTGCTGCAACACCCAGTTGTTGTAGTTGCAGTGCGCTGCCTGTGCAGTGCTGCGTATTCTGCATAATACCGCTGCGCCCCTCGCACTTACAGGAGTCATGTTTTCAATTCCTGGATTAAGTTTCAGAAGAGTATTTGGTTTACTTCGAGATTGGTTTTCGGCCTTATTATTGATTGAAATGTGGCATGTACTCTGTTATCTAGTTCTTTGCTTTTATAGTATAAATTTATTGTTTTATGAACTTTTGTTTGTATAATTATATAGTTGTGTTGGGCCTCCAAAGTCCAAACGAGGGGCCGATGGGTAAGAAACAGAGAGAAGAATGAAGAATTGAAATTTAATGTACCTTATAAGAAGGAGGCTGATTTCACTTTTGTTTTGTTTTTGCGCATGTATTTCTAGAATACTCTAACGACGTGACGTTGTATATATCTTCTCGTTAGTTGAAATATTTTTGGGGGCTTCAATTCAAAATATTTGGTTCACTTCGCGCCTGAACCTGTCGATGAAGAAGTGGGCTTTCAGCCCTTGGTATATCTTTGTCCTTGGCACAGGACAAGGATTTGAGAGATCCAGACCCTTCCTCGGTTGATCCTTTATCGCCTCTCTCCTAGTTGGTGGTTGAGCCACTTGAAGCTTCTTCGGCTGAACCTGCCAATGTGGCTTACTTAGAAGTGGCATCTTTTGCCGGTTGCCGCCCATTAACCTAATGAGCTTAATCCATTAGTAATAGAATAAGCTTACGTTTCTCTAATTGTGAGAGGTTGGGCTCTAATGTATATTGCCTCGCACAACTCTCTGTTTTTCTTGAAATATTTTTTTGGCTTTCAGCCGAGGAGGTCGACCTCTCAAATGACGTGCAGCAGTGGGAAGCTTTGACTCCATCTGAAAAGCACTTTGTAAGTCACGTGCTGGCATTCTTTGCTGCCTCCGATGGGATTGTTCTGGAAAATCTGGCCGCAAGGTTTCTGAACGACATTCAGATTTCTGAGGTGATTATTAAAAGGATCTGTTTCTTTTCATTCGACTTTTCTTTCCAATTGTGTGATATGGTAAATTTGTTGTCTGGTCTTGACTCATGGAGACATATTTCAGTTGATATGAAACTTCGTCTTTTTCAGTTGACAATACCCTCAATATTATATTTTCTTACATAACCCAGTGAAAGTTGAAGAACAACTCAAATACACGTTGATAAAAAATATTACAGTCATCCCCTTAAATTTTAACAATGAGTCATAATCGCAATGGTATCTTTTGTAATTTTGAAAGTTAATTGGGTTGTTTACTTGTTTTGTACTTAGATCATCAAACCTCAATGGTACTTTTTGTAATTATCACTTTAGATAATTATTTTCTGAATCTTTCCGTAACTGGCTGATATTTAATATTTATTTCCTTATAAAGGCTCGGGCATTTTACGGGTTTCAAATGGCTATGGAAAATATACATTCTGGTACGCCGATCTTATATGAATTTTGTATTCACGTCAGTCTTTTAGTAAAGCTGATTCCAAAGTTCTTTACCCTTTTTTGATAGAGATGTATAGATTGCTTTTGGAAACATATATCAAGGATTCGAACGAGAAGAACAGGTTATTTAATGCGGTCGAGAATATTCCTTGCATTGCGCGAAAAGCCAAGTGGGCTTTTAATTGGATAAATAGGTGTGCTTATAATGTGCTTATATTAATGTTTTTTTTTAAACGGTCTTTATATCATCTAATACTTTTTTTTAATTCCTGATCATAATTGTAGTTCAAGCTCATTTGCGGAGAGACTTGTTGCTTTTGCATGTGTTGAAGGCATTTTCTTTTCTGGGAGGTATATCCACATGATATTAATTTCGAACCGTATTTTAGAGATAGATACAAATATGCCCCCTGAGTTTTTCTTAATTACAAAAAAGGAACACAATTATTTTAAGATTACAAATATCCTTGTCGATTCAGTATTTGTTTTACAAATTAGCCCCAAAATGGAAGTGTTTGTCAAGTGTGTAATGATGCCGGGCTTGACATTCTCGAACGAGCTTATTTCCAGAGACGAGGGTCTCCACTGTGACTTTGCTTGCCTACTCTATGGGTAAATTACCAAAATAATATGATTTGCAAAAGTGCCCTTAGGTTTGATCTAATTACAGAAATAAAATAAAAGACCTCAAGGGGTTTTTCAATTCAAATAGCCACAGTATATTAAAATTCTAATGAGACTAAACCCCTGAAGTTTGTGGTTTTGACTAAACCGTAACATCCCTTTTCGATGCAATTTGTGTAGTTTACTTCGGAAGCAACTAAACCGGCAGAGAGTTCATCTTATTGTGCAAGAAGCCGTTGAAATCGAGACCGAGTTTGTTTGTGATGCCCTCCCGTGTGCACTAATTGGCATGAATTCAGATTTAATGAGCCAGTATATAAAGTTTGTTGCCGATCGACTTGTGGTACTATCCCTTTACCTCTCTCTAATAATTATAAAAAATGCAACAACTAAAAAAAAGTCGATTGCTTGAAAAACTGAATATTTCTGTACTAATATTTATTCTCAGGTTGCTCTAGGCTACGAGTGAATGTTTAACGTAGAAAACCCGTTTGACTGGATGGAATCCATATCATTACAGTAAGTTTGATGGAAGCCGAGAATCACTATCTTTTTCCTTTTTCAATAATATTTTACTCATACTAACAAAGTTCAAAAAAAAGTTGGTGAATGAATACATGAACATACGTGTAACTAATTAGCATTTGCAAGAGATTGATTGTCCTTGTTAACTGCAGAGGAAAAACGAACTTCTTTGAGAGACGGGTGGGCGAATATCAGAAGGCTTCGGTCATGTCGAGTTTGCAAGATGGTTCCAAGAACTATGAGTTCAAGATGGATGAGGATTTTTAAGTCATATTTTGGGAACACAGTTGTAGTATTATTGAGTAACAATTATATTTTAGAACCATATTTATATATACATTTGCTCATGAAATTTACAAAGTACCCTGATCATGTTTTGGATCCTTTTTGGCTTGATGGTAAAAATAGAGTTGCACACACTATTTTAACTTTGCAGTTGGCCCTCTTGATCTTCAAAATTCAGTCAAAATAGTGAAATAACTTTTGTCCCCAACTAATTGTCTGGGACAGGAGTGGTATTTTTTGAATTTTTTTTTCGAGCAAGGTCCATCATAGTTTAAGTTTCTCAACTATACATTGTTGTCTAAAAATTGTAAAAAATTGAATATGTTACTCGTATTAGTATATTTAACCATTCTTTTTTCTCTTTGCAAAAAGGAGAATCAATTTTCTGAATTTTTTTCTTGCAAACCGATAAGGAAAAATGGAACCGATAAGGAAAAATGGAGTAACACCTTTGGACACGCCCTAGTTTGTTGTCAACATTTGAACATGTTGTCACTTGAAAGTAGAATATTGTGATGGAGGTGTTTCAGTTAGTCACATCATGAATTAAAGATAACACTATTTTTTCTTCTGAATTGCATTATTAATCAATCTTGCCTTTGAGTCATTTCTTGATTAGTTCAAATTGAGGGCCAATGTCTCTAATTGTTGTCCCAATCTTATGAACAAAACCTCAACCACTTGTGTTGTTGTGATTGGGCACAGCAAGCAAAACCATGCTTGGTCCTATATATATACAGTATATTTTTTGATGAGGACCCAAAACTTATCCAGGCCATACACACACTTATAACCTACTAATTAAAATTTTTATATATTAGCTGGATACCTACATCTTTTCCAAATGTTTTAAATCATATTATATATGTTGATAAAGAGGAATATCTTATCTTTGATTTGTTTTCTTTAACTTAAGATAAGATATGATCATGTGAAAACCCCTTATGTTGTCACTTTTTTGAATGACAATGGGGTACGTCGTGAAATGAAATAAAGATGTAGGTAGTTGTAAGATTAATCCGTCACACAATCAAAGAAACTGCGGTTGCATATAAAAATTGGACAATTTTATAATTTTAACAAGATTTTTTAAAGTCTTATTAACTCATGAACTTCAATATGTCAAAACATATTGAATACGATGCTAGGTGCCCAAAATGACACATTAATCCACGAGACAATTATACGTACGATGATATTAGTCGTATTTTTCTGAGTATAGAGTTTAAGAAAATGCTAAATGTTGACAAAAGAAACAATAAAAAAAAAATAAAAAATAAAAAAAAATAAAAAAAAATAAAAAATGTAGTTGTCCCCAAGAAATTACTATAATGTACATACGGTGGGGTATGAAATTATGTCACAAAAACTATTCATATCAATTTGAAGCATTAATATTACAATACACACGGTTGACAAATAATAATTGGAATAATAAGTGGTATTTAATTAATCAATAATTATAAATGTGGATGGATTTAAGATAGGGTTAGTGCACGTGATGCGTGTGAATTTTCTGGGCTACAAAATGTCCCTACAATGTAACCCTCAAAGTCTACAAGTGGGATCCAAAACATGAGAAGCCATGAAGGCTTTCGATGCTTTAAATTCGTGCGGCAGTTGTTGTAACATAAACGCAATCGATAATAAACTTGATCGGGATTCTTTTGCTCGTGGGGTTCAAGATTTTGATCAGATCGAGTTATTAAGTTCGGGTATATATATACAATGGAGAAGAGATTCGGGAAGTGGAAAAGAGTGGCGAGGCAAATGCGTGGAAAGCTCTATATTATTAGAGTTTGCATTACCATGCTTCTATGCTGGGACAAGTATTCTTAAGATCGTGCTTTTTCATTAAGATTAATTTCTCGATCATGCATGTATATATATATAGCTAGTTTGGGGTTCTTAATTTTAGACACTTTTTTTTCAAGAATTTGTTTTGCTCGACCCATCAGTACTTGTAGTGGTCGGTGCTGGATTTTGATGTATTTTGCTAGTTTTAGTTTCGACGAGAGGGAGTAGTTATATATGCTCACACGACTCACGAGTTGAGTTTGTGTTGCTTTTAGTTCAGACCGGTATTTACTAAAAAATGAAAATTCAACGTACAAAACTTTGGGATTGTTTAATTTGTTTGATGATTTTTTTCCTCCACCTCACTCACAGTACTCATTCTATTGGATTTCATGCAAAAGATACATATTGAGAAGTGAAACTCCTAAACATAATTAATCCACTATTTTGACTTTACAAAATAAAAGTCAATTTATGACCATTGATATGGAATATCTTCTTGGCATTCTCATATTCTTTAACACTGTAACAACACAGAGCTTTGTGTGAAAATATTGAAATCATCAACTCTTGTTGAGCACTAGAGTACTAGACAGCATTAAGTTGGGTAATTAGTAAATATATTTTCCATCTTCAACCATCTCACGTACAAATATAATTGTACAAAATGATCAGTCAAGTTCAATATGTGTTAGCACACATATGTGATACATAATGATGAAAATATCACTCTTAAATTATTGAAAAGAATTGGTCATGAGTACTGACTCAATTCACGACATTAATTTGTCATACGTAGAATTAACTCGGTACTCAGATTTGCATCTTAATTGGACAAGCCACCATTTGTTGCTTCTTTGAATTTCAAGTGTCAAACTTCACTTGAATTTCGTGTTTTATTTTGTATCATTATATGTTATTTTTTCTGATATTTTTGATTTATTGGGGCGGAGGCATTTTAAGGCCAAATCATAAGAGTATATAAGTTCTAAAGTCTCGTCCATAAGAATATAAATTTTATAAGCAATTGCCATTTATACCCTTATGACACAACAGTACAATTCATTAATTGAAAAAGAATATTAAAAAACAAAGGGCACTTTACTCTCTTTTAGGCAATTGAAATTCACGCGCACACACATTTAAATATCACGGTGAGTTTTTGCTATGTATGGTCACCGTGACACGGTGAATTACACTGTGTCACGGTGACACACGGTGTCACGGTGGAGTACAATGTGGCACGGTGACATTTCACTGTGTCACGGTGACACACGGTGAAAGTATACTATGACACGGTGACATTTCACTGTGTCACGCACACACGTGAAGTACACTGTGACATGGTGAAGTACACTGTGTCACGGTGACACACGGTGGAGTACAATGTGGCACAGCGGTATGTCACTGTGACATGGTGAAGTACAAAGTTTATTTATTACAAGTAAGGGTATTAGAAACTTTTCACGTGTCAATTGCCTATAAAACTTCTATTTTTATGGACAGAGCTTCAGAACTTATTTATTTGTGTCAATTGTCTATGAAAGTTTTATTTTTATGGAAAGAACTTCAGAACTTATTTATTTTATGAGGTAGTCCTGAATTCGGTATTACCACTATATTTTATTCGTATTGGTCAAAGTAAATAAGAGATCACACAAGAAGAAGCGCATATCGTACCCAACGATATACATTATTGGGAGAATCATCATTACAAGTACTCGTCAACTATATATAAGATATGGCTGAAATTTGGACAACACGTTCAAGGAACATTGATCTACATTTTTACTGCTCAGATCGAAAAATGTCGGGAGGATAAAGTTATAGAGCAACAACTACCTAAGACAGAGTCTGCCCTAGCTAGGAATCGTGCAGTTGAGTTTTTTGCGCCAGCAACCAGTGACCTCCCCACTTTTCTAAACCTCGTCATAGGTTTGGAGTGGATTAATATTTTTCTGTAGACTTACATTTTCTATCTTATAAAAATGGCTTTCGGGGTTGATTTTACGAGAGATGACATTATAGCTTATTTTTTTATACTAGTCTGTTTGGACGAGCTTATTTAAAAGAACTTATAAGATATTAGATCTTATAAAGTTGTTTTAAAAGTTGATAAGCTGTTATGTATTATTTAATAAATAAGTTGTTAAGCCTTTTGAATATAATATATAGATATATAACCTTATAAAGTGTTAATTTGTTTGACAATTTAAAATTTTATATAAATAAAATTATCAAAAATAAATGAGGCATGTGGATTTTTGGTCAACTTTATAAGAAATGTGTGTTTTTTGTGCTAGGTTATAAAAGGAGGAGTTTTTTTTACACCAATTGTAATAGAATGGTCTAATATACCCCTCAAACTTAATAAAAAAACACAAAAAAGAATTTCGGTCCCCACATTCTTTCTTCTCTCTCCCGTAAACCCGCCGCCCAACTTTTTTTTTTTCGATTTTGAATCACCGGTGCGGGAGCAATGTATCTCCATCGCAGTCCGAACGTGAGGAAGAGGAGGAGGAGCAACAACAAGAAGAACCGAGTCTCCAACCTCCGGTAATTTCCGAATCCGAAACCCTTTTTTTTTCAATTTTTTTTCACGAAATTTCGAGTAATTTGATGGATTATATGGTGTTTCGATGCTTGTTTAAGTTCTTTATTGTGTTATACTTCATTTAGAACTGTAAATGTGAGTTGAATTATTCTGAAATTTCAGATTTTGATTTCTGTTCTTGACTGCTCGATGGCAGTCGATTAACACGATCGACTAACCCCTTCGATTAACCTCTTCGAGTAGTTAGCCCTGTTAATCGAATGGGTTGGTCGATGTGGTTAATCGAATTGGTTGGTCGATGGGGTTAATCGACTAACCCGATCGACTAACGCCTTCGATTAACCTCTTCGAGTAGTCTTCTCTGTTAATCGAATGGGTTGATTGATGGGGTTAATCGAAGGGTTGGTCGATGGGGTTACTCGATCGTGTTACACGATCGAGTAACAGAAAGTTTTTTTTTATCCTATTAATCTGTTTTTAAAATTGCTTCTTCAATTGTGCAGGCTGGTTTCCGATGGAGGAGACCGGATTTCGTCGACATTTCGAGAGCGATCAATTGCGGCGATCGACGCGGCGTTTTGAAAACCGTACAAGAAACTCTGAGGGAGGTGGGTGGGGACGAGGGCCTCGCGGAGTACGAACAGACGTATCTGTTCAGTCAGTTCCTTCCAATGCCCAGTGCAGACCGATCGAACAAGCCTCTGCACAAGCTGCTATCGAGAGAGATCGTTAGCAAGAGCAGAATACCAGAGTTTGAGCACTGGTTTGCTATCGGGGATCGTATTGTGAAGTTCCGAGCACAAGAATACGCCCTGATCACCGGCCTGCGCTTTGGGGATAGTAACTTCGATCCCACAGACAAAGGTCATGAAGCTCCCAGTACAGGCATCCATCGGAGGTTATTCCGTTGCAGAGTGATGAAGATTGAAGCACTGCTCAGTTCGTTCAAGGATCAGCGGAGGATGGGCAACGACCTAAATGATTATTTCAAGGTTGCCATCATCTTAATTCTCTACTTCGTTCTGATTGGTCGAGAGAAACTGGATGTCGAGAACTGGGTCTGGACACTGGTGGAGGATCACGATGGCTGGGAGTGGTTTCCTTGAGGTTCTTACACGTTCCAGAACTTCTCGCACTACATCAGCATTACTGGGATGGCAGCTGATCAGGCCGACAAAGCGGCTTATCACTTTTACGGTCCAGTTTGGGCCTTCGAGGCCTTTCCTGCTTTAGGGAGACAGTGCGCTACTCGGAGTCGAGAGACGCGAAGGCCCCAGTTTTTGCATTGGACGCAGAGGAAGACTAACTTCGATTTCACGGATTATTTCGAGGATGAGCAGGTAACCGTCAATCTGTTTCGTTAATAATTTTGAATTAATAATTTTATCGAATATCTAGTAAATATTTTTTTGTTATTGTTTTCTTTTAGCTTGAAGTGCACGAGACCCTCACACCGACACCGGAGGAGGAGGAGATGATGTATTACAGGAGTTTGACGGAGGCCGGTGAGCTGTATGTCGTCCCGTACCAGCCTCCCCTCCGCTTAACTCACGCAGCGGCGCCGGCACGAGCACCGGCACCGAAGAAGCAGATGGAGAAGAAGAAGAAGAAGTTTGTGGATCGTGTGGCCGAAAGCGTGGCCAAGACATTCAAGAAGGCGGCGACAGGTATCCGCACGCGTGACGATGTCACGCCCAGCTCTTCAGCAGAGAGACAAGAGAGACGTAAATCTCGGAAAGCTCGACATAATTCTCCGCCTCCTCGAGTAGCTTCTCCTCCTATTCCTCCTCGAGGTGCTTCTCCTCCTGCTCGAGATGCTACTCCTCCTGAGTCTCGAGCTGCACATGCATCTGAGAGAGTGGTGGACGATGATCGACCTATTTATCGTCGGAGTGACCTCGAGAGGATCTTGTTCGACACGTCCGAGAAGGGATTCACGACTCACATCGTGAAGGCCGTCACGGAGAGCTTGCTCTCTAAAATGAAGGGCTTCTTCGGTATGAGCCGACACTCGCAGCCACGGCCTTATCCTTCGAGGTCAGTGTACGAAGATCCTTCCTCGCCCCCTCGGAGTTCACCTCCTCGTCATTCCTACCACTGCGAGGACATTGCTGTGACTTCTTTGCGCAGAGCACCAGCTCGATTCTCGACGTCGGCGATGCCTGACCCCCCGCAGTATTCGTTTGGAGATGCTGACGCATGGATGCGTTACCGCATGCAGCCCCAGCCCCAGGTGCCTCCGGTATTTCCATTTGAGTATCCATTCGAGAGTTACCAGATGCCGGGTCCATTCGGTCCATTCCAGGGTCCAGTCTTTCCATTCCAGGGTTATCAGATGCCGCCACCGGCCTATCCATTTGAGTCATCCAGCTACCGCACGCCTCCGTCGATTGTTCCTTTTGATCTGGAGACGTCCAGCACGCCGACACCACCTGTTGTGGTCGATGTTGAGACCCATACTGGGAGGAAGTTTGATATCTTCTCAGACCTAGCTGCTGATGACGAGGAGGGTGACGACGAGTATGACGGGGACCTCGGGTGCTTCACTGACGAGGATGACGACGACGACGAAGAGGAGGGTGACGAGTCCGAGCAGGATGACGGGGAGAGCAGCCTCGGACCTCGTGTTGTTCAGCCTTCCAAGTACTTGCGTAGCCCTTTCAACCGACAGTTCATCAAGGCATGCGGTAGAAGAAGCTGGAAGCTGTACGATGTGTACAGAGCATCGGGGCCCGATTCCTGCGTTAGGGTGAGGTGCTGTGATGATTTGATCCTTGATCAGAAATTCTTCGATGATGTGGAAAATGCCTATGTTTGGTTCAGCTCTCAGGTAATATTTTAAATTATAACCTTGTTAATTTATGTTTAAATATTAACAACGTGTCAATATTCAGGTGCTCGACTTGTATATTGCGTTCATGAAAGTAAAAATCAGAACTAGGACAAGGGTGAAGAGTTACGCTCAGGCAAGTGGGCACCAGATCTTCGGTCCCAGCTTCTACGTAAGTGAATGTCTTTTATCTATGTTAGTTATATTTTACTTTTATCGTGTTCTTACTGACATAAAATTTAATATTTATGTCATTTTCAAAGAATGATTTCTGCCTCGAATACGGGAAACAAAAGCATACAGGGACTTCGAATGATTTCGAGCAGCGATACAAGAATTGGAAACCACCTCAGCGTATGATAGACATTGTATCGGGTCCGGGTGGTGCTGAGCATAGTTGGTACAATATCAATCAGGTATGTTAACTGAATTTGAACAATCTTTGGTTTCTATGACTTCTTATATTTTCATTGTTTGTATTTTCATTGTTTGTATGTAAGGTGGCCATGATTTGCAACATTGATAACATTCATTGGATCGTGGCGGTCATTGATTTCGAGAACTGGACTGTCGAAGTGTATGATTCAATGTGCAATATCAGAGCCGCACAGCTGAAGCCCCTGACAGATTTGTTGCCTCGATTGTTGAGATGCGCACACTGGTGGGAGCAGCACTCGTACCTGTAAGATTCGTTCATTTCACTGTGTAGTGTAGTTTTTTTTCTTATATGATATTGACGTGAGAAGTGTTTCATTCATTTCAATGTTTTATGTTTCAGGGAGCGTAAGAGGTGTGCTTTCAAGTTTAAGCTGATGCCCAAGGCTCAACAAATAATCCAACCCGACGGAAACTCGTGTGGGCCGATTTGTTGCATGTACCTGGATCGCTTGTTCAACAAGAAACAAACTCACGAGAACAAGACTATTGACCTTCCTTACATCGTTAAGTATAGAAAGTATATTGCTAGGATGATATACTGGTTAGCTCAGGATGCATACACGAATGAAGACATACGAGCTTAGTATTTGTTGGTATTTGTGTTTGATTATACTTGTTTAGGATGATTTATTGTTTAGTATTGTTGGTGTTTTTGTCTTGGATGTGTTGTATATTGAATGCTTGATTAGAATGTTGCAGGTTTGGGTTTAAAAATGTGTAAAAAAAATCATTTTTCATTCTGCCCAGAGGTTACTCGAATGGACTGTTCCATCGAGTAACTATCGAGTAATCAAGAACAGGTCCATCGAGTAACGTAGAATCAGGCCTGAATCTGCAAGAGTACTTTAAAACGGTTACTCGAAATGGTTAATCGAAGGGGTTACTCGAATTAGGTTAAGCGAACGGGTTACTGGAATTAGGTTACTCGAAATAGGTTACAGGAAAATGTTACTCGAATGGACATCATCCTGTAATCATAAATCTCCAAGGTTGGTCGATGGTCTGTTACTCGATCTACCATCGACTAACCATCGAGTAACCATCTAAAATTAGTATTTTTTGGCCTTTTTTTTAGATAATTAAGTTGTTATTTGCACTAATAAGTTCAATTTAGAGCCATAAAACATTATTAAAACAGTTTAGATGATCAATCGATTCGTTTAGAGTGAAAACAAGTGAAACGTGGAACATTAGTCATACTTTTCTAAATATCTTAAGTAAGTTTACAACAAACAAACTATGATATTAGTTCAATGTTGACATGTTATGGATTAGAACTCCAAAATTGAACATCAAAACATGTTTAATAAGTGTTTTTTATCATTAAGATGAAGTTACATACGCAAAAACACAATTAGAAATTAAAGAACGACCTTTAAATTTAAAAAAATGGGTATTGTTCTTAGTTACACGATGGTTACTCGATGGTAACCCTAATGTACTCGATGGAAACCCTAATGTACTCGAAAGGGTTAATCGAATGTAGGGTTAATCGAATGTAGGGTTACAAGATTTGGTTAATCGAATAGGTTACTCGAATGGGTTAATCGATGAGGTTACAAGATGGGGTTACTCGAATTGGTTACAAGATGGGGTTACTCGAATGGTTATATAAAATAGGTTACTCAAATTGGTTAATCGAATGGGTTACAAGTTTGGGTTAATCGAATGGGTTACAAGTTTGGGTTTATCGAATGGGTTACAAGATGGGGTTAATCGAATATGTTACTCGATTATGTTACTCGAATTGGTTAATCGAACGGGTTACAAGATGGGGTTAATCGAATTGGTTACAGGATTGGGTTACTCGAATTAGGTTAATCGATGGGGTTAATCGAATTAGGTTACTCGATGGAGTACTGAATATGCAGAATGCCCTTTCTGTTTTTTTACATCCCCTGACCTGCAAATCACATAGGTATAACAAAAACCACTGCAAATATCCAAAGAAACACACTGCATATATCCAGAAACAAGATAATAAATCAATCCTAGTCATACGATGTATCGAGAAACACGATAACAAATCAACCAAACACAAGAAGAGCCCTCAATCCACATGCATCAGACATTTTGTTTTTGTGTGGCCCTCAATTCTGCAAATGCTGCACTTTTTCTTCTGCCTTCTTCGACCCGATTTTTGCGTTCCTGAGGCTTCTGGAGGGACATTCAAATCAACGCCATCAGGAGGGATGTAAGCCTTGCAGTTGCGTATGTTATGTCCCACGCCCTTACATTTCGTACACACCTGCACACAAAGACGCGATATTAGGTCTTTACTCAAACTAATGACGACACAATATTAGGTACGAAGAACAAACCTGAACACGACGAGCAGACCCAGATCCCTCAACTGCAGAGCGAACCCGACTCAGCCGCGGACGTCCAGCCTGACTAACCACTTCCGGTGGAAGACACACGTACGAAGCTACTTCTGGAGGGACAACCCAATCATCAACGTGTGGTACTGGCACAATAGGAGTCGCATACATCTCTCTCAAGCTGCTTTGCTTGAAATAGGGGCCGACGAAATCGTACAATGAAAATCTAGACCGTCTACACAAAGTATCAGGTTAGTGGCATTAATTAATTGAATGTTTAAAATTAAAAAGAAGATGTAAGGAAACCGATACCATACCGTATAGCAGCAGCAGCATGACGACACGGAATAAGGTCTAAGTCGAACTCCCGACAGTCACACGTGCGTCTCGCGATATCCACGAGATAGGACTTGCCGTTTTCCTCAACTCTGAACACGGTCCCCGCACTGACCTCCCGAACAGGAAAATGATGACTCAACTGATTCTGATTAGACACCTTTGTGAATGCCTCTTCGGTCAACTCATCATCTCTCTCATTAGCCTTCTTTCGTTTCTCGTCAAACCATCTCTCAATCATCGCACGAATCGACTCGAGCATAGCACAAACAGGCAATCGTCGTGGCCATTTGATAGCACTGTTGAAGACTTCGGCCGCATTCGATGTCATGAAACCATATCGTCGTGCAGCACATTTCGACCTTGCCCAGGTCTCAACACCGAGTCCAACGAGGCGCCTATAAGCACCGTCTCCACTGGCTTTCTACAAATCAGATAAATATTTTTCAAACTCATACACTCGATAACAGTAAGCAGCTTTGTGTACAATTGTGATCACATGAGATCGGTACATTGCTATATTCTTCTCGAGGTGGTGACAGCACAACGCACGGGTTGCGTGGGGATAGGCACTCCGAATAGCATTCGCGATGCTCTTGTGCTGGTCGGACACAATGAGCAGATCTTCTGCATCGTAGCAAAGCCTGAGTTTCTTTAGAAACCACGTCCACTCCAGGTCATTCTCAATCGGACCGATACCAAAGGCAAGCGGGAAAATCTGCTCGTTTCCGTCCTTCGTGACGGCAACAAATAACACACCACTGTTTTTCCCCTTCAAATGAGTGGCGTCGACTACTATGACGGGACGCAGAGTGCGCTGCTGAAATGCACTAATGCACTGCCCAAGTGCAACAAACATGTGACAGAACACGCCCTCACTGGTCGTCTGAATCTCATACCGAGTCCCTGGATTGCATTCTTTCAGCACGTGCAGATATGACGGGAGCATCTGATATGAATCATGATAGTTGCCGTACCTCATTTCAACGGCCAGGTTCCTCGTCCGCAGGGCGAAGCTGTAATCTATCACTACTCCGTACAATCTCCTCAGATCAGAAATCATCTTCTTCGGCTTCAGTGTGATCTCATCGTCGACTAGCTGACGTGCAAAGTAAGTAGCGGCAACCTTGCTCGACACGTGACGATCGGCAGTCCGACCCAAATCATTGACACACTCGTGATTCAAGTTCAGCCTCGTAATCTTCCAGAGTGTTTCGTCATTCCCAGTAGCACACAATTTGAACGGGCACTTCTCAGAACCTCGCTTGCAGACGAACGCTACCCGTTCAGTGGTCGAGCGTTTAGTGGCACACTCCACCATATGCTCCATGTGATACATCCCCACCGCTATCTTCAGATCCGATTTCGTTCGGAATGTCGAGCCGACTGCAATATGACCATACACCAGTTCGGGAGGCTCGACCGATCGCAATGGAACCGCGGGGTCAAACTCCGGCAGTGGAATGATCCAGTTGCGCAGTGGATTATTCTGAGCATTCTGAGCTGCTTCGGGTTGCTCGCCGGCTCCCACACTAGAACTCGAGGACAGATTACGGCGTGACAGAATATTTGTGATGACCCGCGGCTGTCTAATCCATTCTGTCCATTCAGTGGTCAACGACTGCAACAGATCGGTCTGACGAGCTTCTTCGTCGTCCTCGGAATTCTCAGCATGCCTCTCGCCCTCGGTCGGTACATCCGGGTCCACTTCTGGAATATTCACCTCGGGTGCATTTGGTTGTGCCTCCTCTAGCATCTCGGTGACGAAAATGAAACAATCATCCTTTTGCTCGTCTAGCATGCAGGATACATCGTCGTCGCTAAGCAAAAGACACCGCACGCTCCTAAAATCATTGCCTCGTGTTAAGATGAACAACATGTACTCGATATTCGGCGGAGGGCGCAAAACGGCACGAATCTGGCTCACAAGACCATCGAGGGTAAGTTGATCCCTCCTGAAGAAAAGACACATATCTATCCCGTCGACGTAGACCGCTCGTTCCCAACGACCACCGTAACGTATCGTGATTCGTTGATTCGACATCTACAATTAAAAAAAACATTATTGAATTAGGTTAACTATTACAACATATCCATATATATCGACGAAACAAACCAAAAATTACGAAAAAAATGTTTTTTTTTGCAAAAAACAGGCCTTGTTACTCGAATGAACTGTTCCATCGAGTAACAGGATGGACAGTTTCATTCGAGTAACAGGATGCACATTCGAGTAACGCAATTCGAGTAACCTCATCAGTTCGAGTAATCTCACATTACTCGAATCAGTGTTCTTGGAATGAGGTTAGTCAAAACAATGTTACTGAAATTAGGATTAATCGAAACACTACTCGAAGGCATTTCGGGTAACCTCTGTTCGATTAACCTCAGTTCGAGTAATGTTTCACTTCATAAATTCTTAGTTACTCGATGGGTTGCTCGATCGAGCGTACGATCGACCAACCCATCGAGTAACAGTCGCAGAAAAAAAAAATGCGAAAAAATTGAACACGTACCTCTCGTTTTGGCTCGTCAAGGCGCGCGTATATCCGACGGAGTTTTCCAGAATCTAACGGGGCAACATGTAGAGAGTATTTGAGAGAATTTTGAGAGAATTTTGAGAGAATTTTGGAATTTTTTTTTGTTTGGTTTTGGTAGGTTTAGATGAATATGAAGGATTGAATGCACAATAAACCCACACCAAACCCTCCAACCAAACAATAAATTTGATCTCGTGGGTCCCACATGTATTTTCTTTTTATTTTTATATTAATTGATATTGATTTTGTATTTTGTTTTTGTTTTTTTTATTTATTGAAAGAGTAAGGGTATAAGAGACATTTTATGTTCAATTGGTGTAAAAAAACTCACACTTTTATAAAGGGGGACTTTAAACTCATTTAGTTATCAAATGTGACTAAAAAGTCACATTCCCTCAAAATAAATTGTTATATATGAAAAAAAATAATTAAAAATAATTATATTAACTAAATAATAAATTTGAAATTTTTGTATATATATAAAAGATAATAATATTATGGGTATTTTGGTCTTTTATTATTTAAGTTACAAGCGCTTATAAGCTTTTTAAAAAGAGTACATCTCCTTACTTTTTTTTAAACAACTTATTTTAAAAAAAATTAAGATTTTTTTAAAAAATTTACCAAACAAATTTTAAGAGGTTATAAGCTCTTAAATAGCTTATAAATTGCTTTAAAGAGCTCATAAGCTAGGTCAAACACCTTGAAGTTATCTCCATACATGACATGATATGAGTTAAAAATAGAGTGGGTCCATTGATTTAGAATAACTGTAAAATAAAAGTAGGGAGTATTGATACGTAATCACATGATATGAGTATACAGTATTTTACAGGGTTCTTAAATGGATCAATTAGCTAGAGAACACTAATATAATTAAACAATGGTTTTTTTAATACTCTCTCCCATGCACTCATAATATAAATATAGTTCGTTTTGACGTTTTAAATTATTTTCAATTTATATATCGTTTTCAGATTTTCGATCTAAATTAAATATAGCTTTTCCGATTTTTGCCCTTCACGAAGTTAATTTTTTTTAATGTTAATTACTTTAATGTTTAATTAAAATTTTAAATTAATTAAAGAATGGTAAATTGAGAACCCATATTTTTATTAACAGCACAAGTATAAATATTTTTTACTTTATAAATATATTGAAGAATATATATATTAGACCCGTCAAGTCGCTCAACTTATCTAACAGTTCGAGCTTTTAGATGAAGTGACTTCTAATAATATAACTGGACTGATTTTGGATCCATATTTCTATCGAGAAATTCACTCAAAATCTTCACACTCGGCCGACCTTTACGGGTTGCCACGCATGATCGTCGCGTCCTAAGAAGACATAGGTGGCGTCAAGGCGATGGATCCCGTTCCACTCCATGCGCACGCCGATCGTGAAATTTTTTTTCATGTTTAGGGTTTTTGAAAATGTGATTTTTTTTATTTGGGTGTTATGATTTTGGGATGTTTCCTGACCTTTTTTATTTTCTATTTTCTGTATTGCAATTTATTTGGGGGTTTTAAGTAAACTTTTTATTTGGAGTTAGTGAATTTAGGGTTTTTGGAGAAATTAATTTGGGGTTTTTTGAATTTTTGTAAAATTATTGTGTTTTAAAATGTGTAAAGAACTCAATTCAATGTTTAGGATGATTTGTAGTAGAAAGAATTTGGTTTAGATGTAAAAAAAATGAAATTTTAGATGTTTTGAAAGTTGTTCGATTTTAAACCCCAAGTATAAAGGGGCTGCTGTCGGTTTTTGCTATTTTGGGTGTGTAAATGATTTTGTTTGCAAAAAGTTCATTAGGGTGACCCCTACTAATTTTTCGATACGCAATATTTTTGTGTTTGGAGTTTGAACTAAATCCTTTATCTTGGGAGTCAAAACTTTTGTTTTTGTATTATTTTTTAAAGAACTAAAACGATTTTTTTTTTTTGGTGTCCATTTTTAAAAAACTAGTGAAAGTAAAAGTATATGTGTTTAAAGATGTGTTCATTATCACCTCTTTCATATATGTTATAATGTTTAATGTATATGTCGAGATATGTTGCAATTTACCTTTAATCAAATGTTGAAGCTTAGACCCGTTTGAGATTTAATATCGAACTTACCATTCGATATTGAATCTTGAATTATCCCATTTTTGGACAGTTTGAGAATGTGATTATGATATTCTTTGTTAGTTGATATGTATTTCGATTATGGACTTATTTTAAGATTTGGTTAGTTATTTCTCTACGTTCTCGGGTACATTGAAACACGTGTACTTAGAGAACTGTAGGGAAGTGCTGCCAAATTTTTTAATTCCATTCGAGACACTAACTAACAAAGAACATCATATCACATTCTTGAATGGGATAGGACCCTTACCAATAAAGCAATTACAACGCATATGTGCTGTCGAATTCATGTCAAAATCTCATTAACTTTTTTAAATGTGTATGATTGTTTAGTATACTTTCTTAAATGTGTATGATTGTTTATTTTGTTTAAAGATTATCGTTTTAATTATATAGAATGAACTCTGATCGTAATTGGATGTACAAACGGAGGGTTGGCGGTTATCTGTCTAAGGAATATATTGATGGAGTCGAGTCATTCATTGAGTTTGCAAGAATAAATGCTGAATGGAAAGACGATGATAAGTTGAAATGTCCTTGTAGTCGAAAGAGGTGTAGCAATATTAATTACTTGGACATTGAGACAATCACGCAGCATCTGCTGAAACATGGGTTTGTTCCGGGTTATTACACATGGCTATTCCACGGCGAAGGCCATCTTTATGAACACGTTCAGAATCAGAATGTGATCCCTGTTTCCAAGCCAATCAAACATTCCGGCCGATCCAAATCCATACATCGATATGATCCGTGATGCTACTGGTCCTTCATTCAATCAGTCTGAAACAGTTGAGGAACCACCCAATCCAGAGGCTCAAAGATTTTATGATATGTTGAAAGCAGCGAATGACACATTGTACAAAGGATGTAAAACTCATTCGAAGTTGTCTTTTGTTGCTAGAACGATGAATATAAAGTCCGAGTGTCACATTTCAGAGAAAGGTTACGACCTATACGGATCGTTGATCAAAGAAGTGTTGCCCGCTGGTAACTTGGTAACTAAAAACTTCTACAAGAGCAAGCAACTACTTCGAGGCATGGGTTTACCAGTTGAGAAAATTGACACGTGTATCAATAATTGTATGATATACTGGGGAAGCGAAGACCGTGACAGAAAGAGTTGTAAGATTTGTGATCATCCGCGATTCAAACCAGTGAACACGACCAATAACAAACGGAAGAAGACGGAACGCTCCTTGTTGAAAAACTCATCCATTTCCGGCACCCCGATGGCCCGCCTAATCACACGGTTGTAGTCGCCGCCGAAAACCTGCCTCGCCTCCTCCACCAGCCCTTTGGCCACCATCTCATCGACTCTCCTCCTCACGACGAAATGCAGGACGGGAACGGACACGTCCACCCACAAGAATCAGCACTCGTACCTCGCTCAAGACCCTAGATCCTTAACTAGGGCTTGTTGTATAAAGGAGTTGGACCCACCAGCGACGATGGGCAGCCGACCCCGCCCCACGATCTCCTCGAAAAAGTCTACCGATTAAAAAAAGGCTTTGTACGGGCCTTTGTACGGGCTCAAGCAAGCGTCGAGAGCTTGGTATAGCCAAATTGATTCATATTTCACTGAACATGGATTTAAGGGAGTAAAAGCGAGTCGACATTGTATGTCAAGACTCAATGTACATCTACACTCATTGTTGCATTATATGTTGATGATTTGTTGTTTTGTGGGAACGATGAGATGATGATACATGACTTCAAAAATGAGATGATATATGAACAGATATGAAAAGTGATATGGGGCTGCTACATTAGTTTTTGGGGCATAAAAGTTTACCAACAAACTGATGGAGTTTTTATGCCGAAAAATATTTTGAAAACGTTTTGTATGTTCGATTACAACCTTGCTCAAATTCCATTGGGGTGACCGAATGAAAAAAAGAAGAAAGAAGATGGTGAAAAGAAGGTTCATGCTTCTACCTATCGAAGCAAAATTAGAAGTTTGTTGTATCTTTGTGCAACACGACCGGATATCATGTTTGCTTCAAGTTTGCTTTCAAGATTCATGACAAATCCGAGTCAAATTCCCCTAGGGGCAGTAAAGAGAGTGCTTAAGTACATCAAAGGCACGCAAGGTTTGGGATTAAATATCTTAAATGTGATCAAGTTAATTTGCAAGGCTATTGTGATAGCGATTGGGCCGGTTTCCTGGATGATATGAAGAGTACTACGGGATTTACATTTTCCCTTGTTCAAGCTTTTCATGGGGTTCAAAGAAACAAGAAAGTGTGACCCAATCAACCGTCGAGGCTGAGTATGTTTCAGCAGCTATGACTACATCTCAAGTGATTTGGTTGGGAAAAATTCTTGGTGACATTGGAATGAAGGAAAATGAAGCTATGGAGCTATTTTTTGACAAAAAATCAATCATTGCTATGAGCAAGAATCCAGTTTTTCATACTCGCACAAGACATATTAAAATTAAGTAACATTTCATTCGAGAGGCCATTGAAGAAGGTGAAGTTCATTTTACGCTCTGCAAGTTCGAAGATCAAGTTGCCGACATATTCACCAAGACACTTCCTAATGAGAAGTTCTTCAAGTTTAGAGAGCTTCTTGGAGTCATGGAGCAACACATTAAGGAGGAGAACAATAGTTAATGTGCAGCAATTTATCATTTATCTTTATTTTATTATTATGTTCCTAAAGATGTCACCTAATAAGATGTGAGCATGTTTTTGACATCCCTAGAAAAAATGTTTTTATCTCGAAATGGGAACCTATGGAGTGTCTATATGTAAGAACTTCAAGTCATCCATTTCATTATGAGAAATTATCAAGAAATAATAAGAAAAATATTTTCTCCTCAAATTATCATCTCCAAATAATGTCATGAATATTATTCCCTAATTCATCAAAAATGAAAACAAATACAAATCTTAGTTCCAACAATCCTACACGTTTCTATTGCAACAACTGATCAACGTGCATTTTCAGCAATGAAGAAGGCGACACTTCGTAATTACAAGACGGAGGATGACTTACTTGAAGATTCTTTGATACTTTATATTGAAATCGATTTTGTTAAAAATATAGACATAGATTCAGTTATGATGGGTTTTATGTTTTTTTTTTTTAAATTAGGTCAGTTGAAATGTCTTGAGTTCGAGCTTTTTACCTTTGGTTTTCAATTCAAGTGCTCAACCAACTTAGCTAACAACCCTTGATTGTGTTTTATGTTTTGAAGTTTCGTAGGCACAATTTATTTGAACTTTAAGATATTTTGTTATTTATAAATTTATTATGACGAAATATATTTTTCAATCCACCATTCTATTAAATCATGTGACGAAATATATTTTTCAGTCCACACTTTTATTAAATCCTGCATTTGTCCCTACTCGCACCCCTTATATTCCCGCTCTATATATCTTCGACGGATTTTTGACCCATATCTCTACCGAGAAATTCATTCAAAATCTTTACACTCGGCCCGACCATCACGCGTTGCCACGCATGATCGTCGCGACGACGCAAGAAGACATCGGTGGCGTCAAGGCGATGGACCCCGTTCCACTCCATGCTCTCGCCAATCGTGAAAATCTTTTCGAGCTGGCGAAGGATCAGCTTGCATGTATTCTCCTTGATCTTGTCGATGGCTGACTTCATAAGCCCATCCCTAGTAGTTTCATCATCATCCATAATGGAAAGCTCCTTGTCGAAAAACTCGCCCATTTCCGGGACCCCGATGGCCCGCCTAATCCCACGCCCGCAGTCGCCCCCGAAAACCCGCCTCGCCTCCTCCACCAGCCCTTTACCCACCATCTCATCAACCCTTCTCCTCACCACGAAATGCAAAACCGGAACCGAGACATCCACCCACAAGAACCGGCACTCGTACCTCGCTCGAAACCCTAGATCCTCAACTAGGGCTTGTATGAAGGAGTTGGACCCACCGGCAACAATGGGCACCCGGCCCCGCCCCACGATCTCCTCGGACACGAGCAACGCGTGGTGGACAAATTCCTCCGCCGTGAAATCCCGATCGAGGTCATCGACGAACCCGATCAAGTGGTGGGGCACGCCTCTGCATTCCTCGTCGGTGGCCTTGTTGGTGATCACGTCCAGCCCTCGGTAGACTTGGATCTTGTCGGAGTTGATGACCTCACCGTCGAAGGCGGAAGCGAGGTCGATCGCGAGGCGGGACTTGCCGCTCCCCGTTGCTCCCATCACTACCACCAATTTGTTTCGGCATGCCGAGGTAATTGTCATCTTGAAAAAAATCTATACAACAACAACAACAACAAAAAAGTTGAAATTGATTATATGAACTTATATTTTTTTTGTGAGGTTGATATGGATGACATTTGAGCCTTTTATAGCCTTCCTAATGTATTTTTAAATAAAAATTATTTTAAATAGTGTTATTTATGGGAAATATAATTAACAATAATATTACATTATGGATGTAATATTACAGATACAAGTCATTGACTGCAAATATTATTCATGAAATATAATTGACATTGTTTTCTTTATTTCAATAATAAATTGTACAAAATCTAGAAAACTCAAAAAAAATACACGACAAATTAATTACATAAAAAAATTGAGTATAATTTTTTATTATATTGTAAAAAAATATTTACTATTTAATAAAAATATAAATACATTTGTCGGTTACTCAACGCTTTGTTTATAAATTGATTATAAATTTAAATATTCAATTTTAGCCAATTAACAATTGATAGGTGGAAATGAATATTTTGTACAAATGAATGAATGGAGTGATTTTGTGACCGAGCTAGCCACGGGCCTGACACAAACAAAAACTGATGTGAGAAATTTTAAGATACACACTTCCAAATAACAAAACTCTTTTTTAAACTACAAAATAAAAAGCCACATTTTCTACCTTAAAAAGTGACAAACTACCTAAAATACCCTCTAGTGTTTTATTCAGACGAAAATTAGAGAAAAGGAGTATACAACATACTCATCTTCTTCACGGGTGATTTCCATCTGGACAACAAACATGGACTCATAGAGCCGAAGTTGCAGCGGCGGAGGGAGAAGAGACAACGGTAGAGATAAAACAGGTGATGGCCGGTGACGGAAAAGGGAGAACCGGTGGCAGACGGTGTCGCCAAGGGAACAGGAGAAAGAGATAGCCATCGCTTGCCAGAATCGAGTCCTTGCTTAATCCTCCATTGCCGGCGTGAAAATTTTGAATTTTGTTAGGTTTGGACGAAAGTTGGAGACGATTGAGTTGTACAATTGAAAATTTTGAATTTTGCTAGGGTTGGACTAATAAGCTTCTTCTTCCCCAATTTTCTCACAAACCCTAATTTCTGAAAAATCTTCATCTTCATCCCACGCTTTTGTAGTTAATAATTTATAAGCTTTTGTAGTTAATAATTTATAAATGAAATATGCATAATTTTTTGGGATTAAAAGAAGTGTGGATAATTTATTGAAACCGAGGAGACGAGTAATATCGGTCACAATATCGGTATGTACCGCCATTTTTATGAGTAAATGTTTTTTTTTTAATAAAAATATCGCGGCACCAAATTATTACTAATGTACATGACCAAACTAATTCGATCACATGACAAGAATATTATTTGTTACTTTATTATTCAACGTTTAAATATTAGTTTTTATTTTAGATTTAATTAGTAGTGATGGTCATGCATCCATCACAAAATTAATTATTTTCGGAAAAAGGTATTAAGATTTGATTCAACGTCGATTTAGTTGCTAAATTAAAACAAATTATTTTTTTGTCTTTTTGGAATAATAAAAAGCGCTTTGTCTATTTTCCGCCATTTTTTTTTTGGTCCCTGCACTATTTTCTTCCTATGTATATGTATATATGCATGATCATGAAAAAGAATAAAAATAAAATGTATCACCTTCTTAGTCATATCATTTTCTTCCTTTGAAACCCTATCTTTCTCTTATTAGTTACTTCTTTTTTGCTAATCACTCTCGCTCTGCATGAACTGTTGACATTCATTTATGCATGCATGCTTATTTACATTAGGGGTGATTTTATAATTTGTTTAAGTGCTTGTTTATTGCACTTTGACCCCTACTTATATTTTTGGTAATTCGGTTTAGGGTTTGAGAGCTGCTGTGCAGCTATATAAACCCCATGCACTTGTGATCGATTATTAAGTTGAATACATAAAATATTTCTCGTTCCTTTTATTTCTTCTCTATACAGAGAGGGTAAAACCCTACTCTTATTTTGGTTCCATAAATTCTATATGGTATCAGAGCAATTCCGCGACTAACATGGTTGAAGGAACAGAGAAACCCGCCGGTGAAGGATCTGATCCTTTTGATCCATCAAAACCGACGAGCCCATACTTCTTGCACTACGGAGAATCTCCCGGCCAGAAGCTCATAGCAGAATCACTCAACTCAAAGAATTACCAGACATGGAGCAGGAACATGATGCTTGCCCTAACCATAAAGAACAAACTAGGGTTTATTGATGGCTCTATCCCAGAGCCTTCAATGTCTGACCCACTTTACCAGGACTGGAAAAGATGTTCATCTATCGTATTGGCCTGGATTTCTGCTAGCCTCTCACCTGAGATGGCTGGATATACAGCGTATGCTACCTCGGCAAGGCAAGTCTGGGTAGAGCTGCAAAGAAAATTTGCAAGAGCAAATAATAATCGAGTTTACATGTTGGAGCAGCAACTCACGGCAGTTAAACAAGGAGGAGAAAGTGTGAATGTCTACTTTGCCAAACTCAAAGGTATATGGGATGAAATAAGTGCCTATGAACCTACCTCTGTATGCACAGCAAGCGCATGCCCTGCAATGGTGGAAAATCAGCAGAAGGCGCATAAAAGAAAGGTAATGTAATTTTTAATGGGGCTTAATGATGATTATACTCAACTGAGGAATCAAATCCTCTTGAGAGAAACGTTACCTACTTTGGATGATATTTTTAATCTGATTGCACAAGAAGAGTCAAATCTGGAGTTGCAATCCTACAATGCTAAGAACATTCAATCCAATGCCATGGCTGCCAGACAAGAAATCAACAAAGGGTCTGGTCAGAGGGATTGGAACAAATCCCCATCTAAAAGAAATAATGTCATCTGCACACAGTGTGGAAGAAATAACCACACCGTGGATAAGTGTTATGAAATCCATGGCTATCCCCCATGGTATACAAAGAGTTCATCCAACACAACAGGAACATCTAGAAGCAACATACAGTGCAGCCACTGTGGGAAGCCTAACCATACAGCTGAAAGGTGTTTTGAGTTGCATGGGTATCCAGACAAGGATTCTAAGACACCTAACAACACAGGGAAAACATGGAATGTTGTTAAAAAGATAGTAGCTAACCAAGTTGATGTTCAAGAGGAAAAGGAAGACATTAAGATGAGCTCCAAAGAGTATAAACACTTATGCTCTCTACTTCAAAGTTTCAATCCTACTGAGAAAAAGACCACAGGTATTGACCCTAAGCATTCTCATACTTTAGCTTCACATTGCCTGCTCAGTATCAGTAACAGTGTGTGGATTCTAGACTCTGGGGCAAGTGACCATATTACAAACAACTTAAAAGGCATGAGAAATGTGAAAACCAGAGATCCCATTACTCTTAAGTTGCCTAATGGTTCAAGTACAATTGTCAGTCAAGTGGGATCAGTAATACTCAGTAGCCATATCACACTGAAGAATGTTTTATTTGTTCCATCTTTTCATTTTAATCTCATTTCAGTCAGTAAATTGATTTTGGATGCTGAAGCTAAATTGAACTTCTCTAATGGATATTGTGTTATTCAGGACAAACACAGTTGCAATGTGATTGGGACAGCTAGAGAGATTGGAGGACTTTATCACTTTGAAGCTGCAGAAGGAGAAGATTTTAGACATTATAATAAAGTAGTTAATTCTGTTTCCATTTATCTTTGGCATAAAAGAATAGGCCACCCTTCTGTAAGCCGGATGATTTTAATGAATAAAGTTAATCGTTTATTTCCCCAAGTCTCTGAATCTTTTGCTAAGAATGTGTGCGATACATGTCATAAGTCCAAACAAACTAGTCTCCCTTTTCCAGAACACATTGATGATAAAATGTCCATTTTTGAGCTGATCCATATGGATATTTGGGGCCCTTTATCCATCAGCTCTTACAATGGTTCCAAGTACTTCTTAACTGTTGTTGATCACAGCAGTCGATTTACCTGGCTTTTCCTCATGCACTCAAAATAAGAAGTAAGGAAAATTGTTCAGGATTTCACAAAATTTGTCAGAACTCAATTTGGTGTCAACATAAAGTCTATCCGTAGTGATCAAGGAAAGGAGTTTGAGATGAATGAATTTTATAGAGACCATGGTATTGAACATCAAAGAAGTTGTGTGTATACACCACAACAAAATGCAGTTGTTGAAAGAAAGCACAGGCATATCTTGGAAGTAGCTAGGGCACTGAGATTTCAATCCAATTTACCGATGGAGTTTTGGGGGGAATGTGTCCTTACTGCAGCATATCTCATAAATAGGACACCTTCCAAAGTCATCAACAATCAAACACCATACTCCATACTATACAAAAGAGAGTCTGAACTTTCCCATCTCAAAAGTTTTGGCTGTTTGTGTTATGCCACAAACACTGACCCTAGAAAAGACAAATTTTCTGCAATAGCCCCCAAATGTATTTTTGTAGGCTACCCTAAAGGCATAAAGGGTTATATTTTATATGACATCAAAGAACAGGTTCACTTCACAGCAAGGGATGTCATATTTTATGAAAATATTTTTCCTTTTCATGATCCAACTGATGTTACTGCTAGTCAACATACAGAACCTGTTGATTTGTTGTTTGACCTTGATGATCATGTTCATTATACTCAAGAATCTTCAGCACCAATTGTTGAGAATAATACCATGCCTCTTTCCAGCAACCAAGAATCTGAGACACCTACATCTACCATTATTGAACCACCTGAAGACTTTGAACCTGTTACTGCAGCTCCTGCAACTCATCCATCATCCACAGCAGATACACATGTCAGGAGAACTGGAAGAAACTCCAAACCTCCCAGCTACCTTCGTGATTACCAATGCAACTTGATCAAGTGTGCTCAGGGATATTCAGAAGCTCCAGCTGAATCTGCTTATCCATTGAGTAACCACCTAACCTTCTCTAGAATCAAAACACCATATTTATCCTATGTGATGTCCACTGTGATACACAAGGAACCTAAAACCTTCAAAGAAGCATCAAAGTTTTCTCAATGGCAGTTAGCCATGACTAATGAAATAAGAGCTCTTGAGAGTAATAAAACTTGGACCATCATGCCTTTACCTCGAGGTAAGAAACTGGTAGGATGCAAATGGGTGTACAAAATCAAAAGGAAAGCAGATGGTACAATTGAAAGATGCAAGTCTCGACTTGTTGCAAAGGGATACACTCAACAAGAAGGTTTAGATTTCTTTGAAACCTTCTCACCTGTGGCTAAGATTGCAACAGTCAGAACAGTCCTTGCTCTAGCATCCTCTCTCAATTGGTCACTCTTTCAATTGGATGTTAACAATGCTTTCCTATATGGAGAACTTAATGAAGAGGTATATATGGCTCTGCCAGATGGCTACTCTGCAGGAAACAGTCCAAATTTATGTTGTAAGTTGCATAAATCACTATATGGTCTCAAACAAGCTTCAAGGCAATGGAATGAAAAACTAACTTCAGTTATTACCCGTTATGGTTTCCACCAAAGTACTGCTGACTCATCTCTTTTTCTCTTAACCACAAGTTCATCTATCACCTTTCTCCTTATCTATGTGGATGATATAATTCTGGGAGGCAACAATCTTACTGAAATAAACCGCTTGAAACATTATCTGGCCAGTAAATTCAAGTTAAAAGATTTGGGGGATCTCAAGTTCTTTCTTGGCATTGAAATTGCTAGGCATACTGAGGGATTAGTCCTCAATCAAAGACAATACACTTTGGACATTATATCTGATTGTGGTTTACTGAATAGCAAACCAGTTGCTTTTCCTTTTGAGCAAGGCATCAAGCTCACCAAAGATGAGGGCATTGCTCTTCCTAACCCTTCAGAATACAGGAGATTAATTGGCAGGTTGTTGTATCTCACACTCTCTAGGCCAGACATATGTTACTCAATCCAAGTACTTAGCCAATTCCTTAATGCTCCCACTGACATTCACATGGCTGCGGCACTACGAGTTGTGAGATACCTCAAAAGCTCACCAGGGCAGGGGCTCTTTTACCCCTCATCTAGTACTTTACACCTTAAATCCTACTGTGATGCGGATTGGGCAGCTGACATCACTACTAGAAGGTCTATAACTGGTTATTGTGTATTTCTTGGAGACTCATTGGTTGCTTGGAAGTCAAAGAAACAAACAACGGTTTCCAGGTCCTCTGCGGAGTCTGAATATAGGGCCATGGCTTCTTGCGTTTGCGAGCTTATTTGGTTCAAAAAGCTCCTCTCAGATTTTCTTATCCCACATCCTCAGCCTGCTCTCTTATATTGCGATAATGTGGCTGCTATGCACATTGCCTCCAACCCCGTCTTCCATGAACGCACTAAACACATTGAAATCGACTGCCACCTTGTTCGGGAATGGCTCCTAAAGGGTTTGTTCAAATTATTTTACATGAAAACATCGGAGCAGGTGGTTGATCTCTTTACCAAGGCTCTTGGTTCTAAGGCTTTTCATCATCTCATGCGCAAGATGGGCATCAAAGATCTTTACTGCCATCTTGAGGGGGGGTGTTGACATTCATTTATGCATGCATGCTTATTTACATTAGGGGTGATTTTATAATTTGTTTAAGTGCTTGTTTATTGCACTTTGACCCCTACTTATATTTTTGGTAATTCGGTTTAGGGTTTGAGAGCTGTTGTGCAGCTACATAAACCCCATGCACTTGTGATCGATTATTAAGTTGAATACATAAAATATTTCTCGTTCCTTTTATTTCTTCTCTATACAGAGAGGGTAAAACCCTACTCTTATTTTGGTTCCATAAATTCTATATGAACTACTTGGTAATCGAATTAGATTCGATGAAAAAAAAAAGAGCGCAATGTACTTCGATCGAGGTTCTATATATTTCATGAGCTTACACTCTAGTTTTTTCATCCTTAACATGCACCATGTCTTCTTCTTCGTCTAAACATCCAAAGGGTTCATCCAAACCTTCTTCTAAACCTAAAGCCCCACTCCCGAGCATTTTCTTAAGCATGACAACATGAGAGCTGATTTACGTTCAGCTAAAATAAGAATCCCAGGAGGCGAAATGATCACCGAAGATCTCGTCAAGAAGGCAGTTCGACAAGGTCTTGACCCAAACTCGTTGGATGGGTACGAGGTTACCAACATGCATCAAGTGAAGTATATAGTCAAAGTTTTAACTTGCCGAAAAGTCTCGGATCTTGCTTAGTGAGTAATTTACTAATTTTCTTTACTTTATAATCAGTTGGTTTTTTTTTTTACATTATTAACAAATTAAAGAGTTTTTTTTTTTCATTCGTGTTAGGAATCGAGTGACAAACATCAACTGGTAATGGATCTTCGACTGCCTGCTGAAGTTTGAAGATAATTACAAATAATAAATTGGCTGTTTTCTATGTAATCTCGAAGTTTTAATCACATTCGAATAGTTCTCAAATGAGTTGTAGTTGTTATATTTATACACATTAAAATAAAAAACAAAGTATTTTTCCTTCTATAAAACAGCATTTTACAAATTTGGCCAACAAAAAGTTGTTACTCAGACCACAGAAATAGGAGAATTAGCCCTCAGTTGCAGACAGTGCTCTGTTGTGATCTGAAATCACAGATGGTATATTTTCAGAAAATCAACTTGAAATAAAATATCAGAATATTAAAAAAAAAACTTGCTTACTATGCAGTTCGCTGCCTTTTAGGCATTGAAAGATCGAAATAAGTAAATGCATCGGCATGATCCTTTTCCCATGCATCCTTCCTTGAATAAAACAACCTAATAATAAATTATTATAATCACTACTACAAAATACCATTTATAGTAGTGACCCTTTATAAAGAAGTGTCACCATATTAGGTATATAAAGACACTTTGTATTGTAATACTATGTAGTGACGCTCTAGTTATAAAAAAGTTCCGGTACTTTGTTTTAAAGGTTTGGGGTTCAAGTCTTAAAATCATTATTTTTTTAAATCACAAATTAGTAGTATTTAATTAATAGGAGACGTGTTATTAATATTAATTTACTAATTACACTTACCGCAAGAAAATGTCGATCCCTCGGTTGCCCTAGCATAACTGCATAATCTTATTCAAAAATTCTCCCTCAAATCTCGATGGCTCGAAAATTCTTACAAATTTCGTAGTCATTTTCTACTAATTCATTCACAGTAGACTACTATTGTAACAATGGCGAAATCATTTCATTTGACGATTTTCATTTGCCCTTCTTCCACTGCTGCAGATTCAGGGAATTCACAATTTATGGTGGTGCATAAAAAGGGTTTCTCTCAAGACGTTGAATCTGGAACGGGTATTCGTATCAATTGACATACACAACATTTGATCAGAGTTAGTACTTATAAGTTTTCCTCTTTTTATTTTCCTTTTTGTACTGGATTGTGGTGATTATTATTTAGGGCTTGATTGTGTGAGTGGTTTTTACTCGTGATAAAATCGTTTTTCTGCTCTGGATGCTTTTGCAAAATAATGCAGTTTTAATTTATATGATTTCTATGTAAAAAAAATAGTTATTGAATTGATGGGTTCTATATGTCTTTTCCAGGACTAAATCTTAGTATAAATAAATGTTATTTTACTCACTGCACCACCAGTTATGATGCAACACTCAACCCTCACAGATGATAACTTGTCCGAAGTGATATCTATTCTGTTGTTGCCAATACATATGAAAGGATTAATGACTCGTAAGCAATCTAATGTTGATAGTTTATTCATAATGTGTTCTTTGATCGATTGATCCTTAAACTCTTTTGTATGTTTCCCAAGTATATTTAGTCTAAATATTTCCCATAAAAATCCCCCCTAAGATGCTTTGCTCGGGTAGAAAATTTATTTTGCACATAAATATGAAGTGCGCTGCATATTTGATTCATCTCCTTAATTCTAGAGGTGGTAAAAAATAATTTATTTATTTATTTAATGTTTATTATTTTTGGTTTCTTTGTCTAGTACAAATTAAATGAAATTGTATCAACCTTGTTATCTTAATATTGAGATTGTATGTATTTATTTTTATTCTTTTGTTTCATCTGATCAAAATGATATTCATTGCATTATTAGGGAAGAAGAAAGATTAGAAAGAGAAGTTGGAAAGAAGAATGACTTTATTGCAAAATTGTTGAGGACTTATGTTATTCAAGTATTACAATGATCCTTCTAATAAACAAGTATAATCTTGGGCATTCACTGGGATCTTCAAATATCAATTCATAATTCAAGTAAGTGTATAATTATGCAAAATGTTCTTTACCATTTATTCATAATTCAAGCAAGTGTCATATGATATTATGAAAAACACAATCATCCTCGAGGTAACATATATTATTTTTTATACTACGTGTTCTTTTATCTTTTAAACATTTATCTTTAAAATTTTCCTATTATTTTTTTCAATAATAAAATGTAGTTTGAAGGGAAAACATGAAAGGTGTGCTTCATGACTCCAAATAAGTGCAAATCATGTAGCAGACCAACAAACACGTCAAAATATTAATGGTGTAGTTCGAGACTAGCATGTTAATTCTCAAGGTATGAAAACAAAATAAGTGGAGTGTTTTTTTTCACCATTTTTTGTGAATTTCATAGTATGTAGTATGCTGTAGCGAATTCAACCGGAAACGTGGATGTGCTGAAATAGTTAGGCAAGCTATAGGAGATGGAGAGCATTGATTGGCCAAAACAATTGGTAATATTAGTCCTGATATTCTATAATTACTTTTGTTGCATTTTTTCAGTTTAATCTAAATATATTTATTTTTGTTCATTATACAGGTTTAAGTGGAGATGCAATAAAGCTATCAAGAATAATTATGCAGCTCATAGCATGTGTAGATACGTTTTGATTTTTTTTTTTCCATTATCTTGATTTAGAATATTAGATAGGAGGATTGATTACAAGATTGAGTTAATTTGTATTTGGAGTGAGATGATATTTTATTATTACATTTTTTTGTTATTATTTTTTGAATTGTGAAGAAAATTTATTTTATGAAAAAGATATTAGTTAAAAAAAAAATGACAATGAAAGCGTTACAATAATGTTACTTCACAGATGAGTGATGCAAGCGTCACGAAATAACTTTTTCGTGACGGATAAAAACGTAACTAAAGTGTACTATCATGACGCTTGTTAACGTTACTAAATAAAGTTATAATAACACCTAAAAGTGTCACTAAATAATGTTATCATGACGCTAAGAAGCGTCATGATATAATGTTTTGAAGACGCGTCAAAAGTATCACTAATACGCGTTTATGGTGACGCTTTTGAAGTGTTACAATACTTACTTATAGTAACGCCAAATCAAGTGACTCTTTATCAAAGAGTCACTATAGTAAAAGCGTCACTAAAAGTTACTTTTAGTGACACTTTTGAGCGTCTCTAAAACCCGTTTTTGTAGTAGTGAATTGAGATTAAAAACAATGAACTTAACATAATATGTTCGATAAAAAAGAATTGCTAAACTAAATGTATAACTAACCTTGGTAAGTAATGAATCCAGAGTTTTATCCAAACCATTAGAAGTGTGTTCTAGGCTCTAATCAAAATAATTGTTAAGGAAATGAGTTAAGTTCAAATCAAATACTCCATAAACACACAAATAATTTGTTATAGTAAAAAATCTTACTTCAAAGTTCCATAATTCATTCATTTCACTAATCATCGAGACACATGTATCTCTAATATACTTTTGTGCTTCCATAAATATCTTCATGCGATCGGCTACAGGACAAATTAGTTCAACCAAATCTTCAACTTCAGTTTGCAATACATCAACGGGCATCGTTTCTAAGCACCGACATAAAGAGTAATTAACTCAACGGATTACACACATGGAAGTAAAAATTGAAAAACAATTAATGAAACAAGAAAAACATACCTCGATCAGTTGTACAATATAATCCTTGTAAACCACAGTAGATTTATTTATAGAGTTATAATTTGCTGCAATATTCCGCATTTCCTCGAGAAGCAGAAGAGCCTCACCCTTTGCTTTAGTTTCCCCGTACCAATAACACTGAAGAGAAAATGTACGAAAATCAAATCATAATCTTGCCTAACACAACAAGAGTATCCATCCCAATGGAATCAATAAATTCTTACTTACCCCAGAATTGATATCTTTACATATATCATCATTTGGTTCGACAGACTGAGAATCGAAGACATCGTCATTGAGAACCTTGGCGTTGATCAGACGACGAGCGAGTTGCTTGTACGCATTTTCAAGTTTAGGACTCTTTTCAAGTGCCAATGGATTTCCTAATTCCTATTTTAAAACACTAACAAATTAATTGAATTTACTATTACTAAAAATAGTGAGTAATAATAATAATAATTGAAATTAATAATACCTCGGAAATAGATTCGAGTTTGTTGTGAAGGGAATCCAACATCCATGTATTCCAGTGGGAGGTCAAATGCAGAGATAAACAGGTACTCTCTTTTGTGTTCAGTTCCTCGACATGATCTTGATAAATAAATAAATAAATAAATTAATTAATTAATTAATTAATTAATTAATAATAACAACAAAATTAATCAAATAAAAAATAATTATTACGAAGATGATTTTGCTGAGGAAGATAACATCGTTGTCGAAGTCGAGAAGTTGCTTGATTTTTTGGTCGCAATCGGAGCAAGAACAAAACACCTTCAAATCATTCGGGCAAAGGCGCTCGCGCTTTACATCTAAATTACAGCACAGTAACTTTTTCTCGTCCTCTGCCATACCAATGATGCTTTGATGGAGTTTGAGGTGTGCATCCGATAGAGACGATGATGATGTCGAGGACGACGTCATCATCCTAATAATAATAATAATTCGAATTAAAATCGATTGATATGCAATTCAGATATTAGGGTTCGTTAGACCCGACCTCTCGTCCACGTGAAAATTCTCAATGGGAATTAATGCCTTCGATTATGTGCAATAGGAGGTCGATGATATTTTTCAGGAATTCAGTGATGGATGGTCATGCATCCATCACAAAATTAATTATTTTCGGAATAAGGTATTAAGATTTGATTAGGGTTGGCATACCGTACCGTACCTTACGAAATGACCATATCGATACCGTATCGAAAATTTTGGTATCGAAAAAATCCATAACGATATCGTACCGAAAATTTCGGTATATCGATTATCGGTATACCGAAATTTCGATATCGAAAAAATCCATACCGATACCGTACCGAACTTTCGATATATCGAAAATATCGATATACCATATCGAATTTTTTTTTATCGAATTATACCGAAAATATTCAATATACCGAATTATACCGGTGTTTTTTGGTATAAGGAAGTATATATATACCGAAATATTGACTATTTTCGGTATATCAATATATACAGAAATATCGAAATCTCAAAATTTTCATACCGATACCGTACCAAAATTTATCGATACGGTATCATACCGTACCGAAAATTTCAATATACCGATTTTTTTTTTCGACATTTTCCGGTACGATAAGTTCGGTATTTCGATATTTCGATATTTTTTCCCCACCCTTATTGGTAAGATATTGATATTTTGTTTTTCCTTCTCGACATGATTTTTTGGGTAAGTAGGTGTTAATATACTCTAGATCAATCTGTTTCAGAGAATTATATAGTGCAACAAATTCAAGTATGTAATTTTTTTTCTCTTTTTATTCTTTTTTATTTCCTCGAGTTAAGTGCACTAATTTCATGTTTAGTTGATGATAGAGGAAATGCCGGTTGATGTATATTGCAATGTGAAGTTGAAGGGTAATTGGTCGACCAGATTTGGCTCTCGGATACAAGGGTTTATTGCTTTGCTAAATTAAATTATTATTAAGTGTTTTGACCTAATTAACGTTTTGTGTACAATTGATTATAAGAATCGGTTGGATGTAACCTTGGATCTATTACTCGATCAAGAAGGTTAATTTAATTATTCCTTAATGAATTTTTAATTTTGTCTTCTTTATTTATAATATTCTCAAATATTTCAATTAGATAAGGATGGGAAAAAGGAGTATGCACATGCATTGACTTCTTTCAATCGTTCTAAAATCCAGTAGTTAAGACAGTAGTTGTAATTACCTGTGATTCTAAATCGCCAACATTTTTATTTTTACTTAAGATATTTTTATTATATTTTAACGAATGTTTGTTTAGTAATAATTGAAGGTACAAATTCATAAATTATTTGTTTTATTTATTATTTAATAATTAAATTAAATTTTGGTGTTTATTAGAATTTAAAGTTGGCCCAATTAGGCTTCAAACAACACTATTGGGTTGGTCACCATGATCGGGCCGGGCCGTCATATTTGCGGTTCAATTACATACACTGTTGTTGTTGGGCTCTATTTTCTGCTCGTTGACTTCCTTTAAGATCTTGCCAAAAAATTAGTTACAGTAACAAATTGTTCTGTTAGTAATTAATGATATAAAAAAATTAAGTAATTTTTTTAAAAAGGTAAGTAGATAAATTATGAATTAAATCGTATTATAAAGTGAAAAGGTAAAAAACAAATAATATACCTACATAAATTACTAATTGAATTTTCAATTTTTATTTTGAGAATTAAGTTTTATTTGGATTTCCATTAAAGATGATTTTCATTTTATTATTATTATTATTATTATTATTATTATTATTATTATTATTATTATTATTATTATTATTATTATTATTATTATTATTATTATTATTATTTTAATTGTAATTATTGTATTTTATATTTATTTATCAAAAGAAGATCAATTGGGATAAATACGGATATTTGTTGGAATTCTAAAAGTTATATCTCCCAACATCTTTCATTGCATTTTCTTCAAGACATTCATTTTTAATGAAAATCAATTTACCTTTTTTTTTACTGCCAATGGAAATAAATATTGGAGTACAAATGAATGAATGGAGTGATTTTGTGAGGCGAGCTAGCCACGGGCCTGACACGATAAAAAATTTGAATCTGCTTTTCTATACAAAAATTGAACCACCAAGTAAAAAACAAAAACAACTATTTCTTGCATTTAAGTTGATCGCAGTAATACAATATGAAATTAAAATGATACAATAACATCATATTATAGTACTACATAATACTATAAACAAAAAATCATAATGTAGTAATACATAACATCATATCCATCTATAAAAAAACATGAACAATTCCTTTGTAAATGGAAATTAACACAAGTTTGGGAGATAAGGATCCTTTTGCTGATTCATGGTTCGATCGTGTTAATTTTCATTTCATCGCATTTGATTTTATCGTGTTAATATTATAAAAAAAAATACGAACTCGATCTTATACATCAAAATCAAATACTCATGTACAAATGTTCTCGCAACACAACACCATTTTGTGAACGCTTAGTGTGACGGTCAATATAAGTAGGTGCTCGATTAAGCAAGTGTTTTGAAATAATGTCCAAAAAATTAAATTAGTTTAATCAATCAATCATTCACCGGGCTAGAAAAAAATTGTACTCGTATGGGGATACCCAAGCCTAGAGCGAGGCTCAAACACTAATTGATGCTATTATGAACATTGAGAAAAACCATAAAAATACTCTAGATCCGTATGTTTCCAATGATTACATCGTGCAACAAATTCAAGCACGTGTGTTTCTTCTTGATTCATTTTATTTTCTTTTTATATCCATGTCGATGTTGGTTTAACTAAAATGAGTTGAGTACACTTTTATGTTAGTTATTAGAGGAAATGCCGGTTGATGTATTGCAAGCCCAAGCTGAGGTGATGGGAGAAAGGAGTATGCACATTGGCTTCTTTCGATCGTCAAAGTCTAAATGACAACTAGTTGCAATTACCTATGATTAGTCTAAATTGCCGACATTTTTATTTTTAGTTTAGATATTTTTATTATATTTTATTAATGTTTGTTTTATAATATCGGAGGTACAAATAATTTTTATTTTTTATTTTTTATTTTTTATTGAATAAGTTAATTAATTTTTGTGTTAATTAGAATTTAAAGTTGGCCCAATTAGGCGTCCAACAATGGTATTGGGTTGGTCACCATGAACGTAACAAATTGTTTGTGTTAGTAATTATTGATATAAAAAATTAAGAAAATTTTAAAAAGTGGTTAGGTATATTAAAAAGCAAATAACATAACTACAAAAATTACTAAGACTCTATTTTTTTACACTAAAATCAATTGAACTAAATTCAATCTATCTGAATTGAACTGGAAATAAATTTGAATTAAATTGTAGTGAATTAAATTGATTTTTTTTTTTAAAATAAATAAATATAAATAAATTGTTAAATATTTTTGAAAAAAATCTTAATAATATTACTACATTAACTAAAGTAAATACTTAAAATTATTGATTCTAATTATTTATATTAATTTATTTTGAAACGAATTAATCAATCTGAACTAATTGAACCGAAACATCTAAATTGAACTGAATTAAATTGAAATATGTACTAAAATTAAGTTCAAAAGAATAGAGTTTAATTTAATTTTCAATTATTATTATTATTTTCATTTTTATTGTTGTTATTGTATTTTGTATTTATTTATCAAAAGAAGATAAATTTGAATAAATGCTGGATATTTGTTGGTATTCTAAAAGTTAATTACTTCTCTAAAATCTCTAACCATTTTTCATTGCATTTTATTCAAGACATTCCTTTATAATGAAAATCAAATTACCCTCTCTTTTTTTACTGTCAATGGAAATGAATAGTATTTTGTACAAATGAATGAATGGAGTAATTTTGTGACCCGGGATAGGCATACACGGGCTTGACACCGTGACACGATCAAAAATTGAATCCACTTTTCTAAACAAAAATTGAACCAAGTAAAAAAACAAATACAACTATTTATTGCATTTAAATTTATAGAAATAATACAAAATGAAATTAAATTGATACAATAACATCATATTCTAGTAGTACTACATAGTAGGAATACATATTTTAATGTAGTACTACATAACATCATATCCCTCTCAAAATAATTATGAACAATTCCTTTGTAAATGGAAATTAACACAAATAAGAATCCTTTTGTTGATTCATGGTTGTGTTAATTTTCGTTTCATCGCATTTGATTGTATCGTGTTAGTATTATAACAAAAAAGTTGAAGAACTCAAACTTATATATCAAAATCAAATAGCCATATAAAAACGTTCTCGCAATGCGACGTCGTTTTGTGGACGTCTAGTGTGACAGTCAATATAATTAGGTGTCCGATTTGCAAGTGTTTTGAAACAATGTCCAAAAAAACGAGACCGTTTTGTACAATCTTACATTATCATGATTCAAATTAAGAAATTAAGACTGTAATTTGTACTATATAAGAATCGGATGTTGCATGTTGTTCAAAATTTATACAATATTTAATCAAATAAAAATAGACATTTTTTTCTTTTTTTAATTTATAGAGTATTTTTGTGATAAATGAGTCACGAACTACCCGAAGCTCGAAGGAAACTCTCATGCTCGTATGGAGTTTCCTTTGGGAATAACGGAGATGAGCCAATCCATCACCCAACTCCTACAAAGCCCCAACACCAAGGTCATCTATGTTGGGTTCATGTTGTTTCTTCAGATGATCTCGGAAAGCTCAAGGCTAAGCAAGTTCAACTAGAATATATCCGATGTTGTCGAGCCTATAAATGGTGTCTACCCAACTATTATCGCAACGGATCAGTGCAAATTAAAAAAAAAATACAATTGTGATTTTCGACGCTCCAAAATGTTTAAGTGATAAGTTAATCTTTATTTCATTTCACTGGTGTAGTATGTTGTTTTTTCATGCTCCACATGTTTAAGTAATTAATTAATCATGAAATAATTTATTTAAGGATTCTTTATTTTTTATATTCCACATGTTTCAGTGATTAATTAATCTTTATTTCACTTGTGATTTTTTTTATTAATTAATTTGTGTGGTTTCTTATTTTTTTCATGCTCCACATATTACAATGATTAATTAGCGAGATGATATAAATTTTTAATTATCAAAAGTTGTAAAATTTAATATGAATTACAGATAATTATCAAAAGATAATTTAATTTTATTGATTAAATTTTAATTGATAAACTAACCGTACTAATAATTAATGAATATTGATATTCTTTTTTTTTTTAAAGCTTGGATTTTTCATTCCCTATGCGTTGCACTGTATCATACTTTTATTTTTCTATGTGATTGACCTTTACCCAAAAAAAAAAGCTTAGATTGAGTATTTAAAAAAGTAATATTTTTTAACAAGTAATATCATTATTTTATTTTGTAATAAGACATCAATATTTCAACAATATCTCAATTAAATCCATTTATTTTTAAATAAGTTATAATTAATTATCTTAATATATAAAAATTAGAGTATAAAAATAGTTTATAAAAAAAATTGAGAGGATGCGCACCCTCCTGATCAAGTGTCTACGTCACATCACTGTAAACATCTACTATTGCGAATGCCAAAATGCATGTGGAAACCTATTCAAGAAATTTCGTGATAAAAACAGCCTTGAAGATAAGTTAGCAGCCCCAACCGAGTTGCCCGGGTAAAGTCTTTATTGGAGAATATATTCGGCCCACTATAAATGTCTAGTTGCCCAACTTCTCTAACAGTTCGAGCTTTTAGATGAAGCGGTTTCTAACATGGTATCAGAGCCTAGCCTTGTGGCAGGTCCTGAGTTCGACTCCCGCCATGTGCGACTCCACCTGAATTAATTATCCACTTGTTGGGCCTTCCACTGAGATTGAAATCGGCCCACAAGTGAGGGGGAGTATTGGAGAGTTCGACTCCCGCCATGTGCGACTCCACCCGAATTAATTATCCACTTGTTGGGCCTTCCACTGAGGTTGAAATCGGTCCAAAAGTGAGGAGTATTGGAGAATATATTCGGCCCACTATAAATGTCTAGTTGCCCAACTTCTCTAACAGTTCGAGCTTTTAGGTGAAGCGGTTTCTAACAGTCTTTACCGAAGAGGATATTAAGAAGGGAGCTTTTAGGTGAAGCGGTTTCTAACAGTCTTTACCGAAGAGGATATTAAGAAGGGAAAGGAAGAGGGCGAGGACACCAATACTTGAGATAGTGTTTTAAGTGAAGCGGTTTCTAACAGTCTTTACCGAAGAGGATATTAAGAAGGGAGCTTTTAGGTGAAGCGGTTTCTAACAGTCTTTACCGAAGAGGATATTAAGAAGGGGAAGGAAGAGGGCGAGGACACCAATACTTGAGATAGTGCCAAGGTTTCTAACAGTCTTTACCGAAGAGGATATTAAGAAGGGAAAGGAAGAGGGCGAGGACACCAATACTTGAGATAGTGCTAAAGTTGTCAATATGAATCAAGACTCTTTAAGGATATTAAGAAGGGAAAGGAAGAGGGCGAGGACACCAATACTTGAGATAGTGCCAAAGTTGTCAATATGAATCAAGCCCGCTTTATCTTGAAGGTCCTCAAAGTTACGTAGCTCCTAATTAATCCCGCATAACTTTATTTCTTAGATTGTATTTATTTATTTTAATTGTGAATTTGTTTTTAGGAAAGGAGTGACATGATGAAGTTTGAAGCTTTTAATGAATGTGGTGACGTTGACGCTTAAATGTGATGTTGGTTTTAGTTGAGTATTAATTATTAGGGTTAATGTTTGATTTAGAACAAGTGTTGGAATGTTGGTTTTAGTTCTAATATGGAGTATTAATGATTAGGGTTAATGTTTGATTTAGAACAAGTGCCTGCAGGTACCTTTAATTAATTATATTATTATGCTTAGTTTGTATTTTCGCAAGTTTAAAAAATTTCCTTTCCTTATTGTTTTGTTTTAAAAAAAAAATCTTTAAATTTGCAGCTATATACTAATATTATGAATTGGGCATGGGGATATTACTTGGTATGTGTTCTTTTGGACGGAAAACTAAAGAATTGAATTGAACCAATTGTAATGGATCTAAAATTAACCAATTAATTGGATTTTTAATATAAAAAAAATAATATTTACAAAATTTTAACTATTTTTAAAAAAATATTAATAATACATTATATTACAGCATTAACTATATTGTATACTTTAAATTTAAAATTAACCAATTAATTGGATTTTTAATATAAAAATAATAATATTTACAAAATTTTAACTATTTTTAAAAAAAAATTAATAATACATTATATTACAACATTAACTATATTGTATACTTTAAATTATTGATTTGATTATTTTTATTCGTAATCATGTGAAAGCGAACGGAAACAAACAATGTGTGTATTATAAAAAAAGATTATCAATTAGATGTTGCTAAAATCCCAATATATATTTAGTTGCATGTTGTTAAAAATTCCAATTTTAATTAATTAAATCAATCGATATGATTTACCTTTTTATTTTTAATGAAAAGGTTATGAGAGTAATTTTGTGATAGTGTTGAGGATGTGAATTGCCTTTTAAAATAAAATAAAATTTCATAATATACTTTATTGCATCATCGTCTTCCTATTTATTGAGAAATTAATTGAGCCTTTATGCATCAAGACTCATGCATCAACTTTTACTTCTCACCTTCAAAATGAGTTAATTTTTTTGAGCGTTTTCTTTAATTTTCCGTGGATCAATGTGGAATCAATATGCATCCAAACATCACATCAAATACTCGACGAGGGAGAGATAGTAAATAATTGCAACCTTTCTTCACTTATAAAATGTGTGGTTTTACCTTCAATTCTTGCACCACGCTAATAATAATAACAATAATAATAATTAAAATGTCTTTTACTTCTCATTACTTTCATAGCTCCAAAAAAATTCCAAAAAACCTTCTTCTCAACCCTTTCCACCCCGGGCCCGCAGCCTCAGATTCCATTGTCAGTCTTCATTACGAGAGATTATAGTGAAGAGACATACAATTGATTCCTCGAGAAATTATGCAGATTGTCCAGTTGGGTCGTACCCACCTTGGTATACCTATTTTGTGTTTCCCTACTAGGGAAACTATTCGCGACCATTTCCTTATTAACCTCTCCAATGAGAAAAGAGAACCCTATAAACGTAGTAGTTGGCAAGAAGGGCAACCTATACTTGGTCGCATATAAGTCTAGCTTTGGAGTGTTTTTTTTCGATGATATATCCTATGGGGTATGAAAAAAATCTTTTCGAAAAGAAAAATATTAAGTCGATCGATTGTTGGAAATCGACATCCCGGGGTCGTTGGAAAACGCGGAATAACAACCCGATCAAAATCTCGGCCGTCGGAAACCCGCCACGAACCAGGGACCGGCCCGACTGAACCACCCGCCGCAGGAGAACCCGCGGCTGTCCAGTCAAGCCCCCGCGTGGGACGGACATGTGGAGCAGTCCTGTGTGGAGCAATCGCTACACACCTCGATCTTTGGGTTTCGTCTTCGGATCTTGGTTCTCGATATTTTTACGATAATTAATCTTTTAAAATCATAAAATCATAAATGCGTTAAGAGATGATTACTTTGTTTCTCGTTTTGCACTAGCTTAAACGTCGGTTGAGCGACGATCTTCCAAACTTCAATGGCTCTCTTTACTTTCTCTCTAGAATCTGGATTTTTATTATGAATACATGATGATCAAGATAATAGAGAAGACATAGGTGAAATATTGCGCTTCCCATAGAATTAATTAAATTGAGCACATCACAATTCTATTAATTAATCCATTAATTATATTTAATAATATTATATAAATATAATTGATACTCTCACTATTAAACCATATTAACACGTATAAACACGATTAAAACAATAATCAATAAACCTAATCAAACCGACATACCTCAATGAACTGGCCGAGTAAGATGATTTCGGTCTCGAAGTCGACGAGTTTCTTTATTTTTTCCAGTGGCGTCGCCGGAAGAACACGATTGCTCTGGTAGAAAACGTTTGACCCCCATTAAAAAGCAGAATCTATTTATCTCGTTCTCGCTCGAAACACGGATCATTTGATGGAGTTCGGGATTTGCATCTGATATAAGCATCATCGCGATGATATTAATTTCAGTTCTCAACATTTAGTATTCACTATTTTAGGGTTCGATCGATTGAATAAGAGCGAAAGGGCAAACAAAGTGTTAGGAATCATTTGGCCCAACACATTCATTATACTGGCTAGAAAACCAAATGAAATTATATTGGGTTATATAATTATAATGGACTTTTTGTTTAAAAATAACTTTATTAATTGTTTTAAAATTTCAAATCAAATATTAAACTTTATTAAGATTTAAATAATTTTAATTAATATAAAAAACAAATCCCAATTTAAAAAAGTAAAAGTATAGGTAGCACACTAGCACATTAATACATAATGAATACCTAATTAATTAAGTTGCGTATAATTTAATCATTTCACACTGTCATAAATAACAGATTTAATGAAAAAGGATATTATTTTTTTATTCGAAACTTTAGTCAAATTTTAATTTAATAAAATTCAGAAAATTTTAATGAAAATCACATACTTTCATTGACAATTTGTTTGATCTCATATGAAATATTTTTGCAAGGCAATAAAAATAAAATGGAGAAAGAGACTCTCGATTACGTATTGGTGCCGGTGGGGCTTTCGGTTATGATGGCTTATCACATGTGGCTGCTCCGGCAGCTCATTCGCCGTCCATCCACCACCGTTCTCGGAGTCAACGCCGCAAACCGTCGCATGTGGGTCCGTGCAATGATGGAGGTACCTTATCAATTCGTAATCTAATTATATAGGATAAAGATCCAAAATTCAAAATCTTATGTTATTCAATTTCAATTCAATAATTTGTATTTCAATTCAAAGATGATTTTTTTATAAAGTTGTTCAACTTAGTTCGAGCTTTTAGACTTTATATCAGAGTGTTACACTAACTTTGAATATATTATCAAATTCGACAACTAATATAAATGTCAAATTATTTGATTTTAGTTGATGCGATTTCTAACAGTTATATTTACTACTAGGACTCGGCCAAGAACGGGGTACTCGCAGTACAAACCCTCCGAAACAACATAATGGCGTCGACCCTTTTAGCCACGATGTCGATCATGCTCATATCGGCCATCGCCGTCATCATGTCGGCCAACCACCGCTCGATCGGCCCCATCTTCGGAGACAACAGCAAGCTCGGTTTCTCACTCAAATTCTTCTCGTTGCAAGTGTGTTTCCTCGGTGCCTTCTTGCTCCATGTCCAGTCCATAAGGTACTACAGCCACGCGAGCATGTTGATCAACGTGCCCAATAACATCCGGACCGTTGGATCGAACCCCAACGTGGGGTTCGTAACGGTGGAGTACGTTTGTCGGACTGTGCATAGAGCGAGCCACTTTTGGTCGTTGGGCTTACGAGCGTTCTACTTCTCGTTCCCTTTGTTTCTTTGGATATTCGGGCCGATCCCCATGTTTGTGTGTTGCGTGTTGCTTGTTTTCTTGTTGTATTTCTTGGATATCATTTTGGACTCGGGCTCGGGGTGTGTTCTTTTCTATGATCACGAGGATTCTACTACGCAAGGCAAATAGCTTTGATTTTATATATGGATTATTAGAATAATGCAATTTGATTTTCGAAATTATATGAAATAACACTGAATTTAGGTTCATGATGTGTATATGTATCTTTGTTGGAATAATATTTATTTAAGTATTTACATTTTTCAATTTAAAAATACCTCTTGGTTTTATTCCATAAATAATTTATTTTTTAGTTCATTACAATAAAAAATTAAAAAAAATAAAATAAAAAATAATTAAAATAATTGATTTCAAGCATACATACAATATAATTAATGTTAAAATATTATATAAATTACATATAACTTAATTTTTACAAAAGTGAATAGATGTCCTACTATTTTGGGTACGGAGTTTTATTATATACTCCCTACATCCCTTCCCTTAGTATAATGCATAGAGAAAATGTCACGTAAATTAAGAAAAAAATGATTTTTTTATGTGTTTAATAATATAAAGTAGGGGTATAATATGTATTGATGTGCAAGTAATAAAGTAGTTAGTTGAAAAAGTAGTGGTATGAGAGTAAATTGTGAAAAGTAATTCCATTTATGGAATGTGCATTGTCTTAAGGGAAAGTGTGCATTGTGTTAAAGGAAAATGAGAGTATTACTTAATTATTGCAAAAGTATTCACTGCGTCGAAGAATAGATGTCCTACTTTGTTGGGTACAAAGTTTTAAACAATTGTTAATTTTTTATTTATTAATTAAAATGTAAAAGGTAAAAAAATATTTTGAAAGAAAAAAAGTAAGTAGTTGTGAGTAAAGTTTAAAAACTTTGTGAATAAAGTAAAATAAAATTGTATTTTAAAATAAAAGTTAAAATAATTATTTTCTTTTTCAGGTGTGTCAACTATGGTTGAAACTTTGAAAAAAAAAAGTATGTCAACTATCATTGGAACAAAAGAATAATTAATAATATATATAAATATTATTCCTTGATTTTACAAAAATTTCAATTAACTTAGTTCAAGTTCGTTTAAGTCCATTTAACTATATTCAATCAAAAAAATAGAGCTTACTTCAACCATTTCACTATTTATCTTTTCACACAACATTAAAATATGAAAAAAAAAAAAAAGTATTGAATATAAGATTCATATTAAAAAAAGAAATAGACATGTTTCTCTCTTGGAACATAAGTAGAAATTTGTTTGGGGTACTTTTTAAAAAGAGTAAGTTTTCTAATCCCTTTTAATATTCTCACTATAATATTTCAAAGTTCATGTTTATTGTAATTAATTGTCCTTAATTAGGTCATTTGCATGTGACATGTAGAGAATATTCGAATTAATAATTCTTTTCATCTTCGACTTGTTGAAAATTGTAATTCATAAATTTCGGGTTGTTCATTTCGATCTCCAACATGTTGAAAACTGTAAGATCATAAACTTCATATTTTAATGACAACGGCTAAATTTGATTGAAAAATGTTGTACTTATTTATAATTAAATATTACTCCATTTTTTATATAAAATATATTTTCATTTTCATTTTATTCAATTTGAATATATTTAGTCCAGTTATTAGAATTTGTTAAATTAATTGGAGTATAATTAATTTAATTAATACTGGTTTAAATTTTTAAATGAGAAATAAAAATAAATTACGTAAAAGAAAAAATTGCAACAGCCAATATCTGAAAAGAGAAATTAATAGCGTTCACAATCTAATGAAAAATTAATGATTTTTTTACTACTAGAAAATTTAATATTTCAAATGGAAAATTCTGACACTAATCTCTCCTCGCCATCTCCCCGCTCTGCATCGCACACGGCGTCGTCTGGCACTTCTTGGTTCTCGGGCATTGTCCGCGGCCGGTCCTCCTCCGCCAAGATGTCCAACAACCCCTCCGCCGCCGCCGCAGTCGACAGCGTCAGACGTGGCATTGAGCCCATTAACAAGAAGCATCAATTCCAGGGGGTGATGTTTAAGTACGGCCCGAAATCTATTCAGGTGAGGAAAAAGAAGAGTCTTGGTTATTAATTTGTCATGTCGTTTTTCTTACTCTGAGAAATTTGGTTCTTGTTTTTCCTGAATCGGCAGATCGATTTTTTTTTCGTTTGTAATTTGAGATTTAAATTTTGGAACAGAGGGCTTCATTTGTATACCATCATTTTGTGATCTTAAGTTGATAATTCATTAATGAAATTGAGAAACAAGATGTTGATCTACTTTGGTTTTGAATTAATGTTGTCCTGAAATTTGGAAATTTGGAAAATAGGGTTTTTTCAATAGGTCTTGAATTTCATCTATTTTCTTGGATAAGTCTTGATATCTATTGGATGAACATATATACACGTATTTTGTCGATGGATCTTAACGAGTTGGTATCGTGCATTTCATTTCTTACAGGTTGCATTCAAAACAGGTGACTTTAAACAGCAAGTTATTTTTATTGGGGGGCTGACAGATGGATTTTTGGCCACCGAGTATGTCATTCAACAGTGTCTCAAATTCTCGATTATATATATTTTTGTTTGTTTGTAGGATCATCATCGATTATATAAATTATCACCCCATGGACCCTGCATTAGTTTGTAGGATCATCATCATATCATTATCGGGTAATGATGATGTTTTTAATTTCGGTTTCCAGATATTTGGAGCCTTTGGCAATTGCTTTGGAGAGAGAGCAATGGTCACTAGTTCAGTTTTTATTTTCTTCGTCATATAATGGATATGGCGTCTCAAATTTGAAACAGGTATTTTTCCTTCTATTTTTTTTACGAAAACTACAAGAGGTTTAGCCTAATTACATATAGACTCTTAAGTTATTTTGAAAGATAAGCAAAATTGCAAATTTGGTTGGAACTTTGGGTTTCCTGTTTTAGTCCTACGACTTCTAAGGTTGCAGCTTTGGGTCATTATTCATGGATGTTTTACCCTTTTGGCTTATATAGCATTTTCAGTTCTGTACCATATAAACAAATACAATTTTAGTCCTATGTCTTGTTAGGTGTAGAAATTTTAGTCTCCCTAGTAGAAATATAATTGGATGACAAATAATCCGTGAAATTATTGCGAATCTTTTTAATGATTATTTTTATTATATCTTCGCTAAGATTTTAAAGGTTTAAATTGTTGGCCCAAAAGGATGCAATGGAGCTTGATCAGTTGATAAGTTATTTGATAAACAAAGAAGATTCGGAAGGTGTGGTACTAGTTGGACACAGTACTGGCTGCCAGGTAATTCTTATAAGGTTTATACAGGATTTAAGTTACTATTTCTTCTTGAAATTAGAGAAACATCGGTTGATATTCATGACCTTTGCTTCACAAGGATGAAAATAAAATAGCTAAACATCTTTTTTTATTTGCTATGTAGGATATAGTGCATTACATGCGTACTAATGCGGCATGTTCTAGAGCAGTTCGTGCAGCCATTCTGCAGGTATACTTGTTTTTTCGATTTATATTTAAATTTTAATCTTCGATAAAGGAGATACATTTAATTTGTAAATCAAATACAAATATCCCCTTAAATCTTGACATACGTTTCCCATCTGTTGCGGAGGTAGATTAATTTGTAAATCAAATGCAAACCTCAAAGGTGTACTTGTAGTATCTCTAATGGGTAATTAGTCATTTTTCTTTTTGTGATTAGACTAAACCTTAGGGGTGGTTTCATAATTACCCGCATTTGTTTTATCTTGTTAATTGGCTTCTCAGGCTCCTGTTAGCGACCGCGAATATAAAGCCACACTCCCGGAAACTTCTACAATGATTGATTTGGCTTCAAAGATGATAAAAGAAGGCCGAGGGTTGGAATTGATGCCAAGGGAAGCCAATTCAGATTCTCCGATAACCGCTTATAGGTGAAGAGTGATTTGACTTTGACTTACTTTGACCGAAGTCATCTCGTTATATATTCATCTTCGTTTTGTGTGTGATCTTAATTTGTTTCTGAGCTTATTATTAAATATTCAGATATCATTCGCTGTGTGCATACAATGGTGATGACGACTTGTTCAGTTCCGACTTTAGTGAAGACCAGTTGAAACAGAAGCTCGGACACATGTCGAGCACACCTACCCTGGTAGGTGTTTGCATTGTATATATAAATTTAGAGTTAGTTACATAAACTCATAAAGTATTCTTCGAGGTTGGCCTACTTACAAAAAAACTTTAAAAAGTACATAAATACTCATAAGCAGAAAAAAATAACATTTGTAACCTCTGGTCAATTGTAATTTAAGAAATATTACAACTTTGCCCTTCGATTTTCCCGTGATGTCAGAAAACATACATACATAGAGTATAGTTGTATTCAATATCTTGTTAAGAATTTATTCTTTGTGCATTAACAGGTCATGGTTTTGAAATGCAGTCATGGTTTTACATAGTTTTTGTTGTTTTTATTAACAGGTCATGTTTTCCATGGGTGATGAATACGTACCAGATTACGTAGACAAAAAGGCGCTGGTCGACAGGCAAGTACCCTTAAAGAAAGTCCTAATGGGATAATTACAGAATCGTCTTTTGCTCAGCCTAATTAAAAAAAAAAAAAAAAAAATCTTTCAAATGCTCCCCTGAAAATTTATCCATCATAAACATACAAGTAACTTGGTGTATGTGAAGTGAACAAAATAACTAATGCTAGTTGCCCTTGTTATGGACAGATTGTGTAGGGCCATGGGAGGGGCGGAGAAAGTGGAGATTGAACACGGGTCACACTCGCTCTCAAACAGGGTCGAGGAAGCCGTTCAGGCCATTGTAGATTTTGTCAAAAGAGATGGACCCAAAGGATGGGACGACCCGTGGAATTAGTACGCGGACCTTCGGATTTTCTGAATTATTTTTAAACCTGAAATAGTTTCATCTGCATCTGTAGTTTTCTCTTGACAACAAAAATTCACCATTTGATAGTCCATTCAAATGATCATCAGCCCTTGTTTGCTACCGAATATGTTTGTTGTCCGAGTTTTTTTGGTCTGCCATAATCATTATCGCCGTTTTAGTGATCAAACTAATACAGTATGCCTATAGTTTTCGTGCTCGAACATATATGCCTCTTGGTTCAAACAGGAGGGTAGAATGAATTTTAGAGATAAATTGTCGTGTATACAACAGGGGGTAGAGGTGGTGGTGATGCTAATCCAATTATTGAATAGTAACTTCTATTTTTAACCTTATTTATTACTACTAACAAGAAGAAACCCTTATTTTAACCTCATTCTCATTATATTTCCACCTCTACAGCAGCATTTTACCATGAGGGGGTTTTGCTTCTTCAAGAGTTCTTCAATCTAGTTCTGGTTACCAACACAAACCTTCTTAGTGCAAGCATTGTGACCCATGTCGACTTTGCGATTTTCTCCTTTATCATTAGAAGCAATGCCGAGCTTAGGACGGTCTTGAGGATTTGAGCCTGTAAGCCTTTGAAAAAACCGAGTATCCCTTCCTTTTCCCAAATCGCATGGAGAGCCCCAGAAAGAGTCTTTCGGGATTCCAGCCGGGCTTCGTCATTGTTCTTTTTGCCGGGGTCTGCTGATTGAATCATCACTTTACACCTGTAAATATCAAGATCTTGGCTTATTGATAGAAGGTTAATGTTTATATTTTCTCAAAAGCCACTTTTTATTGTCTGAATTATATAAAAAAGACAGACTCGACACTTGTTTTACCTTATAGCTGGGTAAGTTAAACAGGTCGCAATGCATTTAGAGATCGCGCCCAAAACAAAAGCAGAAAATGCAGAAAGCACATCTGGTGATGTTACTGTCACATCATTTCTCATCTTCGCCTTCAGTAGTCTCTGCTTTAACTGATCAAACGCGGTATACTGCATACAATTTTCGGTTTAAAATTAGAATCTTGGCAACAAAATGTTACAAGAAATAAAAGAAGCAATGAACCTGAATGGAAGGATTTGTCGTGAGAAGAAGGGAGATGCCTAAACCATCAAATAACTCGGTCCAAGAACTCTCTGAGAGAGATTCACAGAGCCCTTTAGATTTCCCAAAATCACTTGTTTGCATCTTTGAAGATACTGTATCCAGAGGCTGAAGAATTATAAAGACAAAAAGAAAACAATGTGTCACAGGCAAAATATATTTAAAGAGACGAAAGAAATTCGAATTATAAAGTACTCAAATTATTGAGTAATATTTAATAACTCACATTACTCGGATTTTTCAAAGATTACTCGTAAATTTAGTCCTTTTTTAAAATATAGCTTTTAGAATTAAGTACCTCCTCAAAACATCCATCCATCATAAGAATTGGGATGATTGTCATTTTATTCTCTTAAGATTATTTACCTAAAACTCCAACAAAGGAAAAGTCTTGGTAAATAATCATTTTCTCACCTGATTATATTTGGAGTCTTAAGACCTAAATTTGTGACTAAGATACCCTTGAATCATCACTTGATTATACTCAATTCTCATTAGATTATTTAATCCTCGATTATGAAAGGCAATGTTTGTCCTGATTGCTAAGCTTTCATGAAAGATTACACCCTCAAAATTCAGAACCCCAATTGTTGTTTTTGTAACTATCCATTTATTTAGTCGAAGTGAACTAGTTGATTCGTCTTGAAATCACTAGAGGCCCGGGAAAAAATAGTATCAAGCCAAGTTAAAATACTTTATATATGTAAAAAATAATGGTGACTTACCTGAGTGATCACGACCGTGCATGCACCAGCGGCAGCTGCTATGACCAAGTTAGCTTTGGTTCCAATAGATTTATATCCGCTTTTCTTCAAGTAAAGCCTCTTGAAGAAGCTGTACCCGTAGAAATAAACGAACTGTGAAATGAAAGACTGGAAGTTCTTTGTCCCCAAGCCCTGGTACAATGAAAGCACCCGGCCAGTGGATATTGCCTCCCAGAGTACATCTGAAATGTTCCTGTATTCAAACCAATCCAATTCAGATTACCTTCGCTAAAATTTGTATTATCGACAATATGATAATAAGAATCCATCTATTAATGTTTCAAGAAAATATATTGATTTTATCTTGTTGTCGAAATATATTGAACAACCCAACTTATGTCTCAAATAAAACGAATTTAAGAACGACCCGGATAAATATATCCTCACAAGCCTTAAATCGTTTGTTTCTTCAGCATTGACAAACTACTCAACCCTAAAAATATAATACCCCACAAGCGAACCCGGACTCTATTTACCTCCAAATATGACAATAAGAAGTCTTTTTTGCAAAAAATGACTTGTAACCATATAAACTTCTCGAGCTTGGTCACAAAAAATTATGTATACGAATCAAGAATCGGTTGAAATTTCATTGGATTTGATTCGACTTCTCAGTTTAGGGTGAAATTAGGGGCAAAGTTCAATTGAAGTACCAATACTGCACAAAGCTAAACCTAAAGTTAATGACCAGAATTGAACCACAAATTATTGAAGGGATAACAAACAAACAGAGCTAGCTACGATATACTCCTATTGAGATCTAAAATAAATAAACCCAAAATAAAATAAAATAAAGATGAAAATAGAACCTGTATTTCTGGTGATGGTGGGCTCGATTTTCAGCCTGATACTTGGTCTTGCAAGTATCAAGTGGGTACAAAATGGTGGTGCTGACCAGTGCACCCACCGCACCGGATGTCGCCTCCACTAACGATTCCATCTTCAATATATTTGATTTTCAAGAGGGAAATAAGAGATCATGGAAGAAGAAGAAGCAATCGGGTTTTTGCTGTGTAAATAACATTCGGCGTTTTGCACGTTGTAAGCGTGGTGCGAGGAATAGGATTGTTGAAAAATGTGGAATGGGACCTTTGCATTGCCCCCTGTACTTAGGTAGGGTAGGTGGAAAATTGACGCTTTTAAATTCAAATTCTATGGTTATTCTTTGAGATTTATGACGAAAACTCTAACAAACAAATTTCACTAAAGACAGAAATGGCTCGGCCACCGCATGAAGGAAAGAACGATATTGTAAATTTGTAAGAGCACATATTTACTTTAAATGAGATTGTGATGATAGATTTCACTTTTATTTATTATTTTGGTATGTCAATTGTCCACTTCTCATATCACGTTTACGAAACAATTGAATATAGTCGTGATGCCCTAACTCCAGGAAGACTTAGTAGCAATGTTGCTATCGAAAGTGAAAATGAACGAACTTGCGAGTGGGAAGATTAGAGAAGGTCTTAACATTCCAAAGAATAAGAAATTTGAGAATCCTACTACCACAGCAAGCAAGAAGATGATGAACCACTAAATAAGGAATTTTATAACAAGATGGACCACTAAAAAAGGTATTGTCATGCCCTCTCGTCAATGAAGATCTCCTGATTGCTTCGGAATATGTTAGTGACGAATCAAGTATTTCGAATGTTCATATCACATGTATCATAACCAAGATTGTTTTGACACGTTTGGTGATGTTGTCAGTGGAACACAATAACACATCGTGCGAGGTACGGGGGCATGAGAACTCTATGAATCAAGATGTTGAATGGACATACTCAACCCCCACAAAAGTGAGATAGGTTTCGTATGAAAGAAAAAAATTATTTCTCGCAGCACCTTAGAGTTGAAGGGTACACTTCATGAAAAGTGAAGTGTTGAAAGTAGTCAACGTAAACAACTTATTTCGGATTTACAATTTCCACGGGAAGAGCTACCTCTGGCGAGTTAAGCATTCAATTCGCTACCTTACTGAAGCAGAAAACGCGTAGATTAATACACGAAAGAATGTTAGACACCTTGATACTACGTATATATACTAGGTGTTAATCAATCTTATTCAATGATCAAAATATGACGGCTGCTCAAAACAAAAACATCATCCGAGGTTTAAATACTAAATCTTAACTATATATGGCCCAAAACAAGGTCCATTTATTAAACAAGCAAACCATAAAATATAAAGCCCACATAATAAATTAAGTACCAAAACAATCATATTTAGAGCCTGTTTGGCTGAGCTTATAAGCTCTTTAAAACAGCTTATAAGCTGTTTAAGAGCTTATAAGCTCCTAAAATTTGTTTGGTAATTTTTTTAAAAAAGATCTTAAAAAACTTTAAAGAGCTTATAAGCTGTTTAAGAGCTTATAAGCTCCTAAAATTTGTTTGGTAATTTTTTTAAAAAAGATCTTAAAAAACTTTAAAATAAACTGTTTAAAAAAAAGTAAGGGGGGAGATACTTTTTTTAAACAGCTTATAAGCTCTTCCAACTTAATTAATAAAAGACCATATTACCCTTAAAATTATTACCTTTTATATATATATAAAAATTCTAAATTTATTATTTAGATAATATAATTATTTTTAAATATTTTTTTCATATATAATAATTTAATTTTGGTAGTTTTATTTATATAAGATCTTAAATTGCCAAACAAATTAACATCTTATAAGCTTATATATCTATTTTATCCAAACGGTTTAACAACTTATTTATTAAATAAGACAAAACAGTTTATCAGCTCTTGAAACAGCTTATCAAACGTAACATCTTATAAGCTCTTATAAGACATGATTAGTGCAAAATTGTTTTTTTTTTGTACCAAGTTTGATTGCTACTAAAACTTAAAGAACTTACGTGTTGAGTGAGCCTTAAGGGGCGAAGGAAAGATAGAAGAATTATGTAGTGTTAACTGTTAACGTATGTCATACTAGAATTCCAAAGGCTAAATTCGGTGAATTTGCAGTCAAGAGTAGAGCGTAAGTCCAATAGGCATTAAGAAATTTAATAGAGTACTACTTACTAAACAGTATTACTACATTCTAATTACACAGATTGATCACACTCATCCCTGCCAAAACCCAGTAGAAGCACTCGACTCTCGCCCTATTGATGTTGTCCCCGAGCCAACTCTGCCCGCTGACCCCCTGCACGACCTCAGTCAACCCGGTGCAAGCCTCGATGAGCGTCATATCACCTGTCTATATATGTCATAAATAAACTGTACTTTGCAATATTATCTTTCAAGTTTCAACTAATAACACATTCTACAATAGTGAAAACATATCCGATAAATGATCTTGTTTTATCAAGATTCTTGACATAGTCGGATCAACAAACTCTCCATCTTTTATTTGTTCCAAGCACTAAACTCACATTGGACTTTTGAAATATTGCTGTTATGCTCTTTACGATGCTGTGACACCACTTGTTGCGATATTAAAACTAAATCACTCACGACTCTCGAAATATATATTAGATGCGAAGAAAAGATAAACGAAAAGAACGAACACACAAATTTACGTGGAAACCCAAAACACGGGAAAAAACCACGGGAAGAAAGAATCAATCTACTACATCGTTGAGGCTTACAATTCACTCTATTGCACTCTATGATTTTCGTCTACCGGAGAACTCCAATTTATAAGTGTAGCATACCTATCAAATTGGAAACAATTAGAATTAGGAATAAATCTTTTTCCTAATTCATAACTCCTAAATTAATAAGGAATAGAATTATATTCAATATAATTCTAATTCCTAATTAAACAAATAAACCCCAAAAATCGCACATGGAGTCCAAAAATGGAACCAACGTCAAAAATTGACCGAGATGGAAAAAAACGCCGACGGGCTCGGGCGAGCCCGTTTGGGCTCGAGCGAGCCGAGCTTCAGAGAGTTCGGGCTCGGGCGAGCCGGATTTCAGAGAGTTCGGGCTCAGGCGAGCCAGACTTCTGAAACGTAACTTCGTTTTCTTCCGTCCGTTTTTATTCCGATTCGAGTCACACTTTAACAAATCTCCACCTTGACGAGAATCCCCGCGACTCCAAGTCGCCCAACTCGAACGATCGTAGACCAATTTTTCTTTCTTCCACCCAGCCCCGCAGGACTCACTCAAAACATAAGCAACCTAAGTTTGAACCGCACCAAACTTAGTACAAGAATGCGAAGTTGCACCGATCATCCCTTGGGTACCACCAAACTCATTGACCTTCACGCAATCTCCATTCTCAAATCTCGCCTTCCCACTACTATCAGCACCACCTGCATTCGCCAATACTCCAGTGCTATCCATAGTACGCCTAGGCTCGATTATCCAAATTTTGAATACTATTCGGGTTAGTATTCCCGGTGTCCCCGACACCAACACACATGCGCATGACTTTTAAACCAAGGTGATCCCGACTCACCTTCCAGCGAATGACTTCCTTGGACAGAGGCAGTTGTCCACTTGGTAATTGTGTTGCCACATAGCTCATACAATCTACCAAATCTTTCTCTCGCCTCGAAAAATAAGTCGCCCCGACTTACTTTCAACACTCCACCTTTACCGAAGTTGGTACCCATTCGGATCTAAGGTCTGAGAGAGATAAGATTACCATTCAGGACCGGAACGTACTTTGCAGTACCGAGGGTTCGAATATGCCCATCGACCATCTTGATTCTCATAGTTTCCGTGCCGCGTATCTCACACGATGTGTCATGCCCCATGACCACTGTTCCACTGACACCATCGAACATCTAGAATCCAAGATCCACCCCTCACTCGTTCCCCAATCAGAGACAACCAGGAGTTCCCCATCATTGAAACCTCCTTCTCCGGAATCGGCCACCTTCGATTCCTTTCTCCGATTCTTCAGGGCCTGACAATCCCCCTTCATGTGGCTCTTTTCCTTGCAGTAGTGACAAACCTCCTAGAATTTATTCCATGCTCCACCTTGACCATTAAGAAATTCACCTAGATTTTCACCACGCCCTTTTCTTGCAGTAATGACAAACCCCCTGGAATTTCTTCATCTTTGCCCAACCCTGGACATTAAGACATTCCCCCGGATTTTCACTATTCAAAACCTCCTTCATCGTCTCCCTCGATCGAAAAGCCGCGACCGCATGAAACAAATCACCGGAGGGATAGAGTGCAATTATACCTCACCTTTCTATTCTTCCATACCTTCTCTTATGGCTCCATCGCGCTTGACATCGTCCATGCTCCAGCAACGCATCATCAAGATCCTAGTTGGTTAGAACCACTGAATCAACTCCAGCTTGAACATCAAGATCCATGTTGATAGGGGTGTTCATCGGTCCAAAACCGGACCGAACCGGACCGGAACCGGCTTGGACCGGAACCGGAATCGTAAAAAATCATGACCCGGAAACCGGACCGGAATAATACCGGTCTGGACCGAACCGGACCGGTAAATTCAGGTCCGGTCCGGTTTTGGACCGGATAAAACCGGAATAATTAAAATTTTAATATTATTTAAAAATAAAATAATAATTAAAATTAATTATTATATTTATAAATTTTAAATTTATTTAATAAAAATAAAATATCATTTTTAAGTAAATAATATATTTAAAAATTTTAAAAATATATATATATATATATATATTTATTTTTTTATAAATTATTTTGTTATATTAATTATATTAAGTATTAATAATTAAATATATAGTTAAATTTTTAGTTAATAAAAAAATTATATTTGATTAGTAGAACAATTTTTAAATTAGAAAAATAATTTATTAAGTAATCAATTTTTATTTTTTTTAAATATAACATTTTTTATTATTAAAAAATATTATATATATATATATATATATATTAATAAAATAAATTATTAGATTACATTCTCTCAGATCCCAAATCAGAGAAGGACCAATGTAAGTCGATATCAGGCTATGTGTTCACTTTTGGAAGAGGTGGAACCTTAAAATGAAAGAGTGATAAGCATGATGCTTCTCGGACTCTATCATAAACCGAAAAGCAGCCTCAGAGGCAGCAGAAATTTTGGTTAGGTTCCGGAATAACCTCTGAACTTGGATATGATTCTTAGTTCACCAAAGGCTATGTATATAGCGGTGCATGGTAAACTGGAAGAAGTCATAAGTTCAAAAGGTGATGATAACACATAGAGCAAGTACCACCTGATTCGAGTCATCGTCTAGGGAGACGATGTAGTAGTCACCAAGATAACGTCAGAGCGGCAACCTAGATTGCTCATTCACATAGTACTTCTTGGAAGTACAATTTAAGCACGTGATGAGTATGGGAGTCGGGAGTTTGGAAGAAATGACTAGACCTTAGTACAAGTGGGAGATTGTTGGAGTTGTGTACTTAATGTCTAGATTTAAGTATCGGTAAACTCTCGGTCATAGCATTTAATCTATTTAATTAATAAACAATCGTTTGCATTTAATTATTATTAATTAAATATATGCAAAGTATAGTCCTAGATTATATACGTTGTAGTTAGTATGGTGTGCGGGCCCACACAGAAGATCATACTATCGGTTACTCGTATTTAATCGAATGGTTGCTCACGACCTAGATGGACACGGACCAATCCATCGGTATAGTCGTTGTGTGAGAGAGAAAATAATTTATCTTAATTATTTTATCACACTTGTACACTTAGTGTATTGGGCGGATCGCTTGAGATTTATCGATTAGAATTGCCTTGGATAATCGATTTAAATCTCAGAGTATTTTATTTTCAATCTCCGATACTATTGCGGGTGTGTATATCAATATAAGTGACTTTGATTTTCCAAAGGAATTAACCGATTTAATTATTGGGTTAATTACCGGTAAAATTGGGTCGCTATATTTTATATATGGCATGCCGTGAATACTTGACGGGAAAGTGTATCCCGTAAGGGTTGATAATATCCCCGAGATGAGTTCATAAGGAATTATTGTGTAAACCTCATGAGTGGATTTGTTCCGCACAATAATTAAGGTTGAATGGTACTATTCTCGGATATAAGAGATGAATAAATTAATTAGCAATAAATTAATTTTATTCATGGATATTTAAATCTTAAATACACGGAATAAATAATACTACCGGAGAAATATTATTTGATATAATATGGTTTAATATTGGGAGTGCAATTAATTTATATAGTGGAAAATAAATTAATTAATATTGATGGGATTAATAGATTTGGGCTTTGGCTCAATTTAATCATCAATATTGGAAGCCCAATATTCCACCTCCTTTAGATCCCTACGTAGCCTATAAAAGCACTACATGGTCTTCACAATTCAATAACCTACACAAGATAAGATAATCATATTTGATTAGTCTAAAGAGTTCGTGAAGGAGATCCATAAGCTTGGAGGATCGTCGCCCACCCGACGTTCAAGCTAGTGCAAGGAATACGTGGGAAGTTCTCGAGGTCATCTTGATTTCGTTTCTCCGAACAACGAATCGAAGGTATAAAATCTAAACGCCCTTGATTTTATTTGATTTGGAATATCGTGAAATACCGTGAACGCAAGATCCGAAGATCGAACCCCGAAGGAGGATCAACCGGCGATGGTGGTCGAAGACCACGGCATCGCGGCGGTCGACCCACCTAGGGTTTCGGCGTGCATGGGGAGCCCTCGGCTTCAGCCGAGGGGGCGATCGACGCCTAGGGCGTGATCGCCGGGCGGGCGGCTGGTGCGCCCGCAGCGGCTCGTCGATCGAGCCGCGCCTCCACGGCGGGCAGCAGGTCGCCGGACCTGTTGCCGGGGGCTGTCGGGAGCAGCCCCAGCGATCGCGTCATGCGATCGCGAGCCCCACGTACGGGGCTCGGCTGGACGCGCGTGGGTTCGCCCACGGTCGCGCGTTCGGTTGAGCTCCGGGCTTCGTGACGTGCTCGCGATCAAACTCCGGCGGAGGTTTTCGTTCGGGTTATTATTTTCCGCAAATTTTAATAGCTCGGGATATCGAATTCCAACAGATAACAGGTCACAGGATCGTAACCTAGCTCTGATACCACTTGTTATGCTCTTTACGATGCTGTGACACCACTTGTTGCGATATTAAAACTAAATCACTCACGACTCTCGAAATATATATGAGATGCGAAGAAAAGATTAACGAAAAGAACGAACACACAAATTTGCGTGGTAACCCAAAACACGGGAAGAAAGAATCAATCTACTACATCGTTGAGGCTTACAATTCACTCTATTGCACTCTATGATTTTCGTCTACCGGAGAACTCCAATTTATAGGTGTAGCAAACCTATCAAATTGGAAACAATTAGAATTAGGAACAAATCTTTTTCCTAATTCATGACTCCTAAATTAATAAGGAATAGAATTATATTCAATATAATTCTAATTCCTAATTAAACAAATAAATCCCAAAAATCGCACATGGAGTCCAAAAATGGAACCAACGTCAAAAATTGACCGAGCTGGAAAAAGACGCCGACGGGCTCGGGCGAGCCCGTTTGGGCTCGAGCGAGCCGAGCTTCAGAGAGTTCGGGCTCGGGCGAGCCGGATTTCAGAGAGTTCGGGCTCAGGCGAGCCAGGCTTCTGAAACGTAACTTCGTTTCCTTCCGTCCGTTTTTATTCCGATTCGAGTCACACTTTAACAATTGCAAATCAAGTGTACCTCATTCTAATGCTCTTTATCTGGATTAGCCATGTATTAGCCATGTACCGACTCACGAGTGATTTGTGTCGTGTATATGTGTTTTTAGTTTACGTTTTGTGTAGAGTGTGAGTCGTATTTTGTTACTTTAGTGTCGTTTTATTTTATGTTTTATGTTTGTGTTGTGTCGGATCTCACGGGTGTTTGGAGTTGGTTGTTGTGCATATTTCAGAGCAAAAATCGAAAGAATCGAGAAGGAAACGAGTCGGGAACGGAAAGACGAAAGCAGGCTGAATATTTACATTTTTGTCGGCCGATACATTTGATAAAAATTCAGAAATGAAAGAGGCAGTTGAGGGCAGTTTGTGGGAGGTTACTGGAGTCTTTGGAGATGCATTTAGGCATGAAAAAAAAGCAGAAAATGATATCTTTTGCTGGGAATTTCAAGGAGGGTGTAGGAGAGGTCCGATCCGAAGCCGACAACTTCGGAAGCACTTTCTAGTTCGATAGCCATTTAACGTATTAGTAAAGTTAATGTATTTTTAAGTTCATTTCTATTTTTAGAATATGCTTTCTTATTTTCATGTTTGCCTTTAATTTGGTTTGATAATCTTTGAAGTGAATTTTAATTTAAGTGATAGTGTATTTTAATTCAAGATTTCATGTCTCCTTTTTGTAATTTGCTTAATGCCATTCTTTTAATTAATATGTCTGAACTAAATTTTTTAACTTGAATAATGATATGAGGAACGAATAAGATAACTAGCAATCTCTTGAACAATTTCAATACACTAGCATGATCTTAGAATCGTAACCCGATCGGGAGCGATTTGTATAGACGACTCGAGCTGACGAGAGACGCACACGAAAACGTCTAATCAACGAGGATCACATCATATGTCAAATTGAATTCGAGCATTTGTATAGGGGACTCGAGCTGAGAACGATTCATGTTCTCAACGTCCTCAACCAAAAAACTTTTTCAATATAATTTAGTTTGAAGATTTGTTTTTTGCTCTTTATTTAAATTCTGGATTTGTAAAAAGCACAATAATAACTTCTAAACACACCACATTTCAACACACACAACCTTCAACACAACATTATACTAGTAGCAAATTAGTACACACATTCTAATTACTCATGATTAATTAATTGTTCCTCTGCTAGAGTGAGACAATATTATTGTTTTCCTATACACAAACCTCCTGGCAACACACACATACCCACACAAATTAACCACACTCATCCCCGCCAAAACCCAGTAAAAGCACTCGACTCTCGCCCTATTAATATTGTCCCCGAGCCACCTCTTCCCGCTACCCCACTGCACAACCGCAATCAACCCAGTGCTCAAAAAGCTCCCTACACCCGTAACCGTTATATACGCAGCCGCCCCCACACTCCTCATCCCGACCGGCATCTGGTCGTAAAACAGCTCCTGCAGCCCCACCACCGCGAAAACATCCGACACCCCCATCAACACGTACTGCGGGACCATCCACCACGCGCCCATCGGGACCACGGACCTCGGCTCGTCCAAGAGACCGTGCTCCCTCGCCACCTGGACCCGCCTCGACTCCACGCACGCGGCCACCGACATGGTGAGGACGGAAAGCCCGAGCCCGAGCCCGATCCGTTGGAGGGTGGTGAGGCCCGATGGATGGCCCGTTAGGCGGCGGGCTAAGGGGACTAGGGCCCGCTCGTAGAGGAGGACGGAGAGGAGGATGGTGAGGCCCGTGAACACTTGGAAGGAGGCGGCCGGGAGCTGGAAGGAGGCGGTGACGTGGCGGTTTAGGGTGGTGCCTTGCTTGGTGAAGTAGGTGCCCAGCTGGGAGATGACGACGGCGAACATCAGGCAGCTGAGCCAGATGGGGATGAGTTGGAAGACGAGCTTCGCTTCGTCGACTTGGGCGGTGGGGCAGAGTCTCCATGGGTTCCGTTCGACGGAGGTCGAGTCGGTGTCGTCGATGATCGTGGCTTTGTCCAAGAACCTAAATATAATATGAACAAGAAGAGAAGAATATTACTTCCTCAATCCTCAAAATAATGTATACTTTCTTTTTTATTGTTCATTGAAACAGTGCAAATGTTTTTTTTTACTTTATACTATCAATACACATTTATTTACCGTTATATCATTATTTTTTAACTAACTTATTACTTTATAAAAAAACAAAATTTCTTAAATAGTTAAATGGATAGAGGTAGTATGAATTTTCGGAAAATAAATTTTTGTTAATTGACTAATTGACGTTCAAATTTCTCTACTTTATGCATAGTTAAAAGGACAGAGGTAGTAGTATGAATTTTGGGAAAATTATTATTGCCAAACTCATCCACTCACACTCTCTAGTGGTATCTTAGGTTAGGTTACGTGATGTACTGATGTAAGTGCATGAAAAATAATGTACTGCTGCTAGATCTTAAGTTAGTCCACCAATAATAATCACGCTAAAAATAATTCTAATATTGACTTTCTCATAAAAAATGATAAAACTGTACTCCCTATTTTTATATTAAAATAAAAAAATAGTACTACTAGTATGTATACATTCTGTCCAAAAGTTTGGACATTTTTTTAGTCAATATTTAAAAAATGAAACTCCTTCCTTGTCCGTAGAAACAGTTTCAGTTCCTTTTTATATTTTTATTTTGTTATCAAAATGAATGTGTAAAAATATATTTTTAAGATTAAAAGTAGTCATTAGTAATATTTAAAAAAATATAATAATGAATAAAATAAGAATACGATTGTATTTTAAAATAAAAAAAATAAAAGTATATGTTTATTTTCTAAAAATAGAAAATATTTAAATTATTACAAGATAAATATTGAATTTTCGTTTATTAATATAGGTAATTATTACTATATTTATTATGAAAATCTTGTTAGAAAAAGTGCGCCTATTATTAATGTGAATTTTGGATGCATTGGACATGAAAGGTGTATACGTGCAGAATTACAATTGCAAAGACGTGGGTGGGCAAATAACAAATAAAATATAGTATGATGAATTGATTGGCATACTCATGAAGTGGAGGGGTTACATGAAAAAAATGTCTGAATTCTAGATTTGAAAGATACCCATTAAAACAAACACCAACTTTGACTTTGATTTTGCTCATCATTCATTTAAGGCTTCATTTTAAACAATCTCTTATACTCTTAGTAATACAGTAATAAATACTCCATATTTTTCATTTTTGAAAGGTTTAATATAAAATGAAATTATTATTATTATTTATTTAATTTTAATTTACTTCAAATTATTTTATCAAAAAATAAAAAATTCAAAATAGAAGTATACCTATTATTATAAGAAAGTGTAAAAGTTAGTAACTTTTTAAAATATAAAAAAGTTGATGCCTTATCATTTATTTTACAAAGATTTATTTTCACTGTGTGTGTATTAAATATATTAAAAATAAAAATAAAAAGGTATATATATTAAAATATTAAAAGTGGAGATTGATTGATCATAAAACAAAGACTTACTTTTTTAGCAATATGTTTAAGATTTAATCTAATACAGTAACAAAGACTTTTTTAGCAATATGTTTAAGATTTAATCTACTACAGTAACAATTTTGCCTACTAATTCATAAGTATTGATTTCACCGCCTAATACGTAACCCACTAATTCATAAGTATATCACCGCCTATAGTCTAATACCGCGTAAATTCTAATGATCTCTGTTCTCATAAAAAAATAATTCACTTATGAGTATTCAAAATAAATGAATTATTTGTCACACACAGAGTAATACTGAAAAGTTGGACTCTTTCTGTATTAAAATGTTGTATTAAAATGTTTAATAATAGTATATTCTAAAAAAAGTGAATTGTATTTTTTTCCTCTAAAATAAAATTTTATATTTAATTTATTAATTACTACGTATTTTTTAAAAATTACTTGCAATCATTTTACTTTTCAGGTTACAATAATATATAACTTATTTTGGAGAAATATGAAAATTTTGTTTTACATAATATATAACTTATTGCGGGCATATTTCTATTAGACGGAATTGAATAAGTTTTGTTTTTCCTACACATGGACAACTTTTTGACTGTTAATAATAGTAAAAACTACTTTATAAAACACATACACTTTTCCATACTCCATTAAACTCGTAGCCCATGCTCTTTTCCATTTATTTTCAAATCGATTTCATTCCATTCGATTTAATTTCAATTTTTTTTAATAAAATAAGAAATAATTAAACTAAATAATTTGTTGTATAACCTTAATTAGTGTGACATACCTGAAATGTTTGGTTGGAACAAAAGCTTGCAAACCTCCAGAATCACCACTACCCTCTGTTTTCTCACCATTGTACACCCCACGCCCCTCCCCCTCCGTCAGCCGCCGCTTCCTCGCGGCGGCGACCACCACTTGCGCCAACCTCGTGAACGGGCTCCCGACCGGCGCCTCCCGTCGATATCCCCCGCTGCCGATCAAAAACACGACGAGCGAGGCCGCCACGGCCGCGGCCAGCATCCCGAATCCGACGCTCCAGCCGACGTAATCCTCCACGTATATCACCACCAGCACCGCCGCCGTGGCTCCGCCGACGATCCCGACGTACCACCAGTTGAAGAAGGAGCTCTTCGCCGCCTTCTCCCGCGGGACGCTCTCGTTGAATTGGTCGGCCGCAAACGTCTGGACGCACGGCTTGTGCCCGCCTTCGCCCACCGACAGGACGTAAAGCGCCACGAAGAAGAACGGCTGCCGGACGTGCGGGGGCACCGCCGCCGACACCGCCACCGTCAGCAGAACTAAGCCCTGCACAATTAGGTCATAGTCCACCCCCAAATTCAAAATTATATGAATAAAAATAACTTAAATAATTTTAATTAATGTGAAGGGTAATTTTGTAAAATCGCACGATTAAGTAAGTGGTGGATGCGACGAGAATAGTCTTGAATCGGCCGACGTAGGAGTCGGCGAGAAAGCCGCCGGCGACGGGGAAGAGGGCGGAGACGCCTTGCCACATGTTGACGTTCTTGGCGGCGGTGGCGGTGGGCTGACCGAGCACCTTGGTCAGGTACATGAAGAGGTTCCCGGCCACTCCGTAGTAGGCGAATCGCTCGGCCACCTCCACAACTATACATACAGTTATTATATACTCGTATTGATTAATTAAAAACAGAGGATTTGTTTGATGAATGTGAAATTCAAAGTAATTAAGAATTCATCTGAGACATTAGACATACATACATATGATGAAAATAGCAGATCTCCAGCCACCCCTCCTTGAGGAGGTGGAGGATCTCTTTGTTGTTATTGGAGAATCACCAATCGCCATTTTATTGGAATAATATTTTTTTTGTGTATTGTGGGGATGAATGAAATGTGAGTGTGCGTGTGTACTTTTATAGTACAAACAACCAATTACATTCACGGAACCTCCGGTGGGGATCTTGTCAATAAGGGACATGAATATACAGTATGATTAAACATCTCTAAATTAAATAAACCAGTTTTTTCAACCAAATTATAATTTTAAAATGGAAAAGTCAAAATAGTCACTTACACATAATGGTTTTTCCAAAATTGTACTACCTTCACCTCCAACTAATTCTTAATATTAAATTAAATGTGTATAATTAATTAAGACAAAAATAACAACATTATATTTAAAAATGTGTATAATTAATTAATATTAGTTTTACGTTTAATTTAAAATTTTAATATATTTGATTAAAGACAAAATATAAAATTAATATTTTTCTTAATATGTTTGCACCTTAACATATTTTTTTAAAATTTTATTAAAAACTAATTTACATTTTTTATTTTAACATAAATTACATTTTTATTCTTACTTTTTATTAAAAAAAATAATAATAACATTTTTTTTAATTTTCATATTTATCATTTAAACCGTGGGCATTGAGCAAGTACTATATATACTCCCAAAACAATCTACGGAGTATATTTTTCACTCTAAAATATGAATAGATTCCATTTACCAAAATCGGAATGATTTTTTTATTTTATTTAATGCAATTAATTATTATTAAAAATAATACTAAAACTAAAAAAAATTATATTTATTTTTTCTTTTAATTATATATATATAAATATAAATTAATTACTAGTAAAAAATTTTGAATTCGTATATTTTGAATTTATTATTATTATTATTATTATTTGATTAGTGTGTTTTATTATGAAACTTAAAATGAAAATAATAATAATAATAATAATAATAATAATAATAATAATAATAATAATAATATATATTTTTTGAAAATATTTCATAAACATTTGTATCAATAGCTCCAAAATTTATAAAATTCTTATAAATTTACAAAAAGAGTTTTTAAAATTCATGAAAATGTACACAAATCAATAAAAAAGTTATAGTCAAACTAATTAAATATATGAATTTTATAAATTCACATATTTTTTTAAAAAATATAATAAAATCTGGATCCAATATAAATTCTTAATAAAAAAATGTTTAACACTGTATTAATACTCAAAACCCTAATCTAACTCGTATCCTTGCCGCGAGACGAAGCTTATTTGAGATGGCGGAAGAAAAGGCGAAAAATTATTGATAAAGTGAACCAATCGGTAACGACGCCGTATCACCAGCAACTGAACACACCCCACTCACCGTTGCCCTTCACCGTTCCATTATCGATAATTCTCAATCCCCCCTAAAACTCGCAACCCGCGTAATATTTCATCTCCCGTTTCTTCTTTAAAGATTACGTTTTTAGCTAGTACTGCTTATGGAGTCTATTATATTCGCCTGTTATGTTATTGTACTCGACTAAAATGAGGATAATTTGAAGTGCCCAATTGTTGTATTTTTTATAATTTTTTTGGGTTGATATATCTTAATGTGTTTTCTAATTTTTGGTTTCAGAATTCATTCCAGATGAAATGAAGAAAAAATAATTTATACAGTATTTATATGTCAAACAGGTGGTTATAAATGGTAGCAAGAGTGTATAGGAGGATGCTTTAACTGAGATAGCCGAAAACACAGGAAGACCCTTTTCCCAAAACACAACAGTATACTATTTGTGGCGAGCATCTGATTACTATCATTTCATTATTTGAAGAGAACATCAGCATTTCATTCTAAATGTGAGTAAACTTCTTGTTCAAGACTTTTTTACTTTTACATGTTTGTGCAGGGTCTGTTGCCCCCTCACGATGCTCCACTTCATTCGCGTAAGCATGAATGGGGTTCATACAGGCAAGGTAGCACCCTAGAGCCCCGTTATAATTTGTTGTTATATTTTGAGGTGCACCACACAGTTCGCTGAAATAGATTATGTGGTTATATCTTTTATATTTTTTCGTCCTGATCTCATTATATGCTTCCTTTTATATTAACGATCAGCATGATGAATTATCTATAATTTCACATCATGATTTGACGTTTTTGATGAGTACGTTGTAATTAAGTTCTATATAGTGTTTGGCTGGTCATGTCGCATTCAACTACGACTGGTTTGGTGTTATATAAACGATTCATTACAAGTGTGTATAGCATGAAGTATCAAACTTAGGATCCAGCCTCCAATCTCTTTTAGGATCTAGCCCATTACTCATCTTGTAGGTTCTAATAGTAATAGTTCACATGCATGTTGTAAAGTTGGGGGCATATGATGGCTTACACTTGATCTCTGAACTTCCAGGTAAGTTCATGTTGACATTCGAATTGCTGATGCCCAATATTACTTTGCACCTTTCTATGTGTAAAATTGTTTACAACATTACATTATTTTAGACTTGCCGTTCTTATTCTTTTATTTTGTTTGAAACTCTCGGCATATGATGTTTTACAGGTAAGTTTCATGTCGATAATCTACTTTTGCTGATGCCCTTTTTTTTCTTTTGCCTATTATGAAATTTAAGTTATAGACCCATATAACTTTTTTTTCCCTACTCGTTTCACAAAATTTCCTCCTGTTGATGTTTTAGTCTTATATGGTCTACTACTACTAGTATAAACTTTTGTTAACCTTTATTTTAGTTCATCTCCTTTAGCTGATGAAAGTACTACATTGACATATTCATTTTCTAGATATTACACGAGAAAAACTAGACCAGGGTTCTGTGGGGACACTTGCTGGCATGGCTCTTAGCAAGGTAATGGGGTAATTTGATATTTTAATCTTGTTTTGTGCGTATGAGGCAAAATGAATGGCTGTGACAGACCTGATTTCCCAATACCCCTATACCTGACCCATTACAAATTTCGTCTGTCTGCAAAATGGTATAGATCCCAACCCGACTAGCCCTGTCCGCCTATGCTGAAATCCCACTGTTATTTCACATTATTAAAATGCATTATTGTAAACGCTGTCACGTTGAAGGCAGCTGTAGCATGCATTACATGTTTGAATCGGAATGCTGGATTTTCATCTGTATCGAATATGAAAGTATCGTTCTCTTCTTTAATTCTGTTCACTATTTTTATCCATGGTCCTTGTTAAAATGAACACATCTGCCTTATTTTGCAAAATATTATGATTAATCAAGTTCTTGAACTTGGAAAAACAGTAACAGTAGAGATGGGAACTAACCGTAGTTTAGATGTAGGTCAATATGTTTTATAATTTTTTGACGTTCTAATTTCAGGGAAAAAATGTTTGAGAATGCAGGACTACTATTCGGATAGAGGTAATATGCAGTTTTCTTTAATATTCCGAAATTCAAATTTTATGTTATAAAAAAAAAACTTAAAAAACAACAGGAAGCAATCTTTATATCACTACGGTGTTTTCAAGAGCAAATGAATCGTGTCACTGCCAGGTAAATGCTTGGTCATATTGTAGTTTGTAAATGGCGAAGAGCCAACACAAGGGCGATCTTCTGCAATAAGATGCTATCATGGATATGTCAGGCAAGTCCTTAAATTGTATACATCCCCCTTATTTTGACAAATTTAATTTTAATTTTTAGTCTTCCCCCAAAAAATAAATTGAGTAGCTACACAAAAAAAGAAAAAGAAAGAGATATACTTTTTTATTTATTATTAATTTTATTAATATAAATTCAAGTTTAATTAAAAATAATGATTTTTATTCATTTTAAATTTATAATTAAGGCTCTTAAACATTATACTCCTTTTGTTTCAGATAAAATTATGCACAGACATGGCACATATATTAAAAAAATTGTTATATTTTAAATTTTTTTACCAAACAAATTTAAAAAGAATGTACAAAAGTTAATAAATTATTTTCTTTTTAAGTGTGCATAATTGTTGAGATATTCAAAAAAAAAGTGTGCATAATTCTACCAGTAAATGTTATAATTATGTTAATATATTATAAAGACGGAGTACGCATAAGAGAATTTTTTATTTAAATGATTTTAAAATAAAAAAATGTGAAAATTAATTATAAATTTAATAATTGTAAGTAAAAATAAAAAATTAAATTTTGAAACATTTTTGAAAATTTTATTATTTTTCAACAAAAAATTATACTTTAAACATGAATTACACGAGCTAGTTCTTTTTAGTTCTCTTAAATTGAAATAACAAAAGCTAAATTTACGTGGTCCCTGAGGCAAGATTTTCAATTTAATAAAAAAAAAAATTATAGTTTTTAAATATAAAGTCGAAAAAAATGTTGAATTATTAGAGTTCATTTTATTGGTAGGTAGTCAACCTTGTGGTTAATTAATCCATTCTTTGCTTACTCCTATAAAACTAACAATCATCAAACGCTGTTGGCCTGTCATGGCCTCCACCACCACCACCACCACGAAAGAGGTGCATACCGACCTTTCCCCGTTCATCAAGTCCTATACCGATGGCACAATCGAGCGCTTGATGAGCTCGCCCTACGTGCCGCCATCGCCGGAGAACAGCATCTCCTCCAAAGACACCGCAATCTCTCCGGCCGTCTCCGGCAGGATCTACCTCCCGAAACTCGCCGGAATATGTACTCGTGAAAAGCTTCCCATCTTTGTGTACTACCACGGCGGTGGGTTTTGCATCGAATCCGCCTTCTCTTTTTTCCAGCACCGCTTCATGAACATCTTATCCGCTGCTGCCGGAGCTCTGGTGGTCTCCGTCGAGTACCGCCTAGCCCCTGAGCACCACCTCCCGGCCGCCTACGAGGATTCCTGGGAAGCCATCAAATGGGTCTGCTCTCATGGGTAAATTCTACAATTATTCTAAAATACAATTATAGTAGTATTATATTTTAATTTCTTTTTATTTAATTTAACTCACAAGTCACAACTGTACTAGTCTACTACTACAATTATTGTCTTATATTTTAATTTCTTTTAATTTAACACACAACAACTAAGTAGTACAATTATAGTCTTATACTTTATCTAAACTTATGTTACTGTTATATTTTCATCAACTTTTGTTTTTTACAATTAAGTGGTTGACTTATTGAAAAATTGCACTAACCTACAATTTTGTCTGGAATCCAAAGTGCACTAACTTTGACTACACATAATTTTGAATGAAATTTTTCAATAGATCAGCCACTAAAGTTGTAGAAAATAAAAGTTCAATCATGAAAGTATAAAAGTGTCTTAAATTCAATAACTAGAGTTCAATTTTCTCAAAAATAAATTACTACTACATATTTCTATTACATTTTTGTTTTGTTTTGTTTCTCCCTCCTCAGGGCAAATGTAGATGAACCCCATATAGAGAAAGACGGCTGGTTAACTAACCACGGCGATCTCAACCGCATCTTCATAGGCGGCGACAGCGCTGGCGCGAACATAGCCCACAACATGGCCCTTCGTGCGAATTCAAAACCTTTACCCGGAAACGTGAAAATCATGGGCTTAATCCTCTTGCATCCCTATTTCTGGGGCTCGAATCCAATCGGGACCGAGCCAAAAGTGGACATCGAGCAGAGCTTGGCTTACAGGCTGTGGATGTTCGTTTACCCTTGTGCCGCTGGGGGTATAGATAGCCCGTTGATAAACCCGTGGGCCGATGGGGCTCCGGATTTATCCGGGCTCGGATGCTCCAAGCTGATGGTTTGTGTTGCGGAGAAAGATCCGCTCATGGGAAGGGGATTGGCTTACGTTGAGGAAGTGAAGAAGAGTGGTTGGAAAGGGGAAGTTGAAGTGGTAGAGATTGAAGGTGAAGGTCACTGCTTTCAGGTAGTTGACCCTGAGACTCAGAAGGCAAAGGAACTGATCAACCGTGTGGCTGCTTTCATTTCACACTAGCTAATATTGGTTCGTTGCTCTCAACGTTTTTTTCCAAGTACACATCTTTGTCCTTTTTTTTTTTTTTTTTTTTTTTTATCATTCTCATGTCTTTCCTGCAGTAAGAAATTTACATGATCATGATTGTTATTCGTGATTAATAAATATTTTTATCAACAAATTTTATACTGATCCTTGACAATGGAGTACAACACTACCTCCCAAGACTGACAGTACTTGTCTAGTTGGTTAAACAGACAACGGCAAACAGATGGTAATTTTGTACTAAGGAAAAAATATTAAATATTAAATATAGAATACAAAGAGTACATGAGATTGTTTTGAGCCATTTGTTTACCACATTTATTGATATATTGCTCAATGAGTTAATCCATAAAAATAAACACTCTCATAACACAAAAATGAAAAATACCTTAATTTTCTTTGTCGTCTGTGTATTAAGTTATTTTTTTATTCGTTTTTTTTCATAATCTTGTTAATTTATTTTTACATATTAATCATATTGAGTAATTTTTAATTCGTTTATATATATATATATATATATATATATATATATATATATATATATATATATATTAATCTTGTCAATTTAACTTATGTAATGTTTAGATACTGCATAAAAATATAAAAAAACTCTCTTAATTCTGGTTATTTTTAGGTTGAATACTGAGATATGTAATTTGTTGGTAAAAAACTTTTGATTTTGACAAGTGAATTTATAAAGGCTTTTCTAAAAACAAATTGTACTTACTACATATTTGAGTGATCTTTAGAGTATTCCGCTCCCAAAATTGTTCTCAATCTAGAACAAAAACAAATTATAAGCACTTAATTTTCTACAAGATTTTAGGATACAAGCTTAAAATCATCAAAATATATGATAAAATAGTGCTAACAATTTCAATGGTTAATCGTATCAAAGATCTTGACTTTTCCAAAGTGCAAGATGTTGTCACGTAGCAAGACAAATCATATAAGGGTAAGGATACCTACAACATTACCTTACACACCCCACTTTATTTTTACATTTCTATATAATAGTACAAAATGTCTAAAATACCCTTTTATAAAAATTCTAAAATGATACACACGTTAAAAACAAAAACGCTGTTAATTAATTCTAATTTGAACTGTGTAAAAAATCAAAAATCAAATATGTGTTTCTAAGCTTTTAATCTAGAATCCGCATCTATTTCGTCAGAATGCGCACACCTCCAGAATTAAGTATGCAGCACATGCCAATTTTAAATTAATTAAATTAATTCACATCGAAAGTTGGGCAGCTGATTGTCGACAGCCTTCGCCGCGTCTGGCCGAGAATCTACCTCTCCATGAAACGGAGGGTAATCACCCCGGTCTCTATGCTCAGAAGTCGAAGCTCGCTTGCAGACCGCTGAAATCACGCAGTTGCACCTCCGCTGGCACTTCGTCACTGCCTTTTCCCGACGATCCGCCTCTCGAGTCTCGAGGTACCCCATCATTTTCCCCTTTTGATTTCGATAATTTCTCTTTCCCTCACGAATTAGTTATGCACCCAATCCCTCAGATTTGGCACCCGACAATATTCACCCTTCGAATAAGTCATGCTTCTTCAAAATCTTACGCGAGTATAAAAAAGGGTATCTTAGTCTTTTCATATTATTATCTAAAAAAATAAAAATTAGGTAGGGTGTGTAAAGTAATGTAGGTGTAAATATCTTGAGCCATCATATAAATACCAATTTATAATCATATCTTGAGCCATCATATCTTGAACAGTATGGTACCGGTCCATAAACAAAACCAAATTAGGCCCAATTCAGACACAACTAAAACGCACACGAAAAACTGAAACACAGAGAAACCGCACGGGAAATCGCAACGAAATCACCTTCTCCCCACTTTCGCGATGACCACCGGATCACCGTTCAACCGCGACGATCGTTCAACCCCGACCACCAGAGCACTCGACTTTCTCATACACTCTGTTGTAGAATCTGGACGATGAATAGTATGAGAATAACGTGATACCGAACAAAAGAAATCAACAATAAAATATAGAAGACAAGAATTTACGTGGAAACCTAAATCGTGAAAAAACACGGGAGGAACGATGAACAAATCACTATAATATTGTTTCACGATTACAAGGATGATATACGCTTTAAACCCTCGAATTTCACACAATAGTTATAGCTAAAATAGATCGGTGTGTTTATGCCCATGGAGAAGCTCTCTTTATATAGAGGGAGGTCCTAATTATTGTATGGAAACAATAATTCTTGCCCCAAGAAGTCTGACAGAAGAAGGAAACCAAAACGGACCAAATATGGAAAACTTTCAAAAAATTCTGCGCAGGAGAAATCGGTGATAGTCGTTTTCCTCCGGCGGGCGCCAAACACATTCGGCGGGCGCCGAAACTGAATCGGCGTGCGCCAAAACCCCTTAAAAAAGTCTAGTCCCCGATTCGTCATACGATGACTTTTCGGCGGTCGCCGGAACCCCTTCGGCGGGCGCTGAATGCTTCAGCGTGCTCTCCTTCTCGGTTTCGTGGCAAAATTCAACACACTCGACGACCGTTTTGTCAAAAACTTGCCGCCGCAACCACCTTTCGCCGAGAAACCCAACCGTCCGCGATTTTTTACTTACCACTGTCCCTAAATTCGAACAAGGTAAGTAGAAACCCTATTTTCTCCGATTTTAATTTTTTCTAAAATTGCATATTGAAATAGAAATACTATTTGGTATAATTGTCACCCTCAGAATCCCTAAATTCGAACAAGAGGCGTAGAAACCATATTTTCTTCGATTTAAATTTCTCCTGAAATTGCATTCTGAAATTGAAACACTATTTGGTATAGTTGTTTCATCTAATTACAATTTACTGTTCATTGTTGTTCATTTCAGTGATTGGTGTGTAATTGTTTACTGTTTGAACTGTTGTTTTGTGAATTAAAATTACAGTGTTTGATCTGTATGTGTGCTTGTTCTATTTAGAACCTTTTCAGTAGTAGACATTGACATAAGAAGGAAAAGCAAAATAGAAATGTAAGATCAACTAAGTTGTATGCAAGAATCTACTCTGAATTGTAAACAATTCTCTTCTGATTGGTATGTTGTTTCGAAACTTTTTGACTATTATGAATTGAGTTAAAAACACTATACAAAGTAAAATTTTAAAATCAAAGTTTGATTCGTCTCAGTTATATCCTAGATTCTATTGTGAATTCTGAAGAATTCTATTGTATTTGGTTTGTTGATTTGAGTGAGAAATGTAATTTAAAATGTAAGACCCAAATGGCCAAATATAATGATCTCAATTAGTTACTATGAATCTATTCTATTTAGAAATGTAATCTCTTTTGTATCTTAATACTAACATAATAAAAAACCATTATTCACACACTGTAGCTATTAAAAACAGAATATGGGAAAAATACCATCAGTTCGTGCAATAGTCAATAATCAACTGGTGAAGTTGGAAATTGGGAGAAAGATACATGAAAAAGTCAACCATTAAATTGAACAATTGCATGAGAAATTATATATGTAGCACATAATATAAATTTTCTATTTAATACTGTCTTTAGGAAATGTCATCCAAGAATGTAAAAACAATATACACTAGAAGGGGTAAGAAGACTGATGTGCAGATTTATTGAACAGAAGAACAAGCCCAAGGAGGGAGAGCCCCCATAATTTTTTTTCAATACACTATTCCTGAATTCATATTGCACTAGTATTCAATTAATCTTAAATATGTTGTATATAATTCAAAGAAATTTATATCATCCTTTCATGCATTCCAAGCTCAAGTAGTTGAACCAAGTCACCCAACACCCCCAGAGAATGAACCAGTTGTCTAGCAAACTCCAGTGGTTGAACCAAGGCAACCAACACCTCAAGAGAATGAACCACCTGTCTTCCAGACTCCAATGGTTGAACCAATCCAACACCCCCAGAGAATGAACCAGTTGTTGTAAGTTTCTTGTTACTATATTAATAAATTCTTCTTGCATTACTTACTCAATTCATCTACAATTTATGATAATAGTAAACTATAATATTCTCGCACTAATACATAATCCTTCTTTTAATCATAATTAAATAGAATGAATGTAAGAAGACCAAAAAACAAACTCAAAAGACTCATATAGTAAGAAGGAGCCCAAGAAGGGAGACTGTCATTCATACCAAAACGATATACTCATCCTTAATTATTTCATTGTCCTATCATCTGTATATTTCTTCATTGAAAACAAAAGATTAAACTCAAAATTGTAATACACAGGCTTAAGCAATTTTAGAATCTGTGAAGGCTCATCCACAAAAGAGAAAGCCTGTTTCCGGTGCAGATGAAGTTCAAACTTTAGAACGTCTAACAAAAAAGATTAAATTCTTCTCAACTCTTCTCAACTCTTCTCAACATTCTTACTGAATGATAGCTTGTTGATTTTAATTATCTCTGTTTTAAACTCTTCTCTCAACATTTTTACTGAATGATAGCTTGTTGATTTTAATTATCTCTGGTTTTAACTTTACAGCAAAAGAAAGATATGAAAAATAAGGAGCAAGAGAAAGAGAAGGAGAAGGATGCATCTTTGAAGTAAAAAACAAAGATGGAGAAAGATGTTGCTCTGAAAGAAGCTAAAAAGCAGAAGGTATGAAGAAAATGACTGTTTGATAATGAATTATGCTATGTTTGATATGTTCATTTGTTGATAGTAATCATCACTGTAATTATTATCCTTTGTTTTCATAAATACTAAAATATATCAGGAGAAATAAGCTGATAAAGAGAAGAAGAATGCGAAAGAAGCCCTGATGAAGAAGAAAGAGAAAGAAGCAGCCCTGATGAAGGAGAAGATAAGAAGGAAAAAGCAGCCCAGAACCTCCTAACAAAAAAGGTTAAATTCTTCTCATAGTGATACTTAATTGATCTCTGATTGATACTTAATTCATTCTCAATTCTTCTCAACATTCTTATTGATTGATACCGTTTGTTGATTTTACTTATCATCTGGTTTAAACTTCACAGAAAGAGAAAGAGAAAGAGGAAGAGAAGGAGAAGGAACCAGCTCAGAAAGAGAAGGAGAAGGAGAAAGCTCAACCAAAAAGAAGTTCTGATAATGATGAAACATATATGAAGGAAGAAAAGAAAAAAAACAGAAGAAGGGAAAGAGAAGAAGAAGGACGGGAAGGAGGAGAAAGAAAGAAAGAAGAAGAATCCTAACATTACAACTCGTATAGCATTCTCTAAAAAGTTGTTTGAAATAGATTCATCCAAAAATAATAAATTGAAGTTTATTTATACACTATAACACATCTGACCTCGATATTTCAATTTTGATGATTAAAATTTCAACAGAAAAATTGTGTCTAATAAAATAAAAGTATATTAATTTTAAAATAATATTTGAAATAATTAAACAAAGAAGAGCGTTCAAAATAAAAGTAAATAATGAGGCGCTGAAAGGAGGCCCAAATGCTTCAACCGTACGACGTCGTCGGGCCTTCATAATTGAGAAATAGTCATTGACCATTAATGCTGACTAAAACCCTCCCCCTTCCCCAGTCGCGGAGCTCTTTCTCGTTTTCTCTTTTCCAGGTTTTTCTTTCAGAGAACCCTAGCTCCATCATCGTCTCTCCATCGCAACAATGAATTTAGTGAGGTTAGTTTTGTTGGAAATCGATATCCCGGGGTTAACGGAATTGCGGAAACATAACCCCAATCAAAATCCCTTCGCCGGAAACCACCGCGAACCACCACGCATGACCGGAGCCCGAGCCGTCGTGGGATGAACCCACGGCAAACCCTAGCCGAGCCCCGCGAGGGGCTCGCGATCGCGGTTGCGCGATCGCCGGGATGCCATGCATCCCCGGGGCTGCTCGGAGCAGCCCCCCGACGGTGAGTCTGGCGACTCACCGCCACCGCCGGTCGAGGAGGGCGGTCTGCCCAGCAGACCCACCGCGGCTCTAGCCGCGGCTACCCAGCGATCGACCCTACGGGGTTCGATCGCTCGCCCCGGCGTCCAGCCGGGGCGCCTCGTGCACGCGCCGCCAGGAGCGGCGGGGTTCCGCCACGGCACCAGCCCGTGGCACCCCGCGATCGACGTGAAGTCGATCGCATGCCCCGGCGTCCAGCCGGGGCTTCTCCTATATCCGCCGGCAATCGAACCCTAAAGTTTCGATCGCCACCCTCGGCCTAGCCGAGGGTTGTTGGAATTTGATATCCCGGGCTATTAAAAAAATATGCGGAAACCAATAACCCGATCAAACCCTTCGCCGGAGATCACATGAACACCGTCGCACGCGCCGGAGCAAGACCGAACGCACGGCATGGCCGAAGCCATGCACGCACGCCCAGCCGCGTCCCGCGGCTAGGGTTTCACGCGATCAAAGGATCGCGCCATCCGCGCGATCGAGTGGGGCTGCCCAGCAGCCCCCGCGGCGAGTCCGGCGACTCGCCGCCGCCTGGGGTGGCCCGCCTCCAGCTGGTCCGTCGTGCCCAGCAGCTGCCCGCGATCGATCCTTTGATCGATCGCGCCCCGGCGTCCAGCCGGGGATCGTCCCGTGCGCCCACCGCCGAAACCCTAGGCGGCGATCCCGCGGTCCGGTGGCTTCGCCACCACCGCGTGATCGTTCGTCTAATCCGGGTTCGACTTTCGGATCTTTGTTCTACGGTATTTTCAATAAATTCAAATCAAAATAATATCAAGGATGTTTAGATATTATACCTTCGATTCGTTGTTCGGAGAAACGAAATCAAACACCTTTGAATCTTCCCACGTATTCCTTGCACTCCGTTCGAACGTCGGGTGGGCGACGATCTATCGAACTCCTATGGATCTCCTTCAACTCTCTAGAACTATCAAATATTGATATTCTTGTCTTATAATTTATGAAGGCCATGTAGTGCTTTTATAGGCTACGTAGGGGATCAAAAGGAGATGAAATATTGGGCTTCTAATATTGATGATTAAATTGAGCCCAGCCCAAATCTATTAATCCTTATCAATATTAATTTTATTTATTTTCCACTATATAAATAAAATTGCACTCCTAATATTTACCCATATTATATCAAATAATATTTCTCCGGTTAGTATTATTTATTCCGTGTATTTAAGATTTAAATATCCATGAATAAAATTTATTTATTGCTTAATAAATTTATTCATCTCTTGTATCCGAGAATAGTACCACTCAACCTTATTTATTATGCGGGAACAAATCCACTCGCGAGGTTTACATAATAAATCCTTATGAGCTCATCTCGGGGATATTATCAACCCTTCCGGGATACACTGTCCCTCTAAATATTCACGGCATGCCATATATAAAATATAGTGACCCAACTCAACCGGTAATTAACCCAATAATTAAATCGGTTAATTCCTTTGGAAAATCAAAGTCACTAATATTAAATATACACACCCGCAATATTATCGGGGATTAAGAATAAAATACTTCGAGACTTAAATCAATTATCACAGAGCAATCCTAATTGATAAGTCTCAAGCGATCCGCCCAATACACCAAGTGTACAAGTGTGATAAAATAATTAAGACAAATTATTTTTCTCTCTCACACAACGACTATACCGATGGATTGGTCCGTGTCCATCTAGGTCGTGAGCAACTGTTTGATTAAATACGAGTAACCGATAGTATGATCTTCTTCTGTGTGGGCCCGACACACCATACTAACTACAACGTATAAAATCCAGGACTATAATTTGCATTTATTTAATTAACAATAATTAAAAGCAAATGAATGTTCATTATTTAAATAGGTTAAATGCTATGACCGGGAGTTTACCGATACTTAAATCTAGACATTAAGTACACAACTCCAACGATCTCCCACTTGTACTAAGGTCTAGTCATTTCCTCCAAACTCCCGACTCCCATACTCATCACGTGCTTAAGTTGTACTTCCGAGAAGTACCATGTGAATGAGCACTCTAGGTTGCCGCTCTGAAGCTATCTTGGTGACTACAGCGTCGTCTCCCTCGACGATGACTCGTATCAGGTGGTACTTGCTCTATGTGTTATCATCACCTTTTTGGACTTATGACTTCTTCCAGTTCATCATGCACCGCTATATACATAGCCTTTTGGTGAACCAAGAATCATACCCAAGTCCAGAGGTCATTCTGGAACCTAACCAAAACTTCCGCTGCCTCTGAGGCTGCTATTCGGTTTATGATAGAGTCCGAGAAGCATCATGCTTATCACTCTTTCATCTTAAGGTTCCACCTCTTCCAAAAGTGAACACATAGACTGATATCGACTTACGCCGGTCCTTATCAGCTTGGAAATCCGAATCTGTGTAACCCCAAGGAATCAAATTGTCTGCTCCGTATCTCAGAACATAATCCTTAGTATTTCGCAAATACTTGAAAATGCTCTTTACGGTAGTCCAATGAGCCTTTCCAGGATTACTCTGATATCTTGCTACTATGCCAACCGCATAACAGATATCAGGCCTCGTGCATAACATTGCATACATTAAGCTTCCCACAGCCGAAGCGTAGGGAACCGCTTTCATTTCATCTTTCTCCTTCTGTGTCTGAGGACACATCTCCTTAGAAAGATAAGTTCCTTTACTGAAGGGCAGATCACCCTTCTTGGAATCTTGTATGTTAAAACGAGCCAGAATCGTGTTTATGTAAGATTGTTGGGAAAGGTACAATGTTCTATTCTGGCGATCCCTTATAACTTTGATCCCTAGAACATGTCCAACTTCTCCCAAATCTTTCATATCGAATTGTCTAGACAACCATCCCTTTATGTCTGATAACATCTTTACACTGTTGCCAATGAGAAGTATGTCATCTACATAAAGCACGAGAAACACCACCTTCTTTCCATCACGTTTCAAATACACACACGATTCGTCCATGCTTTGAATGAATCCAAAAGATTGGACTACTTCATCAAACCGCAGGTTCCACGATCTCGAGGCTTGTTTCAATCCATAAATGGATCGATTAAGCTTGCACACTAGATGATCTCGCCCCTTAGCAATGAATCCTTCTGGTTGTTTCATATAAATCGTCTCGTCAAGACTTCCATTTAGGAAAGCTGTCTTGACATCCATTTGCCACACCTCATAATCCATATGAGCTGCTATGGATAAGAGAATCCGGATCGACTTTATCTTGGCTACCGGCGAGAAGGTCTCCTCATAATCGATTCCCTCTTTCTGAGTATATCCTTTCGCAACAAGCCGAGCCTTAAAGGTTTCAACCTTTCCGTTAGATCCTCTCTTTCTCTTGTAGACCCATTTACACCCAATTGGCTTTACGCCGCTTGGTGGTTCTACAAGATCCCAGACTTTATTTGAATCCATAGATTCAATCTCGGATTTCATCGCTTTCTTCCAAGAAGGCGCATCTATATCTTGTACCGCCTCATCATAGGTCCAGGGATCGATTTCATGAACTCCGGGTGCCGAGTCCGAGGACTCACCCAGTCCAATCCATCTGTCCGGTTGTCTAACAACCCTCCCACTACGACGGCGTTCCGGTGTATCAACAGTGACAGTATTAGGTGCAGGTTCTAGTGGTGTATCTATACTCGGTTCGGCTGTATCTAGGTCTTCCTCGTTACCTCTCAACTCATCAAGCATTATGTCACTTTTGGGCTTGTGGTCCATGACATAGTCTTCCTCTAAGAACCGAGCGTTAGTACTTATAACGATCTTCTGGTCCGTAGGACTATAGAACATGCCACCTTTAGTTCCTTTCGGGTATCCTACAAACAACCGTATTTCTGATCTAGGCTCTAACTTATCGGCGCCTTGTCGCAACACATGTGCTGGACATCCCCAGATCCGAATGTGTTTCAAGTTAGGCTTACGCCCACTCCACAACTCCATGGGTGTAGTTGGTACCGTTTTAGTCGGAACCCTATTCAGAATATACGCCGCTGTTTCCAAGGCATGTCCCCAGAACATAACAGGTAAATCCGAGTAACTCATCATTGAACGCACCATCTCCATAAGAGTCCTATTCCTTCTTTCTGATACACCGTTCTGCTGAGGAGTGTATGGTGAGGTCAGTTGGGAATCAATCCCATTCTCTGCCATGTATGCCTTGAATTCTCCAGACAGGTACTCGCCTCCGCGATCAGATCGCAGGCACTTTATGGATTTACCATGAAGGTTCTCCACAAGAGCCTTGAATTCCTTGAACTTGTCAAAAGAATCACTCTTGTGGCGCATCAGGTATACATATCCATATCTTGAGTAATCATCAGTAAAGGTGATGAAGTACTCGTACCCTCCCCTTGCCTGAGTAGACATAGGTCCGCATACATCAGAGTGAATCAAATCCAATACTTGTTCAACTCTACGTCCTTTACCCGAAAAAGAACGCTTGGTCATTTTACCCTCCAAACAGGACTCGCAGGTTGGAAGGTCCTCTCCTTCAACACCACTGATGAGACCATCAGCTTTCAACCTTTGAATTCTATTCGAATTAATATGACCTAGCCTTAGATGCCACAAGTATAATTGATTCATTTTAGAAGGTTCCTTTCTCTTATTGGTGTTCGTAGATGTGTTATTACTCTCGGTTAGTTGCATCGTGTTAGACTCAGGATTTAGAACATACAAATCGTCTATCAATGTACCAGAACAGACAATCTCACTATTTCTTCTTATGACCACAGAGTGATCAAAAGAAACAGAATATCCATTCAGAATTAACTTAGAAACTGAAATTAAATTCTTTCTAAAATTCGGTACATAAAGACAATTTTGTAAAACTAAAATCCTATCACTACTAAAACGCAAGTGAACGTCTCCCACTGCAACAGCCGCCACCTTCGCGGCATTGCCCATGTAGACCACGATCTCTCCCTCTCTAAGTCTCAGGGTTTCCTGGAACCCCTGCAATGAATTGCAGACATGGTCAGTGGCGCCCGTATCTACACACCAGGTGCTGGTAGATATCACCGCTGACAATGTTTCAGTGACTAAGGAAAATTTCGTACCTTTGATGAGAGGACAATCAGACCTCCAGTGCCCAAACTGCTTGCATCGAAAGCATCTGCCCAAGGGCTTGCCTCTCCCAATCCGTGGTTTTGAACCACTGGGTCTCTTTGCACGCTTTTCCTTTAGCCTTGCCACAAAAGCTTGTGATTCTCTTAACTTACGCACAAACTCCGCTTTCGCCGAATCCCTTTTAAGGGACTCATTGAGAGAGGATTCTGCGAGTATGTTAATCACCTCTTGTCCGGCTTCCACGCTATGTCTCAACATCATCCTGAGGTCATTCTTAATGTCCTCATCAGTTGGGACAACAGTGGGTTCGGAAAGCTCAACAATTTGAACAATGTCCAGATTTCGTTCCCAATCATTACTATATGGAACCGGTGAGTTTTCATCCTTAAGTATATCACAAAGTGGGGTCACAGTCATTCTTAACCTATAAGCACATAAAACAAACAAACAATTTAATATCCGATATTATCTCCCTCAAATTATATCATTAAATCACTAATTACATCTAAAATCCCACCAGGTAAGGCAAGCCACGTTGTGTGGACGTTTACCCACCCAAACGATTTCGCAATTAGATTTCCTTCGGTCATACATCACTTACAGCGTAACCTCGTTGGGAGGAATACTATAACGCGTATCTAAGTGTAAACCATTACTCAGTACTAAAGTAAATCGTTTGAAATTGCTACGTCACCGCAAGCCACGTTGTGTGGACGTTTACGACAACTTCACAACCCCTCACAATTCCTTATAACTGTCTACTTCAATTAATCCAAAATCCGTTAACATAGCAAGCCACGTTGTGTGGACGTTTACTACATCAAGAGACTTTTATAATTGACTCCAAATTACTTGATCCATTCGATCTTGTAAATCAAAACGTGGAGAATCATAAGTGAAACTCGAAGTTTCTTACCAGTGATTCACCATGCGAACAACCCTATCTCTCATAAATGAGGGAGCCGAGCAGACAATCGATCCATCTATCAAAGAATGGTACGAAGGTCTCTAATTTGTGTCCTCTACATGACCAAGTGGCTCTGGCTCCATTCCACTCCCCGGGGTGAAAATGAGTCGACTTGAAATCAGTTTTGGAAAGACAAATTAGGCATTGTTTGATAAACTTAATCAATGTTTCTCGTAAGAGGAATTACAAGAACTCTCCTCCAATGACTTATCTATACAAACTTCAAAAGTTTATAAAAGTCACCAAGAGAGCAGCAATGGAGACCATGGGTATGTTTCCATACCCTCTCCCACTTAGCTTTTTACAATAAATGGATACGCTATCTAGTGCATAAAGTAAACACATATAGCATGCATACATGTAATAAAGCACATAGTATTATCACATAATCAAAATAATACTAGAATATTATTTTCCGACTATTATGGCTTTATCACATCTCCGTACGCATCTTCTAGTCTTCAGTCTTCGTTTCTTGAATGCTCCATGTGACGAGAATATTAATTTCCAATATTTAAATCTATTTATTTTCAATTAATCCAAAAGTTACTTAATTCGAAAATTAAGTCAATCGAATATATCGAAAATAAAATTAAATATTATTAATATTTTTATTTATCTTTATTTTCCTTTTCTACTCCATTAAATCTCTAGAATAATCTATCCAAGACCCACTTGGAATATTCTAGAAGATTTCTATAATGAAATAAGGAAATAAAATAAATTAGGACTCTTCTACTTTCCATAATTAATTAATTTCCATCTAATGAAAATTCCCAAGAATAGGAATAATCAAATAGGAAATAAATTAATATCAAATTAATTAGATTCCTAATCCATGAATATTTCCATAATAGAAATAAAACAATAGGAATCCTAATTAATTCCAAATTGATTCTTTTCCTTATCCATGAGGGTTCCCAAAAAAAATTAGGAGTACTCAAAAAGGAAAAATCCGAATCAAATTAGGAAAGTGGATCTTCGGTAGGAGTAGCATGGGTTGGGAGACCCCACGCCACCCCCACCTCAACCGACCGCCGCCTAGGGCACGCCGCCGCCGCCCGGCCCACGCGCCACCACCACTGGTGGCCGGCGTGGCCGAGGCTCCCGCGGACAGCCCACCTTCGGCCGTGGGTCGATCGATCCCCTCGGGATCGATCATGGGGATTGATCGATCCCCGGTCCTTCGTCTTCTCGCCACTTCGTCTTCTCCGGGGTCTTCGATTCATCGATCCAATCGCAAAATAAATTACATAATCTAAATTACAATTCCGGTATCGATTCTATACATGAAATCGACCCTATACAATTTCCGGAAAAACGATGAACATAATAATAAATCCTAAATTCGGTCAACCCCCGAATTTTTACTATTACAAGCATTCACCACCAAAAACGAATCTCGATATGTCCGAGAGTTTAATAAAACCAACAATCATGACAAAATAAATTAAACGTAATTAATCAAGCCATAATAGTCGGAACCCTGCAAGGTAGAACAATTTTATCGAAAATACCGCGAACGTAAACCACGCTCTGATACCAATTGTTGGAATTTGATATCCCGGGCTATTAAAAAAATATGCGGAAACCAATAACCCGATCAAACCCTTCGCCGGAGATCACATGAACACCGTCGCACGCGCCGGAGCAAGACCGAACGCACGGCATGGCCGAAGCCATGCACGCACGCCCAGCCGCGTCCCGCGGCTAGGGTTTCACACGATCAAAGGATCGCGCCATCCACGCGATCGAGTGGGGCTGCCCAGCAGCCCCCGCGGCGAGTCCGGCGACTCGCCCCCGCCTGGGGTGGCCCGCCTCCAGCTGGGCCGTCGTGCCCAGCAGCTGCCCGCGATCGATCCTTTGATCGATCGCGCCCCGGCGTCCAGCCGGGGATCGTCCCGTGCGCCCACCGCCGAAACCCTAGGCGGCGATCCCGCAGTCCGGTGGCTTCGCCACCACCGCGTGATCGTTCGTCTAATCCGGGTTCGACTTTCGGATCTTTGTTCTACGGTATTTTCAATAAATTCAAATCAAAATAATATCAAGGATGTTTAGATATTATACCTTCGATTCGTTGTTCGGAGAAACGAAATCAAACACCTTTGAATCTTCCCACGTATTCCTTGCACTCCGTTCGAACGTCGGGTGGGCGACGATCTATCGAACTCCTATGGATCTCCTTCAACTCTCTAGAACTATCAAATATTGATATTCTTGTCTTATAATTTATGAAGGCCATGCAGTGCTTTTATAGGCTACGTAGGGGATCAAAATGAGGTGAAATATTGGGCTTCTAATATTGATGATTAAATTGAGCCCAGCCCAAATCTATTAATCCTTATCAATATTAATTTTATTTATTTTCCACTATATAAATAAAATTGCACTCCCAATATTTACCCATATTATATCAAATAATATTTCTTCGGTTAGTATTATTTATTCCGTGTATTTAAGATTTAAATATCCATGAATAAAATTTATTTATTGCTTAATAAATTTATTCATCTCTTGTATCCGAGAATAGTACCACTCAACCTTATTTATTATGCGGGAACAAATCCACTCGCGAGGTTTACATAATAAATCCTTATGAGCTCATCTCGGGGATATTATCAACCCTTCCGGCATACACTGTCCCTCTAAATATTCACGGCATGCCATATATAAAATATAGTGACCCAACTCAACCGGTAATTAACCCAATAATTAAATCGGTTAATTCCTTTGGAAAATCAAAGTCACTAATATTAAATATACACACCCGCAATATTATCGGGGATTAAGAATAAAATACTTCGAGACTTAAATCAATTATCACAGAGCAATCCTAATTGATAAGTTTCAAGCGATCCGCCCAATACACCAAGTGTACAAGTGTGATAAAATAATTAAGACAAATTATTTTCTCTCTCACACAACGACTATACCGATGGATTGGTCCGTGTCCATCTAGGTCGTGAGCAATTGTTTGATTAAATACGAGTAACCGATAGTATGATCTTCTGTGTGGCCCGACACACCATACTAACTACAACGTATAAAATCCAGGACTATAATTTGCATTTATTTAATTAACAATAATTAAAAGCAAATGAATGTTCATTATTTAAATAGGTTAAATGCTATGACCGAGAGTTTACCGATACTTAAATCTAGACATTAAGTACACAACTCCAACAAGGGTTTTGCCGCGTGCATGCGCACGATCCCCACCGTGGATCCGCCGATCGCGGTGGTCCGGTGGTCATCGACCACCACCACGCGTTCGGCCCTCGGTCCGGGGTTCGTTCGTTCCTCGGATCTTCGTTCATATGCATATACGAATTAATTCATAAAATCATCGAAGGGGGTTCAACGATTTTACCTTTGTTCTCGTTGTGCGGAGAAACGAGATCTTATTGAAGACCTTGAGACCTTCCCACGTATTTCTTGCACTCGTTCGAACGTCGGGTGGGCGACGATCCTCCGAACTCTATGGATCTCCCTCTCTACTTTCTCTCTCTAGAATTGTGATCTTCAAGTTATATGAGAATAGAGAAGACCATGTAGTGCTTTTATAGGCTACGTAGGGGATCTAAAGGAGGTGGAATATTGAGCTTCCAATATTAATGATTAAATTGAGCCAAAGCCCAAATCTATTAATCCATTAATATTAATTATATTTATTTTCCACTATATAAATATAATTGCACTTCCAATATTATACCATATTATATTTATTTTCCACTATATAAATATAATTGTACTTCCAATATTATACCATATTATATCAAATAATATTATCTCTCCGGTAGTATTATTTATTCCGTGTATAAATGTCCATTGGATAAATTTAAATTAATTGCGTAATTAATTTATTTATCTCTTGTATCTGAGCCTAGTATCATTCAACTTTAATTATTATGCGGAACAAATCCACGGTTTATATGAACTCATCTCGGGGACATTATCAACCCTTATCGGGACACACTTTCCCGTCAAGAATTCACGGCATGTCATACATAAAATACCGTGACCCAACTTTACCGGTAATTGACCCAATATACTAACCGGTCAATTTCTTTGGAAAATCAAACTCACTAATATTAAATGCACACACCCGCAATAATATCAGGGATTAAGAATAAAATACACTGAGACTTAAATCGATTATCTAAGGCAATCCTAATCGATAAATCTCAAGCGATCCGCCCAATACACCAAGTATGATAAAATAATTAAGACCGATTATTTTCTCCCTCATACAACGATTATACCGATGGCTTGGTCCGTGTCCATCTAGGTCGTGAGCAACTGTTCGATTAAATACGAGTAACCGATAGTATGATCTTCCGTGTGACGACGCACACCATACTAACTACAACGTATATAATCTAGGACTATATTTTGCATATATTTAATTATAAATAATTAAACGCAAATACTTGTTTATTTAATTAAATAGATTAATGGCAATGGATCGGGAGTTCATATCACTTAAATCTAGACATTAAGTATACAACTCCAACAAGTTTATATTTTTTATTTTTTAAATGTAAATAATTTAGTAGCTCCGCTCGACGCTCGTTAATTTTCATCTCCTCCTCTTGTGTGCGTTTTTATTTATGCAGATTTTTGATGAAATTGAACAATGAGACTGTCTCCATTGACAGATTATTTGCTTCTTTTTGGGCCCTTAGTATGTGCGTGCACGCGAGAATTAGTCTTAACGGGCAATGCACTGTGCACATCATAAGTTAAAAAATGGAAATACATAAGAGCACTTACATTGGTTGGTGGGTTCATACCCATCAACCCCCACCCAATCATTTTTTCTTACAATTTTATGTCACTTTTCAATCATTATTTATTTAACTGAACTACTTATTTTTACACTCACATTGTTGAATCAGTTCGAACTAAATAGTATGGGTCCCACTATTATAAAATGCATAGAAGAATGCATAGAAGAAAAAATTAATTTAATAATTTTTAAATTCTTGATTATATTTTACATAACATATAAAATTTATATTAAAAGAAAAAATTAAATTACAAAAAAAATAATTTAAAATTTTAAAAAAATTAACATTTTAATTTATTTTTATATTACTAATTTTTATACAAAATTTTCTAAACTTATAATTTTGTAAATTAAAACAATAATTAATTTAAATTAATGCTTAATTTTATATTATAAAATCAATTATAGTATATAAAGTATAAATATAAATATAAATAAATATATGTATGTGGTAGTGGGCTGCAGCTTTTTGCTGCAGCAAAAAAGCCTTGACACGCCCACTTTAGGCGTGAAGTTCACTCGCCAGTCGCTGGCCAATTAGCCAGCGCCATGTGGCGTGTCAGGTTGAAAAATAAAATAAAAACCCCAGTTCATACCTTTGAACTGAGTTCAGTTGGTGGGGTGGGTTGAAGAGGGGTATACAAAATGAACCCATCCCTACAATGGTACCAGTTCAGTTAATCGAGTTCAAACAGAATATATTTATGCAAATGAACTCACCAATGTACATGCTCTAAGTGTAATTATTAAATGTATGGAATAGTCGAAATTGCCCCCATTTATCTAACGTGTTTCATTACATTTTTTTGAAAAAATCATATCTTCTTCCTCATCTCACTCGCAACCCGTTTATCAAGGAAGAACCAAAGAACTACTACACGAAGACGAAGGTACACCATAAACCCTAGCCCACATCACCTTCGCCTGATTTGCTAACCGAAATTCCCATCAGTGTCGAACAGCGCAAAGGCTGAACCAAACCTTAGCCCTCAACGCTGGCGGCCCAATATGCTAAATCCCCAACTCCGACGGCCCATTGTGCTACGGCGGCAGAATCCCCTAAATAGAAAAAGGCGTGTGCAAATATACCCCCAATTCATCGATTCGAAGTAAAGGGTTAGTTTGATTTTTTTAGTTTTGTGTTGAATTTGATTTTGGATTAGCTTCTAGACTCGACGAGTACCGAAGGAGGGGGCTTCCATCGCCGCAGTCATCCTTCGCCTGGCTACACTTGGACTGACAAGACCGGACAAGACGTACGAGCTAGCTGGTCAATTTTTCATCGAGCGGCTCGGGGAATCGACCCGCGGGTTGTGGCGGCTCGGTGGGGACATATTCAGCTTGAAGTTGAGCTTCGGCTCGTTCATCGTAGGTCGATTTATTTCTTTTTACCCTGTTTCTTGTTTGAATTAGTTGTGAAAAGGTATAAGTAGCTAATAGAAGACGCAAGGTGTGTGTGTGTGATCGTTTAAATACATGTGAATGAAAATTGGGCAAAGATTGTCGGGGTAGCAACGGTGGCTTCTCGATTATTCCGGCCACCAACACGGTGAAGCTGTTGTTCAAAGGGCTTGCCCCTGCAACTGAGTGTTGGCGTCTCCTCGGAGTTGTCAATATTCACACTGTGATTGTAATTTATTTTTCATTTTTATTTTCATTTTTTTTCAAGGAATGAATTTGTCCCCATAAATGACTGGTAGATCCGTAGATGTTTCATTCTTGATATAGCACAGTGATATATAATATATGACGGTGTGTCCGTGTGTGTATGTAGTGATGTATTGATATAGTGATATATTAGTATAGCCTTTACCCCTCGATGTTCTATTTGAGGGAATTCATATGAGAGTTTTGTATGCATTGTTGAAACGAGTTCAGTTTTCGATTTTGTGTTGAATTTGATTATGGTTTTTCAATTTTGTGTTGGTTTTGGTTTTGGATTTGTCTATGCTAATTGTATCCTTTGTATTATATAGATTATTTTGGACTTGTATGTGCTTTAATCCAAATTGAGTGCAACCTTGTTTGATGATAAAATATTTTTTGGAGAGTTGGTAATTAAATTTTCTTGTCTCATTTCTTAGGAACAATTGCGTCTTATATGCATTGAAATTTATAGATTTCTTGGCCGAGAAGCAAAATCTTGGAAGATTGAATTCAATCGACGTGCAACTATGTAGAAAGAATCTCAATCGCAAAAATTGTCGCGGTTCCAATGTTTTGTGAACTTTCGAAAAATTTTGGCTTGTTGTATATATATTGTTCTCTTTTGAATATTTTGGTCGATGAACTGATCATCTTGTCGATGTATGCAAATTAGGATAACATACGAATAAATATAAAAGATCAATAAATATAAAATAAAAACCATTTTTCTTTTGAATATGAATCGTTGAGAATGAGCGGGAGTGAGCGAAAATGAAAATGGCGGGTGAAAATTTTAAACAGATTCAAATGAATTTAAAAAAAAAAATTAAAATTTTGATGTGACATACCTAAGTATAGTTGTAATATACCTCATGCAATTCTAAAGTGTTTACTGAAGTTTTTAAAAAAAAAATTGAAATTTGGAAGAGACATACCTAAGCATTGTTGTAATATACCTATGCAATTCTAAACTCTCTCATATGAAGATAACCTTGGAGGCAATATGCATGTACCTAACCCATTGTTTAAACATATCACGTATGTATTAGATAGATTTTTCATACACCTAAGAACTAAATGACATATACCTATTCGTAAAATGTAATTTCATGTAAATTAATTTTTATATTAGTATTTATAATGTAATGTCATGTAAATTAAATTTATATTAGTAATTAAAATGTAATTTTATGTAAATTAATTTTATATTAGTATTTAAAATGTAATTTCATTTAAATTAATTTTATATTAGTATTTAAAATGTAATTTAATATAAATTAACTTTAGAAGTATTAAGGTTTTAGGAGTATTAACTTTATATTAGTAATTAAAATTTATTTACATTTAATTTTATATTAGTATTTAAAATGTAAATTAACTTTATATTAGTAATTAAAATATAATTTTATGTAAATTAATTTTATATAACTAATGAAAATGTAATTTCATGTACATTAATTTTATGTTAGTAATTCATATGTGAATGTGAAAAGTAATAACCAAGTTATTTTATTCGGGATAGATTAGTGGTATAAGCAATAATTAAATTAAATTAAATATAAAAATCAACTTTATATTAATAAATAAAATGTGATTTCATGTAAATTAAAATTATATTAATAATTAAAATATAATTTTATGTAAATTAATTTTATATTATGTAAATTAATTTTATATTGGTATTTAAAATATAATTTCATATAAATTAGCTTTATATTAAAAACCAAATTATTTTATATACGAGACAGATTAGTATAAGCAATAATCAAATTAATTTAATGTGAAAATCAACCAAATTGAATCACATGAAAGAAGAATATCAAATAAAAATCACTACAATAATCAAGATGTCGAACGAACAATGTCAACGAACAATGCCGATAAAGTGAATCCCCAACCATACGAAACAGAATCACGACAATGACGACCGCAAAGACAATGTAGAGATCGGTGATCTGCGATTGAATACAATGAAACGAAAAGCTCAATTTTTAACAAATGGAACCGAATATCTATACGCGCAGCTAAATCTGGTACCTTGATATTTGTCGGAGTGACTGTAGATAATGGATTTGGATAAATTGAGTTTGGATGAACGATCCGAGACCTTCATAATCCACGGCCCTCTGGTACGAGACTGCACTCAGATCCCTCTCCTCTGCCCCGATTGATTCGGCTCGCCAATAATCGAGCGATTGAAGACGAAGTAGGTGATGCGGACGGACAACGGCAGATTGGAGACGAAGTAAGTGATTCGCTCATAGTTTTGAAGGATTTCTGAAGAATCTTTCTGATAAATTGAGTTTGGAAAATTTCTCAAGAACAATACTGTAAAAGAAAAGAAATTTAGGTTTTGATGATTATTCTCTTATAAAAGAAAAGAAATTTAGGTTTTGATGATTTTAGAATAATCGATTTGGATAAATTGGGTTTGGATGGATTGGGTTTAGATGAATAAATTGGGTAGGGTTTGGGTTCGGGTATATTGTTTGAATTGGGTAGGAATGAAAGATGGGTCGAAGACAGAAATGCTATATGCACATTAACGATTTTGATTTAACTTTTATCTTTTCAATTTTTATTTTTAATTTTTTAATTATATAATTAAAAACACGTTTTTCAATAAAATTAATTAAAATATATTTTTACAAAATTAAAATATTTTTACAATTTTGAAATCTACAAAATACGTATATTATATAAATATCAATTAATTCATGCGTTTCTACTTATTCGTACACGCAATTAAATTTATCCCGAATTTCAAAAAATACTTCATTTTTAATTTTTGAAAATTGCGGAATAAATATAAACAAATACGACGAGATAAAAAAACGCGATAGAAAATCATAAAAACATTGAAACACCTTATTATAAATTTTTAATTTTTGAAAATTGTGGAATAAATATAAACAAATACTACGTGATAAAAAAATGCGATAGAAAATCATAAAAACATTGAAACACCATATTATAAATTTTTTATTTTTGAAAATTGCGGAATAAATATAAACAAATACGACGATATAAAAAATTGCGATAGAAAATCATAAAAACATTGAAATACCTTTTTATAAAATTGCGATCGTAAATATAAAAAAAAACACGTTTTTCGAAAATGCTCATCGTAATTGTTTATATTTATTGTGCAATTTTCCGAAAATGCTCATCGTAATTATTTAATATAAATATATTAATTTTATAATAAAAACACGTTTTTTGAAATATTAATTAAAATTTATTTTTACAAAACGTAAATATTTTTAAAATTTTGAAATCTAATAAAATGGTAATATAAACATGAATTATTTCATGCGAATTAAATTCATTGCGATTGTTAAACCATATTAAGTTTTTAATTTCTGAAAATTACGGCAAAAAATATAAACAAATACAATGATACTTGTAAAGTATAAAATTGTCATAAAAATATTTAAACACATTCATATAAATAAATTATACTATAAAATACTTATTATACTTTAAAATATTTTATAAACAATTAAAATACTAAAATAAGTTTAGGGTTTTACACACTTTGTTTGTCGTTAACATTATCATTTGTTAAAATAACTTATTATATTAGAAAAAAAATAGGAAATTTTTTTTGATATACATTTAAATAAAAAAACAAACAAGAATTATACTAATAACATATTTTTCAAAAAAAATTGAAAAACTGATAATTATTTTACTTGTTTATTAAATATTTTAAAGTATAATAATTATATTATAATATAATTTATTTATATTAAGGTGTTTAAATGTTTTTATAATTTTTTATCGCAAATGTACGGTAAATAACACTTAATTGATGTTTATATTACCTGCGCATTTTGTAGATTTCAAAAATATAAAAATATTTACGTTTTTTTAAAAATAAATTTTAATTAATATTTTCTAAAAACCTGTTTTTATTATAAAATTAGTATATTTATAAATCTCGTATTTGTTTATATTTATTGCACAATTTTCAAAAACTAAAAAAATTAGTAAGTTTTGAAATTCAGACTAATTTAATTACGTGTACGAAGTAAGTAAAAACGCATGACTTAATTGATATTTAAAAATGATGTTTTTATTACCTACGTATTTTGTAGATTTAAAAAATGTAAAAATATTTACTTTTCGTAAAAATTAATTTTAATTAATATTTTCATTTTTTATTATAAAATTAATATATTTATATAATAATTTTATTAAATTATTAAAATATAAATAAAAGTAAAAAAATAAATAAAAGAATGTCACATCGATCCACGTGTAAAGAGTATCACTCTACTATCTGGATTTTCAAGATTGAATTTGTGATGTAATCTGATTACACATCTGTAAAAACTTTGGTAACTATGTTTCTGGTTCGCAAATCGCAACGGTCTATTGATCAACTGCTTTTGCAATTACAAATTTTTCTAAAGAATGTTTATTTCTTTTGGAGTATTTATTTATTTTTAAAATGGGCCTAGGCAGTTGGGCCCACATAATCATCCCACTTCTCTCCCAAATAAATTAATTAATAAAAAATGATCAACAAATTTAAAAGCATCTCCACATAATCATCTCACTTCTCTCCCAAAGAAATTAATTAATCAGAAATGATGAAATCAAGCTCTACAAAATCGGTTGCCATCGTCTTCGGAGCTTTGGCTTGCGGCTGGCTCGCGATAGAACTCGCGCTTAAGCCATGGCTCGTCAAGGCTCGAGCTTCCATGGACGATTCCAACTCGGATGACATCGCTGCTGCCGCCAACCATCGCCGACCATGATGGTGAGAAGAAAGATGACGACGACTCTATTGGATTTATGAATAATAAATACGAGAATAAAATGCGGAAATAATTATTCCATTGATGTTGGAGTTCATTGGGATTGCGGCTCAGCCTACAATCGCGTATTTATACACATGAGCTGAAAAACCCTAAAAAGGAAACAAGGTGCAGGGGCAAAAGAGTAATAACTCAGCCCATTAACAAAAATGAATCCAATACTAAACGACGTCGTAGAGTCTCGAATTAGGGCACAATTGGGGATGATTAATCGGCGTCGTTTGGGTCTGATTTTGGGGAAAAGGAGCTGCGTCTAACACCCCCCCGCAATTTGGATTTCCGGTGACATGAAGATTAGCACGGAGCCGGGAGAAAGATTGAGAGGACAAAGGCTTCGTAAAAATGTCGGCGAGCTGGTCTTGAGCCGGAATGTGGTGAACCAAAATCTGCTTATTACGAACCTTATCACGAATAAAATGTAGATCAATTTCGACGTGTTTTGTGCGAGCTTGAACAACTTCATGTGTGGACATGTAGACCGCGCTTAAATTATCAACCCATATCACCGGAGCTGCAACAGGTGTGAGGTGAAGCTCTTGAAGAAGAGACAAAATCCAAGAAATCTCAACCATACACTGACCTAAACTTCGATATTCCGCTTCTGCACTCGAACGGGATACTGTATTTTGTTTCTTTGTTGTCCAAGAAATGAGACTGTATCCTAAGAAGACACAAAGGCCAGAGGTAGACCGGCGATCATCTTGATCAGATGCCCAATCAGCATCCGAGTAACCAGTGAGATGAAGGTGGGGGGATTTGATCAACTGCAGCCCTTGAGTTGATGTACCAGAAAGATACCGGAACAACCTTTTAACAGATGTGTAATGAATGGTGGTTGGTGACTGCATAAATTGACTTAGGCGATTAACAACAAAGGTTATGTCTGGTCTGGTAAGGGTTAAATATTGAAGACTGCCAATCAACATCCTATAATGGGAAGGATCAGGGAAAGGATCACCATCAAATTTGGACAAGGTATTGGTACTAACCATGGGAGTGGGCACTCCCTTAGCAGCCTGCATTCTAGATTTAATAAGGAGATCACAAATATATTTATGTTGAGAAAGGTGAATTCCCAAAGTATTATATGTGATTTCAACACCCAAAAAATAGTGTAATCTGCCAAGATCCTTGAGAGAAAATGAGGTGGAAAGTTGAGATATAAGAAGAGATATGATGTGAGCAGAACTCCCTATTATGATTAAATCGTCAACATAAACCAAAACCAGAATTGTTTGGTGGGCAGTTTGCTGAATATACAAGGAAGAATCAGCCCTGGAATTGACAAAACCAAGTTTTAAAAGAACATATCTGAGCTTGTCAAACCAAACTTTTGAAGCTTGTTTAAAGCCATATATGGCTTTATGAAGCTTGCAGACCATTGCCTCTTTACCAGGAACTTCAAATCCTGGTGGTTGTTTCATATATATGTTAAGGTCAGGTTCCAAGACTCCATTGAGAAAAGCATTGTCAACATCGACTTGCCTTATGTCCCAGCCTTTGGATAAGGCTATAGTGAGGATGAGTCTGATTGTAGTAGGTTTTATCATAGGACTAAACACATTTGTGTAATCCAAACCAGGAAGTTGTGTGAATCCTTTAGCAACTAACCTAGCCTTGTGTTTGAGGAGGGATCCATCAGCATTTTGTTTAAGCTTAAAAACCCACCTGGATCCAATCACATTGTGATTTGATAGGGCAGGAACAAGACTACAGGTGGAATTTTTTAGAAGAGCATTATACTCAGAATTCATGGCTTTATGCCAAGGTGAGGAAAGTAAAGATTGCTGATGAGTAGTAGGTTTAGTGGTGGCAGTGGTAGATGTTGTATAGATTTTAGGTTTGAAAATTCCAAGCTTGGACCTTGTCACCATAGGATGAGTGACAGGTGGTGGTGGATTGTCATTATCAGAAGATGATGAAGAAGATGATGCATGATCTGTAGTACCTACTGGATCATGATGAGATGATGAGGATGATGGGGTATGAATGGATTCTGATGTGTGAGAAGAATCAGATGGAAAAAGGATCATGGTGGATGTTAGGTGAAGGTGGGGATGGTGGTAGAGATATATTCTGGGGAATGGATATAGGAGGTATAATAGGAATGGAAGTTTGGGAAGTGGTGGGAACAAATTCAGAAGTTTGTTTTTGAGCTGGAAAAATAAACTCATTACAAATTACATTTCTGGTGATGAGGATTTTCTTGGATGGCAGTTGAACTTTATAACCCTTGTACTGTGGATGATAGCCAAGAAAGATACCTGGAATGGATTTGAAATCCAGTTTATCTTTATTGTAAGGATTCATATGTGGAAAAACCTGACAGCCAAAAACTTTGAGGGCTTGATAATCAGGTTTGGATCCATGAAGAAGTTCATAAGGAATCTGAAATTTGATTGAGCTCTGTGGTAGTCTATTAATGAGATGGACAACAGTCCCTAAAGCATCTTCCCAATATGCTTTAGAAAGACCAGAGTGACACAACATGCTCAATCCAAATTCAACAATATGTCGATGTTTTCTTTCCACAGCCCCATTTTGTTGGGGTGTATAAGGGCAGGAAAGATGGTGGATAATACCAGAAGAAGAGAATAAAGTGTTCAATGGTTTGAACTCAGTCCCACAATCACTATGAACAGCATTAATCTTGTGATTGAATTGATTCTTAACCATATGTTTGTAATGTTGAAAAGCTGCAAATGTTTCAGATTTGGCAGTTAAGAAATATATCCAAGTATACCTGGTACAATCATCCAGAAATGAAACATAATAAATATGTCCATGTATGGATCTTGTGGGTGCAGGGCTCCACAAGTCAGTGTGTATAAGAGTCAAGGGAGTAGAAGCTCTGTGATGTGTGTGAGTATATGGCAGTTGATGAGATTTAGTTTGTGTGCAATCAGAACAAAAAGAGAAAGAGTTTGAATTATCATAAGTGATGTCACAAAGTTTTAAAACTTTTCTAGTAACATCAAGAGAAGAATGTCCAAATCTCTTATGCCATTGTTATAATCCCCTCAAATTCTTAACAACAGAAGAAAAAGTCATAAATTTAGAAACAGACTTCACTGCAACAGTATTAAATGAGCTGCATTTCTTGGAAAAACTTGAACTAGCAGAGGGTTGTGGGATGACTTGTGGTGGGTTGAACTGGTAGAGGCCCTGATTAAGCTTCCCTGTGAGGAGCACTCCCTTTGTTGCCTGATCCTTAACAAAACAAACAGTGGGATGAAATTCAAAAAATACTTGATTGTCCCTTGCAAACTGAGAGACACTCAAAAGATTTTTAGTGATTTCTGGCACATGTAATAGATTGTTCAGTTTGAACACATGAGGTTTCTCAGAACAACTGTCAAAGGTAACAACAACTTTACCAATATGAGAAATGTCAAGGTGAGAGCCATTACCAATCTGAAGTTTGTTGTGACCTTCATAATCAGAAGCAATGCTAAGGTTGGACAAGTCATTTGTGATGTGGTGTGAAGCACCTGAATCAGGATACCAGCTGCTTTCAGAGGCATTTTCAGATGCTGAAGAATACATGGCTGAACCATGATATCCATTTTGAGTTTGCTGTGGCCTGTCACCTTCACCAGAATGATTTTGTTGATGTTGTTGCTGTTGAGGTAACTGCTGCCTAGGGACAAATTTCGAGTTATAACGGTGATGACATTTGTCTGATGTGTGGTTATTATAACCACATATTTGGCACTGTATCCTCACACCAGAAGTAGTTCTTCCTCCCCTACCTCTGTTATTTCCAGTTCTGCCTCTCTGCACACCACCTCTGCCCCTTTGATTTACACCACCTCTGTTACCTTGTGCATAGTTATTACTGGGAAAAGATTTCTCAATCTGATTGGTGGTTTCAAGTCTGCTTTCATAGCTCAACAGAAGTGAAGTGAGATCCTTCAGTCCATAACTATCACCTTTAGATGTAACAGTTACCACAATAGCATCATATTCATTTCCCAATCCACTGAGAATGTACAAGATCTGATCCTCTTCTTTCATTCTCTCACATGTACTAGCAAGAGCATCACACAGAGATTTCATCTTATTGAGATATTCTCTCATAGTCATAGAACCCTTGTTCAAGCTCTGCAACTGTATTTTGTATTGCATTCTCCTAGCAGTAGACTGGCTAGAAAAGGAAGACTCAAGATTTTGCCATATTTCATATGAAGTGTTAAAACCAACAACAGAAATAAAAATTGTTTCAGAAAGTGAGGATAAAATCCAGGATGCCAAAATTTGATCTTGGCTCTGCCAAAATATAAATTCAGAGTTAAGCCTCAAACCTCCATCTTCTTCAGAGGTGATGAACTTAGGTGGAGGTTGTTCTGTACCATCAAGATATCCCTCAAAGCAATGACCTTTCACAGCTATCATCACTTGTTGTCTCCAGATGAGGAAATTTTCATCCGTGAGCTTCGTGGCGATTTGTTGATGGTTGAGCTGTTGCTGCTGCACTCCATTGAAACTTGAACTGTAATTTTGTTGTGTCGCCATGGCAAGTATGAAAAGATCCGCTAGAACCTCTTCAAATCAAATAAACTGCTCTGATACCATATTGGATTTATGAATAATAAATACGAGAATAAAATGCGGAAATAATTATTCCATTGATGTTGGAGTTCATTGGGATTGCGGCTCAGCCTACAATCGCGTATTTATACACATGAGCTGAAAAACTCTAAAAAGGAAACAAGGTGCAGGGGCAAAAGAGTAATAACTCAGCCCATTAACAAAAACGAATCCAATACTAAACGACGTCGTAGAGTCTCGAATTAGAGCACAATTGGGGATGATTAAACTCAGCCTACAATCGCGTATTTATACACATGAGCTGAAAAACTCTAAAAAGGAAACAAGGTGCAGGGGCAAAAGAGTAATAACTCAGCCCATTAACAAAAACGAATCCAATACTAAACGACGTCGTAGAGTCTCGAATTAGAGCACAATTGGGGATGATTAAACGACGTCGTTTGGGTCTGATTTTGGGGAAAATGAGCTTCGTCTAACACTCCTAAGTTTAACTATTATCTGTATTTTTATTTTACGTTAAATTAATTAATTTCCCAAAACTAATGGGGTTGTTTTATAATTTCATTTAACATTTGAAACATTTGGATTCAATTTTTTTATTACTATTGTTCATATATACAGTATAGGGAATTTAAATGAATAATACTCAATTAATATTGATTTTGTTTAGTACAAAGAATTTTAGGATAGGGAATTTAAATGAATAATACTCAATTAATATTGATTTTGTTTAGTACAAAGAATTTTAGGTTTTAATTAGCTAACAAGCAGTTAAAAATATTTTAATTAATATGTAAAAATAAATCTTACTAACAATTAGAAAGTAAGAAAGAATTGACAGCAAAAATAGTTTTTTATATCAAATCCACACTAACTACAATCACTACTTAACAAAAGTGTTCATCTACCTTTGCCATGGCCGATTGCCTCCCTCGAGACAATTTTATTATGTTTACTTTCTATTCAAGTCGAATCAATTTTCAAAATTGACGATTCTATACCTTCACGACAGTCTTGGTGGCCTTTAATTTGCATCATCGTCTGTAACGCCGTAAGACTTTACTTAGACTAGGCATAACATTGTACGCTTCATACGATCTTCGTAGTTCGATGATTGAGCCCACCTGAGGATGTGTATAAAAATAGAATTTAAAATATACCCCTTTATTAACTTTGAATTTTTAAAGACTGTTTTATATGTAAAACTAAAACGAAGGCTAAAAGATAATGGTAAATTTTACGTATTTCAGAATATTATCTACAAAATTATACTAAAAACTTACAATGATAAGAACTGAAGTGAAACCAATGGAAAATCCCTGATTTGTACGGCGTAAATAATGGTCAAGAATACTCGAAGTAGTGGCCAAAAAACTTAGCAATATACCCCCTGCAAAAATAAATGCCATGTTAGAAAAATTGAATTAACCACAGAGAATAAACAAATGAATATGGCCAGAAAAATATTTCCTTGTAAAAAATACCGAGAGCAATTTAATACCCCAAAACCGTGTCGAAGCTTGGATCTTTGTCAACTGCTCAATGTTGGCATTTCCGGGTTTGACATTCGGGATTCTTGCGCCCATTTTATTCAAGTAATCAGAAATTTCCTTTGGCATATTAGCCTAGATGGGAGATTAAGACATGTAGAGATGTACAGAATAGTTAAATTACAAAAACCACCACTAAGGTTGACATAAATACCTGCCCAAACAAATCTGGTTATCTAAATAAAAAATATCCCTTTGAGGCTTGTCTTTGTTTCACGTCTTTCACTAGTATACATCCCCTAATAGGTGAAATTGCCAAAATATAAAAATTGTCAAAAGGGTACTTTAAAGTTTTGCATATTTTAAAGAGACTTTTTTTTGGTATCTAGACTAAGTCATGGGAGTAAGTTGTGGAAATGTGCAATTCCACCCTACATATAATGAATGGATCATGATAAATTATTAGATGTGTCATCACCAAAGAAGTATGAACACCTAAAATAAGTGAATAATATATTAGTGGTTCAGACTTAAGACTTTAAGATTATAAGAACGAAGAGAGAAATTGCCTGAGAGTGAAGTTTGAGATTTGTTCACTTACTATGTCAAGTATGTTAAACACGAACACAAGGAATGCATAGATTGAATAGTAAACCCAAGGAGCTGCGCCGAGAGATGTGTCGGGATTGAGGATATCTCTCACATGTTCCCAAAAACGCAAGCCAAGAAGACTGAGCAAGATTATTCATATTAGATTTTAAGAGCTGCAAAGTTGTAGTTAAATGAAAACAGTATTGCAGAGACAATTATTCAGACAACCAAAGGATAATTGCACATCCAACACTTGAGTCATAGACATATATTGATATTTATTAAACAGATCAATCAACTTAATTTGGATATCTTAATATTTTGGAAAAACAAAAAAGAGTTCCTGCTCGAATATAGTGCTTAAAATTTAATAAAGGCTAGATGAATTTTGAGAGTGTGACTGGATACGGCATGGAAATGTGATTTGATCGGATATGATTGGTTACTAAAACAGTGGTTTTTGAGATAATTTTACAAAAAGAAAAGTGCCCAAGCCCATGGCAAATTATCCAGATGCTATGGACATCTTCAATATGAGCATTTGGAAAAATTCTTCAATTGATTTTATGTACAAGGAAGAATATGTGTCAAGAATGCAAAAAAATATATAGAAAAGTCATTATTACCCTGCAACAATACTAGGAAACGCCAATAGATACGACGTAGTAAGCACCGGTTGCATTCCAGCAGGATTTATGTTGAATGGAATATAAGGCTCTACTTCTGTAATAGGAGAATCTTCTCTGTCCAAACCACATGGAAATAAAAATGTTAAAAAGTATTCCTGAACACGAAATAAATGGATAAATATGTCCTTTAGCTACCATAACTATTTCAGAACAAAACATAGAATCCACAGACAACATATGGACTCCAGTTGTTAACTTACATAGAAAATAAACTATAGCGATTTCGTGGAAGTTTGGATCTGTTGCATTAGTTGTTGTTATCTATTTCTGAAGGTCACAACTCACAACACATCACTTGCTTAAACCTTATGACAATAAATTCACGTCAGAACGTATCGTTTTTCCATAAGATGATGTAAAAAAACATTTTTTAGTTTGAAAATTTCTAGTGTATTATAAGTCTTGTTAAGAAATTGTATTCATTACTTTATAGCAATTTTAGTTGTGTTCTTTCTCTTCAGAATTTTAGTTCTTTTAGTCTTTTCTAGTGATCTAATTTTCAGATTTTCCTCGAGTTGTTTCTTCAAAATTTCCACTTGTTCCTTGCAAGATTTAGTTTTAGAAGAGTGTCTAACGTTTGATTATTACTAAAATGAATCAAATTGACCAAAAAGCACTAGAAAAATCACCTGGTTGAAGAAGCAAGTTTGAACCCATAATATTGCAACTTGATCTTCCTACAACCCTCATTTACAACAACCGCCCACATAGTCACTATGGTGAAAACACCTAAAACAGCTACTAAATAAGGCAACCGGCTCAGGGTACTTCCTGTAGAATCAAAACCCCAAAAGAAACAATGTTATCTGGAAGTATAAAAAAATGAAGATGTAAAAGAGTGACTCAATGAGATTGGCACTTGAGAAGCAATGGTACTGTATGCATTAGATAATGTGAAGTGTGAAAAGTTGGCATTGAATAATTTTTCTTTGTGAAATTATGAATTTAATCCATGATTAGAACGTGTGAGCGAGTATACTTTAAAAATAAAAGGCCACAAACAGTCGTGAATTTCACGGAAGTCGGAACAATTTCATAAGAAAGCAAGTTCTCTCTTACAACATTCTCTGCAAATTAAATAATTCCTTTGCTTAATCATTTCTTGAACAAAACAGAATCTGAAGTTTCAATACTTCCTACACTTTTGCTTGAATAATTAACTAAAGGGTTCGTTACAAAAAGTACCCTTTGGGTTTGATCTAATTACAAAACAAAAAAACTTTTAATATTACAAAAATATCCTGAAATTGTATTTTGCCTTACATTTACAATTTTACGTAACCCTTCAAAACCCACTTCACATTTAAAGATTAGCACCTTAATTTGAACATCAAAACAAATACTGGGAGCTTTTAGTGAAATTTTGAAAGTTGACCTTTTGTAATCATCTCCCCATAAGTAGAAAATTGAAGGTGATATATGCGTTTACTATAAGGATTCTTGATCTGCATATTACAAGATAAAGAGAAAATCAAAAAATAAAAAGAAAAAAAAAATAACAATAAAATTTAGAATTGATTGTGCAACTCACCTGAGACCTGAGTTAACATTTTGTGCAAAGTTTCTGTGTAGCCAGTCAAAATGCTGACACATATAATTAAAGATGATCCTTGACCTGGTGATATATAGCACGTTAGAGAGATCTAATATATTCAGCTAACATAATGAGCAAAAACCATTTCACAAATTTTATTTGAGAAGTTGTCATTTAAGCAACATGTTCCCAATTTGATCAGCAACCATTAATTTGATACAAAATTCAATGAAGATGCGAAAAGGAAAGGGTTTAAAAACAAAAATAGTTTAAAAAATAGCCTACCAAATCCAGACTCGGATATCGTATCGCAGATCCAATTTATTGTCATAGCACCGCAAACCAGAAGCAAACTTGTGACCATCACATGTTTCACCCTGAATATTTGCATGTGTATTAAAACTTGAAATAATTATTAGAACACAAAAGGAAATATGAAATGGAGCATGTTAAAAAAAAAAAAAACAATCATATATGCAACAACCATCTCACCATATAATAATCATTGAAAAGAGGGATAATCACAAAACATTCCTCGCGGCTTAAGTTAGTTACAGAAAAAAAATGCAAAAAGAAAACTTAGGCCATGTTTGGAATGGCACTTTGAAGGCCGAGTGACAATCTCAAATTTAAACCACTTCCTGTGTGCATATTCAAATTAAATACTAGTGCAAAAATACCCCACTTTATAAATCTAAGGTCCGGATTACTTTCTGAGGTTTTGAATTGTACTATGTAACAAATTCAGGTTATATACTTGTTTGCTATAAATTATATGCCGTGAATTGAAGTGGCAATTTGTAGAAATGAATTGGACAAACAATTAAACCATGAATAGTTTCCTAATTATATTGAATTTATTTACACTTTCTAATGGTCAATGTTTGATATCATTGTACTAAACCGACAAGTGGCACTTTCCCTAATATGAATCTAGAGTCATCAAAGCCTTTCTTAACCTTAACAATTTAACACACAAAAGTACTACATCAATCTCCCATCAACCAGACATGATGTGTCGTGATGCAGTAAAGCACTTTTTCAATAAACCAATTCCACAATTTAAATCTCATATAAAAACTAAAACTAGAACAACAAAACAAAAAAAAAAAAAAAACACTCAATCCAAATGCAGCTTAGTCAGATTTCCTCCTGCATCTGCATGTTTTCCCTTCATAAAATAAAATAAAATCAAAGACACCCAACATCTGTAGAACTATTATAACTGCACCATCAAATAAACACATATATTGTTACCTGTGACTAGCCACGTAAATAGAATAGGGAAGTGAATAAACAGAAAGAATTAGAGCTTCTATCACTGCCATCCCGAGAGAGACCCACCATCTGAAAAGAGATTGAAGAGTCTTTTATACGCAATAAATATATAAAAAACAACAAAAATTCTCAAAGACTTGTCTCACTGCTTGAGATGGATAAACTATACACACATATAACTCTTGATCTTGTCATGACCATCTAAGCCTTCTTTCCGAAGTTTCACTAATGAGGGGAGAACGTGACAAAGCAACTGGACAAAAAATTCACGATGATTACCATCAATTGCAAAAAAGTAGATAAATACAAAACACTAAAACTAGCATGCGGACAATTCAAGGTAACATAACTTATATACCAAATACTATTAGTTACCAGACATGATTATTTGTTTTATTTCTGGAGTCTTTTCGATAGCCAAATGTTAGAAATGCTATTACAGTATTTGGCACAGTTATTAATTCTAGCTGCATTATCTGCTATAACTGATGACTTATTTGGAGCTCTCTACAGAAAACAGAAGTGAGGAAAAACAGCTTATTAGCTTGTTAAACGAGAAATAGAAATAGGTAAAAAATAAATAAGTAAAGATTTCTATATAAAGTTCAAATTCAAGAAACAAACAAAGAATGTTGATGTATTCAAGTAAAAGCAATATCTAAAATCTCGGAAATTAAACCTGCATGATGATTGATGCTCCTATTTGAGGACCAATCCCAAGCTGAAAGAGAGACAGCTTAAGCTGTGGTGCAAAATCACCAAGTTCATCTGCAAATAGCGAAAAATCCAAGTACAGGAATTCCACCATCATTGAGTATAATTTAATTAATAAATAAAACAGTAATAAATTAAATATAGGATTATCAATGTGTAGACTGCAAATATTAAATATGAACAACCATTATCTATAAAAAAAAGAACAATAGAACATTGCAATACAAAATCAAGTTGAATATTTTACAAAAAGATATATATGTGTAGTTATAAGTTATAACATAAGATATAATTCAGGTGTAGAGTGTATTTTTTTAATACGCATGCATGATTTGGTGGCTCAACCGGTAATTTAAACCCAAATAGAATTTAAAATAACAACATATAAATTGACAGGAAAGAAAAATGCTTACCAACAGAACCGGAGATAAATCCGAGATAATTTTGCGGCATAAGTCTCCTGTCAAATCCCGGTAACGGAATGAAGTAGCCAAGACGACTCATTAGCATCAAGACCGCAGTCACAAACAGCCTCCTCCTTATTTCACTCTTGAAAATGGACTCGGCTCCATTGCTAATGATGGAGCCAATCCGTAAAACATAGAGAGACTTATTCCTGTATGCCTCAGATGTCAGGTCCGGAATCTTGGACTTTTGGGAATCATCCAAACTCAAGGCCCATTCCCCACCGCCGAATGCGGCCCCAACATTCACGGACTTTTTCGAAAAGCTGTCGAAGGAAAAATAACTTTTGTTTTCCTTCAACAATGCGTGCTTTCTTGATGAAGAAAATTGCCTTCTACTTAACTCAAAGGATATAGGCTTGAAGGGTATATTATTTCGGGAATTTTTGAATTGGGAACCGCAAGAACAATTCCTACCTGCATAGTATAAAATGAAAACCAAGTACAACCCTTCTTTACTAATTTGATTTTGTTTTAGCCTACGTAACAGGTAACAGGTAAGAACATCGTCGTCTTCAATTTACAACAATTAATTTATGGAAAAAAACAAGTGTGAATAAATTGGGGAAAAAATTAACCTTGAATGTAGAAATTGGATTGAGGTTTGAGAAGCGTGGCTTCCATGGAATTTTATCTACACTGCTGGGCAAATAGAGCTTTGCTGAAACCAAAGAATCTCTCAAACCAAGAACTTCAGAATTAAGACAGTGAATAGACAAGTGCAAAATATTTTAAAAAATATCCAACCCAGATTTTCAATCCTTTAGGGTGGATATCCAGTCAATAGACTCAATTCCCCAAGGAGTCTAGGGTTACAAAAGCGTTCTTTATCCACATCACCCATGAACTCCGAGGACAGTACAATTTCTACAAGCAATTGAATTGCATCAACGTAGCCAAAAAGGCTATAAACACACAGAAACTGTCCATAAAGAGCTGCAACGAGTGAAAAAATAATAAAAGTAGATTTGCAGCAAATCAAGTGTGTTGGATAAGAGATACGCATACTATTAAAGAAAGCATTCGACAAGTTGTTCAGTAAATAGCCTGGTGAACCTCTCTGGAGATTCTAAAAGTAGAGAGGTTATCAAGAATAGTTCCAGCATGTTGAAAGTCAAGGAGCAGACAGATTTTACCGTGGCCTGTGCTCATCGGCAAGTTTCCTTGCCGATCGAAACACGAATCGGGTAAAGACACAATTTATGAGAAACAAAATGCAAACCCTTTTTTGACAGAATACCAATTTGGCGAAAATGACAGCAGCCCCAAAATTAATAATCAATCCTAAAAGCTAAGTTACCCATGATCATGATTGTAAATTCTTGAATAAATATGAATATCAACGGAAATGTTATACTGATCCTTGACAGTCACAACACTACCTCCAAAACAGTGTCTGGCTTGTTCTAAATGGGCGTGTAAGACAGAGTGACAGACAAGTAGACAACGGCAAACAGAGGGTAATTACCACATTGTTTGCTTAGTTTTCCATCTAAGTCCTCTTTTCAGCCAATTTATACTTGTTTAGAAGAGTACTATTCATTATCTATGCTAATATATTATATTAATTAGTATGCTAATTTAAAAAATATAATAATTGTTTTTTAAATGAAATTTTTTTAATTATTAAATGATAATTTTATTGGGCTTTTATATTTTAAAGGGTGTGAGTCGATTTTAATGGTACTCCCCAGAGTATATTTTAAGTTCATTGGCTACTTTTTTTTTTTCTTTTTCATATTGAATATAAGTATATTTTATATTAAAAATTGATTAGACGTTTTCGTGCGCGTCTCTCGTCAAAATCCGAGGTCAATTGTAGTTGACTCGGTATCAATCCAAGGAAACGAAAGAAATATGTTCTAGTATTTGAAAAGTAATAAAAACGTATTTCATTATACTAAATCCTAAGTTCATTTTGATTCTCGTTAAACAAAGTAAGAGTAGAATAATTCAAGTAAGAAAAGCTCAAATAATTATAGTCCAAACTTGACTTCACATCATTTACCCCTTTTTCAACCTTAGACATTCAACACTCGAAAGTCAAGTTCCCGGTCGGGTTGCTTAACTCGTTTTGCAAACGTTTAATCCACTTGATTGCTCGCTCCCGGTCGGGTTACGAGTTCAAGAGTGTGTCGATTGTTCAAGACCTTCCGGTTCAATGATTTTTCGTCTTGTTTTTCATATAATTATTCGAGTGAAAAGTTTAGTTCATCATCTTCAACAAGTATCGAATAACTAGAACAACGATAAATGAAAATAAAGCTTTTACGATACACTCGAAAATAAACACGAAATTAAGCAAGAGAATAAAACAAAGAACTAGTTTAAAACAATCTTTAATTAACCAAGAGAAATTCATTCAAATAAGCATTATAACATTCTCGATTCGAAAGCATTCAATAGTTTTTGCAAAGAAAGGAAATAGCATGAAAGTAGACAATCTAAAATTTTAAGAAATTGAAATACATCTACGAATACTAAACTTGAAACGGCTTCGGATTTGATCGATCGTCTCTCGGAGTTGTCGGCTCCGAAATGGTCTCCCCGTGCTCCTCGATTAATTCCCAGGCGAAAGTTATGTCTTTTCCTCCTTTTCCTCGCCTAAATGCATCAAAGAATGGATTAGAAACTGCCCTGCAACTGCCCTGAAACGGCGACCGCCCTTTGATTTCTGCGCCCGCCATATGATTTCGGCGACCGCCGTTTACAAAACGGCGACCGCCGTTTACAAAACGGCGACCGCCGTTTCGCCCAAAAATCCAAGCTGGAAATCTGCATCTTTTTGGCCCTTTCGGCGGTCGTCATTTGGTTTTCGGCGCCCGCCGTTTATCCTCTGCGACCGCCATTTCCAATTTGGCGCCTGCCAATTCTGGTTCCTTCGGTTTCTTCTCGTTTCTTCGACTTTCTTCGACTTTCTTCAACCTTTGACCTACAAAACGAACTCGAACCACTTCAACACACCCCATGAGATCCGACACACACAAAAACATCAAAAATAACTAAAACGTCACAAACATGTAACACACGACTCACATACGACACTTAAAACATAAACGAAAGACACACACACACAACATAAATCACCCCCCCACGCTCAAATCCTTGCTAGTCCCGAGCAAGGTAAAATCAACCAACACGTGTTTGCACAAATCACGTACTTTGAACTCACTAACAAACCACAAACCAACCACTTGTCAATGACGAGAAAAATAAGGATAATGATAACATGTCACTCAAGCTCGCCAAACTCTCCAAGTGTATCCCTCGAAAAAGCAACGGTAAAACAATGCAACATGAACATCGAGATTCAATGAGACATGCATATACCCAATATCACAAGAATAATCTATAAACTTTGACCAAGGAGAACAAGAATCGGTACGAGATTGTAAACAAGGTAGGCACGGGTAATAGGTAGGAATCGAAATAATAATTATATAAATAGATCGCTCTCGACAACCTCCTACACCAAATGTACTCACACACTCCCTCCATCACCAAATTTAAATCATCATCCCAACCCCCCTTATTTCATCCAAAACATATCAATAAAATCATGTTCTCGTTAGGTTTTTTGTACTCCCCGCTTTTTACTCTTTTTTTATGCTTTTTTTTTTCTTTCTTTTCTCATTTTTTTTCTTTTGCTTTTTTTTTTCATTCCTAATCAATTGTTTTCACAATCGAATAGTATTCATTTTTTTACTTCTTTTTTTATTTAGGGAGTAAGCTTTTTCTTTATAGTATGCCTTTATACGAGAAAACATGTTCAATACATCTCAATATCCCATAGTAACCTTCTCAATCAAACTTGTAACACCCTCTCAACCTCACATCGCTCGTGGAACTCTCGGTTACAAGAAAAGGCTCCATGTAGGCTCAAAAAGTTAACTAAGGAGTCCCTCGACGGGCACGGTCATTTTGGGGAATTTTTAAATATGTGGAGTTAAATCCTAGCAATCTCATACTTCATTTTCCAATTCTCAACCAAGTCAAAGTAACTTCATATAACAAGTGATATAACAAACAATCCAAAATGCATTCTCAATCACAAACAAGTAGTCTCATGTTCATAAGTACTCTCCAAGGAAGTTAAGGCTCAAAAGCTCACATATATATCAAGGAAGAAACTCATGAAAATCACAAACTCATATTCTCAATTCACGACAAGTGGTACAACCTACAAACCTAGTGAGTTCAAGTAACAACTTAACCAAATCCACATGCAAACACTACCACCTTCGGGACAAATCAATTCAATGAGCGTAGACGAGTAATCCCAACAAAACACACAAACTAACAATGAAAAGAACCAAAAACTAAACCACACAAAACAAATAAAACACCAACACATATATACAAAGACATAGAAGAAAAGAAAAGAAAACGTACCTAGGTCGTTCCAAGCACGACCTCTCTCACATGTTTGGTGGTGGAAAGTGGCCTCCTCCTCTAGCATAGGCCTCGAAAAATTGTCGTTGCTCTCTTCGCATTTCCTCCATCTCCTCTCTCACAATCCTACGAGTGGTTTGCTCGTTGTGCATCCTTTCATCTCTCATAATTTGACGGGTGGTTTGCTCGTAGTAGCTCCTTTTGGCCGCCATCCGGTTATTCCATGTAGCATCGTCGAGGGCCATCCGATCCATCCTCGTATTAAGTGCATCATATGTCCGAGCATTGGCATTGATGATCTCTTGGAGGTCCTCGGGATGCATCCGTCCCGAATCCGAGTAGTAGTTTCCGGTTTGAGGAACCTCGTATGAAGAATTCCAATTCATCCCCGAATCGGTCCACCCGGAGCCTTGATTCCCTTGTGCTCCGTAGCCCGAGTATGCTTGGTCCCAAACCGGATCCCTCGTCGTCGTATCAACAACATTTGGACCTCCTCCCGCCGATGAACCGGCTCGCTCACGCATGAGATTCTCTTCCTCAAGTTGAGCCTCTCTCAAAATTGACGCATTCACTCTTTCTCCTGCCAATTCCAATTTCCATTTTTGAATACGAGCCGAGTTCTTTTGCCGATAATCCACCATTGCTTGTACACTCTTGTCGGTTCGGATTTCATGCGGTACGAACTCTCTGGCCAAAATTAATCCGCTAGCTTCAAACTCATCCACATCCAAAGCTCGCAGAACTTCCCACGGCTCTCCATTATACGTCTCATCATCTTCATCAATAATTTGGTTGTGAATTTCAAGGTGTCGAGCAAAATGGAACAAGGCCCCTCGAGTCCGTATCCCCCTAGCCGCTTGATCCATCAAACCCCACACTTTCTTCAATGGATTCGAATCATATCCATTCAAAGCCGAGTTAATAAATGAAAACTCCAAGGAGTTTACCTTGTTGCCCTCCACCTTCCCGAAAATGTTGTAGGTCAAGAACTTGTGGACTATGCATAGCACGGGATCGATGAATGCAATTGATCGACCGTGATCCTTCCACTTCTCATTCGGCCCGGCTAACTCTTGCCAATGTGTTGTCTTCACGGTCCCACTTTCCCGTTCTTCGGTAAGCCTACCTTCTCCATCTTGAATCCCGAACACCTCGTCCATGGTTTTTTCCGTTATCGTGACCTCTACTCCATTGAGTCGGCACGTAGCATATGATGGCTTCCTCTTCTCATGAACTTGCTTGAATGTACAAAGCATCTCCAATCCAAGCTTCGTGGAATACTTGAAATCCATCTCCACGAATATCCTTAAGCTCATACGCCGGAAAATATCTTGAATCCTCTCCGTAATCTTCAATTTCTCCATTAACTCTCAATCTATCGGACGAGGTAAGATGTGTTCACCCTTCGAAATTAATTTCTCATAGGCTCTTCCTTCCTCGACGTGGAATATGGGAAACGGAGCTCCATATTGTGCGGAAATGTCTTGAGGACCGGTTGAAGCGGAAGTAGTAGCGGAACCACGTCCCCTCTTCCTTGGTGGTGGTGGTGGTGGTGAAAGATCACGAGCTCCAGCCCTTCGTCCACTTCTCGTCATTGAATTTATTGGTGAATGTTGAAAATTTTGGTTCGGAACTTTTGTCGAACACCTTGTGAGCACCCTTGAAACCTTCGAATTTCTTGAAATTTGGCCGATGAAAATCCCTAAAACCTGAAAGCAATGATCTCAAGATGGTGTATAAGTGCTTTGGTGGAAGAAATTTGAATAAAATCGATGAAGAATCGGAAGAGAAAATCGCAAGAGAAGAATTTAAGAAAAGAGTATTTTTGTGTAAGGGAGAAACTGCCCTAGCCCGTCTTTTAATTCCCAAAAATTTCAAAAACGGCGACCGCCGTTTCCGTTTGGCGGTCGCAGAGAAATTTCGGCGGTCGCCGAATACCATTTGACGACCGTCAAATCGGTACATAATGGGCAGATTATCTTGCCAATTTTCGATCTCTTTCGGCGACCGTCAAATTGCATTTGGTGAGCGCCGTTTTGATATGACGACCGCCGTTTTTCTTTCGGCGGGCGCCGAACTCCTAGAATCTTCGACTTTCAAATTTCAACCTTTTTTCTTCGATAACAACCACATCCGAGCCCGTCCACGCCTAGTAACCTTATTCATGCTCAGTTTAATGTCCAGAGCTGGACTTATTCCCATTTCTAAGTTCAAATGTCATTTTCCTCGAGTCGAAAAACCTCGACATTTCCGATTTTCGACTCTCCTTCATAGTATCGTTTCACAAGATGCCCGTTGACTTTGAACTCGTGCTCATCATCTTCCTTTCTCAGGGTAACTGAGCCATTATCATGCATTGCCACAACTTCATATGGTCCAACCCATCTCGATTTAAGCTTTCCCGGAAATAACCTTAACCGAGCATTAAATAAAAGAGCTTTCATACCCGGTTGTAAGCCTTCTCTACTAGTTTCCGATCATGTGCCTTCTTCATCTTGGCCTTCGAAATCTTAGCATTCTCATATGCTTCATTCCTCAACTCCTCGAGCTCGTCGATTTGTAATGCACGCTCCTTTCCGGCTTTCGTCATCTCCAAATTCACCTTTTTAATAGCCCAAAAAGCCTTATGCTCTATTTCAACCGGTAAGTGACATGACTTCCCATAGACAATTTGGAATGGAGTAGCATTAAGAATTGTTTTGAAAGCCGTCCGGTGAGCCCAAAGTGCATCTCGAAGTTTTTCCGGCCAATCTTTCCTCGATGGCTTCACGGTCTTGGCAATGATAGTCTTGATTTGATTGTTGCTCGTCTCGGCTTGACCGGAAGTTTGAGGATGGTACGGAGTAGCAACTCGGTGATCGATCCCATTTAACCTCATCAATCTCTTGAAAAGCTTGTTGCAAAAGTGTGATCCTCCATCACTAATGATAGCTTTTTGAAAACCAAATCGAGAAATGATGTTCTCCTGCACAAACTTTAAAACAATATCAGCACCACATGTTCGAGTGGGGATTGCCTCAACCCACTTCGAAACATAATCAACGGCTAACAAAATGTACTCGTACTTGTTAGCATTAATAAAAGGACCCATAAAATCGATGCCCCATACATCAAAAATTTCACACACAAGATTAACTTCCATGGGCATTTTGTTCCTTTTACCAATGTTACCAATACGTTGACATCGATCACATGAAAGAATAAAGAAATGGACATCTTTAAACAAAGTAGGCCAGAAAAAACCCGATTGTAGAATCTTAGCTCCGGTCTTCCTACTTGCAAAGTGCCCACCCGATGCATCTTCATGACATTTAGAAATGATAGCTCGTTGTTCACCTTCTGGTAAACATCTTCTCAACAAGTTGTCTTTCCCAAGCTTGAATAACAAAGGATCGTCCCAATAGTAGTACCTACATACATGCAACAAACGTTTGCGTTCTTGGGAAGTAATTCCCTCACGCATCTCACCACTTGCCAAATAGTTAGCAATGTCGGCATACCATGGAACTTTTTCATCAATAACATTCACAAGCATGGATTGTTCATATGGAAAAGTTTCAGAGATAGGCATATTAGCAATCACATTATTATCACATGATTCAAGTCTCGATAAGTGATCGGCTACCGCATTTTCACAACCCTTCCTATCTCTAATTTCCACATCAAATTCTTGCAACAAAAGTATCCATCTTATGATTCTCGGTTTAGCTTGTGCCTTAGTCATAAGATACCTAAGAGCCGCATGATCACTATGAACAATCACCTTAGTACCAAGCAAATACGACCTAAATTTATCTAGCGAGAAAACAACCGCTAACATTTCTTTTTCCGTAGTCGTGTAATTTACTTGAGCATCATTCAAAGTCATACTAGCATAATAAATTACATGCAACATCTTATCGATTCTTTGACCTAACACCGCACCCACAGCAAAATTCGAAGCATCACACATTATTTCAAATTCAAAATTCCAATTAGGTGATACAAGAATAGGTGCACTCACAAGCTTTTCTTTCAAAGTGTTAAAGGCATTCAAACATGAATCATCAAAGACAAACTCAACATCTTGACCAAGTAAATGACACAAAGGTTGTGCAATTTTTGAAAAGTCCTTAATGAAACGACGATAAAATCCCGCATGCCCAAGAAAACTCCGAACACCTTTCACATTGACCGGGGGTGGCAAATTTTTAATCACTTCAATTTTCGAGGGATCAACTTCTATCCCTCTCCTAGAAACAACATGCCCAAGTACAACCCCTTGTGTAACCATGAAATTCGATTTTTCCCAACTCAAAGTAAGGTTACACTCAATGCATCTTTTCAAAACCGTGTCAATCTTTTTCAAAGCATCATCAAATGACGAACCAAACACGAAAAAATCATCCATAAACACTTCAACAAAATCCCCTACCATCTCGGAAAATATGGAAAGCATGCAACGTTGAAACGTACCTGGGGCATTGCAAAGCCCAAATGGCATCCTCTTCCATGCAAAGGTTCCGAAAGGACTCGTAAATGTCGTCTTTGATTGATCCTCCGGTGCTATGAATATTTGGTAATAACCTGAAAGTCCATCAAGATAATGATATAAGAAATTACCGGCAAGTTTATCAAGCATTTGATCAATAAAAGGTAAAGGAAAATGATCCTTTTTCGTTGCGGCATTCAACTCCCGATAATCCATGCACATTCTCCATCCGGTTCTCTCCCGAGTAGCTATGAGTTGTCCCGCTTCGTTCTCCTCTACCGTGATCCCTCCTTTCTTCGGAACCATGTGAATAGGCGACACCCACTCACTATCCGCTGCCGGTACAATCAAACCACCTCCATGTAGCTTGATAATCTCTTTCTTCACAACATCACTAAGAAGTGGATTGAGTCGTCGTTGTGGTTGCCTCTTTGGAGTAGCATTCTCGATCAAGTTGATACGATGCATGCACATAGAAGGGCTGATTCCCTTCAAATCCTCAATGCTCCAACCAATAGCCGCCTTGTTCTCTTGTAAAACTTCGACCAATCTCACCTCTTCTTCAACGGTCAACTTTGAGGAAATGATGACCGGTTTGTTCTCACCTTCTTCCAAAAACACGTACTTGAGATTAGGAGGCAAATCCTTCAAAACCAACTTTACACTCTTCGTTGGTAACGAAACTTCCTTCTTTCGATCCTCCACCCCCCCCACGCTCAAGTCGACAAACCGTGGAGCTTGTTCATTCTCTTCTAGTTCTTCTAAATCTTCGTCTCCAAGCTCTACATCATTCTCTTCTTTTATCTCCAAAGCTTGCATGGTTCGATAACATCAACAAACGAGCACTCTTCCATTAACGTTGCAGCTGGAGCAATGTTCTTCTTTCTCACCGATATCGAGACCGTCTCTCCAAGTACCGACATTTGGAGTTGTCCCTTCTTTACATCGATTAGAGTGTTGGTTGTAGCCATGAACGGACGTCCCAATAAGATAGAGTGATCTTGGGAATTCTCCGGAATATCACCAACATCCAACACCACAAAATCAACCGGCACTATCAACCCTCCAACTTCAACAAGAATATCTTCGACAATTCCTCTCGGATATCTAACCGACCTATCGGCAAGTTGAAGGCAAATTCGTGTCGACTTCAAATTGTCAAGCTTTAATTGATCAAATATAGCCGACGGCATCAAGTTGATTCCGGCTCCCAAATCTAGCATACCGGACACCTCGTTTCCGGCTCCAATCACAATTTTGATAACAAAGCTTCCCGGATCACTCTCCTTTGGTGGTACTTGGTGTTGCATCACGGCACTAGCACCTGCAAACAACACAACTTTCTCGTTCTCCTCGAACTTTCTCTTGTTAGAAGCCAATTCCTTAAAAAATTTCACGTAAGAAGGAATGTTAGAAATCATATCGAGCAAAGGGACATTTACCTCAACCTTTGCTAGAAGATCGTAAAGTTGCTGAAATTGTTGATCCTTCTTCTTGTTTCTAAGATTGCTCGGATAAGGAACGGGAGGCTTGTATGGATTCTTCGCTTTGTGAAGAACCACCCTTTCGATTTCGGCCTCAGCTTCCACTCGTTTCCTCTTCTTCCTTTCCTCTTCTTTTTCTTCGAATTTGTCTTCCTCTTCCTTCTCTTTTTCCTCCTCCTTGTTCTCACAAATAATCTCTTCGATATATTCCTCATTTTCCTCCTCAAAAATCGCTGCCCTTTTGTCTTTTTCAACTTCTTCACCCGGCATCCTTACTTTGTTGTCTATAATCTTTTCCGACCTCAATACCGTAAGAGCTTTGGCATGGGATGGTTGACTTGGAAGTCTTCCCGACTCCTCTTTTGCTTGCATCTTCCCAAGTGTAGTAGCCATTTGCCCCATTTGAGTGTTGATGCTATTAAGTACCGCATCATAGCCTCCCACTTTCACCTCTAAACTATCCATCCTCAAATCATTTTTCTCGGCATATTTCTTCATCCACTCTTCGAAATTATTACTCGAGGGTTGTTGAGGAGGTCTTAGAGGCTGTTGTTGTTGAGTAGGAGCTTGATACAGAGCCCGGTATTGTTGGTTCGGTGCTTGATAAGGAGCTCGGTACGATGTGCTCGAAGATTGACCTTGCTGAAAATTTTGCCTCGGTTGCCATTGTTGAGGTTGTGGCCTTGGTTGATATGGATAATTAGGTCTTTGATTTCCTCCTTGTTGATTGTTGTAGTAGCCTCCTTGTTGATTATACGGCTGTACCACCGAAGCTTGTACTTCCGAAATCACCATTTCTCCTTGTTGTGGTTGATATGGAACACATGCCATGTTCCCTTGCTCTCCAACCATAGGATGCCCTTCAATCATCAACGGAGCTTGCATTTGGGGCATCGGACAACTAGCTGGTCCATGCCCTTGATAACCACACATCGTACACACCTCCATTTGGTTCAAAAGGAGTTGTGTTTTCCGATTCCCATCCTCCATCTTCAATTCTTTGATTTCTTTTGACATCTCCTCAATTTTCAAGTCGAGGTTGCTAGCTTCCACTTCTTTCACATCATTCACAACTCTTCTTCTCGAACTTTTCCTCCTCGAATTCCCAACCATGGTCTTGTAGATAGTAACCATCTCTTCCGGTGATCGATAGGTGATGTCACCTCCGGCTTGATTATCCACCGACCCTTGCAAAGAATCTGTCAAAGAATCATAAAAAATTGGTTAAGTAAGACTTGAGTGAATGTATGGTGAGGACATTTAAGAAGTAAATCTTGAAAACGATCCCAAATTTCATGGAAAAATTCTCCCGGACGACTCGTAAAACCACAAATTTGATTCCTAAAGTCCGTCGTCTTGTGATGTGGGAAAAATTGACTCATGAACTCGTCGTAGATGTCATTCCAATTTTGTAGAGAGTTTGGAGGCAATGCTATCCACCACGACTTGGCCTTATCCTTCAATGTCATCGGAAAGAACCGACATCGCAACTCGTCTTCTTGATGTCCATTCAATGGAAAGGTATGAATGGTGTTGTAGAAATCTCGGATGAAACTCAACACATCCTCGTTGTTATTCCCATGGTACTCCGGTAATTGATTGAAGTCCATCGGATTCACCTTGTAGTTCTTCACCACCTCCGGTAAATCAACACATGTCGGAGTTGCTCCAATGATAGGCCTTGTAATGTCACCTTGTTGAACTCGTCGAGCCGCTGGATTTCCATATTGATTCCACTGATTTGGTTGCATCCCATAACCCCCATACGGCATCATATTAGGCACCATGTTTGGCCATTGTTGTTGGAATTGTCCTTGCATGTTTTGATTGACTTGAACTCCGGGTTGCTGAAATGGATACTCGTAGTTTGGTTGATAAGCCATGTTATTCATCATGTTTGGATTCATCATCGGTGGTTGGTTCATCATCTGAGGATTCATCATGTTTGGATGATAACCAACGTTAGGGCTCATCACATTATGAGGAGTAGAATGATGATCCTCATCTTGTGGATTTAGAGGTGTTGGAGGAGTAAGTTGTGCTTGAATATTGAATTGAGGAATTTGAATATGTAAATTACTTCCTCCCGCTTGATCGTTGCTATTTTGAGGAGTTCCCAAAGGTAGAAGAGGTCCTTGAGTATTAGGAGATAGAACATGTCCTTGGGAAGGTTGACCTTTCTTTAATCCCGAAGCTTCTTGTCCGGTTTCATCTTCAACATCAACCCTTTCTTTATTCTTCTCCATTCCTTCGGTAGATGAACTTTGTTGCTCACTAGCCGCCTTACTTCTTGTAGTGACCATGCACACTCAAAGTAGAAGATTAGTAATAACAAGACAATTAACTAAATTAACTAAATGAAATACAAAACTAAAACTAAACAAACACTTAAACACACTATCCGTTTCCCCGGCAACGGCGCCAATTTTGATTAGACGTTTTCGTGCGCGTCTCTCGTCAAAATCCGAGGTCAATTGTAGTTGACTCGGTATCAATCCAAGGAAACGAAAGAAATATGTTCTAGTATTTGAAAAGTAATAAAAACGTATTTCATTATACTAAATCCTAAGTTCATTTTGATTCTCGTTAAACAAAGTAAGAGTAGAATAATTCAAGTAAGAAAAGCTCAAATAATTATAATCCAAACTTGACTTCACATCATTTACCCCTTTTTCAACCTTAGACATTCAACACTCGAAAGTCAAGTTCCCGGTCGGGTTGCTTAACTCGTTTTGCAAACGTTTAATCCACTTGATTGCTCGCTCCCGGTCGGGTTACGAGTTCAAGAGTGTGTCGATTGTTCAAGACCTTCCGGTTCAATGATTTTTCGTCTTGTTTTTCATATAATTATTCGAGTGAAAAAATTAGTTCATCATCTTCAACAAGTATCGAATAACTAGAACAACGATAAATGAAAATAAAGCTTTTACGATACACTCGAAAATAAACACGAAATTAAGCAAGAGAATAAAACAAAGAACTAGTTTAAAACAATCTTTAATTAACCAAGAGAAATTCATTCAAATAAGCATTCTAACATTCTCGATTCGAAAGCATTCAATAGTTTTTGCAAAGAAAGGAAATAGCATGAAAGTAGACAATCTAAAAGTTTAAAAAATTGAAATACATCTACAAATACTAAACTTGAAACGGCTTCGGATTTGATCGATCGTCTCTCGGAGTTGTCGGCTCCGAAATGGTCTCCCCGTGCTCCTCGATTAATTCCCAGGCGAAAGTTATGTCTTTTCCTCCTTTTCCTCGCCTAAATGCATCAAAGAATGGATTAGAAACCGCCCTGCAACTGCCCTGAAACGGCGACCGCCGTTTGATTTCTGTGCCCGCCATATGATTTCGGCGACCGCCGTTTCGCCCAAAAATCCAAGCTGGAAATCTGCATCTTTTTGGCCCTTTCGGCGGTCGTCATTCGGTTTTCGGCGCCCGCCGTTTATCCTCTGCGACCGCCATTTCCAATTTGGCGCCTGCCAATTCTTGTTCCTTCGGTTTCTTCTCGTTTCTTCGACTTTCTTCGACTTTCTTCAACCTTTGACCTACAAAACGAACTCGAACCACTCCAACACACCCCATGAGATCCGACACACACAAAAACATCAAAAATAACTAAAACGTCATAAACATGCAACACACGACTCACATACGACACTTAAAACATAAACGAAAAACACACACACACAACATAAATCAAAAATATCACGTAAATGTATACTTATTATTTAAAAAAATTATTTTTCTTGGTATATTATCTTAATTTATTATCTTAATTATTTTTTTTAAATATAAAGAAGCTATAGTTGATTATATCTTGATTGATTTTATGTTTGAATTTGAAGATTTTATGTTAGAATTTGAAGGTCAAAAATTGACTTTAAATAATTATTTTTAATTATTTAATAGACAATGCCAAACATATGAAAATTACCTCATTTATTTTATTTTAAAAAAATAATTATTTTTAATTATTTAATAGACAACGCCAAACATATGGAAATTACCTCGTTTATTTTATCTTTAAATTCACACAAGTTATTTGTTATTCTAAGTATAAGACTGATATATTATTGTTTTTTTTTAGTTGAAATAATAGTTTCTATTTTTTTTAAATACTATTTTTTTGTAATTTGGTTATTTATTTATTCAACCTTGTATCTTTAAAACAATACTTCAAAATTTTCAAAATGATAACAAGTATAAATTTCAAAAACTAAATTGATCATTAACCTAATAATTTCTTAAATTAGAATTTTGGTGTTAATTTTGATCATTTATTTTATTTTAAAAAAATAATTTTTTTAATTATTTAATAGACAACGCCAAACATATGGAAATTACCTCGTTTATTTTATCTTTAAATTCACAAGTTATTTGTTATTCGTTTTTTTATATATTGATTTTTAACGCCAAACATATGGAAATTACCTTATTTATTTTATCTTTAAATTCACAAGTTATTTATTATTCGTTTTTTATATATAGCGTTGATTTGGGTAACTCCCCCTCGTTACATACATTTCACTCGTTCCTAAGGCTGACGTCAAAAGTTCAAATGACAGATCCGATCTTTCCAAATCTTGCTTTTATGTCGAAGAAGGCTTAAAGACGCATAGCTGTCTGGTAAAAGACTTATAGGGCGAAGTTCCCTTTGACAGAAGTTAGTCGGTGATGGGTAAGCTGCTGGGTGCAACCGACCGAAGAGCGTTGGGCGTTTTAGGGTACCGAACTGGGCAACTTCCTCTGCCGATTTCAGATCTGAAGTTGTCCATCCCACTAATTAATAGGTTTCAAGAGTTCCGCTTTAAGATGAAGAAGTCCCCGAAACGGGGTGTGTTGGACGAAGTGACAATAGTCACATTGAACCCTCGAATATGCTCGAAGATCTCGAAATGATCTTCCAGTTCTGGGGAGAATTCGCAAAACTTGTTTTTTATATATTGATTGTTTTTTATTAGTCTATACGTATAGGTCAAGCGGGAGTATGTTCAGAGATAAGGACTTAAAAGTGTTTTTTCATAAGAGCATCTCCAATGGAGAGGTAGAAGTCTACGTGTACTTCTACCTCTCACCCAAAAATGCGGTAGAAGCCATTGAAGATGCGATGACGTGTTAAGATTAGGAGTTCCTAAAACATCTGGGGTAGAAGAACTTCTCCCCGGGTAGAGGTAAATTATATTATTATTTTATTATTATTATTTATCATTATTAATTTATTATTATTATTTAATATTATTAATTAACAAAATTAATATGCCATTTTAATTTTTAACGTAACGGATTATTATTTATTTTATATAAAAATTATTTAAAATTAAGAATTTTGAAATAGATTAAATTTTAACTTATTTTTTATTTTAACAATTATTATATTTTATATAAAAATTAATACAAAATAAAAAATTTCAAATAGTTAAATTTTTAGCGTTAAAAATTATTTATATACAAATTAATTAAAAAGTTAAAAATTATTTATATACAAATTAATTAAAAATAAGAATTTTTAATATATAAAAATTATTTAAAATTAAGAATATTGAAATAGATTAAATTTTAACTTATTTTGTATTTTAACTAATTATTCTATTTTATATAAAAATTAATACAAAATAAAAAATTTTAAATAGTTAAATTTTTTGTGTTAAAAATTATTTATATAAAAATTAATTAAAAATAAAAATTTTGAAATAGTTAAATTTTTAGCGTTAGAAATTATTTTTTATTTTATATAAAATTTAATTAAAAATGAAAATTTTGAAATAGTTAAAATTTTAAAATCAGTATATTCTTGATTATTTCTATAAATATTAAATAAAAAATAAAAAAAATAAGTTAGTGGTGGAACTTTTGTAGGTAGAACCAATATTTCTATAAATATTAAATAAAAAATAAAAAAAAATAAGTTAGTGGTGGAACTTTTGTAGGTAGAACCATTGGACGAGGGAGAAGTTTTTTTAGGTAGAAGTAGAAAAAGTATGAGTTGGCGCATAAGTGGTCTACTCCTCACTCAAAAGTTGAAACTATCTAAGAGTATCTCCGATGGAGAGGTAGAAGTCTACGTGTACTTCTACCTCTCACCAAAAAACAAAGTAGAAGCCATTGGAGGTGTGCTGATATGTATAAGTGAGGACTTCCTGATAGTTATGGGGTAGAAGAACTTCTACCCGAGTAGAGATAAAAAATAATATTATTTTATTATTATTATTTACTATTATTAATTAATAAAATCAATATTTTTGTTTTAATTTTTAAAATAGTTAAAATTTTAACGTTAAGAATTATTTTATATTTTAACGCTATTTTGTTTTTTTATATAAAAAATAAGAATTTTGAACTATTAAATTTTCTTTTTATATAAAAAATAAGAATTTTGAACTAATTAAATTTGTAACGGATTATTTGTATTTTTATTTTATATAAAAATTAATTAAAATTAATTTTTTTATTTATTTTATATAATAATTAATTAAAATTAAATTTTTTGAAATATACGGATTATTTGTATTTTTATTTTATATAAAAATTAATTAAAATTAAAAATTTTAAAATAGTTAAAATTTTAACGTTAGCGGATTTATTTTATATAAAAATAATTAAAATTAAAATTTTTGAAATAGTTAAAATTTTAACGTTAACGAGATTTATTTTATATTTATAAAAAATTAATTAAAATGAAAATTTTGAAATAGTTAAATTTTAAAAGTCAATATATTTGTTGTGATTATTTTTATAAATTACGGGACAATTATTCTTTCGCAATTAATTTACTTTATTTCATCTAAAAATCATTTTTTTACTTTGACTATTATTATTATTATTTAAATATAATAATAAATAAAAAATAAAAAACAAGTAATTGGTGGGACCTATAAAATTTATTTTTGGGTAGAACTGTTGTATGAGTTAGAAGGTTTTTTTGGGTAAAAGTAGAAAAAAATATGAGTTTGCGTGGCCTACTAATCAACCAAAACTTAAAACCACCAGTGAAGATGCTCTAATGAAAACAAACATGAATATAGTTATTACAATTTTTTTTTTTTACTTTTTTTTTACAAGTGAATTTATAAAGGCTTTTCTTCCAAAAATTTGTAGAGTATTGACTCTTCTCAATCTAACAAGAGTGATTTTAAGTATTCCGTTCTCACAAACTGCAATTGTTCTCAATTTAGAAAAAAAAAATTATAAGCACAATTTGCAATTGTTCTCAATTTATTAAAAAAATAAAATTATAAGCAATTATTACAAAAAAATTTAAAAAAAAACTTTTTTTACAAGTGAATTTATAAAGACTTTTCTTCAAAAAAAATTGTATTTTACATACTATTTGAGTGATCTTTAGAGCATTGGTACCTATTGTTCTCAATCTAGAACACAAGAAACAAAAACAAATTATAAGCAATTAATTTCTACTATAAGATTAACGGTTGTTCTCAATTTAGATCAAAAACAAATTATAAGCAATTAATTTCTACTATAAGATTTTAGAATACAAGCTAACATCATCAAAATATATGAAAAATACAGTAGTGCTAACAATTTCAATTGTTATTAACCTAATCATATAAAATCTTGACTTTTTGAGAGCGTAAATGTTGTCACGTAGCAAGACAAAATCATAAATACCAATTTATAATTACCCACTATTTTTAAAAAAATAAAAAAAAATATATTCTTTCCTCTTTTCCAACTTCATCTCTTTCTTTAGAATTCAACAACCAACTGACCCATTCAACTCACTCTCTCATCGACTCCATCAAACAAAACCCCCTCCCCCTCTCACCCCATACCCATTCCTTCTTCACTCTGAAACTTAACTATTTTTTCCTCTCTTTTTTCTTGTTTATGTCTCTTTGCATTTCCCAATTCCCACCATGAAAATCATCACCCCTTTCCTCTCCACGTTCTTTCTCCTCTTCCTCTTCCTCTTCCTCTTCCTCCTCCCACTTTCCTTTTCTCAACCCCTCAGAGGTAATTAATTACGCACAGAGAGGCAGAGCTTTTTTTCTGTTTTTCCTTCTTTATTGACTTTTGATTAAATTTCAAAGACAGCGAGCCCTTTTGAAATCTTGCAGATATTCAATCTGGGCTTTGGGTTTCGCACCATAAAAAATCAATCTTTATTGTATTTTCAAGACGAATTTTCCTGACGGAGAATGTTTTTCTTCTTCTGCAGGTGTCTTTCTTGATTGCGGCGCTAATGCCAGTTCCACGATCAACGGCCTGGATTGGCTGCCGGACTCGGACTACATATCCACCGGCACACCCAGAACTGTTACAGAGCAAGTCCTCTTCCCAACCCTCGCCACCGTCCGCACATTCCCTCTCCAGAACAACGTCTTAAAGAAATTCTGCTACGAGATTCCGGTCGACCGGACTCAGAAGTACTTGATCCGGACGACGTATTTCTACGGTGGGGTCAATGAAAATAGTTATGTTAATAGCAATAGCAATCCTCCGGTTTTCGATCAGATAGTCGATGGGATGCTTTGGGGTGTAGTGAACACGACTGAGGATTATGTGAGTGGGAATCTGAGCTATTACGAGGGCGTGTTTATGCCCACGGGGAAGAACCTGAGCGTGTGCTTGGCCGCGAATACGTATACGGATTCCGACCCTTTCATCTCGACTCTTGAGGTTGTGCTTTTGTGGGATCAGCTGTATAATTCAACTGATTTTAGGGCATCCGGTTTGAGTTTGGTGGCGAGGAACAGTTTTGGGTATAATGGACCTGTTATTGGGTGAGTTTTTGTTTTGGCATTGTCTTGTGTTTTGTCTTCTATATCGAACTTGTGCTTTTAGATGAAATGATTTAGCGTAGGAGGAGTGGAAAGTAAATTAGGAAATAAAAGTAAGCATCGATCGCGTGTATAAGAGAGTGTTTGGTGAATAAGATTTGTAAGTGATTAGATTAACTTTCGTTTCGTTTCTTTTAGCATTTAGAGTGAGCAATGTGAAAAACTTGTTTGAGAAAACGAAAATGAGTTTTGGGTTTATGATTACAAGTAAGAAGATAGTAGCTTATGTGATTTTATTTTTATTGCTTTTGTGAAATGAAAATAAGATGAAATGAAATTTTACTACTCTCCTTTCTATTTTCTAACTAACCAAAAGAATAATCTAATCATCAGATACCCTGATGACCAGTTCAATCGCTACTGGGAACCGTTTGGCTTAGATGCATTTCCCCAATCGAGTTCACCAGGCCTTGCTGTCTCCGGAATCTGGAATCTTCCCCCTGCAGTGGTGTTCCAAACACGGCTCACGAGAAGCCTAGTCGAGCCCCTTACACTACTCTGGCCTCCATTTCCCTTATCGGGTTCAGACATTAATTATTACATTGCTCTTTACTTTGCGGATGATCAAGATTCCACTTCGGGAAGGTTGAGAGCAATGGACGTGACCATAAATGGGGTCGCTTATTATAGCAACCTAACAGTGACCCCGGCGGGTGTTGCTGTGTTTGCAAACCAGTGGCCTCTTGGTGGAATTACAAACTTGACCTTGGCTCCGGCTGCTGGGTCGAATGTTGGCCCTTTGATTAATGCTGGGGAGGTTTTCCAAATTCTTCCTGCAGGAAGGAGAACTCTAGCACGAGATGGTATGTACTGCTGAATCGCAATTAGTTATTTACCTAACTTTTTGATTCTAACTGTTTTGGTTCTTATCAAAAATAGTAGTTTTATTCGTGTATAAGAGTTCAACTAGAAGGGGAATCGAACATGAATCTATAGCACTTCTCTCCCTGCTGTTTAAACTCTATTTTAACCATGCAGAATTAAATACAGAAATTGAATTCTAATATATTTTGTTTTCTAGTATTTTGTTTAGCTTCCAACGACACTAAATAACTGCTGTAACTTTATGAGTTTTCCTTTTTGCCATGCAGTAATTGCTATGATAGGCTTGAGAGGAAGCTTACAGAACACTCCGTCCGATTGGAAAGGCGATCCATGTTTACCCAGCCGATATCCATGGACTGGTGTTACTTGTTCTGAAAGAACTCGTATTCGCGTAGTATCTTTGTGAGTAGCATTTTTTTAACAAGTTACTGTATTGATGTTTTATAAATCATGACTAAGGGAGCGTTTGCCAAAATCTGCCCTTAAAAGAAGGGACTAATTTATTGTAGGAGAAAGCGAGCAGTAATCGAGAACGAGTTAATTAGCTAGGTTATTTTTGTTGTGAAAGCCAAAAACCAGAAGCCGGATCAGAAATCTAAAGCTTATTTTTAGATTATCTGAATGCTACTCACACCTTTTTTTTTTAGTAAAAAGCTTACATCACTTTTGTGTAATAAATATTTTACTTGAGAGGTAAATTATTTGTTTTGACCGTCAATAACTTTCTGATAGTAAATTGCTGCAAGTGATTATTTGTTTGTAAAGGTTGAAAACACATTTTTTTAGTAATTGCAAGCACTCCCTACAAAAGTTCAAACCGATTGTCATCTTTCGGAGCAAATAAATTTGCTGTCTTACGTCCTTTTTTTTCTTCCTATTTTGCTGCAGAAACCTTACGAGTATGGGTCTTTCAGGAACAATCTCACCACTAATTAACAATCTTACAGCACTGAGAAGCATGTGAGTGAAATGTACTGTATACATTATTTGCAAAGGTTTTTTTTGGCAAGTTTACATTATTCTATTGTCAAAGGGCTTAAATTTGTTGTTATTTGCAGCTACCTTGGAAATAACAGCTTGTGGGGAAGTATCCCGAACCTCGGTTCCTTGAGAGTATTGCAAAACTTGTGAGTGACATTCTCTTTTAAAGTTGAAATATATATTATAATGATAGTATATTTGATTGCAAATGTTGTTTGAGTATATCATTGGTTTTTCTGTTTTTTTCGTTTTTTTAATTTGTATAAATGTTATATTTCAGGCATTTGGAAGATAACCAACTAGGTGGGGCGATTCCTCCATCACTGGAAAACCTAAGCAACTTAACTGAACTGTAAGCTCTAAATATGCTGAGGACTTGTTTGCAATTTTCCAAACTTAATAAAATGACTTCCTCGAGAGAATTTCTGAGCTTATTTTATTTCCTTAATTCTTTTGGTACCATTTCTGTAGGTTCCTGCAAAGCAACAATTTCACGGGTCAAATACCGAGAAACCTTACACAAAAACCTGGATTAACACTAAGGTAACTTTCTTACTTTTTACAGTATTTTGTAACTGTTCCGGTTTGGTTGGTTGATTGATTGAAATCTTTGTTCTTCATAGGTATACTCCTGGAAATCCATTCTTGACTACATGATACTCATATGATTCTTTGGTTACAGTTCTGTAAAGTATTTTAAGTCGGGTTTGTTGTAGTTTGTCCGCCTAACGGCACATTCTTAACTATATTTTGTCGAGAGCCAAGATTCCTTTATTCTAAAGCATTAGTTTGTGATAGAAACAAATATATTGTTTGTTGTTTGATTGATTAAACTGTACATTGTCATTTTATTTTTTTTGTATCATGATGTTTGAGACATCATTTATATAGCAAATAGTCAATGTACCTTTTACCATGAGACAGTCTGTGATATTGACTGTGAAATTATGTGATTGTTGGTTGAATAAATGAGAAGGTTTAGCAGTATGTATGTGAGTACGAGCAAGACTGTAACAAGAACACTCATTTGTCATCAATTTACTTCATGAATTGCATTTACACAATTTCATTTTCCTCTTTTTCATCCAATGTATGTGATTATTTATCCACTTATATATACTATAAGATTAATTATACAATAATTATATGCATTATATGTGGTTTAGACTATGTACTTTAGGACCGAAAGTAACTGAAATGAATGAAAGTGAAGTGAATGCACTTCAACTGAAATTAGCTTAACTGAATTGATTTTTTTATAAAAATAATAATAATTTTTATTGGGAAAATCATGGATGGGGCACTTCTAATTTCTAAGAGTTATATATAGATAGTACCTATACTTTTTCCTGATTATTATATAGGGCACTTGGACAATACTATCCTTTTTCAATTTCAAAATTCACTAAATTAATTAAAAAGAATAAAATTCAAACTTCTATTATTTCCGTATTATTTTTCATGGTCAGTCACATCATCCATTTCTCAACTCTCATATTTTACACTAATTCCAATAACCACTGCAATAAAATTCAAAAAAAAAATAAGAAATCAAATTTGAGATTTATTGAAGTGGATCGTTCTTGCGTCTTCAACAAGAAAATCTATCTCAGATAACCATCGACCACAAGAACGCGAATTATTGGAGTCGGTTTCACGATTCCGAACCCAAGGCAGGAAGGTATCTTTCAAATATAAAATCTAATCGGGATTATACATAATATATATGTTAATTGATTGAAAATATAGTAATCAGCTAAATCCATCATCTACTACAATTGAAATCAAAACTATCATAGATATAATCAATGAAATACAAATAAAATCAAAACTATCATAGATGAAGAAACACTTACAAGTACAATTAAAATTAAAACTATCATTAGATGTAGTAATCAACTAAATCCATCCTCTACACTTATAAGTACAATTAAATCAAAACTATAATAGATATAATAAATGAAATACAAATAAAATCAAAACTATGATAGATAAAAAATCACCTACAGGTACAATTAAAATTAAAACTATTATAGATAATAAGTATAAAAAAAATTAAAACGATAAATATACATCAACATTAAAATCAAAACAAACTATCATTACAACAACTAAAATTAGTTTGAAAACGATAAATATAATTTACCTTAAGAATAACACATATAGTACATACAACAATTATAATTATAAATACATATGTACTAATGCTTGGTACATACAACAATTATAATTATAAATACATACTCCCTCCAAATTTAAGCAATAGTCACACTTACTTTGTATTTTGTGAAGGAAGTGTGACTATTAGTCGGAGAGGGAGTACGTATATATAACATATAATCTGATGTTTGCGCAAATATATTTTACCAGATATATTTACTAATTTTTGCCAAATATATTTAGATTCTTATTTCTTACGCAAATATATTTATATATATTTAGTAACTCTATTACTAAATTAATACTCCCTCTGTCCCGCTATAGTCACTGGTGGTCAACTGCTGACTTTTTTTTACCGTCCAATACGTATGACTTTTTTTTACCGTCCAATACGTATGATAAACAGTATACAAAAATTATGAAAAAATAATAACATAAAATTTTATGTTAGTTATTTTTTCATAATTTTTGTATACTGTTTATCATACGTATTGGACGATAAAAAAAAGTCGCGTTGACCACCAGTGACTATAGCTCTGGGACAGAGGGAGTATATGTTATAATATTATTTACAATGAAAGATTGTTTAATATTATTGTAAAGATATTTACGACTTTATACATTTTAAAAAATAATGACACTAAAGAATACAAATACTCTAATAAATAAACAAGTATTAAATATACAACTACATTTTAAAAAATGCTACCCTAATAAATAAACAAGTATTAAATATACAACCCCTAAAAATGAGGTGAAAACAAAAATTGGTGTTCAAAATAATATTAAAAAACAATCTGCCCCATACCTTAATATTACCATTTTTATAAGTTGTTAATATTTTTTAAAGAATATTAATAATATCTTACATTAATTATATTATATATTTAAAATTATTGATACGAATTATTTTTTATTTATTTTTTTAATTAATTTTGAAACAAATTTATTTGAATTGAATTGAAATGAGCTAAAATTAAATTCAAAAGAACATGTGTATTCCGCTTGTTGAACCATAGCTAAAACTCATGTGCCTCTTGTTTAGTTGTTTTAGCTCATATATATAAACGCCAACTGATTTTTTATCCAAAATTAATTGGGTGTGAAAGTTGTTTTAGCTCATATATATAAACGCCAACTGATTTTTTATCCAAAATTAATTGGGTGTGAAAGGCTCTACTAATCATGTTATTAATTTGAATTTTAAAATTAAAATTACATACTCCTTTATTTAGAATTAAATTTCACTTTTACATATCAAATTTAAAATATATTTAATTTAAATTGCGATATTTGTATTAATATGTAATATTTTAATAATGAATATGGTAGTTTTTAATTTTTTAATTATAATTTTTTTTAAATATAATTTTTATTTATTATTATTAAAATAAAATTTTAATTATAATTATAAGTTAAATTATTTACGAGATCAATTGAAAGAGTAAAATTAAATTAAGTAATAATGTGATTTTTATATAAATTTTGTTTTTTATTTGTCTAGTGAGTAAAGGTAAAGTTCATTTTTTTACGAAATCTTAAATGCTTTATTCCCGGTTTTCTTTTTCACAATTACATCCATCATACTCCGTCTGTCTCATGGCAATTGGGCAGATTGAGCAGGCACGGAAACCAACAAATTCATTAATTCTGATTGTTTAACAACACTTTTTAAGGGCATATTAGTATTTAAGTAAACATTATTAATAAAACAAAAGTAATTAACTATTTTTAACATTAAAAATAATTAAGCTAAATACATTGGGTTCATCCGAAAAAAAAATCTAAAATACAGAATTCAAAAAAATGATAGTTCCAGAATTTAAAATAAAATGACATCAATTAACTCGTTCATTGATTCTTTGTTCTTCGTAATGTTCTTTAAAAATTGGAAATCTTTTAAAAAATTTATCAAATAAAAGATAAATTTGCTATAAACATCACATTCAAGCATAATAGATCTAAAAACATTTCCAGATCTTAGATTTGCCCGTCGCGATAACTCGACTATTTCTCAGAATCTTCACAAGAGCGTGAAGTCGGGATAAGTCTCCGGACTCGAATCGGCGGAGATTTGTAACTCAGGCCATAGATCCGTTCGAGATGTGTGACTCAGACCATAGATCCGTTCGAGATTTGTGACTCAGACCATAGATCCGTTATAGGAACGTCGCAGATCTGTAACTCAAGATTCGTTACGAAATCGTCGAAGATACCAATATCTACATCTAATATTAAGCAGAAAGAGACTAACAAATAGTTAAATTAAATACACGGGTAGGAGGACTAGTTATTTTAATTAGTTATTTTTTGATGTGTCGGTGTAGATTATTTTTGTTAGAGTTTCTCTGGGATCTTATGTCCCTGATTTTCCGATCCCTTATTGAATTCAACTTTTGATTTTTCCGACCACTTATTGAATAAGTTATGATTTTTCCGATCACTTGTTAAATTCAAGTTATGATTGATTTTTCCGATCACTTATTGAATTCAAGTTATGATATTTCCGATCCCTTATTGAAATCAAGTTTTGATTTTTCTGATCACTTGTTGAAATCCAGTTGTATCATATATGGATTCCGCTGTCATTTTTTTATTTTGTAAATTTGTTACTGTAACGTGTCTCAGAGAAATTTACTCTTCTTAGAATTTTCTCTCTGGTTATTTTCTTGGAATTTGGCTTACTCTTCTTTTAATAATTGAATTTTTTGGTTGCAGTTCATACATTTTCTTGCGAAGACAAATTGGACAGTAATTATGTCTCTTGCACAGCCTTACCGTCACTTTTACAGTGGTGGAAAGTCGGCTTATGGTAATAACAACACCGTGGGTGGCATGAAAGCAACCACTGCTGCTAACTACAACGGGAATTATGATGGCTTCCCTTATATTCCTAATTTTTACACGACCAATCTGGGTTCATCCTGTAATTTATCTAGAAACTTATTTCTGGATGGACCCAATTATGACAGTGCCTGGTCTGAAGTCCTACCTTCTTCGAAAAGGAGAAGGGTCTCAGATTTCTCTTGTGAAAGCAATGGTAGACCCTATCAACAACAATTCACATATGAAAATGGTCTCCAGAATAACGTTAATCCTTGGCAACATGCACCTCCTCGATTCTTCAGTGCTTATGCTTCAACTAGCAACAAACGGGACCGGTCAAAGCTTGAGGATGAAGAGGAAGTGGTTTTTATGTCGAGGGAAAAGATAGATACTTGCTCTCCTTCAAGAAAAGATGGTATTGATGTGCTTCACGAGAACCGATTGAGATACTCCTATTGTGCCTTCCTTCAGAATCTTGGAGTTAGGCTTGATATGTAAGCTATTTAAATATCTTTGCAAGTTCTTTATTGGAAGTTAGTTGTGGAGTAATATTGTAGTGACAATATTTTCCTTATTATTGCATTTGCAGACCACAGACTACGGTTGGAACTGCCATTGTTTTGTGCCATCGCTTCTTTGTTCGTCGGTCCCATGCCTCTCATGACAGATTTGTACGCCTCTTTTCTATAGACATAAATATAAAATTTTATTAAAATTAGATTGAATCTGAAAGAATTTCTTACCCATTGATTTTGATTATTGTGTTGCTCTTTCAGTGCAAAAGCTAATTAATCAATATATTTATTTGCTGCAGTTAATAGCTACTGCGATGCTTTTCCTTACCTCAAAGTCTGAGGAGACATCGTGCCCACTCAACGATGTACTAAAAGTGGCATCTGAAATTCTTCATGGGCAGGAGTTTCGTGTTCTCTCTTATATGCTTCCTATTGTGAGTATTCTCCCACTTCTTTTATCTACAATGTGTATACTTGTGTATCTGCTTCAATGAGGAATTTATTTATTCACTATAGCAATACCCAATGACATTCTCAAACTCAGTCAAACTCACCTTTGAATTGGTTCATCTACTCCACTTCTACTGAAATCAAGTTTCAAAGGTTATGTTATTTTTCGTGATATTTTTTAATTTTCCAAAATGCTTTAAAAGAATAACATTTGACATTATTTTCTTTGTTTGGGCAAATGTAATCACATCTTCTACACTGTCTAGTTCTGAATATTCCATTTTAGTTATATACACCAATTCCTAGAGAATGAGCTACTTGAAGGAAAATGTGAGAAAGAAGCTGTGAATGAACTTTCATTGCAAATGTTTAAAGATTGAGCATCACGTGAGAAATAAGTGAGATCTTTTTGTAAAATATGATTTCGCCTCTAGCAAAGTGGCTGTGGCTATGTTTTATTGTAGCAGATTATTTTTCCTGCCCTTTTCATTTTTTTCTTTTTAAATTACAAATAATACTCATGCAGTAGATATGCTTTATGATTCATGGCTGCTATTACCATATCAGAATTGGTTCGAGCAATATCGCAAGCGGATAATAGAGGCTGAACAGCTGATTCTAACAACCTTGAATTTTGAGCTAAGCGTGCAGCACCCATATGAATCTTTGACATCCACTCTTCAAAAATTAGGATTTTCCCAATCTGCTTTGGCGAATCTGGCATTGAGCTTGATCAGTGAGGGGTAAGTTCATTAAAGTATTTCATTCAAGGTGCTAATTTGTATTGGGAAGCTCTGTTACCTATCCATATGTTTGAAAGAGTACTTGGCGCTTTTAATGCTTTTAGAGCAGTGTTATGATTGTTGCATCTATTGATCGACCAACAGAAGCCAGTCTGTGAACAATCGGAGAGTAGGATAAGTCTTATTAAAGTTTACAGCTTCTTTGTTCTTCAATTGGATGCTACTTTTTAGTGATATTTTTGGGTCGCATGATGTATTGATGTTTTGGATATAATTGCAGGGTCTATAGAGGATTAGCGTGCTCCCTTATGATATTAATAGCTGGCGGTTGATGTGATGTTGATCAAATGTTTTGTTTTTCATCTGAAGTTGCACTAGAGATGCCTTTTCCATGCTGACACATTAATGACATGCTCCATTGGCTAATACGTAGAAGATAGTTCATGGATGACTCAAATTGATTATGTCCATTTAACATCATGATCTCTGTCCATATCGAAATTCTCTCGTGGAACATTTGTTTTTTGTTCTCTTTATGTGGGGTTTATTCTTAGCTACCCTTAGGGAACTACCCACACTGCGTAATACATGGGACAATGTGTGATTTTTAATTGTTTTTTATATTATAAAAAACCACGCATGGGACACTAGTCTCGTGTATTGTAGTGTGTGGGTAGTGCCCTTAGGGTGACCAAGAATAAACCTCCACATGGCATGCCTGTGACCAGGTTGGGGAATTTGACTAGATATTTGCTGAGTTTGCTTATGAGCTGCACTTTGACCCAAATGCCTTTTTTCATCGCCTCCTAAAACTCTTGCTTCCAACTTATACACATATATATTCACATCAGAAAATCTTCATCCAATCCCACCCATTTTTCAGAAACTGTGCTCTTGATGCCTTCTAACTATTTCTGTTTTCTATTTTTCTTTATATGACCACTGCTTCAGCTTTAAAATTCGTTCTTTGAAATTGTCTGATTCCAAATAATTGAAGCTCGTTTTATGTAATTCATGGTACTTAATTTGTATTTCTAGGATCTCAGAAGCTCATTTCTCATATTCTATGTCCTTACACTGTCTTTTAGGAAAAAGAGAAAACTCGAAATTTGGATAAGCTCGTTTATCCTGGTGAAACAATACTAACTTTCTTCCGAACAAATATGTCATTATATACATATATATATTATAGTTTTATTATGTAAAGTAAAGATATGGTGGGGAGAACCGGGAGGCAATATCTTCAGTAAGTGTAATGGCATCAGACTTGCATGTTGCCTGAAATAGATGTTCCTAACTTCCTGCTCTTGTATGAGGGTATTGGTGTATTTTCGCAGCAAAGGTGGGACTTGAAAAGTCCATATAAAGTATGTGTAGATCTCTATGTGTTAAAACATTATACATAATGGTACTCAATCAACATACTGCAGAAGAATCTTGGATTTTTCCACAAGGACCGTTGATTATTTGTCGGTAAGGGAAAATTTTTTTCGGTTCTCTAATTAGACTTTTTCTTACTTGGAGTAATTAACTTCAATGCATGATTTGTTCTTTGATTTCTATGGCAACTTACATTGAATCAATCAGCTTTAGACAATGTAAGTTTGATTGTTGCTGTTTCTTATTTATTTGTTTGTTTTTTTCCTTTTAAATGTCGATATTGGTGGTGGTGATTTAATTATCATATATGTGAAGTTGAATTTATTTGTTTGCAGGCTTAAAACCTCACTTTGGCTTCAATTCAAGCCTCACCAGATAGCTGCGGGTGCCGCTTATCTTGCTGCCAAGTTTATAAATTTGAATCTTGGTTCGTGCCATAATGTATGGCAGGATTTCCATACACCACCATTTGTACTCAGGGGTAAGCATTTTCAATTTTTTTTATGATTGCAATGGTACATAGAACAAAAAATGGTATTAATGTAGGAAGGGGCAACGTTAATACTTAAAAGTATTCTGAAATCACATTTAAGTATTAGTGTCGAAAGTCTAAAACGTGCAAAACCCCTGAAGAAAGAGGAACAAACCAAATTATAGGAGATTAGTGTGCAAATGTTGCGAATACCGTGCCTTTTGATTTCTTCCTATTTTTTATTTGTATTGTCTATTTATATTTGTATTGTTTGCAGATGTCGCACATCAACTAATGGAACTGTTCTAGAGGAGTGCTGTCAGTTTGATGACCTCTCAGCGGTTGCAACCGAGTGTCGTGACTAAGGATCAATGATGCGTCTCTTCGTGTTATATAGAAAAGACGAATACACTGATATTATAAAATGTTATACCGACTCATTGTGTGGTGTGAAACAGTTTGATCTTAAATTTATATACTACTTGAATTTGAAATCTCCATGTTAAAGAGATATCATCATAAGTTTGTGTTTTGTCGTTCTACTTTGTCACGTTTAATTCTTTCTCATAGGATTGCAGGTGCCATATCGGCTCACAGGATTGCAGCAGGTGCTTGTAGCTTTGTGTCTCTTCTTGGATCTATTAAACCAGTTAGCAGGTTCTAAGTTGTCGGCATTTTTCTTGATTGCAAACTTCTTACGAATGAGCTTCTACTGTCAATCATCTTCTTCCTTCATACCAGTCTACTTCTCCATACTGGAAATACACTTATAAACATAAACATAAGACTCTTTCTCCATTTCTATGTTGAAAATACTAGATCAAAAGTGAAACTATAAATTTAAGATTAAAGTTGTAAATTATTATTATTATTATTATTATTATTATTATTATTATTATTATTATTAGTGTTGCTTTGGTATTTTCATTAACAAAGATATAATTTAATTGTCATTTATTTAAAAGAAAATGACATAAAAGGAAAATTGAAAGTGGCTTGAGATGATGCGTTGTAGTGTCGTATGAATCAGGAATTTTGTTTTGTGGTGGAGTGCTATGTCCATAAATGAACCACTAATAGTGGACATAATTGTTTCAAGACTTTTAAGTCTCCAACTCCAACAATTCCGAACACTATCATATAACTATTATAATTATATACTCCTATTTAGTATTTGTTTGTAAATTAAAAACAAAATTGTATAACTAGTTGAAATTATAATTATAATTGAAATTATATACAGTATTACTATTTTCGTTTCATAATAAAAAAATATTTTTTTTTGTGTAAAATCTAAATAATATTGCGATGTACTCCATTATAGAACAATTTTTATAAAATAAATAAAAAAAAGTGGAACTTTATCAATGACAACAACAAAGAAAAAGTGTACTGTTTTTACAATGGAATCAATTTCAGCTATTTAAATTCCTATTCAACTTAGCTATTTAAATTCCTATTCAACTTAATTTTTTTTAATGTTAATTAAGTACACCCCCTTCAGATTACTTGAATATTAGTGGTTATTAATTTTCAAATGCATTAGTTATTTTGTTACTAATATTTTCGAGTGATAAATATAAAAAATTATAAATTTAGAGTGAATTATATCTCAATATAAAAATGATTTGTTTTCTATATATATGACGCAATATAATTTGTGAAAAATTCGTGAGAATTAGTAGTATAAAGTATAAACTATAAACCAATCAAAAATAGGCAAGTAGCGCGCGGGTTTTTGATATGACCCGTTCCCTTCCTCCTTCCTTCCTTGAAATTCTTCTGGAATCTCTCCTCTTTTGGATTTGAAATTCTTTAGTAGTGGCAAATTATACATACACACATACATACACACATATTTGTACATATTTTTTTCCATTATAGATAGGGAATATGTTATCGAATCATTTGCACAATGGAACGGGGGCGGGGAAGCTTAATTGGTCGCGTCTGCCGGAGTCGGAGACGGAGGCCGATGAAGGTGTTTCTCTCGAAGAGGTCGGCATCGTTGAAAGCCTCGACTATGAAGTTATTGAGAATTTGGCCTACAGAAAAGAGCAGGTGCGTACTATTTAATCTGTGTTTTTTTTTTGGCTGAACTGAGAAGTTAAAGTAGTTCAGTATAGTTGAATTCGCAGAATTTTTGTTCTCAGATTTGCTATTTTATTTGATTTCTGTAATAGTTGATCGGTTTTCAGTTGGTGTTGTAAAAAAATCGCAGGCGAAGAGGGGGAAGCTCTATGTGGCCTATAGTGTGCTTGTGAAATGGATTTTGGCATTGCTTATTGGGATTGGTAGGTTTTCAAAGATATTTTCATTTATTGGGATCTTGTTGTGAAAATATTGTGCTTCAATTTCCAAGACCTGGTGCCGGCATATTTAATCTATGATTCAAAATCACGTAACACCTGTCAATTTTATCGAATCTTGTCATAGCATATGATGATTGACATATATATCAAGAAATGGTTCTCAATATTTTTTGTTTATTGACTTTCCCGATATTTACGTTCAGGCACTGCACTAGCTGCTGTTTGCATCAACATTTCTGTTGAGAATTTTGCTGGATGGAAGTACTCGTTGACATTCAACATAATTCAGAAGTCGTACTTTGCTGGGTTTTTGGTCTATACACTCATCAACTTGGCACTTGTGTCATCGTCTGTATATATTGTTACTCAGTTTGCACCAGCAGCTGCAGGATCAGGAATTCCTGAAATCAAGGGTTATTTAAACGGTGAAGTTTAATTTCTGTTTCGCCAGTAATTTTGGATGTTTCTTGTTATACTAAATCTAATGTTTGTTCTAACATGTGCAGGAATCGACACACATGGTATTCTTCTGTTCAGAACCCTAATAGGGAAGGTATGATTTCTTTTTCATACAACTAGTTATACAAAGTATTTATTTGTTTGATGCGATTGATTTACAAAGTAATTTGCTACTCTTTACAGATTTTTGGTAGCATTGGGTCTGTGGGAGGTGGCTTGGCCCTTGGTAAAGAAGGTCCACTTGTACATATTGGTGCTTGTATTGCTTCGTTGCTCGGGCAAGTAAGTCCATAATTGTTACAAGACAGTTATGCATGAAATTCTTGGCAACCATGTAAATGACATTAATAAGTTGCAATTTAAAGACCTGACGATTCATGCGAAGACCTGTTACAAAAATGATCTCAGGCGGTGAAAAATATTACTTGATGGCTCCTAAGTGTTTTTTTATTTTTTGCCATTTTATAATACGGCTATTTGTGCTTAAAAATTCTCTATTATTTTTCCTTGAAATTTAACTACAGGGTGGTTCTACAAAATATCATCTGCGTTCACGATGGCTACAGATTTTTACAAGTGAGCGAGATCGCCGTGATCTTGTAAGTACTATGTGCCTTTCAAATATACACTGAGCTGGTTTCCCTACTGTCATTAATTATGTGTGTTCGTTTACGATTTCATTGTGTCTTTCAATTCAGTGCCGCAGATAACTTTTTGGATTCTGTTGAGATTACATATTGCAACTCTTTTAAGCTATTATCGAGTATGTTATGTGCTAGCCTAGCATATGTTCATTGTACTTTCATTTTGCACTTTCGGTGGTATTATTTTTTGCGACAGGATATGAGACCACGACTTATATTTCATAAGCATTTAATAAATAAATAAAAATGGTTTACTGCATACCAATTTTATTGACATGCATCGGAATTTTTGTAGATATTCCACTTATTACTAGATCTATGTAACGAAAGTAAGCTGTGATTCTGATACATGTGTGGATTTTTATCTCTTTGAATGCTTTCAAGATCTTCCAAAAATAAGTTAAAGATTGATGAATTGTTGTTGTCGTGAAAAAGGTGATTGGGCCTCTAAGGGTTGCTCTTTTTTTACGGCTTTAATTTTTTTTGAACAAGGTCACATGTGGATGCGCAGCAGGCGTGGCTGCTGCCTTTAGAGCTCCCGTTGGGGGCGTACTGTTTGCACTAGAAGAAGTAACATCATGGTATTTTTTGTTCTCACTGTTTTTTGTATAGAATTTGGTATATCTTTGCAATTTTATACTACCTTTTCATGCTCTTGAATCTCCTGAATCTGGCTTTTGAGCACCACCATGATACATCAAATACTAGACAAGTTATGTTCAATTGAAAGATAATTGTTAATTTAATACGGAAATATAATTGCTTCCTGAATGCTTTTGGTTATTAATTCCCATTTAAGGTGGAGGAGTCAGCTTATGTGGCGTGTCTTCTTTACATCTGCGGTCGTGGGCGTTGTTATACGTACAACTATGGGATGGTGTAAAAGTGGAAAATGTGGACATTTTGGCACTGGAGGCTTTATCATTTGGGACATATCAGGGTGTGACCGTCTGAACCTTTGCTTCATTTTTACCCCCATATCCGAAAATTATTGCAATTTTCGCTCTTATTTAAACCAAGATTATTTTTAGTGGTCAAGAAGATTATTCATTTCAGGAGCTGTTTCCAATGGCAGTTATTGGTGTTATTGGGGGTCTTCTAGGTATGTGTGAATATATACCAAAAAAAAAAGAACATAATTTCTGGAATGATGCTTTAGGTGATATAAATGATTGTGCTCGAATGTACTGTATTTGCCTTGCAGGAGCACTGTTTAATCAGCTTACTGTCTACATAGCTTATTGGCGCCGAAATTATTTGCACAAGAGAGGAAATCGTGTCAAGGTAAGTTCGTGAAGTGAGGTAATTTAGTAATTATGATTTGGCCCTTATGGTATAAACTATATATTGACATTGTTTGTTTTTTTCGTTTCGTATTGTAGGTTATTGAAGTGTGTATTGTTTCTTTGATAACCTCTGTAATTTCATTTGGATTGCCACTTTTTAGAAAGTGCACCCCTTGCCCTGAGGCAGATGCTAATTCAGGTATTGAATGTCCTCGTCGCCCAGGGATGTATGGAAATTATGTCAATGTAAGAACTCTCGGGTTTTCCTTCTTATTTAGTTATTTCATTGTAAAGGATCTTTACGATAAGCTTAATTTTTGTTTCATTTCATTTGTTTAAATGAATGATAAAAATGAAAATTACCCTTCTATAATCTGGTGAGATTTGCATTTTGTTATAAAAGAGTGTGTAAAAAATGATATATTATCCCGAAGAGTGTATCTACGTAGACTTGCAGAATCTGCCCGATTAAGTAAATTTTCTTTTTGGATGGTTTATTTGTATTTCTGCTCGATTCATCAATTTTGATGTCTTTTCCATTGAGATATCTTTGATAAATTGTGAATGATATTTATGTCTTGCAGTTCTATTGTGGTAACAGGGAATACAATGACCTTGCAACCATATTTTTCAATACTCAGGTCGAAAAAATCATAATTAGTCTTCTTGAACTCGTTTAATTATGTCAACTGTAATGTTGTATCAACTAATGCATTGTGTATGTTTCAGGATGATGCCATCAGAAATTTGTTCAGTGCTAAAACAATACATGAATTTAGTGCACAAAGCCTACTGACCTTTTTGGTATTCCTTTACCTTTCAGATCATTATAATTTTACGACTTTTTTCACATTTGAAAAAAAAACGACATCTGGTCTTAATATTTCGTAAGCACTTCTTATTTGGCAAGTTCTTCATAACAATTTTAAGGATGAAACATTCAAGGCAGCAAGTGTTTTTTGTGTTGCCTCGATTACTTTTGTCTACAGTTGTTTATGGTAATACCCCCGACATATGTGAATTGTTTTTGGTGGTGTTTTCTTGTTCAGGTTATGTTTTACTCCTTAGCAGTGCTCACTTTTGGCACGGCTGTTCCAGCTGGGCAATTTGTTCCCGGAATAATGATTGGCTCAACTTATGGGAGGCTTGTTGGCAAGTTTGTTGTCAGCTTTTACCAGAAGCCAAATATTGAAGAAGGAACGTGAGTCCCCCGGTCAATTCTTTCCCTTTTTTGATTTATTGTTTTCGGTATCCTTGGAACATCAAATAAAGTGTTAAGCTGTCACTTAAGCCACTTTTCTCTTCTTGAGTTGTCTGTGGGTGTTTTTTTTATCTTCTGTTCCTCTTGTATTTACAGTCTCCATATTATATCATTTAATAATATAAATTTATGTTGGTTCGCTACATATTATTTTATTTTTGAGTGTTTGCTGTTATGAAAGTCAACTCGAGGGTATGATATGGTTGGGATGTGCGTGTACGGTTTTGAATATTGATTTCTGCATATTATCCTTAATGACATGATATAATTTTATTGATCCTGGGAATTCAGATATGCTCTGTTAGGGGCTGCATCTTTTCTGGGTGGGTCCATGCGGATGACTGTCTCCCTTTGTGTGATTATGGTCGAGATTTCAAATAACTTAAAGTTTCTACCTCTTATCATGCTGGTCCTTCTCATATCCAAGGTATGATACATTATGAAACCTAGAATATGATATATTTAAGATATAATTAATTTAGAAAAAGTTGTACAGAACTATAAATTTAATTTCCATGTTCATCACAACGAAGTTTCTTTATGTCTTATGGTGCCATATTTTAAGCTTCACACCTTTTATGTTCTGTTTAGGCTGTTGGTGATGCCTTCAACGAAGGCCTTTATGAGGAGCAGGCTCGCCTAAAGGGCATTCCGTTACTGGAATCAAGACCAAAATACCAAATGCGTAATATGACTGCAAAGGAGGCTAGTGGACATCAACAGGTTAAAGATATATTGGAATATTAATATTTGTTTAATTTTTAAGAGTGATATATGTCAATCGGAGGTTTACAATCACTGTTTGTGCTAGTAGGTTGTCTATTTCCCCCGTGTTGTCAAGGTTGGGGACGTACTTTCTATTTTGAGGAGCAACAATCACAATGGTTTCCCTGTAAGTTTGGAGTATCATGTTTGGTCTTAGTTGTAAGCCTTTTCGGTACTTTTACTTGACTAAATTTTCTTCTTTCTTGCCTTCCAGGTCATTGATCACACGAGAAGTGGAGAGACACTTGTTATTGGCCTCATATTAAGAAGGTATTAGCATGTAGAATCTGTTTTCATGTAGTTCGCCTATCTTTCATATTACAAAAAAAATACACCTGAGATTTTATCCAGCGTCGAGATTTAGCAAATTTAGGCGTTAGCTGTAGTGTTTTTATAGTACTCTTATGTTTTTTGCCTTGTGAATGGGGTAATGTAAGACAATATATTATCGGGTATTTTTGTAGTTTCATTTTTTTCTGAATGTTCATGAAAAATCATTGTTTTCCATTCTTGCAGTCATTTGCTAGTGCTTTTGCAGTCAAAGGTTGATTTTCAAAACAGTCCATTGCCGTTTAATTCCAGTGAAGGGCCCGTGCCAATCAGGTATAAATTGAAGGCACACAAGTTTTATAATCTCTGTTATTCTGTCATGACAAAAAACGCTTATAATTTGTTGGCTGTCCAAACTGCAGGCACAATCTAACGGAATTTGTTAAGCCTGTTTCTAGTAAGGGGTTATCGATAGATGACATTCATCTAACCCCTGATGACCTGGAAATGTACATCGACCTTGCCCCATTTTTAAACCCCTCTCCTTATGTTGTCCCTGAAGATATGTCATTAACAAAGGTGACAATATTGTATCACCTCGAGATAACTGGTGTTTTTTGTAGTTAGGCAAAATCTCAGGGGTAGTTTTTGTATTATCCCAATATTTTATCGAGGCATTAAAATGCTTACTATTTCACACCATGATGATCCAGGTGTATAATCTATTCCGGCAATTAGGGCTAAGGCATATACTTGTTGTTCCACGTGCTTCTCGTGTTATTGGAATGATCTCGAGGAAGGATTTATTAATAGAGGTATTACTTCATTTACACCTTCTCTCTTCATTCGATTTTGTGTATAATTTTCTGTGATGAATATTCATATCTGAATCTCTTTTACATTTTAGGATAATGAAGATACATCGGTCGTAGAGCTTCAATCCACTAATGTAAGGTCTCTCAACTTGCTTTATCTGTGATTGAGACGGGACTAATTGCAAAAACTACCCCGAACTTGGGGGTATGATTAAAAAATAGAATGTAGACGGTAACTTCACTAGTCATCGACTTGGCGGTCCCATAGGAATGATCATACCTCCTTTGTTTATGCGTTCTCTCCTGCTATAAATTTGAATAATTGAATACTCTAAATATATCTTTAGTTGAAAAAAGGTAACTTCCTTTTTCTGGTTGTTGTAGGGATCATCAAGATGACAGAAGGCTGTCTAGGAGGAAGGCGGCTGCTGAACAACCACTGCTAGATGGTGAGTTTGTTTTGCAGCCGTGTATTATTCTTTCTTCTTTGGGATGGGGAAGTATATACATATACAAGTACTGTATTAGATTTTGGAAATAAAACTCTTTTGAGTTGTTCCTTTTTTTTTTTTTTTTTTTTTTTTTTTTAATAGAAAAAAATTGTGGAAAAGGTTTCACAAATCCAATTATTTTGTTGAATCAAAATTGTCATAAAACTATGAAATAAATTTATCAAGGCAATTTCCCCATTAAATATATCAATTCTCATTTATGTATAAAAGAAGTACAGTAATTATAAAGTACTAGTACTAAACAAATTCTCTATAGCAAGAAGGTTAGGGTTAGAGATCCTCCTCCGCCGGCATGCAATCTCGTGGCTCTGGAATTCTGGTTCCGAATAAATCATCATCACCGTCAGGCAAAGTCTGCACCGTTTCTTTATTAAGGATGCGATTATTATGCTATATTGATTGTAGATCTCGCATCATCATCATCTGAATTAGTTGATGGCGGCGGCGGTTACGTCTCTACGGCTCCGACTCTTGTCCTCAATATCAGCCGCATGAATAACAAGAAATATGCTTTCTGCGTCTTAGGTTCCTTCCTGTATATGTTTCAGATGGGATCTCTTGCCCTTTTGGGTCCCCGTAAAGGTAAATCAGTCTGTGCCATTAACCTAATCGATCAAACCGAAACTAAATCCAGTTCCAGTAGTACCTTAGGAGGAAAGGTGTTGGATCAAATACCCAATATGCTCTGCCCCAAATTCCATACTAGAGCCATCCTTACCCCTGATGCCAAAAGAATCCTCGTCTTCTCCAAAACAATCATGTATGCCGACCCCGATCCAGTCGATTTCGAGTTGTTCTATCCCAACAGGAAGAAGAATCCATGGAAGAGGCTACCTTCGCCCAAGCACTCCTTGAATCCCAATGCTGGTTTCTTCTCCAACGAGTACACTATCGATGATTTTACGTTTATCACCGATTCTGTTTTCCTCATCCAAACCGACAAAATAGGGATTTTCGCCCTCGACGTAAATGCCGATGACCCCACCTGGCAGAAAATAGATTCCTCCGATCCTATTCCGTTCGACAGCCCTTTCTTTGTGATCGAGGATCACAAGCTCTGCATTGCTGCTGATATTTTGCGTGAATTCCGCCGAGTGTTTAAAGCCTCTAAATTTCCCACATCTTCTTTTGCCGATGATTTCAAATACGGGTCTTGTCGTTTGGCTGATAGTCATATTATCTACAAAGCAGGCGAGTTGTTCGACAATGTGTGTTTTCAAACAGGGATCAGCAAAGACACCGACTATGCCCACATCTGTCTGGACGTGTGCAGGTCTGTTTTGGACAAGTACACACGTCTTGAAATAAACCCAATAATCAAGACTTTCAAATTCGTCCTGGACGGATACCGGTGCTTTGACTTGTACTCTATCTTTTCGTCAAACATCATCCCTGAGCAAGACGCCAAATGAATCTTCAGTGTTCGGCCGCAGCCTGATTCGTTTATGTTTATTTTCCATGTGTGTTTTGTTCTTCTGTTCTTTTCAAGTACTAAGAGTTTTACATAAAAAGGGAGAGATTAATTTATTTTGACTTCCTATTAAAAAGTTAACACTCACAAGGTGGTAGAGTCTACACAAAAGTAGTACTGTAACATATTATTTTCTTCAATGGGTTGAGAATACAAAGTCGAATATTGTTGTTAGAGCACAACTGGAGAAGCTATTGCTTCTCCACACTCTAACTTTGTTCTATGCAACAAAAGTAGTTAGAACAATATAACTCAAGCTGGTTCGATACATCTTCTATGAACATGTTTTTTATCAACAACAAAGTCGAAGTAGCTTCGACTTTGAAACAAAGCTCGTGTAGCCTTAGCTCAACTCGATTAATCAGGCATCAGCCGCCACCCTCGATTCCTTCTCACGCAACTCTCTCGTAGTGGTTCTCCAATTGAAGAAATTTCCAAACAACACCTCCATATCCTCCAAGGATCGTCCCCTAGTCTCCGGCAAAAGCGTGAAGAAGAAGACCCACGTGATCACAGCGATCCCACTGAACAAATAAAAAGTCCCCCCAATCGAAATTGCCTTGTATAACGAGATGAACGACATCAGTATCACACCGCTGGTGGCTCGATTTATCGCCACCCCCATCCCGCACCCCTGAGCCCTCAACCTCAACGGGAAAATCTCCGAACTGTAAACCCAAGCAATCGGCCCCATACCCATCGAGAAGAACGCGACCGAAGTGTAGGTCGCGAGCACACACAAAACGACGACCCACTGGAAATTTTCCGCCCCGTAACTCTCGATCATCGTTAACCCCGTTGCTAAAACGAACATCGACACAGCCAAGCCAGCACAACTAGTAAGGAGCAAAACCCTCCTCCCAATCTTGTCAACCATGAAAGTCGTCACGAGGATGAAAGCCGTCTTGCAAACCCCGACAGCTATAGTAGCCAGAAGCTTCTTCTCGTCGCTCACTATCCCCGCCTTCTCGTAAATCCTCGGGCTGTACATTACAACAGCATCTATCCCACTCGCCTGCTGGAAGAACTGAAGGCCGAGGGCGGCTATGGTGATGTGGAGGATAGGTCGAGTCGGGTTAACGAACATGTCCTTCCAAACGCCTCGGCTGCTCCCGTCGTCACTTCGTTGTTCCGGAACTTTCACGACGTCCCCGTCGGAACCTTCCGGAATCCCGGCGGCCGACTTGATCTCGGCGAGACGGAGGTGGGCTTCTTCGAGCGAGTCGGAGGTTTTCTCGAGCACTTTTTTGGCGTCCGCGAGGCGGCCCTTCATGACGAGCCAACGGGGGGACTCGGGCATGATGAGGACGCCGAGGGCGATGAGGACGGGCGGGACCGCCCCGACTCCGAGCATGAGGCGCCAGCCGAGTTTCAACGGGAGCTTGGCGAAGGCGTAGTTGGAGAGGAAGCCGAGGAGGACGCCGAAGTTGATGAAGACCTCCGGGAAGGAGGTGAGGAAGCCGCGGGAGGAGGCGGGGGCAACCTCGGCGGCGTAGACGGGGGCGATGACGAGGGCGAACCCCACGCCGAGGCCGGCCACGAACCGGCCGGCCATCAGCTCCGCGTAGTTTCTGGCCAGGCCCATCACGGCGGCGCCGACGAAGAAGACGGCGGAGGCGATGACGATGGTGACGCGACGGCCGAGGAGGTCGGAGGTCCGGCCGGCCACGGCGGACCCCAGGAGGGAGTAGATGTTGATCAGGCCCACCAGGATCTCGATCTGCGTGTCGGTGATTTTTAAATCCCGTTGAATGAAAATCGTGGCGCCGCTCATCACGCCGGTATCTGCGAGATCGACAAACAAATTAACCCTTTTTAAAAATTAGGAAACAAAGGGTAAGATAGTCTTTTATAATGCAGTAACCATATCCGAGGAGGACGGAGGTCATGGAGGCCATGATTGAGATGAGCAGAGCGTAGGTGTTTCTTTTGGGGGTTTCGGCATTATTGGTTTTTGAAGCCATTATTTATTGATTTATTTACAATATATGTTATATATATGTATATACAAAGGAATCCCTTGTGTGTATATATGTATATATATGTATCTCTGTTTTTCTTTTTCTTTTTTCTATGTTTTTCCTTGGTCCCCGATTTGAATTACTGAGGATGGTTTACATGGAATCGGGGGTTCCGATTGTGGCGATCGGCGGCACAAAAGTACCGAAGGAAACGAAGAAAAAAAGGAAAAAGAGAAAACAGAGTAATGTTGTGAAGAAGCTTTTGCGTTGTGGGATGTATATATAGATGATAATCTGTGAAGGTGAAGCTTTCGTTGGTGATCGATTGATCGAGCGCCATTGTTGTAATTCTGAGGTTGCGCAGGTTTGCCGGAGGAAGACAGGGCTGTGACTCCCCCGCCCTTCTCGTTCAAACTATTTCAAACTATATTAAAAAAAATATATCATGAAAGAAATTACTATGATGGATTGAGGTTTTTAAATTAAATTCAAAAACTACTATTAAAATTAATTTAGGAGGGTGTATTGGTTAGAGAGTTTATAAGATTTTTTAAGACTTTTAAAGTATAGGGTATTCAATCTAGATTTTCAAAAGTCTATAAAAATATTGAGGTATTCAATACACATTTTAAAAAGTCTTTAAAAATCTACAGGTATTCAAAACTCTGAATAGATTTCAAAACTCAATGGATTTTATTGGATTCTCTCTTAAAAATATGAAGGATTCGACTTTTTAAAATCTCTTGTAATGAGGAGAGATTTACATGGATTTCACTTTATTTCAAACTATATTAAAAAAAAAATAGGGTTTATTACATTTTGCAACCCCATGTATAGGGTTTTTTTACACTTTGCAACCTAGTCGGAATTTCGTAACACTTTGCAACCCAATGTATACGGGTTTTACACTTTACAACCTGCATCGGAATATTCGATGGAATATTCCGTTTAAGTGAATTTTTTATTAATAAAAACACTTTTGAATGGTTGATTACATATTTAACCCTCTGTCAATTTCGGTCAACTATTTTTATTTTTAATAAAATAAAATTAAAAATGAAATGAAATTTGAGAACGAGGGTTTTATAAATCGGTGACTTCCGCGCAGTAACGGTGGAAGCAATTGCACTTTCTCCTTCCGCACCTCAGCGACTGTTTCTCGTTGTTTTCCTCAATAAAGTTATGTACCATTTTTGCCAGGTAAACAGAGCTCGGGCCGAACTCCTCCCTGGCATCCCTGGAGCAGTTCGGCGGGGGATCGGCCGCGGCGGTTAGCTTCTCGGACGACGACGTCCTCAGTGTGCCGGAAAAAGGTCGCTCGAAGAGGCGTTTGAACCTCAGCTTGAATACTGGCTTCGCAGCCGCCTCAGGCTTCGGCTGGGGCTCCGGCGGCGAGTTGAAATCAATCGGTTGAATCTTCATGAGGTAGCAAGGCGTATTCTCCGATTGCGATGGTGGAAATTTTCAAATCAACAGCACATATTTCTCAGTCAATTTTTCTTCGCCTCCATTTTTTTTCAACAGATTTTGTAAATTCAGTCAACGCTGAAAGCATCAACTCCCAAAGCACACTCTAATTAGGGTTCTTGACGGGAGCTTCTGGAATTAGGATTTTAGTGTTTGGATTAACAGATTAGGGTTAGTTTCGGTCGATAATTAGGGATTCTGGTTTTGGATTTTTGGAATTTGTAGAATTATGGTTCTTGCGAAAATTGGGGATTTTGGAGGTAAGGGCGGAGAAGACGATGGTGATAAATGAATCCCATAATTCTTTTTCCATTTCTTTTATTTAATTCAATTATAAATTAAATATAATTAATAAGGGATAAGTACATTAATACCCCTTCAGCTCCTGAATAAATGCATACTCACACACTTTACTGGCGCGTGATTCCCACTTAGACGGAATATTCCATCGAATATTTCGATGCAGGTTGTAAAGTGTAAAACCCGTATACAATGGGTTGCAAAGTGTTACGAAATTCCGACTAGGTTGCAAAGTGTAAAAACCCCTATACATGGGGTTGCAAAATGTAATAAACCCAAAAAAATATATCATGAAAGGAATTACTCTGATGGATTGAGGGATTTAAATTAAATTCAGAAACTACTATGAAAATTAATTTAATAAAAAAAACTTCGACTTGACTTGGTTCCAATTTAATAAAATGGGAATAGAACTTTTCATCCACTTTTTATATATAAACTTCTCTTATTTAACCAACTTCTTCCTAAAAACAAAAAAAAATATGTTTCCTTTATACCAATTTATTAGTAAATGTCTACAATATTGTTACTAGTTCAATAAATAAATAACAAAAAGAAAAGTAAACAAAACAAAAACAAAATAAAATACTAGTAGAACCTACAAAATCAATTTTTTTTTGTTTTTTTTATAAGATTGAGAAACTTCACGTTCAGCCGATTGTTGGCCCTTACATCCACACAAAAAAATTGACAATGTTGATACATTGGTTTTTGAAAATTTTCACTCACAATTACTGTTCGAAATCAACTACAACACAAAAATGAACTCAAAATTTAAGCAAATAATAAATTAAATTCAACACATTAATAAAAAAAATCATATTTTCGAAATTCAAAAATTAGGCTTTTGGCCAAACTTACGAGGGCTTGGATCGGTGCGAGTTGCTCTTATTCCTCGTGCTCATGGTCAGACGACGTTATTCCTCGCCGGAATTGTGGTGGCCGAGATTTTTCTTGTTGACACCGTCGATCGACAAAAAAAAAACGAAGAGAGAGAGACAAGTTTTTTTCATTAATTCTGTCTTTTTTATTTAAGTTTTATCGGTATAATACACATTTCATTATCAATCATATAGAAAACATATATTTTATAACCACGATGGAATGATTATTAATAAAAATTATTTTGTATGAATAATGAATATTTTTAAATTAAAATCATAATTACATAAAGTATTGTATAAATCATAATTTACAATAAGGGATAATTGTACTTTAATACCTGAACTTAGGGCACTTTTGTACTAATATAACAAAACTTTTATTTTTTACATTTTGGTGGTTGAAGTATGAATTTTTTGCACTTAACTAACAATTTGACCTGACAACATGCTACACCGGTATTTCAAGTGTTTTTAAATCTAAATGTCAACTCTTTCATTGTTGTCTCATCTTTGTCCCAGCGTCTTTTGACCTGCGAAACGAACAAACAAAGAGGTCGCCTGCCATCTTAGAAATCAAGACTGAGCCCCCTTGGCACGAGTCGAGAGCTCATCAACATTCCTAGCCTAGCGCGAAAATTACGATTCCTCCGCTGCTTGTCCTCCTCGTCAATGAACAACAAAATGCAGTTGAAGCTCCATTGATCGATTTTCCCGATAAGTCGAGCAAGGAAGACTAACCATCCGCAGGAAACTACAACAACGTAAGATACCTAACACGTCATCAATCAAAACAAGAAACACACGAACCCAACAATAACAGAGATATCACAAATCTCGGTTACCCCCAATTTCATATAATCAAGAATGATTTTTTTTTCTTTTTTCATTCAAGCATCCGCAATAACCCTAACCCAAATCACTCTTCTAATTTATTTAATATCTCCCATCAATTTCAAATTCCATTGCACAAAACCCAGATGAAAAAAACCATTAAAAATTAAGAAAATAATTGCCGGAATGTGCGAAGAAATTTCCCAAAAAAAAACGGTATTCTTTATTTTCTTTATGGATAAAATCTGAGTTGGGGTTTCCGAAAGGAGAAAAGAAATCGTTGACGAAATTGGGTTTTTGTGAGGCATGAATTAATCACGAGTGTAGTTTTAGCACGTTGTCGTTTTCACAATCCGATTATTTTTCGGGAGAGTTGGGTTGGGGGCTTCGGCTGCTGCAGAAGAAGGATGGAGACGAAGAACATAAAGTGGGAAGAAGGAAATTAATTCACATGAATTCTCTATTCTTATACAATTAAAAAAATAAAAAATAATATATATATATATATATATATATATATATATATAAATTGGACTTAATTTACAACTTGTGGACATAAATGTAATTTTGTTTCTCCGGCCAATGAAAGAGAGAGACTTGGATTTAAACATACATGAAATAATGGTCTAGTCGGTTTTTCGGTCAAATTGTTACTTAAGTGCAAAAAATGCATACTTCAGCCAATAAAATGTAAAAAATAAAAGTTCGGTTATGAAAGTACAAAAGTAATATAAGTTCAAGTACTAAAGTACAATTATCCTTTATTGTAAATTATGATTACTTTATGTAATTATGATTTTAATTTGAATGAATGAATTTTTTTTTTGTACTTTTGTGTTGTTTATTTTTTGTATTTATGTTCAATTATGATTATTTTTTTAATGAATATTCTAATGAGTACTAAGTCTAAAATCGTTTTGTAAATATAAAAATGGCGGCAACCCTCTGGAGCTACCGCGAAAAAAACCCTTCCCCAAACACAAAGATTCACACAGTGCGGTAGAAATCGACACAACCTAAATGGACATTGAAGAGGACGCAGGGAAGATGATGAATCACCACGCAGATGCAATTCCATTCTCAATTTCAATCCCGCCCTAACGGTCAGTAATCCCCTCCGTTCGTCATTTATTGCGTACATCTGTAGATCCGAACAAATTAGTCAATTTTATTATTATTATTTTTGCCAGAAATTGATGAACTGGCATTGATGATTTTTCGACATTTGCCTGTAACTGGATTCCTTTTTTGACCTCTCGAGATAGTTCTCCCGTAATTGTCTTTCATGGCTGTGGATTTATGGTGCTTTTAATGCATTGTTATCCCTGGTTTTCATTGCCTTTTCAATTTAGGAATATTCTTATTAAGTAATTATGAAGGCCATGAGCTGGTCTTGTGGATACACACTGGCTTTACTAATCAGGAACAATGCGCATTGAGTACAGTATTTATTAGCAACGGGCGTGTGAACACATTTGGGCTGGGGGTGGGCTATTTTTTCTATATATTTCCCAGTTTCGTCTATAATTTTAGCAGCTGTTGGCTTCTAGTTTTTAAGTTTTCAGGGGGTTTGAGTTGAGAGCTATTTGTTTATTTCGATTTCATTTAGTAGTCTTGGAAAGCTTGAGTGAATAGCAAAAGAGGATTTTTTTCCCTCTTCTTATTATTGAGTTTTAGGTCCTTCAACATTTCTTTTTCTTTGGCTAAAATGGGTTGTGGTGCATCAAAAATCAATACAGAATTAGTGAAATTGTGTAGGGAGAGGAAAGAATTGATTAGGGATTCCAGGGATTCTTGTGATTCCTTAGCATTTTCTCATATGGCGTACCTTCAATCTATGCAGAATTTAAAAAATGAACTTCAAACCTTCATGGAAGAAGGCCTTGGGATTTGTTTTAATTTAGTTTCTGATGCAGGTCTCGAGAAACCACCGGTGGAGGCACCCTCTAATAACTCCGAGGATGACGATGTTCTCTCATTGAATAATCATGTAAAGACAGGTCTGAATCCACCAGAAACTCAGCCAGAAAATGTGAGTGGCCAGGTTCCACCATCGGATGATCTTGTGTCCCCTCCACACAGGAAGGAAACTACAATTGGAGTTTCAACATACAGGCCGCTCACCGCTTCTGGCTCAGAACCCCCACTAAATACAGCATCTTTCGGTAGCCAGACAGATGGCCCTATTAAGAACTCGATGTTCTATCAGCATGAGGGAGAAACGCCACATCATCATGTGATGGATATTCGGCCAGACCATGCTGAGCACTATCAGGCACAGTTTAGTCACCCATCGGAGACTCTGCAAAATGAGGTCTCGACTTGGAACTATGTAAATCCCATTAATGTAGCTGAATATAATTCTCATAACTTTAATTCATGGGGTGATTACGATGTTGATTCTGTGAGGGATGGTATGGATGTAAGAGAATTGTTGGAGAGGGAGGAGGGCATGCCAGATCTTGAAGATGAATTTGGTGAGTCAGTTATGGATAGCACTTCAAGTGAAGATTTAGAAAAATGCCTTTGTGACGTGGCAGATCTAGAGGATGGTGACGATAATCCTCCTGACCAGAAAGAAGTGAGGAGAACTTGTGATGGCCTGACAAATATTAGGGATGAGAAATTCGAAGAGACTGGAAAAGAAGATTTAGAATGTGGACCTAGCTCTTCTGCTCCAGAGATCTTGAAGGCGGAAGAGATAAGAGAATCTCCGGCTTCTGATGGGGAAGCAGATTCTTTCCACAAGGAGATGGAGAGGTCAAAAGCTTGTGAGAGACAAGACTCTTCTTCTCAATTTGACGATACTATGGCAGAATTTATGTCAATATTGTCTGTCAAAAGCCTAAGTGATCTTCAAGTTCTTACTGAAATCACTGATGCCTTCGATGACATCAATTTGCATGGGAAAGAAGTCTCCAAGATGTTCGGTCCCTACCAACCTGGCACTACTATAAATAAAGGTATGTGTTTTATGTGTTTTAGGCCTTTATTTTCTATCGTTATATTCGACTACTTACCCCAATAACTATAATCAGTATGGCTTTGAGTGCTTCACTTCTTATTATTGAATGATCTCTAATGTTTGCTGGTTTGCATTTGACAGACTCTTCCTGGATTGAGAGCCTGGGAGCCTCATCTAGAGACATGTCAGCAAGAAATCCAACTGACGCAATGTTAAAAGTTGCAAAGGAAACTAGAGAGATTCTTGAGAATGACACCAGTATGGCATCATCGTTCAACCTTTCACTGACTCTGGAAAAGCTGTGCATCTGGGAAAATAAACTTTTAGAGGAGGTTAAGGTAATTTCCTTGTTATGGTTGCTATTAGGTATTTAAAAAGATTTAATGCTTCGTTTGATGGCTCGTGCTGATCATGAATATTTTTTGGTAGCTATATTAGAAAATATGTACTCAACTGATGTTTCTTGCATGTTAAACAACTCTTCAACTCATCTCACAGATCAAACTATTGTTTTAACCCTTTGGTATTACAAGAATTTAAATAGGATATGTTTGAGACTAATTTATCTTGAAAGAAAATTTGGTTGTTACATGTGAGTGCTTATAGACAAGAATAAACTTATTATCTATATATTAATCTGAAAAACAACACAAGAATGTTAATAAAAGATTCAAATAGTACTATTTTATTGGAAGTGAATGAACTACCAAATTTTATTCAACATCAATCTAACCAACAAAGGGTATAGTAACCTTGTTTTAATATCGTAGCCTAATAAATAAGAAATGAGAATCTGAGCTATAGCATAAAATAAATAGAAGATAATGAGATGCACATAGTAAAATTAAAAAACTTCCAAATTTACATCTTTATATCCGAAATATAACTTCTTAGGATGTAAACAGTCATATTCAAGTCACTACATCAAATAGTTTGAATATGAGCATTGGTAGACATTGTTTTTATATTGTCCATAAGTTAACGACGGAACTCATTCTGTCGTTGAATTTATTTACGTAATTTGAAGATTTTCCATTGATAAGGATACACTTTCAATATGAAATATTTTAAAACTATTAAAAAATCTTTTGATGCTAAATTGTACGATGTACTCTTTCAGCGACGGATTTTCTCGTCATTATTTTGTTTATGGTATGAAATTTGATTTACTAAAACAGGAGGTCACGACCTTAGAAAAGAAAATGTCTTACCAAACCCAAAATAACGACGGAAAACCTCATCATTGATGTATAGAGTTGAGGGTCAAAAAGTCCGTAGATAATAATAAAAGAATTCATATTTAAAGTATTTTCTAGTCTTGAATGAATGGATGATCTTCAAATTCCGCCATAAATTCAATGTCGGAATGAGCTCCATCATTATTTTATGGACAATCTAAAACAATGTCTCCTAATGGTTGCTAGATGGTCAGCATTACATAAAAGGTATGATTCAAAATTCAAATAATCGTATCCTTTTCACACATTGTATTTCGATGGGTCTAATCAAAGTACTGAAGTATTAGAAATTTTAGAAAATTGATAACAAATAGATGCTGACTAGTTTAGGAAAATGGAATACAAAATTTAAATAGTATGCCCTTTGAAAGGTTTACGAGACATTTGCCAGTATGAGTTAACCTATCAAATAATTTCCAACTTTTTTTTTATCCCAATAGTGGGAATATGCTTTAAATGAAAGTCGAAAACTAGTCATACGATTAGAAATCTTAAGTGAGTGAAGTAATTGATCTAGGGAGTAGAAAGTGTAGTGATCAAAGAACTAGAGTTTCTACCTGTATGAGGCTCATAAATTGTTAGGAGTACCAGCTGTGACTGAACTTTGATTCTTTGAAAGCTTATTTTCGGAAATATTATGTTGTGAACGTAGGTTATAGCCTGTGAAGCACCCTCTATGCACATGAACTGCACACACATTGAACATGAATATCACAAGAATAAATTAAACAACTTGTTCCAATATTTCAATTATTTGGAGATTTTTCTCTACTTATATTAGTTGCTTGAAATTTCAAGATTAATTTAGTCTGTTTTCATGCAATATATTTGACTTGACCATTTTTATATACAATGGACAATTTAGAATGAAGAAAAGCTCAGGGAGTACTATGAGAAGGAGAGTAGAAAGCTGAAGAAGCTAGATGCTAAAGGTGCAGAGTCTCCCAAGGTTGAGGCTTGTCAGTCAGCACTCAAAAGACTGACTCCAAAACTCAATGTTTCTATCTCAATTATTGAGGGGATAGCAACAAGGTCACACAAGATAAGGGATGAAGAGTTGCATCCCCAACTGCGTGAATTGATTCAGAGGTATTTTTGTTCTCTTTTTCTTTTCTTTGTCAATGCCCCTTTATTTTGTTCTCCCTTTTGAGCTGTTTTTAAGTTGATATTTATCTTCAGAGTTGCATAAAAGATTATATGCGCAAAAGTTTCACGTTGATAATATCTATGATATGCGCAATGCTATAACGCTTGTATAATTTACGATAAGTTCATTTTTAATTGTAAATGTGTAGTACTCGAGAGACATGTTTTTAATTTGCACCAATCTTTTAAGTGTTTGATCCACATTTGGAAATGATTTTATTGCCCGTCTTAATTGGTTGTTGAAAATTACAAAGATGTATTATGATATCATTATTGTTAAATAAGAAAAAAGGAGGTAAATACATTCAAACAAAAACTATAACATTTATGCATTCAAAATCAAGATTACCTATTAGGTGTATTTATGTTAACACCTTATTTTTTTTTATAGAGCGCATTTCTTGCACATATACCAAACCTATATTTAGTTCCTAACAAATTGCAATAAAATGCTGTAAAATAAAATCATGTTGCAACTTATTATGGTTTCATGGTGATTTACTATTTCGTTGCTTTGGTCGATCCACAGAATGCACATAATGTGGAAGTTCACGTTTGAGTCCCACAAGAAGCAAGTGCAAGCCATCACCAAGCTCCGAGCAAATGTTGAAGCAACTTGCACGACTAGTGATTCAAGCTTGAAGGCCACTCAAAAGCTAGAAGCTGAGATCCACAATCTCTGGTCCGTATTTTCGGACTGGATCAAAAGTCACCGAGCGTTTCCCCTTCTCTTGAGCAACTGGCTGACGAAATTTCTTCTTCAAGAAGAAACTGGTAATGCTTTGGGTGAAACAAGTCCGGCCAGTTCTCCTCAAACATCATTAGTGCTTGCCTTATGCAGCAATTGGCACAAAGCAGTTGAAGGGGTCTCAGAGACTGATGTATTACAAGCTCTGAACAATTTCAAACAACTTCTGCATGAGTTATATTTACACATGCACGAGGAAGTGTGCCAGAGGACCAAGATAGAGCACCTGTTGAGTTATCACGAGAAAAGGCTGAGGAATTTCTCCGTGCAACATGGCTTGGACTGGGAGGAATGTGCGTCTTTCATCAGAGAAGCCGACTTGACTGTTGAGGCTGGATTTACATCCCTTCATGCTCTGTATGTGAACTTGAGACCGATTAGGATCAAGCTCACTAAAGCAAATGCAAGGCATGAGGAAGCGAGGGAGAGAGTGAAAACTGCTGCTGGGAGTATCCTCAAAGACGGACTTGCCCCACTCCTTCGAGCCTTGGAAAGCTTTAGCTCGGAGATATTTAATGCTTACGAGACAATAACAGTCCGAGGTGAAGCAAGCAGCACGCAGTGAGCCTCACGACGTGCGGATAAGTAGTTTGCTCATTAGAAACCCAACACATCTTGTATTTATCATAGTGAAATAGCAAACTAGATAGAGGCAGTGATGTAAATTAGCCAGAGGGTCAGAAGCATCAATGAATCACATGGTCGCGCACACATAGCACAATTAATTTCTTGGCCGATTATTTTGTTTTTTGGAATCAATTATTTTTCCTTGGTTATGGAGAAGCTTTGTAGCATTGAAATATGAAGGAATTACCATCTTTTTTTGTGCGCTGTTACTTTGGTCAATCCAAAATTAAATTGATAAAATTATCATATTCATATAAGTGCTAACAAGAAAACAACACAAAAGTCATAGTTTTGTCCAACTTCAATCAAATTATATATTGAATAAAAAGTTGCCAAATGAATATCTAAGTCCAACTATGAAATTGAAAATTTTCATATTACGAATAATAAGTTGAACACATTTTCAAATCCATCAAGATAAAAAACAAGAGATAATAACCTATAAATAAATTGTTTGGTAATTTTTTAAGATAATGCTTAAATTATAAAGTTAAATTCTTAAACCAATGACGAGTAAATCAATCATTGATTTAATTTTAATCTTGCAAGTTTAACTTACTTTATTTAATACAATTTTCGAATCGTTTTACCAAATTATGTCTCAAGAAATATATACATTCTTGATTTGCCAATTAAAAAGATACAATACATAAATTTTTGAGAAACGAGAAATAGCTTACATTATAACATCAAGTGATTTATACTCTTTCGGTTTCACAAAAGAACGAAAGTTATATGAATTCACCAAAACCTTGTGGATAGAAACGTAGGCCGGATTATTCAATAATATTCTTACTTCAATTCGAAGTTCTTAGTTAATGTGGTTGGATGAATTCTATGGATGAAATTAAGTTATAATTCATTGGTTAGTTGTATCATTGACCATTTTTTTTTTCTTTTTAGAAACTTATCATGAATCCAATGATTTATCATTTATGTTGCTTCAATTATTGCTGCTAGATTGGTTGTAGGGCTTGCTTCTATTGGATTTGGAATTGCTCCAATGATTTTCGTGTCACGTAAGAATGATCACATTTCTTTTGTAATTTACAAAGAAAATATGATCATTCTTATGAAACAAAATAAGTAATATGCGAAGAAAGTGTGATAATTAATTTAGGACGAAAAAAGTATAATGAATCAATTTTATTTTTCAAGTTCATTATATAATAAATGATTTTAGAAACTCGAGGAAGAAAGTATGATAATTAATTTAGGACAGAAAATGTATAATGAATTATTTTTTTTTCAAGTTCATTATAGTAAATGATTTTAGAAACTCGAGGCAGAACGGTATAAAAACTAGAACGATAATGACTTGTGCGCCTCATCACACTCACACAAAAGTACTGTTTTCAAAACATTGGTAATAATAAAGCATGCCCCAAAGCACATTTTAAGTTCCTGAATTCATGTAAAACTAGCTGTTGTCAATGTCTTTGAATTTCCCCCTCGAGTTACAAAAAAATACATCCCTCCATATTACATGAAATCAATCAAACCTAGAGTTTATGTTCTTTCTATACAGCAAGTTTCAACTTCTGAACTTCAATGTTTTTTTTCTTGCTGAGGGGTGTCAAGCCAACCACTCAATAATCTATCACCCAATAATTCGCTTTCTAACCATCAAAGTAAAAACAAAATATAATGTATATTGGGATGAAAATCGAGAGGAAAAAAAATCATCTAGATGATGAAGCATCAGAGTCATCGGAGGATTGCTTATGTGATTTATTATTCTTCTTCAATGCGACGATTTCATCATCTTGTTGTTTCTTAAGATACTGTTCGGCAGTTGAGTTCACAATCTTGACGAAAAAGTTCATTAACATGAACCAAACAACGGTGTTCCATATGAAAGCAAGCGAGAAATCCCATTTCTTCCCCTGAACAGGAAAATTAAATATTTTGTAGAATATAAGGGGAAATTGCAAAATTACTAAAAAAAACAAATTATCTTTCAAAATTCCAAATACCTTCTTAAAAAGGTGTTTGCTTTTACCAAACCAATACCTCCCCTCATTAGGGTAAGGTTAATTACAAAATGTACCATTGAGGTTTGACATATTTACCAAAAGAAAATTTTCCAAATTACAAAAATAACACTGAAGTTGATTGTGTTAAAATTAAGGGAGCTTGTAAATCAGTAAATGTGTAAGACAAATAAAAACTCATGGGCGTTTTTTGTAATTTTGAAAACCAGCTGGGTGTTTTTAAAGTAGGTCAAACCTTCGGGTAATTTTTCCAATTTAACCATTTATAATATAACAAAATTAGGCAAACAAAGGGGTGGTTTTGGAAATAAACCCAAATAACGAATTGCGGAGTTTGAAAATGCAGCAAGGACCTTTATATTAGCAGAATCATGAGTCTTGGTGGCCAAGTACTTGTCTCTCATGGAGTGAAGCTTCGGGATGAGGCTCGATAAGATAGAGTCGAAACCAGGCACAAAGCTAAGCACCCGAATCATTTCATTTTCTATCCAGTGAAGAAGTTGGTTGTTGCACACGGAAATGATGAAAATCGTCTGGGGACCATTGAAATATGATATAAGCAAAATATTTCTGTAAGTTCATGTACTGTCACAAAATCATGGAACGACGGTTAGATACCTGTATGTGAGTCTTGATTATTGCTTTGCCTATCAGTGTTGCCAGGAAAAATTCCCAGAAAGGAATTCCGAATTGTCCACACATTATGCCCGCAAGATCAAATAAGGGATTAGGCACCTAAAAAAGAAGCGTTCGAGTGTTTACTAACTACTTTTATTTAATTAAAAAAAAACATGTCATTACTTGAAAAGAAAAACACTAATCAGTAATCACTCTATATTCCAATAAGCAATAGTAACATTAATTATTATAAGCGCAAAAAGTTCTCCCAACAAGTACGTCACTGTCAACTACTATTAACATTATACTATCATACCACTCTACACTATTCACTCTCTTATTTTTCTAATCACCCATCACATAAAATTAAATTACTATTTACTAAAAATGCCAACTATTATACGAAGCTCTTCTACATCAAATCACTGCTAAAATGTATAGTTACTCCTTCAATCCATTTGAAAGAATCTCCCATACCATATTGGTTGTCCCTTTAAAAAATCTTTAAATATTTAAAACCACACAAATCCACTGTGTATATCAAAAATACATTAGTCTTTCTTAATTTATGTGCTGAAAAGAAATAGCACACTCTCGGAGGGACAGAAGTAGTATCATTTTCCCAATATTTGTTCTGTCACTATTCTCAGCAGAAGTAAAATTGAATGAATGGAAGTCAACCAAGCAGATAATCACAAAAAATGCATCTCTTTCCCTCAGAAAAGCAGGCCTCAATAACAAATTTAAATAAATTTCAAGCCATGAGAAAAATTCAATAGAAAAGGTAAGAGGTAACGAAGATAACCGAGGCAAGAATTAAAATCGTGAAGAAGTTCAAGTATTGAGCATGTGATAGGAACCAGCGTTTGATAGAAGATAATAAACCATCGTCTTTTGAGGAACCATCCAGTTCTTCCATAGCATTTACTTTACCACCTGATAAGCTCGCTGTATAAAAGAAGAATATATATTTAAATGCCTCAATTTTTTATTTATTGTTAGTATCCATATCCAATAGTTTTCCGACTATAATGCTTTTTAAAGTAACATTATCTAAAATGACAAGAAAGTTAACATCAATGTGAAGTACAAACCTGTCCTTGAAATGAAATAAGGGGGAAGCTCGCCAAGTGCAGTCCCAAGACCCCATAGTATTGCTTCTAACTGGATCTGAGGTAATATGCTACTAAGTGGAATTCGTACTCCATGCGAGGATGGAAATAATGGGGGGCCGAACGCAGCACAATCCTTGCCAAGCCACGAAGGGGCTCTTTTTAATTGAATCGTATCATATAGAGCACTTTTAATGTCTACCCGACCACACTGGGTTGCTTTTAAAGTAAACAACGCAATATGAGGTCCGAGATAGAGAACAAAAGTGTGCAGACCAGAACCTGCACATATATATAAAAAAAATGTTCAGATAATCGCCTAAAGATGTTCCACGAGAAAATGTGGTAGTTAATTTTTTTACTATAGGCTACGAATTCTAATGCATATCTACCAAGAATAATATAGTGGTAAATAATATCATGGACTTGACCATCAATCAATTTTGCTTACCTAGTCCAATGGAAGATGCAACACCAAGAGCCACCCACCATAATCCAAATCGCAAATAATGTAGACCTTCTTCAAAAAACTGCATTTCAAATTTAACATTCATGTTATGAACCGAAGATGTACCAACAGTCAACACCACAAAATAAAAAGAACTAGAAGATTATTATGGTTGAAAACCCAGAAACAATTAAAATACCTTCTCATGTGGACCATCAACAACACCCAGTACCCCAACGATTACAATAATACCCCCCAAAAGGATGAGCCAACCACGGTGTAACAAAAGATATGCCAATGATTGTCTGAGATATTGTATGACGGCAAGAAGGAAAAACTTTAGTGTCTTGAAAGGCTGGGTGGTCAAACTCAGATTTTCTAATTCTTGTTGATTCTTCGTACGGAGTCCTACAAAAGCAGATGTCAGCAATGAGTTTTATATTGCATTTATATTTTAATTTTGTTTATTCGAGCAAACAAAAAATGTATAAATCACACCATAGGCCATAGCCAATATACACCGCTGACCCATGGTATTCAAATTATTATTGTTACAACTAATTTTTAAGTTTTAACTTGTGTGTGTATGTGTGTGTGTGTTGTGTGTGTGTGCAGTAATACACCTTTTCATATTAGTAAAAAATATTAAAATCCAATCTTGCCTCAAAGAATCACATACGGAAACAATGAAAATTCACTTAATAATTTCTAGCCTACCGCCAAAACACGTTTCATTCATCTCATCGATGTTAAGAGTGAGATACTGAACTTCACTTTCAATCTCAAGAGAAGGTGAAATAGAGCTCCATGAAAACCCTTTCCCTTCTCAACACTATCCATACAAAAGCAGAGAAGAAGATGCTATACGAAGGTCTAAATATCAAAACATGGTTTAAGTACCATGGTCCATGGATACAGAACAGTTTGTGATAGTGTGATTGATACACTAAATATATAAATAAAGCTTACCCAACATGCAGAGAACCCCAATCACAAACTTAAAAATGGAACCAATCTCAACATAAAATGGTCATGCCACTACCATAAATCGACTCACATCCGAAGGACAGAATCTATTATTCCCATAGCTCCAATCCACTTTGATTGAATGGGTTCCTTAACATATATTGTTCAGAAAACTCGAGTATCAAGCTTAAGAAGTGCCCACTCGTTTTATACGCTTATCGACAAGCATACACACACACACACATCACATGGTAAATCTCAATTCAGAGCAATGCCCATGGTAAGCAAATGCCTGAAACCCCATACAAATATAAATAAATGAATAAAAGCAAAAACTCCATAGTTAATCTAACAGGTAGAAAAGAAAGTCAACGTTGTATGAATCTTACAATCAAACCCAGCAAAACAACTAAAGCGAATGTATATACACACACTGTGTAATTGGAATTGCAGAAATTAAAACATGAAAAAACAAAAAGTTTCCCCTTTGAGAGAGAAAGGTAAACCCCCATATCTTCAAAAACGAGATCAAAATGTAAAAATTGTTATAATCGAAAGTGAAAGTGAAATCTTGCCTGAGATCGAGATGCCCCTTTTGCGAGGATTTTTGGAAGAAGTTGATTTTTTCTTGGACCTCATTATACTATCTTCTTCTTCTTTCTCTCTGCGTGTAGATGATTTTACCTGATATAGAAATATTATAAGAAACAGATACAGTTGTATTCAAAAGTGCGAGAATAAAAGGAATACAAAAAGGAATATTTAGGCCGATAAATAAATCAGTACACATAAAGTGTTTTGTTTTGAGTGGGAGAAATCTGTGAGTCTTGAGAGGAGAAAGCACACCAGATTTTGGCGTGTGTGAGCACTTAAGTGGAGGTTTATTTTTTTAGATGAGGAGAGACGATAAATTCATTCTCACCTGATCGGGTCGAGAGATGTGCCAGCAGACACCTGTGGAACCCGATCGGGTAGATGTAAATTTGGCCTTGTTCATAATATTTTGATGAAAATTTGCACCTCTTTGGTACTTATAAATAAAGTGTGTGTGACTATTTTTACATAAAAAACCAGTGTGACTATTCTAACATGACTATAAATTTGAACGTAAAATAAGAAAAAATAAATTTTTGAACGTTAATTAAGAAAAAATATTATTTTATGTGTATTATATTAAAAAAAATATTATTTTTTGTGTATTATATAATAAAAAGTAAAACTATAATAAGTACCGTTGAGTAAGTAAAGTAAAAAGTAAGAAACAGTTAATGTAAATAAATAGTACAATTGGAAAAATAACGGTATAATAACAGTAAAACTATAATAAGTACCGTTGAGGATCTCTTTTCTGCAACGAAAAAAACAGAGCTGATTTGATTAGGACAACCCGACGATCAAACAACGGTATAAAATCCATATATAATAATATAGTGTAAAACTCTATATAATAATATCTATAATTGCGAATCAACCATATTTTTTTTTAAATACAATTTAATACTTATCAAATCACGTAGAACATGTATATAATAATTTGGTGTAAAAGTAAAACCGTATATAATAATATCCATGATTGCGAATCAACCATACTTTTTTTAAATACAATCTAATACTTATCATAATCATATATATATAATAATATAATATTGTGTCAAAAATAAAAATTATTGATATAAAACCGTATTTGTTTTATATCAATTGTCAATTATTATTTTACAATTTAAATTAAAAAATCAATAAAAATAATTAAGGAATTGATATTTGTTTTATATCAATTGTCAATTATTATTTTACAATTTAAATTAAAAAATCAATAAAAATAATTAATTGATAGATTTTTTTTTTCACATACATTTTTTTTCCAATAATTATTAATATAAAAAAATTATTACAATCAAAATTAATATAATTTTTTTTTCACATACATTTATTTTTTTTTTTTACTTTTTTTTTTAATACAAAATTACATTTACTTTTTTTATTAAATTAATATAAATAATACTCTCATCAGTATTGCGTACTTCCGCAGTCAGATAGATAGCGTGCCATCAGAACGAGTGATGCTATTTGCACATCGATGCAACAGCATTGATGTGACGTTGTTTTATTTTTTATTTTTTACTTTTTTTTATATTTTAATTATTTAATATAAATATATTAATTTTATAATAAAAATATTAATTAAAATTTATTTTTTTCAAAATAAAATATTTTTACATTTTTGAAATCTACAAAATGCGCAGTTAATATAAACATCAATTTTAAATATCAAGTAATTCATGCGTTTCTAGTTACTCGTACACACAATTAAATTCGTTCCGATTGTGAAAACATATTAATTTTTTAGTTCTGAAAATTGCGCAATAAATATAAACAAATACAAAGAGACTTCTAAAGTATAAAATTGTTGTAAAAACTTTCAAACACTTTAATATAAATAAATTATACTATAAAATACTTATTATACTTTAAAATATTTAATAAATAATTAAAATACTAAAATAAGTTTAGGGCCGTTACACACTTTTAAGCCATTAAAAAAAATGTAATTGTTTATATTTATTGTGCAATTTTCCGAAACAAAAAATCGTAATATGTTTTGAAATTCTGGATAAATTTAATTGCGTGCACAAGTAAGTATAAACACATGACATAATTGATATTTAAAATTGATATTTATATTACGTGCGCATTTTGTAGGTTACAAAAATCTAAATTTTTTTACATTTTCATAAAAACGAGTTTTAATTAATGTTTTCAAAAGCGTGTTTTTATTATAAAATTAATATATTTTTATATATTAGAATTTATAAGCGTACTGCATTCCGAACATTCAATTTATAAATTCACTGCAATCCGCTTCAATTGATAAAACAACTGTCATCCGTCTGCAGTCCGTCCTACCGTCTATAAAAACAACAACTGATGGAAGATCATTTATAAAATAAATTGATAAACATCAAACAAAGAAAGAGAGGGAGAGAAGAAAGCTTAATTTTGCTGAAAATCAATTAAGGAGGATAGCTAGCAAATCAGCACGTAAACTTCATATTTCTAACAAAAACAACAAATTAAAGGCAAGTGGTTTGAATGTTTTTCGTTGTTTCGTTATCAATTTTTACCATTTAATGAGTAGTTACTGTATTATATTGTATATATATACTTTTTTTGTTTACTTTATATATCATTTTAATTATCCCCTCTCATTTATTTAATTGTACGTTATTGAGTTTTGCACAGTTTTTAATATATGTATGCTAGTTATAATCATAATTTTAGGTTGGGTAGAAATTCACAGTTCATATTTTATTTTTCTAAATTAGTTTTTACATACTAATATTCATATAATGTATTATTAATTTTTTCTTGATATACCTATACTTCTTGATATATTATAAAAATAATATATTTATTAAATGATTATCCCAGGATGAGTAATTGTATTCACAATATATACTTAGAGTACGTGATCACATACTAATAACTTCTCTTCTTGATATACCGTGATCACATACTAATAACTTCTCTTCTTGAATAAAAAATGTAACAGCAAATTCATTGAAAAATTAAAATTCTTTTATTTTAAATTCTAAAACAATGAAGTCAGTAGTTAGATTTTAGTGTAAATTTTCAGAACATCAATTATATAAAATGAGAGGGAATAATTAAATTATAATTTATTGTTATTGATCATAATATTGTATAAGACTATTAATACAAAATTTCCACTTTTAATGTAGACGAGGGGTAGCGACCGCAATTTGAAATGAGTTCTTTTTATGATGCGGGTTATGTATTTGAGGATATCACGAGCGATTTTTTAAATCCGGTAGAGGGTATAAAAGGGAAAGAAATAGTGAAGTCATATGTTCAGTGGATTGCGGGTATGCGAAATATCACTTTAGCCATTCGCGATTCTAAAGCACATAAGATAAGGTATGTATGTAGTCAAGGTGGACTATATAGACCTTCTTCAAAAAACAAAAATGAAAGAAACACGAAAACACAAAGAAATTCGTGTGGATTTTGTTTAGTTGTTAGGCAATATGATACCGATCAGGATCTTTGGCGCATCGATGTTAAGACCGGACACACAATCATCCATTCCCGGAATTTGCAGAGGGATCGAGACTGGGTACCTTAACACCCAGCCAACTTAAGGAGATACAATGTCATGAACTGCTTCATATAAGTCCACGCAACATGTTGGCCGATATAAAGAGACGCGATCCAACCAATGTTACAGATATTAAGAGGGTGAACAATGCCATCAACAATATAAGGACTGAAAGACGGGAAGGGAGAACCCCCACACAAAACTACTTCCACGAACTGGATAAGCGAAATTACAGGTAAACATATCAGCACACTTTATATTTTAAAAATATTCATTTCACTTAAATAGATGTTTGTACGGCGGTGGAAATTAGGTACGATTTTTGAACGTTAGATGGCAGTAACGAACTACAAGATGTTGCTTTCAGCCACCCAGACTCTTACGCAATGATAAACACATACCCGCAAGTACTGATTATCGATAACACGTACAAAACGACCGTGTACGATATGCCATTACTTGAGGCAGTTGGGGCAACAAGCACAAACAAGACGTTCACCATAGCATACGCATTTATGCAGTGTGAAACACAGGACCACTTTGAATTTGTCTTGCAATTTATTCGGGGATTGTATGAGAGTGTTGAACCTACAATTGTCCTTACGGATAGGGATATCGCGTTGATGAAAGTCGTGGATAAAATATTTCCAAATTCTCAGAAACAGTTATGCAGACGCCACATAGAGCAATGTGTTCTAACAAGGGCTCTACAACAATCAGGTTTCAATAAAGAATTTGCTGAATGTTTCAAACATCGATGGAATTGGGCAATTGAAGCAGCTACACATGAAGAATTTTTGCTTAGATGGGAATGGGTAAAGCAACAATACGAGCACTATCCTGGACTAATTCGCTATTGTGAAAAGACGTGGCTTTCGAAGCATGCACACAGAGTTTTAAGTGCGCATATCGATCATCGACTGAACTATGGAAACTACACGACAAACAGGTAAACCTACAATTATTTTAAATATATTTGTTTATATAAATATTTGTAATATATATATATATATATATATATATATATATATATATATATATATATATATATATATATATATATATATATATATATAAAATATTACGAGTTCTTATGTGAAACCTGTTTGTACTTGAATTACAGGGCTGAACAAGAGCATCACACGGTGAAAGCCAATCTCGACGGCAGTAATTGCACATTTGACTATGTGTTCGACCAAATTCATCAAGTCATGGAGTTGCAAATAGGGGAGATAAAAAAACAATCGATGATTAACGCCAACAAGACGAGGACTGATGTGTTAAACTGCAAATTGTTCAAGAATCTAGTTCGCAACGTCACGTTTAAGGCTTTCGAACTGATAATCGCAGAAGGGGCAAGAGATCTAGGTCAAAATAAATGCGGGTGTTATTTGTGGAGGACACACGGTATTCCGTGCAATTGCATGCTTCTTCAGTACATGTCATGCGGACAGAGTATCCCTTTAGATAATATTGATATTTACTAGAGAACATTGAATATAGATTTTTCAAGTGGTACTACCATGTGGAAAAAACTATTCAAAGACACAGAATACGTTAGTGCACCAGCGGCAGTTGAACCTTATAAGAAGCCTCCAAGCACCGACCGTGAACCTTCAGGATGGGAGAAATGGTGTAAAGTTGTCGGACTAAAGAGTTCTAAAAAGCCAAAGGGTAAGGGAAGAGTGGCGGCCACAAATGCATATCAGGATATTCCACCTGAAACTCATCATAAAAATAGCACATCATATCTTTGGACGAGCTCTCCTGAAGAGAATCAACATCGGGCGAGCTTTTGACACGGTCCAAGACCACCCTCTCCAAACTCCCCACCTTCAAGTTTCTTAAATTCTCAACAGATTTCACCGCGCTACAGTAGCGTTCGCCAGAGTGAGTCACGGGTAACATTACGAGGCTCTAAGATGGAGAAATATTTTCCTCCCTACATAAGGGAATATATTGAATCATACACGGATGTGGTTGGAGACGGTAATTGCGGTTTTAGAGTTGTTGCTTTAGCAGTCCTTGGAAATGAAGATCAATGGCGTACAATAAGAGGTGATATGCTATGTGATCTCCGCGAAAGAACAGAATTATATGATAATGTTATAGGTGGTCTTACAACCATGTCATCCTTGGACCAAACTATTAATCACTTCGATGGTCCATGCAGTCCGGCTAACTATTTCTCAATACCTGACTGTGGATACGTGGCTGCAACTACATATAATATCTTCATAATGACATTCAGAGAAACTGGCGGATATTTATCATGCACTTTCGAGCGCAAGGGTGGTGTTAGGGCACGTGAACAATTATAATCATTGGATATTGGTAAGAAAAAAAACTCATGGTTTTTATTATATAATTTATAATTTATTTTTTGCAGATAATAACTATAACTTTTATTTCAGTTGCATATGAGATCCGACTATCATCCAGTGCCGTGGATATCAAAATACTGGATGGAAAGAAGAGACTCATTGCACATGGTTTAGAGTTTCAATTTCAAGAACAAATGGATCTATACAATTATCTGCACAACAATAATGCACAACAACGGAATGATCAATTTGAGGCTGACAAAGATGTCAAAAAACAAGCTAAAAAAAATCAGTTTTTCAATTTTTTTTGAAAAATATGTTATTAGTATAATTATTGTTTGTTTTCTAATTTAAATTTATATTAAACTTTATTCCTATATGTTTTCTAATGTAATCAATTTTTTTAACATGTGAAAATGTTAAGGCAAACAAAGTGGGTAAATTATTACTTGGACCCTTACCCCATGCTATTCTACATGGTCCCCTCTTTTATTATATAAACGTGCCTTTTCTTTTCTCCCATTTTTTTCCTTCTTTTTTTTTTCTCCCCTTTTCTCTTTCTCCTCTTTTCTCCTATCGAAATAACAGAACAAACACAAACAATAACTTCATACAAAACATACTCCATAGCTTCGACGGCGATTTCATCCTCTTCGCCGGAGATTTCAACTGCGTTTTCGACGGTGATAATTCCAACTGCGGCTTCGACGGCGATCCAGAGCTTCGACTGTGGCTTCGACGGCGATCCAGAGCTTCGATTGCGGCTTCGACGGCGATCCAGAGCTTCGACTGCGGTTCCTCGATTCGACGGCGGTTGTAGACGGCGATTGGCTCCGGCGATCTCGGCGATTCAGCTCCGCGATTCCACGGCGATTCAACGACTTCAAAATTAGGTACATCGAACCTAAATCTCCTGTGAACTTCTGTTTCGGTGTAATTTGTCATGAACTGTTCAATTACAAAATTAGGGTTCTAATTTGGGCGTTTTGTGAAATTTCAGAATCTACTCCTTTCCATGGTGTTTTCTGTTCAATGTTTACTGCTCGTGTCTCTGTTCGATTACATTAATCAGTGTATGTGCTTGAGGTTTCAGTTTCATGTTTGAACTGTGTAGGGTTGATTCATCTGTGTATGTGCTTGAGGTTTCAGTTTTCAAGTTTGTGTGTACATGTATCACCTTGTGTTCAATTAAATTCAGAACATATAATGTGAAGAACAATAATGTTTGAGTTTCTCGATAGTTCATTTGTGTATGTGCTTGATGTTTCTGTTGTTATATTGTTGAGGGTTTGACAGTAAAGAAGTGCAGTTTCTATGACGATAATGTTGATTTTAATTATATTCAGTTTGTCGGTTTGAATTGTGTTTCTCCATGTTTTCACTATTCTTATTGAGGCTTTGGTTGAAAATGATTTAGTGCTGCATATTTATAGTTGGTTTGATGTACAACAGACAAACATTCAAAGTTCCGGTTTCAGTTTCTTATTGTGAGGTTTCTGTGTATATGCTTGTGTATGTGTTTGAGGTTTGCTTGCATTACAACGAAACATATAAAAAATGTATACATGTCATTCTTCAGTTGATTTTGTTTTCTTATATATAACTTACAGATTTTGATGATCGATTTCCCTCCGATGGATGCTATTGATTTGGATGAATTTACTTTTGATGGTATGGATTTTATTTTCATCATCGATTTGTTATTCTTCTTTGTTCTTAACCCAAGCTTAAATGCTATTGATTTGGATGATTGTTCTGTTTTATGATTTTGTTCTTTGTTTGCTTTTTTTTTCAGTTGATCTCACTGATGGAGAAATAATCCAGATTGATTCTACACAAGAAAACCTTGCTGGTATGCAGTTATTTCCTTTCATTCTACTCAATTTCATATTGAATTCTACTCTATTGAACACTGAATTCTTCTGTATTTTTTTCATTTGCTTGTTAGTTGAATCTGATCTTGCCTCTGCTCCTGCTGATGGAGTTCCTCTTCCTCACTCTGATGTAATTATTAATAATGATGCTAAAGAAGGTACTAATTTATTCTTGTCTTATACACCCTGCTTTGTACTGTGTTTTCGCTTGATCCGTGATCTTGATTTCTATGTGTTTTTTGATTCTTTTTCTCTTAAACCTGCAGGAGATAAATTAGCAAACTATGACTTGGTTGGTGTTGTTGTTAAATCTGAAGAGGAGGCTTATGAGATGTACAATGATTATGCATTTAAGCTTGGGTTCAGTGTTCGGAAGTCAAAAATGAAGCGTAGAGCAGATGGCTCTTTATCTATGAGAAGGTATCTGTGCTCTCAAGCCGGTTTGAAGGATAAGGTATCTGATGTATCCTTTACGAAGCTGAATGTGAGGTCTAATTGTGAAGCTCAAGCGCAGTTCAAAATCGATATAGACGGCACCTGGATTGTTTCAAAGCATGTCAAAGAGCACACTCATGCCTTATGCCCACCATCCGCTAGCCACCTTTTGAGATCGCATAGAAGAATTAACCGAAACCACATTGCGTATTTGGAGGAGTTGAAGAAAGGTGGAGTTGGGGTTGCTGATGGTTATCGGGTTTTGAAAAACCAGTCCGGTGGATCACCGTGCTTAGGGTTTGGCCTTAGGGATGCTTACAATGCCTTGAACAACCCTAAGATTCTCGATGGGACGGACTCTAGCAGGTTATTAGATATGTTTAGGAATAGACAGGCCAGAGAGAAGGAGTTTTTCTTTGATTTTCAGCTTGATAGCCAGTCCCGATTGTGTAGTTTTTTCTGGAGGGATGGATGCATGTTGGAGGACTACAAGCTCTTCGGTGACCTGGTTGTTCATGACACGACTTACCGCACGAACAAATATGACATGATCTGTGGACCTTTTGTTGGTATGAACCACCACGGACAAAATGTCATGTTTGGTTGTGGTTTTCTGATGAACGAGACTACTGAATCTTTTGAGTGGCTGTTCAAGACCTTCTTACGAGCTATGAATGGTTATCCTGCCACTATCATGACCGATCAGTCTGCTGCTATGGCTGCTGCTATTTCAAAGATATTTCCTCATTCTCGGCATCGTCTTTGCATTTGGCATATTGGAGAAAATTCGAAGAATCACATCATGGCACTTCGGATTAGAGAAGGGTTCATGGATGATTTCAACTATTTGCTGAAGTGCTGTGATTCGATTGCTGAGTTCGAAACAAAGTGGTTGGAGTAAGTTTTCATTATTTTTCAAATATTTAATTTGTTTTTAAATATTTTTGATTATCACATAGGGAATTCTACTATGTTCTGTTCAATTCTACTCTGTTTGTTAGTTATTTCTGCTCTGATATATCTCTCATTCTTCTCTGTTTTTTTGTAGGCTGACTTCCAAATATGACTGTGCAAGAAACAGCTGATTGTTGAGGCTGTATGGGATTAAAGAGAAATGGTGTCCTGCTTTCAACAAAGGTTATTTCTCAGGCGGTGCACTGTCTTCACAAAGAAGTGAAAGCACTAATCAAGCTCTCTCAAAGAAACTGTCAAAAACTTCCGGGCTATGTGACTTTTTCCATTGCTTTGAAGGTGTTGTTGCAGAATGGAGGAGCAATGAGAAAGCCCAAGATGTGTGTTGCCTTATCGGTAAGCGAACACTGTCTACAGATGATCCTAAAATACTTTTGCATGCTAGTGATGTATATACATTGAAGGCGTATGACATGTTTGAGCATGAATACAAGAAAGGTTCTACTTGTTTTCAGTTGCTTGTTAGTGCTGATTCTTTCACTGCTACATTCCATGTGTGGCGAGAAGGTCTTGAGAATATAAAGCACACTGTGTCTTATGGGCTTATTGATAAAAGTGTGAGTTGCACATGCAAGTTATTTACTGAAGTTGGAATCTTGTGCTCGCATTCCTTGAGAATCATGAATATACACTGTGTTTCTGTTATTCCTGAGTTCTACATATTGCCGAGGTGGCGTAAATATGTTAGAAGTCGTGTAATGGAGAGTGGTGTTCCTTCATTTACCTCTCGATCAGAAGATTCAACTGCAGCATCTTTGTGGAGAACCCAAGCAAGTCGGATGGCTTTGAATTTGATTTCTACTTGTGAGTATAATAAGGAGGCTCAGGTGATTTGGGACACAGGTGTTCAGAGTATTACACAGGATGTTTTTCGTGCTGTTGGGCCAGTTACTGATGAGGGCTGTTTGGATGACGCATCTTTAAGAACTGACATTGTTCAAAATCCACAAAGTACAAGCTTGAAGTATACACGAAGAAGGAGGGTGAAGCCTACAATGGAGAAGATATGTAATAAAAAAAGAGGTGGAAAGAAGAAATCAAAAACTGCTGAGTTAAAAGACAAGATGGTTGTTCAGAATTTAAAGGTAACTTAATTCTGTCTTTTATTTTCTATTATTTTTAATTATGATTTATACTCTGTATTACAATGAATTTGACTATATTTCTGATACCTTTTATGACTATGGTTTTTTTAGGATGGCAATGGTGTTTACGTTGTGCACCCTGTTTCTGGAGATCAAACTTTAGAAGTTCTTTCACCGAATACAAGTTCCAGATTTCCCGCAGTCTTATATGATTATGTCCCTTGATTGTTTTTTATATTTGGAAACGATGTGTTGATCCCAATGATTATTTTATTGTTGATGACGTTGTTTTTATGACATTCTATTGTTGGATTTTATTTTTTTGTCCTGCTGAACAATATTTTTATTACAATGATAATTATGTTTAAGTATTTTTTTTTCATGTGTTAGATTTTGTGTAAATTTACAGTAGAATTCATCATTAAATGAAGTAGAATATGACCAAAAAGAGAGTAGAATACACTACTTATTGCAGTAGAACTCACTAGATAATGGTGCCGCCTTCAATCCAAGTTTGCCTCCCCCAATTATAGATCGCCTCCGTCGATCGTTCACCGCCGAAGGCGGCCCCGATCGTTCACCGCCGAAGGCGGCCCCGATCGTTCGCTTGCCGTAATCATTGTTTGCCTCCCTCGATTATTGTTGCCTCCCTCGATTATTGTTGCCACTTCGATTATTGTTGCCACTTCGATACAAGACCTTTCGATACAAGACCCCCCCTTTATCCCTTTATTAAAATTCTGAAGCCGCCGAAGGTGGCCGTAATCATTGTTTGCCTCCCTCGATTATTGTTGCCTCCCTCGATTATTGTTGCCACTTCGATTATTGTTTCCACTTCGATACAAGACCTTTCGATACAAGACCTTTCGATACAAGACCCCCCCTTTATCCCTTTATTAAAATTCTGAAGCCGCCGAAGGTGGCCGTAATCATTGTTTGCCTCCCTCGATTATTGTTGCCTCCCTCGATTATTGTTGCCACTTCGATACAAGACCTTTCGATACAAGACCCCCCCTTTATCCCTTTATTAAAATTCTGAAGCCGCCGAAGGTGGCCGTAATCATTGTTTGTCTCCCTCGATTATTGTTGCCTCCCTCGATTATTGTTGTAGAATGCATCAATATATGGAGTAAAATATGATACAGAACAGAGTAGAATAGACTACTAAATGCAGTAGACCTCATTAGAACAACATAATGACCACGATAATTGTTTGCCTCCCTCGATTATTGTTGCCACTTCGATACAAGACCTTTCGATACAAGACCCCCCATTTATCCCTTTATTAAAATTCTGAAGCCGCCGAAGGTGGCCGTAATCATTGTTTGCCTCCCTCGATTATTGTTGCCACTTCGATACAAGACCTTTCGATACAAGACCCCCCCTTTATCCCTTTATTAAAATTCTGAAGCCGCCGAAGGTGGCCGTAATCATTGTTTGCCTCCCTCGATTATTGTTGCCTCCCTCGATTATTGTTGCCACTTCGATACAAGACCTTTCGATACAAGACCCCCCTTTATCCCTTTATTAAAATTCTGAAGCCGCCGAAGGTGGCCGTAATCATTGTTTGCCTCTCTCGATTATTGTTGCCTCCCTCGATTATTGTTGCCACTTCGATACAAGACCTTTCGATACAAGACCCCCCCTTTATCCCTTTATTAAAATTCTGAAGCCGCCGAAGGTGGCCGTAATCATTGTTTGCCTCCCTCGATTATTGTTGCCTCCCTCGATTATTGTTGCCACTTCGATACAAGACCTTTCGATACAAGACCCCCCCTTTATCCCTTTATTAAAATTCTGAAGCCGCCGAAGGTGGCTGTAATCATTGTTTGTCTCCCTCGATTATTGTTGCCTCCCTCGATTATTGTGGTAGAATGCATCAATATATTGAGTAGAATATCATACAGAATAGAGTAGAATAGACTGCTAAATGCAGCAGACCTCATTACAACAACATAATGACCTCGATTATAGTTTGCCTCCCTCGATTTTTGTTGTCACTTCGATACAAGACCCCCCTCCCCCACTGTGTCCCTTTATAATCGAGGGAGGTGAACGATCACGGCCGCCTTCGGCGGCCGTGATCGTTCAACTCCCTCGATTATTGTTCACCTCCCTCGATTATTGTTCACCTCCCTCGATTATTGTTCGCCTCCCTCGATTAGGCTTTATGGGCTTATTTTTAGGGATTAGTGTTTAGGGGTTATTTTTAGGGTTTATGGTGGATTATATTATTCACTACAGTATAATCGATTATTAAACAAAGTACAATGTAATTTATAAATAGTGTACAAGTAAAAATTGAGGAGACTGTGTTTATAAATAGTGCATAATACATTACTAACTGGTGTAGAATGCATAAAGATAGTACAAAGAACAAATCCATTTTTCAGATTTCAATCCCACTACAGCAAATTCATATTTTAGAATAGATTTAGATGTAATCAACAGCACCCATGCTCAGTTTTAAATACAAATTGATATTTCAAATACAACTTCCATCAAATACAAATTCCACAATTTCAAATACAAATTCAATACATTACACTGAACTCAATGCCCTAATCAAATCAATTCATGTTCAAATATGTTCAAATACTCAGAAACCATGCTCAGATTGATGAATGTCCTATCCTTGTTTCAGAACTTCAAGCTCAATAGATGCATTCTCTCTTGCCCTTCTAACAACTTCTTTTCTCACCTCGTTCAGCTCTGTCATGATGATAGCAGAACAATATTTCACTCTAAGGATCTTCAACATATCAACATCCTGTTTGAAAAATAAAATAAATATTTCAGAAATAGTATTGACCATAACTCAACTTAATGATGAACAAAGCAAACACTGCAAATTACATGTAGATACAAGCATCACATTAGCAAAATCTTCCAAAGTCATTAATTATCAAATAACTGTGATTCCTACTAAAGTTCCCTAACATAGATTCTATGTTTCACTGATAATTCACAAAAACATAGACACAGATGGCAACACAACTTGCAAAACACAATTAATATTAATATACTACTTAGAAGTCTCAATTTAGGACAGAACTTGAATTTAGGAAATAACTGTGTTGAGTAAATTTTGAACAAAGTAAACACTGCAGATTACATTTTGATACAATCATCACAGTAGCGACAAATCACAGTAGAATATAGGTTCCATGTTTTAGTGAACAAAATTCAGAATTCACAATTCAAACAGGATTGAAGAGCAAATAGAGGTGAATGAGATTGAAGATTACCTTGTTTTTTTTTAATCCGCATTCCCACTTCTCATCACCCTTATATGTTTCCATGTGTCTCATGCAGTAAACACCACAGTCATTGTAGTTATCCTTGAAGCGCCATGCCATTTTCAGATTGGTTTGCTTGAAGTTGACCACTTGCTTGTTCAGCTTCTTTTTCTTCAAGTTCAGGTAGGAAGCAAACTTGAATTGCTGTACAATCAGAGCATTCATTCAGTTCTTATTAATAACAATCCACTATTTTGACATAAGAATCAGAGCAGACTACATCAAAATTCAGTGTAGAATATGTTCAAATACTGTGTAGATTCACATTTTTACATTATAATTCCATACTAATTAAACCTTGACTAAATTCTAATAATTAAGTCAGTGTAGATTCCATTCAATAATTAAGTGTAGAATCTGTACCAGATCTATGCTGATATCCCCATAACGATCCAAGCACTTTATATTCCCCGGGAGTGGCTTGTTGTCTATAATTTCAACCATCTCCTTCTGGAAATTGAAGCACAAGGTCCAGAAATGTGCATTCTCTATCACAGCAAAGAATATCTGTACAATCAAATATTCGAAATCATTAGTATGTGGTTTCAAACTTCAGTACAAAACGTCTATTAAGGTCTACTTACCATGTCAGCATCTTCAATGTCTAGATTCCCGTTGCATTTGAGCTCATCATCTATGATTTTCTCAAAACACTTTTGGTTTTCATCATCACTGTCCTTTGGATGAGCAATCATTTGTTGTTTTTGTGAATATAATTAGATATGCGTCTCCAATGAATTCCTTGTTTTAAAATACATATTATTTTTACTTACAGATGCAGCTGTAGTGAAGAAAACTCTTTTAACTTCCCCTGGTGCTCTTCTGAAATTTTGATGGTTAAGCTTCAAGCACCAGATGTCGATTATGTTGCTCACCACCCATGTGTCAGGCAGGAGGGTTTCAAAATCATTTCTGTATGCATACCGACTCCTCCCTCTAAATAGGAGCTCCCTATGAAACAGTTCAAACAGAATATAAATTAATCTACATTATTCTAGCAAAAAACAAAATAATTAAATCAGTTACAAACTGTTACAAGTTCACAAGTCTCAAATATTTATTGTTTTCAATCAAACATACTAATCAGATTAGAAAATAATCATTCAAGTCACAGACACAAAAACACAGCAGATTTAATTACTTTTTAATGTAGAATTCATAACAAATCAGAGTAGACCCTAACAACAGAGTTCAGAAATCACAGCAACAGAGTTCAGTCTACTCTGTTGAATCAGTTTTGAAATTGCCAACTCAGACTTGAACACAGTAAAAAACACAGCTTGTTTGTTTACGCATATCATTCAGAAATCAGAGTAGAAAATATTCATACAAGTCATGCCTTCTAATTTCAAATACAAACTCAGTTGAAGATCAAATAGACTTAGGTGATGATTTTCAGATTTTTCACAGTAGAGAATGAGATGCATACCCCTTGGTTTTGTCGTTCATTGGCAGAAAAGCATAGTCTGCTATGAACTGCTCCTTCTTGCTTATGCGATTGACATCAGTCAATGTTCCCCTCCAGAACGGAGACCTCAATTTCAGTGGAAGGTTCTTGTGCATTCGAGTCTTTGTTTTTCGAACCATCACATCTGGGGAATCGTCCTCTGACTCATGCAAGCACCTGTTTTCAAGAGTAAAAACAATAAATCAGTTATTTAATGTAAATCATGTTTATATTCAAAAAACTTTTGGTAAAATATATTAGAACTTACTGAATGAATTCTGTCTCATTCATTCCCCTTTCTGTGACGACCATATATGTGTTTTCGTGGTCCCCCACAAGTAGGCCGCCATCTTGGCTTTCAGAATCAACTCCTGGAATTCCGAGGTTGAATGAAGGGCAGCTGGGATCCTTTTCCTTCCTGTTCTTCGCTTTCAGCAATATGAAGGCCTTCTCTATTTCTTCGACAGCAGCAATGAAGTCATCATCATAATACACTTCATCAGTCGTTGGCTCTATGGCAACATTGAAAGTCTTGTTCTGTGAAGACTGGATTTGATCCTTCTCTTTCTCAATCCCTTCCTTCTGTTCAACTTCCTTCTCCTGTTCAACCACCTTCTCCTTACCATCATCGTCCTCATCAACCACTGCCTGCTGCTCTTCTGCATTTTCATCATTTTTCATCATGCTCTTGACCAAGGCATTTTGAAGGATGGTTGCCATCAAGTCTGCTTTGCCCATCTCTGTTAAAACAGTTAAACATTGAGTGACTCCTTCTGCAATCTTCCTAAGACCCCCAGTCAAGTCTGCTGTAGGAGTTTTCGGTTGTTTCGGTTGAGCAGCAGCAACATCTGCAGGGATTTCTTGAGCAGCAGCAGCATTATCTTGTGAGGCAACTTGTTGAGGGCCATCAGAAGCATCCAATGGAGCAGTAGCAGCTTTATCTTGGGGACCATCTTGTCCATCTTCTCCATTTTCAGCAGCATTTTGTTCAAGATCAGCATCAACATTAATTTCTTGTCGGGCAACTGCTGGTTGAACGACTTCTGGTTCCCCAACTGGCCTTGTCAGCCTCTCCACTACTTTGCCAACTCCAAACCTCTTTGGTTCAGTTTCAGTTTCCCGCTTGATCCTGGCAGCTATATTTTTGGCATTCCAGCTTCTGCAGACCGGGAACTGTCTTTGGACAGTCCTCGACATAAACACCATTCGGTCCAAATAGCAGAGCTGGAAAAAGAATGTACATTGCATTAACAAAGTAAGTAGGATTATATGTAAAAGAAAGTAGATTTATAGTGTTCATATCTGTTTACCATCAGAAATGTCACTGGCCCTGTGAAGTAGTAATTTCTACCCTCTTTGAACAATCTTGCAGCTGTGACGAGGGATTCAATTGTGTAGCTACACCAATCCAAATTTCTGATTTCTGAAACATCTCTCACAGCACGCAAGACGTTTAAGTTTGAGTAGTTATCTTGCTTCCCTTTCAGCAAGGTGCTAACTACTAAGACAACAAAATCGCGTTTGAAGTCATCTCCATGTGCAGTAGTTCCTTTCAATCGTTCACACATCTTTGCTGGTGAAGGACCACCTGTGTTATTGACATAAACTCAATCAGTTAATTGAATTTAGAATCATTAAATGTGTAGTGGAACTGCAAATTATAATTCATACCAGTAGGATTTCCCCATCTTCTCCTCCAATCCTCTAAAAATGTCGTGAATCCATCATCAATATCATCACATTTCAGGCCTGCGTCATAGAAAGTATATTTTCAGTTACAATTATATCAATAATATCAATAATATGATTAAGATTATAGTGCAGTAATTTCTTACCTGTGGATTCTTCGACCAGCTTGTTTCCTTTTGGAAGATCAAAGATTGATACCACATCATCTTCTGTAATATCAATGTCTCCGTTCTGGAGAATGATACGACAGGTAAGGTAGTCAAAACTCTCCATTATAAAATTTAACAAGCTGAACTTGTTTTGACTGATGTCCAGATTCAGAAAACCTCCAAAGCCGATATCTCGCACGGCCTGTTTCTGATCTTCATTCATCACTTTAACCAAACTTGATACATGGTTTGGCGACATACGACAGGGGAATTTCTTTTTTGCTTCATCCTCCTCATCCTCCTCAGCTTTCCCTTTTCCCTTGTCGATTTTTGCCTTTTTCCTCTTTCCCAGAAGCAGCTCTGGATCATCTTTCTCAGAAGCACCTCCTTTTGTTTTCTTCTGCTTCTCAGCAGCTGCTTCTTTCTCCACCTCCTTCTCAGCAGCTTCTTTCTTTTCTTTCTTTTTTAGTGCTGCTTGTTTCACAGCTAATTTCTCCTTCTTCTTCTTAGCTGCTTTCTCCACCTCCTTCTCAGCAGCTGCTTCTTTCTCCACCTCCTTCTCAGATGCTTTCTTTTTGTCTTTCTCAGCTTCCTGCTAAGTTTTTTAAACAAGAGATATTTTAGTATTTTTGCAAAAATAGAATAATCAACACATTTGAATTATAAATTGAAACAAAGAAAAAATAATGTCAACTGAAACCATATTAATTACATGACACAAAATAATATAAGAATCAGAGGAGAGGGCATCACAATTCAGTGTAGAATCTATTCAATTACTTTGCAGGTTCTTATTTTTGCATTATACTTCACTCAATCCATATTAATTACATGACACAAAATAATATAAGAATCAGAGGAGAGGGCATCACAATTCAGTGTAGAATCTATTCAATTACTTTGTAGGTTCTTATTTTTGCATTATACTTCACTCAATCCATATTAATTACATGACACAAAATAATATAAGAATCAGAGCAGAGTACATCACAATTCAGTGTAGAATATGTTCAATTACAGTGTAGATTCACATTTTTACATTATAATTCAGTAAATACATACTTATTAAACCTTGATTGAATGAATTATATTGATCCTAATGAAAAAAATAACATGTATTGATCCTAAATACAAAATGCACGATGAATAATGATATATTAACATATAAGTCAAAGTATAATATTACCTTCTCTCTGTTTTCTTTCTGCTTCTGAGCAGCTTCTTTTTCCTCTTTTTTCTTTTTCAAAGCTGCTTGTTTCACAGCTTTTTTCTCAATCTCCTTTTTCTCTTCTCCTTTATCCTTCTCCTTCTCCTTCTTTTCTTTTATATCTTTGGGAGCTTCCTTCTTTTGCTGCAATTATGAACAATGAATATTTATTATTGAAACAAGCAAAAAATAATGTCAACTGAAACCATATTAATCAGAGCAGAGTACATCACAATTCAGTGTAGAATCTGTTCAATTACTGTGTACCTTCTCTTGCTTCTCAGCAGCTTCTTTTTCCATCTCCTGCTTCTCAGCAGCTTTTTTCCTCTTCTCCATGCTTTCCTTTACCACTTTCAGTGCTGCTTCTCTCTCCTTCTTCTTCTTTTCATTCTCCTGCTTCTCAGCAACTTCTTTTTCCTCTTTTTTCTTTTTCAAAGTTGCTTGTTTCACAGCTTTTTTCTCCATCTCCTTCTTATGCAGATCCTCTTTCTCTGCTTCTTCTTTATCCTTTGCAGTAGCTTTTTTGTCAGCTTCTTGCTGTTGCTGTTGCTTCTTTTGCTGAAATTATTGAACTATGAATATTTAAACATTTATTATTGAAACAAGCCAAAAAATAATGTCAACTCAAACCATATTAATCAGAGCAGAGTATTAAACCCTATTTACTAAATCCAACAGAGGAGAATGCATTCAGTATGTCTAGGTTTTTACCTTTTTCCTTTTAGGTTCAGCTGCTGCAACCTCATTTACAGCTTCCCTCCTTGGGCTCCTTCTTATCTTTAAACCTTTAGGTTGAGCTTCAGGTTCGGGTTGAGCTTCAGGTTCGGGTTGAGCTTCAGGTTGGGCTGCTTCTGTTTCCTGTTTTATTCATAACGCATAAAGCATTAGTATGTTATAATGAAATAAGAGAAGAGAATTAAATCTAAAAATACAAAATTTACGATGAATAATGATATATTAATAACATATTTACCATCTCAGAAGTTTGTCCAGTTGTTTGGACTGGTTCGGGTTCTTTTTCTATCTGTGGGGCGAAAATAACCAGAGCCCGCTCCTCTCCAGCCAAATGTTCAGTTTCTCGCACAATCTCTGGGGCTTGTGCTTGCTTTTTAGGAGTGAAATTCAGTTTCTTCCTCGGGCTGGTTCTTGGTGTACTAGAACCACTTGTTGTCTTACCCCTTCTTTTATGAACTAATTGTTTCTTCATTTCCTAAAAAGTGTAAAAAAACAGAATAATAATTAATCAAAGAGGGGAAAATTGTTCAGAAGTCAGAGTAAATTCATATTAATTTGAGAACTAAACAGAGGAAGTAATCACAAATCATAGTAGAACTAGCAGGCTTTGTATTTTCAACATGCCAACTCAGACTTGAACACAGTAAAAAATCATAGTACAAGTAGCTGGTATTTTGATTTGCAGTCAATCATACTCATTAGAAGTCCCAAAAACACAGAAGATTGATTTACTTTTAACAGTAGAGTTGATAACAAATCAGAGTAGACCCTAACAAACCACATACAAATTGCGTAAAAGTAGACTTGACTAAACAGAGTACAAGTGAGTAGTATTAACTAAATTCAGTTATCCTTTCAAACAGATACAAATAGTAATGAACACAGAGGAAGTCATACTAAATCATAGTAGAACTAGCAGCTATTATTCATGAATTACTTTTTCATTTTACAGCTTTTGCTAACTTTTGTATTTTCAAATAAATATACTCTTTAGAAGCCCCAATAATTCACAGTAATCAAAGTTGAAGATCAAATAGACTGAGGTGAAGATTTTCACATTTTTTACAGTACAATATAGGTTCTGCTCAGTAGATGGCATCACAATTCAAGTTCAACTTGCAAAACACAATTCAACGCATTCTAAACTCAATTGCTTTTTTGATTTTCAGGCAAACATACTCATTAGAAGTCCCAAAAACACAGGAGATTTTTTCCAAACTCACAATACAATCTAGCACACAACTCAGTTGGATAAATTTTTAATCTCACATTTTTTATTTCTTTATTGTCTATAACTCATTTGATACTGTCAAAAATCTCCAGAACAACTGACCAAACAGAGCATAAAAGTTCACATGTCAAAGTAGAATATACCAACAAACTCTATTCAATCAGTTTTGAAGACAGGAAATTAGACGTAGAATAGAATTTGAATCTAGGACATAACTGTGTTGAGTCAATTTTGAACAAAACAAACACTGCAAATTACTTGTAGATACAAGCATCACAGTAGCAACGGATCATTCAAATTTTTTTGTTGTTTATTAAATAATTCCCAATTACTGAAGATAAAAGCATCTAGGGTTTAAAATTGTGATGAAAACATCACAAATTTCTGTAGTTACTTTCTACATGCAATCTGAGTAAAAATTGAAATTAGAGAAATTAGGGTTCGTAATTACCTTTTACTAGTTCAGGAATTGTTGTTGTTGCTGGTACTTCGTTTTCTCTTCTTCGCGGTGCTCCGACGAGTCTCGAAGTTCGGTGGTACCGTTGGTGGTTACGGTGGTGTTGTTGATGGTTGTTGGTGGTTTTTTTGTTGGCGTCGGGGTGGGAAAAGCTTGTGTCGTCGGTGGACGTGGATTTACGGTGGTGCGAACGGGCGGCGGACGTTGGTGCGGAGCGATGGTTTGCCGGTGATGGTGTCGGTTTTTGCTTCTGTGCGCGCAGTTGTGAGAAAAGAGCGGTGGTTTGCCGGTGATGGTGTCGGTTTTTGCTTCTGTGCGCGCAGTTGTGAGAAAAGAGAAAGAATAGACTCCGTCGTCACGTGTTCGTGATCGTGTGCGTATAGGGGCCAATTTTTTTGGGCCTGAAACGTTTTTATAATTGGGCTGGGGACCATGTAGATTTTATGGCCCCCTACCCCATGGTATAGGATCCCAACAAAGTGTGTAATTGCGCTAAACTTATTTTAGTATTTTAATTATTTATTAAATATTTTAAAGTATAATAAGTATTTTATAGTATAATTTATTTATATTAAGGTGTTTGAAAGTTTTTATGACAATTTTATACTTTAGAAGTCTCGTTGTATTTGTTTATATTTATTGCGCAATTTTCAGAAACTAAAAATTTAATATGTTTTGACAATCGGGATGAATTTAATTGCGTGTTCGATTAAGTAGAAACGCATGAATTAATTGATATTTAAAATTGATTTTTATATTATCTACGCATTTTGTAGATTTTAAAAATGTAAAAATATTTACTTTTGGTAAAAATGAATTTTAATTAATATTTTCGAAAAACGTGTTTTTATTATAAAATTAATATATTTATATTAAATAATTAAAATATAAAAAATTAAAAAAAAATATTAAAATTTCGCATCGATGTGACAAATAGCATTTGTGCATCAGAACGGAAAAGCGCTGTTCCTCATATGAGACTTATTAACCCCTTTGTAGAAAAATATACAGTACCTACTTTCCTCGCGGCTAAGCACCATCAATCGCCGCCGCTTCCCTCCGCCCGTATGGAGCTCTCACTTCCTCAGCCCTCAGTCAACCGTTCCGTTTTAGCTCAATCGCGTCTTTGTAACTCACCAGCTCATCTATCGCAGCGTGTTCCCTTTCCCGCACAGCTTCAGCAGAGCAAATTGCAACTCCTCTCGACACACCTCGCAGTTTCTCCAATGGAATCCACAGCCTCTCGTGCGGTCGTTAACCGCGCTTCTTCATTGAAGACGATAGAACCTCAGGGTAAATTACTTCGTGATTTTGTTTTTCCAATTATTTATCAATTTGTTGTTTTGGGACTGTTATCGATAATCCCCGGGAATCGCAGGCGGAAGAACTGGAGAGGTCAAGAGGGTTACGAAAGAGACGAATGTGAATGTGAAGATTAACCTGGATGGTGATGCTGTCGCTGAGAATAATACAGGGATTCCTTTTCTAGATCACATGTTAGATGTTAGTTTTTCTTCTATTTCTTTATTTTTTTTCCATGGTTTATTTATTTGCCTGTTTTTCTTTGCTGATTAAGTTTACTTCTGTAGATCATTCAACACAGAATTGTTTCATTGGATTTTCTTGTTGTTAATAATCTTTTACTTTGTATGTATGATTTGAATGCTTATTAGTTCAGTTGTATTGTTAAAGTTTAGGTTCTTCTCCGTTTAACTGATAGATGAGAGTATTATTCTCTCTGCAAATTGTGTTCAATTGTATTGTTTGTTTATATTATATATGCGTGTGTGTGTGCGCGCGCACGTGTGTTAATCTAAATCTGCTTGAATGCTAGTATACTTTCTTCTTATATTTTACAGCAACTTGCTTCACATGGCTTATTAGATGTACATGTGAAGGCCACTGGGGATATTCATATTGATGACCATCACACAAATGAAGATGTTGGCTTGGCAATTGGAACAGTAAGTTTTGAAGCACAGGTTTAATTTCTTCCATTGTATGTTAGGGCCAACTTCAATGCTCAAGTGGGTCATAAACCTTTTTTTTTTTTTTTTGCTACCTAAGCCCACAAAACATTTTAATGTCGAAATGATGTCCAATGCCAAAAGTCACAATATGGGTCTTGATAATGAGAACATAAAAAATAGAGAATTGGTCTTGAACATCTATGTGGTGGAGCTGGAGAAAGATTGTTGTGGTGGCTACTGAGAATAACCATATTTTTCGAGGGTGCTAATAAAGAAAAACATACAATGTTAATAATAAAAATAGGAATTTTGGAGCATTGTAGATGCTTTATCAAATATGCTTTTCAAGACCTGATGTTCAAATTAATCGTGAAGCCTGTAACATGACATTTCTCCTTGAGTACTTGTTACAGCAATATAGCTTATTTCTCTTTAGCTTTTTGTAGTTAGACTGGAAATCTACAATAATAGCAATGACATATTGACCTTTCAATGTAGGCTTTGTTGCAAGCACTTGGTGATAGGAAAGGAATAAACCGATTTGGAGATTTTTCAGCTCCTCTCGACGAAGCTCTTGTACATGTGTCACTGGTAATATTCTGCCTAAAATGTGGCCTCTTTTGGAAAATATGGATGTAACAAGATCCCATTATTAACTGTATTCATTAATCAAGGGAAAACTATGGTGTAGTGTAGACTGTAGTGTAGTGTGTCTCTCTCCATGGCCTTCCCTGATGTCTTTGAAAATAATGACATGTTTGCTGAGTTATTATGTTGAATAACCTTCATGGGTAATATATAGTCCCTCCGTCAATAAACATAGTTATCTTCCTTAAAATATTAAGTTCCTTCTAGGCATGGTTTAGCAGTTTAAAGGATATATTAGTAAATACTCTTAAATTTATCTTTGAGCAACAGTAGTTGATGTGTTCTTAGTGTATGCTTTTCAAATCATAGTAAAGGGTGAGAGCATAATGTGGAAACTTGTAACTACTGAACTTTTATTGTTGTTGCCACATTTCCGTTTGGCAACCATAGTACTGGATCTGGGACACACCACTTTTATAGGTTCACAATAAATATCTATATTTCAGAGTTGTAAATTCACCTTGTTGTAAGATGTACCTTTGAAATAATTTGGTGAAAGGATTTCAAATGACTCCACATAAGGTGGATTTGAAATCCATTAAACCATACAAATTCGATGGATTTGTTATGATGGATGAGAAAGTATTTTCCTTCAAAAATCTTTCTACAATATGCTTGCTTACTGACCCATGAAGGCTTCCGGTCACTTTTCACTTGCATAGAGGGGTGGAATGATTGTGTTCCGATGTCCATAGTTCTGTGGTCACTTTTCACTTCCATAGAGAGGCGAAATTATTTGTTAAGAATTAAGATGTCTGTAGTGGATAATATATATACTGATGGAAGTTAATGAGGCTTCACCCTTCATGAGAAATATGAGGTAGATTCTGCGATAATTTATTTTTGAATTTCTATTGTAGGATTTATCCGGAAGGCCGCATTTAAGTTATGATTTGCAAATACCAACAGAGAGAGTTGGAACTTATGACACACAGGTATTCATGTGCTCTTTATGCACTCGATATTCATAGGCCCAGTTTGAATTACCTTCCCACTCCAGTATATATTGCTACTATTTTCTTACGTTGCGTTAATACTGTGTAATACCCTTTCCTTGCCTAAAATTCCATTGTTTGCGTATAAAAAAGATCTAAAGTTTGTTCTTGTTCTGTTGTAGCTTTAGTTTTCTCCTTTGAACAGCACTCCTCTTAGGTCTTTTAATGACCATTCAAACATTTTGTTGCCTTTTTAGTTGGTGGAGCACTTCTTTCAGTCTTTGGTCAATACCTCTGGAATGACCCTACACATACGACAGGTAAAACTAATTATTCTCAAGGTTTTGCATGTGTTGTTAAATAATGGCTCAGTTGTGAGTTTATATAACGTCATTAGTACACAAATTATTTTAACACGAAATCATTGAATGTGAAGTCAGCTGTTCTACATAGGAGTAATGTGTTAATAAAGAAATATGCGGCAGATTTTGTTTATGAATACACACAATCAGATTTTTTTGTTTTTTAATCTTTTGGGGATATTTACAAAATTTACCATCTTTTGACCTATTTACAAATTAATAGCCACCTTTTAAAATTTCAAAAACAGCACATGAGGTTTGATTCAGTGATTATATTAATGGGCTAAATGAAATATTTTTATAAATGTTAACTGCAATATTTATTGGTTATAAGAGGAGTAATTGTAAGAAAATTAAATTTCACCTTTGTGTATGGGGTTAATCGAAAATCCAAAATAAAGTGATAATTATACCTTTGTACCTCACTATGCAATTCTAGTCCATATTTCTGAAATACTGAAATTTAATGGAAAACAGCTTGCCGGAAAAAATTCTCACCACATTATCGAGGCAACCTTCAAGGCCTTTGCTAGGGCTCTTCGGCAAGCAACAGAATATGACCCTCGCCGACGTGGAAGCGTGCCGAGGTTTGTTTTTTGCTCTCTTGTAGTCTTGTGTACACAAGTTAAATGAATTATTCCAAAAAAAAAAAAAATTGGCATTGGGTGCTGTGTTTTTTTTTTTAATGATAAAACTCTCACCGTATTTTCTTTTGCTTGTTGTAGCTCGAAAGGTGTCCTCTCGCGTTCTTGACCCGTCATCAGTCATGCTGGAGGTCGTCTCATATAAATCATCCTTAATTTTCAGAAAGAAAATGTGGAGAAGGTTTGCATCAGTCCATATAGATATCTCATTTTTGCCGCCTTTTCTCATGCAGTGTTATAGTGTAACTGTAATAGCTAGACAAACGAGGCAGTAGTAACATCATATGAGGTTAAAATATTGGTATTTTAATATCCGAATAATCCTAGAGCTACTTCGTTTCTTTTTTAAAAACTTTGTAGTATTTTTTTTAAAATAAGAAAACAAGTTTATAATACGTATATCTTACTCTTTACATCCCGTAGACACATTTTTTTTATATAATTTACAAAGAAAGTGTGCATGTTATTATGTGACAGAAAGAGTAATTGTTTGTGGGGGTGTTTCAAAATATAAATCGATGTGTAGACCGAATATTTGCATTGTCCATGAGGGCGAGGCCGGAGAAATGTGTTTTTACTGTATGGGGTTACCCGGATGCTATGCCATCTGCGCCACTTCACTTTTAAGATAATGTAGCATATTAATACGGAGTAATTTTTAAATTTTATTTTATAATCTTAAAAGTTATCACTCAATCGATTTACATAATATAAACAACCAAATATATAAAATTGAAAACCTAATGAATGATTCATAACTAGTTTTAAAAAATAATAGTAATCTCTTCTCAACTTAGAAAAATTAATAAACACAGTATACCTTACAACTAATACAGTATTTAACACTGAGCTGAGCAAGTAGATTTTTACACTAATTAAATAAAGTGATATTGAGTTTAAGTGTTGATACAAATATGAAAATGAAATAAATCAAAAAAAAAAAAAAAAAAAACAATTTGAGCAGAGATTAAAATGAGTTAATCATTAGCAGTAGCCAATTGGAGAGAGAGCAATTCCTCCTCGGGTATAATCCTCACACGACAATCCGACCTCGGATACGACGCGCACGTTAGCGCGTACCCCCTCTCGACCACGTCATCGCTCAGCATCCCCTCGCTCTGGTCAACTATCCCGGAGATGAGCTTAGCCGGACACGTCATGCACACGCCGAGCCTGCAGTCGTGGGGCACATCCAGGCCGGCGTCCAGCGCCTTGGACAGTATCGTCTCGTCCGGATCCACTTCCAGATCCGTGGTTTCGCCGTCGTGCTCGATCACTACTTTGAAGGCGCGGACAGCGGTGCTAGACGGGCGGCGGCGGAAGCCAAGGCTGGGAGCGGCGGAGGAATTTGATCGAGGGAGGGGGCTTTTGTGTTTATTGAAGTTCAGAGGAAGAGTTAAGCGGAGAGCATCCATTTTCGAGTGTTTGGGGATGGATAAGATTTGTTGTGGTTTCACTTTCACAATATCAATTTTTTTTCTTTATTTTTGGGCGTACTTTGAATTTTATTACTCCATTTTACGCATTTTTTGAAAAGAAAAATTAAAAAACAATACACTACTTATTTTTTGATAACATTTAAAAATTAAACAGATAAAATAAGAGTAAATTTTTATTTTAAAATAATTTTTTTATCAACTATGGTGGAACAATGAAAATAACGTTTCAACTATTTTGAGACTATACGATATTTAATTACTTACATTGAACTTCCTCTATGTAAAAACTTCAAATTTATTTAGAATTTGTTTTGACTTTATATCATATATATAAATCAATTATTCAGTAGAGTCTCTACGTAACAACTTCAGCAGAAAGAGTAGAATTGCAGTAGAGTATAGACAGTATACTGCCCAGTCAAAGTACTTGTTATAGCAATTGTTCTTAGTTTTTTAGGTTTTCTATTCGTTGTAATCTTGAGTAATTGTTCTTAGTTTTTTAGGTTTTCTATTCGTTGTAATCTTGAGTTTTTCCAAGATCATATAGTTGTTTCACCTGTATACACTGCGTTAGAAAGTAGTCTAGTTTCAATATTTTGAAATATTTTATCATTGTATTTACTCCCTAATTTTGGTGAATTTTTTTTACGGTAACACTGTGTACACTCTCTGACCTAAATACTGTACAACTTTCACTCTACATATTTTAGTGTAAATAAGTGAATGAATAAACACTACACTAAAAAAAAAATTTAGCTGACATAAATACAACTTTCACTCTACAGTATTTTAGTGTAAATAAGTGAATGAATAAACACTACACTCAAAAACTATTTTTAGAGAAAAAATAATCGGTGGCAAATTAATTTTTTCAAAGACAAAAAACAAGTTATGAAAAATACTTAAGATAATTTAATTATTATTTATTCTCTCAAAAGTGCGTTTCGAGGGTACAATTTAAAGAAAAAAATAGTATGTAAAATAATACTTATATATTACTAGTAATTATTAAGGTATAATGAGTATTTTTGTTTAAATAATGAATAAGTTAATTGAAATATAATGATATTAATTCAAATAAACCAGCATAAAAAATAGAAAAAACTTGTAAGTTGTGCAAACTTTTTAAATAGACGAAAATAAAAGATAATTTATGGCAACAGTTTTCCAATTTGTAATTTTCAAACCTAGAATTATAGTACAATCTAATCTAGTTTGACAACTTGAGATTGAAAATTGCGGTATGAAAAATGATCTCAAAATTGTCATGCTATGTATTTATAAGGAGTACCTACTACGAGTACTAATTATCTTCTCAAATTGAACTCTCCCCTATTTGTCTTCAATATTTTTTGCGCCCAAAATTGAGGTCAATGCTGACCGGGCGGGAAAGCTTGCTTAGGGTTATTTGCAAACCACGCCGTTTTCTGCCCAATCGTTGCTCCATTCTCTCCACCGCCGCTTCCACCTCCACCTCACAGGCACGCGCTCCAGAGCTCCATCTCGCTTCATTTCATCCATTTTTTATTTGGGTTTTTCCCTGATCCTTCATATGTCTGTGTCGTAGTAGTATTACTCACTATCTTCTCGTAATTTTTGAAAAATAAAATGGCAGAGTTGTGTAAGCACGTACCAGGTTGATGAAGAATCCAAGAGAGAAGAAGTTTCATTGGTACAAGGATCCGATGACGGTGGTGATGCGGCGGCGGAATCGGTGATTTGTCCCGTCTGTGGGGCCGTGGTGCCCGGACGTGATAATACCTTGATCAATTCTCATCTAGGTAATGTGTCAGCTATATCCTTTTATCAGTTTCCATTTTACTATTCAATTACGTAGTTTTTGTGCTGCTAAGTTTCTTTTAGTCTACTCTGTATATATCCAGACGACTGTCTTGCCAGAGGAACTAAACGGAAACTGAGCCAGGTCACACTTCTTCAGTTCAACTTTTCCAGGTCCAAAGTTAAAATTAACCCTGTTCAGCCGATCGATAATGAAATTACAAATATTTCACCTGAACCTCAAACGATTAGAAAATGCGATGCAATTTGTAACCCGAAGGATTTGGATACCCCTGAAGAATATGACGATGATAAGCATCACTCGATTTCTCCCGGAAACAGTCCTTGTGTTGAACATCTGGTTGCTGAAGACCTTCCCGACGATAAAATTGCATCACCATCATTAGATTTGGATGTTGAGAGATGCTTGGATGTTTGTGACATATCAAAGGCGTTTATTCCAACATCCATTGTTGGCCGTAGATTTGGTAGTAGAGAGGAGATAGAACCCGAATTAAGGATATGCCTCTCTAGAGACCCTGGGAATGATAAAGACCCAAATGCTATCAAGGTTCCAATTTATTTAGGTTTATTGATTATTTTGGTTTCTATATAGTATATTCCTAAGGGTAGGAGGGTTTTACTGCATACCTCTTGTGCAGGTACTTCATATGGATCGCGAACCTGAGAACATGCTTGGTTATATACCACGTGAGTTAGCCCAATATCTGTCTCCTTTAATGGACAAGTTCGACTTGAGTTTTGAGGTACAAAGCTCCATTGATGGAATTATATATTTGCATTTGGGATTAGTTTCTCTTTGCACCAAAGAGTCATTCCTATTGTTCAGCTTAGCTACGTGTATCTAATAACTCACTAACAGTCTAAACGGTAAAACAAGGTCTTCTGGTCTAGGTTCGATGAGGAATATGAATAAAACTTGATAATGCCAATTAGTTTGTGTCAGTAGTGTACAAGTACAATTTTCGAGGGATTTCCTTTTCTCTACTTGTATTTTATATTCATTTATTAACGGTGTTGACTGTTGAGATGAGATGCAACATTATCTTAGTTTTACAACGAGTCATACCTTTTTCATACATATTTTAATATGCTGATGTAGTGATAAAATAAGTGTTAGCATAAATAGTGAAAATTATGTGTTCATCCATCGAAAGAAGATCTGGAAGCCTTTTTAATCACTAGTAATATAACTGTATCAATTCCAATGATTATGCGTTGGAAGTCAATTCTTGTAGGCCCCCTTAATAACTTCTAATATTTTGAAGTGATATCCTCTGTTTTTTAACAACAATCTATACATAGGCTGAAGTATTCTGTCTTTGTCAAGGATACAGAGTATACTAACACTTCTGATTTTATCTTTGGCTTTGCTTCTGAAATTGAGGTTGGTTTACTAATATTTATGTGATATCCTTGGTTGTTGATAGTCACTTATTTATAGTTCATTACAATATGTACAGGGCAGTATCACTTCAGTACCAAAAGGCTCCCGTGCTTCAGTTCCAATTCAGATAGTATGCAAAAACGCCGAATCATTAAAACAGATGGATTGCGATAGCATTCAAGAATTTAAATCTCTATGGAGAGATGCTCTATGCGCTGTTGAGCTTGCAAAGACTAATCCCTCTAGGATGACCAAGTATCTGGACAACCTAGCAGTGCTTATTCAAGAAGTTTTAAAGAGTAATCCACTTCTTTTCATAGTCAGTGAAATGTCTTTCTTAGGTATCATATCAAACACTTTTCAGTTATAAGCTCTATTGGTTCTCCATCTATTTCGGATTCTGATGGGATCTGTGCATTCTATTTTCCAGAATCATTTGACTTGCTTCCAGATGATAGTAAGAGACTGTTTGCTCGGCTGTATACACGCAAAGGTTTTATAATGAACATGCATTTCTTTTCAATTGAGTATGCATTTATGATGAGCATGCATATCTTATAAGAAAAATATTTTCCTTTATTAGACCATGTGTTTCCTTTACAAATGATGTCCTTAATTATTTGATATAGCCAAAAGAAAATATCCCATGGTGTGTTTCCTTTAATCTGATTTAAAGAGAGGACACCTAATTTGGCACTAACGTTTAGCTCTGAATAGACAGTGTAGTGATAAGGAACTAATGCCCTACCATGGGCAGCGCATCATTCAAAACTCCCAGATTTTTAAATATGACTCGCATAAGGCACTATATTTTCATGGATTGTTGAATCCCATCATACATCTTTCCTAATTAGTACTGACTACTGAGTGTATATACTTAAAATTTTCTTTGCTACCACATTTTCCTATTTAAATAAGATTGCATCACACTTTTTTTTTGTTGTTATTTTTTCTTAATATAACTTCCCCTATATTTTATAAATCTGACGTTTGATTGCGTTGGTGAACAATGAATTTTCTCGAAACAGTCCATTAGGATAGTGACTATATGCAACTTATGTCCTAAGGACCTTATTTTTGTGAAGTAGCATTGTAGCAATGCTAACGTGATATATTCTATATATTGTGCTGCAATTTATTTGTTTTTTTTTCTAGTTAGATGTGCTTTCAAGCTGTATATACCGTTTCTTATTTATTTATTTATTTTTCTTAACTTTCTTCTTATACTTCTATGCTCAGGACCCTGGTTTCGAATGTCTAATATTTCATACCCTGAGATAGTTGATTGCAACCTAGCAATAAAAGGACTTTTAGGTAAAACAATCGGTAATATTAATTTTTTACTTTAGTATAATAATTCTGTTTTCTCCATGATCCTGAGTTGACAATTTATAAAATGCTTCTTGTTGTATTCACAATGCAGAAGCAGGCTATGTTTCTTCCTTCCAGAAAAGGAATGAATTAGAAGGCAATTACTTAGCGGAGATCTTGAACATACTTAACATTGAGGAGTTACGGGGAGCTTTACGAGTGCTTAACAAGGTTTGTGTTTTTTAATTTTTACTTAGGATTCACTGTAACGTTTATAATGCTTAGTCATGTTCGTAGCATATAGTCAAAGATGTTTGACTAATTTATTTCCCTCCACCAATGATATTTATTGCACTGTTCTACAAATTCTCGCCTAGCTTTGCCTAGGCTCTAGGAGCTCGGTCGCTCCAATTTTAGGCTGCCGGCGTCCATCTGCCTTCAGCTACAACCATTTTCATGCAAATTGCAATGTTTGTAAAGTTTACATATTATGTTGTTTGTTTTTAGAGAAATGCCATGCTAATTTTTTCAAAATATTAATATTAAAATATTTTTAAACCACATGATATTATATGCGTGCAATAATTTTTTAACTTGTTCTTAAACTTATTATTTAATTTATTTTAATTTTCTTATGTTTTACTTAATTTTTTTGCAATATAAATAAAAACAGCTCGTTCCGCCTAGAGCTAGACCAGCCTAGGCGATAGGCGTCAGGCCACCGACCTGCTTTCACCTAGCGTTTTTTTGGAACATTGACTTATTGTGGTTGCTGAGTTTTAAAGCAGATGGTGATTAGTGCCTTGAGATAATTTATTACAGTCATGTCGAGTATTTTAACTGTAAAACGTAGTAAAATTATATTTGTGATACTCTATGCATTTAGATTTTTCATTGAAGCAATCTGCGAGACTTAGAGGAGTGAGAGTTAAATATTCAATGTTTATATGATTTTTCTATTATATGAACTGCCTTTCATTTATATGCTGATTCAGATTAATAATAAGGCGGTAGTTTCTTTCTTAATGTATAAATCTGACTTTTGGTCTGGCTACCAAAGTTTAGTTGATGTACGATATGACATTTAGTCTGAAACAAAATTAGTTGAATGAAACAATGTTGAGTTCGCCACCAATTTTAACTTATATATTACAGTATAGGCTGCTAACTTATATTTTTTCTCCAATGAATTGCCATGTCTGCCTAGCAGGAATTTATCTGCTGTTGCATGTCATAATACCCTTTTTCCATTTCACAGTACAATTTAAATTTGAAATAAAAAGGGACTTAGGGGATTAAAAGTAATAAAAAAAATAGTCCTTTTGACTTATCATGCACTGGTCTTTACACGATATCTTGTTTACTGTTTAATTGTTTATTAGGGAAAAATAATGACAACACATTTCTTAAAATTCAAGAGATTTTTTCTGGTTCATTAATGCAATTTGTACACAATGGAGCACGATGGATGGTTCATTCTAAGACTTGTTTGATTCCGTGATTTGTGCTCCTAAATTGATACTGGCTTCTGATGACTACACAGAAAAAGATTACTGTGTGGACAGATACGGGTCACATATTTTTATTACTATGTTACAATTACATTATCTTGACAATCAATATAAAGATTGTTTAATTGTTCTGTTTGTGTGATGTTACTGGTTGGTTTTGATTCTGGGTCTTTTACAATATCAGAAAAGCAATCATGCTAGCCGGAAGCAAGACGTCATTGATTTGATTTTATCTTTAAGCAAGGATGGCCTATGGTAAGGTAAAATCTTGCATAATTCCTGACATGCCTATCAAATATGGGCTATATCTCTCACATAGTTGGACTTAAATACATCTTGCAGCCCCAAGCTTGAGAATTTTGTTTTGGAAGTAACTGGTTCCTGTGTTAAAGTATCCCCGTTGGCTGAATCTTTATTGTGGCGAGCTGAGGTGATTTTCTTTCACCATTCTTTAAATTAACAGGGTACCTGTAATTATACGCGACATTACAATTTCAATTATCATAGTTGCATTCTCATCTATGTCATATCCTAATACAGAGGCTTTTCTTCCTTAATGGAGAGCAAGATCTGTCAACATTTTTGCTTGTGGATATAGGCCTAGTGAAATATCCTGCTTACACATGCATAGTCTTAGAGCCAATCTTTTCGAACAGGAGTGACTTTCTTTTATATGAAGAGGTATTGTTTATTACAATCTGAATTTTGAGTATTAAATGTACTATTTCCCTTCATTGAGCACTCACTTGTGATTGCAGGCTATTGAAATTTCACAAATAATGGTTGAATCTCTTGATGAGAATAAGCGCGAATTGGTTTTAAGATGCATAGAGATTTCTGTTTCACGCATGTCAATTTCTTTTGAAGATGACAAATCTTCAAGTGGTGAATCAATGGCTACTTTTCAATCATATTTTTCAGCCTCGTGGGTCTACTCTAAGGTGGTCTTATTGGGCGTTTCATTTTTTGAAAGCGAGAAGAGGTAAATATGCTGCTTTAGTACAAATGTTTGTGGATTCCAAAGTTTTTTTCCTGTAGCTTTATAACTTCATTCACTGTATTGTATATCTAAGATATTTGTCGTTACTCTTAGAGCATGTTAAAAGAATGATTGAGCTTAAAGTGGAGCATGCTCATCAATTATCTAGGATTGATTTGAGTTGAAAACTAGAGTGACTAAAGAAAGTCTTAACCTAACCTACTATTTGAAAGGATTGCATGAGCAGCATGTGTGAGCAGACCCGAATGAAAGGATTTTATATAAAAGCTTTGACAGCATGTCCTCTAAAAATAATAAAATAATGAGATCGAGTTTCAGAAAAACGACCAGTTAGTGTAGTTACTATGTGATAAAGTCACCTGCGAGGTTCCTCCCTTGATTTTCTTTTATTTAGGAAAAAAAGAACAAACTTTATGTGTTGGGTCATGCACTGAATATGGTTTGAGTCGTTCAGTAACTATATCTGATAGTTATTCAGGAAAACAAAAGGGAAGAACAAATCAATCAGAAATATTAATCCCCCCGTACAGATATGGCCCTTGGTTAATTCCTTTGAAGTAATACGTCTGGCTTTGACAGGTACACTGATGCCATCAATCTACTCAAACAGCTACTAAATACCTTTACATCTGGTAGAAGAAGAGGTTATTGGGCTTTAAGGCTTTCCGTTGATTTGGAACATCTTGGGCGTATAGATGATAGCCTCCAAGTTGCAGAAGATGGGTTACTTGATCCGTGTGTTCGGGCTGGTGCAAGAATTGCCCTACAAAGACGAGTACTGCGGTTAGGTAAACCTCCCAGGCGTTGGAAAATACCCAGTTATTCTAAATCTCTGAAGAGGAAGATTGCTGAGGTACATGGTAATGTAAAGAGTTCATTGCAAAAACTACTCCTGACCTTAAGTCTAAACTACAAATAAAAATAAAAATCATTTATCTTGAAATCACACACAACTCTTTGAGGTTTATATTTACCTTTCAATTAGCTCCGTGGCCTCTCTTGAGGGTATGCACTTGTGTAAGAAAAAAAAAACGTCAAGTGGTTATTTATTATTTTGAAAGATAACTTTCGTTCATTTAGGTAATTTGTAAGAGTTGGTACAAAAAAGCCCAGTTGTCTTGTGAGATCGCAAATAATTGGATTTTGTAATTAAAAAAATACTCCTCTGTCCCTTGATAAGTATTACGATTACTATATGCACGTTGCTAATTGTTTTAAGGAATAGTATTATATTTGTTGTGAGTGGTAAAATTAAAAGTAGGGCTTATTTGTATTTAAGGATGCATGGTAAGATATTTCAAAGTAGAAATGTAGAACTTATGGTCGGACCGTCGGACCACTAATTTGATAAACGTAAAGCTAATGGTAGCATGAGGAGTATGTGTCAAGGGAATATTTGTAATATTGGAAGATAGCTGAATTTTTTGTTTTGTTTTTGAAATTAGGCTAAATTCAAGTTACTTCTTGTTATCATCCTTCAAATAAATTGTCAAATGTTTGAGCTTCATATTATTTCACCTGTGTGTCAATTCTGGTCATCTACAATTGATTAATATTTGTGTTGCTTTGATGTAACTGTTTTTGTTGGTACATGACAATACAATTTAGGTCCATGTTCAAGGAAGACCTTTAAATTGTATAACGGGGATGAAGAGTGTATTTTATGGTGAAGATGGAGAACGGTGCGGAGTAGAACAACTCGCATTACAGTATTATGCTGGAGAAGGAGGTGGCTGGCAGGGTGTTCATTCTGAGAGTGGCATTTGGCTAACTGTTTTTGGGATATTGATGTGGGATATTATTTTTGCAGATGTACCAGATGTCTTCCGCAACAAATTTCAGGTATGCTTAATGAAATAAAGCCAATGATAATTTCTGAGAGCAATTTGGTACACTTACATGTGAATCAAAGTTTGTAGGGAGCATGTAACCTGCTTATTTTTTTTTAAGTTATTCTCCAACCCTTTTTTTGCTTAAGAATTTTAATGTCGAAGCACTTCTCATAGACCCCTCTCCTCATTTCTGTCTTGAACTGGAACAAGCATCTTTATTTGAACAATATAGATGGTCAGACAAAACATAGCTGAAGCAAAAACTGCTTTGTTACCCCTTCGGGGCATGACATGGACACTCTGGAATCTGGATGATGTACTTTTTACCTGTTTTGCAATGTAATTTTATCTTCTATGTAATGTACCCATACATCTGATTACTTTTTTGATACATCTTGTCTTTTGCAGACTGCCCCATTGGATCTCGAAACTGACACCTTCTACGAAACCAGAAAGACCCTCATTGAGCCACACCTTGATAAAATCCAAGATGGCATGGCAGAAGAGACACTCATAACGTCATGGGAATTGCATTTCGAGACTGCCTGCCGAGGAGTCAACTGGAAGAAGCACTCTTTACCAGACCTCATAGCAGCCGTGAGATGCATCGGTGGGCCTTGCATCGCGTCCATCTGCCGACACCTGGCCCAGGATTATAGAAGCTGGTCGAGCGGTATGCCTGATTTGCTCCTGTGGCGTCTGCATGATTGCTACCGAGGTGAAGCGAAGGTTGTGGAAGTCAAGGGCCCTCGTGATAGACTTTCTGAGCAGCAGCGTGCATGGTTGTTGGTTTTAATGGATTGTGGATTTAGTGTTGAGGTTTGCAAGGTTAGTCCAGCACCGGTGGTAAATTATATAAAAAAAAAACGATTAGATTTTTTAGAATTACCAGTGCACCCATTTGATGATTGTATTTAACTAACGAATTCCTCTTTAAGAGAGGAATAAAAAGGAGAAATGAGAATTTGATAAGGATTCCTTTGAGTGTTGAAAGCTAGCTGAATGAACTCGGTCTTCTTTCATTACTTTTGGAGCTGGGTTGATTGCTATCCGATCAGCCATTCTTTTCTGATTCCTGGAAGAAAAAGTTGTACTTGGAAGATAGTAGTTACTAATGTACACTGCCGTGAAGCTGCTACTGGATGGATGGATATAGTGCAGATGGGCAACAAAATGTATGTATTTCACCCAAAAGTGTACTAGTAAATGTAAAATCTTGCAAAAGTTTATTCAATTAGATGTTTATTTCATTAATTGATTTTAAGAGTCGTTAAAAATAAGAAATATTAAAATACACATTTTTACAACATAAAAAACTATACTTCCTCTGACTTTTTTTAATTATCACAGTTTTTTTGTAATTTACAAAAAAAAGCGTGACCATTAAAAAAAGTCGGAAGTAGTATTTCTTATAGTATTATCTACTTCCTTCGAACATTCAACACTCTACTTTATTACTCTACATCATCTTTTCACATTCCATTTAATCATTCAACATCAATTCAACTTTTATACTTACAATAGTTTTATAAAAGAAAAATAAAAAATAAATTTTATTATAATATAATTAACTTAAATTTGACAAAAGAATGAGTAAAATAATTCAACACATGATCAACTTTCACAATTATCCATTCAATCATGTGTTGACATTTGGCTGGGAGTGTATTATTATTTACGCTCTTAAATAATTTAAACATGAAAATACTCACGTGTATTCAACCAACAAATTCAACTCCCATTGTATGTATTCAACAGTTGAAAAAGTTTTTTCAACTATCCCATTGTGGATAGTCTAAGTCACAATTTTGTTGAAGTAACCTTGTTTTCTATCGCGAACAAAAAAGAAGAAAAAAGCATTTGGTCGACTACGATAGTCTAATTTCATGTTGATCAATACCACACAAGAAGGAAATGTCTATTGCATGTTGTATTCGGTGATGAAATCTAACGGTTTTTTCATAAATCTAAATTATTTTGATGTTTATCTTTTATCGTTTTAGATATTGTGATGTTATATATTTTATATTGGGAACTTTCCTACATAACATATTGTCTTGTTGTATCTTTTAATATCTACTGGTTTTCAAAGTGTAAAATATTGGGATATTGTCTCTTTTAATGAGCAAAATAAATTATTTAGATTTATATTAATGTCTTGTTTGGTAGCCCAATTGATTTATTTGGTGATGATAAATTATCGTACTTGATTAATCTTGTTTTGACCCAATAGAATATATATCAAGTTGTTTAATACACTTTACATATTAGGAATTCATTCCTAAACCTAATAATGTTCACAAAAGGAAGAAGATAAAAATACCATAATTATAACTTTTTTTTCAATTTCAATTCAATCATATTTTCTCACACTAAATCAGCAATCGCGATGAAGTTTTTTTTTCTACACTAATGTCCAAAAACTTCCTGCAGAATACACTAATGACGATATTTTTTTGATTTATCTTGTTTTGACCCAATAGAATATATATCAAATTGTTTAATACACTTTACGGAATTCATTCCTAAACCTAATAATGTTCACAAAAAGAAGAAGATAAAAATACCATAATCATAACTTTTTTCCCAATTTCAATTCAATCATATTTTCTCACACTAAATCAGCAATCGCGATGAAGTTTTTTTTCTACACTAATGTCCAAAAACTTCCTGCAGATTACACTAATGACGATATTTCTTTGATTTATTTTCGAGGATTTTGGTTTGTTGACAATTGTATTTCAAAAAATGGTAATTGATTTTTATTTATTATTCTATCGAGTGATTTCTTAGCTTTTGTTCTTTAATCTAAATTATCTAATACAACTATGAAAAATTCAAATTTATTTTATTCAATAATTGATTATTGATGAGATTTAATAGTAAATTGGTCGACTAGTAATAAGCAGAATGTCACTAGACTTATACTAATTGGAACTTGGTGTGTGATAATTTCTTTGCAACTTGTTAATTATGTATTTTTCTAACATTGGTTTAAAATTTCTTATACACAAGAGGCTATTTTAGATGGTTAACGAGCACCAAACTATATTGTAAAACTAAATTGTATCTGGTGGCATTATTGTGCGTGTTGTAATTTTGAATTTGGAGAATAAAATAAAATTTGTATTTGGTGAATACAATACATGTTGGTGTTTTTTTTTTTTTTCCAAAAGGTAATATACATCCCGTTGAACTTGATTTGTTGTGATTTGCATTATATTGATAAGATATGATATTCTTATTACATGCAACACTTGCATCAACATTGCATCAAATGTCCATATATTGGATTTTCAATAAATTCAAAAAATAAACAAATATTGGCATTTAATTTATTGTGGTATTTGGTAAGATTGCAATTATATTACTACTTACTATTTTTGACAACTACTTTGATTTAATGAGCTTTACTAATTAGATTTTGATTTCACTATATATAGACATGTTTATCTGAATAGATCTCATACTTACATTACTAATAACAAGGTTTTCATCACCCAAGTGCATTTTTTCAGATGATTCCACCTCAAGACTACTACTACTACACTGGTCAATGTAACAAAAAGTGTGTTGCAGCTTTCATCAACCTCTTGTTGGATGAGAAACAAAAAGGCTCGTGGAAGGTCGTAGTTGACAACAGATGCTCTCAAATCTGCTCAAGACTTCCTCAACCTGATGATAGGGGGCGAATTTTTCTAAGGGTGATATTCTCTCTTTGATGAACTTATTGTTGAAGCGTTATTGAACTTTCACTATTGTCCTTGAGACGGAGGACATGCATTGGGACAAGCATTGCAATCATGTCTATGCATACTCGACTACATGTGTTCAACTAATATAGGTACGTGAGATGTATTTAAATAAATGTTTATATTAGAAGCGAGGTCTAGTGATTTTGTTAGAATTAAGCGTTGATGAATTTTATTTCATGTATTTATATTATTGGTTTTGTTTTCTTTGAAAAATTAGGACTCTTAAGATGACTTTAAAATTATTTCTAATTGTACTGGTTGATGACTTTGTGAAGGCTTTCTACCACAAGGCAGACATTATATATGAGAACCTTAAATCTATCTTTGATACAAAGTAATAATTTGCAACGTGATAGACACATATTCATATCACAATTTACGATAAAGATTCAAAAGTCAAATAGAGCTCTTAATCTAATCTCAATTGACGACTCTGACAATATAAGTTAGGTCTCTCTCTATATGCCGGTGATCGTAAGCCACCGAGAAAACAACTATTTTAATATTTAGAAGTCAACAATGCCACGGGAGTCACCTCAAATGTTGAAAATGGAAAAAAAAAGTAATACCAAACATTAGATAAAGATGTTAACTAAACTATCTTATGTTTAACGTGCACACCAAACGAGCACTAATTCATTAAGTGGTCTATCATCAATTTTCATTCTTCTAAGTAGTCTATTCGTCTATCTTTTAATGTTCGATATTAGTTGATAGAGAGGTAATTGTAATAAATAATAATTTTGACTGACAATAAAATTTATACAATCAAAATTATCATTTATTAATCCATATATTTTCAATTTACCCTTTTATATACTTATTAGTTAAAGGAATGGAACAATTGTTTTTTATAACATTTTGATAGAAGAATTTATGAAATTTTCATTATCATATCACTCCACGGCGTATGTTGACAAAATTTACTTGCTCACGAGTTGAGGGGACCCCTTCCTCCTCCATTGCTGACGCTCAATTAAACTTTGATTTGGTAAGGATTGGACAAGTTGAGGGAGAGGAGTGAGTTGTAAGTATGCAATTTTTTCCCTTCTTTTGTTTTGTAAATGTTTTTATTTGTGAGAGCATTAAACGATATGTACAATTTATATGTGACAAAAATATGTATTTAGGTAAACAATTTGAAACGATATATAAAAAGAAAAATAAATATGAAATATTTGATATCAAGTACAAATTATATGTATTTTATTTTGTGGATCACACACATAAAATTGGATGATTGTACCTAAAATGGCATGACAATAAATTGACTTACTACAATCGTTTCAACATTCAACACCCTACTTTATTACTCTACATCATCTTCTCTCTCTTCCATCTAATCATTCAACACTCATTCAAATTTTATACCCTACAATAGCTTTATTTAATAAAATTCAACACCCTACCCCACCACTTTTATTTCATATTTTTTTATAATTTTATTTTTATTACAATTTAATAAAACAAATATCAATTAATAATAAAATAATATATATATATATATATATGTTTTTAATTTTAAAATTTTAAATTAAAATAGTGAATAGTAAAATAAATTGGAATGAGTAATTGTTGGAATCCAAATTTGGTACAAACCCATAATTTGGAGTATTTTGAGAAGATTGTTGGTCGAAAGATTGATATTGAAATGAGTAATTGTTGGGATTCATTTTTCAAATTGAAAAAATAATTTTTTTTTTTACAAATCAAATGAAACTAACTTCTATTTATAGATAAAAAATAATGAATTTTCGAATAAAAATAAGAAAATAAATAAAAAAATTATTATAAAATAATTAATTTAAAGAGATAAGATAAGATAAGATAAAAATTTGAAAAATTAAAATGAACAAATGAAAAAAAATACATGTGGCAAAAGTGATAGATAAAGAGTTTGTAAAATAATTTAATCCGTATAATTTTATACATCCAATTCTGTGTGGACAAGTGACTGCAGGTCCCACATTTTTTAGTTTTCACGCCTGTTGAATACTTTCAACATCCATTTAGCCATTTGGATTCAACAGCCCATTTCAACTCTTTATTGCATCCGTTCAACTGTTGAAATGGGTTTTTCAACAGCCCCATTGCTCCTAGTCTTATGTTTACGTACAAATTAATTGGGCCTTCATTCTAAATCTCCGAACCGTGTGGATAAGCCCGTGGGCCGTGGGTTTGATCAATGCTCCGGTCCGGCTGAAATACCCAATTTTTTGTTTTAAATTAATTAATTAAATAGAAAATGAAGAAAATATAAAAATAAAATAAATGTAGCAGCAAAAGCTGAAAAGCTCTTCTCTCATCATCTGCCCTAATCGCACCTTCCCGAACCAATCCTCACCATCACTCGCCACCGCCGCCACGAGCTAGCCAACCTCCTCTCCGCCGCCAAGATCAATCCGCCTCCCCGTATTCTCATTTCTGCTTAATCACCGTATTGGTAAGAATTACTGTTTCTAAAATCCGTTTTTCCCTTTCTGTTGGAACGTTAATCCCGATTCTGCATTTTTTTTCATATTTCAATTTCCCGTGAAGGAAGATCGACTGATTATTACGATCGTGCTGAAATTTGATGATTCCTTAACTTTTTTTTTTACATCAAAAAAATTCCAGGACCAACTTAAACTAAATAGTGTAGTTAGTACTAGCTTATTTAGGAACAAAAAATTATTTGGCAGCTTTGTAAATATTTACTATTCAGCTTCATATTCATCAATTCATTAGTCCTATCTTGTTTACTAATTTATGTAGTTGGTGTTTACTTCGTATTTTTTGTTTTTTTGCATCTATGAATATCAACTGATATTCGTGCAGCCGGAGACTTTTGTTAGGGATTGTGGATAGATCCTAATTGTGTAGGATAGTCGGTTATGTGTTTGCGATTCGAATCTTCAACTTTTGTGAAGATTGTTTTAAATTTTTGAACATAACATGTTCTTTGTTAGTTGTTCACAGTGTTGGATTTTGTTGTTCGTTTCACTTTCTGGTTATGGTGCCTTTGATTGGCCAATTTGAGGGATGTAATATTCGATCACATGAATGTTTGGTTCTAATAAAACATTATGAACAATATTTGCCTTGCTTTTCAAGCTATCATAAATTATGATTTTTGCCCTTATTTACGTATGTGCTTATTTCTTTTATCTACAGATTTCACATTATGGCCAATGCCGAAGGCCCATTGAACGAGCAAGCCGTTGCCAACATATACGCTTCAATGAGGACCGAAATAAACCAAATCTACTCCAAGATAACTGAACTAGAAATGGAAGTCAGTGAGCATACACTTGTCATCAACGCCATTAACCCGCTAGACCCGTCCAGGCGGTGCTACCGTATGATAGGAGGTGTTCTTGTCGAGAGAACAATCAAGGAAGTTATGCCAGCTGTCCAGCGGAATAAGGAGGGGCTAGAAGAGGTGATTGCTCGGCTTACTGAGGCCTTGGAGAGGAAGAAAAAAGAGGTGGCTGACTTCGAAGCCAAGTACAAAATCAGAATCCGAAAGGGAGAGGGTGAAATGAAGGATGAGAGTGGGAAGAAGGAAGGGAATGCACAGGGAGTTCTTGTGGGTCCTGCTGGTGCTAATTGAAAGTTATCAACGTCTTTTTTTTTTATTTTGTGTAACATCTATTTGATTTGTGGCAATCTTTCGGTTTTAGAGCTGTGAAGTTATCTTGTCTTTATGGTGTAACACTTGATGTTTGCAAATGACTGGGTATTACTGAGAAGATCAGACTCTGTTGTGCCTTGTTTGGTTTATACTTTATGGATGGCACTGATATTTTCATTTATTCTGTAAACAGATTGAGCTGAATTTTGAGGAAATTGTAGACTTCATATTCCAAATTTGAAATAGGGTTCAGTCCCTCCCCTCCCTCCTTAAAGTAAATATTCTCTGGACTCCCATCGTCTCAAATTATAGTTAGAGGATATTCGTTTATCGAAAATGTCCATATAACTATCGAGTTATTTACGTATGATAAGTGTATCAAAATTTTCAATGTAATAGTAGCAAGGATATTTTTTTCCGGTTACCATTTATACTTACCGGATAACCATTCCATTCCACGGTCATAACGAGCTCTCAACAATGGTGTACAGAGTTCAGTACTCCATACAAAACAGCCTCCGCTTATTCTCCTCTTCGTCATCATTGTCATCTCCCATATTCCACACACCTCTCAGGTCCCAAAGAGTTCGTCTCAGAAATCCTAACCATGGAGCCTTCTACTGCACTTGCGCAGCCTCTGACCCTTTTGTCCTCACCACTCCGCTTTATTACGTCAATGCCCCTCCTCACATGGGCAGCGCCTACACCACCATCGCCGCCGACGCCATAGCCCGTTTTCAGGTTTGCCTTTCTCCGCATTTAATTGTTAAAAAGGGTTTAGGGCAATTAATTTATTCTACGAATAGTTTGGATTTTCCGTCGTAAATCCTTCTGTTTATGGCATAGGACGAAGTTCTGATAGACAGAGCTCTGAATTTTGGGACATTATATTGTTAAATGGTTAATAAAAATTTACAGAGGCTTCTTGGGAAGAAGGTGATATTTATAACCGGCACAGACGAACACGGAGAAAAGATTGCTAGTTCTGCGGATGCCAATGGTTTGAGCCCTAATGAACATTGTGAATTAATTTCACAACAATACAAGGCAATCTGGGCAGAGGTATCCTACATTCATATCTTCAGCTTAATAAGCACTTTTATTTTGTGCGTGTGTGATATTATCCTCTTTTGTTTCATGTGATTGACTCATATTTTTCACAGTTAGACATATCATACGACAAATTCATTCGCACGACCAATCCCAATCATGAAGCCATTGTCAAGGAATTCTACTCAAAGGTTGTTGCCAGTGGTGATATATATCGTGCTGACTATGAGGGACTGTACTGTGTCAATTGCGAGGAATATAAGGTTACTTCTGAAACAAGTTTTCGTTTATGTTGCATCAATTATAACTTATACTGGATATTTTATCAATGTAATGGGAGTTAAAATTAATTAGTATTGGTGTGTGCGAATTGCGATGAGTTCATGAGTTTTATTTTGCTAGTTGGTTCGGCCCTGAAGTTTACCGTTGTCAATTTGCAGGATGAAAAGGAACTTTTGGAAAATAATTGCTGCCCCATGCACCTGAAGCCATGTGTCCACAGGAAGGAAGACAATTATTTTTTTGCGCTGTCAAAGTATCAAAACAAACTTGAACAAATTTTAACAGAGAACCCAGACTTTGTCCAGCCTTCTTTTCGGTTGAATGAGGTTTTGCAATTATGGAATTTATTCATGTTTAGTCCCTTTGGTTTTATTATTTTTAACGGTGGAGGTTCAATAAATTTTCGTAATAAACTTTAAAATTCTATTAATGTCTGCACTCTGCCGACTCAACTTTCCTTTTTTTAGCACTTAACTTATAAATAAAATCTCGTAGGTGCAAGGGTGGGTCAAAAGTGGCCTGAGGGATTTCTCCATTTCTCGAGCAGCAGTGAGCTGGGGCATCCCCGTCCCTAATGATCATAAGCAGACTATATATGTATGGTTTGATGCTTTACTGGGGTAAATCTATTACATCCTGAAGTATATTGGATAGTTTATTTTATTTTTTCTTCCCCACAATTTCTTTTTTTCTCGTTATATTTCACTTATATTTGACAAGGAAAATGTAATATCTTGATTGCTTAGTATACTTAGATTGCTATGTTTGTTCTTTCATTTGGTTCTGTGCAGTTTCTTCTTCTGTGTGTGTGTGTGTGTGCGCGCGCGCGCGCCTGTACTGTGACTAATTCTCAAATAATGGCACCAAAAGTCCAATTATCTCGAACTCCGTCTATACACAAGTTGTGTTTTTGTCCATTTTATACATTTTTGCATTTAAAAATAAAAATATTTTTGATCATGTCTTATTTTATTTTTATTTTTTTTATATATGACAATTTGTTTATTCTATTTTTCTTCCTTTCTGATTTCTTGCCTACAGTTACATATCTGCTCTTTCAGAGGACAATAAGCAGCCTAACTTACAAATGGCCATTTCGTCTGGTTGGCCCGCATCACTACATTTGATCGGGAAGGTATTTTATTTTCCTTTCTTTTTGAAGGATAGTATTTTTTTCTCTTTGCTGGTAACCAAGTAAATGACTTTCATGATTGTTTGTACAATTGGATCAGGATTTATCTGTACATCCATTTAGATATTTTGAACTTAATTTCAGTTCGATTCAGTTCAATTCAGTTCATTAAAAAATAAAATAAAAAAAACTTAGTACGAATGATTTCAATTATATAATCTAGTTCATGCAATAATATTATTCATAATTTTTAAGCAATATTTAATAATAAAAAATCAGTTCAGTTCATACTCATTCATTTCAAATCAGTTCAGGTCATCTGGATTTTGTTCAAAAGAACAGAGCTTTGTACTTTGATGTTTTCTGTTTGGGCTGTATATTTAGTACTTAGGATTAATGTGTGAATCTAATTAACCAGAAATTTCGAATTAGTTTCTTCTATTGTTTTGAATAATTTCACTTGATGTGCCAAGTCAATCTCCACAAACAATATGCAGGATATATTACGGTTTCATGCAGTTTATTGGCCAGCAATGCTGATGTCAGCTGGAGTACGCCTACCAAAGAAGGTGTTCGGTCATGGATTCTTGACAAAGGTATTCTAGTTCAAACATGTACTCCATAATATTTTAACGATTCGTTGTAATATGTACTGTATTATATTTGTGTATGGAGGCCACAATAATATTTTTTTCATGCATTTTAAAGGTTGGTGATCATATTTTTCATCTCTCCCGAAAAAAGTACTTCATATAGATCAAACATTAAAGCATAGCTTGTGGCACCACTTCTCAGTTTGGTATAGAATCGTGCTTAGTTTTTCTAACCATGTTGCTGTTTTAACTTCGATTCATTTTCTAGGATGAGTACTTATGGCATCTCACTCTATTACTGCTGCTAATTTACAATTGAAGTACCATTGGGTGTAGTTTAATTACAAAACAAAATAGGTAACTTCTGAAGTTACCGAAGTAATGCTTAGATTGTATTTTGTCTCACATTTACCCCTTCATAATCAACCTTCCTTTACATTCATAAAAACATTCGTGTTAATTTTGTAATTTTGAAAGTTTTATTCATTAATCATGTAAAACCTCAAGAATACTTTTTGTGATTATCCCACAATTATATACTTTTGTGGTATTTGTTAGAGATAATGTGATACTTGAAATAAATAATTAAGCACGCAACTCATTTATATTTATCTCATGTTCCTAATTTTATTGGGATGAACATTACATATTCATGTTTAATATGATATACGTTATCCAAAATATCAAGAGGTTTTGTATTCACTAGGATGGCTTAAAAATGGGAAAGTCGTTGGGAAATACTCTTGAGCCTGCCGAATTGGTTCGCAGATTTGGAGCTGATGCAGTTAGGTATTTTTTCCTAAAGGAGGTGGAACTTGGTAGTGATGGGGACTACTCTGAGGATCGTTTTATCAATATTATTAACGCAAATCTTGCAAATACTATAGGTACTTATATCTTGATACAACTTCGTTTCTGCATTCATAACAGTTTTGTAGATACTAGGCAAGTTTAGTTTGAACCAAGTCAGGCTCTTTATGCCTAGTTTCTTCTACCTTATGATTCCCGAAAGATCTAGAAAAACTCAACTATGCTGTATTTAAATTATCAATCATAGGAAACAACGTCAAAATTTTATGAAGCTTTCAAACTAAAGTTAAAGTTTAGTGTAACAGAAGAGGGTTGATTTTGTAATTAAAATTCCAAAATTCATTAGATAATATATGTAGACTTGATAAACTTTCACATCTACTACTTGTATCTTAAGATTAAAAATATTGCCTTTAGGTAAGCACTAAAAGCCTATTTTTATTTATTTTTTAATAATTATATGAAAAGAACACTAGTACAGTTTATAACATGAACCGCCCTAGTTCAGTCCAGACTCCAGACTGGCAATAAAAAAACTCTGTTTCCTATACAGCAGAATATCATTTCAATCGAATTCATGTAGGTCAACTCGGCGCGTAACACATGCGTGTTTGCTTTTTTTTTCTTTTTTTTTTTTTTAATCCTCACTGCATACGTTAATCTTGGCACATGACTAATCTGGACTTTTCTCTAGGTAATCTTCTTAATCGTACACTTGGACTTCTGGGAAAGAATTGCCAATCCACTATTGCCTTCGATTCAGAAATTGAAATAGAACAAAATGCTTTCAAGGATACCGTGACTAAGCTGGTAAACCCCTCTTGCAATATCTTCTATATTTTGAGGGTGATTTTTTTTAAATATAATTTTCATTTTCGGAAAGGAGCTCTCTCCCTCTCCCTCTCCCTCTCCCGCAAACAGAATAAAGATATACTACTGTATTTAGAACATGTTTAGGGGATATTACTGGTTGTTTCAGGAAGCTCTTATACAATAAGTTTTTTTTAATAGTTTAATATATATAAGAAACATACGGTTGTAAGAAGATGCATTGTTGCTTTTGTGCTACCCTTATTTATGCACTCTGATAAATCTGTACCCTAAAATTAACAACCCAATCCCTATGAATCCTACTGCTGATTCTGAAGAAAGCTTTTGATTCGCACACTCCATTGTAGGTCGAGAAATCCAGGCAGCACTATGAGAGTCTTGAACTTTCATCAGCCTGTGAGGCTGTGCTAGAAATCAGCAACGCTGGGAATGTATATATTAATGAAAAAGCACCGTGGTCCCTTTTTAAGCAAGGGGACTCTGGTTTCGAAACTGCATCCAAGGTGTGTGCGTGTCAAAAAAAAAACAAGACAATGGGTTGTTTCTACTTTCCAATCATTCTTACGACCAAGTCATCTTTCCTTGAATTCCGTGCTATTAAAATGAAAACAATAATATTATTGTTTTTTTGTTCTATGAATAGGACATAGTAACTGTATTGGAAGCAATGAGGATCGTGGCGATTGCTATATCGCCAATTACTCCAAGTTTGGCTTTGAGAATATACACCCAGCTCGGATACTCTGAAGATCAGTTCAATGCCGTAACCTGGGTCTCTCTCTTTCTCTAACAATCCTCACTAATTATTACATAGTACAGTATATGGAGTTCATAATGTAACACTCTAATGATTGTTGCAGAGTGATACAAGGTGGGGTGGGCTGAAGCAGGGGCATATCATGGCTCAGCCTAAACCCATTTTCTCAAGAATTGAGCTTGAAACCAAATTCAACGATGATAAAAATGAAACCAAGAAAGCTAGTAAGAAAAAAGAGAGCCACGATGCTGAAAAGGTAGTCGAAGCCTAGATATATTCTTTGTTATCCGGCACAAGCTTTTTAGCCTCGATCTCACACAAATTTTGAAACCTGGAAGCTTAACATGGGCAATCTTGCATACTTGTTGTGCAAAATAATTATTGTGTATGTATGTTTCGTGGATTCAATACAAGCTTATCTTATGAATTACTCCCTTCTTCGTGGTATGTAAAAACATGCAGGAAATAATTGGCAAGTAATTTAATAGGTACTGCATTTAATTTTATATTTACCATGTATGTATAATGGAGTAATATTTATTCACTCTAAATAGGTCCATGATATGTATGTGTGTAATTTATTTCAACCCTTCTCCAATCCACAATTTTCTCTTCTTGATCCCAACTTTTTCGCACCATAAAAAATAAAAACCATGATTCCACAATATTCCTCCACAAACTTCACGTACGAGATCTTTCTCTCTTCTCTCTGCTTTTGACTTGTGTCTACAGAGAGATAGAGAAGGGGGGAGAGAGAGAGAGATTATCATAATTAGATACTTGCTAGTCGCTAAATATGGAATCGACTCGCAATATTTCTCTCGTCCAAGATCGAATTTCAAGGGTGTTGTCTCGATGGACTGCCCTTCAAATGGCTGTCCGGAATGAATGGGGCGGTCATGATTCAATCGCCAAATCCCATCAACTTGAGTCGGATGTTCTCTCTTGGCTCTTTCACCACAAAGGTACGTTTACATCATTAACTATATGTATATATACATTGTGTAACCTCCACACTTATGCTTAGAACATTGTTTTTCGCAACCGATAACCAAATTTGTAAGGTCCGACATGCATGTTTTACACCTTTGTTACATCCGTCGTTTTGGATATATATATATTCATGTCACACGGGCGAATACTCTTGGACCATCACTATTTTAAGTGACAGAGGTTGCAATGTATAAAAACGTGATTGCAAATTTAGTTATGTTTGTATGTCCGAAAAAGATAAGGAACTATGAAAATGTGAAGTGTGAAGAAACTCGTTGATCCTTACTTAAAACCGTAGCTTAAAATGACCCGATATTTACGCAGCAGCGCTCCAAGCCGAAGATTTAGAGAATTTATTGCATGAAAGATTGCTGCTTACATTCAACACCGAGATTGAGGATGGCAGCATTGAGGAGGTACGTGCAAGCAAATGTTGATGACCTTTTGATTGTATATTGATATAAATCAACTTTGACATTTTTGTTTTCCATTTTATGATGTAGGTTGCACAGGAGTTGATGATCATACTCGACGATTATTTACATGGAAATATTCGTTCTGAAAATCCAATTCAGATAAAAAATCAATACTTCCATCACGAAAGAAATCAACAAACTCTGGTCCAAAAATCAGATATGTATTTTTAGTACAGATACAATGTTTGGTAAATAGATACATAGGAATGCTACAAACATGTACACGTGTACGTACCTTAATCAATTTCTTCAAATGTATGTCTAGATATGAAATTCTTTGTTAATATAAATAAATATATAAAGAATACTGTCGTAGGATTAATTCAAGAGAAATTGTGATTAAATATTATTGATCTTCCATTTTTGCCCTCAACGAGAGTAAAAACTGTCACCGAGTTGGAAAGGCTTCAAGAACTACCTCAAACACAAGAGGAAAGAAATGAGTTTTGGATGCCCTCACTAAGGTTGGAGTTTACAATTAAGGGCTTGTCTTTGCTCAAATTAGAAATTTACGATTCCTTGAACCGTGCTTGGCTCGTGGGAGAATGATAGTGAATATACAAAGAAATGCTTCATATACACTACCATCCTTTGATCGCATGACACAACCAAGAATTAGAGTTGAGCTTTGATTCAAGCAGCTCACGAACCCTCGCGATCTAGCCTTTTTTGTTACCAATTCAACTCCTACACCGTCATCAATACACTATCAATATTTTCTGGCTCGATCGGCAGCTAGTCGTACAACAATATATTCAATATTATGTGATCATGCATACTCATAAATTATCTCCTACATGCGATTTTATCATGACTTGAACATGCTCTATTTTGTATGACAACTAAGGTCTACTCTATTTTTTTTTATTTGAATGAACTTAAATTTAAATGAATTAAATGAAGCGAAATCGAATCGAATTGAATGACCTAAATTGAACTGAATGAATCTGAACTGAAATTATTTTCAAAACAACGATTTTAAAGTATTTAAATATTTAAAAATCAACATTAATAATATTAATATTTAAATATTTTATGGTTCTGCATTATGTACCTAGTCGAACAACAATATAATCAAATATTATGTGATCATACTTATCACTTATCTACTACATGTGATTTTATCATGACTTGATGACTTGATCACGTGCTTTATTTTGTATGACAACAAAGTCATAGTATATACCTGTAATTTTTTGGGTAGGTTTTAACTTGAAAATGAAAGTTAATTTAATTCGTGGTCCCGTGGTATACCAAAAAAAACTAGCCAATCACGTTGCCTGAAAACTCGGATCATCATTAAGAAAATAATGAACACGTTATTAATCCAATCCATGTCGCGCGTGGATCTCAAAAACAATACTAATAAAAAGAGTGTGAAAGAGGTAGAAGCACTAATCACAATTAATTAGGGGTTTAATCCATAATTAATTATAATTGCGCGCGCGCCCCGTGATCTTTACTTTCTCCAACAGCCAATCAAATTGCATCAATATTAGGAACCATGCATCAGGATAATTTTGGTTTATTGCAAATTGAAAACATTATTAATCAACGATTAAATTAATAATAATAAATCAGGAGTTGTGGATCTCAAAACAATAAAAATAAAAATATTTGATGGGGGTGTACATAGATATATAAATATAATTTGGTGATGTCATTTTATATATAAACATTTTTTTTAAAGGTATTATCTACGTTATATATTTAGAGCATCTCCAATGGTAATGGTAGGTACAAATTCTATGTGGCCAAAATTTGTACCTAGGTATACCATTGGAGAAGAATGTACAAATTAGGAAAGAGAAAATTGAGTATCTAATATTGGATACTAGGTACAAATTGGTTTTGTGTCTTATACTATGGATCTCACATGCATAAAAAGTGAAAAATTGTACATCAAACCATTGGAATGGTGAGGTACAAATTGATAGGTATAATTATTTTGTGATGTGTCAACTAAATTGTACCTCAACATGAGGTATATCATTGGAGATGGTAAGTACAATTCCCCAACCAAAAACGCCGCCATTCTTGGAGAATCAAGAAAAATCCGGCCACTTCAATTCTGGCGAATCGCAATGGCAGACAACAACAAACACAATGACGAGCCACAATGGCCGATTCAAGCTCCGGTTAGTGTGGCCGAAACCTAGGTTTTCAATTTCAATTTCTTTTCAATAATGTGTTGAATTTCATGCGTTAATTGTTAGGGTTTGAGTGTATTAGAGTTCCTTATTGTGTTTTAGTTGATTTAAAATCGAAATTCAGTGTTGAATTGCTCGTTAAAATTTCTGAAGATTTTGGGTTTTGCCCGCTGTTCCTTGCTACACGGTATCGCTACACGGTAGCGATTTTAGCGCTCACCGTGTAGCTAACTTGTCGTGTAGCCGATCAGTGACCGAGAAAATCTCGGTTACCGGGTGAGAATTTCTCGGTCCCCGTGTACCCGGTTAATCGGCTACACGGTACCGTGTAGCCGGTCAGAACACAATATTTTTTTTGTTTTGTTATTTGATTAAATGTAATATTTATTTATTTAACTTCATTTTTGCAGGAGGGATTCGAGTAGAGGAGGCCACAGTTCATTCACACGTCGAAGAACCTAAATTTGTACGATCGTGATGCCGTACTAGAAGAAATTAAAACAACGCTGAAGTCCGTTGACCCTACCCATGCAGCTATTCGCACATTTAGGGACAGTTGTTTTGGGCGTTTTCTCTGGATTAGGAGATCCGGAAGATCAAATGTGGCCATGCATCACCTCCTAGCTCGGGAGATCGTTAGTACGACGATACCTCCTTTCGAGCACAGGAGTATGCCCTGATCACCGGACTTCGGTTTGGTGCTCACGCATTTGATCCTTCAGACAGGGTCAGCCACTCGATTTCTGAGCAGTCTATTTACCAAAGACACTTCAGACAGCCTACCCTGATTTCAGTGCTTCGTACGAGATTCAGGTCTCCGAGTATGGGCCACGACCCGGCCGACTGTTGGAGTTGTGTACTTAATGTCTAGATTTAAGTATCGGTAAACTCCCGGTCATAGCATTTAATCTATTTAATTAAATAAACAATTGTTTGCATTTAATTATTATTAATTAAATACATGCAAAATATAGTCCTGGATTATATACGTTGTAGTTAGTATGGTGTGTCGGGCCCACACAGAAGATCATACTATCGGTTACTCGTATTTAATCGAACAGTAGCTCACGACCTAGATGGACACGGACCAATCCATCGGTATAGTCGTTGTGTGAGAGAGAAAATAATTTATCTTAATTATTTTATCACACTTGTACACTTGGTGTATTGGGCGGATCGCTTGAGATTTATCAATTAGGATTGCCGTTGATAAAATTGATTTAAGTCTCAGAGTATTTTATTCTTAATCCCCGATACTATTGTGGGTGTGTATATTTAATATAAGTGACTTTGATTTTCCAAATTAATTAACCGATTTAATTATTGGGTCAATTACCGGTTAAGTTGGGTCACTATATTTTATATATGACATGCCGTGAATACTTGACGGGAAAGTGTATCCCGGAAGGGTTGATAATATCCCCTTGATGAGTTCATAAGGAATTATTATGTAAACCCTGCAGGTAGATTTGTTCCGCATAATAATTAAGGTTGAATGGTACTAGTCTCGTATATAAGAGATGAATAAATTAATTAGCAATAAATTAATTTTATTCATGGATATTTAAATCTTAAATACACGGAATAAATAATACTACCGAAGAAATATTATTTGATATAATATGGTTTAATATTGGGAGTGCAATTAATTTATATAGTGGAAAATAAATTAATTAATATTGATAAGGATTAATAGACTTGGGTTTGGGCTCAATTTAATCATCAATATTGGAAGTCCAATATTCCACCTCCTTTAGATCCCCTACGTAGCCTATAAAAGCACTACATGGCCTTCATAAATAATAAGACAAGAATATCAATATTTGATAGTTCTAGAGAGTTGAAGGAGATCCATAGGAGTTCAATAGATCGTCGCCCACACGACGTTCGGACGAGGTGCAAGGAATACGTAGGAAGATTCAAAGGTCTTCAATTTGATTTCGTTTCTCCGCACAACGAATCGAAAGGTAAAATCATAAACTCCCTTCTATGATTTTATGTGGATTTAATTGTAATACATACATGAACACACGATCCGGGAAAACGTACGAACTTCGGGGACGGGGATTCGAGATCCCCGGCGAAGGTCGAGAAACCCTCGACGGGATCGAGGGTGGCGGTCGAGCCCTAGGGCGTCGACCGCCGGCGCGCGGGTGAAGAGGAAGCCCCGGCTGGATGCCGGGGCATGCGATCGACGCGAAGTCGATCGCTGGGGGTTCGACCGTGGGCTGGTGCCACGGCGGGACGAACCCCCTGGCCAGCCTTCCCCGGCGGCGTGCGAAGAAGGAGCCCCAGCTGAAGCCGGGGCAGGCGATCGATCCCGCGATCGATCGCCGGGGGCTGCCGCGGCTGAGCCGCGGCTGGTGCGCTGGGCGCACCGCCTCTCCTGGCGGTGGCGGTGAGTCGCCGGACTCACCGCCGGGGGCTGCCCTATGCAACCCCAGCGATCGCCTCGTGCGCAATCGCGAACCCCGCGATGGGGTTCGGCTAGGGTTTAGCCGCGGGTTCATCCCGCGGCGATACTCTTGTCGTGCCCGGTTCTTCGTGATGTTCGTGATTGGTTTCCGGCGATGGGATTTCGGTCGGGGTTATCGGTTCCGCAAATTTTGATACCCCGGGATATCGATTTCCAGCAATTGGTATCAGAGCGTTTGGTTTCGTGTTCATGTATGTATTCGATTATCGTTCTACCTTGCAGGGATTTCCGGCTATCATGGTTTATTTGATTGTTTAATTAATTATCATGATTATTCGTTTATTAAACTCTCGGACATGTCGAGATTCGTTTTGTGTGGATGAATGCTTGTAATAGTAAAAATTCGGGGGTTGACCGAATTTAGGATTTATTATTATATTGTTCTATGTTTTCCGGAAAATGTATAGGGTCGATTTCATGTATAGAATCGATACCGGAATTGTAATTTAATTTTGTAAATTAATTTTACGTTGGATCGATGAAAGATGACTGCCGGAGAACACGTGTGACGAAGAAGACGAAGGGGACGAAAACCGAGGAGTCGATCAACCCCATGATCGACCCCATGATCGACGCCAAAGGGAGGGGTCGATCGCCCCTCGGCTGGGGCTGCTGCCGGCTTGGTGGTGGCCGGCCGGCTGAGGTGGCGGCGGTGGTGCTCTCTCCGGTGGCCGGTCGATGGTGGGGGTGGTGTGGGGTCTCCCAACCCATGCTACTCCTACCAAAATTCACTTTCTTAAATTAATTCGGTTTTCCTATTTGAGTGTTCTTACTTTTAGAAACTCTCATGGATTAGGAAAAGAATTAATTGGAATTAATTTTATTCCTTATTGAGTATTCTCTTTTATGGGAACTCTCATGGATAAGAAAGAGAATTAATTTGGAATTAATTTATTTCCTATTTGACTATTCCTATTTTATGGGAATTTTCATTAGATGGAAATTAATTAATAATGGAAAGTAGAAGAGTCCTAATTTATTTTATTTCCTTATTCTATTATAGAAGTATTCTAGAATATTCAAGTCTTACTTGAATAGGATTCTAGAGATTTAATGGAATTAGATAGGAAAATAAATAAATAAAAATATTAATAATATTTAATTTTATTTTTGATATATTTGATTGACTTAATTTTCGAATTAAGTAACTTTTGGATTAATTAAAAATGAATAGATTTAAATATTGGGATTAATGTTTTCGTCACATGGAGCATTCAAGAATGAAGACTGAAGACTAGAAGATGCGTACGGAGATGGAATAAAGCCATGATAGTCGGAAAATAATTTTCTAGCATTATTTTGACTATGTGATAATATGTGCTTTATTACTTGTATGCATGCTATATGTGTTTATTTTATGCACTAGATAGCGTATTCCTTTGTTGTAAAAAGCTAAGTGGGAGAGAGGATGAAAACATTCACATGGTCTCCATTGCTGTTCTCTTGGTGACTCTTATGGACTTTCGAAGTTCGTATAGACGAGTCATTAGAGGAGAATTCTTGTAATTCCTTTTACGAGAAACATTGATTGAGTTTATCAAACAATGCCTGATTTGTCTTTCTGAAACTGACTACAAGTCGACTCATTCTCACCCCGGGGAGTGGAATGGAGCCAAAGCCACTTGGTCATGTGGATGACACAAATTAGAGACCTTCGTACCATCCTTTTGAAGGTGGATCGATTGTCTGCTCGGCTCCCTCATCTAATGAGAGATAGGGTTGTTCGCATGGTGAATCACTGGTTAGAAACTTCGAGTTTCACTTATGATTCTCCGCGTCTTGATTCACAAAATCGAATGGATCTTGTAATAGGGAGTCAATTATAAAAGTCTCTTGGTGTAGTAAACGTCCACACCACGTGGCTTGCTATACTAACGAATTTTGGATTAATTGATGTAGACAGTTATAAGGAATTGTAAAGAACTGTGAAATTATCGTAAACGTCCACACCACGTGGCTTGCGGTGATGTAGCAATTCCAAACGATTTACTTTAGTACTGAGTAATGGTTTACACTTAGATACGCGTTATAGTATCCTTCCCCACGAAGTTACGCTATAATCGATGTATGACCAAAGAAAATCTAATTGCTAAATCATTTGGGTAGGTAAACGTCCACACCACGTGGCTTGCCTTACTTGATGGGATTTTAGATGTGATTAGTAATTTAATGATATTATTTGAGGGAGATAATATCGGACATTAAATTGATTGTTTGTTTACATGTGCTTATAGGTTTAGAGCATAGCTATGAACCCACTTTCGTTTATACTTAAGGAATTCAATGCACTGGTTCCATACTGTGTTGGATGGAATAGAGAATTAGACATTACTCAGACTGTAAAGGAGTACAATGACGTACTCAGTGAAACTTGTCCTCCTAGACCTACAATTGTCTCATCTGATGAGGAAATAGCTGACTTTGAGAAGTGGGATAGTGCTCTTGCATTAGCCGCTAATCATGATGTCATGCTTAAACTCAAGCTGATGTTCAGACACGATGTAAAGGCTAGAAAAGAGGCGATGAGGATACTCATAAAGGTCAGTTGCTTCGAGGAAACGCTTGAACACGTTTTTGAGATGCTAGATCTTTTGGATGAGTTGAGACAATCGCAAGCTCTTATAGCCAAGGCCAAAGGTTTCGAACCTAAGGGCGTACATAAGGAAAAGGGGAAGAAGGCAAGAGGATCCGGTAGTCCTAAAGGACTTGGACCAAAGGGTGGGATAAGGAAGCCTTCTGGCAATAATCCCCAAGGAAAGCAGTCTGAGTACTGGGGGTCTATATCTTGTCCTCTCAAAGGTACGAATTTTTTTTTAGTCGTATAAACATAGTCAGTGGTATTATCTACCAGAATTCTGGTGTGTAGATATGGAACCACTGACGGTATGTGCATTTTTTTTAAATGCAGGGGTTCCAGAAAACCCGGCGACTTAGAGAAGAAAAGTTCGAGTCTACATGGGCGAAGCTGTTGAGGAAGCAGCGGTTGCGGTGGAAGACATTTATCTGCTTTTAGTAGTTATAGGATTTCATTTTCAAGTTTATTGCTTTATGTACCCTTTATTTTAGAAAGAACTTTTGTTCTGGTTTTCTATTATTAATGAATAGATATTTTATTTCTTTAATCATTTGATGGTTTGGATAAGAAATAATAGTATTATCTATTCTGGTACATTAGATAGCAATATATGAATGAAGGATCTTAAGTCTACCACGATGCAACAAAACATTATATAACTTGTTTTACTAATTAGATGTATTTCTTATGATTAATCATCATGCTTGTGAATTCTTAGTAGTATTTATTCAAATAAAATTCAAAGGTCGAAATTGATTTGATCAATTATATTTGAAGGAATGGACCTTCCGACCTAAGAATTGAATTTGGAAGATAATACAACTAAGCAAGCCTTTCTGGATAAAGGATAGAATTCGGACAAGTATTGAAATTGATTTATGATTGATGCGGGATTATGTGCAATTAGAAAGGTATAAGTAATTATTTCAAGAATACTTAAAGATGGATTAGAATACTTGATGTGCCATAAAGGCAAAGTGTTTTGACTAGTCAATGGACACAAGGCTATTATGGGGAACCTTCAAAGTATATCCATTAGAAGCTCGTGACTTGTTCACGGAGGCTACCACCTATCTAAATAACACATAGCATAAATCAAAAGTTGGGATTAAGTCTCAAGGACTACGCCATACACTTATGTGTAGGAATGGTGTATTGGAAATAAAAAATGGAATTCTAATAGTAAAAGGACAAGTTTATTCGGAACTACCCACGTTCTATGGATACTCCTGGACACAACGGCATGGTTGTAGGATATCCTAGAAGAACGAGTGATTGTATGTTCAATAGTACTATGAACCAGAAGGACGTCATCACCCGGTTCTTAGAGGAAGACTATTAGATGAACTACAATGCCCTAACTGACGAGGTACTTTAAAATGAGGAAAAGAAAAGACTGAGAACCAGCCTAACCGAGTAGTAGTACACCACTAACTGCACCTAATGTTGTTACTGTTATACACCGGAACGCCATTGCAGTGGGAGGTTGTTAAGCGACCAGAGATGTTCATAAGACTAGAGGAGTTTTTTTTGAACTCTGGATCTAGTAGAGATGAAATCGACCCCTAGCTCTGCATGAGGGCGGTACTGGATCTAAATGTGCCTGCTTAGAAAGCAATAATTATTATTGTTAAGAGGCAAGATCATTTAGGAGTACAAGCTTAGTAAATCCATTTATGGATCGTTACAAAGCTATGAATCGTGGAACTTGCGAATTGATGAGATAGTCCATTAGATGGATTCATCAAAGGGCAAAGACGAGGAAGGTGTATTAGAAACGTAATGGAAACAAGGTGGTGTTTCTTGGAATTTTATGTAGATAACACTTCATCGTTGGCAACAATGTAAAAGTGTTGTCAGACATAAAATAGAGGTTGTCTAAATAAATCGAGATATAAGATTAAGAGTAAGTTGGATCATGTTCTTAGAATCTCTAAATAAGAACATTGTACTTCTCCTAGATATCTTATACGATTATGGTTTTGTTTTAAACATGCATAATTCTGAGAAAGGTTATTGCCTTTCAAACACAGAATACATCTGTCTAAAGATATGTGTTTTGAACACGTAAAGGAAATAGATGAAGACAAAGCGGTTTCCTATACCCTAGTGTATGGAAAGCTTAATGAATGCAGTGTTGAAAAACGAAAAATTGATATCAACTATGCGGTTAGCATAGTGGGAGGATATCAAAGTAATCTTGTCAAGAGATATTCGCATGCTGTAAAAGTACTTTCGAAGTACTGGGTTACGAAGCAACACGAATTCTTCTTAAAGATTGCATTTTCTCAGATTCCAAATCAAAGAAGGACCGATGTAAGTCGATATCAGGCTATGTGTTCACTTATGAAGAGGTGGAACCTTAAGATGAAAGAGTGATAAGCATGATGCTTCTCGGACTCTATCATAAACCGAAAAGCAGCCTCAGAGGCAGCGGAAGTTTTGGTTAGGTTCCAGAATAACCTCTGGACTTGGATATGATTCTTAGTTCACCAAAGGCTATGGCTATAGCGGTGCATGGTAAACTGGAAAGGGTCATAAGTCCGGAAAAGTGATGATAACACATAGAGCAAGTACTACCTGATTCGAGTCATCGTCTAGGGAGACGACGCAGTAGTCACCAAGATAACTTCAGAGCGGCAACCTAGATTGCTCATTCACATAGTACTTCTCGGAAGTACAAATTTAAGCACGTGATGAGTATGGGAGTCGGGAGTTTGGAAGATATGACTAGACCTTAGTACAAGTGGGAGATTTTTGGAGTTGTGTACTTAATGTCTAGATTTAAGTATCGGTAAACTCCCGGTCATAGCATTTAATCTATTTAATTAAATAAACAATTGTTTGCATTTAATTATTATTAATTAAATACATGCAAAATATAGTCCTGGATTATATACGTTGTAGTTAGTATGGTGTGTCGGGCCCACACAGAAGATCATACTATCGGTTACTCGTATTTAATCGAACAGTAGCTCACTACCTAGATGGACACGGACCAATCCATCGGTATAGTCGTTGTGTGAGAGAGAAAATAATTTATCTTAATTATTTTATCACACTTGTACACTTGGTGTATTGGGCGGATCGCTTGAGATTTATCAATTAGGATTGCCGTTGATAATTGATTTAAGTCTCAGAGTATTTTATTCTTAATCCCCGATACTATTGCGGGTGTATATATTTAATATAAGTGACTTTGATTTTCCAAAGAAATTAACCGATTTAATTATTTGGTCAATTACCGGTTAAGTTGGGTCACTATATTTTATATATGACATGCCGTGAATACTTGACGGGAAAGTGTATCCCGGAAGGGTTGATAATATCCCCGAGATGAGTTCATAAGGAATTATTATGTAAACCCTGCAGGTGGATTTGTTCCGCATAATAATTAAGGTTGAATGGTACTAGTCTCGGATATAAGAGATGAATAAATTAATTAGCAATAAATTAATTTTATTCATGGATATTTAAATCTTAAATACACGGAATAAATAATACTACCGGAGAAATATTATTTGATATAATATGGTTTAATATTGGGAGTGCAATTAATTTATATAGTAGAATATAAATTAATTAATATTGATAAGGATTAATAGACTTCGGTTTGGGCTCAATTTAATCATCAATATTGGAAGCCCAATATTCCACCTCCTTTAGATCCCCTACGTAGCCTATAAAAACACTACATGGCCTTCATAAATAATAAGACAAGAATATCAATATTTGATAGTTCTAGAGAGTTGAAGGAGATCCATAGGAGTTCAATAGATCGTCGCCCACACGACGTTCGGACGAGGTGCAAGGAATACGTAGGAAGATTCAAAGGTCTTCAATTTGATTTCGTTTCTCCGCACAACGAATCGAAAGGTAAAATCATAAACTCCCTTCTATGATTTTATGTGGATTTAATTGTAATACATACATGAACACACGATCCGGGAAAACGTACGAACTTCGGGGACGGGGATTCGAGATCCCCGGCGAAGGTCGAGAAACCCTCGACGGGATCGAGGGTGGCGGTCGAGCCCTAGGGCGTCGACCGCCGGCGCGCGGGTAAAGAGGAAGCCCCGGCTGGATGCCGGGGCATGCGATCGACGCGAAGTCGATCGCTGGGGGTTCGACCGTGGGCTGGTGCCACGGCGGGACGAACCCCCCGGCCAGCCTTCCCCGGCGGCGTGCGAAGAAGGAGCCCCGGCTGGAGCCGGGGCAGGCGATCGATCCCGCGATTGATCGCCGGGGGCTGTCGCGCTGAGCCGCGGCTGGTGCGCTGGGCGCACCGCCTCTCCTGGCGGTGGAGGTGAGTCGCCGGACTCACCGCCGGGGGCTGCCCTATGCAACCCCAACGATCGCCTCGAGCGCGATCGCGAACCCCGCGATGGGGTTCGGCTAGGGTTTAGCCGCGGGTTCATCCCGCGGCGATACTCTTGTCGTGCCCGGTTCTTCGGGATGTTCGTGATTGGTTTCCGGCGATGGGATTTCGGTCGGGGTTATCGGTTCCGCAAATTTTGATACCCCGGGATATCGATTTCCAGCACCGAATACCTGAAGGAGGCCAACTTGCTGGTTTACTATTTCTTTTTGTTGTGCCAAGACGACATCACGATCGAGACTTGGGCTTGAGCTTTTGTCGAGGACGTTGATGGATGTGAGTCGTTTCCTTGGGGATCCTACACCTGGCAGATCATGTCGCACTGCATCAGCATAGCTGCGATGATGCTCGGTCAGGTTGAGCAGATCATCGGTCGCATCATAGCTAACTCTGACGTGCTGGAGAAACCACAACCACTCCTCGTCATTCTCTATCGGACCGATACCAAACGCAAGCGGGAAAATATTCTTATTCTCGTCTTTTGTGACAGCGTCAAACAACACACCGGTGTTTTTTCCTTTCAAATGGGTGGCGTCGAGTACTATCACAGGCCTCAGAGTGCCCTGCTCAAATGCACGAATGCACTGTCCGAGCGCAACAAACATGCGGCAAAACACGCCCTGGTCGGTCGTCTGAATTTCGTATAAAGTCCCGGGATTATGTTCTCTCAGCATGTACAGATATGACGGGAGCCTCTGATACGATCCCTGATAGTCGCCGTACGCTATTTCAAGCGCCAGGTTCCTCGCCCGCAGGACGAAGTTGTAGCTGATGTAAACTCCGTACAATCTCCTCAAATCATCAACCATATATTTCGGCTTCAGTTCTCGATTGCCGACTAATTGGCGTGCAAAGAAAGTAGCCGCAACCCTGCTCGACACCTGTCGATCTGCAGTCCGCTCCAAATGGTTACGGCACGTATGATTCAAGTTCAGCTTCGTAATCCTCCAAAAGGTGTTATCGGAACCCGTGGAACACAATTTGAACGTGCATATTTCACGCCCCATCTTGCAAACGAACGTCACCCGTTCAGTGCTCGAGCGAGCAGTTTTGCACTCTACGTTATTCTCCATGTGATACATCCACACCATCACCTTCAGATCCTGTTTCTTTCGGAACGTGGCTCCGACTGCCATTTGACCGTAAATCGGTTGTGGTTCGACAGAACGCAACGGAACAACGTGGTCAAACGTCGACAGTGGAATGATCCATTCTGAGAAGCTTCGGCTTGCTCGCCGCCTCCCGCATGAGAACTCGAGGACATATTACGGCGCGACATGATCTTTTTAACCACGCCCGGCTGTCTAATCCATTCGGTCCACTCTGTGGTCAACGATTCCAAGAGATCGGACTGACGGGCTTCTTCTTTGTCCTCGGAAGTATGTACCGCCTCGTTCTCGTTCTCGTTCTCTGACGTTACTGCCTCGTTCTCGTTCTCTGACGGTACGCCCCGATCACGGTTTTCTCCTCCGATATTCACCTCCGGCGCAGCTCGTTGTCCCTCTACTTCGACGACGAACACAAAGCACTCAGCCCTGGAGTGCGGGACACATCTTCGTCGCAAAGCATAGGAGCTCGCACGCTTCTCATATCATAGGCTCGGGTATAACAATACAACAAGTAATCGACACTGGGCGAAGGGCGCAAAACCGCACGAATCCGGCTCACAAGAGCGTCGAGTGTAATTTCTTCCCTACGAAAGAAGAGACACATATCTACTCCGTCAACGTAGCCCTCTCGATCCCAACGACCACCGTAACGTACCGTGATTCGTTGATTCGACATCTACAATTACAAAACACAGTTGAATTCAGTTAAGGAACCCAAAATATCCATCCAAACGCATAACCAAAGTCGTTATTAGACAATTTAAAAAAAAAAATGAAAAATCGGTGTCAGTACACGGTCAGATAACCGTGTAGTGAGGCACCGTGTAACCGAGAACACGGTGACCAGATAAACCCGTGTAATGCGAGCCCGTGTAACCGAGCAACCGGTTAATCTTCATAAGTACACGGTAGCTACACGGTCTCAGAGACCCACCGTGTAGCCACCGTGTAGTTATGATTTTTTTTTACAGAAAATCGAGAAAAAAAACCAGAATCGCCGCTTTTCGAAGTACCTTTCGGCCGGCGAACTCGGTTACCCTTCCCACGTATATTCAGACGTCTCTTGTTGTAGATATGGGATTTTTGTGTGAGAGAGAATTAAGATTTGGTTTTTTGAAATGGGTTTAGGATTTGAGGAGAAGTAGGAGAAGATGCATTCATGCATGCAATAAACACCTCCACCAACCTCAAATTTGATTTTCAATTCTTATTGTGGGCCCCACTTTTTTTAATTTTTTTTTTAATTTTTTAAGGTCTTAAAAGGTTTTGAAATGGTTTTTTGTATTATTATTTGAGAGAAATTAAAAGTAAAAGTAATGAGTACTTTTCCAATTAAAAGTGTGTAGAATAAATGTAGTTTTATAAAGAGTATTAAAATAAATAGAGTTGTTATGTTTGTGCATAAAAATAGTATTTCCCACATAAAACTATCACAATAACTACAAATTTGGTGTCTTTTTTTTATAATTTCTGAAACAAAAGTGCCATTTAATTATCTTAGTAAACTCTACAAAAAATAATTTTGTATCTATCTACTTCAACATATTGATGAAATGAATACAAATACTCTTCTTGTATCCCTACACTCACAAAATTAAACACATGTTCAATTTTTATTTGAGTACAATATTGTTTATCTAAAATCCTTCATTTCATAATTTTTTTTCAAGATTTTGAATTAATCTTAATTGAATTGGAGAGATAAATCGAAATGATTTTTTTTTTTTTTTTAAATGTGTAAATATATTTGGATCATAAGTTAATTAACATATGTATGCAAATACATTTAACATGTATGGAAATATGGGATCCCTAATTAAAAAACTACTGTATTTTTCAAGAGACACCAAATATTCTATATATATGTCTGGTACATGCATAATGTCCCAAAAAGAGCAAACAAAATCATGAGCATAGTTGGCGCAGCTCACAATGTCAACATCTTCGGCTCCGGCGAGACAACCGTTGTTCTCGGCCACGGCTTTGGGTCCGACCAATCCGTGTGGAAACACTTGGTCCCACACCTCGTCGACCATTACAGAGTCCTATTGTACGATAACATGGGCGCAGGCACAACAAACCCTAACCACTACAACTTCGATCGCTACTCCACCATAGAAGGATATGCTCTCGATTTTATCGCCATCTTAGAGGAGTTCAACGTTCGGAAATGTATTTGCGTTGGACACTCCATGTCCGCCATGGTCGCGGCCACCGCCTCCATTTTCAGACCGGATTTGTTTCATAAGCTCATCATCATGTGTGCTAATCCAAGGTAATTAAACCCAAGTAACTACTTAATTATACTTCTAGTCTAGATACATTAATTACTTCTAGCCCAAGAGTTGTTTTTGTTCAAGCATGCATGTTTACATTCAATACAACATTGACCTTAACCAGCATGCTGGACAAAAATTTAAACGAGCTCCAGCGAGTGGTTCATCGAACAGCTTATCCAGCTCGTTAAAAAAATTGATGCTCGTGAGTGGCTCATCGAGAGCCTGGGGAGCCACTTAACAATTAATTTTTTTATTTAACAAATATTTTTGTAATTAATTAAATATTATTTAAATTAAAATATATAACAATTGATCGAGCGGCTCATGAGTCGCTCGATAAGCCGCTTGATGAGCTGCTCGTTATCCTCATCGCTCGTTAACCTGCTCGACGAGCTGCTCACTAGCAAAAAAATGATGCTCGTTCTCGGCTCGTTTACGCTAACAACTTGTTCGAGCTCGAATTCGACTTTGCTCAGCTCTAAGCTCGACTCGGCTCGTTTGCAGCCCTAATATTAATATCACAATCAGTCATGTAAGTTAATTAAGTCGATCTCATTTACCTTTGTATGATAAAAAAAAACTCCATCTACTATATGCTGCAGGATGACAAACACGGATGATTACTGCGGAGGATTCGAACAAGCAGATATTGACCAGCTGAATGCCGCCATGGAATGGAACTACGAGGCATCGGTTGCAAGCATCCCACCTATGGTGATCGGAGGAGACATGAACTCAGTGGCCATGCAGGAATACAGTCGAACGCTTTTCAACATGCGTCCCGACATAGCCTTGCATGTTTTTCACACTGTAACAGCTCTCGACTTGAGACCCTATTTACCGAGCGTGACAGTCCCTTGCCACATCATTCAAACCTCCAAAGACTTGTTTGTGCCGGTAGCAGTGGGGGAATATCTGCACCACTACCTCGGTGGTAAGTCGATCATGGAGGTCATCAACACCGAAGGCCACTTGCCACATCTAAGCGCGCCAGATGTCACGATCCCTGTTTTGCTCCGACATATTATGTATGATATTAGTTGATATTAGAGACTCCTAGTTATGAATTTTATGTTCTGTTTATCTAGATTTCAATATTTGCACTGGAAAATGGACTGTGGATTGTGTTCAGAAGCTGTTAGAGGAGCTTAAGTTCAAAAGCAATCTCACCTGGGTTAACGATGAAGCTGTAATTTGATAATAACCCATCACCAATAATCCTTGCAAGAACAAACACCATCTCTACAGTGATGAAACCTAGTCCTGTCCCTTATGACAATTTCCCTATCAAACTCCTTCGAAGCCAGTTTCATAAAATTATGGCAGTCCTCGCATATCCTAAGATTCTTGATTATACGAATACAAGATTCCTTTTCCCTGCTAATCAACCCACAACACAAAGCTAACTTCTCGCTGTGCTTAAGTACAGCCTCCTGTTTTTCATTCTCTTCCAAATCAACCAACACACCGCTCGTATCCGGACTGTACCCAACCCTCTTCAGCCTATCGACCACATCGTCTAGCTTGGCATAAATCTCGTCCGCCCGCTTATGGTTTCTATCCGCTGTCAAAAACTCGTGTATCTCACCATCCGTTTCGATCATGCTGCACCCTTTTTCCTTCAATATCCCTTTACGTTTCATGTCCCCTCTAACAGCCCCAACACTCTCCCACCTTCTCTCTTTCGCGTACACGTTAGATAAGAACACGTGGGCCCCGTCATGTTCCGGGTCTATCCCAAGAAGACGCTCGGCGGCAAATTCTCCCAATTCGAGCTCGCCATGAATTCTGCACGCGGCCATTAGGGATCCCCAGATGACGACATTCGGGGCCATGGGCATGTTCTCGACAACCTCCAAAGCATCTCTGAGATAATTCGCCCGACCGTACAAGTCAACCATGCACCCGTAGTGTTCCAATCTAGGAGTAATTCCGTACTCACTTACCATCAAGTCAAAAGCTTTTTTGCCCTCTTCCACTAACCCCGCATGGCTACAAGCGTAGAGAACGCCCACAAAAGTAACCCAGTTGGGCTCCACGTTTTCACATCTCATGCGCTGAAAATATCCAAGGGCGTTATCGACATCTCCGTGGGTAGCAAAAGCACTTACCATAGTCGTCCAGGAGATGACATTTTTCCTATGCATACGAGCGAAAACCTGTTTTGCCTCCTCGAGATTGCCACACTTGGCGTACATGTCAATGAGGGCATTATTTATAGGCAAGGCTTTCCCAAACCCTCTATCATCAACAAAGCGATGAATTTTCTTGGCTTGATCCAATGCACCAATATGAGCACATGCTGAGATAACACTCAACATTGTAACTTGGTCCGGTATGATCCCGTGTTGCCGCATGTCTTGGAATATTTTGAGCGCTTCTTGAGGCTTATCACTATCTGCATACCCAGAAATCATCGCACTCCAACAGACCAAGTCCTTTTCAGTCATTTCATCAAACACCGATCGAGCGGCTTTAAGATTGCCAACTTTCGAGTACCCGCAGATCATGGCAGTCGAGCTCACGACATTCTTTGCGTTCAGCTTATCATACAAGCTTTGTGCCATGTCTATGTCACCCGAATTAGCGTACATGTTTATAAGTGCACTCTGCAAATGGGAATCAATAGCAATGTTATTCTCTGATATGAACTCGTGCACTAGTTTTCCAGCATCTAAGTTTCCTGAGCGGCTGCATGCGGAGAGGACAGTGGTGAAAATCCTGCCGTCTGGTTCTATGTCCGAGCTTTTCATCTCTTCCAGTAGGTCTAAGACATTATCAAAAAGCCGGCTTTGACAATAGCTGTACATGTTTTGAAATGCACACAGAATCAGAATCAGAATCAGGATCAACGGAGATGAAAAATGTGTTAAAAACACGTACTTGAAAGTGATGGAACTCACCCATTTATCATGATATTCCAAGTGACGACATCTCTGTGAGACATTTTATCAAACAGGAGACGGGCGTCCGAAATCAGCCCGCAGGCACTGTACATTCCCACTAAGGCGGTTTCCACAAAAGGGTCGGCAACGTATCCAAGTTTCGACGCAAGCCCATGAATCATTCTCCCTTCACCTACCGCCATAGTCTTCGAAGCGGCCTTCAGCGCCGGTGGAAAGCAGAACCGGTCAATTGGGAAAGCCTTGCTCTGCATTGTTTGGAAAAAGAGGAGCGTGAAGTCGTGGTTATTTGAGCGCGAGAGGTGTTTGAGGATGTTACTGGCGAGGTGAGGCGGCGGAGGACGGTGGGTGGGGATGGAGGAGAGGAGGGAGAGGGCGTAGGAAGGGAACGGGAGAGAAGGGAGAAGGAGTTGAAAGAGGCTCTGGTGGTGGTTGGGGTTTTTGAGGATTTGAGCGTGGGTTTGTTTGAGGTGAGGCAGTGAGGTGATGGCGGCGACGTTGGGTTGGTGGCGGAGGGGTGCGATGGCGGCGGGGAAGGGGTTGAGGGCGGTGGCCGGGAGTGGATGAGCCATGACCGGAATTTGTTTGATGAAAGGTCAACAAGAGTCAAGACTCGAAAGTATTCCTTCTCGTATACTACAGTAGTTTTGAATTCACAGTAAGAAATGCTCGACGAAATTATCTTCTCTAAAATTTAAAATTTACAACAAAACAAAATTTTGTTATCACAACTTTTTTTTTCCCTTCAAATTGAGACATAAAAACTCATTCATCATCATTCCCATATTTAAAGTATTTAAATACGGAGTACTCCGTTATAACTTAGTACTAACCTAACGCGCCGGGCTATTCTCTAAAAAAAATGGATTTTCGACCTAAACTTTTTTCAGGCCAATTTCAAAAAGAATTGAACTCAACCCGTGACTAGTTTTTGGATTTTCTAGATCAAACTCCATTCTTATATTTTTGGGATAAAATTTTTTATTTTATGGCTGTTGTGCTCTTTACGATACTGTGACACCACTTATTGCACTCTATTGCACTCTATGATTTTCGTCTACCGGAAACTCCAATTTATAGGTGTAGCAAACCTATCAAATTGAAAACAATTAGAATTAGGAATAAATCATTTTCTTAATATATGACTCCTAACTCCATAAGGAATATAATTATATTTCCAATATAATTATACTCTCCCTAAATCAAGTAATTCATGAATAGAGCTCCCGGGTCGATAAATGGGCTGAAAATCGACCCCAAACGAAAAACGGACGCGACGGGCGCGCCGCGCTGGGTTTTCAGCACAAACCCAACGCGGCGCGCTAGCTCTCATCGAACACCACCAGCGCGCCGCGCTCTGTTTTCTTCACAGAATCAGCGCGGCGCGCTGATCCTCTTCTAGCCCAATTTTACTCCGTTTTCGATCTCGTTCCGCTCCAATTCTTGATTCGGGTCATATTATAACAAATCTCCACCTTGACGAGAATCCCCGCGACTCCAAGCCGCACCATCCTCCAACGATCATAAACCAAATTTTCTTCCTTCCACCCAGCCCTCAGGACTCACTCAAAACATGAGCACCCTAAGTTTGAACGCACCAAACTTAGTACAAGAATGCGAAGTTGCACCGATCATCCCTTGGGTACCACCAAGCTCTATGACCTCCACGCAATCCCCATTCTCAAATCTCGCCTTCCCACTACTATCAACACCACCTGCATTCGCCAATACTACAGTGCTATCCATAGTACGCCTAGGCTCGATTCTCCAAATTTGAATACTATTCGGGTTAGTATTCCCGGTGTCTCCGACACCAACACACCTGCGCATGACTTTTAAACCAAGGTGATCCCGACTCACCTTTTTGAATACTATTCGGGTTAGTATTCCCGGTGTCTCCGACACCAACACACCTGCGCATGACTTTTAAACCAAGGTGATCCCGACTCACCTTCCAGCGAATGACTTCCTTGGGCAGAGGCAGTTGTCCACTTGGTAATTGTGTTGCCGCATAGCTCATACAATCCACCAAATCTTTCTCTCGCCTCGCAAAATAAGTCGCCCCGACTTACTTTCAACACTCCACCTTTACCGAAGTTGGTACCCATTCGGATCTAAGGTCTATGAGAGATAAGATTACCATTCAGGACCGGAACGTACCTTGCAGTACCGAGGGTTCGAATATGCCCATCGACCATCTTGATTCTCACAGTTCCCGTGTCGCGTATCTCACACGATGTGTCATGCCCCATGACCACCGTTTCACCGACACCATCGAACATCTATAATCCAAGATCCACCCCTCACATGTTCCCCAAATCAGAGACAACCAGAAGTTCCCCATCAGGAAAACCTCTTTCTCCGGAATCGGCCACCTTCGATTCCTTTCTCCGATTCATCAGGGCCTGACAGTCCCCCTTCACGTGGCCATCTTCCTTGCAGTAGTGACAAACCCCCTAGAATTTCTTCCATGCTCCACCTTGGCCATTAAGAAATTCACCTAGATTTTCACCACGCCCCTTTTATTGCAGTAATGACAAACCCCCTGGAATTTCTTCATCTTTGCCCAACTCTGGACACCAAGACATTCCCCCGGGTTTTCACTACTCAAAACCTCCTTCATCGTCTCCCTCGATCGCAAAGCCTCGACCGCATGAAACAAATCACCGGAGGGATAGAGTGCAATTATACCTCACCTTTCTATTCTTCCATACCTTCTCTTCTGGCTCCATCGCGCTTGACATCTTGTCCATGCCTCAGCAACGCATCATCAAGATCCGTGTTGGTTAGAATCACTGAACCAACTCCACCTTGAGCCGCCATGAATAGAACCACGTGTTCCGATCTAACACCGAATATCAACCATCGTCGCCATATCCCAAAATATTCTCGAGCTCCACCTAGATCTAGAAACACCAATATCCGCAACGCTCGCCTTGTATGGATTCCCCGTCCGAGATCCCCACGAAAGCTCTTGATAACAGGTCACAGGATGTCAGGATCGTAACCTAGCTCTGATACCACTTGTTGTGCTCTTTACGATACTGTGACACCACTTGTTGCGATATTGAAAACTAAATCCCTCACTGCTCTCGAAATATATATGAGATGCGAAGAAAAAGATAAACGAAAAGAACAAACACACAATTTACGTGGAAACCCAAAACACAGGAAAAACCACGGGAAGAAAGAAAATCCACTACATCGTTGAGGCTTACAATAATCCACTCTATTGCACTCTATGATTTTCGTCTACCGGAGAACTCCAATTTATAGGTGTAGCAAACCTATCAAATTGGAAACAATTAGAATTAGGAATAAATCTTTTTCCTAATATATGACTCCTAACTCCATAAGTAATATAATTATATTTCCAATATAATTATACTCTCCCTAAATCAAGTAATTCATGAATAGAGCTCCCGGGTCGATAAACGGGCTGAAAATCGACCCCAAACGAAAAACGGACGCGACGGGCGCGCCGCGCTGGGTTTTCAGCACAAACCCAGCGCGGCGCGCTAGCTCTCATCGAACACCACCAGCGCGCCGCGCTCTGTTTTCTTCACAGAATCAGCGCGGCGCGCTGATCCTCTTCTAGCCCAATTTTACTCCGTTTTCGATCTCGTTCCGTTCCATTCTTGATTCGGGTCATATTATAACAATGGCAAATTTGAGTTTTTTTCTAGGCTGTGACAATTGACGAAACACTTAAATATAGCTCCTTCTAACCCAATTTAATGGCATAGGAGGGAGTTGCACGAATTAAAAAAAAAACGCCTTTTTGCTTTGTTTTTTTTTTTAAAGTAAATTATAAGTGAGGGAGGAGGTGTGACCATTAACTCTGGACACAAAAAAAATGTGACATTTGTTAAAAGACAGAAGGAGTATTCTTTTGTGATTAAATTTTTCATCTTATATTTATTTTTTCTGCTGAGGGTGTGACAATTAATAAACTCTTAAATATGATATTGTTGCGATAATTTATTATTATTATTATTATTATTATTATTATTATTATTATTATTATTATTATTTCGGTAGGATGTGAATTGAGAGGGCCTATTGAGTGGTTGCTGGTACCATGTGAATAGTATGGTACCGGCCCATATACAAAACCAAAATAGGCCCAATTAAACACAATTGAAACTTGCGCAGCCCGCACCCGCAGTTGATTCTCTCTCTCGACTCTAACCTTCTCTGCAATTTCAGAAAACTCGACGGCCACCGGAGCATTATTCAACCGCGACGACCACCGGAACATTGCTCAACCGCGAAGCCTGTAGTGAAGTTGCTGTAGTCGAAACCATCTTCCGCCGTAGTCGAAGCCTGTAGTCGAAAGCCAGTACTCGAAGTTCAACCGTTCAACAACGACGACCACCGCACCGTTCAACCGCGAAGACCACCTTCTCTGTAGTGATTTCTACTTACGAACATCCAAAATTCGAAGAAGAGGTAATTACAAACCCTAATTTATGAACTGAAATTGCATGTTCAAATAGAAACAATATTTGGGGAAATTTTAACTCTCTGAAACCCTAAAATCCAACAAAGAGGCGTAGAAACCCTATTTTATACGATTTAAAGTTCTCCTCAAATTGCATGATGAATCTGAACACTATTTGGTATAGTTGTTTGATCAAATAGCAATTTACTGTTGCTCCTGTATGATTGTGTGTTCTGTATGTGTGTTTGTTCTATTTGGAACATTTTCAGTAGAATACATTGAAATAAGAATGGAAAGAAAAACTGTGAAATCAACGTTTGATTCATATCTGTTATTCTACTGTATTGTTGGTTCATCTATTTACAATTTTCTATGCATGGTTGAAAATCCAGTGATTAGTGTGTATTTGTCTTCTGTTTGAACTGTTTTTTTCAGAATGTAAAATCAAAGTTTAATTCATCTGAGTTATATGCTAGATTCTACTGTATTTTGTGAACACTTATGCTATCTTACAGTTTTCTGTGCATGGTTCATAATCCAGTGATTTTTGTGTAATTGTTCTCTGTTTGAATTGGTTTTTTTCAAAATTTTAAATCAGTCATATGAATTTGCTATAGAAATATAGTAACAACTAAGTTATATGCAGGAATCTACTCTGAATTGTGAACAATTCTCCTCTGATTGCATGTTGTTTTGGAACATTTTGTCTCTCATTAATTGAGTTAAAAACAATAAACAAAGAAAAATGTGAAATTCATATGGGAAATTCATATGTTGATTTATCACATTTAGTTATTATGGAATAATAACATAATAGAAAATAACTATTAACAAAATTTACTTATTAAAGACAGAATATGGGAAAAGTACCATCAGTCCGTGCTATTATCAATGGTCAACGTGTGAAGTTGGGTATTGCAAGAAAGACACATGGGAAGGTCAACCCTTAACTGAAATTAAGAGGGGGGGAGGATTAATTATGTAGAAAAACTCATTATATTTTATTTATGCTTTTTAGCAAATGGCACCCAAAAAACAAGATGTTTTTCACATGAAAGAGAAGAACCAGAACAAAAAACAAGAAGTGAATTCTGCAGATATACTCACAAGAAGGGTGAGTCCAAGGAGGGTGAGTCCAGCCACCCCAGAAGCTGTTATAAGTCAAAGTCCTCTGAAGGTTTGTTTTCCACACTCAATTACTGAATTCTTACTCTATTAATAAATACATCCAGCATTCTTTTTCAAATGAACAGGAACCACAAGCTCCTCAAAAGGAGAAAAAGCCTGAGGCAAATGAACAGAAGAAGGAAAAGAAACAATCTAAAAAGGCCAAAATGGAGAATGTCATGCAAACTATCCCAGAAAATGAAACTGAAGCAGTTGAAAAAACTGCAGAAATTACAGAGATGCCTGCTGCAACATCTGTCCAGACTCCAGTTGTAAGTTTGTTCTACTTTCTTTGTTAGTATATTCTACTGAATTGATTAATGAATTCTACTCCATTTATTAATATATTCTAAATCCTAAAATCCTAAAACACTAATACATAATCCTTTTTCAAATCATAATGAACAGAAGAAGCAAAAAAAACAAAACCAACAGGAGCCCCAGATAGTGAGAAGGAGCCCCAGAAGGGAGGCTGCAATCCCAGAGAATGAACCTGCAGAAATTCCTACAAAAACGGTATACTCATCCTTATACATTGTATTATACATTGACTAGTACTATAAAGCAATTTCCTACAAAAATGCAAAATTGTATTATACATTGACTAGTACTATAAAGCAATTTCCTCTGATAATCCAGAATGAATTGACATTAATACTATAATATCTCTTCATGGCAGAAAAAGAAGGACGATAAAAAGAAAGAGATGGAGAAAGAAGCTGCTTTAAAAGAAGTTGAAAAGCAGAAGGTATGAAGAAAATGAATGTTTTATTCTGCTATGTTTGATATGTTCATTTGTGGCTTGTAATTATCACTGTTATTATAATCCACTGTTGTTGATAACTTTTGTTGATTTTACTTACAGGAAATGCAAGAGAAAGAGAAACAGCAGGAGAAAGAGAAACAACAGAAGGAGAAGGAAAAAATTCAGAAACATAAGGAGCAGGAGAAACAGACGGAGCAGGAGAAAGCTCCGAAGAAGAAATCTCAGAAGAAACAAACTCCGAAAAGAACTTGTGACAATGATGAGATAGAGATGAAGGAACAAGTTCAGAAAAAACAGAAGACAGAAGAGAAAGAGATGAAGAAGAATCCTTACATTTCGACTCGGATGACGCCGATCCATGTCTCGAATGTTGTTGAAGCTCTAAATGATCAACAAAGACAAGCGGTCCGAGAAATAGGATTTGGAGGATTACTGAGTCTCAACATCAAAATGAATAGAAATGAATTAACAACATTTCTGATTGAAAATTTTGATATTTGTGAATGTTCAATCATTCTACAAGCTGGAAATATCGAAATCAGTGAAGATGATGTTGTATCGGTATTCGATCTCCCACAAGGCCACCTGCCAGTGCTTGAATCTACTGGTAAGCAACTGAAATTTCATTTTCATTTTACTTGTTGATAATTTCTTAGTTTGAAACACATTTTCACAGTTTGAAACCTATTTTCATAGTGAATTCTACTATGTTTCATAGTGAATTCTACTCTGTTTCATACACAGTTCTACTATGTTTTGTTCTACAAATACACTAACTCAATAATGATGTTCATTAAATGCAGGTTTGAAAACAAAAGATGATGACGAGGGATTCACAGAATTCCTAAAAAACTGGAGGAATTCATGGGGTGGAGGAGGTATGTAAACTATTGAGTCATGTTTGATTCATAAACTGATCTCTCTTACAGTTACTGAATTCTATTGTTTTTTTCATTAAACAGCGTGGCCCTCTACACAAGCTATGGCAGATGAACTGATACGCACAGATGAAAGTGGAGACACATTCAAGCAGAATTTTGTAGTACTAGTTGTCAGCACCTTGTTGAAAGGGAAGCAAGACAACTATGCTAACTACAAGATACTATACTCTCTGAGGAATGTTGATCAGATACGGGACCTAGACTGGTGCAATTTCACGATGAAGTCGCTTGTTCTTGCTGCAGAGAAATGGAAATTAGGAAAACAATCAACATTCACTGGACCAGTGACCCTACTGTTGGTAAATATTCTTCTAACATTGTAGATAAATTCTGAGAAATATATGCTTTTTTACTAAATCTGTTTATTACTTTACAGCTTTGCTACATGGACAGACTTGTCTTCAAAGCAAGAACAGTTTCGAGGCAATTCCCAATCTGCTCAAATTGGAATTTTGAAAAAATAACAGAAAGATTGAAAGCTGAGAAAGATCATAGCAAAGCCCTAGGCCTAGAATGTAAGTTTGGTTTTGGGAAGATTTGGCCGAGGTTACGTAGGCCAGCTGAAGCTCAACAAGGTCAACAAGGTCAACAAGATGCTCCCCAAGAGAACCCAGTTCATGCGCCCCAAGATGCTGATATCCCCCAAGAGAACCCTGTTCATGCTGCGAATGCCCCCCAAGAAAATCCATCTGCTGCTGCGACTGAAGTAAACAAGGACATTACAGCAGATCTGACAATCGGTCTTGGTCGGATTGCGGATGGAGTTCTGGAGTGCATAACGGCACTGCGAAAGATGGGTAAAGAAGAGCTAATGGCTGGCATTCTTAAAAATGCCCTTGTGAAGATTCTGATGGATGATGAGACAGAGAAAGAAGAAGAGGAAGGAAATAAGCACCCAGAGAAGGGTATGGAGGAGCTGGGAAGTTTGGATGGAAGCCAAAAGGATCCAGTTCAGGCAACGCAAAGCAAAACTTACAACTTGTCTGTAGAACTAGACCCACTGGATGATGCTTTCTTCACTCCTGAGACGCTCGAGGCCATTGACAAAATGGTGTTCGATGTCCTAAATGCCAAAAAGAAAAAGAAAAAGGATCCAAGCTTCCCCAGCTTCAACCTTGGGGTTTCTAATGTTGATTCACAGCCTGCTGAAAAGGTTGTGATGACCACAAGAAAAATGGAGGAGCATGAATTCAGAGAGTAAGTTCTAATACTGTTTTTCCAAAAGTAGTATAATATAATAAAACAAGATACATTGATTTTGTTCTTGAAACAGGTTGCTGAATGAGTCGGAAGACGAAACTGAAGATGTTATGATTCGGAAAACAAAAACTCGCAAATTCAGAAATCTTCCAATCAACCTCAGATCACCTTTCTTGAAAGAAGCTAACACAGATGTCAATGTTGTCAGCAAGAAGGAGCAGCTCATTGCCGATTACGCTTTCCTCCCGACAACTGCCAACAGCGAAGGGTAAAATTTCTGTATAACTCTGTTTTTAAATGAATTCTACTCAGTTCTATGGTTTATGTAACTGAAAATTAATATTAAATTAACTGAATTCTACAGAGAGTGCTTATTTAGAGAGAGAGATATGTTTGGTTTCAAAACTGATTTTGAAACACTCCTTCCAAAAACATGGGTTGTGAGCAATATAATTGACATATGGTGCCGGAAGCTCAACTACGACAACATGAGAAGAGCACCTGGCAAACCAAAAAGGATTTTCTTTTCAGTTCTATTAACAGTAAGTACTAAACTTTTCATCAGAAAGTAATAAAAAAATCAAAAACTAAATGTGTTTAAAAATTACAGAGATTGCTTGTCGATTCAAAGGAAGAAAAAGATTTAGTTCGAGGAATTGATTCAGAGCTTCTCCACTTGGACATTGAAGACGTTGATCTGGTAATGAAGGCCACTTTGTGAGAATATTATGTGATAATTGAGACAATAATATACTTAACAGTTTGGGGGTGGAAATGTAGGTATTCTTCCCTATTTTTGATGAAAACCATTATTGGGTGATGTGCTTCAATTTCAAAAATGGGTTGATAGAGGTGATGGACAACAAGCCTCTAATACCAGGATTCTCAGCTATTGATAAGTATGGAGAAATTTCAGAAAATGTGGTAAGTATCAAAATTAATTAACTAATTACTATTTTTATAGTTTGTTCACCTAGATTAATAGCAATTTCTCATGTGTGTGTATCTGTGTATATATGTATTATTACATTGCATAAAACAGAAGTTGAAGTTTGTTCAGTATCTAAAGAAGAAGAATCTGAAGAAGAAGAATGTCGTAGAAAGCTTCAAGCTGAAAATGCTGAAAATGAAATGGCGCAACCGTAAGAACAATACTGATTGCGGCATTTACTGCATGAGGCACATGGAGACGTACCAAGGTGAAGGAGATGACTGGGCTAGTGGATTTGTGAAGGACAAGGTAATTATTTCTTTCAAAAACAGTGGATTCACTATTGTTTGAGTTTTGGTTCTAAATCATTATACACTCTTCAACAGGAAGATGACTTCATGAAGGTCCTTCGTATTAAATATTGTTCAGCGATTCTGATGATGAGGGAAAATGAAGTCAAGAAAGAAGTAGAAAGAAAGGCAGGAGAAAATGCAGTTGTGAATTGTGTATTGTAAATTGTTAAAAATTGGTGAATTGTGAAATTGTGAATTTGTACTATCTTTATGCATTCTACACCATTTAGTAATGTATTCTACACTATTTATAAACACAGTCTCCTCAATTTTGATTAGTACTCTAAAAATAAACCCTAATCCCTAAATATAAGCACATAAAGATTGTATGGGGTAGGGGACCATACCTTCTACATGGACCCCAGCCCAAATATAAAATAAATCAGGCCCAAAAAAATAATTTGCCTAATTGAGACCCTATACCATGGGGTAGGGCCCATGTAGATTTTATGGTCCCCATCCCAAAGTATAAAAACAATTTCGGCCCAAAAAAATTGGCTCTATACACACGAACACGAAAACGGAAACGGTTTCCTCTCTCTTCCTTCTCACATTCATTCTCTCAGAAAACAATTACAACGAACGTCCGGCGACTACGGAATCGACAACGGCAACGGCAACGGCAACCACCACTCGACCGCGACTCCTCCAAAATTAACTCTACCACCGCGCCTCTTCCACAATCGCGCACCGCAGCAGCAATCGAACTTCCGTCTTGCTAACCTGATACAACCACCATCCTTGGCCTCTGCAACTTCACCGGAGTAGGAGAAACAGCATCGCAGCAACTATCGTCCGGTCATCTGAAACCCTAAATTCATATAAGGTAAGTGGAAACCCTATTTTCACCAATATCAATTAGTTTTCAGGTTGCATGTTACAAAGCCTTGTCTACTGTGATTTGTATGACTTCTTTAGAATTCAAAATTGATTTATATGCTAGATTGTAGTGGTTTGGAAAAAAAATGATTCAAATTCTGTTCTATGTCTAATTTCATGTGTTAAAAACCTGATACGACTCTGTATTCTATAAGGAAATTCATCTCAGTAAGTAGTGTTGATGTTTTTATCACAATTTGAAACCCTAGATACTTGTATCTTCAGTAATTGGGAATTAATCAACTGAGTACTATGATTGTACTATGAGTTTGAAAAAAAAATCTCATGTCTTAATAGTAGAATGATAATAGTAGCATGATAATAACTAATAATAATAGATTGCTTAAATTGCTTTGTTCAAAACTGATTTAACAGAGTAGACTCTATTGTAACTTCTGAACTTGTGTGTTAGGTTTGATATGTCGTTAGGGTCTACACTAATTTGAAAAATAAATCAATCTCCTCTGTTTGTATGTGGTTTGTCTGTAAATGAAACATGCAATTCAGTGAGGTTTTAAAATCCAAATGTGGTGATTCAAAGTATTACAGAAAATTATTACTATTTGTATCTGTTTGAAAGGTTTTTGGGAGAGTATGTTTGACTGAAAATCAAAAAAGTAAACACTGATATTTTTTTAGACTTGTGTACTTCTGTTATGTTTGGAGTCATAGTGTTTGGTAGTATGACTTCCTCTGTGTTCATTACTATATTCATCTGGATTTGGTAAGTATAAATTTCAGTTTGCATATTAGGAAGCCTTATAGTTGTTCAGTTTAAAGCTGTTCAGTTTTCATATATTCGGTAGTATCTACTCTGATTTGTATGTGACTATGATTGACTGCAAATCAAAAAAACCAGCTACTTGTACTATGATTTTTGACTGTTTTCAAATTTGAGTTGAAAATACAAAGCCTGCTAGTTCTACTATGGTTTTCTGAGACTTCTAATTAGTATGTTTGATTTCTTGTGTTTGATTTGTTCAAAACTGATACAACAGAGTCGACTCTACTGTGACTTTTGAACTTGTGTGTTAGGTTTGATATGTTGTTAGGGTCTACTCTGATTTGTTATGACTTCTACTTTGAAAAGTAAATAATTATTCTGTTTTTTACACTTTTTAGGAAATGAAAAAACAATTAGTTCATAAAAGACGCGGTAAGACGGCAAGAAGCAGCCCGAGGAAGAAACTGGATTTCAGTCCAGAACAAGACAAGGTTGGAGAGGAGCGGGCTCTGGTTATTTTCGTCCCTCAGGATGCCTCACAGATAGAAAAAGAACCCGAACCTGAAGCTCAACCCGAACCTGAAGCTCAACCCGAACCTGAAGCTCAACCCGAAGCTGAAGCTCAACCCGAAGCTGAAGCTCAACCCGAACCTAAAGGTTTAAAGATAAGAAGGAGCCCAAGGAGGGAAGCTGTAAATGAGGTTGCAGCAGCTGAACCTAAAAGGAAAAAGGTAAAAACCTAGACTTACTGAATGCATTCTCCTCTGTTGGATTTAGTAAATAGGGTTTAATACTCTGCTCTGATTAATATGGTTTGAGTTGACATTATTTTTTGGCTTGTTTCAATAATAAATGTTTAAATATTCATGGTTCAATAATTTCAGCAAAAGAAGCAAAAGCAACAGCAAGAAGCTGACAAAGAAGCTACTGCAAAGGATAAAGAAGAAGCAGAGAAAGAGGATCCGCATAAGAAGGAGATGGAGAAAAAAGCTGTGAAACAAGCAGCTTTGAAAAAGAAAAAAGAGGAAAAAGAAGTTGCTGAGAAGCAGGAGAATGAAAAGAAGAAGAAGGAGAGAGAAGCAGCACTGAAAGTGGTAAAGGAAAGCATGGAGAAGAGGAAAAAAGCTGCTGAGAAGCAGGAGATGGAAAAAGAAGCTGCTGAGAAGCAAGAGAATGTACACAGTAATTGAACAGATTCTACACTGAATTGTGTTGTACTCTGCTCTGATTAATATAGTTTCAGTTGACATTATTTTTTGCTTGTTTCAATAATAAATATTCATTGTTCATAATTGCAGCAAAAGAGGGAAGCTCCCAAAGATATAAAAGAAAAGAAGGAGAAGGAGAAGGATAAAGGAACAGAGAAAAAGAAGATTGAGAAAAAAGCTGTGAAACAAGAAGCTGCTCAGAAGCAGAAAGAAAACAGAGAGAAGGTAATATTATACTTTGACTTATATGTTAATATATCATTATTCATCGTGCATTTTGTATTTAGGATCAATACATGTTATTTTTTTCATTAGGATCAATATAATTCATTCAATCAAGGTTTAATAAGTATGTATTTACTGAATTATAATGTAAAAATGTGAATCTACACTGTAATTGAACAGATTCTACACTGAATTGTGATGTACTCTGCTCTGATTCTTATATTATTTTGTGTCATGTAATTAATATGGATTGAGTGAAGTATAATGCAAAAATAAGAACCTACAAAGTAATTGAATAGATTCTACACTGAATTGTGATGCCCTCTCCTCTGATTCTTATATTATTTTGTGTCATGTAATTAATATGGTTTCAGTTGGCATTATTCTTTCAGTTGGAGAAAGAAGCAGCTGCTGAGAAAGAGGTGGAGAAAGCAGCTAAGAAGAAGAAGGAGAAATTAGCTGTGAAACAAGCAGATCTAAAAAAGAAAGAAAAGAAAGAAGCTGCTGAGAAGGAAGTGGAGAAAGAAGCAGCTGCTGAGGAGCAGAAGAAAACAAAAAGAGGTGCTTCTGAGAAAGATGATCCAGAGCTGCTTCTGGGAAAGAGGAAAAAGGCAAAAATAGACAAGGGAAAAGTGAAAGTTGAGGAGGATCAGGAGGATGAAGCAAAAAAGAAATTCCCTTGTCGTATGTCGCCAAACCATGTATCAAGTTTGGTTAAAGTTATGAATGAAGATCAGAAACAGGCCGTGCGAGATATCGGCTTTGGAGGTTTTCTGAATCTGGAGATCAGTCAAAACAAGTTCAGCTTGTTACATTTTATAATGGAGAGTTTTGACTACCTTACCTGTCGTATCATTCTCCAGAACGGAGACATTGATATTACAGAAGATGATGTGGTATCAATCTTTGATCTTCCAAAAGGAAACAAGCTGGTCGAAGAATCCACAGGTAAGAAATTACTGCACTATAACCTTAATCATATTATTGATATTATTGATATAATTGTAACTGAAAATATACTTTTTATGACGCAGGCCTGAAATGTGATGATATTGATGATGGATTCACGACATTTTTAGAGGATTGGAGGAGAAGATGGGGAACTCCTACTGGTATGAATTATAATTTGTAGTTCCACTACACATTTAATGATTCTAAATTCAATTAACTGATTGAGTTTATGTCAATAACACAGGTGGTCCTTCACCAGCAAAGATGTGTGAACGATTGAAAGGAACTACTGAACATGGAGATGACTTCAAACGCGATTTTGTTGTCTTAGTAGTTAGCACCTTGCTGAAAGGGAAGCAAGATAACTACTCAAACTTCAACGTCTTGCATGCTGTGAGAGACGTTTCAGAAATCAAAAATTTGGATTGGTGTAGCTACACAATTGAATCCCTCGTCACAGCTGCAAGATTGTTCAAAGAGGGTAAAAATTACTACTTCACCGGGCCAGTGACATTTCTGATGGTAAACAAATATGAACACTATAAATTTACTTTCTTTTACATATAATCCTACTTACTTTGTTAATGTAATCTACATTCTTTTTCCAGCTCTGCTATTTGGACCGAATGGTGTTTATGTCGAGGACTGTCCAAAGACAGTTCCCGGTCTGCAGAAGCTGGAATGCCAAAAATATAGCTGCCAGGATCAAGCGGGAAACTGAGACTGAACCAAAGAGGTTTGGGGTTGGGAAAGTAGTGGAGAGGCTGACAAGGCCACGTGAGGTACAAGAAGTTGTTGAACCAGCAGTTGCCCCACAAGATCTCCCTGCTGCTGCTGCTGCAAATAGAGAAAATGCTGCTGCTGTTGATCCATTGGATGCTCCTGATGGCCCTCAAGAAGCTTCCCCACAGGAAAATGCTGCTGTTGTTGAAGAAATCCCTGCAGATATTGCTGCAGCTCAACCGAAACAACCGAAAACTCCTACAGCAGACTTGACTGGGGGTCTTAGGAAGATTGCCGAAGGAGTGACCCAATGCATAACTGTCTTAACAGAGATGGGCAAAGCAGAATTGATGGCAACCATCCTTAAAAATGCCTTGGTCAAGAGCATGATGAAAAGTGATGAAAATGCAGAAGAGCAGCAGGTAGTGGTTGATAAGGATGATGATGGCAAGGAGAAGGTGGTTGAACAGGAAAAGGAAGTTGAAAAGGAGAAGAAAGTTGAAAAGGAGAAGGGGATTGAGAAAGAACAGGAAAAGGAAGTTGAAAAGGAGGAAGTTGAAAAGGAAAAGGAGAAGGATCCAATCCAGTCTTCACAGAACAAGACTTTCAATGTTGCCATGGAGCCAACAACTGATGAAGTGTATTTTGATGATGACTTCATTGCTGCTGTCGAAGAAATGGAGAAGGCCTTCATATTGATGAAAGCGAAGAGAAAGGATCCCAGCTGCCCTTCATTCAACCTTGGAATTCCAGGAGTTGATTCTGAAAGCCAAGATGGCGGCCTATTTGTGGGGGATCAAGAAAACACATACATGGTCGTCACAGAAAGGAAAATGAGTGAGACAGAATTCATTCAGTAAGTTCTAATATATTTTACCAAAAGTTTTTTGAATATAAACATGATTTACATTAAATAACTGATTTATTGTTTTTACTCTTGAAAACAGGTGCTTGCATGAGTCAGAGGACGATTCCCCAGATGTGATGGTTCGAAAAACAAAGACTCGAATGCACAAGAACCTTCCACTGAAACTGAGGTCTCCGTTCTGGAGGGGTACATTGACTGATGTCAATCGCATAACCAAGAAGGAGCAGTTCATAGCAGACTATGCTTTTCTGCCAATGAACGACAAAACCAAGGGGTATGCATCTCATTCTCTACTGTGAAAAATCTGAAAATCATCACCTAAGTCTATTTGATCTTCAACTGAGTTTGTATTTGAAGTTAGAAGGCATGACTTGTATAAAATATTTTCTACTTTGATTTCTGAATGATATGCGTAAACAAACAAATAATCACAAGCTGTGTTTTTTACTGTGTTCAAGTCTGAGTTGGCATGTTCAAAACTGATTCAACAGAGTAGACTGAACTCTGTTGCTGTGATTTCTGAACTCTGTTGTTAGGGTCTACTCTGATTTGTTATGAATTCTACATTAAAAAGTAATTAAATCTGCTGTGTTTTTGTGTCTGTGACTTGAACTTGTAACTGTTTGTAACTGATTTAATTATTTTGTTTTTTGCTAGAATAATGTAGATTAATTTATATTCTGTTTGAACTGTTTCATAGGGAGCTCCTATTTAGAGGTAGGAGTCGGTATGCATACCGAAATGATTTTGAAACCCTCCTGCCTGACACATGGGTGGTGAGCAACATAATCGACATCTGGTGCTTGAAGCTTAACCATCAAAATATGAGAAGAGCACAAGGGGAAGTTAAAAGAGTTTTCTTCACTACTGCTGCATCTGTAAGTAAAACTAATATGTATTTTAAATTAAGGAATTCATTGGAGACGCATATCTAATTATATTCACAAAAACAGCAATTGATTGCTCATCCAAAGGACAGTGATGATGAAAACCAAAAGTTTTTTGAAAAAATCATAGATGATGAGCTCAGATGCAACGGGAATCTAGACATTGAAGATGCTGACATGGTAAGTAGACCTTAATACACGTTTTGTACTGCAGTTTGAAACCACATACTAATGTTTTCGAATATTTGATTGTACAGATATTCTTTGCTGTGATAGAGAATGCTCATTTCTGGACCTTGTGCTTCAATTTCCAGAAGGAGATGGTTGAAATTATAGACAACAAGCCACTCCCGGGGAATCTAAAGTGCTTGGATCGTTATGGGGACATCAGCGCAGATCTGGTACAGATTCTACACTTAATTATTGAATGGAATCTACACTGACTTAATTATGATCAATAGAATTTAGTCAAGGTTTAATTAGTATGCATTCAGTGAATTATAATGTAAAAATGTTAATCTACACAGTATTTGAACATATTCTACACTGAATTTTGATGTAGTCTGCTCTGATTCTTATGTCAAAATAGTGGATTGTTATTAATAAGAACTGAATGAATGCTCTGATTGTACAGCAATTCAAGTTTGCTTCCTACCTGAACTTGAAAAAAAAGAAGCTGAACAAGAATGTAGTCAACTTCAAGCAAACCAATCTGAAAATGGCATGGCGCTTCAAGGATAACTACAATGACTGTGGTGTTTACTGCATGAGACACATGGAAACATATAAGGGTGATGAGAAGTGGCAATGCGGATTCAAAAAAAGCAAGGTAATCTTCAATCTCATTCACCTCTAATGTAATGCTTGTATCTACATGTAATTTGCAGTGTTTGCTTTGTATCTATGGTCAATACTATTTCTGAAATATTTATTTTATTTTTCAAACAGGATGTTGATATGTTGAAGATCCTTAGAGTGAAATATTGTTCTGCTATCATCATGACAGAGCTGAACGAGGTGAGAAAAGAAGTTGTTAGAAGGGCAAGAGAGAATGCATCTATTGAGCTTGAAGTTCTGAAACAAGGATAGGACATTCATCAATCTGAGCATGGTTTCTGAATATTTGAACATATTTGAACATTAATTGATTGGATTAGGGCATTGAGTTCAGTGTAATGTATTGAATTTGTATTTGAAATTGTGGAATTTGTATTTGATGGAAGTTGTATTTGAAATATCAATTTGTATTTAAAACTGAGCATGGGTGATGTTGGTTACATCTAAATCTATTCTAAAATATGAATTTGCTGTAGTGGGATTGAAATCTGAAAAATGGATTTGTTCTTTGTACTATCTTTATGCATTCTACACCAGTTAGTAATGTATTCTGCACTATTTATAAACACATTCTCCTCAATTTTTACTTGTACACTATTTATAAATTACATTGTACTTTGTTTAATAATCGATTATACTGTAGTGAATAATATAATCCACCATAAACCCTAAAAATAACCCCTAAACACTAATCCCTAAAAATAAGCCCATAAAGCTTAATCGAGGGAGGCAAACAATAATCGAGGGAGGTGAACAATAATCGAGGGAGTTGAACGATCTACTGCATTTAGTAGTCTATTCTACTCTGTTATGTATCATATTCTACACCATATATTGATGCATTCTACAACAATAATCGAGGGAGGCAACAATAATCGAGGGAGGCAAACAATGATTACGGCCACCTTCGGCGGCTTCAGAATTTTAATAAAGGGATAAAGGGGGGTCTTGTATCGAAAGGTCTTGTATCGAAAGGTCTTGTATCGAAGTGGCAACAATAATCGAGGGAGGCAAACAATTATCGTGGTCATTATGTTGTTCTAATGAGGTCTACTGCATTTAGTAGTCTATTCTACTCTGTTATGTATCATATTCTACACCATATATTGATGCATTCTACAACAATAATCGAGGGAGGCAACAATAATCGAGGGAGGCAAACAATGATTACGGCCACCTTCGGCGGCTTCAGAATTTTAATAAAGGGATAAAGGGGGGGTCTTGTATCGAAAGGTCTTGTATCGAAGTGGCAACAATAATAGAGGGAGGCAAACAATAATCGTGGGAGGCGAACGATCACGGCTGCCCTTCGGCGGCTCACCGCCTTCGGCGGTGAATGATCGAGGGAGGCGATATACAATCATGGGAGATGAACAATAATCTAGGGAGGCAAACAATGATTTCTAAAACACTAAACCCTAAATTCTAAAACCCTAAACCCTAATTTCTAAAACCCTAAACTTGAATGAGTTCTACTACATGTAGTAGTGCATTCTGCTCTATTTATGTTCATATTCTACTCAATTCATTCATGAATTATATTATATTAGTACACAACATCTAATACATTAATAAAAAAAATATCAATACAAATTATACAAATTCTGATCAACGGGAAAATAAAAATAAAAACCAAGCACAGAATGTCATCAACACAACATTGTCAACAATAAAAACACAAATGTCATCAACACATCATTTCCAAATATAGTAAAAACAATCAGGCAACAGAATCATATAACACTGCAGGAAATCTTGAACTTGTATTCGGAGATATAACTTCTAAACGTTGACCTCCAGAAACAGGGTGAACAACGTAACCACCCTCATCATCCTAAAAAAACACAGTAGAAAGGTATTAGAAACAGATTAGAATTCATTGTAACTTGGAATAAAAATCAGAATTAAAAACAATAAAACACAAAATACAAAACTTTTTTACCTCTAAATTCCGAACAGCCATTCTGCTTTTTAACTCGTCAGTTTTTGATTTCTTCTTTCTGCCTCTTACTTTATTCCATATCTTCTCCACTGTAGGCTTCTCCCTGGTTCGTCGCTTATACTTCAAGCTCGTACTCTTGGGATTTTGAACAACATCACTTCTTGAAGATGTTTCATCCAAACACCTATCATCGTCTCCTGACCGAACAGCAAGAATTACATCTTTCTTGATACCCTCAAAACCTGTGTCCCAAATCAACCGAGCATCCTTGTTATTTTCACAAGTTGCTATGAAATCCACAGCCTTTCTACTTGCTTGTGTTCTCCACAAAGATGCTGCCACAGAATCTTCATCTAAAGAGGTCAAGGAAGGCACAACATTCTGAATTTCCCGACCCTTAACAACATCTTTACGCCACCTCTTCGATATGTAGCACTCAGGAATGGCAGACACACAATGTATGTTCATGACTCTCAGAGAATGCGAGCACAGGATACCAACTTCACTGAACAAATTGCATGTGCAACTCACACAATTAAGAGTAAACTTATAAGACACAGTGTGCTTCAGTTTTTCACGACCTGCTCGCCACACATGGAATGTAGTCATGATAGAATCAGAACTAACAAGTTTCTGAAAAGAAGAAGTTCCTTTCCTGAATTCATCCTCGAAAATGTCGTAAGCCTTCAGTGTATAAACATCTCTAGCATGCAAAAGCATTGGAGCCTCATCTGGAGACAATGTTCGCTTACCAATAAGACAAGCCAAATCTTGGGCTTTCTCATTGCTCCTCCAATCTGCAACCACACCCCCAAAACAATGATAAAAGTCACAGAGGTCAGAAGTCTTCGAAAGTTTGTTAGAGAGTGCTTGATTAGTGCTTTCACTTCTTTGGGAAGACAATGCACCACCAGAGAAATGATTCTTATTGAAGGCAGGACACCATTTCTCTCTAAGCCCATATAGCCTCAACAACCATTTATTTTGTGCACAGCCATATTTGGACATCACCCTAAAAAACAAACAGAATATTGTAACTACATAGTATGATAAAAGACAGGAGCATGAACAGTGAAACAGAGCAGAATGAAATATAAAACATAGTAGAATGTCAAATTACATCAGAATTCCATGTAATAATAATAATGAAAAGGGAAATTGCATAGTGAAAAAAAAAAAAAAACTTACTCAACCCATTTGTCTTCAAACTCGGCAATGGTATCACAGCACTTCAGCAAGTAGTTGAAGTCGTCCATGAATCCTTTGATGCGCCGAAGTGCACCGATGCGATTCTTTGAATTCTCCCCAATGTGCCATATGCAAAGGCGATGACGAGAAAGTGGAAAGACCTCAGAAATAGCAGCAGCCATAGCAGCACTTTGATCAGTCATTATAGTATCAGGTTGTCTATTGTTCATGGATCTCAAAAAGGTATTGAACAACCACACAAACGACTCAGTAGTCTCATTCATCAAAAACCCACACCCAAACATCACATTCTGTCCATGGTGGTTCATACCGACAAACGGACCACAAATCATATCATATTTGTTTGTCCGGTAAGTGGTGTCATGTACCACCAAGTCACCAAAGAGAATGTAGTCGTCCTTCATACGTTTATCCCTCCAAAAGAAACTACACAACCGAGACTCACCATCAATCTGAAAATCAAAGAAAAAGTCATCTTCAGTAGCCTTCCTTTTCTTAAAAATTTCTATTAACCTGTTGGAGTCCGTCCCATCAAGAGTCTTAGGGTTCGACAATGCATTATAAGCATCTCTAGGAGTAAACCCTAACATCGGTGATCCACCAGACTGATGTTTCAACACCCGAACAGCAGTAGCAACCCCGACTCCACTTTTCTTTAACTCTTCCAAGTACGAAACATGATTCCGGTTAAGCCTTCTATGAGATCTCATAAGGTGACTAGAAGATGGGCAGAGCTCATGGTTATGTTCTTTAACATGCTTCGAAACAACCCATACACCACCTCTGTCAACATGGAATTGTACTCGAGCTTCACAACCAGATCTGACATCAAGCCTGGAATAGGATGGATCAGTGTTGGTATTATTCTCCTTCAAACCAGCCTGAGAGCACACATACAGTTTCATTGATAAGGATCCATCTACTCTACATCTTCCCCTTGACCTCCGAACACTAAAACCCATATTAAAGGCATAATCATTATACATTTCATAAGCCTCCTGTTCAGAATGAGCAACTGTACCAACCAAATCTTTGTCAAAAGTTACTGCTGCAGTGTGAATACAAAAAAGAAAAAAAACATTAAGAAGAGAAGAAAAAGAATTCAGATCCAAGACTCAAACAAAAGAGAGTAAAAATGCATAGAATGTAGAGCAGGAAGCAATATAAAACAGAGTAGAAATCATTGCACAACAGAGTACAACTTAGAAAGTAGAATGAACGACACGTAAATGAAATACAATTATGAAGATGAGAATAAAGTGTTACCTTTTTCAGCATTATTATTAGTAATAACTTCAGAAACTGGAAGATCAACGCCAATGTCTTCGGAAACATCATTTAGAACTACAACAAGAAATGAGGACGATAGCAGATTTCATTAAATGAACAAAAACAGATTTCAAATTAACATAAAAGCATAAAAGTAAAAAGGACAATAAAGATGATTGTTACCTTCTTCAACGTCATCTGTAATAATAACTTCAGAAAGTGGGGGACCATCAATGTTGTCTTCTTCAGAATCAATACGGATTACTTCTACATCATCATTAAAATCAACTGAGAAAATGAATTCAAATACACATTAGAACAGAGAAGAATTAATTGAAACACAGAATTATAATAAAAGAACATCCCTACCATCAAAAGTATAAGCATCCAAATCAATGTCATCCATCGGAATGAACACAGCAATTGGAACCTGGATATGATATGTTAATATGAAGAAATGAAAGCTAGTAATAATAACCTCAGTTTATCAACATTATACGGCACATTATGAACAGAGCAATTTACTGCAAATTGAGTGAGAGGTTGATTTGCATATCATTCAACCAAATCGCAACTAAATTACTGCAAATTATGAAACTCAAAACAAGCTACTGGAGATCCTCAAAACTCAATTTATCAACATTATGACCAATTGAATTGGGAACAGAAAAACTCAAAATGTCAGTGAACAGAAAAACCAAATTCAATGAACAAAACCTAATTTGATCTCATTGACAATTCAATCGCGAAACAACTGAAAACCTTATTTGAAATCGAAACCTAATCTGGAAATTGATATCGAAATTGAAATCGAAAATTCACAGAAGAAATACTTACCTCAAAACTACTGGAACGAAGGATTGGCCGTCGAAAGTCGCAGTATCCGTCGAAAGCCGCAGTATCCGTCGAAGGCCGCAGTCGTCGGTTGTGCGCGATCGAATTGGCCGTCGCCGGTTGTACGGGATCGAAACCACCGCGAAGAGACTGAAGGAAAGGAGAAAGTATTCTGATCACCTACGCCACCTTCGAACAAAAATCCATGCCGTCTCCCGTCGATTAATCGCCGCCGGTGCGGTGAGATTGTTGTATTTGTGTTGTGAGACTTTGTTTTTTGTGTTGTGTGTGTTGAGAGTTTGTTTTCTGTGTTGTGGGTGCGTAACAGAAACAGAAAAGAGGAAGGAAAAAAAAAAAGAGGAAAAAAATAGAGTTTGAAAAATGAAATGCTTAAATATTAAAATGTGGTACCATGTAAATTGGTATGGTACTAGTACCACCCAATAAATTGCCGTGAATTGACAAACGTAATCGGAAGATCGCTTTTTATGTTGTGAAACCGATAATGGACCCACAAAAGATGCTGATTTGATAGAGCTACGGAATGTATTAAATAAAGCTGCATATATAAATCACGACTCTGTCTTTGATCGTATTGTGTGATCAAAATTCTTAAATTTACACGTGATTCAGGGACCCATTCTTGTGTGATTGCATCTCGTGTGATCACTATCTTTTAAATTTGTTGGGATTGGATCCATATATACGTGTCGATCACCTGCTCCAACAGAATTTACACGACATTATCATGTTTTCGTGTAATAAAACTCTTCTAAAATCGTGTTGTGGAATATATTGGTCACGTATTTTGATCGCATTGTGTGATCACATGCTTCACATGTTTCCATTTATGATCCTATATGCACGTTATACTGCATCATCATGTTATCCCACGAGAGTTCAGTGCTGCATACACAATTGCTTTTGTTTTGTGTGTTCAAAATCAAACTCAAAGTGAGAAGCAAATTAAACAAACATATCACAAGAAACGTAACAACACCTCTTAGCTCTTCACGCGTAAATACTCAGTCAACAATCAATCTCCCCTATATGCCCCCTCCCCCAGTTCATCTTGTCTTTCTTCAACAAAGTCAACAAATCTTGCTGCTTCTGTCAGGTCAAATTATGCATAAAACTTTTGTAATTTAAAAAAATGCACATTGTTTTGAGCTTAATTTCAGTTCATTTTAAAACTTAATTTTCAGTTTAGATCAGATTCATTAAATTAAATAAAGTTCAAATTCTTTTATTTGGAGTAATTTTTTAAATGCAACACAAGTCAAACACTTCACCTAGTGATCATGTGACAACTTATCTCACCCTATAAATTCCACACAAATCCCTCCAAAGAATTTCAAACCACACTTACAACACAATATGAAGCAAACAACACTAGTCCTTTTTTCCCTCATGATCTCCCTCACCACCTTCCTCTCCCTCTCCGCCGAGCGATGCAACCCTCACGACAAAGCCGTTCTCCTCCAAATCAAACAATCGTTCAACAACCCCTACCACCTCGCCTCCTGGAAAAACGACACCGACTGCTGCGACTGGTACGTCGTTGAATGCGACCCCAAAACCAACCGGATCAACAACCTCCACTTGTTCTCCGCCAACGTCTCCGGCCAAATCCCAGACTCCGTCGGCAACCTCACGGCCCTCGTCTCCCTCACCTTCCACAAGATCACCAATCTCACCGGAACAATCCCACGAGCCCTCACCAAGCTCACACACCTCACATCGCTCACCATAAGCTGGACCAACCTCTCCGGCCCCATCCCTTCCTTCCTCAGCCAGCTCAAAACCCTAACCTCCCTCGACCTGTCCTTCAACGGCTTCACCGGGCCCATCCCCCCTTCCCTGGCCCAACTCAAGAACCTTAACGGGCTTCGCCTCGACCGGAACAAGCTCACCGGGCCCATACCCGATTCGTTCGGGGCCCTCACCCCGACCCTACAATACTTGTACCTCTCCCACAACCAGCTCTCCGGGAATGTCCCCAAGGGCTGGGCCCACCTGAACTTCACCCTGATGAGCGTGGAGCGAAACGAGATCGAAGGGGACATATCGCTGCTGTTCGGAAAGAACAAGACGATACAAGTGCTCGACTTTTCGAGGAATAATTTGGCTTTTAACATGTCGAAGGTGGTGTTTCCGGATAGCTTGGGGAGCTTGGACTTGAACCACAACGCCATCTACGGGAGTTTGCCGGAGGGGTTGGCGAGAATTGAGCCGTTGTATTATCTGAACGTGAGCTACAACCGGCTGTGTGGCCGGATTCCGGTTGGCGGGAGGCTGCAGGAATTGGAGTACACTAATTATTTCCACAACAGGTGTTTGTGTGGGCCGCCATTGTCCAATTGCACTTCTTAAAACTCCTAAATTATTTGTATACGGTTTGGTCTGTGTTGGAATTTTCGCTCAATTGCAAAAAGCAAATAATAATAAACAAATACTCCCTCCCACCCACACCAATAGTCACATGTGGTCAACGTTGACTTTTTTCGTCCGTTCAATACACATGATAAATAGTGTACAAAAATTATGAAAAAAATACTAAAATAAATATAATTATTAAATTTTATTTTAGTATTTTTTTTATAATTTTTGTACATTATTTATCATTGGTATTGAACGGACGAAAAAAGTTAACGTTGACCACATGTGACTATTATATTGTCTCTCAACATTGTTTATCTAGAGGAGTTGACACATAGTTTCAAAAAAATAATCAAATACAGTAATTACGAAACAGACAAAAGAAATATTCAAATCACAAGTAATAAAAAAACAAATAAATCACACTGCCGAAAGTCTGACCGAGATTGGCTGTTGACCGGTCAACATACTCAAATTGCTTAGGTGGCATCCCCTTCATACTATCAAATTGCTTCCGTGCACTACTACACCTTAATTAAATGCATCCTAATCTTCTCGACGAGTCATTAAAAATTATTAACTTGGCTTCATATATATTTATCAAATTTTGTAGGAAATTGAAGATTTGTTGACATTAAAAAATCCTCAGTCTTAGGTCTCTCAAGGAGTAAGTGCTAGCTGGGTATTGGGTACTGACTGCTGGTAGTATCCGTGATTATCCACATTTGTTATTCCAAACAAAAAATTATAAATTACTAGTACAAAAAAGAAATTAGAGAAAATGTAGGGTTAAAATAGGGATTTCAATTGAAAATTTCCACAGCAGGTGCAAAATACAACTGTTTAGAATCACTCTCAAGTAAGAAAAACACCACCAGAGAAGTACATTCTTTAATTTACTTTTACAGTATAGTAAGAATCACGACGCCAATGTAGTTTTCCCTCTAAAAAGAGCCGAGCAAACTATAACTAGGATCAACTAGCCGTCAAGATCCTTAACATTATCATTAGCCTCGTACGCAAAAGAAAAGATCACAAAGGAATAAATATTACCCTTTTGTCCGCATAATGGTAATGCTGCCTTTCCCACCCTCAGTACGGATCCTAGTTTTCCCGACAACGGGTTTCCCGGAAAAAGCAGATGTGGGATAACCAACGGAAGGGTCGATTTCGTCGGGCTTTGGTTTTGGGGGATTGTGTATCCTTTGGTTTATGTCCTTGAGAGTCACGTCCCCATGCACGCCACAAGGTTTGATGAAGTCAAATGGATAGACGACTGACGAAGAAAGTCCAGGGGATGCACATATGTACGATTTTTTACCTTGAAAGTAGATAAATAAAATATAAGGCAATGTTCTTCAACTTTGAGTTATTATAAATTTATAAGCAATAAGAAATAAAATAATTCCAAATTAGCCCTCGAGGTTTGTAATTGTTACTAAATATCTCTAATTACGAATGAAATTTATTACACAAGAAGAATGTGCAATGGTAGTTTCTAATTTTAACCCTCAGTGTTGTGTAATTACAGTCATAAAAACTCAACACCCCTTTCATATTACTAGATTGTTCCTAAAATATCAAGAAATGCTATGTCGTACGTACCGATTTTTTTTAAAAAGTACAAAATGAAAAAAATAAGATACCTTTGAAAACAACATTTTGATGAGTATTGACAGGATTTTGTTTTGCTTCATTAGCATCAGATTCAAGAGGTGAGTTGCATATCTCTGCAAAAACCGGAAAATTAATATGAAATCAGAGAGCAAGCAATTTTTTTAACGTCACCCAGAAATAATCCATCACTGCATATAGGCATACCTGTGATGTCGATTTGAACATCATCAGATGGATTACTGCCAGTCAAACAAAGAGCTTAATCACAAATACTAAATATAAAAATAACATAAAATGGGTAAGTATAAAACATACATATCTTCAGTGCAAAATTGCATCTCGGAGTCATTGAAACAATCGGCAATCCACCCTTCGTCGTTGGATGCAGACTTATCCTCTGTAGACAAGTAAAATTTATCAGTAATCAACCATAAATCAAATTCATTTCCATGTAATTTGAAAAAAGAGGAACCTGCGAATCCAGCAACCCACTGAGACATTTCAGATATAGCCTCCTCAAGAGAATCATGTGTCTCCTAAAATAGAACGTGAACGCATTTAGTGGCTATGTTAAAAATTCGATGATATGTTTATTTCATTAGTAGGAGTCGGAACAAGAAGCAAAATCATAAATCTGATGTGCACCCGAATTTATGTCATCCTTTTCCAAGTGGGAAGTTAATTCTCGGGAAAAATAAATCAAGCACAACAGAGTTAACTTCTAAGGATAATAACCTGGGATCGTAAAAACGACTCATCATTGCAAAGAGGAGCATCAAGAACTTCAGATTCAAACTGCAGCATCCGACGCCTTTTAACTTGAGAGGAAGGCTCCCTGTCTTGCTCTATATCTTTCCCCATAACCTCTGCAGTTCGTTTAGCACACACATACACACAAATGAGCTGCATTTCACTTTAGGATAACTGAAATCATTTTTAAGCAAACGAGAGTAAACATTCAATACCGTTGTTGGTCACATGGTAAGCCAAGTCCCCACAAGCTTTAACCGGGGTAGTTTCATCACTGAACATGTAGGAGATATCATCCGCGTTATCGCTCACTCCGTTCAGCAAGGATTCAGGCATTTCTGAAACCATAAGGAGACGAGTTAACATATTTGAACGAGCAGTTCGAAATAACACACGACAACGAAGCGAAGCATAACGAGTTTTGAAGACTCGCCAATCGTGCTGTTGTCTTGAAGAGAATAATCTTGACCTTGCCAATTCCACATGTTACTGTTAGCAACCCACAAACAAAAATGTTGATCAAAATTACGGCAAGCGAAATCTCACAAAAAAAACCCAACTCCGTAAAACCCCAAAATTTGGGGGCAAGATTTACCCAAAATGCAGATCATGCAATTGGTCAATTAGGAATTAAAAATACAGAGTCCCTAAAAAATCAAAGCCCTTAAATTTTAACATTTCCCCAAATTAGAACAGCATTTCAACTACTAATATTCCCCCCAAAAAATGTAGACAAAATTCATCAAATGCCCATTTCTAGGGAAAATCAAATTAAAATTATTGAAGTTCATCTGCTTCTATGGATCTTTTATTTCCCCTTTTTTCTAGCAAATAAAAAGCGAAAAAAAATCAGAGAAAACAGGCGCACAAAAATGATGGTGGTCGTGAATTAGAAAAAAGAGCAAACCTTGAAAGAGTAGCCGTTGCAGAATTAAAGCATATAAATAAATAAAAATGTACGCCAGAGTGTTTGTATATCTGAGAACTCAGATACTGAATATATTTATACGACAACCACGCTGTGAAATGAAAGAGAAAGACAGAAACATTAATGGAAATAAAAATCTCGACTTTACAGGAAAAGAAAATACAACGCTGAAAATGTGGAACTAGTGAACGAGTGGGGTGGGGTGGGGGTGGTGGCTATTGTATTTAAACGGGTCATTGACCGGGTTTGGGTACTATTAGGGGGCTTCAAACCGGGTACTATGTTTTTATTGTCGCATTATACTTATTCGGTATGCCGAATTTAATGCCATTTTTAGTGTGTTCCCTCAGTTCCAGAGTTATAGTCTGGTGGTCAACGTTGATTTTTTTTTACCGTCCAATATGATAAACGGTACAAGAAAATTATGAAAAAATAACTAAAATAAAATTTAATAGTTAAATTTTATTTTAGTTATTTTTTTATAATTTTTGTGTACCGTTTATCATACGTATTGGACGATAAAAAAAAATCAACGTGGACCACAAATGACTATAGCTCTTGGACAAAGGAAGTATAAATTAGTTCACAAGAAAAAAAATCAATATTACTTCCCCTCCTCACATAATTGCAATAATTTCATTTTTAGGTATTTCATAATACAAAATAAAAAATAATTTTTTTATTTTATAATACAATACAATTTTACTTTATACTCCCTATATCCCTTTAAACAGTGGATACTTTCATTTTTTGTTCATCCTTTAAGACAATGCACATTTTATAAATAGAATGTCTTTTCACAATTTAATCCTCTCAATACACAATACTTACTGTTATGCCACTACTTTTTCAACTAAGTAGTTATTACTTACACATTAATACCTATTATACCCCACTTTATATTATTAAATACTTAAAAAATCATTTTTTTTTAAATCTACGTGTCATTTTCTCTATGCACTATAATAGGGGATGAAGGGAGTACATTTGAACGTTATTCACAATTAATTTATTTTTCAACTTAAAAATATTTTTTGTCAAAAAAATATAAATTAATATTTTTGGGAACTCAATCACATAAGTAGTTATTTTAATCTTTTAAAATTATATAGTAGTTGTTATGAATATTATTAATTAGTGAATGACTAGTTTACCCTTTTTGGTGAACAAGACAGAAACCCTACTTTGTATCCTATATAAAGGGGTCTCTCCATATGAATGAAATAAGAATTCACAACAATTCTATTCTCCTCTCATTGTCTCTCTTTATACTTTATTACTCTCTCTCAATTCCTTTTGAGTTTATAACACGTTATCAGCACGAAAAAGCTCAATCGCGTTCTTCATCGAAGTTCTACTCATCCAAGAACCGAACTCCAAGACAAGAATTTATATGTTTGTTTATATTCATTAATAATTATAAATATATCTACCTCTCCTCCTTTCTTCTTAAAATCATATGTTCCCGAAGAACATTATAATCTGATATTCCTGAAGTAATATCATATGTTCACGAAAAACATTATAATTTTATATTCCTGAAGTAATATCATATGTTCCCGAAGAACATTATAATTTGATATTCTTGAAGTAATATCAAATTAATTATGTTTAATAAATCAATTATAGTTTTTAATGTTCCTGAAGAACATTGTGATATTATATTTTCGAAGAAATATCAAAATTAAATGTTCCTGAAGAACATCGTGATATAATATTCCTGTAGAAATATCAATATCAAATTGATTATGATTATGTATTAATAATCTCGAATAATATCTATGAAAATTGATTGTGAAAGATTCAATAGTTTTGTGGAAAGATTTAAAACAAAAATACGATCACCCGAAGTTGGTCGTACTACCAAAACGTGATATGATTGACTCCACATTGGATTACAAGATTTTATATATGTTGAGAGAGACATATAATAAAACTATCATGAGAAATATTATAATTTGATATTCCTGAAATAACATCAAATCCATTATTTTTAATATATCAATTAAAATTGAATGTTCCTGAAGAATATATATTCTGGTTTAAATATTATATTGATCGTTCTGGAAGAACATCATGATTTGATATTATTCGATAAAAATCAAATCAAATTGCTCCTGTAGTAGCAATAAGTTTGGAAATATCAAATTAAATTGCTCCCGTAGTAGCAATAAGTTTTAAATGTTCACGAAGAACATTATGATATGATATTTATGAATAAATATCAAAATTAAATTTTAAATGTTCTTTGAGAACATCATGATAACATATTCCCGCAGAAATATTAAATCAAATTGCTTCTGGTGTAGCAATTAAACTTTAAATTTTAAATCGATATTGATATAATACAAAATATTCTTGAGAGAATATTTTTATTGATTGCTCCCGAAGAAGCAAAGTTCAAACATTAAATGTTTTTGAATAAAGTTATATCATGATTAGACGAACGCCAAATTCGATTATTCTCGTCATATGAATTATCCCTGAAGGATATTTTTAATAAATCGAGAACAAATATATCTTATTATGTGGGTGCTAATGGAATATCGAAAAACTCGATTCCAATTAAATGTAATTTCTGAGAAAATTATATATTGAGATTTATTTTGTTCTCCAAAAAGGTTTGGGTGAAACAATCAAAGAATAAAACACGAAATCCCTGCAGGACCGTGAATAAATTTTGAACGACACAAGTACTTTGATCCCCGAATGATCATTAATAAAACCTAATATTTTGATCTCGAATGATCATTGGTAAAGATAACGTATCCCCGAAGGATCATTGATAAAGATAATGTATCCCTGAAGTATCATTGGTAAAAATACTGTATCCCCGAAGGATTATTGGTAAATATATTGTCATGCAAATGATGACATATTAAAAGTGGGCTCCCGAAGACCTTTACTAATTATCTCCGGAAGATCTATACTAATTACCCCACGAGTACTACAAATGTACTTAAAATGAAGATGATGCATATCATGATTGTGCGTGGAAATGAATCGAGCATTTCCCATCTGCGAATTAATTTTATATATGCAGCTTATATTCATATCACCACTAAAGTGTATTTTTATGAACGGGCATAATATCTCGAGCCCACGATCCAGAAGATCGGTTTATAGCAATTACACTGATTTGCATATTTAAGGAAGATCATTTCTCGGCATGAGGGGGAGATAAGAATATAAAATATATAAATGCCGAGAAATTTCATGGAATGAAAATGATCTTTAATTCTAGATCCACGCATTAATCAATTGAATCTGAAGTTCATTAAAATAAGTGACTTGCAATATTCAGCAAGTAATCTGCCAAATTAATTAAGGTGTGACAAAATCACATATATTTGTGATAAATGAACTATAAGAGTTCAAATACCAAATAGATAAACTCAAATGTTGATTCTAATATACGCCTGAAGCGTAGTAGATCGATCTTAAGATATAAAATAAATCCGCGGAAAAACAAAAAAATTAAGTCACCCTCAAAATCTCCTGAAGAGAGTTAGATAAAAATCTCATTGAAAAAAGCATGTGCACATGATAATAGAAAATCGTGGGATTGCGGAACAACCAAATTTAATATTTTGAGAAATGATGAAAAATTTGGTTGATAGAATGAATTGTCATCAACATGGAAAAAGTCGTCAACGACATATTTTCCTCAAGAGTTGCTCTAGAAAATTTGGATCCAAAACTTAAATCAATGATAGTGTGCCAGCAGCACTCGAAAAATAAGAAACGAGCAATTGAGGCTGAGCATGACTCGCTGAATAAAGATATATTTTGACTCTATAATACACACCTCAAAATATTATCCCAGAAGGATATACGTGGGTGGGTGTTCGTACAAAAAACGAGTAATGATGTGGTGAGATATAAAAGCGAGATTAGTTGCTCAAGAGTTTTTCGCAGAAACTCGATATTTTTAAGGATGATGACATTAAGTTCCGCTACCTTATACTTCTGGCAGCAACAACGATAAATATAGATATGCATGAATGTATGATTTGACTACGTAGAAGTCATTAAAATGATACATACATGAAAATCCTGGATGGATGGAATGAAAAGAAATGAAAATCAGAACATGTATAGTATCATATTACATATGTCATTATGGACAAAATTGATATTGATACAAGGTCCAGAAGACCAGTGATTGGTCCCGAAGACCAGTGATTGCACTCTTTTTCCCTCTACTAAGTTTTTCCCACGGGGTTTTCTTAGTTATAGGTTTTTAACGAGACAATCACCACAATATAAATGTGAATGTCGTGTACTCTTTTCCTCGAGTATTTTTTCCTACAGGGTTTTATAACGAGGTTTTTTAAGGAGGCATGTACATCACTCGATAATAATTAATGAGGACATCAGAATGTTCCATATGAGTTTGTTTGCGAGATAAACTGAGATATTGAACCTGAAGTTCAAATGATTGTGAATTGAAGTTCACATTATTGTTCATTTGTAAAGAAATGTATATTGAACAATAGACGCATCAAATATACTACAGAAGAGTTACCGGCCGGTTATAGCAATTGCGAATGCTCTAGTCAATATAAATGTCTGGTAAAGGCATGTCCCAGAAGGACGAAAAATATACAATAATACAAATGAATGTGAAACTCGAGAATTCGAAGGTTGTGTCCTAAAGACATAAATGTATATTTGAATAACTAAGTTTTTCCTATATGGTTTTATTAGTTACAGGTTTTAATGAGAAAGATTGATCACCAATAATTATTTTCAATAAGTCAAAGATCTTCGGTGATTAGAATCAGGGGGAGCAATCTGCACTCTTTTTCCTTCGCTAAGGTTTTGTCCCACTGGGTTTTCCTAGCAAGGTTTTAACGAGGCAGCAATACTGTAAATAGTCATTCAAGGGGGAGTGTTATGAATATTATTAATTAGTGAATGACTAGTTTACCCTTTTTTGGTGAACAAGACGGAAACCCTATTTTGTATCATATATAAAGGAGTCTCCCCATATGAATGAAATAGAAATTCACAATAATTCTATTCTCCTCTCATTGTCTCTCTTTATACTTTATTATTCTCTCTCAATTCCTTTTGAGTTTATAAAGGTAGTATTGTTTTTTGAGTTTGAAAGCTAAACGTGACGTGGAGTTTTCAACTTGGCGTTGAATCACACTATGACATATTTGTCTAAGTCATTTGCTTTTTTTAATTTTATTTTTTATGTGTGTAGATGAGGCGGATTATGTGCCAACGGACTTGAAAAAGCTATCAGATGAATCTACGCCGAGCTGTAAATTTGACTCCAGATAAATTGCCACGTCAAATTTTCAGACTCAAAATATCACAATTTGATTTTTGAATCTCCGAAAGGACTGACTATCTATGAGATCGAGCTTTTTGAGTAAGATTATTTGTGATTTTTTTTTCCTCTCGCAACTTCATGTACGTAGATATTCTGCTATAAATTTGACATACTATACTTGCATTTGGTAGGATATTGTATAAACACATAATTGGGGTATCGAAAATATATCCAGTGTAATTTTCTAACAATTTATGTATATTGGAGACGAGTACATCGATTCATTTCGATATAAACTTGTATCAACTATTAATGAATATAATTTTATGATCTTTCTACTATTTAATTCTTTCACCAAAGGTTGTTTTGTAAAATGTATTTCAAAATTAATAAAGTTGCAAAAATAGACGTCGTTTTGCATTTTTTTCTTGTTAATTAATGATAAAATTTTCTAAAATTTCGTCAAAATAACTAAATTTTACATTATAAGTAACAATTGTTTCATTATTCAATTTAAAGTTTCAATTTAATTAATGCAGAGTAAAATAAAAAAAATGAATTCTTTTCTATATGTGTGTATGAGCATATGATAACATATATTTTGAATAGTATAGAGTAGATGATAATATAATGGTAAAATTATTATTTTTTAAAGAAAAAATAAGAATATTTTTTATGGAGTTTGACCATTATTATAATTAAAATATGACAATTTATACACTCAAAGTGAGAACTGCATAAAATTTGTGTGGATCAAACAAAATGTTTTCATTCTATTGATGATTAGTGAAGGGTTAGTAGTTGTTTACGGTATGACGACAATATATATTCATTGGTCATACCGTAAATGTCAAACTTTGAAATACCTCGCTTAGAAACAAACCCTTCTATACCAATCAAAGTTGCACGCTTGTGAGACGACTTCATTAACTGTTGTTTGAAGATGACATAAAACATAAAATGTTTCTAATCATAAGATGTAGTTGCAGTAATCTAAAACAACCAGCTTGAGTCTTTTCCTCTATAATCTATAAGAATCAATGACTTAATAACTTCTTCAACGAAAAAAAAATACGTATATTAATATTAATATATACTCTCTCTCCTCCAAACTAATAATCACACTTTCTTCACAAAATACAAAAGAAGTGTGTTTATTTTTATGATTGGGAGGGAGTACTACTTATTAATTTAGCTTACACCATATGCCGTATGATAATACATGTTGGTGTTGGGAGTCCAACCCTTGTTCGGATTATAGCATCGGGGGAGTGAAGAGGTGGAACCAAGCCAATCGGAGGAAACGAGACGAGTCGAGTTAGACTCTGTTTGACCGCGTTTGACTTGGTTTCTTGGGGATTAAGTTAGGGTTTCTCACCTCCCATCTATAAAAGAACCTCTTCCCCTCATTCATGTATAACCTAGAGAACACATAGAACACGAAATAGTGAATCGAAAAGAGATCTATCGAGATTCGGTTCTGTACACATGAATATTATTATCGAATAATATTGGGTGTGGTGTCCGTGGAAGTAGGCATTCTTGGCCGAACCACGTAATTTCTTGTCTTCCTTTTTATTCCGCTTTATTCACAAATCGAACCTACCCTTTGACGATCGACGGGGATATACCGGCCTAAGAAGCGTATATTCCCCAACAATTGGTATCAGAGCGAAAGTTATTTCGAAGGGCGAAGGTTACCGGAGGCAGTTCCATATCCAGACGAAGTTCTAGATACGAGGAAGATCCGGGGGTGCGAAGACGAAGAGGGACTAAACAGGTGAATCGATTCTACTTTTCGGTGTTTGGTTGTTTCTTGGTTGGATTTGTCTTGTGCTTCTTGTGGGGGTGGTATTGATCAATGGCAGGAGCAACAGAGGAGAGTATTACATCGAAGATGATGGTTCTTACGGCGACAAATTATTCAATTTAGAAGTCGCGTATGATGGATTATCTCACGACGAGAGATCTCGAGATACCGTTCGAGTGCAAGGGGATCAAACCAGCGACCATCGAAGAAGACAAGTGGAAGCAAATGAACAAGAAGGCGGTGTGCCTTGTTCGTTAATATGTTGGACAAACCGTGTACCCGTACGTGTCAGAGGAGAAGGAGGCCTATTCTCTGTGGACTAAGTTGGAGAAGATGTTCCAATCGATTTCACCGAGGAATCAGGCTTTTCTCATGAGGAGGCTTGTGAACCTTAAGCTAAGTCATGGTGTTCCGGTGGCCGACCATGTGAGCGAGTTCCAGGATGTTGTGAACCAAATGACTGCGGTGGGCTTGAATCTGGATGACAAGATTCAGGCATTGCTTTTGCTTAGCTCCCTGCCCGACAGTTGGGAGACTATGGTGGTTTCCCTAAGTAATTCTGCGCCAGAGGGGAAAATGACCATGACGATGGTCACGGATGCCCTATTCAATGAGGAGGCGAGGAAGAAGGAGGTTGAAAGTGAACCAGAGGGTGAGAAAGCATTTTACACGGGTTGTGGTCACAGCGGGAACCAGAGGAATAGTGGTGGAAACCGAGAGAGGCCGAGGAAGAAGGTCATATGCTATTATTGCGACGAGGAGGGTCATGTGAAGAGGGATTGTCCGAAGCTGAAGGCGAAGAAAGACCAACAAAAAAAAAGCAGCTGCGGTTCAACACGAGTATATTCTCGACGCGTTGGCGGTGTTAGAGGCAAACGACGCTAGGAGGGAAGATTGGATTCTCGATTCGGGGTGTGCATTTCATATATTCCATGATCGAGCCCAATTTTCTGAGTACAAGGCATGTGAAAGAGAGATGGTTCAAATGACTAATGGTTCAAGGAATCGGGTAGCCGGGGAAGGGATCGTCGAGTTTCAGTTGTCGGGTGGAAGGAGCGCCACGGTTGCGGGAGTAACACGTGCCTAGCATAAGAAAGAATTTGCTTGCTCTCGGGAGGCTAGACGAGAGGGGGTGCAAGTTTGAGGCCGAGTGCGGGAAAATTAAGGTGTTGAAGGATAACCGGAAGGTTTTGCGTGGAAAAAATATTGGCGGCTTGTATAGGCTCGAGGGTAGTGTGGTGGCACGAGGAACTGGTGTCGGACATGGGTCGAGTAATACAAAGAAGACTGGACGGGATTTCAACCGTTGTTGAACACATGGGCATGGGGAGCGGGTCGGCTCCAACAGGGCAAGGGTGATCGGGATGCAATGGAAGAAGGTTCAGCGGGATGTTCAGAATATTGAGATGATGGTCGAGGCGCGCACGACATCATCTCTTAATCTTGCTAGCCATTAAAGGGTGACACCCCGGTGGGAGGCGTTGGAGGCATTATTGCATTTGGAGGATGCATGGGATGCCTCGTTGGTCGTATTCATGGAGCTTGGATACGAGACACTCGTTAAGGGGGTGGGTTGACATGTTGGACTGTTTTGAAGACTCATATTTCGGTGGTGTCGAGATGCCGGTAATCAACTTGGGCGTTGGTGGAATAGTTGCTCACTCGGGTTGGAGGGGGTGTTTGTTGGGAGTCCGACCCTTGTTCGGATTATAGCATTGGAGGAGTGAAGAGGTGGAACCAAGCCAATCAGAAGAAATGGGACGAGTCGAGTTAGACTCGGTTTGACCGCGTTTGACTCGATTTCTTGGGGATTAAGTTAGGGTTTCTCACCTCCCATCTATAAAAGAACCTCCTCCCCTCATTCATGTATAACCTAGAGAACACATAGAACACGAAATAGTGAATCGAAAAGAGATCTATCGAGATCCGTTCCTGTACACAGGAATATTATTATCGAATAATATTGGGTGTGGTGTCCGTGGAAGTAGGCATTCTTGGCCGAACCACGTAATTTCTTGTCTTGCTTCTTATTCCGCTTTATTCACAAATCGAACCTACCATTTGACGATCGACGGGGATATACCGGCCTAAGAAGCGTATATTCCCCAACAGTTGGTTTATCCCTTACACGGTGCGTAAATTAATATACACAGTAAAGCACCTTCTCATTAAATATTTAGTGTAGTCGGACTTCGATGTATGTGATTCCCACGTACATCAAACAACGTTGAACTCTTGTAATTTGATCTCGTTTCGCGCATAATCGTCTGAGAGACGGTACAATCTCATACATTCAAATCGAAAATCCCAAACGGGCCCGTAGAAAAGGTTAGAGTTATTTATGTGGTATCATGATGCAAGGTCATTGTTGTGAAGTGGTTGGATAAGACTCGGTAGGAATAAGCGCATAAAAAAAAAAAAAACAGTGATCACAATCGTCGTAGTTATGAGTCTATGACAATAACCATGCTCAATTCTCGATTTTAAATATATTGTCTCGATAAAACAATTTTTAATAATAGTAGTAAATGAGTAGTTTAACAACATTCATATAATCCTTCGCTAAGTGCCGAATTTTCTCTCATCGAACCGTATTTAAGATAACCCACAATGCAAACCTATAGTGACCATACATAGTGAGAAAATGCACGCTCATATAGTCTTATATTTAGAGTTTTTATAAAAAAACTAGTAGAGAGATAAAAATCCATTATCAATTCATAAACACAATAACTATCTCAAACAAGTCAAAAAATTCGACTGGTCTTTGACCGAGAGAGGAGTTTTGAAAATTTTGGGTTCGAGCCGACTTGTGCACACCCCTAATTAACGCAACCCATGCATGAATTTATGAGTTTCAAGTATCGACAATAATGGCATTCGATCTACCCAATGGGAAAGAGAAAAATGAAAAAAGAAGATTAAAATTACTCCAAATTGATGGTTGATGCTCACACAATATTGGAAATATTGAAACTATTTATGTCTCTAATATATATCGTCTTATGTAAATATTATGTTTCCTTTCTTTTATTTCTTGGTCCGTAAGTTGTTTAGTCTTTCCTTTTTCTAGCATTGTAATATTGTATAAATTCTGGATGTAAGTAATGAAAAGGGTGTGCGGCATTTCATCATTTTCTATATGGTATCATAGCCAAAATCCTAGTAACCAAACCCTACATTTTTCACTTTGCCTACCCGCCGCCATTTTTTTCCTTCAGCTAAAATAATGTCGATCTCTAAGAAGGGTGACGACACTACTAATATGGTTATGGATGTTCAATCCCCATACTATCTTCATCCCTCGGATAATCCGAAACAACTTTATGTTGGGGATCTTCTTCGTGACGACAATTATTCGGACTTGGCAGACGATTTAAGCAATGCGTTATTTGCTAAAAACAAAATTAGTTTTGTTAATGGGACATTGCCTATGCCAAAACCAGATTCTCCAGATTTACAACAGTGGCTTCGTTGTAATGCGATGGTCAAAGGATGGCTCCATGTTGCTATGGAGAAGGAAATTCGCAGTAGCGTTAAACATGCTAAAACTGCACGTGAGATATGGGTTGATCTCGAGGAGAGATTCGCTCAACAAAATGCTCTGAAAGCTTACGACTTGCGTATGGAGATAAATCTTCTTCGCCAAGATAAGTCCACCGTATCAGCCTATTATTCGAAACTTAAAAGTTTGTGGGACGAAATTGATTCTGCCTTCTGTAGCGATCGCGTCGAAATTTTATTATTTTAAAAATTTAAATATAAATGTAACAATTTAAAAATATTAAAGAATATAAAATTTAAATAAGAATGACATAAGTAAATAATATTGTAAAAATCTTTTCAGCTTTACAATTTAAAAGAAATTGAAAGAACTACATTTTTCTTATATACATTTTCTACCTAAGTAATTACTTAGCCCAAATAATTGAACTTCAATAATTCATCCGTCCGATCAAATCTTTTCACTGCACAATATCTTATCTGCAGGGATGTCCTCCCACTTGATTAAAATCCCAAATTATTGATACAACTATCTCCTGCTATAAATACGATGCTAGTTCACATGACTGCATACACACAAAAAGAATAATCAAAACTGATACTAAAATTCTTCTCTCCATAAGAATTAGAAATTTCAGCTCTCATTATCCTATTCAACAGCTCAAGGTAACACTCTCTTTCTTCCCTTGTACTTTTATTTAATTTATTATACCTTCATAAAAAATAATAATAAAGAAATAAAATAACATGGAAATGCATTGAATCAGATCCTCCATCCGTTTTATACGAAATGTTTTTCTGAAAGCCTTTGCGCCCCTCCCCAACCACGTACAAAAACCAAACTCCCTTTTGTAACCCGAAATTCCCCGTAGAAAATCCAAGAAAAACCCCATTTAGGTTGTACAGAAGCCCGAAACCCATTATCAAGGGCATTAATACTCCGAAAACTTAATTCCAGCCCTCTGAACACAACCTCTGCACCCACACTCGAGCCAAAACCATAAACCGCTGGAAGCTTCGACACCCCGTACCTCAGCCTTACATCAAATTCCAAATCCCCGACCATTTGAGTTCAGCCCCGAACCACCCCGTTTAGTCCATATCCTCCCTCCGACAGCCAACGAACAAGCTCGAAGCCCTCCGAGTAATTTCGATTCAAAAACCCTTTTTATCCGAGCACCATCACCGATATTTTCGGTTACTCTCACACTCTGAGACCGCCAACCCTCCTTAGATCGAGTCACCACCATAGATGGAGAAGTCTCGATCGAAGCCCTTGCCGGAGTCCGTTCGCCTCACCCAAGCCGCAGTCGAGCCAAGCCTATGTCCAACATAAGCTCGGGTGCCTTCAATCCCCACTGTCCTAGAGTCGACTCGGCCGTCGTCTCCACTGGACAACACCTAATCCACTTGGAGATCGCCAATTGACCAATTCTTCCTCACGCCACCACCATCCCTCTCTGTATGTTTTCTGGATGTGAAAACAAAAAAATGAAATTTAGGAATTTGGGGATATGCTGCCTCGTTTCTTTTTCCCAAAGGAGTAATGGGTCTTCACCCATAAAAATCCCAAGCCAAACAACGTCCTAAATCCTACTGAGCACATTTAAGAATAGCATACAGTTTAAATAAAACTAAAGCCTAAAAATAATAGTAAAATTAAAATAGTTATGAATATTGAATAAATATGTGAAACTTTTATGTGTGGTTTATGAGGCGTATCTCTCGGAAAGTAAGGTTTTCGCACGTGTTCGACTACTATTTCACGGATCCAAAGGTAGGGTCTTTCTTATATCTCTTTTAATGTTGTAAATTTAAATGTGAAGTACATGAACTGTTTTCGAAGCGACTGAACGATATTATGTTATAAGACCTGTGATCCCATGAGGGGTCAGTGATCGAACTAAGGGTCATCGGGGAGAGCCCGCCGTGTTTTATGTGCGCACCACATGTTTCAAGTATGTTATGTTTATCGTTGATGTCTTTCGCATTTGTGAACATGTTTATGTGTGGTATGTTTGAATTATCGACATTAGACCAGATATAGATTTTCTCTACTGAGTCGTTGAGCTCACCCCTTCAACACATTATTTTTAGGTACGGCTGATGATGTCCACGGAAGAGACGACGGGACAATGTAATAAATTTATAAAAGAATAGTATGTTTAATAATTATATATATTGTCCGCTGCAATAAATGAAGAATTACGATGATTTATGATAAGTAGTTTGGTGTGCTGATAACACCTTTAAGTAATTATAAAGTGATTATGATTTGATCCAGTCTGATAGACACGGATAAGTACGAAATGTTTTCAAAGAACTAAGTTTTGTAGCGCCTCGGGTTTTATAAAAATAAAATATTCCTTATTTTACTATTACTAAATAAATTATAGCATTTATTTTAAGTTACGAAAGGCGGGGCGTTACACCTTCTCTCTCCCTCAATGTGTTTGCAATGGATGTTCTTGCAATATTCAAAAACAAATGACGGAGGCGCTGGACTGTGAAAAGCTTTATGAGTTTTTGATGGGGCTTGAGGATGAATACACAGTTGTTAAAAGTCAAATTTTGTGCTCGAAACCTCCTTTAAGTCTTGAAGTTGCGTACCATCTCGTCGCTCAAGATGAACAACAACGACACGTTGCTATAAACCGACGACCTGCAATGGAAGCAAGTGCCTTCCACTACAAAAAAATCGCGGGATCCCTACGGCCATTCCCGTAGGGAAGCCATTCCCCTACGGCATCCCCTACGGGATTTTGGCGTAGGGGCTCTCTCGTAGGGAGCTTCATCCCTACGGGAAATTCGCGTCGTAGGAGAAATCCCCTACGGGATTCCCGTAAGGGAGGTCGTAGGGGATATGGTTTCCCCGCCCCTTCTCCCCCGTAGGCCCGGCCGACGTCGACGCCGTAGGGGAGGACGTAGGAGTGTCCCCTACGGGGGTACCCGTAGGGAAGCCTCAGAAGTGATCCCCTACGGCAAACGCCGTAGGGATTATGGGTTGCCTATCCCCTACGGGAGTAGCCGTAGGGGACTCCTAGAGTGACATCCCTACGGGCTTAGCCGTAGGGGACATACAAGTGCAATCCCTACGGCGTTTGCCGTAGGGATTCTGCTGTTTTTTTGGCAGGGTAATTTCTGTTTTTTATTACCCAAACCTGCACGCAAATAACCGAATACAATCCAATTTAAACCTGAATACAATCCAATTCAATCCTGCTACTCAAATTCTACACAAACACAATATGAAAATCATTCAAATCAACACAATAAACAAACATCCAAAATCAATCCAAAGTATCCAAAAATATTCAAAAACATCTAAAATATCAAGTTTACAAAATAAGGATAACAACACACAATGTGTACTAATCAAGGAGGTGGAGGTGGTCGAAGTAGAAGCTCATCTCGTAAACGCTGCTCCATCTCTCTCATGCTCTCAGCGAACCCCCTCTGTAACTCTGCACGATCAGCAGCACGCTCAGCCTCTCGCTCCCGAGCAAGACGTTCCTCGGTCTCTTTTTGCTTCTGCTCGAACTCCTCTCTCAAAGCCTGTCTGAAGCGCTCCTCCGACTCTGACGGGCCAGACGAGGAGGACACAGAAAATGCTGAAGACCTGAAGCAGACGGAAGAGTAAATAAACAATTAAACTCGTTGATTTTAAGAATAAACAAACAATTAAAATCGATACCTTCGCTAAAGCGCCCGTTCCGAAGATCCTATTCTTCTTCTTCGGGGCTACGCTCAGGTAAACCTCGTCCACGTCGGGCTCCTCCTGCGTAGAGGCTCGATGCTCCTCAATAGCCTGCTCCACCGAAGTCTAAAAGAAAATTTTAATTTGTCAAAAATAATTTAAACATAAAATTAAGAAAAACTCAAATTGTTAAAGTTATAAACTTACAATGAGCTGATGTGCTCGCTGAGATGTCGGGGTCCCGTCCTTCTTCACGTGAAGACGTTTTGCAACGTCCAAAGCCGTCGCAGGTCGACCTAACTCCTCAGCCTTCAAAATATAAAAACATGTATAATTAAAGAACAAATATAATTTAAAATATGAAAACATAATTAATTTATAAACTTACAATGTCCAAGGCATATCTAACGCCCGATCGGGATCCTCCAGCGGCCTTTGAAATGCCGGTGCCCGGCCCATCGGGCTCACTCATCCGATTCTTCGTGTTACGCTCAGACCTCCCTTTATAGTCATCTGAGTCGAAGATCACCAACCACCTCTTCCACACTTCATCGAGCACACACCTCGGCTTTGTCTGATCGGATCTCCACTTCTTACGCCACTCGCTCACGCGGCTGCTGTACCTCCTCATCAGCACTCCTCTAAATGTTTATAGATCACAGCATCACTGAACCTGCTCCTATCCCAATAAAAGCGCTTCTTCAAAACAGACAAAATAAATACAGTTAGTAAAATCAAACATATGTGTAGAAGAATAAAGTATCAACACACGTACCTTAAACTCGGTCCAATAAATGTCATGATGGCCCTTAGGGACCTTAGCAAGAGTGTATCCATCTGGATGGATACGAGCCTCAATGATCTCTCGGAGCTCGGCTGCAATGTTCGCATTATTGCGAGCTATAAAACTGCATTAAAAAGATTAGATTAACAAAAGACAAAATCAATAGTTACTGAAATTCAAATAAAATTAAACTTACGTGTTTCCATGTGGCCAAATCTCGACAGGAGGAGGGGGAGCAGCTGAAGAGGATGCATCTGCACTCGGAGGAGTAGCAGCAGGAGTCAGCTCAGCAGTAGGAGTCGCTGGAACACTCCCTGAAGAAGGAGTCGCTGGAACACTCCCTGAAGAAGGAGACTGCATGAGGGTGTCGTCATCGCCATCACAGTCTCTCAGTCCACCACCTAAGGCACCTCGACCACCTCCAACTCTACGTTTACCTCGACCCGCCATTTGTCTAGTCTTTCATTGAGCCTCGCATCTGAGATTCTCGGGTCTTGTTGCTTCACCATCTCTGTGTATATACTTTTACACACATAGACATAGTAAATATTAATAAGTTATTAGTGAAAGATCATATTGATTAATACTTCAGGTGCGATTTGTAGTTTGAAACTTACTTCACATACTCTTCGACTTCAGGGCTATTCAACAACACATAGATTGTAGCTGCATCAAGCTCTTTCGTGGTTAGAAACCTTTTTTGTACTCCCCCAAAAGGTTCTCCCCGTTGTATGAAGCATGAAAGTCGATCGCCATGATAAGTACCTACTTCAATGTCATTATTTGTTTCATTTCTGCCCAAACTGTTAATCCTGGTAGGCACGTGATCTTCAAAATAAAATGACATGAATGTAGCAGTCTCTTCAATCAGATAAGCATTCGCGATCGATCCCTCTACTCTGGCCTTGTTTCTTACATTGTTTTTCAATTTTCGAAGGTACCTATCGAATGGATACATCCATCTATATTGGACTGGACCACCTATTTTGGCTTCGTGTGGCAGGTGAACAGGTAAATGCTCCATCGAATCGAAGAAGCTCGGGGGAAAGATCCTTTCCAAATTGCACAATATTATCGGGATTTCGCGCTCCAATCTGATCATATCATGAGTGCCTATCGACCTAGAGCACAGTTCTTTAAAGAACAAACTCAACTCTGTTAGCGCCTTCCAAACTGGTTGCGGTAGCAAATCACGAAAAGCAATTGGAATCAATCTCTGCATAAATACGTGACAATCATGACTTTTCATGCCGATCAGTTTCAAACCAATCATGTCGACACATCGCCCAAGATTACTTGCATAACCATCCGGGAATTTTAGTCCCTTCAACCATTCGCACAACTGTGTTTTGGAAGCTTTATCCAAACAGTAACACGCTGCAGGATATTTTCCAGTTACAGGATTTTTTTGTAACTCAGGTCGTCTGCAATAATCATTTAACTCCTCTCTCGATTTTGGTGTGTCTTTCGTTTTCCCCTTCAAATTCATGATTGTATTAAAGACATTATCAAAAACATTTTTCTCAATGTGCATTACATCAAGATTATGTCGAATGAGATTAGTGCTCCAATACGGTAAATCCCAGAAGATGCTTCTTTTTTTCCAACCGGTAGTCTTGAAAATATTAGCATTAACTAGAGCTGCATCTGGTTCAGTCACTTTCAAAAGACCTAGTCGATCAATCTCGGCAAGAATTTCAGTCCCGGATCGCGGAGCAGGGGGGGTAGTAGTGACAACATTGTTTTTCCTAAAATTTACCTTATTCCTTCGGAAAGGATGATCGGCTTCAAGAAACTTCCGGTGGTTATCAAACCACGATTGTTTTCCACTGCATCGTAAGCTGAACGCTTCAGAACGTTCCATACAGTAGGGACATGCTTCTTTACCTGCAGTACTTCTACCCGATAACATTGAGTAAGCTGGGAAATCACTAATTGTCCACAACAATGCAGCACGAAGCACGAAATTTTGTTTTCTAGATATGTCATAGGATGCAACCCCATTTTCCCACAAATTAAGCAATTCAGCTATCAACGGCTGTAGGAACACGTCAATTTTGTCCCTTCGGGTTTTTTGGTCCTGGGATCAATACGGTTAAAAACATGTACTGGTCTTTCATGCACATATGCGGTGGCAAATTGTAAGGTGTGAGTATTATGGGTCATGAAGAGTACTGTTGACCAAAACTTCAAAACGGTTGAAACCCATCGGTACATAAACCTAATCTGACATTTCGAGAATCAGCTGCGAAGTCTGGATGTTCTTGGTTGAAATGCTTCCAAGCCATTGAATCTGATGGATGATGCATAATATCGTCTTTGACAACATGTTCGGCATGCCATCTCATGTCCGCAGATGTGGCATTAGATGCATACAAACGCTGCAAACGGGGCGTCAAAGGAAAATAATGCATTCTCTTGTACGGTGTGCTTGTCTTCTTCCGTTTGTTACTGGTCGTGTTCACTGGTTTGAATCGCGGATGATCACAAATCTTACAACTCTTTCTGTCACGGTCTTCGCTTCCCCAGTATATCATACAGTTATTGATACACGCGTCAATTTTCTCAACTGGTAAACCCATGCCTCGAAGTAGTTGCTTGCTCTTGTAGAAGTTTTCAGTTACCAAGTTACCAGCGGGCAACAATTCTTTGATCAACGATCCGTATAGGTCGTAACCTTTCTTTGAGATGTGACACTCGGACTTTATATTCATCGTTCTAGCAACAAAAGACAACTTCGAATGAGTTTCACATCCTTCGTACAATGGGTCATTCGCTGCTTTCAACATATCATAAAATCTTTGAGCCTCTGGATTGGGTGGTTCCTCAACTGTTTCAGACTGATTAAATGAAGGACCAGCAGCATCACGGATCATATCGATGTATGGATTTGGATCGGCCGGAATGTTTGATTGGCTTGGAACAGGGATCACATTCTGATTCTGAACGTGTTCATAAAGATGGCCTTCGCCGTGGAATAGCCATGTGTAATAACCCGGAACAAACCCATGTTTCAGCAGATGTTGCGTGATTGTCTCAATGTCCAAGTAATTAATATTGCTACACCTCTTTCGACTACAAGGACATTTGAACTTATCACCGTCTTTCCATTCAGCATTTATTCTTGCAAACTCAATGAATGACTCTACTCCATCAATATATTCCTTAGACAGATAACCGCCAACCCTCCGTTTGTACATCCAATTACGATCAGAGTTCATTCTATAGAATTAAAATGAAAATCTTTAAACAAAATAAACAATCATACACATTTAAAAAAGTATACTAAACAATCATACACATTTAAAAAAGTTAATGAGATTTTGACATGAATTCGACAACACATATGCGTTGTAATTGCTTTATTGGTAAGGGTCATATCTCATTCAAGAATGTGATATGATGTTCTTTGTTAGTTAGTGTCTCGAATGGACTTAAAAAATTTGGCAGCACTTCCCTACAGTTCTCTAAGTACACGTGTTTCAATGCACCCGAGAACGTAGAGAAATAACTATCCAAATCTTAAAATAAGTCCATAATCGAAACACATATCAACTAACAAAGAACATCATAATCACATTCTCAAACTGTCCAAAAATGGGACAATTCAAGATTCAATATCGAATGGTAAGTTCGATATTAAATCTCAAACGGGTCTAAGCTCCAACATATGATCAAATGGTAAATTGCAACATATCTCAAAATAAACATTATAACATTATAAAATATATATGAAAGAGGTAATTAAGTATGATGGTAGACCATCTTATGATAAATAAATACAACTTTAAACATACACTATTAATATCTTTTGTAATTTTAAAAATGGACACCAAAAGAAAATTTGACCACGAAGATGAAGGATTTAGTTCAAACTCTAAACACGAAAAAGTTGCGTATCGAAATATTAGTGGGGGTCACCATAGTGAACTTTTAGCAAACGGAGTCATTTATTGTCTTAAAACAGCCAAAACCGCAGCTGCCCCCTTTATACTTACGGGGCAAAATCAAACAACTTTCAATTTCGTTTAAAATTTCGTTTTTGTACATATAAAACCAATTCTTTCTACTACAAATCATCCTAAACATGGACTTGAGTACTTTACACATTTTAAAACACAATAATTTTAAAATTTTCAAAAAACCCCAAACCCTAAAATCCTTTTTCACCTTAAATTGATGCATAAAATCAACAAAAAAAAAAGATATTATACAACTAGCCGCATGCTCCATAATAAAAATACACATAACAATCATAAAAAAAAGAGATTTCTAACAAACCCTAAAATCTTCAAAATCAAAAAAATGAACCATTCAAAGTTCGAAAAGAGTGTTCAAACCTGAAATTGAAGAAGAATCGGTCTAAAATTCAGCCCTTTTTCTGCCCTTTTTCTGCCCCTCTTTCCAAAACCCTAAATTTATAATTATCAAAATTCAGGTCCAAAATAATGATAGTACATGACTTAGAATACTTAGAAACCTCAATAACAACAATAAGAAGAACATTCAAACCGAAAATCGAGTTTTTGTACAAACCCTAATTTTTTCTAGTTCGAAAAAACAAACCAATTAAAAGATAAAAATGAAGTTCTAACCTCAAAGCCTTGGATAATCGGAGGGATTGAGGTGTTTGTAGCTTGTATTCGCCGGCTGAAGCTTCAAATCGCCGAAGTTCACCGAAAATCGCCGCTGCCCTCTTTCTTCTTTATAAAAACGCGAACTGAAATGTATTCTGTGGTCTGTTCTGATATACGCGGGATCCCTACGGCTATCCCTACGGCTCGTCGCCGTAGGCCAAAAGTGAGCATTCAAAACGATGCCGTTTTAATACTCCCCTACGGGGACTGTCCCGTAGGGGTCCCCTACGGGGACTGTCCCGTAGGGGTCCCCTACTGAGATTGCCGTAGTGGGGATTAATAAAGCCCGTAGGGCATAAGTCAGCCTCCAAAACGGTGCCGTTTAATAATCCCCTACGGGGTGGTTGCCGTAAGCCACCCCTACGGGATCTCCGCCGTAGGGCTCCCCTACGGGAATTGCCGTAGGGGTTCTCAATTATAATCCCCTACGGGGAAAGTGCCGTAGGGTTTAATGGCCTACGGGTCTCCCGTAGGGGACCCCGTAGTAAGATTTGGAGGGAAGTTAGGCGCGCCAAAGCGCGCGCTTCCCCCTACGGGTATCCCCTACGGGATTCACCCCTACGGCTACAGCCGTAGTAGTGCCCGTAGGGATCATCTATATAGAATTCCCCGTAGGGGATCCCGTAGGGGAGGCCTACGGCAAATTTCCCGTAGGGGATCCGCGGTTTTTTTGTAGTGTTCCATACACACACAAAACAAGATAACACTGCAAATCGCCGAGCCAATGGTCGAAGGGACGAACGAAATTTGCAACAACGTGATGAAGGACGAAATTGGCAACAACGGGACGATAGGCGTCATTGCACAAATTGCAACAAATCTGGTCATACCGTAAAAAATTGTTTCAAAATAATTGGTTATCCAGAAAATTGGGGAGCTAAGCGAAAGGATGATCGAAAAGGTCAGAAGCCTCCACGGGCCGCCAATGTCGAGACAGATGTCAGCCCTATTCCAAGGCTCAATTCGGAGCAATTTGCCAAATTGTTGCAAATTGCTAAGATAGGGGACGGTAACACTAGTGGTTCATCAATTACCTCTCCAAATGTGAACATGGCTGGTAAGCTTAATTTTAATAGTCCTTGGATAATAGATTCAGGAGCGACTGAGCATATCACCTACAATGGAGATGCTTTACGTGATGAAAATACTAAAGATGTTGGTCTTCCCGTCAAAATTCCGAATGGTGACACTATACCTGTAAAATGCATCAGAAATACACAATTGCCTAATGGGATATATATTAATCGAGTCCTTGACATACCAGAATTCAATTACAATTTACTTTCCGTTAGTCGCCTGACGAAAGACTTGAATTGTGCATTAATATTCTTTCGGGATTTTTGTGTCATGTAGGACTTACATTCGAGGAACCTGATTGGGATGGGTCTCCAGCGTGATGGTCTATATTGTTTGGAACCTGTTCAGAAAGAAAGTGTGGCATTGTCAATTTTCGTTGATTCAAATTTGTGGCACAAGCGACTGGGACACACTTCAGATGAGAAATTGCGAAAACTCAAATTCTTGGGTGACTTTACTAAGAAGGATAAATTTTGTGACTCTTCTTTACTAGCTAAACATACTAGATTGTCATTTCCTACTAGTTCTATTAAAACAGCTCGATGTTTTGAATTGCTTCATTGTGATATTTGGGGCGGTTATAAAGTTACTTCTCTTAGTGGAGCTAATTATTTTTTATCGATTGTCGTTGACTACAGCCGTGGATTTTGGGTATTTCTCATGAACAAAAAGTTAGAGGTTAGCAATTTTTTGACTATGTTTTGTAACATGGTTGAAACTCAATTTAATCAGAAAGTTCAACGAATACGCACTGATAATGGGTTAGAATTTCAATCTCTTAAATTGTTGGATTACTATGCTGGCCATGGAATCCTCCTGGAAACTTCATGTATTCACACGACACAACAAAATGGAGTCGTCGAGCGAAAACACAGACATATTTTAGAAATTGCGAGAGCTTTACGTTTTGAAGCTGGTTTGCCAGTGAATTTTTTGGGAGAATGTGTGCTTACTGCAGTTTACTTGATTAATAGGCTGCCATCTCGAGCAATTGAAAATAAGACCCCACATGATATTTTGTTTGGGAAAGCAGCCCAATACAACCAGTTACGCGTTTTTTGTTGTTTGGCTTATGCTCGCGATACTACTAAGCCTGGAGATAATTTTGGCTAAAGGGGGAGACCATGTGTTTTCATTGGCTACCCCATTGGTCAAAAGGCATACAGGTTATTTGATTTACAAACAAATAAAATTTTCACTTCTCGAGACGTCATATTTTTTTAGCACATTTTTCCTTTCAAAAGTGGGAATTTTGAAGGGTTCAATAATGTGATGAACAATGCAAATAGTTTTGAGAAAGCTGTGAACGAAGGTTTTGATTATGTTCAAGAGGTTCCTTCTCAGCAGGTCCCCATTGTTGATGAGGTTGTGGACTCTGTTGTGACAGTAAGGGACAACACTCCTCATGGGCATGAAAATTCATTCTCCCCAGGCCCTTTACCTAGTGTTGACCCATGCATCCTTGACAAAGTTGTTACTCATGCCCTTTCAGAGCCCGTATTAGTTGACGATGACCATGTTTCTCAACTTCGAAAGGGGGATCGAGTTAGAAAACAACCAAAACATCTTGAACATTATGAAACCGATTTACCAGCTTCTATAGACCATTCACGACCCATTTCCGATTCAGGCGCCTCGAAGGTATATCCCTTGTCTCAATTTGCTCTTATGGTAGATTTTCACCATCGCATAAGGCATTTCTCGCGGCCATCACGACACGTGATGAGCCCAAAAAAATTTCGCAGGCTACTAAGCACCCCTAGTGGCGTAAAGCCATGGAAAACGAGATACGCGCCTTGGAGGAGAATGGGACTTCGAAATTGATGGAGCTACATCATGGAAAAAGAGCAGTGAATTCGAAATGGGTGTATAAAATAAAGTACAAACCAAATGGTGAAGTTGAGCGTTATAAGGCACGACTTGTGGCAAAAGGTTATACCCAAATCGAAGGTATCGATTTTCATGAAAGTTTTGCTCCGGTTGCCAAGTTGGTCACTATTAGATGTTTGTTATCTATTGCTGCAAAGAAACATTGGCATGTTCATCAATTAGACGTCAACAACGCCTTTTTACATGGCGATTTAGAGGAAGACGTTTATATGCGAATTCCTCAAGGCTTTGCGAAGAAAGACGATAATCGTGTTTGTAAGTTGCAAAAATCTCTATATGGTCTAAAGCAGGCGTCTCGAAATTGGTATCATAAATTCACACAAGCCCTTATTCGCATTGGCTTTCGTCAATCAAGGACTGATCACTCTCTATTCCTCTATCGAAAAGGTACCATTTACGTCTCTGCCTTGATATATGTTGATGATGTGCTACTTGCTGGTAATAATATTGAGCACATCCAACATGTGAAAACCTACTTTGATGAATCATTCAGCATCAAAGACTTAGGCCCTATTAAATATTTTTTGGGTATTGAAGTAGCACGTTTCATGCATGGAATGGTCCTCAGTCAAAGAAAATACACCCTTGATATATTGGAAGAAAGTGGGTTGCAGGCTGGCAGGCCATGTTCATTTCCTATGGAACAAAATTTAAAACTTTGTCTGGACGATAATAGCCCTCCGGTAGACCCATCTCGTTATCGACATTTGGTTGGTCGATTACTCTATCTCACGGTCACGAGGCCCGATATTGTTTTTGCAGTAAATTAACTTAGTCAATTCCTGAGCAACCCACGCCGAACACACATGGATGCGGCTGTTCGCGTCCTTCGTTATTTAAAAATGACACCCGGACAAGGCCTATTTTTTCCGTCTACTGGAAGTCTCAGTTTAGAGGCATATTGCGATGCTGATCGGGGTAGTTGCCCTTTTACTCGACGATCACGCACTGGTTACTTTATCTCTCTAAGTGGCTCACCGATTTCTTGGCGTACGAAGAAACAATCAATTGTTTCTCGATCGACTGCTGAAGCCGAGTATAAGTCCATGTCAAACACTGTTAGTGAACTAATATGGCTTCGTTGGTTGCTTCAAGATTTGGAAGTTCCACAATCTGCAGCTACTTCATTATATTGTGATAATCAGGCAGCTAGACATATCGCGGTTAACCCTGTTTTTCATGAGCGTACTAAGCACGTTGAAATGGATTGTTATTTTGTTCGTGAACGAGTTGAAAGTGGTGACATTGTTCCTCAGGCTATTTCCTCGTCCCACCAAATTGCAGACATTTTTACCAAAGCGCTTGGATTGGACCGTTTCCGTTTTCTACGTGGCAAGTTGGGCGTTCGAGATCTGCACGCTACAACTTGAGGGGGAGTATTGAAAATATTGCAACTATTTATGTCTCTAATATATATCTGTCTTCTGTAAATATTATGTTTCCTTTCTTTTATTTCTTGGTCCGTAAGTTGTTTAGTCTTTCCTTTTTCTAGGATTGTAATATTGTATAAATTCTGGGTGTAAGTAATAAAAAGAGTGTGCGGCATTTCATCATTTTCTATACACAAAAAGATTACAATTTGATTATCTTTATAATTATATATGCTTGCAAAAATTATGTTAAGTGCATGTAATAAGAGGAATAGCATAGCATGTGTTGGAATTTGTTTCAATACTTGAATTAACCAAGTACGTACTTGAGCCGATCGAGTGTTCCAACCAAAAAATATGATTATTAATTAGCACATTTCAATGTACTATCTCATCGATTTAGATAGTGAGATTGCTCCAATATTGGAATTGTCAACTTTTATTCATATCGTCATCTGCCCAAGCCCCAACAACCACTATTATTCAGTCCCTTCCGTAATATTTTTAAATAAAAAAAATCATAATGTTTAATCTTATTATATAAGTACAATTATTTACATTGAATATTGTTACTTTAAAAAAATACTATTAACTACCTTTACACGTTCTAATTGGCAAATCTTACTCCCATCGGTTCTATTTATATTTTACTCTACTGTTCCGAAAATATTTGCAAACTTTCTTTATAATTTACCAAAAAAAAAAATAATAAACACTTAAGAAACTTAGAAAGTAACACTCTTTTTTATTGTTTATATATATATATATATATATATATATATATATATATATATATATATATATATATATATATAAATAAAGTAAAACCTCTATAAATTAATAAAATCTTACTATTTTAAAATTATTAATTCAATCTATAAGCCTTATATCTGTATTTTTTTTTTCATCATATTGTAAGGTCTATAGCACTTGCAAATGCAATTGCAAACCCTCCAATTTTTTTTTTATAAATATTAAAACTCAATGGATAATTATTCACAAACATTAAAACTATTTTCCATTAAATATAAATACGCAAAATAATAAATAAAAAAATGGAGAAACTATTATAAGGGCATTTCTGACATGAATGTGACGGGTAATTACAAAATAATTGAGAGTGAGACTACTCCCTCTATCCCCCAAGACAGTGTATAGAGAAAATCGCACGTGGATTAAAAAAAAGTGATTTTTTGTGTGTTTAATAATATAAAGTAGGGGTATAATAGGTATTGATGTGTAAGTAATAAAGTAGGTAGTTGAAAAAGTAGTGGTATAAAGGTAAATAAATGTGTATTGAGAGGATAAAGTTGTGAAAAGACCTTCCATTTATGGAATGTGCACTGTTTTAAGGGATGGAAAAAAATGGAAAGTGTGCACTATCTTAAGGGAAGGAGGGAGTATATAATAAATTCGATTTCACGGGAAGTATACCTATTGCATTAATAAATTCTCAATATAATTGGGTGTGGGGGACCACATGTGAGTAATAATAGACCCTCATGCGGCGGATCAATGTGGCCCCAACCTTTTAAATTCTCGGGCGCGCCAAAAAATCTTAAATGCTGCATCGATGCGGTCGGGTCGGGTCGGACCTTCGAGAGGATTTTGTCGAGTAATCTACGTGGACACAAATTTAAGTAGTCTCTAATCATTTTACATTTTTACTAGATATTTCATTAATTAATACTCCCTTCGGCCATTAATCCCTTCGGCCATTAATAGATGTCATACTTTGCTGGTAACGAAGTTTAAGAAAATTGTTATTTTTCAAATTTTTAATTAAAAAGTAAAGAGTAAAAATATATTTTAAAAATGAAAAGTAAAGTAGTTGTGAGTAAAGTTTAAAAAGTAGGTGAGGTAAAGTAGAATAAAATTGTATATTAAAATGAAAAAGTTAGAATAATTATTTCCTTTTTTGGGGTGTGTCAACTATTGTTGGACACCCCAAAAAAGAAAGTATGACAATTGTCTTTAAATCGAAGGAGTATTACAATGAGTATTATATTTTTAATATAATTTGTATGCATATTAATAAAATATTTTAAACAAAACTATTCATAAATATTTTAAAAATAATACTTAAGTGCAAGTTTCAAATTACATATAATATAATTCAAATAATTTCTAAATTTAGAAATAAATTACAGATTTTTTATTTATGTTTTTATTATTTTGACATTGGTCTTATAGTCAAAATTTATCATAAATCATAAATTTAATTCAATTCAATTTTCTTTCAAATTGGATTTGGCTAAACCTACCCGTGGATCACCCAAGTAAAAATGGATTTTGGGGTATTTAGGCGAGTTTAGGTAGACGCTTAATAGAATTTGTTTTTTTGGACTTAATTTCATTTCAGTTCATATCAGATCGTTTCAGTTCATTTCAATTTATCTCCATAAAATTCGTTTCAAAATAAATTAAAATAAAATAAATAAAAAATAATTTGAATCAATAATTTTAATTTTAAGTATACAATCTAGTTAATAATATAATATTATTAATATTTTTAAAAAATATTTGAAAATTTACAAAATTTATTATTATTTTTATAAAAAAAACTAATCCAGATCAGTTTAGATCGTTCAATTCAATTTAGTCGGTTTCATTCTAAAAGAACAAGTCATAAATGACCTAGAGTCTAAACGTAAATCTAGATGGTCAATCTCAAGTCTCAACCTAAAGCTTACGCGGAGCTTAGATGAAAGCATGAAGATAGGCGGAGACTTTTAGAACATTAGGTATATACAATATTTTATTTTTATATTATTAAAATAAATATCTCTTTTAATTTTTATCATTATTAATCATTTTTTTAAAATTTACTCTAAATGAATATAAGAATATGTAATACTACATTTCACAAAAGGTGAAATATTTTTTTTGCCATCATAATTAACAAAAAATTTAGTTTTTTTTATCAATTAAAAAGTAAAATATAAAAAATGTATTTTAAATTGAAAAATAAAATAATTGTAAGTTTATAAGTAAAGTTTAAAAAGTAAATAATACTAATAAAAGTAAAGTTAAATTTAAAATAAATAAATTATAATCTCTTATTATTGCATAGTACTCACTTTCATTTTTAAGTGTCTCATTGTCAAGTATTAACTTCTCCCTTAGTTTAGTATGAAATATTTTTTAAATAATTATAAAAACTGACACTCACTTTATTTACGATCAATTATACTCATAAAATATATTATTTTTTCTTAAATATTTACATTCAATAGATTAACAAGATATATTTAGCCGAAAGAATAATATTTAATTTTTAATACAATATTTCCTCAATAATGTATGTAAGTAGACAATTGTGGATGATCTGTTATACAGTACCATTCAAAAGGAATACGCAAATTTTTAAAAAAAGTATTTAACTCTTTTATTTTTTTAATTTAAAATATAATTTTAATGATAGTTTATTTATTTATTATTTAAACCTTATTTACAATTTAATATTTTAAATTAAAAAAATATTTTTAACTCTTTAATTTTTGATAAAAAAAATTAATAATTTTAAAAAAAATTGTAAAAAAAACAAACATAGTATTACTAATTGCCCGTATAAAAATCTCGTAAAAATCATAACCGACATTAAAAAATCATGGAAACTAAATTTGATTATTTTGACGAATTCAATTACATTTTCATTTAATCTATTTTTTTTATAATGAGAAAAGGCCAGTGAAACGTAAAAAGAACATTTCGGGTAACAACATCCAATCTCTTAAATGAATTTTTCAATGCCACCGATTCGTTTTTATTTATTTTATTTCAGAGAGAGTGTACGTTACACTTGCCCCTGTTTTTCCCTCCCAAGAAGAACCACCACCACCCCTGTTTTTCCCTCCCAAGAACAACCACAAACAACGTATATAAATTCCACCACCCACACACACAAGTGTGTGCACTGTGTTTTATGTTCTTGTTTTTCGTGAGTGGGTGAAGAAAAATCCATTCTTTACACTCTTTTATTTCGTTGTTAATCCTTCTGTGTACGAGAAGGTGATTATCATGGATACCCCAGAGAAAATCAAGAACAATCAGACTGCTACTTCTCTTACAAGATTCGAGGTTTCGTAATTTTGTTTTTTTCTGGGTTTTTTTTGTGGGTTATTATGCATTTATGGTAATTAGGTGTTCAAATGTTAAAAATTGGTTTGCTGGGAAATGGGTTTGTAGAAATTATGTTTGAACAATGTGTTTTGGGCTGTTTCATAACCTAAAGATTTGATTTTTATTTTATTATTTATGTTGGGGTTTCCTTCATTCAACCTGTGGAAGTGATTAGCCATGTTAAGTAGATCCTGATTCAATAGTTAGGGCGCTTTACCAAGCTGTCAATGTAGGTATATATGCGTTGTTGTCCTCCAGCCACACTTGTTTTATCGATGAATAAGAAAATTGTAATTGATTGTTTTGATTATGTACTGTACTCTTGTCGATTTATTTGTTGACATAATGCGAATTTATGAGTGACTATACCGGGCTTTTGCATGCAGGACTCGCCCGTCTTTAGATTCCTAAATGGTCTTTCTCCCATTAAGCCCGTCAAATCCGTACCCTTTACTCAGACGACGAATCCTCTTACTTACGCGTCCCTTCAATCCGTGTTCGCTTCACCACATGCTAATTCTCTCAAGGAATGTCGATTTCTTCCAAGGTAAAACTTTCGACTTGTTTTATTAATAAACGGTTGTTTGCCTTAAATAGGTGAGTATTGGTTTTAGTCGAGAAATTAATTAAATATCAAAGGCCTTATACTCTATCTTAGTTATCTGTTCAGCTTAGCTATAGCCTGTATTTGCAAATGTGTGTGTTCTGTTACTTTTTTTGTTTATATAGTGATCCTTTTTTTTTCAGGCATCAAGTTTCAGATCCATGGAGACCCGAGTTTTGTACGGATGATTGGAATACAGTCAATGAAAACAAGACAAAACTGGATGATGATGATGATGATGATCACAAGGAAAATATTGATCCAACACAACCTAATAACGGTGAAGGGTCAAACGAGCCGTCTTACGAAGAATGCTCCGAGCTAATAGGCGAGCTTTTGAGAAATCTCGAGCACACCAACAATTCAAACCACACGAGCGAAGGGAGGAACTTTGAAGGAGTAGGCCGTATTGATCCAAACAAAGGATCCGCTTCATCGAGCGATTGGGGTTCTCTGAGTTCCATCCTTCCCGAGTCATACTCATCATCAGTCGACCCAGCAACGAGTTTCTACACGAGCATAAAACACGCCATGCAGAACACAACAAGATCTGGAAACGTGTTTGCTCAGCCCGAAGACGAAGGCGAAATGATGATGATGGAAAACAACGAGACGCTAATTGGCATGAATGGGGGATCTTCGATTCCGAATCTATGTGAAAATAACATGGATTATCAGCCCGAATCCATATATGGTGTGAGAAGGCGTTGTCTTGTTTTCAACATGGACGGGGCCCACGCAAATAATTCGGCCAGCATTGATTCATGTTGGGAATCTGGATACATGGAGAGCGAAGATAATAATAATCCAAGTAGCCCGAAGAAGAAGAGGTACGTACATCTTCGTTTTCATAGATTATCTTCATTTATAGTAGTTGACCTTATATTGCCTTGAATTTGACTGCGAAGGCGTAGGGAGGGTGAGGGATCATGTAAGCGATGCAACTGCAAGAAATCAAAATGTTTGAAGCTGTAAGTACTTCTGCTTTATCCGAATACGAAAACTTAAATATATTACTTTGTCGAGTTTTCTATATTATGGACTGCAGTTACTGTGAATGCTTTGCTGCCGGAGTATACTGCACCGGGCCATGTGCGTGCGTGGATTGCTTCAACAAGCCCGCCCACGAAGACACTGTTCTCTCGACCCGCAAACAAATTATATCAAGAAACCCTCTCGCTTTCGCTCCCAAAGTGATCGGAGGCTCAAGATCTATATCAGAAATCGGGGATGATCATTTCAGCAAAACCCCTGCTTCCGCTCGCCATAAGAGAGGGTGCAACTGCAAGAAGTCGGGTTGTCTCAAGAAATATTGCGAATGCTATCAGGTTTTTTCTTTCGTCAAAACGATTTTTTCTTTAGTTTTTCGTAAACTCTAATTGTTTTTGTTTATCTTTAAAGAGTGGCGTTGGATGCTCCGTCAACTGCAGATGCGAAGGATGCAAAAACGCGTTCGGCGCAAAGGATAATATTGGTGAGCTTATATACATTTGTCGAAAAATTACATTTGTTTCGTCGTGTGATCTTTGCAACCGTGAATCAGGTTCGGGCGCAGTACGCATGGAGCATGAATTCGAAGAAGAGGAGGAAGAAGAAGATGAAACAAACGGGGCTGTGAAAGCTGATCAACTGAACAGAAGGTTCCGGAAAACCACAATCCAGGATGAAGGCTTTGGAAAAGCGAGCTTTGTAATGCCGGAGTTTCTTCTAGAATGTTCCCCCAGCAGAGGAGGCATCCAATTGCCTTCGTCGCCAAACGGAAAGAGAGTTTCGCCTCCTAAAAGTGGTGTAGAGAGGTCTCCAGGTGGTCGTAGGAGCAGCCGGAAGTTGATACTCCAACCAATCCCGTCGTTCCCTTCCCTCGCCCATAATCGATGAGTGAGAGGGAAGGGGAATAGATTAACCTTGGCATTCCGATAGTAAAACTACTTGTTTTATGGAGGAGTGTTCAATCATACATTTCTCATTTGAGAAATCCTTTTTTTTTTTTTTTATACAATCAGTCATAAAAAATAAGGCCAATGTCATATGATATTCAATATACCATAGCAATTTGTAAGAGTAATCTTTTTTACATGTAAGGTAGTCCATTTTTTATATTTCACATAAAATAACATTTTTTTTCTAAACTACTTATTTTAATAATTTTAAAATATATTTTTATCTTTTATTTTTAAAAACATATATATATTTTTTAATCTGCCTTAAAGGATAGAGTATATTTGATTGTTTGGGATGAAAAAGGGTAATTTGTTAATTAGTACTCCATACATACACTACTTTCCTTTTTGGGTATTTCATAATAGTTGATACACTCCCACAAAAGAAATAAATATTTCCTATTTTTCACTTGAAAATATAATTTTACTCTTACTTTATCCAACTACTTTATAAATTACATTTACAACTATTTTATTTTTCAACTTAAAATTACATTTTTACCCTTTAGTTTTTAATCAAAAAGTCAAAAAACAACATTTTTCAAAACAACATTTTTCTTAATCTTCGTGCCCACAAAAGTATTGTATCTTTTGTGAATCAGAGAGAGTACAGTATAATAGTGGAGTTGAGAGTTTATCGTCCCTCCTCTTTATAAAAAAAATAAAAAATAAAAGAGGTTCCAGGTCCAACACCTACACATGGGCCGGACGGACGACTGTGAATAATAAGGATCCATCGAGTGTAGTTTGTGGGCCCAAAGTCACTCGTGATTTTGTCCTTGGGCGTTACTAATTGAATTGTCAATAACAAAACCCACCAAACATTTTGGCAAGAAACAAAAAATTAATTTGGACAAGCACTTTCACCCAACCTACTTTTCATATATCAATGTATTGTCTCATTTCATTACACTACATTAAATAGACCCCACTTTTATAGAAGATGAAATATTTCTTATATTCACACATGATGTTAGAGTTTTGAAAGACACGATTTTAACAAAATTATTTATTAAAAATAAAGGTGTTGTTGGGGAACTTATTTATTGGTGGAATGAATTGAAATTGCATTTTAGTGTGCAACATGTTGATAAAATTATTGGGAATCAATGTGGCAAATTATTTGCAAAATAATGACAATTAGCTAGCTAGGTGTAAATAATGAATTAATTAAATTGATTTTAATATAAAAGTTTATGTAGGTTTGTAATGTACAAGTTCATAGTAATACAATAACAATTTTTTTTATTCGTTTTGAATTACATGTGTCCAAACACAAAATTAAAGAGATATTTACTTTTAGAAAGAAAAAATTAAAGGTAAATTGTATTTTTAAATTAATAAAGTCAATTTGTAGTTTTTCAATCTCAAATCAATAAACATGCCACATAAAAAAAAAAGATTACATTTTCTTACCTGATGTTTAACGGTTTTTAAACTTTCTTAGGTCACCGTTTGATAAATCATTCCACTTTAATTTCTTAATGAAGAACATTGCTTGCATTTTAATACTAGAGTGATGATTTTCTTTCTTGGTTATCTTTCTCATCCAAATAGTTACACTAGTCACTAATCGTGATAAAAGAACTTTAAACACAAACAAGGAAATATTAGAAATAACGGAAGAAAAACCAAGCTCATCAAACTTTTATATTAATTCATGCATGAGTACCCTAACTCAATATACCATGAACATTTTGGTTGATTCTGTTAAGTATCCTACATCGGTTGCATATAGATCTTACAGCTCAAATATAAGTTGGACAACCTTATCACATTAATAAGACCTTTTAAGGTGTTATTGGCCCAACTTTAACATGGTATCAGAGCAGGCCCAACACGATGATGGAGCCCCAGCCGATGAAATTTCCGGCCTGCCCAAAGATGGCACTATATCCACGAGTAGAGCCGACAAAACCGAGCCTACTCGTGAGGGGGCGTGTTAAGTATCCCACATCGGTTGCATATAGATCCTACAACTCAAATATAAGTTGGACAACCTTATCTCTTTAACAAGGTCTTTTAAAGTGTTATTGACCCAACTTTAACAGATTATATTCTATAGCGAGTGGTAAAGCCTGTCTTTTAAAGTGTTATTGACCCAACTTTAACAGATTATATGCTATAGGAGTGGTAAAGCCTGTCTTTTAAAGTGTTATTGACCCAACTTTAACAGATTATATGCTATAGCGAGTGGTAAAGTCTTTGATAATGTGGGTAAAATTATATGCTATCTTAAGAGAGTAGTATTTACACAATCAAATATGCGGTATGTCGAGTGGTAAAGCCTGTGATAATGTGGATGAAATTTCCCGGCGATGAACAGTTCGAACTTCGGGTGGGACAAATTTTTTAAAGTGTTATTGACCCAACTTTAACAGATTATATGTTATAGCGAGTGGTAAAGCCTTTGATAATGTGGGTGAAATTATATGCTATCTTAAGAGAGTAGTATTTACACAATCAAATATGCGGTATGTCGAGTGGTAAAGCCTGTGATAATGTGAGTGAAATTTCCCGGCGATGCACAGTTCGAACTTCGGGTGGGACAAATTTTCATTGAAATATTATGAATGTTTGTCCTGGGGTGAGACATGTTGGCTCTCTCGCGCAGGTGTCTACTACTCGATCATTCTACCCGATCAAGATAGGGACCTCCGATCGGGTGTGGTGGAGTTTCTCGTCTATCTTTCTTATAAATATGCGTTCAATATGTGATTTTTTTATAATATATATATATTTTTTTTAAAATCACAATATTCAGTACACGTGTGTGGAGTATTACCCTTGTTAGCATATAAGAGCATCTCCAGTGTTGGTTTTAAGTTTTGGATGATGAGTAGACCACATTTGCGCCAACTCATATTTTTTCTACTTCTACCCAAAAAAACTTCTAACCCATCCAACAGTTCAACCCAAAAATAAATTTTATAGGTTCCACCACTTACTTATTTTATATTTTATATTTATTATTATATTTAAATAATAATAATAATAATAATAGTAAAAGTAAAAAAAAATGATTTTTAGATTAAATAAAGTAAATTAATTGCAAAAAAGAATAATTGCCCCGTAATTTATAAAAATAATCACAACGGATATATTGACTTTTAAAATTTAACTATTTCAAAATTCTTATTTTTAATTAATTTTTTATATATAAAACGTTAAAATTTTAACTATTTCAAAAATTTTAATTTTGTTATGAATATTATTAATTAGTGAATTACTAGTTTATCCTTTCTTGTGAACAAGACAGAAACCCTACTTTGTATCCTATATAAAGGGGTCTCCCCATATGAATGAAATATCAATTAATAACAATTCTATTCTCCTATCATATTGTCTCTACTATATTATTCTCCCTCAAATCCCTTTGAGTTTATAACACGTTATCAGCACGAAAGCTCAACCGCGTTCTTCATCGAAGTTCTACTCATGCAAGATCCGAACTCAAAGGCAAGAATTTATATGTTTGTTTATATTCATTAATAATTATAAATATATCTACTTCTCCTCCCTTCTTCTTAATATTATATGTTCTCGAAGAACATTATAATTTGATATTTCTGAAGTAATATCATATGTTCCCGAAGAACATTATAATCTGATATTCCTGAAGTAATATCATATGTTACCGAAAAAATATTATAATTAATCTGATATTCCTGAAGTAATATCAAATGTTCCTGAAGAACTTTGTAATCTGATATTCATGAACTTCTTCATAAATTGATCATCTCAAAGAAGGTAAATGTCTAATGTTCCTGAAGAACATTATAATCTGATATTTCCCGAAGTAATATCAAATTAATAATTATAATCTGATATTCTTGAAGTAATATCAAATTAATTATGCCTAGTAAATCAATTAAAATTTTAATATTCTGAAGAATATTATGATATTATATTCCTGAAGAAATATCAAAAGGAAACGTTCCTAAAGAACATGATATGATATTCCTGAAGAAATATCAAAATTAAATGTTCATGAAGAATATCGTGCGAGTTTTTCGTGGCAAGTCATGTATGTGCGAACTCGACCCATGAATCAATTGAGGTACTTCCTGAATTCCAAAGTGGGTGAAACTTTAGGAAAAATATATCCAAACCTTGTTGAATAGGCAGATGATTATTTGCTTGAATATTGGGGATAGCCACATGAGTTCGAATAAGTTCGAATCCCCATGAATAACATTATAA